>OX384541.1:29504246-30754246 GCA_947538895.1 Neoitamus cyanurus | reverse complement strand
GCGACGGTCTGACGGTGAGTCGGCTATGGGTTAGCTCCCATATGAAATGCATGGATTCAATAATTGTGTAGCGGCGGCGAAGGTGAAGTTGACGGCGAAGGATTCTATGGGGGCCGCCCTTAAGTTCCCTCCACAGTACATCAAAATTTTTAACGACTGGGTGCACAGCAATTTGAAAAATTCTGATTTTGTGAGGTACCGCTAAAACTAAGCAGTATCCCAATAAAATTATTTGGTTGCTTAGGATCTTTTAATGGCAATCAACATCATAAAAATCTATTTGGCTTGAAAACGAAGTTTTATTCTTCACATGACTTTTGTAAAGCTTACGTGCTACTTTCTTGAAAACCGTGTCAGCTACTACTCTATGACTTTTTCCTCCGTTTATTGGGGATAATTTTCTTCTAATTCACGATAATGCCGTCCTGAAAACGTGATGGTACATGTGTATTTGTTTTGAAACGGTAACTTTAATCTCTGATTAAAAGTCCCTGGTTAATAGATTAGCCGTTGATCGGAACACTTCGGCCTTGAAAAACGACTCTCACTTGCCCGGCTTTTTTAATTTATCTTACGTCGAGAAGAACCAAACAATATATGAGGTCTCAGTTTCGCAGTTTCAAAATCGGTTTGTTTCTTTTACATTTTATCGTCCTTTATTTCATAATCAACGTTCACTTGAGGTATTCAAATCAGTGAATCTGCTGCCTACGCACTTGAGTAGTGATCTGCGCTATTACTGCGGAACATAACTACAGACAAAGTCTATCAACATGCTGTTTACTCTTGCGCAAATATATCTTTGTTGTATTTTGCGAAGCAATGATTGATTCGGATAAAACACGCCTGCCCATAAACTCAGTCCTCCGCTCCGTCATTCGAGGGTCTAGAAGAGGCTTCGGGCGAAACAAACGAGCCGGAGCTCTATGTCCCAGCTGCAAGGAAATGCGGCACGAAGCCCCATAATATCCTCTGCGAGGGAGGAGGATTTGGAAAATTCTTTACGACTGTGCACGTAATGGGTTGCGAGAGCCTCTACGAATGCATCATCCAATTCGAGCCGAGTTTGATGCAATTAAGGCCATCAAGCTGATTGCATCCCTACAAAGTAATAGTTGTCTTAACACTCCGGCGAATCAATCTCCCGGAATGATTTAACACTCGCAATTCGAAGTGATCTATTGCGCGCCGGCCCAATGCCCTGCCGGCCGAGCATATGCCTGTGGAACTTAGGTAACTATCGCACTTCAGTTTCATTCCAGGCCTGTTTTGCTCAACGAACGACTAGTCAACGTGCAATGCAGTTGCTTGATGTTTTACACTTTATAATTTGAAAAGAAATAAATAACTTGAATTTGAGATTCATTCAGGGCTTCCACTTTTTTTAGGAGTGCACTATATCAAAAGTGGCAAATCCTCGTGTGCCCTCTTCAAGGGTTCGGACGTTCCTTCCAAAACAAAAACACCAAAGCAAACGGAACTGCAAAATAATTTAAGTAAGTTTAATTAAAACTGTTGTACCTACATGCAGGGTCTTTTAATAAGGACGCTCGACTTTTAAATGTAAATTAAAAAAGTTGTGCGTGAGATATCTACTCCATTTTTATTTTATTTAAAAGAATATTTTAAAGCATTAAGCCGTCCAGATGTCCTCCGTGACTTTGTTTGGTGACACGTATTAGGGCGGTCCAATTTTCGATAACTTTGTCGCATAATTCTGGCTGAATTTGGTGGATGGCGTTCGTTATGTTGACCTTGATTGATCAATTGTTTGGGATTCTATTCGCATAGACCTGTTATTTGAGCTAGCTCCAAAGGAAGATCTAAAGGCGTTAAATTGCACGATACCGGTGGCCAGTTCACGTGTCGCCCTCAAATCACTCACACAGAATGTCCATCGTGGCATGCGCTGTGTGACACATAGCGCCGTCCTGTTGGAACCACATGTCATCGGTATAGATATCATCCAGTTTAGGCCACAAGAAGTTGCTTATCATCGATCAGTAGTGTTCGCCGTTTTTGGCGAAATTTCCAAATGGTCAAATTCCGAAAACGCGTCCGTCAGTTTCTGTTCGCAACCACCAAAACACAGAAAAGTAAGATTTTTCGACTCTATCAAAATCGTTCTACTAGAGATATCTTAACGTTCATAGTCTTATTTGAAAACAAAACTAAAATAAGTTTCTTAAAAAATAAAAAAACTGTGGAATATTTGTTTGTTTCATGAGTGGTAGCGCGTTGCTGATAATACAATATTGTTTTGCTGTTTTTTTATGATTTTCAAGTGGCCCTAGTACCTTTCCTGTTGATCCTAATAAAGTAAAATTTTATGTACCTACTTGGGGATATGAAGCCACATGTGAAAAAAGGAATAATAATACTACGACGTTAAGATATCTCTAATAGTACAATAATACTAGAAATTAAAAATCTCACATTTTGGTGGTTGCGCCCTGAAACTAACGCACTCAAAACGTTCAATCACATTGAAATTTCTTCCTTTACATTTAGAATGATCCTTACGTCTTCCGAAATGATCGTACAATTACTACTGTCCGATATTCGATAGCTAAGCTTCCACTTTAAAATGCTTGCAATGGATAAGCGAAAAACGAAATTAACAATAAATTTTCAGTACTTCTTGTTAATTTTAAAAATACATTAAAACTTTAAATTCTTGATTTTAGTTAACCGAGCGCAGTTTTCGAATAATGAGGAAATTGTGAAGGAAGCAGCGTTTTCTTTATCTAAAGGTACTCTCTAGATGAGCCAAATTGCAAGTCGCTGACTTTCTTACTGTCCTCAACTGTCAAAAGTTTAACATTTCAGTTTTTCATTTTTTGTTGCAATCATATACTGGCTCACCCTCGCAGTAACATCACGCCAATAGAGCAAAAATGAATAGCATCCAACATCTCCACCTACCCGAAGACTGTTGAATCTGCCAAATGCCTTTCGTGTTTACTTATTAACTTTCCCCATTTTGACTAACTAGATTTAATAAATCTCTCACACTGAAGTACTTCATTTTGCCTCATTGGGCACGCCTTAATTGAAGGGCGGGGTTTCAGAATTCGCGACGATTTGGTCCACATCAGCTTGATATTAGGGCAGGAGTCGCACATTCTTTGGGGAGATTTCTCAGCATCCCTTTCAGTTGGCTGTGGAAATGGCTTTTGCGTCTTGCAGAGCGCAGAATATTAATCAAACGCAAATGAAAATCAGGCCACGGTATGAGTTAGGTTTGTTAGAACATATATTATATGTACATACTAAATTTGTACATTATAACCAAACTGAGTTTTTTGTTTATACAAGCTTTTATTTAACTTTCTTTGTTGTCTATCTCCCTGCTACAAATCTTGCAATCAAAATTTCAACTACATACATAGTTCTCATTAAACTAGAGTTTTAAAATTTTGCACATGTGTATAAGTCCGGTCACAATGCAATATTCGATATCCAATATCCTTCTAAAACCAATTTGGCGGACGCCCCAAGAAAGCGGATTACCTTTTGCTTCACGACCCCCTTGACATGGGCTTCAAGTGAAAGGGTTTAAGGAGTAGAATATGATAGGCTCCATGCCGTAATTTTTTTATTTTTAGTACATTTGACTTATGTGAAAACTTGTTTACAAAAATTAATTTTTACAGTTATTCTCGTTTAAGTAACCTTTGTAAAACATGACTGATAACAGTCAGGTTTTCGCGCCGACTTCAAATATTGAATAAGAATTCCATAATATGTACTGCATATATTTTAGGGCTTTGATTATTTTGGAGGTATGTAAAAGGCCTTGTCGCGATGACCTTAAAGGTGGCTCCAATTAATAAATAATATCCTAGAAATTATCGCAGATTTTATATTTAATTCAGAAATTAAGTAATCTTGGCTTTAATCCAGCATCAATTAGCTGATTCAGTTCTTATCTTAGAGATCGGGTCCAGTATGTTAAAATTGAAAACATCCTTTCTAAAAAGACAAATGTAAACTCCGGCGTTCCCCAAGATGGACCTTGGGACCTTGGACTTTTGTTATTTTTGTTGTTTATTAATGATGTTGTAGATTGCTTTTATTCCGTTAAATGTCTATTATTTACCGACGATCTAAAATTGTTCGACAAAATGAGGACAATATGCTAATATCCGACGATTTGGACAGACTTTATCAGTGGTGCAGTATTAGCAAATTATATCTTAACATATCAAAATGCAAAACCATGACCTTTTCTCGTAAAAAAAATCATATCTCTTTTCCATATAAATAAGATGGCAAATCTCTCACAAAAGTAGACCAAACTAGGATCTAGGGGTTATTTTCAATACTAATATATCTTTTAATGATCGCATAGAATTTTATGTCACAAAGGCATTTCAAGCTTTAGGATTTTTAAAACGCAACGCCAAGGATTTTAAATTTCCACAAACACTTATTTCCATTTATTTTGTATTGGTGCGTTCTAT
Organism: Neoitamus cyanurus; assembly: GCA_947538895.1. NCBI lineage: Eukaryota > Metazoa > Arthropoda > Insecta > Diptera > Asilidae > Neoitamus > Neoitamus cyanurus. The sequence goes on along the minus strand of OX384541.1, from coordinate 30,749,780 downwards.
CCTTGAATATTCATCTGTGATATGGTGCCCTTACTATCAGATGCATATAAAAGGAATTGAAAGATTTCAAAAGAATTTCATTATATTGGTCATTTTTAATTGTAGATTGCGTGCCGACTTCATGCCATCTTATCTTGCTAGGTGTTTATTTCTAGGTATGTCAAATTTAGAATTCAGACGGGAAGTAAGTTGTGCTGTCTTTGTTAAGGATATTCAGAATATCCTTAACAAAGACAGGGCCGGGAAATCCAATGGAGGCAATGGCAATGGCAATGGAGGCTCGTGCCTAGGGCGGCAAATTTTTTAGGGGCGGCAAAAATTAGAGTTGAAAATAATATATATATGTTTGAAAAAATATAAAGTCAAGTCAAAACTTTTTTTGCGATCATGTAATTTCATTAACTAAATTTTTTCAAGCAAATACTGATTTTTTTCCAATTTTCAATTTGAATTTCCCGCTGAGAATTAGCTTAATACCAACCTCCATGCAACTGACATGAACAATTTATTGACTGATTTAAATGAGAGATGTCTGGGCTATGAAACAATGTCCGAAAAGTTTTCTGCTCTGATACATGTAGATAAATTTATCTCCCCAAGAACTTCGCTCTAAAGCTATGATTTTTCAAGAAAACTTCCCAGAAGATGTGGAAGAAGCATTTGTAGATGAGCTCTTGCATTTTCAGTCACATTGCTTAGCCAAAAAGATTGCATCTTATTCACCATTATCATTAATGCAAGTATTAAGAGAAAATGATCTCTACTTGGTGTTTCCCAATGTCGACATCTCTTACCGACTGCTAGTTTGTACGGCCGTTACGAATTGTAGTGCAGAGAGATCATTTTCTTGTTTAAATCGCATTCGAAATTATCTATATTATAGAATATTTATTGTGCCTAGGAAAGTACAATTCCATCACAAGGGTTCTGTTATTCATTAATTATAAATGCTCGTATACGTAGACAGTTTGAATCAAACTAATAAATACAATTCATACAATTTTCATCTTTTGACAATAAAAGTTTTTCAGTGTTTGTTGTTTCGCCTAAATTAACATCAATGAATTTTCTAAGTAAAACATCTCTCAAATTTTGGTGCATTGGACATTTTAAATGTACATGCATAATCGTTTCATTCTCATTTAAATTACATATCGTACATAATTGCTCCGGGTAAATTTTATAAGTTAGGCCTTTGATAGTTTTAATACATATGTATTTCGAGGCGAGCCTCAGTTTGCTCGTGAGGCGTTTTCTAGCGAAGGTACAACGGTTATAAAGATAATCAGCCGAAGACATTTCACGATTGAGTTTAATTTGACAAAAAGTGTATTCGGTGTATCTTACAAGGTCTTGTTGTATACGGATTTTAATTCGTCACATATGTTTTGTCTTTTCTCTGCCCAAAAACGTGGGTCTTCATTCTCCCAGATATCATCATCATAACCAACTTTCGATAAGAATTCATTTACTTGTGCTATCCAATTATAATTAACATTTCTCATTCCTACTCTATATAATTCTAAATGCCGCAAAAAACATTTTTTTGGTAGACGGTTATCTGGCAATTCAAGCAAATGTATTATCCAACCTAATGTTAAATCAACAATTTTATGTTCAATTTTATCAATTCCCAATTCCAATCGTAAAATAGAGTTCGACATATTTCTCGGTAGACATAGAAGTTTTTTGAAAAAGTTGAGTTGGCCTTTTTTTAGCAATTCTGTGTATCTAAGACTGCATATAGGGGCGGCGTACAATAGTGTCGCTGAAATAATCGCGTCGTACAATTTCAATACTCCCTGCCACGAGTCGTTTTTACCTATCGCTAGCGTGGACAATACGCTGCCCGTTGCTATGTTAGCTTTTCGCAGTGCCTCCTCAGCCGCTAATCTTCCCTTTGCCGAGCACGAGATATTCACACCTAAATATGTATACATTCTCACAGTTTCAATCGTTTCGTTTTTTAATACAAATTCTCTCTCACATTGCTTACCACCGTTTCTAAAATGTACAATTTTTGTTAAGTATGATCGATATAAAATGCTATTTATGTAGTTCAAATATATAAATATATTAAAAATAATAGATTCCAAAATAAACTTGATTTCACTGCCTTTAATAAAATCTGAATGCATATTTAAAATATGATGGAAAATGTACAGCAGAAAAGGTTAGTTGCCTCAGCTAATAGTTAGCTGCAGCTTTTTATTGTAAGCTAATCCTCAGTTATTCATTTGTCTCCGTGTAAACTTGATTTTATTGCCTATTAGAGGGGCGGCACAATTTACTCTGCCTAGGGGCGGCAAAATTGTAAATCCGGCCCTGGATATTCTGTCTTTTAGAATTAAATCTCCTGAACTATTGTCAATAATCAATTTATATGCACCTGAAATATCAATTCGGACTAATTATGGTTGCCATGAACCTGTTTCTAATTGTATATTTTGTTTAAATTAATTTGCTAACTCCGTTGATTTTACTTTGTCAAGAAATGCATTTAAATTAGCCCTTTTTGAAAATCGACATGTAAAGATCTAATATTTAATACGAACTTTTATATAAGTTTTTCTGTTAGTCTGTAAGATGTGATATCTGCAGACATTTAATAAATAAATAAATAAATGCTCACTACACTTTGCGAATTCACCATTAAACAATGGATAGAAATTATTAAGCGTTATTGTGGAAATTTGCGGCCTGTAATTCTTACGTATCACTCGTTCCGTTAAAGTTTTGGTGACCATAATGGTTCAAACGAACGTTATATTCGCCGCCTAGGTGAAGAATTTAAGTCAACTGGCTCTACATTGGACCAACCAACACATGTGCATCGTCGTTGCGCCCAGGCAAACAAAATACTGGTGCTGTCCTTGATACTGTGCATGATAGGCGATACCCCAAACCTCTCAGTTCCTCGTCGTGTACAAGAACTTGTACTTTTACTTGACTTGTCGCATTCTGCGCAAAGACTTCGTACTAGATCCAGCTGACATCTCATCATTTTTAGTGCCGTTTTTAAGCCATCTTTGTACGCGCTTAAGAACATCTGGAAGTTGATCCGAATTTCGACCAAAAAATCATCTTCAGTGACAAGGCCCATAAGCGGCTATGTAAACACACAAAATTGATATATATGGCGTGAAAACAACCCACAATTAATCTTGCAACGTCCATTACACGCGGAGAAAGTTGGTTTTGGCTCTGTTTATTTGATAGGACTTCCAAGATAAAACTCAACAGGATGGTGCTGCATGCCGAACAAGTGACGCAATTATCGTTCTATTAAATATCAAGTTGCTTAAACGTCTCATTTCACGAAATGGTGACGGTAATTTCATTTGACATCTTTAGACTTTTCTCTGTATGATAATGTCTAGTCACTCGTCTATGTCAATAATAACAACATACGACGACGTGAGATTGCCGCTTTGGACCTTTAATCATGCCAAAACCTGATTTGAAAATGAACCTCTCGAATACTTGAAGCCATGGCGGCCATCTGAACGATATTATTTTCAGTTATTAATGGCATCGATTGTACTTTTACTGACAATAAAAATATTTTAGAAATTTCAATCTGTTTATTTTTATTAAATTTTAAAGTCCAGACATTGAGAATGGAAGCTTTATACGTGTTCGTCCAGATATTCAGTCTACGCCTTATACTTATATTTTTATATATTTAAATATAATACACCTAAGCTGCTATTAAGATATCATATTCGTATGTTGGCCTTTATGGTGCCGCAGAACACTTTAATATTACAACCTTAACAGCTTAAAATGTTGTTTGTTTTCCCCCATAACCCAAAATAATTAAATAAATAGAGGATGCTTTAAATTGCTATTTGTGTAAGCAAATTTGTATGTAAATGGAAGTTCATGGTCCATAGAGTGTGAGAAACAAAAAGTTTCAGACTTCTGCAGCGCGGAGATTAATTATGAACGAGCAATTCCAATTCCAATTCCAATAGACGTATCCATCGGATAGCGTCGAGTATTCGCAAAGAAATTAAAATTCTCCGAACGTGATTAGTCTTTTTCGACACTTGGGGCGCTCTAACTGAGACGAATGAGCAGCAATTCATCTAATTCATCTCGTTTATCATTAATCAACCCCATTTATTCGCGTAGGGTTTATTTACACATACCGCCTTGCCTTCACTCGAACTTATCCTGACAACAGCTCTCTGTGTAATGAGCTCCTTTTTACAGAAGCTCTAGATGTGTATAAAATGTTATCTTAGAAATGGTAAGGGTGGGTATGGGAAACAGCGATTACTAGGCAGTATTTCACACTTTTAGTAATAAAAATATAATTAAAATGAAGAATTAACGGAATCTTGCTTTAGGTACACTGTGCTTTTTCTCACTTGCTTTCTTGTTGCAAAGATATACAGGGTGTTTCAGTTCACGGGGACTAAAATGATAGAGATGATAGATTTCACCCAGACAAACAAAAAATCGTATGCCGGGGGGAGTGGGGGGGGGGGGTCTCAATCTTTTTTGAGTTACAGGGTGATTCACAAATTCGGGATGTACATTATTATTTTATTTTTATCTTTTGATCTACTCAACGCAGCAACATCAAACTCACGCCAAACAACTACTTTCTTAATTTGCGTCCCAAAAGTTCCCCCAATGTTGATTTACCTCTACCAAAAAAACTTGTTACAGTTAATGGCAAATTAGTTAATACAAAAGTTGCTCGTAATGTCCCCAGCAATTCCCTTGCATGCCAATAATCACTTTCTAATTCCCTGTTTCAGGTGTATTGTATGCAGCTTTTCTCGTATTCCCGTGGCTGAAGTCTCATTTCTGATCTTTAATTCCTCCACGGTGTTAACAAGCCTTCAATAAACTTCATTCTTCATTGTTCCCCATAAAAAAAAAAATCCAATGGAGTAAGGTCTGGAGATCTTGATAGTTCTGGCAGTGCATCCTCTAAAAAGGGGTTTTGTGTACTGTCCGCTCTATCATAAAAAAAATATGACTGCGCGTTTGTCCGCAGCAACTCTAACATATTGCGCGTCAGCGATTAGGTGGAGTCGTCTGTAGAGTAATAAAACGGTAGGTTAAATATTATTTTTTAAATTTTATTTTGTAGTCGCTCCAAGTTAGATGTGTGAGTACACACTACTCACACATAGTGTCCAATGCATTTTGTAGTCTTGTCACTACAGTGTTTGCAACTAGCGCCGCCGTGGCGTAGAGGACAGTATCATCAGCATATGTTGGAATACTGCATTTTTCCACCTCAGGCCGATCTACGGTGTATAGGGTGTATAACACTGGCCCCAGAACAGAACCCTGGGGTGCACCTGTGTTAATAGAGCTCTACGTGGTCAACGTCTGCCCAACGCAGACTTGAAATGCACGGTCTGTGCAAGCCCAAGCACTTATGCCCTTTGTGAAATATAAAATGAAAAAGTTATGGCGTTTCAAAGATTTTTTGATCAAACATTTTCGCCTTTTGCGGTTTCTAACTTTTTTATTATTAATATTACGTGAAAAAGTTATTTAATAAGAATTGTAGGGAATTTGATTCTCTGTGAAAAAAAATTTTTGCTTAGAATTTTCATACGATATGAAAGCGAGATATCGCTGAAAAACCACTCGCACTCTTATTTTCAAGATGGCGGACAAATGGGAGGAGGTAGAATCCCGGAAACTGAGTTTTATACTCACCACCGACCCCCCAACAGATTAAAAAAAATCGTTGCCTACCCATAATGCACAAATGGCCCGTTTTTCAACCATTTGACTGGTCTAAAAGATCTCCAGCTTGGTCGGACTTTTGCCGTAATTTTGACCGTTTTGTAACTAACTTTATAAAAACAAATCAGCTTATCAATAGGAGTCGTATTCATCCAAATCCAAATTTCTTTTACCTATAGAGCACATGACAATTTCTCGAAATTAACAATTCAATTATGAATGTTCTGGGAAAGTGCAAGAGATGTCAACATCAGCTGAAGGGCTGAAATTGCCGATTAGTTCAGTTAACAGGAATGTGCGATGGTCGCACATATATGGTACATATAATTTCCCATGACTTGCAATTTAGCTCGTCTGCAGTGGGTGCTATTGTTTCTACCTGTGAAACCATCGACAGCTGTGATGGAGCCATCCGCATCGAAGTGGGGCACCGCAGCAGAAATGTCGTAAATGTGCGGCCCATAGAATGCGCGTTTATTGTCCATTGCACTATTGCAGTCGCAGTACCGAAGGCGACATTGTCAGCGTCATGCTTTAATTTTAACTAGCCGTCGAACTGAGGAGACAGCACCCATCGCCGCACTGAATTTCACGATTGTGCGCTCCGAAGGGTGTGTGCGCAGGGTGCGCGCTGAGCGTTCTACGTAATCGTCAAAGTGTTTTACACCGGCATTAAATCGGCCAGAGGCGAGCTGGATGTCTCACATCTGCCGAACGCTGTTTTGATCAAAAGATGCCGAATTTTAATGCTCGCTAGTTTATGGCTTTTCTACGAAGACACCGCATTTATATCGCGAGTGATTTAATTTGCGCTCTAAATCAAAACTGACTCCGGAATTGCATGCAGGATTCCCGTACGATCGCCCCCTCCCCTCCCCCGATGTGGGATACAAGGCGAACATAAAAGAAACTAATTAATTTCCGCTTCGGCAGGAAAACGCCCGGCCATAACTCGAAAATATACCGTCTCTCTTTCAAGTGACTTCCAAGAGCTGACAACAACTTGGAAATTAAATTGTTAACAAATGTTTGATCTAACCTCGTGGCCAGCTGGAAATGTTTCTTATACGCGACTTTATGACCTGTTAAGCATATCTGTTTTTGGATTTGCCCCAACAGATAGAATACATGGAAATTAAAGCTAGTGGACCGAACGGATTCCGTATGCGGAGCTTTTTACTATCTACCTACGATTCTTTGTACCCTTAGGTAAGAAGTCCTTTTCGATGTCCTATGTTTTCAAAACGACAATTTAAATCTTCTTCTGAGAATGTTCCAGTGCATATGTCTCTGGCACAGGGATCAACTTGACTCCAAACAATTTTGAGATCGAAATACATGCATATCAACTTTTCGTAAGAAATGTTCAATTGTTACTTTATCGAACTTAAGATGCAACAACTATATTTTAAGAAGAACAGATTTTCAAATTCCGGAAAACTAAGTGGAAATCGAAGGTTTATAAATCATGTTTTCATTTTGAAATTTGGAAAATTATAAAGCGTTCGAGGAATTCAGTATATGCATGACATAATATGGGATATCAAGCGCTAATATGTTATGTCGTCATTTTCGGCGATTTCGATTCCATTTTCAATTTTAGCACTTCAAGTTAATTTCGAATATCGTACCCAGTTTAAAAAATTCAAGATGGCGGTTTTAATATGCCGGACTAAAAATACTAATAATATTTACGTTTTCTGATTTTACCATTTTAACAAATCCGAAATGGTGGATCCAATAATTAAGGCAACCGATAATTCTGAACTTCAACGAATTTCTCTGAAAAGGGATACTTAGGTGCTTTCACGGCTAGTACCTAATGGTATTATATATAGTATACCTTCAATATTTGAGAGTTCTAGATTTTTTTAGCGAACCACTATGTGCCCATTTTAATGAGAATCTGAAGGATATCAGTATTTGGAGTTCGCCATACTAGAGCCACCATTATGAATTTGTGGAATTAGATTCCGTAGTTGAAATTAGCGACTCAAAAACCAGCAAATGCCAAAATTTAATATCTAAATTTAGTCCCTACAAGTAAGAATACACTGAAAAAAACATCACGTTCTAATTTCAAAACTGTGGGGAATTATTCATCATATTTGAAATTTGTTGCGAGCGATTGTAATATAAACATATTATTTGAAAGAATTATTAAACGCATTGTTGGTATATGATTTCAATCTAGGAAGTTATTCATTCAAAACGTTTCGCTTTTGATTTAAAAGTCTATCTACTTATTATAGTAAAACTGACTTTTTGCTGCCTCGAGGGTATCTGTAGATTAATGGCGAGAGCATTGCACTACTATTCCAAAAGTCCCGGGTTCGAATCCCAAATGAATGAGATTGTTTTACTTTATAAAAGGTCATTATAAGTATTGGTTACAACTAAACTACGAAGTATCATCATATTGGCGTATTGCTAGCGATTCCAAGCTAGAATATTAAGCATCTCGGGTTTGAACCCCATCGGGAACCACAGAAAAACTTGAAGATAAGACATATGTAGGTACATAAATACGTTTCTACATTTCTTTGTATACAAATGCATTTACAATATTAATCAATAACATTCCATTTTAATCAAAAATTCTGTTTTTTGAATCAATATAATTTCAAATTTTTGAATTTGAAATTTTTAGTAGTTTTCAATATAAAATTGACAATTTTCGGCATTGACGGCAAACCATATTTGAAAGTGATTGGATTAACGTATATCCCATTGGATTTACAACGCTTTTTTTCTGAGTGTACATATAACAGCCGCCACATCGAAATTGTGAAATTGAGCTCCATATATTTCAAATCAGCGATCCGAAACCTCCATGTGCCAACTTTTATTAAAATCTGAACAAATTGAGTGTTTTTAGAAATCATGAATAATTTTACTGCTCACTATCACCTGAGTGACAGAAATGACTTTTCGTCAATGGCAATAGTAATCGAAGCTGTTCAGCCCGATTTTTTTTTCTCCTTACTACTCCCTTTTGGGCGCATAGGCTTTCACAAAGCCGAGGCTCTGCTTCAGTATATTTTAAATCGTTTCTTTTTTCGCCATGCCGAGTGATTAGCTCGCAGTGGCTATCCCAGCTGATGGGGCTGCCATCTAACGCTCAGCCCGATAACTAGCCTTAAATTAAGTCTGGCCTAAATCAATGTATGTATGCATGTAGCTATGTTCTTACACTATTGGTGGTATTGGCAAAAAAGTCATAGTATTGGTTTGTTGCTATGCTTATTATTAGATTATCTCGAAAAGTATAAAGCAGTAGTGGGGAAAAATTATACTATGCAATATTCATTCATATTGTTTGAATAAGCTTTGGCTCGGTTAAGCGAAGAAAACATATTGTGTCACCAACAAAATACACCTGCTCACAATGGTGTTTTTGCAATGGGAAAATTGAGGGATTTCTAGTATTGTTTGGCTCCCTCCGACTACTACTTGTTTGCAAATGTGTTAAAGTAAAGGACATTTATGTTGAGAGATAAAGTTAAATTCACAATATGTTATATGTATTTCCCTCTCTTGGGTATGAAAACCGAGAATTTCGCTTTTGAAATATGTTTACGTTTACAAACCAAGTTGGATTTCTGCGCTTGCCAAATAAGAGCTGAAAGAGTACAAATCGAGTACAGAAAAATATGAAACCCTAATGCAGGAGATACGACACGCGTATTGCAGTTATAAAACTCCAGTAATAGTCGCAGCTACATTATGTGTCTATTTGGAGAAACTCCATTTTAGAACTGCCACAATAAAGCGTCGAGGGCCCTCTTAATTTCCGACGTTGGAAAAAGCGGACTGGCACAGTGCACCGCAAACCAGCCAGCGAGGACGAGTGTATAATTAATGGTGCGAGCTGCGAGCGGGTAATGAATAAACGTGGAGCAGCGGAGCTACCCTTACGACGAATCGGCAAAAAAGGCTTGTTGCCGCCGCCGCCTTTGCCACTGGCAGAGGAGTTCCGCTAGAAATTCATTAGACGATCATTGGGAGAAATTAAAATTCCTCCGATGCGATTAGTTTCCGCTCGCAATACGGTGAAATTACCAAAAAGATTAGCAGCAATTCATCTCCCTAATCATTAATCAACGCCAATTGCTCCCCCGTTCGAGTTTATTGGAAACACATTACGGGCTAGGTGCTGGGGGTATCAAGTGAGTTATTTGCTTTGCCATCGACGTCTCGGAGCGCTGCGCTGGGCCCCGCTTTCGTTGTCGGCGGTGTCGGGCTCTTCTCACGGGCCCTGGTGCGGCGGGCCGACACTGCGCGTGCCCCAGTCCCACACTAACTGGGTCGTCACACCCATTTCAGGCCGCTCACGGAGACTTTTTGTTATCCCCCCGGCCACAGGTGGGGAAGACACCTGTTCTCGGCTGTTCCAAGAGCGGTTCCCACGGCATCGAATTTCTGCTGAATCGAGCCGTGGACAAACAGAATTAAAAATTCATTTGAGGATCGCAATTGGACAAGTGTGTACGCGACCGTACCGCGGCTGGGGATTGTACCGCTGGCTGATTTCACCGGAGCATCCGGGAAATGACTGTGTCGGCAAATATTTGGCCATCGCACGTTATTAGCCGGACAATAATAATCGCGTTTGCTATTGACTGATTTCCTCAGGTGATGCCTTTTATTGTATAACTTTCTACACAAAGGCCTTTTACCATATTATTGGCCGTTTAACCTAAACGTTAAATTTACATAATGTATCTATATGTATGTAATGTACATGGGAATATAGTGGGTATGGATTGCGCTTCACACGCTTTTTAATACACAATATCAACTAGCTGGTAATTTGCCTTTTACAAAATATTTATGCAGACCGAAATTTGACAGGTCAATATCAGACATTCAAGTCTTCACCTTATTTTTTTTCACTTACTCCATTGAGTGGAGTGTCTTTAGATAGGGCTTCTGAAGTGCCACAAATCATGTTTTAGTACATTTTGTTTTTGCTTTCAAAGTCGTTACCAAAATGTTCCTAGGCCTCTAATTTCTGAACTATCAATTGTGTCTCACCAAAATTCTGAATGTAGCATCTAGTTAGTACATGCTTTAAGTGACCAACTTAATATTATAAGGGCCATCCATAAATTACGTCACACGTTAAAGGGGAGGGAGGGTGTCGACGAAGTGTGACATTGTGTGACAAGGTGTGGAAGGGTCCTAAATTTCGTGACGTCACATTTGAAAATCTAATAAACATAAGGTTCAAATTGTTTTGTTGATGAGCTCTAAAAATTCGAGATACTGTTGATCGGCCTAGAGTAGAAGAAAATCCATCCGGTATACTTGAAGTCATAAAGGAAATTGCAGTTTTTGGAGGCGCAGCTGATGATCTACGTCGCACTGAAACTATAAGGTGCTGCAAAACATTGGACGATTTACAAGCCGAACTTTGTAAACAAGGATATACTATCAGTCGATCAGGGTTATACTTGAGACTTCTTCCCATAGGAGTCAATACAGAGGAACTTTGAATCTTTAGCTTCAATTTTGGGCTCTGATCAAGTTTTCTTTTTATCAATGTATGACAAAGCACGCGTGCCATTAGGTATTAAAGCAGCAAACGCTCAAGCACCACTTGATTATCGTGTAAAATTACCGGATGGTGGTCCCGACGAAAATCTACGATACGAGCGAGTTATAGCTTCAGCTATACAACATTTTTAAGATTTTGACTTGGATGCTATTTACATTGCCACAAATGCTCCAGGAAGAAGTGCTTTCAACAGAGTGAGTGGAACGACGAATTGCGCCTCTTAGTTGCGACCTTACTGGTGTTGTATTACAACATGACAATTTCGGTTCACATCTCGATTCCAGTAATCGAACTACTGACTTGGAGTTAGAAAAGGTAACTTTGTAGTGCAGGCATTGTGCTGGCTAATATTTGGAGCCAATGGGTCATCGATGATTTTCCTGTGGTTGCCGAATAGATTGTGCTAACAGATACTAGAGTGGATATTGAACAGGCTAAGGCATTGCAAAATAGTGCGACTTGGTACGCAAATCATGTGCGTGGATCACAATATTTATTACAAAGAATAAAATGCGAGGTTGTCCCGTATTGTGGTGTGCGACGATCTAGCCTTTGGCGACTATTACGAGAGGGGTTTTTACCACCACCTGTTTTAATTAAACAGACGTCAAATGGGTATGTAACCATAGAAAATGATGACTCCGAAGGTAAATTCGCTCCACTGTTACTTCAACTACTTTGAATCTCCGATAGTCTTTTGTTTGCCCGTCGCGAAGATTCATCCTCAAAGAATTGCTGCTAGACGTGCCAGAGAAATTCTTTGTTTAGATGATGTTGATGACGCTATATGGTTGGATAAAAAAGATGTTGACACAACGAATGTTCCTGACATTAATAACCCAAACGAGAACGAAGTGACTGCTATAATTTAAAGGAGTGGGTTCAAAGTCCATGGACTCAAGATGATTAAGTTTGTGTTTTTCATTGATATAATTAATCGGTTTTTGTTTTTTAGAATTTTTCAAATGTTTGATTTGATGTTGATTTTATTAAAAAATAATTTAAATGGAAATAAAACTAATTTCGGAACTGCTGTTTTAATTTAATAATTTCTAGATGTGAAATTGCAAAATATGTGACGTAACACTAGGGAGGGGGGAGTCTCACAAATCTGACCAGCTGTGACAAGGACGGGGAGGGGTAAAAAAATCATGAAATTCGTGTGACGTAATTTATGGATGGCCCCTAATTAGACAGCGGCTTATATGCAATTTATTGGAGTATATAAATGTAGATATGTATAACATTTGAACGAAAATTATTTTTAAAGCACCCATAAAGGGCATTGGGTGCTATCCGACCCGGACAGAAACCAATAGCGTTTTAAATTAAAGAGGACAATCCTACTTTTAATTTTAAGTAGTCAGTTTATTGAAAATCGATGGAAAATGTATGCAATCATTATGTGAACCGTCACCGTTTCTTATTATATTTATATGGGAAAAGTGGCCGTCTTTCGGAGTACATATCTTAAACTCTGTTTGCCCAATATTTTAAAAGTTTTTTTACCAGGGATTTAAAAAATAAATTAATAATAAAGAAACGACAGCTCTACCAATTTTCGAAATACATTTTCTACGCTTTTTTTTTAGCTCCATAGAAAGGAGGTGCGGCAATTTTCTGTTATTTATTTTTACCTCACAATATAATTTTTAAATATCAAATGTTGGCAATTCCGGTGCTTAAACAAAATTCGATCCATAATTAGTAGATTAATAACAAATTATAAAAAGTAAATTGATTTTTCACTCCCCAAAACGGTCTTGTATACACGGCCGCCACACTGTTGTGAGTTGCGAGCATATCGCCAGCGTAGTTTATAGATGTTGATGAAGCGGAATAAAACTGAAAAGTAGAGTTGTACTTTATTTTCTTCCTTCGTAATTCTCTTTAATAAATTTGATCCCTCAATCCAGACTCGCACACGTACCAAACCACACTACTCAAACATACTTACAAAATACAAAAATGCTTTTCACTTACGTACTTTAATACCAAATATTTTTTACCCGACTGCGCCAGAAGGAGGGTTGTGTTTTTCGAGTGTATGTATGTATGTAGATTTCTTTGTCACGCTCTGTAGCCTAAACGGCTTGATGGATTTTAACTTGAAAGGTGTCGTTAGATTCAAATTAACTGTGAGAATGACACTGGATAGATCAAAATTATAAATATTAAATTACCGATTTTTGGCACCATATTACATGTTTTCAAAAATTGTCTTTTCCGCAAAACCGCAAAACCTATCGAGTGAGTTATCAACATAATGGGTTTTTTAAATAGCTAACAAAACTATATACAAATTGTATGTTTAAATGTAAATTGGAATGAGAAATGCTAAAAAACGAATTATTAAAAAAAACAAAAATCCCGACTGCGTGAAAACTTGTAGACTTAAAATGTTAAAACTTACTTAATAAATGAACTGAAAGGATTGAAATAAAAAAGTTTATTTAGAAAACCAAAAAACCCGACTGACTGTAAAAAGGAACTAAAAAGATGTAAACAAGACACATTAATAATTACATCTACAAATATATCAGTACTATTAAAATTGTATTTGCATCGTTCTAGTTGTATGGTGCTGATAGTGAGTGCACCTAAAGATATATTACATTACTAACATAAGGACTGATTTACCTAGGGATCTAACTGGGCAATATTTGTAATAAACTGACAAAGTATAACTAATTGGCCGTCGTAAACTATCTACCACAGACTAACAAAATTATACGTAACCTCCGACCGCCAATTAGGTATACTTTTGTCAGTTTATTACAAATATTGACCAGTTAGATCAACCAAACTTTTAAACGCGTTTTTCTCGAAACGACTTTGCTCAACCTGGTAGAATTCATAACACGAGCTAAAATTGTCCGATTTTAAATTTAAAATAAAAAAATTATTTGTAATCGCAGTGATAATTGTTGTACGTAGGGGTTTTTTGTTTTTTTGTTAATAAATGTTAATAAAGAAGAATAGAAGCAAATGTAAAGTAAAAGTCATACCAGAAGTGGTTTTTGGTTTGAACACTCGCCATTTTACGAAGAAATAAAAAAAAATGGCTACCTTTAATGAAAACTACAGTTATATAGATTAAAAAAATTTCTGGATTTTTTTCAGACCAACCATTCTCGAGAAAGCGATCCGGCCGTTGGGCAACAATTTTTTATGGCTCTTTTATGCTACTATTATAACTTTGTTATTTTTTTTTTCAATAAAAATTTGTTTGATTTTAGTTCAATGTATTTATTTATTCCTCATCAACAGGTACAATTAGTTGACCATCTGACACTTACAATAAGAAAAAAAAGGAAAAGGGATCATTAAATAGCTATGCAATAAAATTTACACAAAATAAAATCATTTAAAATACTATGTATATATGAAACAAGTGAACAATAAAATATAATTAAGAATAAAATTAGACTTCCACATAATTCAATAGAGCTTTCTTTAGAGTGTATTTGGAATAATTAAAATCCAAGCAATTTAAATAGTTATTGTAATATCTAGACATAGACGACATCGGTTCAAAAGTGCCATAGTTTGTCCGGTGGTAGGGAGAATATAAAAATTCTCGTCCTCTGGTCACTCGGGGGCGTGTATTAATATTCACGAGACTTAAGAGGATGGGAGAGTCTATACCGCCAGTAACAATATCATGAATAAATAAAACACCCGCAACCTCTCTACGCTTCGAAAGCGGCGTCAAACATAATAACCTCAATCTGCTTGCATACGGAGGAAGATTGCAGGGGTCCGCCCATGGCAAGAGGCGAAGAGCGTAGCGTAGAAATCTTTTCTGTACCGCCTCAACACGATTGATATGCACATCATAATGTGGCATCCACACTATAGATGCGTATTCCAGTATGGGACGGACGAAAGTACAATACAAAATTTTTAATATAAAAGGGTCGTCAAATTCCTTTGACCAACGTTTTACGAAACCAAGTGCTGAATTCGCCCGATTAATTATATTATTGATATGGCGTCCAAAATTAAATTTATTATCGATGGTTAAGCCAAGGTCAACAACACTATCTTGTCTAGCCAAAGTCTTGTCTTGATTTTATAATAGTACTCCAGAGGGGAGCATTTCCTACTGAAAGAAATAAAGATACATTTGTTGACATTTAACTGCATATGATTTTTCAAGCACCACAGTTCAAAACTGGCAAGATCATCTTGGAGCCATTGTGCATGTTGTAGAGTCTCGATTGATCTAAAGATTTTTTAATCATCGGCGTAAGCTAATACATACGAATTCCGAACAAGAGGAAATAGGTCATTAATATTATAAATAGCGTGAACAACAACGGCCCAAGATGACTACCTTGCGGGACGCCAGACAAGACCGAAACAGAATCAGAAAAAGTGTTGGAAAATTTCACTTTGAACGCACGACACGTTAGGTAAGACTTAATCCAATTAACAAGATCATTTGGAAAGCCTAGTCTAATCAGTTTAAAAATTAGCACTTTATGGGAAAGCTTGTCGAATGCCTTACTAAAATCGGTGTACACACAATCGACTTGTTTATGTCTTTCTAGTTCGGTTACACAGAAATTTGAGAATTCTACCAGATTTGTGACCGTTGATCTAGCTTTCACAAAGCCATGCTGTTTAGTAGATAAAATAGAACTGCAGTAAAAAGCCAAGTGGTCCTTAACAATAGCTTCAAAAAGCTTAGGAATAGGCGAAAGTTTAGAAATTGGCCTATAATTCTCAATTAAGTCCTTTTTACCTTTCTTAAATATAGGGATGACATAAAAAAGCTTCCAAATGTCAGGAAATACACAACTACGTAAAGATAACTTAAACATAAAAGTAATAGGCTCAACGATTGGAACACCACAATTACGCAACACAACTCCAGGGACATTATCAGGAGAATCCGAAAAGTCTTCGTCAATCTTCCTTAAGTATTCTAAGACGGTGCAAGCATTTAAGACTATATTTGGAGATTGCATCGGAAGACATGTCAAGTTGTTAAAATATTCTAAATCTATATCACAGGTATTATCACTATAGGCATTGCTAAAATGTTTAGCAAAGAGGTTAGAAATAGTAGCTGAATCATGACCTGTTTCGTTGTCAAGAGTTAACACGGCAGGATAGTTATTAGTCTTCCGTTTACTATTTACAAAATTCCAAAATTCTTTCGGGTTAGTTTTAATGTTAGATTTCATGCGACACAAATACTGGCGATATAGACACTTAGAGTAATTATGGTATTGTCTTCGCAAGTCAGAGTAGATCAGGTAATCGTCATCTGAATGAGAATTCTGAAATAGACGCCAAGCACTATTTCTACGATTTCTCAGTAGTCTTAATTCTTTATCATACCAAGGTGGACTATGTAAAAGGCCCTTTTTCTTGACCAGAGGGACGAAACGAGAAACACCCATCGAAACTATTTCATAAAAATTACTTACGGCGTCATCAATATTATGGCAGTTGTAAACCGATGACCAGTCGCATTTATGCAAAAAATTACTAAGGGAATCAAAGTCCGCCTTCCTAAAGTTATAGGAGTATTCATTTACTCTATTGTCAGATGGTGGAATAAAAACTAACAAAGAAATCAGCAAAACGGGATGGTCTGGAACTGCGTTGAATATCTGATCCATGCACAAGTCAACCTGCGTAGAGACGTCGGAAGAGAGTACCAAGTCGAGGAATCGTTGACGAGAATTAGGTATGGTAGGTATTAGGAATGTATGCTTAGTAACATGCCTTTTTCCCAAATCCTAAATAAATTATCTAGTTACAAATTGAGAAAAAAGCCCAGTGGTGTCCTCCCTTAAGAAACAAGGACCAAAATAAATGGCTACTTACATTTTAAACCGTAAAAAAATGCATATTGGTTGAAAAGTAAAAAATTTCTGACTAGACATTAATAGGTTCTTTGGGTATCCAGAAAACAGAAAACATCTAAGTCAGAAATTGCCATCTAATTTTACAATTTTACTGATGATCATTTAGTTTGACAAGGTTACACCGACAAGTAAAACTCTGTCACTCAATAGAACACCACATTTTGGAGTGACAAGGTTCCAACTGGAA
This sequence comes from Neoitamus cyanurus, assembly GCA_947538895.1. Lineage (NCBI taxonomy): Eukaryota > Metazoa > Arthropoda > Insecta > Diptera > Asilidae > Neoitamus > Neoitamus cyanurus. Next base: position 30,732,427 of record OX384541.1, on the reverse strand, counting down.
ATTTTAGTTTTTAAAAACTCCTTAATGTATACGAACAGCTGACCCCATAATCATGTGCTGCGCAAGTAAATAAAGCACCATCATCATTATAGCACTGTAGCATCTGTAATAATAAAAATAGAGCTTGCTAAAACTTTGAAGCCTCATATCGCAATTACTTACAACCAAATTCAGTTAAGACCTTGTCAAACTAAGGTCGCGAATTGTCATTGAGTAAGTACCAAAGGCGATAGATTGGGACTTGGAGGGATTAAGTAACAGCCGGTTTCTGACGGACTCTCTTTAGGTCATCATTAACGCTCACAGCACAATCCCGAGCTTAAGTTCCCTTAGTCGGTTTTTTGGAAATGCCCTAAAACCTTATGGAAATGTTCCATTTATGGTCGGAACGAGTAAATTAGGAAAAAATAGTTGTCGGAAAGCAATACTTTCCCAAAAATTATCTTGTTTTAACACCAACAATCGCAAAAATCAATTGACTTTGACGTCTGTTTTCGAGATATAAAATTATTCAGAGTGGCTATTCGCATCGTCCTTGCTTTGTACAATCGAAATTTGTGCTCATGTACATGGTAAATATCTTTTTAAACATCGGTACAAAAGAATTCGTAATAAAAATTTACCTTTCTTAAAAAATATCTTCTGACAGATGATTTTCCTTTAACAAAATTTTCAATTTTTGGTGTTAAAACAAGCTAAAACAAGCTAAAACAAGATAATTTTTGGGAAAGTATTGTTTTCCGACAACTATTTTTTCCTAACTTACTCGTTCCGACCATAAATGGAACATTTCCATAAGGTTTTAGGGCAATTCCAAAAAACCGGCTAAGGGAACTTGTTCCCAATCCCCAATAAATCCTAGAGGTCGACTTAGATATAGGTAATTGCACGGATAATGATGAATATGTGAGCGAGAGAAAATTAGAGAGGTCCGCGAATTGACCCCTGCGGCACTCCCCTAACTAAACTAAAGGTAACGAACCTGAGGGACAGTTACCGACTCTGACCTTTTGTGAACGGGTCACTATAAAGCCACAAATAAAGGAGACTGCACAAAGTGAGTGTTTTATTAATTTCTCAAGAAGAAGCACTTGATCTTCACTATCGAATGCCTTGGCGAAATCCAACAGCCCCAGAATTCGATGAAACAGAATACTAATTGGATGATAGGTAGTTTTCAGATTACATGTGTAATTGCCCCAAGACGCGCTTTACAGGTTGATATAATAAAAAGCATATTTATAAATAGTTAGTCCGGTTTCCACATTAGAGTCAAAATCAGTTTCCTTATTTGAGTTGCCGCACCTAATATGATATCAGCAATACTTACATAAAAAATACAAAACTGAACTCATTCGAGCGTGAAGATCGCATTAATAACGCGAGCCGCAAACAAGCGATCATTGCTGTCACCTTATGAATGGCCATTTTTTGTTCCTCGAAAAAGCCGAGGTTTAATTCAATTGTGAAGCACGCAACCATGCTGAGCACTCAAATAAATTAATATCGCTCTTAAGGCGTGCATCCTTTCTGCTGGCTGTCATTACCCGTGTCGTTCCCGCACTTTAACACCTCAGCAAGCCCTGAGGTGCACGGGCGCTAAATTACCCCTCACCAATAAATTGCGCTGAATAGACGGTTTCTTTTCATGACCTTTAATAAAAGTCCAATCAATACTCACAATTCGCGGCTGATTTGCAGTATCGCCGCGGTGTTCAGGTGTGGTCGTCGCACACAGCGCAACGCAACGCAATCAGCTCACGAAGGCGCTCGTTTAATTCAGCGCATAATGCTAACTGAATCAAGGCGCTCGGTGCTTTCAGCAGTGGCCCTTGCAGCCACGGCCACGTCCGCTTTAATTTCAATTAGTAATAAATCTGGGATATAACAAGCCGCTGTAATTTACACAGGCACCCTCTGAATTGGATTCGGCCTGCTAAAAAGGTGTTATTTTACGATGATGCAAATTTGCGCGGAAAATATTGCCGCCTGGGAGGCAGGTCGATGGCGAGATAAGACAGCGCGCAATTGATACCGAGCACCCCGGCCTTAATCAATTTGCACGCGATCGGCTATCAGACGAGAATCGTGATCGTAACTCTATCAGATTCTCATTTCGATTAAAATTCTTAATGTGATGATGCCTTCGGCCGCGGACACTTCGATCAGCACACTTTACTGCTCTTTCAGTTAACAGTTGTCAGAGGACGCTATTAGTTGATCACTTCAACGTGATACGGCGGATCGGACAAGTATGTAACTATGTACAGTATGTACAAGAGCCCACTGCTGATCGGACTTGACGAAATTTCCAGGAAAGGTTCCTTATGCTCGGAGAAACCTAACTAAAGTAGGTTGACTCACACCTCGAGTTTCTCCGAACATGAGAAACCTTTCTGGATTATGAATTCCAAATTTACAGTGGGCTCTCCGCTTATTAGGGCGTACATCGTATATGAAGGCTGTCTACTTGATAACAAATATGTGATTTCAATTTTCTCTGAAATTAATTATTGTAGATTTTATTACACATATATCGTTAGAATCCGAGAAAAAAAATTTGTTTTCGGGAAGGTGCCCCTTTCTGCGCGGAAACACCTGTAGCCCCAGGAAATCGCATTTAAAGTGTGAAAAACTGCAAAAATTGGCTCGTCGTTTACTTCAAAGACCACAGCTCCCGAATTCGACCGACCTGGTCCCATTTTTCTCTTCTGAGCAATAGAATACATGATAAGGCTTCGGACAAAGGAATGAAAAAAGTTACGCCAGAGGGAAATCTGAGCTGCGGGGCCTCAATTTATAGCGTTCGTAACAAAATGGGCTTTCAGTTTCTTACCTCTAAAACTGGCAGCTTAGGCCGGTTTTGGCTGCATTTTTATTTTGTGTTTTGGGCTAGTTGGGGCAGTCCATTTCGTTTGACACCACAATCGTTCCGGGCATTCCCCCCTCTCCCTCGAAATTTGCCTGAACATTTTATTGGCGATTTATTTATAATAGTTGGCAGATATCAACACTTTCGGACTTATGGACTGAAGCTAAACCAACTTTGTAACATAAGTTCGGACGTGACTCTGACTGACTGACTGAATTTTTGGAACGAACGAGGCAAGATCATCAACTAGTTTTCATCAAGAGGAATTATAACTGCCCGAGAAAACGGTTTACCTTCCTTATTGAATTAAATAAACTGAAAGTAAACATTTGCAGAAATTACAGGAAGCACGCATTATTTTATCTGATATCGAGAATATTTGAAAAACGATTGGTGAATTTAATAAATAGGATACCAAGAATCAAAATTCTCCTTCAGGACGTTCTTCTAGGCCTGGGGGGCGAAGGGGTTGCAATGTTTTCATTCAGTTGAAACCCTTCTAAGTCATATGTATGTACATATGTAGAAACAAGTAATATAACATAGTAAGACTTTACAAGAAAAAACTTGGGAGCAAAATCGACCCACCTTACGATGTCCCATTTCTGAGGTATGGCTCAAACAGAAAAGTCTCTAGTTAAAAACAATTAACTGTAACAAGAAGAATAAATCCTTGCCTTATTAAAAAGAAGATAAGCCTTCAAGTATAAGAACTCTACTGAGTGTTTTGACATGCTTACCTACGTCCATACAAACCATTGAATAAAATTTTACGATAGTACAACTCGGTAGGCGGCCTGCGGTCTCGCGTTAAAATGGTTGGTCGCTGCCATAATTGCGTAAAAAAATCAAATATAAACACATGAATAAAATGTGGAAAAAAATGCGCAAGAGAAAAAAATACTGGTAATGGACAGGTTGACGGAACAAGCCAGTCAAGCAGTTGCGCTCCTTCAAATTGGGCTAAGTCAGCGTGTTGTGCCAGCACTAAGCACGACTTTATTTGAGCCGATCAGCGGTTAGACGCTATTACCAACGATACCAATGCCTTTGTCAGACGGCCGAGATTAGGAAGAACTCGGGCTAAGTACCTGAAACAAACACAATCGTTTCTTAGTGTCAACATCCTTGAGAAACCGCCACCTACTAACACCTAAATTAGTCACTGGAACCATGGGGAGCTGTTCTATGTAAGTTACGGCGGGCGTGCAAGTTTTGTGAACTGCACACATTTTTTTTAGCTTGTTTAGTTTGTATCTATTTGATTGCAAATCAAGCAGTGACGCATGTCAGATTGAAAAGGTATCCTGCTTGGTCTCCATTGGTTAGATTGGTTCAGATTTTAAAAAAAAGAAACACTTTAAGTAGGAGCATAATATTGGCGTCAAATAAAAGCTGAAATCCTCTCCTCTCAGATGAAAATAGGTAGACTTTTGCCACCCTCATCAGAACACCAGAAGTAAGGGTAAAAAAAATCCATGCTATTTAAGTTTGTCAGAGCATAGTGAACCTTTCCTGAAAATATTGTCCAACTCGGTACACTTCATATTTTACGGTCAATATACCCCTCCTAAATAGCCTGAAATCGGAAGCAATTATTACCACTTTTTGCGCCGCACTTACAACTTTGTGGCTCTCTAGCGGCTTAACCTTTTGTCGCAGCAAAAAATGTTATACATATATGAAAGCAATGGTTAATTTTGTGCTCTACAGCTGTATTGGTTGTATTGGTTTATTACGACCCAGCGGGAAATTTGGTCAGGCCTTCCTAGGGAAGCGGATTTGTAATCAGGAAATTTTATGAGTGAAAAATATGATGCTTCCCTGTTGATTCCGGGAAAGGCAGGTATGCATCACCGAATTGAGCTTGCTGCGACCGAACCTTCTCGCTTTGTTTTTAAGTCATAGAAGAAAACAAAACGAAATCTTGCTCATTCCTGTTTGATCTTTTTGTGCAGTAAGGTGCGTTTTTGATTTTGCATTCTATTGAGTGTTTTTTTTTGCGTCTTTTAACCTGTCCTGTCTTTGACCTTGATCTTTGACTTAAGGGATCGTCTCAGTGTGAAATTTTTGAAAAATCGATTTTTTTTGCATCGGATAGTATACACTGTAATAAACATTCTCTCAAATTTTCAAATCGAAATTCAAATTATTACGGTCGCTACAGCGTTTCTTGTAGAAAGGGAACGGAGCGTGACATCTGCCTCGTTCAGCGCTCCGCTCGACCGTTATTCCTTTTGTGTATTGCTGGCCAAGCATTTCAGTTCGTTTTCGAAATCAACCACGGATAGACATACGAGTGAAACCCCCAAGAAAATAATAAGCAGAAGGGATATTGTATGGACTTGGCATCGCCGATTGATCGTAAGTAAACGATTTATGTAAAATTTTCCAACTTCAATATTTAAACGCGTTTTTCTCAGAATGGTGTTTTTCAAAACGGTGTCCACTCTCAAAGGAAGAGTTTTGAAGATACATATCTAGTTCCAATTTGGAGAGAACATTTCTAACGTCCTTCTTTATCGCGCTATGGAAGCTTTTTTTTTTTTTTGAAATCTTCCTATTTTTTTTTACGAAAAACTGTCGAAAAAAAGGACCAAATTCGATACTTTTTGTTCAAACCGCCGCCATTTTGTCAAATTAAAAAAAAAAAACCTCCATAGCGCCATAGCGACTTCCCTACAGATCAATAATCTTTTTGAAATTTTTGTTTCGGATCAAAATTGCGGCCGCAATCGTGGACATCGTATAGGACCTTTTTTTTTTACGTGTCATTTCAACAATTTATTCAACATACATACACCTAATAAATAAACATAAAAAAAATCATTTTGCATTCATCATGAATGTATTTATTTATAAAAAAAAATCAAACCGATTAGTTTATTTGAAGATTAAAAAAAAAATCCCGAAAATCAGTGATTTTTCGGAGGGTCACACTGAGACGGTCCCTTAAAACGAAAATAATTCGGTGAAAGATTCCACATGCATAAACATGTCATGCATTATAGATTATACTTCCATAGAAGCAAGCTGGGAGCAGTATGAACGAGATTCCATATGCATTCCGGAGAATCTAGGTGGATTACTGCTTCCACCACCACCTTCCAAAAGCGGACATGCAATGTTAAAAAGAAATGGAGTGTCCAACGGAAGGGAATGCATCCATGGGTTCCCAGGAGGTGCTTCCGTTTGCATCTTGGACTACTTCTTTTCCCGCTGGGGAGTTACCCACAACGAGATATGGAAGTGCGAAAAACCAATTGTGGTTCTAATTTTTTTTTTCAATTTATAGCGCTATAACTTATGTGGCGGATTATCTAAATTACGCTAGTAACTAGTAGAGATAAGATGTCTATCTCAAAATCATTATTGTGAAGTTTTTATTTAACGGATACGCGCAAAAGTAACTTGAATACCTCGGCCACACACGAATAGCAAAATCAAGTAGAGTGTAATTGTGTGAACATGTTTGCTTTAGAGTTCATAGAAGGCCATACCAGGATTTTTCTTACTGTCGCTGCTACCCGATGGGCCAGCTTTTTTACAGTCAGCTCTCGCCTGGGGCTATTTCAAAGTGGACGTCCTCTTAAAGCGAGAGGGTTCATATACATCTGTTTTGTGTTTACTTAATTTGAATTATATTGAATTTCTTATATTTTTAATATAAATTTCTTAGCTCACTTGTAAGTATGAAATTCAAGAAATACTCATTTTATCTTTTATCGTTTTGGAGAAAATGGAGCGTCAGTTATATTACCCCAACACAACTACATATACACGGCGATGCCACATTTTGTCTAATATATTGTGCACTCGCAAAGACTTTTTGTTTTTTATTGTTTTTGTCGATTTGAAAAAGCCTGCAGAGTGTTCATTCGATCAGCCTTACGTTCACGCCATTCCCCAATCAGGTTTCTGAACACTCCTCTAGTTAAATTCTCGCCACCAGATGCCAGCGCACGGTCTATTTATGTTTACCTCTGCCCTTTTGAACGTAAACAGAGAGCTGGGCGCCGTCTCCGCTGTGCAAAAAAGTGAGCAACTAATTATAGAAAATAACGCAACGCAAACGTCAAGTCTGCACCGGAGATGTGCATTATCGGGGTGTGCCAATTCCAGCTGAAGAGTCGTGCTATCCGCTAAATCCGCCGCGAGGAATGGAGGCTTGAAGCGCGAGACGAGCAAGTGATTTTCAGCAGGTTTTCATGCGATTCTTCTCAAAGGCCAAGGCAACGATCAAGGTCAAAGCATACAGCGGAATGGCAGGCGACTTGACAGGTTGTGCAGCTCTAAAAAAATCGAAGTCCCGGGGCCAGGACGGCTCATCAAAATCGGACAATGGGGAGGCGTCCAAGCAAAATATCCCGCCGAAGACCTACAGAGGTGGTTTGCGGGTTTACAAAATAGTCATTCTGGGCGATGGGGGTGTGGGCAAATCTGGTAAGCTCCACCATGGCTGCTCTACACCCACCAGTGGGTAATAACATTTTCTTTCAAGCTGTCACACTGCAGTTCGTGAGCCACAGCTTTTTGGACTACCACGACCCCACAATTGAGGACTCTTACCAGCAGCAGGCAGTAATTGACGGAGAAGCAGCTCTTCTCGACATACTCGACACCGCTGGACAGGTGGAATTCACAGCGATGCGAGACCAGTACATGAGGTGTGGCGAGGGCTTCATCATCTGCTACTCTGTGACTGATCGGCACAGTTTCCAGGAGGCTTCCGAGTACAGGAAACTAATTACACGGGTTCGGCTATCGGAGGACATCCCACTTGTCCTCATTGCCAACAAGGTCGACTTACAGCCCCTGAGGAAGGTTTGTGATGAGTTTCTACCTTAAAATTAGGGCAGGCACTAAGATTCCATTCTTGTTGCAGGTTTCGACGGAAGAGGGTAAGAATTTGGCCGCTCAATTTGGTTGTCCATTCTATGAGACGTCGGCAGCTTTACGCCACTATATCGATGATGCGTTTTATACGCTTGTGAGGGAAATCAGACGAAAGGAAGCCCACAGGGTAAGCACTCATTGAAAGATCCATCCTTTTTGGGCTTTCTGCTCAAATATATTAGTAGTTACATCTTGCATCGAAAATTAAAGCCTAGATGACGCAAGGTCAGGGTATTTTACTCTGGCTTTAAAATGATAAGCCTAATACACTGCTGCTGTTAATAGCCGTATTTCGTATGCTCCATATGACCGATGTGCTCCAAATGTTTTCCATTGCATTTCGTGATCTTTGGATTAAATCCGAATCTCTTCACTCTTTCAAACTATGTCATACGTGTCATAGATTATGAAAAAGCATTCGATAGACCACAACACGAGAAATTGATAAGAATCCCAGAGGTTGTCTCCACTGTTATATTGTTGGATTACAAAAGGCCACCACTAGACTTCAACAAGTTTATTAAAATTGTGACATTGAAATTACAGGACGTGAAGGCTGCTGCGATGCTGCAGTAGAAGTGAGTGGTGTGATACCAAGTACAGCTCTAGTACCTAACTGCCTTGTTATATGCAAGAATATGAAGGAATTGCCAGACCTGATATTACACCTCCCCCTTTTACAGAGTTAATCCAAATGTGAATATACATACATATTATAATTTAGTTTCAGCTGTCCCTTATACTATTACAACTTGAATTCACAAATTTTATTTCTTTTAAATTCATATAATTTAAAATGTCTAATGTATGCATTTTATTTCTTTTAAATTCATATAATTTAGAATGTCTAATGTAGGCATTATTATGTGTGCTTGCAAACGCTTCTTAGCCAGTAAGCTCATGGACTTAAATGCTTTCGCAATACCGACGTATTTCGACGAAGAGTGGTACCATCTAATAGTTGAATCCAATAGGATCGTGGGCTTTTATCTTTTCTTTTTACTGTGGCTTCAACCCATGTGCCTCCATTCTTAAACCAAATAGTTTCACCGACTTCAAACTCAGAATCTCTTATTTTAGAATTTCGATCAAAATATTCTTTTGAATATGTACTTTTCCGTTGAAAATCTTTACAAATATCGGTTATTTCCGTTGCTTTAAACATACGATTTAATCCCGGAATTAAAGTCCTTGTTTGCCTTCCCATCATTAGTTGCGTAGGAGTAAGGCCTATATGCTTTATAGGAGTGTTACGATAATTTAGCAAGGCAAGCCACAACTCTGTTTTACTCTCGCTGCATTTCTGCAGTAATCTTTTCGATACCTGAACCATGCGCTCAGCTAGCCCATTCGATTGAGGATATAGCGGACTGGACGTTATCAGCTCAATGTCGTATTGGTTACAAAATTGTGAGAAAGAGTAGGAACCAAAGGGGTTGTTATCTGCTATTATGACTCGTGGCAAACCGTGACATGAGAAAATAGGTTTTAGTTTCAGTATGACTTCTAGTGCGGACTTATTTCTTAATAATAGTATTTCTAAAAATTTAGTAAAATAATCGCACACGACCAAATAGGATTTTCCTCCGAACTCCATTATATCCAATCCTATTTTATTAAAAGGTAGCTTAGGGATATCGTGGGGTAGTAATGGTTCCTTTATATTAGAATTTCTGTATTTCTGACAAATTTTACAAGCCATTACTTGATTATCGATATCTGTATTAATGCCGGGCCAATAAACTAAGCTCCTTGCTCGTGATTTAGTCTTCTCCATGCCTAAGTGTGGTTGGTGAAGAATATTAAGGACAAAATTGCGTAAACTATGTGGAACAAAAATCCGATTGTTAAAAAATACTAATCCCTCATCAGTAACAAGTTCCCTCCTGTGTTTCCAAAAGTACTTTACGTTATTAGGAAGTTTGTTTTTCATTTTAGGCCACCCATGAAGTAAAGTTTCACGAAGTTCTTTTAATACGATGTCATTAGAGGTTTCATGAACAAACAGTTTTTTCTTTGCATCGCTAATATTAATGCTATGGATTACCTCGTTCAGTTCTGGTATTTCTACTTCCTTATCTTCACAAAAATTCCTTGATAGGTAGTCCGCAATATGCATATGTTTTCCTGGACTATGTTGAAGATTAAGCTTATATTTTAGAAGACTTAGCTTCATGCGTTGAAGCTTAGGAGAAGGAACTTTACAAATTTCCTTGGACATGACACCTAATAATGGCTTGTGATCTGTTATCACCTTTACTTCTTGGCCATATAGATACGAGTGAAACTTTTTACAACCAAAAACAATCGCCAAGAGTTCCTTTTCTACTTGGGAATAGTTAATTTCGGAGTCTGTGAGGCTCCTGGATGCAAAGCAAATGGGTCTATTCTCTTGCATTAAACATGCACCCAACCCATACTGAGATGCATCAGCTTGGAGTACTAAATCTTTATTAATATCATAAGTTTTCAACACAGGCGCGTTGATAATTCTTTGTTTGATTTCTTCTAAGCATTTAGCATGATGCGGCAACCATTGGAACACTATATCTTTCTTTAAAAGATCTCTCATGGGCTTAGAAATACTAGAGAGGTGCGGAATAAAATTTCTCATATAGTTAATTACTCCAAACAATTTTTGTAACTGTTTTTTATCTTTAGGTGCACTGAGAGCTTCTATGGCTTTTGTACGCATTTTATCAACTTCAATCCCGTTTGCTGAAATTATGTGGCCCATATATTTAACTTGAGGAACGCAATATTGTACTTTACTTTCATTAAACTTAACATTCTTTTCACGAGCGCGCATTAGTACTCGTTGCAATATTTGGTCATGCTCTTCTTTCGTTTCAGTTGCAATTAATATGTCATCTATGTAGGTGACAACATTCGGAATTCCGGCAAAATTAGCTTCATTCAGCTTTTGGAAAACTTCTGGTGCCACTTTTATACCAAATGGTAAACGTGTAAATCGATAACATCCAAATGGTGTTATAAAAGTGCAGAGCTTCTTGGACTCAGGATGCAAACCTACCTGGAAGTACCCGTCTTTTAAGTCTAACACCGTGAAGAATTTCTTATTGGCTAATTTAGCAGTAAGTTCTTCAAAAGTGGGAATATAGTGTACGTGATCTTTAAGCGCTAGGTTAAGATCGCGTGGATCTAAGCAAATACGAATTGTTTTGTTCGGCTTCTCTACAATAACTAGATTTGAAACCCATTCCGTAGGTTCCTGAACAGGTTCGATGATCCCTCGATTGCACAATTTGCCTAACTCTTCCTTAAGGGATTTCTGGAGAGAATATGGAATTCTTCTTGCAGACCGTACTACAGGTTTATGTGATTCTTTCAATTCCATTTCAAAATTTTCATGAAAACAACCCATGCCACTGAAAATGTCGCGGTTATTATTTATAAAATCTTCTTTAGAGTATTCTTTAATACTATTGACTCGTGCAATCAAATTTAAGTTGATGCACCCTTGCAATCCTAAAATAGGAATGGTATCGGTTTCTACTATTACAAAATCTTCTACGGATTTTGTCTTATTTACAGTGCACAGTAATTTAACTGAACCTAGTACATTAATGGAAGCACCCCCATAAGCTTCTAGCTTAATTGGACTTTTATTTACTTTAACGGACTTTAATAATTGCAAATATTTAATTGGAAGCACATTGGTTTCTGCCCCCGAATCTAATTTAAATCGTATTCGTTGTGATTCAATTTTCACAATTTGGTACCACGCGTTGTCTTTTTTGTAATGACGATTGTTTTCTTTAACCGTATCAATGTATAAACTTGTCACATTAGGTTCTACTTTGCCAATCGTTAGCTCACGTACCTGTTGTGTACGGCATACCTTCGCGAAATGATTCCATTTGTGGCACTTAGCACATTTTTTCCCTTGAGCCGGGCAATTTGAAAATCCATGAGCTTGACCGCAAGAACCGCACAATTTTTTGTTATTTATATTTTTTCTTCGATCACTATTATTATTATTTTGCCTAAAGTTGTTTCGAAAAGTGTAATTACTATTTTGTTTACTTGCCTTATTATAAGATACAGAGTTAACCTTATTTCTATTGAAGACTTCTTCTGCCTGGCGTGGTGATTGATGGTGCGTTGAGACATGGTCCAATGCCTTACTGTTTCCAGCACTTTGCATTTCCTTCGTCTGTTTTGATGTCACTTCGGCTGTCCGGGCTACTTCAATTGCTTTGTCCAGGGTCAACTTGTCTGCTTCCAACAATTTCTTTTGCAGATTTTTGTCATGCACTCCCATGACTATACGATCACGCAGCATTCGTGGCTCATCAGTAAAGTTGCACTTCTTCACGAGCTTTTTTAGCTCCATTAGATAACTGTCAAACGGTTCATTGTCTTGCTGGCTCCTTCCATGAAATATGTAGGATTCATAGACCTCGTTGGTTTTTTCTTTACAGAACTCCTCAAAAGACTGTATTACTTCCTTGTAGACTTTCTTCTTAGCTTCGTCCAATGCAAAGCAATTATACACTTCTACTGCCTCTGGCCCCAAGGCGTTTAAGAAAACCGCTATGCGAACTGCTTCAGATTTCTTCTCAAGCTCGATCGCTACACTAAATATTTCAAAATTTTGGCGGAATTTTCGCCAGTTCTCTGCGATATTCCCATCCAAATCTAGTTTCTCTACTGGCTTTATGTGGTCCATTTGTCTTACAAATTGATACCTTATTCGCTTCGGTGGTCTCCCACGTGGTTTTCTGGTGACTTCTTCTTTTGCACTTCTTGCGACTCCCATAAATTTTCCTTCGGTGCACTACGATTTTATTTGCGTAAATCGTTTACTAAAATTTGTAGACCGGCTGCGCCATGTTATATTGTTGGATTACAAAAGGCCACCACTAGACTTCAACAAGTTTATTAAAATTGTGACATTGAAATTACAGGACGTGAAGGCTGCTGCGATGCTGCAGTAGAAGTGAGTGGTGTGATACCAAGTACAGCTCTAGTACCTAACTGCCTTGTTATATGCAAGAATATGAAGGAATTGCCAGACCTGATATTACATTACTCTCTCCATCCAAAAATGTAAAACCCAGCTGTTTATCGGGTTATATACACAGGCTTTTGTATGGGGAGAGTAGTGGTCTATTAAAAAACGCTTCCCTATTCGGAGAATCTACGAGAAAAGTTGTAGGTAATCTGGACATTGGCATCAAAGTTAATATCATCAACAAAAGATTCGCGGATGATGCAGTGCTGAGTACTGAAAATGAACCTTCATTTAACGGCGGGAATATGGGAAAGCAATCTAAAATGTGGCCTCAAGATGTATGTTAATAAAACCAAAACATATGGTTATTGGTAGGAATCTTCCAAGGATAGCAACTATTCGAATCGGAAATGGCATACTTAAAAGAATAGATAGCACTAAATACGTGGGTACGACTGTCAATTGATAGGCTGACTTTTTTTATACCAAAATCGCAAATTTTTCGGGGGAAATTAAGATAAATACAATTAAGAGAAATTTTGCCTCTTTTTATTTAAGATAAAAGGTACAAAAACACATATATTTTGTTTAACAAAAAAAAACCAATCATAAGGGCGCTGAATCCGCTCCCACCAAAAAAAAAAACGCAGTTTCACAGCGTGCAGTGTATCATCACTTCTAGTAATCTGAAATGAAAAAATCGGTCAGATTCTTAAAGTAGAAGCTTGTGGCTTCTATTCTGACCTGAAAATTTCAAAAACTCTACAAATGGCACGAAATTCAAAAAGGCTTAACAAATATTATTTTACGTCTTTGAGGGACCGTAACGTTGTGCTTAATATCGCGAAAAACCTGAATCAGGTCACGGCGAGGATCGCATGTCTGCGCCGAACATTTTAAGCCCAAGTTTGTTCTATTCGAACAATTGTTACATATCGAAGTACTGCACGCCAACTAAAAAAACATGGTTTGAAGAAAAACGCTTTTAAAGTTTTGAAACTGGTTTGCAAGAAAATAGTCACTTACATTTAGTCTGATATGCCTGATCCGTTCATTATACCCTCCTGTTCCTCGAAAAATAAAGGATACTAAAACCAAACTACGGCCTCAACTGCCCTTTAAAAAGTTTTAAACAAGCCTTAGTAGCTAGACCTCTATTGTGTATAATAATAACACAGAAAATCACCTAACTTAGTAGCAAGGAATTCTTATGATAAATACATTATCTACAGTTACTACATTCAGTATTGTAATAAAATAATTGGCTACGTAAACGCTGTAGTCACATGTAAATAAAATATTTTTTTAATTGATACGAGTATGTATTTTCAGTGACAATCAGCAGTTACAATAGTTTGACGATGGCTATGGCATTTTGTGCCGCAGCTTTAAGTTTATGTTAGCATATACGGGAAATATGAAGGTTAGACAAAGGTAGAAACAATCACTTCTATATCTACCTCTGTCGCACTTAAATCTCCAGCTGATTAGTATTCGGGGAATAATTGTGAAAAAGACAGCGTAACGTTCGTGACAATGTAATTATTTAGTGCTTAGTTTTGTTTTTTATTAAGTGGCCTTAATTGTTTTGGCCTGTGCTAAATATGGTCTCGTTTTTGAGACGTGAGTTAGCAGTCCAGGTCGCATGTGTCAGTGGCTGGTTGAATATTTTAGGACCATCGCACACAAAAGATACTGTCTGCGGTGTCTCTACCCTGCGGTACGACAGCAGTCAGCAACGTACAGAAGTTCTAGGAAGATTTTTGCAATTCACCCTCAAAAGTCGGCCATGGGTTAATTCTCTTTATCTACCCTAATACAGAGGCTTGATTTTTGGTTTCAAAATTTTGAACGGTGACCATCTTCGTAAAATATCATGAAAATGTATCCACCTTTATCCTACCTGCCTAACAAATTCTAGTTCGTACATGCCTTGCCTATGTACTCCAGTCCGCATTCACACGCATTCCGTTATCTTAATGAAAATGGAAAATTCGTCCGATAAAGTTTATAACAATTATTGCTTACGGCAGGAGACAAACAGGTAGAACGATAAATAATTTCTATTGTAGGCAGATAACCTTCTACCCTCCCTACTCAGCAACAAAATTTTTACTTTTGAATAAAAAGAAGGCTCGTCAAAAAAAAAGACAGATATAATTATTTAATGTGTTTTTTATATTTCATCCGGAATACGCGAGAGAGGCGTGAGAGTGTAATTTATTGTTTCTTCCACAGGGCCTGGGAAATGGTTCCAGCTCCGAAAAAATTAATCCAGGTAGACGCAGTCGCTGGTGGCGGATCAGGTCAATTTTTGCATTGGTCTTTCGTAGGCGCCGCAACCTGAACTGAATTTGACAACAGTTGAAAGTGTATCCTGCTGCAGGACTAATACACAAGTAACATTAAGTATTTCTCTAGTTATATGTTTATCTACGTCTAAGCTCAAAGCTACATATACTTTGCGTTTTCTTCAAGAAAACCTTCCTGTTCTATGTCATACTAAACCAAATACTAACTCTAGTTGATTTTGTTTTTAAATTATTTGTACCGCGTTACGCATTAGTTGCTAAGTGTATCTATTTACGTCTTTATGTTTCCTGCTACAATGTCAAATTGGTTCTCAGGACGGGGCTTATTCAATCAAATCTAGTCGAATTCTTGCTACAAATTTAATGCAACGATTTTTTTACAAGTATTATTCAGTTTACGCGTGTGAGGGTTTTGCTATTAATTCATATTTTCTGGAGCAATACGTCAATTCATGTTTTGTCCTGTTTTGCTTTTTACTAATTTTTTCTCGGCTGTAGGTGTTCAGCATCATATCTCAATAATTGCCCCATTGAGCGAAATTATTATTGGGAAATTTAAAAATCAGACCAGTTAGAGTAACGACAGTTTTCAAGCGAAGAAAGCACAATCTACCGAATAATGCTGCTCTATCGCAACGATGTGCCGTAGAGTTCTGTAATGAATTTCTTGGAATTACCTGTTAAGGAAATTAGATTCTTTATCGCCTGTTTTATCTGTATGATTTCAAAGAGAGATAAGATATCCCAAATATCTAATTGCTAATCCCACCAGACGTCATTCACTCAATCCAGCACTGTTTCAGTAGCGAACAATGTAGAAGTGTTGTGTTGTTATTGACCACTTATTAAGCTTTAATGATAAGAATTTTTATCTATGTTTCCACAATCTCCAGGAGATATCTTGATGTGTTTCTAGTATTGAAGTGCATATACGTCTATCATTTTATCGTATTTATTAACACGCAGGATTTAGTCGATTGAAATAATAATTCCTTTTGCCCTATGGTAATGACCAGTCCGTCTAACATCGGGCATCGTGAACTCATGCAGATCTTTAGGGTCTACATTAAAATGTCCGAGTAAAACGACTCTCGCGCTGTTGTGTAGTGGGCACACGCACAGAAGTGCATAATAGTCTCATCATCCAACGCGCATCTACATAGCGGTGAAACAGCTATACGTATTGTATGTTATTCAGTCTCTAGTGACCAGTGATGACACTCTCTGCGAGACTAATCTAGCATCTGTTAAGGTTAATTAGACTTCTACTCAGGTCGTAGTCGACCCGACTTAAAAACAGCTTCGACTGTCGACAATCCCGTCTTGCGGTCCACCTCTCGTTATGCTTTAACCGAGTCCACTCTTCCAGAGAACGAGTGATGAAAGATGATGCTACACCCATATAAGACTCTGGGCCTATAAATGTTATGCAGGCAAATACTTTTGCTAGCCTATCAGCAGTCTCGTTGCCTGAGACTAACTGCATTCCATCTTCCAAACAGATCGAGGGCATCTATGTAGTGTCTGACTAATTCCACCATCCAGGTTATGAACGCAGCTACAGCTGTCCCACTCTACATGCCAATACCTTACACCTATCCTCGTAGGCCCTTCTAAGATTCACATCAGTGTTTTGATCAAATTTTATGAATGATTTGAAAAATAGGTATTGGAAGTTTGAACTAAGAAAGTACTATACACTCAGACTTCACAGATATCTTTTTAGCTAACAAACCTTACAAATTTCAGTAATAAACATTGGATCTCTGCATTTTAGATAGTTTGCACACAATTTTAGCATTTATTTGAAAACAATAATTGTTTCTTAAACAGTTCCCAATATAAATTCCCAACGGGGAATTTCCTTACACAGCCAGCCGCTGTAGAGGCTTGATGTCGATCAAAAATTCTTTTGAAATTTCGCAGTTTTTGCAACATAGCTCCAATTGTTCACTATTTCCCAGCGTAAAATGATATATTTCTTACGTTGCCTAAAATTATGAGTTTCGTTAGAGGAACTAAACGTCTTACATTAAACGGATGGCAGACTTTCTTCTAAGGTACATACATTTGACCATATGGTTCTAAGTGCAGGGCACCACCCCCGTCTCTATAAAATCTATATCGATATATAAATAAATCACCCCAACCATCCTATTTCCAATCTCAACGGCGACAAATTTCCACACTTCTGATAAACATTTTAGCTTTAATTTCACACTACTTTTTTTTCGTTTTTGCACTTTCAACTTTTACTTTTAACTAGACTTCACTTCTACTTGTCATGTTCAATTCCCAAATAACTTTAAATAGCCCAGTACCTTATCTGACTCGGATTTACACTGATTTAAGTAGTCATTACCTCTAGCAAAAACTAATTTTGGTTCTGACTCCTTCGAAAATAAGAGTTACTACCAGCTTATGGGCCATTGATGAGTATTTAGTTTACCTTGCGTTGGATGGGTGGATTATCCTGCTGGAATATAATATTTTCATTTTCCGCCTCTACAAAAGGCAGTGGTTGTTATTCTGGCACCTCCTGATAAGCAACAGCATTGTATCGTTGATGAGCGCTACTTCGCTCCTAGTACTTTTTTTTAAAGCTACCCAAATCAGATCCACCTCCCTGTGCACTACGTACCAATTATTGTTTCCATACGTAAATAGTGCCAGTAGATATTAAATCCATCTGGTCACTTGAGATTTAACTTCTCGTCGTTGAAAATGATGTGTTCCTAATGTTTTTATTTTGGATAAACTTTTCGTTGCTTGTAAGTCTAGCATCGATGTGACGTTGTGCCAATTTGGAATTTTACACAAAAAAATTGGTTTTCAAATTTATTAGAGGGTGCAACCCATTTTCTAACTAAGCTAGGGTCACATTGTAAGCTCCACTATCTAACAATTTTCGATGATGAAGATCCTGCGTTCGATAATTCTCTTAAACCGCGAGTTTTACATATATGTATTGGAATATATCCTTGGATACGTTTGTTCTTTAAACAATTGTGAACCTAATAACAAAATTTCACTATGTACCGATCGGTAGAAATGGAGTAAAGTGTATCGGAAGGTGGAAAATCACAACTTTTCAGAAGGGGCGATTTTCTGTGCAAAATCAGTCTTTTTTACCCCGCAATACAATTTACAAATAATAAATGTTGGCACTTCTAGTGCTCAAAATTTCAAAATTCTTTTACAATTCGATCCAGGATCACTTGTAGATTTATATAAAGTTATAAAAAAATCGATTTTCCAATCCCCAAAACGGGCACGGTTCCCTTTAATGCCCGTGTCATATGGTGGCACCACATTGGTGTCATTCACATTGCAATTCAGTTTTTAATTCCGCGATTGTGTAAAATCCTAATAATGGCACATGAAAGATCAATTCACTGATGCTCCTGATGAACTCGAGAATTCTTACGAAAGTAACCGGCGGGCGTCATATTAGAAAATTTGCATGAACCGTGCGGACGTGACCGTGTTAATGCCAAAAAAATATAAAACCTCACTAGCGCATTGTTTTAGAAAATAATAGCGAAATCCTCACTAGCTTGCAACAGTTAACCCAACGAATATTTTTCATAGTTATATTTTCAGCTATTCGTACATATCAGTTACACAACGCATAAGGGCTCTCTGAGAACCAAGCATAAAAAATAGAATAGTCGTCACGTGAGCCGGCTAGCAGAATAAGTTGTACCGAACCGATCTGTGATTTTAATTAAGTACCTTTAGGCACAAGCATAATACACTGGATTTATTTAAGCCTACCCGAGACGAGGTAGAAATTAAACCTTCCCCGCCCACATTCAGTTTGTTCTCATTTGAATTTTACTGACTGTGTGCATCCAATTATCACAGAAAAATCAAAATAAAGCAATAGAAACCGCAGGCGCTAGTGCGCCCTTTGTTATAATAGACGTGCGTGTAGAACTAAAGTAAACCAATAGAGTAACAAGTAAAAGCATGTTTTATGCAAAATAAACATTTTTTATCCACTAGCGAAATAGATGAGTAATTATTGTAACAATAAAACACGTAGGTACTACTAATCCACCCGAGGGAACAACAAATACCAAGTTATGCGATTGTTATACCTCCCGTTAGAGAGCTAAATTTACGATAATGTTATAAGTTAGGACGAAAGTGTTTTACGACGCGTTGAAGGTGGTGATGCGAGCAAGCAGTTGATATCAGCGGAAGGTACTATTAAACCAATTGCCACAATAATTTTTTATAGAACGATTCGGAGTTTCGTCGCGGGACAACCGGGACAGTCTTTTCGCTCCAGAACTAGAACGCTGAAACTCCGAAATTGCTGTGATACGAGATGGTCAGCTTGAATTGATTTCTTCGTAAAATACCAATACCGGTCCAATAAGAAAATATTATCAGTCAAATTTACGAACATTGAGAACTTTCAGTGTACGAGTACTGCCTCTCGTGTTGATGATTTGAGAGAATCATTTGTTGTTTTGGTTGTTTTATATATATCCGTCAACAAATAAATATATTTATGTTTGTAAAAACGCATGTCTTTTATTTGAGCCAAATATATTTACAGCAGTTCCTTGTCCGAATGGCTTTCGAAATACTTTACTATCTTCTCCTTTAGAGCTTCTTTTGTGTCCGACCCGGAAAATGACGCATCTACTGCAGTTTTCAGTAGATTAAGTAGATCCACTTTAGCTAGCTGGTATGTCTTGCAAGCCACCTGTAGCTCTTTTGAAAGTGTTGTGTCGAAAACGCCTGTATCATCGGTCTGGAAATAAAATTGGAGTTTGCAGTCTTACTTCGGATGTATGCACTTTTGGTATACTAACGCAGATCATAACCGGGTGACCTGAGTGGAAAAGTTGCTTGAAGTGATGATCGTCATGCGAGGAAACCGTTTGACATATTATGTTGCTCGAAAGACAGCACTCAACTGGTATACCTTTTGCTTTTAACACATCCAAATTGTCCCCTAAACGAAACCGAAAAAAGGTATTGACTAATATGTAAATAAAATACTTTTATAAAGCCATTCATTTCAGGGGCCTATTACAGAACTCGATTTGATCAAATTTTTCATGGACAACAATAAATTGAGAATAATTGAGAATTTTATGAAAGATCATTTCAAATTCGGTTGAGAAGTAGATGTCAAGTAAGTATCCGCTCCACTGTTATGTACTTTAACCCTTTTGCTACTACTGGTGTACTACCTATTTTAAAAAGCACGAAAAACTTTCACTAAATGGTTCACGTACGAACTACATCGTAATTTACTATTTAAAAAACTGGAATTCACCATTAAACAAAATCACCTCTCAGAAAATTAATTTTGGTAAAAATATTTGGATCTCATAAGAGTACATATATGTACAAGCTTACCTGTTATAAACGTTCCATGGCCGAGTCTATCCATGCCGAATTCAAGCATTTCCGCTATTTCCTTTTCATTCAAAACTTCACCACAATGCAAAGCTAGCTTTAATCCTTCCCTCCGACACTTTTCGAGTATCTCTTTGTAATCCGAAAAATTACCAACATTTGGATTGCCGCTCAAATCTACCCCCACAATAGACGATGGGTATTGCTCAGTCAAGTTTTTAACACAACTCAAGTTATCCTCAGCTGCTAGTGCACCTTCCGCACGATCAATTGACACAATTAGCTTAACCGTGATCTGTGGTATTGTGCAAGATGCCTCCCTAAACATAGATTAGTATATAAATAAATGTGAATGTCATAAATGCCAAAACAACAATACGAATTTTATTAGACCCAAGACTACCTGATCGCATCAAGAACACACTGAAGATACTGAGACTTTGTCATCTCTTTGGTGTTTTTTGGGGTAGTTCTCAGCTCCAGGTAGACTACGGTATCCTTAGCGAAGTCCTCGATCACAAAAATTGTGGCCTTGAAGAGACACTCCCTTGTAGCCGTCAATGCATGGGCTATCCTGAATTTCTCAAAGCACCTAGAGTGTTGTTTTTAAGCAGGAGCAAATGACAAAGCACAAATGTATTATATTACTGGGACAAAGTAACGCTGATCGCTTTGATGTCCTTGCATGTGTCGCTGTAATTTACTGAATCTTTTTTGTACATTAACTCTGATAACTTCAAAAGAGCTTCTTCTGTTAAGCAGCCGTTCAGGTGAGCATGTAACTCCTAAAAATGTTCGTACAAATTAGTAACTTTCCCTTAACTTGCTGGGTACCAATCACATACACAAATATTTAAAAAAAAAACCGACTTCAAAAATATTAAGTAAATCACTAAAAATTAAAAATTATATTTGTTTTTAAGTCGGTACCAAGACGTACAACACGCGTTTCCGCAGTGATGTGTCGAGCAGCGGCGCGCGATGCGAGGGACGGACGTGGTTGAGTGAGAAACCCCAACGTAGGTAGACGCGTGAAAAGTTTAGTTTGTATGCAGTAGCAGGCCCGTCCCAGCCTTCCACGGGATTTTTCATACTTGCAAATTAAAAATGTTGCAGAATGAATGAAGCTGTTTCATGCGCTGTGAAGGAATTCATTTTTACCCCTAGAAATCAATATATTCCCGAGATAAAATTCCGATAGCAGATTTAAAATCATCGACCCAAAAACTCCTGTATGTTCATTTACACGGAAATCCGTTCAAGTCGAGAATTTTGGGTCGCCATATTGGATCCGTCGTCTTTAATTTCCATATTTAGATAGTAGATTCAAGATCAGTGACCCCGAAGATATAAAGGTACCCGTTTTCATAAAAATCTTCCGAAGTTGAGAATTTTCGTTCGCCATCTTTAATTTCTAATTTTCAAACCTAGCTAAAATTCGTCCTCGGAATACAAGCTTTCCATTAGAAAAAGTCTCATTCCAATCCGTCAAGTAGTTTTTGAGAAAATGGCGGACATACATTGGTAGATTGGACTTATACTTTGAACTGTTTCTTTCGAAATTTGGAAGTTTAAGTATAAGCTATACTAGACAAATGTCGCAAAGATTCACTTTACAATATAAATACAATTACTAAATTATTTTTCTGATGCATGACAGCTTCATGTACATATATTTACTGAAAGAGCTAAGGCATTCGTAATCAAATGACATTATGAAACCACAAAAGTAATGATAGTGGTTTGTTGTAGGTATCTGCAGATGCCGTTTTGCCACTCCTTTACCCCTATGTATACGCTCCTATTTAGGCAATTTTCATTATCAGACTTAAGAAAAGAAGGTTATGTTTTCGGCTGCGATCTATGCACCAACATAGATTTGCGTGCACATCAAAACTCATTGCTAAATGGAGTTGATCGTGAGTATTACTAGCCTTTGAACACTGCTTTCCAAAGAACCTTTTCAGATTTCGGTTTCCACCCCGATCGCCGATTGCCGCGCGGGGCCAGAAGTGGCCATACCGAAAACTCTAGAAAAACCCTAGTGTGAACCACATTTCTAGAAACTGTCTAATAACTTCTAACAGGTTAATTACAATGAATTTACATCGGCAAGATAGTGCTACAGAAATATTAGATCATCTCTATAAAAATATATGCGGATAGAATTGATAACCTCTCCTTCCCCTCTATTGAAATCGGTTAAAAATCAATATAAAACAACACAACTGTACTTACAACTTTTGGCATTTTGCTTAAGAATTCGGATGTTTCCATTTCTACGTAAAAATCAAATTTGAAAGCGATTAAACAAATGAATTGTTTATGACTCTATTAAACACTAGATGCACTCTGTCGGATGACAGCTTCATTGAAAAGAGCGGCAAAATCTGGTTACTCGAGAATCGTCTCATTAGAGCAGCGATCTTACGATGAGAACTTACCTGCATTATTATTATAAATTATGCACCCCTATTTTATGCTGGACACGACTATATAACATTTTATTAAAAGATCGAAAGCCGAATTATGATACCCATGAGTCATTCTTTTACAAATCGCACAAATTTCATGGAAAAATAATTGACATTTTAGAATCGTCTGAATTACAGCTTCTTAACATAAAATTAATCGACACATGTTTCAGTATTTTGCTAAAAAAAAATTTGTTTCGAAAATATCCACATGTGAATTTTTCATAATTTGTTAGATTTTCTCCATATTCGAAATCCATTATCTCCCGTTGTAATGATCGGATTGACCTACTTTTTTTTACGTGTTTTACGTCAGCTTTACAATGGGTTTTGAAAAAATTATTTTATTGTTGACATAAAAAAGTTTATAACAATTTAATTGTGTAAACAGTTTTTTTATGCTGTTGCTCCACGTTTAATTAATTTAAAAAAATATGCTTTTGTTTCTTATTGTCTTACTAAAAAAAAAAAAAAAATAATGGAGTTATCTCTATTAGGTCCAAAGTTATTAATTATTTTCGAGCGTTTGTCAGGCGGCCCGCTTCGAGCCGCCTTGCCGGGCGTAATGTGTGAAAGTTGAAGTTTACCTGAACGTGCAATCAAGCCCGCTTCAGTGTTAAACATCAGAGACGATTCTAAAATGTCGATATGTAAAAGAATTACCCCTATATAACATTGTAAAAAATTACTGAAAGAGGTGGAAATAACAGCATTGGTGAGACTGAATTCTTTTGCTCGGCGATGAGACGAGCACTGCTAATTTCACTTACCCAACCATTTAAGGGTGTCTCAAAACCGGCTGTGATATTTTTTTTTTAATTAACTGAAAATATTTTTATTTCAACATAGAATATGGATATGGAGGTTACATGTAGAACACAATAACCAACAAATACCCGTTTGGGCCTTGTTAGCTACTCATTTGAAGAAATTTTCGATCACATTTTGTTATTATAAGAGTTGAATTTCGTCAATAACATGTCGAATTTCCGTCTTCAGCTCCGGAATTATCTTTGTGTTATTTGCATACTTTCCCTTTCAAAAATCCCCATAGAAAAAAATCTAGAGTGATAAATTGCACGATCTTGATGGATGAATTACCTCCACCCGGCGCGGAGATAACGCCCAGGAAACTTCGTCTACAATAACTGCATTTTTTTGGCCGCAATATGACAGGTTGCACCGTCTTGTTCGAATAACGTCATCCACGTCCAATTCTGGCTATAAAAAGCCGTTTGACATCATTCGTTGCATACTGCTTCGTGAGATGTTTAATTGTTAAGAACGATGACGAATGGAGGAGGATGAACCTTGGCTTACACTTTCACAAAATGCCGAAATATTTTGAATGAACTTCCCGTGCAAGGACGGTTACCTCTTTTTACATTCTGAGCCGAGCCACCAGCTTTAAATTTATTGATAATTCTTAAATAATGGTGCCAATTACAGAAGTCGTCGAGCAAGTGCCGAGTCGACGGAAGGAAGTGTCGACCATGAAAAAGCAATTTGTCATTACCGAAGTGGAGTTTGGTCGAAATGTTTCGACCTTGCGTCCAATTTTCAGTCGAACGCGATTGTGTACTCGACTCTCAATCAACTCTTTGTTTGCGTATTGCTAGAAGAGGGTTGATGAACAATGTATGCATCTTATCTCAATTTAACGTTATAGTAACATAAATTAATCATTTCTAGGGTAAGAACTACGAGGAGACAATTCGAGAGATTGGTGGGTTAAATGGAGCAAAATGTTGATGTTGCCAGGGGATTTAGCAAACGGAATGAAAAGATAAACGTAAAGGCTGTATGGTCAACTGTAGCTGACGATTTAAATAGTACGGGACTACCAAAAAGAAAAGAACTGAAATGGCAAAAAGTAATTTAATTCAAATTTATATAGAACTCAAAAATAACGATCGTATACGAGTATATGCTGTGTGGATTGCCTTAAAAGGGAAGGCTAAAAATAAATTGATTTTCAACAGCACTGGAAGAGGAGAAAATAAGCAATTATGTTAAACGACTCTCGGGGAAAGTGTAGCTGCATTAGTTTGCATGAAAGGAGTGGTACGCCCCGTTGGGAAAAACTTTGGCCTACCAGTAGCAAAAAGCTGTGAGCATGTCCAAGAAATTGAGGAAGATGACAATGAAGAAATACAGAATCAGGATGACTTACAATGAACTATTAATGAGATTCTAAATGATGACTTCGAAAGGCCTTCATTTCCAACTCAGAACAAAGAAAGCGCAGCAGTAGAAAGTAACATAAAAATAAAACAAGATAGTGCACCTAGCACCAGTCGAAGGGAACGAGACATTTAAAAATAATGGAGAAAAGTCTGAGAATATATGTTAAGTGCCTAAAAACCAAAATAAGAGTTTTTAAGTTTTTTTTTATATATTTTATGCAATGAAATTAACATGAACTATGTATTTTAAAGATTAATAAAGTTTTATAGTGAATTCGCAATACGTCTCCTAATTTCTTGTGCTGCATTATAAAAACTGTCTGTGCTGTAATTATTTTCATCTGACTCATTTCGTTCTACTTCACTTTCAGTAAAATTAAGGTAATTTCTAAATAATAATTAAAAGTGAGAGCAATATTGTGTAGCGTACAACAAATATTTACAATTTGTGTTGCTTTTTGGGGTGAATAGTGTAGCTGTCGCTCTTCTAAAGTGTATCGAAAACGATTTTTTAATAAGCCAATTGTCCTCTCAACATTTCTTGCATTCGAATGACGGGTATTTAACTGACTCTCGACGTTTCGCTCGGAAGCATCACGAAAAGGTGTCATTAAGTATGGTTCCAATGGTACCCAGCATCGCCTATAGCATTCTGAATTAATAATAGTGAGCACAGAAAATAGAGCCACATTACCCAAAAGCCAAGAGTCTACCTCGCCACCTAAATATTTGTTTCGAAAATTGGTTCATCGTTTTTTTTCCATTGGCATCGCTTAATTTCCATACATGGGAGTCATGGCAAGAGCCTGGGAATGTGGCATCTACATACCTTATAAACATCATGTGATCAGTGATCACACATCTAAAAATAAAGACGGTTACCAAGTGTTTACTTCAAACCCTACTGCACTATGCCTACGATCATTGCATTGAGGCTAGAAAATCCCTTTCGATTAATATAATGGTCTTGTTCCTCCTTTTTGGGCGCAATAATTCTTTTATGTGTGCCATCAATGCACGCAATAATTCATGGAATACCTGATTTTTTATAGAAAGTTTATTTTCTTGTTTGTCTTCCTCAGACATTAAAAGATTAATTCATTTGGGACAGATATTTTCCAAAAGGTCAAATATTTCCTTAAAAATTACGCAGGTTCCTGGTTGAGACAATCCAAGCCGACCAACATTTTAAACATTCACATACTTGAGGTTAGGCAACTCCAAAAGATTTGATTTATCCCTCAAATTTTTTCGGATAAAGTTTAAATCCGCACTTTCAAATCCTCAGTTTTCAAAAAATAACACAACCGAATCCATTTTTACCTAATTCTTTTCCAGATAAATTGCCAATTCCTAGTCAAATAAAATAATAAATAATAATATAAATAAGTTAGTTGTAATTTCAATATTACACGTTTTCAGCCTACTTCGATGTGACAATACTTTATCCCCGAATCGAGCTGTTGCTGGTCGAGTTCTGTAATGTGAAAACGCTCTTTACTCGACAGCAGAGATTTATTTTTCTCGAGTTTATTCGACTCGACTTCTATCCTTGTTTTTTGAGTTGCCATTATTGCACAGGATGAAGGGGAACTGGATTGGCTATGTTTTAAACACTCGTATAAAAATAAGAAATGCATTTAAAATGTATTAAACAATATTGGTTTATATACTATTACAGCAATATTCTTCTTTAAGGTTACATCAAATAAAATAACATTATAAAGATTAAATATACTTAAAAATAACGTTGTTTAATGACCTTTGCGTTTCAATTACCTCATAATATAGTTTACTAATTATATCTCGTTTTCACATTGTTGTTTCAACTTGAAAGCTTTGGATGATGTGTTTTGTGTGGTACATACATTTCCCGTTATTCTACTAGCTTAATTGTATCCATATAAAAAGGAAATAAGTAAAACGAATGAATGTATATTTGTAAAAAAGTGTCTGAAGGATGGACATAAGGTGTTTACGTTTACTTTATCGTTTAATCGTTAATCCATGTTCGCTTGCTATGAATTGGTGTAAATGGTAGATGCTTTTCCGCTAGGTTGCTTTTCTAATTCATTTGTAAAGTAAAAAGCCTTAGTCACTGTCACCTTAAACATTAATTTCTCCCTTTAGATACGAAAATATTTCAATTGAGCTCCTAAGCGCAAATCTCTACGGACTCTTTTTTTCTTGCAGGTGCAAATACAGTAAAAAAATCAGTAAAAATAGTTAACTAGTAAATATACCAAAAACTGTCAGTAGAATCTACATTTCCCACTGCATCGTACTTAAAACAACAAACTAAAAGTAGACGGCAAGATGCAGGTAAACAGACGGCTCAGCTCGAGGCGATAAGGAACCGAGGAAGAACGTAAAAATTACGAAAACGCGTTAGTTCGTCTCAAAAATAGTTTTGTTTTTCTAGCCTTAGGAGTAGTAAACAACTGCCGGTCTCGCAAATAATACTAGAAGCGACTCTCTTACATCTGGCACGCACATTTATCGTTAAATTTAATGTTAGTGTTAATTTAAAGTTAGTTTTGTTCTTCGGTTCAGTCGGTCGCGGTAGAGATTGTGAGTTTGAAAATTCCTGGATGTGACTCTATATGTTATATTTGCCAAACGTTCGGTATCTGATAGCCTGTTTATGTCTATTTCACTCGATTCATAAATTTTAGGATATTCAGCAATCTTAGTGTACGCAAATCAGGCACTTTTTTAAAAGACAACATATCATCTATTTATCATTAGTCTAAGTTTCAGTTTCACGTGAAATACAGTAGCAGCAAATCCAGAGAACTTCGTCTCGCTGAGAACACGTTAAACGTTCGTATCGGTGTTTCCTCGAAAATAAAACATAAACAGATCTATTTAAAAGTAGTAGATTTTATACACCTTCCTTTATTTCTCTCAAATTATTTACTTTATTGATTAAATATGTAATAAAATTGCAATGTTTACTTGTAAATGGAAGAAAAAATCTTTGATTCTTATCGTAATATTCTCAATTTAGTTATTTCGTTATCCAGTACTTAGTTGACTTTTAATATGAAGACCAGAAAAGACCAAGGCTGAAAAGACATAATTTGTTTTAGTTTCTAATCTTCTTGTGAAATATTAATAAGATTGATGTTTTTGCTTGCACTTTTTAATTATCTTAAGTTAATGAACCTTGTTTTTCTACCTTCAACTCTTCAACAGATCTTATATTTGTCACCAGTTTATACTTATATTTAAACAAATTAATCCTAAATAAGTCTCAGTTGGTGAGTACGGCCGTTAGAGTGGCAATATGCAATTTGTTGAAATGGATGTATTGCATGCAAAATTCCTATAAGAATGCATGAAATTCGAGTTGGAGCCATGCAACTTGATCCGAGTTAAGTCGGTATGTATTTAAATAATAGCTGAATTATATGTAAAGTTCATACAGCAATTCTACTTATTTAAGTTAACCATTTGAAGTCATTTTCACTCGAAACCAAGCTACATGCTGGCACCCACTGAGGATTTTCCGAGTGTACTGAGATTATTTTTTATCTAGAGTTAATCTATTACTGTCGCTTTCTTTCATACACGTTCTAGATTGCATTTAAAGTGGAGGGACGGAAAAAAAATTAATCCTAAATAAAAGATAATCTCATTTGGTGAAGACGGCCCTAAACCCATGTACGGTTTTACTCGTCTCAATTTTTTCCCGTATGTGGGGATCGCCGAGCCTCACGATATTGCTCGCCTGCGTTACTCGTGTGTCTGTGGGGGCTTAAGAATATGAATGCAGTAGACGAGTTTTATCATCATCGTTACTATGTTAATGTTACTTGCCGAGTCGCCTCAGACGACTATGGTACTGCCAATTCGTTTTCCATGTGATACGCGATTACGACCCTTTGTTCATTATTTTCAGCTGAATTGGAATAGTTAGGCTGCCGAATGAATATACGAGTGATATTAGAAATTGATCAATCATAATTTTTATGTGAGAATTCAGTGAGGAAGAAAGTAAAACTGAATAGGAATTTTCCTCTAAATTTAATCAGTTTAAATTTTATTCTTTCATATTCATCCAGGCTTCGATATACTGATACTATTTATAAAAAAAAAAAGATTGTTTTACTTGTGTTGTAGTGTTCTCACTCTTCAAAAAGAAAAAGACTATGGCCCTTATTCTGGTTCTCACGTCACATGCCATGTGAGGTGAGTCTACAGATTCGGTATTCTCGTTGTCACTCTGGGTGACTTCTTTCGGTCACCTACAATTTGATAGCGACTAAAATGGTCACTTGGATCGGCTTCAAGTGACAACGAGAATACCGTGACTCTCGATATTTTTCATTCCGAGACACTAACAAAACTTTTCAATATTATTTGGCGATTCCTTTCCTGTTCGTCTTCATCATCAGTATCGCTGAACCAGAGTTCATTTGAACTCATCTTTCAGTTCAATTTTGCAAATATTAACTTGTTTTGCCTCAAACAACTAAACTTTAAATGTCAAAACAATCGATACTCGAATTGCTCTCACGGCATAAATTCTCACGTCACGCGACAATGGGAATACCACATGTGACGTGAGGTGACACGACAGTGAGGTTTGTCACGGGAGTGAGGTGAGAACCGGAATAAGGCCCTATGTACAATGATAAGACGTTTACATAGCCTGAAAAAACAATTTTTTTTAGGCCAACCATTCTCGAAGTTCGTTAGTTACCCCACAACTTCACTTTAGTTTTTTTTATATAAAAATCGAATAAGTTTTCATAAATCCTAAAAAAAAAAAAATTATTTCAGCCTGTTACAGTGGGGTGTCCTCCCTTACCTGTTCTGCACACTTTAAAACTAAAGAGCTTTTCATGTAATATTATTAGCTAATTAAAGCAGCGCGTTTTTCTAAATCCAAATATTCTGAACTAAATATAACATAAAATGCTACGTTTTGTCAAATAGAAATCCCAGTATGTTTTTTTTTTATGTAACAAACAACAAATTTGCTTTGAAATCCGAGTTACTTTGGGCCGTGCCCCGGAAGTCTATGAAACACACGGAATAGAACCATGGGCCTTATTCTACACTTCCACTCCACGTAAAGAAATTTCTAACCCGAATCCCGAATGTGTGCTAATTCCAAAAAGTTCGAATGGCTAAATGTCATGAATAAGATTTTTATAAAAAGTTTATATACAATACACCTGTAGGATTTATTTATTTAATGATTGGAGTGTTCCATATGGAGGACACTGCGCCCTCAAGGTCATTTGTGCCAAACCTATTGGACTTATCTTGAAAATATTCGAATAGCTGAACTATTCGAATAGATTGAATTAGGATGAGGGAAGTGAGAGAGAGAGGTTTCTCTCTCATAATCGAATTATTCAAATAAATCAACTATTCGAATATTTTCAGCTCTACTTGAAAACAGATGCCCAATTCCACCCCTGAATATAATAGAATTATTAGGGCCGTAGTCTTGTTGGATTAAAACCTAATTATTTTCTGAATTTAAAATATGGTAGATAGCTGTTGCTATTGCTTGTACTATTAATTTCAACAAAATGACGAAATTCGAAAAATGATTCATCCTAACTACCAATCAAGTTAATTTTTCTTGAATAAAATCAATTTCAAGAAAACAAAGGCGCCATTTCCAAAGCATCAGTGGGTAGAACGCGTTTAATGTTATTCGCATGCTTGACTACAAACCATGACAACTTCCACATTTTTGTCATATCTGTAAAATTCTTTCATGTATTTATTGTATGTGGTTTATATAAAAACAAATATCACCTAAAAAACCCATAATATGACCACCTCCTAAGAAATTGTAGAAAAATTAAGCTGCGTGGTATCAGTTGATGGAAAAAAAAACAAAAACAAGGTACGTGTTTAAAAGAAAAGGAGTATTTCCTGATGATTGTAGCGACCAAACGATGACTAACTTTGGGAAAGTCATTTGCATTGCAATATTTCGCTTCATATTTCAATTAGCTGAAATATTGCGATTGCAGTGCAAGCAACGTTTCTGTAAGAAAAATTTTTTCCTTATAAGCGAAACTACTTTTCCCGCTTCACGCCATGTTTTAAAATTTAGTTCATTATATTATTCCTAAAGATACTCTTATATGTTTCTTTAATCAAAAGGGTTGCTCGCACACTTTTCAATAGCCATGATGCATTTTATTTCATCTCCTGTAATGCCTTTAAAAAGCACGCTATGTTATACACGTGGCTTACCATATAATAGCTTCTTTTCCTCAGAGTAAAGTTTTAGAATCACCTCCCTTTTCCAGTTTGAAAATGCCTGCATTATTTGAGTTAAACTGTTGTTACCGTAACTCAATTCTATTTGCGTTGGTTTATGCTTTTTGGTTTTCTTTTCGGGTTCACTATAATTGATTAACTTCTAGAGTTGCTATTTATCGTTTTAATTATATTAACAAATAACGTGCGAACAATAACTCTTTTGTGAAAATATCATTTGTTTCGCACAACAAAAAAATGTGGTGTAATTTCATTGCACGCGCCTGTAGATAAGTATAGGTATCTTCACTCTCAGGTCGGTATAATAATCTTAAACAAAAATGCTATTTTTTACCTATCTCAGTGCGTCTTTTATCAAGATATCCTATGGTTTGATTAAAAGAATTGCTAGACTTCTCGAATAATTTGCCTATTTCATAACCTTGCCTTTTCAATTGTGACCTATCTCTCCTCTACTTGGATACACTCGTATCACCTACGGTAAAGAAATGCAAGTATAAAGTCGATAATATTGGACCATGATCAAGGCTATGACCAAAAACGCTATTTATTCAGCCAAGTTTAATCTATCCAAACTTCTACCCTCTTGTCATCTCAATAAAACTTCCCGTTCGATCTTTACTTCCAAGTCCTTAACCCCGCAAGTTTTTTTTATCTGGACGCTGTGTACAAAAAAAAAAGAAGTAAAATAAGCTAATGTTCTAACGCATAACTGCACTAATGCAACATTCAGCGAAATAGGCTACTAAAAAGCTGAATTTTGCACTAATGGAGCAGAAAAGGACCTATATTTCTAAAACACCCTCACCCAAAAGAATCCTATTCGATTACGATAACATAAAGAGCGCTTTTGACCATGCCCCTTCACCGTCTGGCTATTTTCGCCATCCCGCGTGCAGTTTTGAAATGTATCCAAGAAATTGAGGGTAAGATAGACACACCCTGCTCCTTTTTCAAATAATAAATACGTATTTATTTGAATAAAATACAATTGAATAAAAAATCATTTCATAAAATCCAACCTTCTCTTTCTGAAAAAATCCTCGTTCTTTTTAATAACTTTGACTTTCTGCTGAAACTTCCCTCGAACCAAACGTAGCGGCGACGGCGGAGGCGGCGCGGATGTCGGTGTTGCTCTTTTAGAGCAAGAGACATCTTGGCTTCTTCTTCTTTTTAACCTGTAGGGCAGCTCTGGTAGCCGTTTCAAATACATCTCTTACACCTTCCTTCGATTTGGCTGAACATTCCAAATATGCGAAAGCATTTATTTTTTCGGCCATGGCACGGCCTTCTTGTGGCTTGACAGGCTCTTGCTTCATTTTTGCTAACTCCTAAAAAAACAACGATATTAGTCCATCTGGATGAACCAGCTGTTGGGACCTGTTGCCTTACCCTTATTGTGTTGGGATCATTTCGTAAATCTTTTTTGTTTCCGACTAAAATGATTGGAACATTTGGACAAAAGTGTTTTACCTGTTGCGAGGACAGTTGGTTAGTCACATTAAACGAAGGGAGAGAATGTTTTTAAGGGACCTACCTCGGGTGTCCATTTCTCTGGGATATTTTCTAGCGAATCTGGCGAATCAACTGAGAAACACATTAGTATAACATCTGTGTCTGGATAGCTCAGCGGCCTAAGTCTGTCGTAGTCCTCCTGCCCAGCTGTGTCCCATAATGCTAGTTCGACCTGGAAGGAGAAACGAACGAGCCGTGTTACATAAACCACTTCGCATTTCGCCCGGCGCAATTTCCAAGTGAAAACGGTGCGGCTGCAAATCTCAGCAAAATGTCTCGTCGTGGCTCAGACTCAGATCATTTATCCTCGGAACGCGAGACCCCCGACATAGCGGGTCCAATGACAGCAGCTTTTCATGTTTGCCGACGTTTTTTTAGCAAAACAATTCCTCGGAGGCACATGAGTCATCCAAACGTCCGCAACTCAAACCGACCAATATCAACAAATTATTGGGGATTTGGCGAAAAGTATTGAAAACTAAGATCTTTCTAGGTTATCACTCATATCGAATCCCCTAAAAATAAACTTTTTCTAATTCGAGCCGCACCGGAGCTGATGACTTGGAACGCCCTTTGACAAATCACGGGGCCTGCCTTCGAGTTTTCACTTGGAGCGTCTGGGCGACGAAAACATTTGTTGCGGCAGTGTCCGCTGCCCTTACGTACCTGCTTCCCATCGACCTCAATATCAGCTACGTAATTCTCGAACACTGTCGGCACGTACACCTCAGGAAACTGATCCTTGCTGAAGACGATCAAAAGGCAAGTTTTACCACAAGCACCATCTCCGACGATAACTAATTTTTTGCGGATTGCCGCCATTGGTTCTGTTGGAATAGTTTAAATATATCTAAATAACAAATAAATCTCTACACACACACGACGCCTCAAACAAAACGAACGGAACTATTTCAACAAATGATGGGATGAACAACGCCTTTAAATATGACGAGGACGAGAGACAAATAAAATGGCGACATGAACTTGGATGGCGGATTCTGATGCTTTCGAGTGATACGAGGGAGATGGGTGTGTTCGGATGCTCGGAGGGCTTTCTAGTCATGTGATTGTTAGTTGAACAGTTGGCACCACTTGTTATTATAGAACATTTCCATCCAAGAAACGGCTCTGATTGCCGAAAGCAAATAAGATTAGTTGAAAATTTCTACAGAAAATCTTCAAAGTAGTAAATTTCTGTTAGTAGAAGAAGCGCAATGAATTACTCACAGAGTTTCGGTATTGTGCAGAAATTACGCTAGAAGCGAAATATAAAGAGCTACAATATAAATGGTTAAAAATATTTTAAAACAACAAAGCACACGATTTTTTCACGTCAGCACGTAAAAATTATTTGTTTAAGTAAGCACGTTAAAGGCATTTTAAATCCTCCTAGTATTGTAAAATAACGGCTATTTCCATATGGCAGCACTTTAATGAATTCATAACCGACTTATAACGAGTTTCCCCAGATTGCATACCAAATGTGCAGAGTCTATGGGTGTATGATGTATGGGTGGTTTTTTAGCAGAGACTATACCATAGAAATACAAACTAAGCTTAGTTTGTATTTCTATGGACTATACCCGGTTTGATAGGGAAAGTAATTCTCGAGTATTTTGACTTATTGAAAGAATACTGCCAAGTTACATCTTAGTTTTCTTTCACGAATTATGTAAATACTCTCCAAAATTTAGTTTACATAGTTTCAGCCATACCTACAGAAGCTCCGTGAGCAGGAAAACCTCTCACAGACCTGCTCTGGTCTGGAGTCTGGACTGGGGCTTGCAGTACAAATATTGTTTTTAACAATTATTAGGGTTATTCAAGTCATACTGTGAAACCTGGTCTCGTAAACAAAATGACGTGAATGTACTTTTTAGAAATTTTCGTAAACTCTTCGTAAAGTAAATTCAGAGAGAAGATTAATAATTGGAAATGCTAAAGAAAAGAGGGGAGGGAAAACTGTTCGCATACCCAAATGCATACGAAAACGTTCGAAAGTTTTTACCAGAACGCTCTCACGAACTCCCGAATTAAGGGGGTCCTCTAGTTTCTCGGCTGTTTTTTTATGGCTTTTTCAATAATTTTTTACGAGCAAACCATCGAAATAATCAATCTCATTGTTTTTGCATAATCTTTATTAACATTTATATAAGCTATATAAATTTTTTGAAGTCAAAATATGTAATAGAATAAAAGTAATAGTGGCAGACAGGAAGACATCAAGAAAAAAAGATGCTTAACGGTTAGCAAGATTGCGGGTGTTCTGCTTATCAGAAATCAAAAAACCAAACGGCATTATAATCTTCATATTTAAGACTAGCGATTGAACTAGAATGAATTCTAAATTACAAAAATTGACTTTTTTATACATATTTAAAAATTACATTCCATTTTTTACTCATTTTTTCTTAAGTTTTTCGCTCGTAGAAAAAAAAACTATCGAAGCAATCATGATAATCCTAGTTCAATCGCTGGCTTATAACATATTAAAGATGCTGTATAAATTTGAACAAAATCGGTGCAGTAGTTTCTGAAATATCGTGCTAACCGTTTCGAAAAATGGTGTTTCGAGAAAAACGCGTTTGAAAGTTCGCGCATGTGATTTATGCTATTGTTATTTACGTATACCTGCTCCGTTCCAGCGCCGTAACTTGTGAACCACTTCGAATATCGAAAAATCCTTTGGCACACATTTTCTACACATGTTGTAAATGTGATTTATGAAAAAAAAAATATATATTTTTTCGATCCGAGAAACTAGAGGACCCCCTTAAGAGAGTATTTCCTTGCTTCTCTTAACCTCCGAAAATGTTTTCGTAAGTTTTTACTCGACAAATTTCACCGTGTGAAAAATTAAAAACTGTCAAAGTGATATTTTCAAGTTAGGATGTCATTTGATGTAAAATAGAAAGTGCTTTACAATAAAAAGGTCAATCAGTTATTGTGGTGGGATGTTCATCAAACATTTAAAGGCATAATAAAGGTGAAATTAACGATGGTTGGTCTTTTCTGTGCTCTTAAAAAACCCTTCCACGTTAATGGGTCAATTGAGAGCTATTTGACATTTGATAACGTTTGATTTTATATGATTCTGTTTGCGTACCCGAACGCGTTTTGGGGTAAAGTTTTATAAAACTTTGAGTACACGTGAACAAACCTGTTATGTTGCTAACAGATCCAGTTGTGCAAAATAGCTGTTTTTTTTTACAGAAATACGAGGTAAGCATTTACGAGGGTAAAATTGTGCAACTATTTAGATTCACAAAACAAAGAAAGCAGTGTCGTAAAGTGGAAATGTATAGAAAGTTTTAAGA
Source organism: Neoitamus cyanurus (assembly GCA_947538895.1). Taxonomy (NCBI): domain Eukaryota; kingdom Metazoa; phylum Arthropoda; class Insecta; order Diptera; family Asilidae; genus Neoitamus; species Neoitamus cyanurus. The sequence continues at coordinate 30,696,240 of OX384541.1, read as the reverse complement.
GTCTCGTAATTCTTACGCGATTTTGGGCAGTTACGAAATATACGAAGCTCCGGTGCAGCTCCTTTGAAGAGCCGAAATTAAACTTGAACTTGAACAACTGCTCTCTGTGAGAGTTGCTTTTTTTTGCCAAAGTGAACATAAAATAAGATAAGAGTCGATCCGGAGCAACTCTTTCGATAGAGTTGAAAACGCTATAAGAAAAACATTACGTCTGCGTATCCAAACACATATGTAAACTTTCGAAAGTTTTTACTAGACCGCTCACATGTAGTCAAAAATTGAGAGAATTTCCCCTCCGAAAAAGTTTTCGTAAATTTTTACTTGATAAATTTCGCCGTATAAAAACTTCAAAAACTGTCAAAATGTAACGGCTTATGTTTTCAAATTACGTTTGCTTTTGATGTATAAAAAACAAGGTCAATCACCTATTTTGGTGGAATAATCACTAAACAACTTTAAACGCATAAAAAGGTGAATTAGACATTGATTGGTATTTCCTACGCTCTTCAAAAATCTCTTTTATGTCAATTGGTCTATTGTCAGCTACTTGACATTTGAAAACATATGTTTTGCTTGATGTCGTTCGCATACTTTAACGTGGCTGAGAAGGTTTTCTCTATTTTCTCAATTTACAGTTTGTAGTAGAAAAGTACGCGAACAGCCTGATTTGATTAAAATTCACTGAGGCATTTTTCAAGGCGAATCAAACATATACGAATATTGAAAACAAATGCAGTAATGGCTTAAAAGATTAAAATTAGAAGTACTGTATAGCGTGAAATAGAATACTACAAGTTTAATTGTACAACAAATATTTAGTAATATATCTGTCACAGATTTGGCTATTCGCATAAAATTAAGTTCTATTGATCGATTTGCAATTAAGTCACCAAAAGGATTGTTGCGCAAGTTTTGGAGCTAATTCAACCGTCCTTGGTATTTAATAATGCCAATGGAATCCATTGCGAATATCGTTTTTCAATCGATCGAAAGCCGAGGCACTAAATTGCTGTGCATTTCAGCCTTAAATATGTGTCTTGGCTTCCGATTCGACTAAAAAATGATATTCGCAATAGTCCCCAATTCTTTCCAAACATCAATATTATTTTGCACTGTTTTGCCGCTAGAATTTTTGCACTCGATTATATCTTTGCAACCCCAAACGCATCAACGCTTCTTCATCATATTTAGAAAAATTTGCAAAACGTAGTCATGGTTTCGACGCCACTTTATGTTCTTGTTTTGCTTTCGGCATATCGTAAGAAAAACTTGCAATTAAACAACAAATTAACAACACGAAATTACTCGTGTGCTTTGCAATTTTGCCTATGATATTAACTGGAAAAATAATGTAAAAGAGTTTAAATAACTGGAGCAAATTAATCGATGCACAGTAGTAAAAAACATAATATTTAACATGAGCGCCAGTATGACCGTTATCCGGTCGGTTAGCAAACCGCTAAGGTTATTAAACCTGAGAGTGAAGAAATCGGGCCCTTATATCTTTGAGAATTTTGTCAAAATAATTTTGAATGGACAAAATTTTGCGGTATACTCTCAATGATTCCATTCATTTCATTTAATTTTTCAAATAATCTTCTTGGTTTGGTTTAAACCAAACGTTTATGGCGCTCTGTATATTGGCTGCGTTTTTTTCATGTTCTACTCTGAGTCTGGTATTGTGCATTGAACTGAATTTCTAAAATTGTTAACTATGTCAAAAATTAAAATTTGTAAAAGCGCACCAAACTGCCTTGATTTTCACCCATCCAAACTTAAAAAATTGAACTGAACATTTACTGGATTACTTTTTTAACGCAACAAATACTGTGTTTCCATGCAGCGTTAACTCAGGTTTAACTCGAGTTAGGGTCCATGGAAACTATGGTTAAGGTGAGCTTCCTTAAACCCAGAGTGACTCAGCTAAACTCCGCGGAAAAAGCCGAGTTTGGCCGAGTTACATAAATGTTTCGGTATGTTGTTCACTATTGCGTTTAAAATAGCGTCCGATCGAGTTTTTTGGACAGAAGAACTTGAGTTGTTATTACACGTTTAAAATTTCGTTCGAAGTAAAGAGAAATTGTAAAAATGATGTGAATTTGTCTTGTAAAAGCCAATTAAACCTATTATACGGAATTTTCATTTCGACGGTTCAGTCGCAAGATATGGAACCCCCAAAATAGTTCACAATGTATCGTCGCCCCACTTAGCTCAAATTATGTTTTAGAAATGTACGAATGAAAGCGTTAGTAACTTATTTTTTAACATTAAATTGTTATTTGTTATGAAAAATCCACGGAATCATAATTTCATTAACCGAACCATTCTTTCCAAAACTACAATATCATTTTTTAACTCTTTGAATTTGCATGTCACACGGGAGGGGACAATAAAAATTAAAAATAAAGTTCATATGGCTAACCCTTAGACTGCACGTGGGATGTATTACACCTAACCGATCTAATGAAATCATAAATTATTCCGTCTTTCATACCCGTTTTTCTTGGCTTAATCATTATTTAACAACAAACAAAAAATTAATCCTTTGTTAAAAAGCATTGATTTTACTTTAAAAAATTGTCTGCATATTTTCCTAACAGGCCAATATTTTCGAAGCTTTGTCTGTATTCTATTCCATGTGGAGTCCACGGAAACGCATTTTAATCTAGTATAGAAGGAATATGCTTAGTTTTCTTGGCCTAAACAGAAAGTTCACGAAGCCATCTCCGTAAACACAAAAATTCAGTTGCGAGGCATTTCCAAGGTAGACGGAAAAGACTGATTTACGATTCCCCATAAACCCCGAAATATTGAGACTTTCCGCATCCGAGTAATAAATATTTTATTATGATGCAATTGATTTCGCGAGACCAAAAATGGATCAAAAATCACATAGATACGTTGGATTGACATAGACCTAGAGTTTCCTAATAAAAGCTAAGTAGCAACGGTTTGCCAGCAGCTGCAATAAGAAATTTTATAAAAATTAACGGAGATAAGACATCGTTCCAAGTCCAAAGGTAAAAGTTGAGGGGACAGGAAACTGGGTTCTCTGCAGAACTTGAGATTCCTCTTAATTAAAGATAACGGTGAGCATGACTGCTGAGGAGAAAGTGCAACTATTGTTTGGACTTGTTTATGAGTTACAAGTGTGCAATTTCGGAAGGGGCCCAGGGAAGGAGGGCACTTTGTGACATTTTCCCTCTCTACGAGAAAATTCCAAGTCATGCGAATCATCCACATTCCGTATGTGGAGCTACTACGAAGAGGCAATTTCGAGTACTATTGCTTTAGAAAAAAAAGCAATAAATTTCCCTTTTGACTGGAAGAAAAAAAAAAGTGCAATCACGAGAGCCGCCTTGTCAGAGAAATTGACTGTGACCAGATCACCTCAATAACGCACTCGATAGCACCAGGCGTCCGCCGTCGCACATTAGTAGAATGTTAATTAAAAGAAAGTAAAGTGCTTCGACGGTCGCAAGGCAAGAATTAGCGTCAACTAATTGGAACAAAAGAGTCGGCTGAAGTCATGCTCTCGGAAATAAACAGATCTCACCGAAAAAAATGAAATTAGAATCCCACCACAAATTGACATTTCAATTAAAAGTTTACCCCGCAGGACAACAACAACATTGAGCGAAAAATACCTGAATTACTCTGGGTTGAGACGAATGAACAGCACCACATTACTTGATCCTTCACCGCATGCAAACTAATTAATTGTTACTACCTTGTATTTTAGCACAATTTCAGTGCGTACTTTAGAAAAATAAAAAGCAATACGCAGCAGAAGACTGCTCCCACTTCCACCACTGTCTGTCACACCGAAAACAACCGACACGCTAGCCAACTTTCTCAGTTGGCAGTGGTTTGCTGTCAAATCAAGTGCCAACATATTAGGCTTAATCGACCAATTGCACATACAATTTGAGTACAAATTTTAAACTAGACTGTACAGTATTTTGAAAAATTTACTAAATGACCCCATAAACCTCGGTTTAATAAAATATTGTTTTCAGGAATTCATTTCGTCCTTATTCGAGTTGCATACGCGCTAGCCCAATAAAAATATATTAATAAATGGATTTCTTCACCTATATACTAGCAGACCGGTCTCGGCTTTGCCCGGGCATTTCTACATTCGTAAATTTAAACTGTTGCAAAATGAATAAAATTGCTGATAGAAGCGCAGTCTAGTTTTAGATGGAGACACACGTTTGAGACTGCCCTTCATTGATCGATTTTTAAATGGAAAAAGAAGATTGATACTGGAATGTTATTGTAACCTGTCTTCTTTAATTTTAAGCGCGCGATTGATCCCAATATAAATCCCGGAGTACCTACTCCACCTCCATTTGATCTGATTTTTGCATTACCATATCTGCAGAAGAGAGACTTCCATACTTCCATATAAGTTTCTCAGAGAGTATCAAAAAAGTGAGAGATTTTAAGCTCATAAAAAGGTCCGCTTGACCTTGACCTCTTCTGGAATATATTCAATCTATTGGAATTTTCTCTTTCCGTGTAAAATTGACGAATAATCCTTTTCATTCATCAATTCATCTGTTTGCATCCTTTGAAAGATATTTAATTATCGATGCACCAGTTCAATGAAACATTTTATTCTGTCTGTTTTTTTCAATTTTATATTGTGGAAAAAAAAATTCTGCGCATCCGTTTGGCCTCCTCTGGAATATATTCAATAGCAAACCCGTCCCTAGCCGGATTTTTGATATTTGTAAATTAAAACTGTTACATGCGCGTAGACGGATTTTCATTTTTCCCGCAGGAAAACAAAACACTCTTGGGATAAAATGTAGCCTGCATCATGAACGATGATGAACGATTCCCAAAAATTTTGCTAGTAAAAAATAATAAATATGACAGTTGCATTGAGAAAGTAAAACGATAAGTGAATCCCGTAGACGCCTGGCGGGAATAACTGATCGAGTGGTAACTGATATGATGTTTGAAAATTATTAAAGTACTAATATCGCTATTAAAAAATAGGGGTTGGTGGTAGAAGGGTGAAAATTTAGGGTTTTATGTATTTTTTAAAGCCGAATCATAAAAAAATTAAAACAAGAAATGTTGTCCAAAAAATAAAAATAAATGTTTTGGGGTGGACCACCCTTATCACTTAGAGGTATGAAAAATAGTTTACCTCCTATTCTTAGACCTACTGAATATACACACAAAATTTCATAAGAATCGCTCGAGCCGTTTCGGAGGAGTTTTGTTACAAACACTGTGACACGAGAATTTTATATATTAGAAAATACATTAGAATTTAAAAATCGGTTTATTTTGGACTGCATGAATTTTTTTTTGATATTATGAATATTAAGACTGTTTATATACTAGCAGTTTTTATGGAGTTTAACCGGATGCGAGAAACATGGAACAAATTGGGCCACGCCTTACGGTTCTCGCACCCGGAAAGGTTGGTGTTTTGATTTACTTTTTGGGAACTTTTTTACTTTAAAATGATTCGCGAAAAACAATTTTTAATTTCAAACTATAAAATAAGGCAATTATTTAATAATAGATAGAATAGTCAAATATTGTGATTGAGGAGAGACGAACAATGTGCTTGGATTTTGAAGAAATTGGAAACAGTGTTATAGGGTGTGAAGGAAATATAAACAATATGATGTTTGCCTCCCAAAACTGATCACTGGAGTTACATGAGCAACAACAGTTGCATGTGTTTCTTGGCAGAGCTGGAGCGCATCAGAAAACGTAAACGACCATTCTGTGTACCCCTAGATGAGGTATCCAATTCAATTTTTGCTTGTTCCTATTGGAAAAGCGCGATTGACTTGGCACCAACCCAAAGCCACAAATGCCATGTTGAGCTGGAGCGCCTCGTAATAAGTGAACTATTATTTGATTGCATTTGCCTAATTGCTTACTTTTGCCGTTTTCCTTCTTAATCAGTTTAAACGAGAATTCAAATGGAAGATCGTCCCTTTCTTCCTAATTTATAATTTTTTTGCTTTATTGCCTGAAAACCCGCAGTGCGTCTTACAAAGAGAGGAAACATTATTTGTAAAAGGGATTTCCCATATTCTTTGGTTTGAAAGCTATGATCAAACTTTTATGGACTAACGATTCAAAATCATTAAGAAAACTACGTATTTTCGGTCCTGCTAAAATGGTCACCTCTCATCTTCACAGATCAACTCATAAACAGGCTGAAGAAAATCTAGATCAAGCCCTATAAATTTCTCTTCCACTATACTATGTATATACGTGCCCGGGGCCCAGTACTGGAATGACAACATGTAACTTGTTCAACTGCAGTCGAAATGAATTTAAAATTCCTATAAGAATCCTGTACATGAAATTCAGCTATTCCAAGTCGTTTCGACTTCACTCGATAAAGTTACATGCTGCCACTCTAGGAATGAGGGAAGCTATCTTTCTGGTACTAATACCAAAAATTCCAGTTTTCTTGATTATAAAACCATACAAAGTACGGAGGTATTTAACCTGTTGAAAATATTTCGAGTTACAGAAATTAACATTACCTTCAAGAGTAAAATCATCAATCAACAATATTCTTACTTCCTCTTCCAAATAAAAAGTAAACCTTACATTACAAACGAGACATTTATTTTAACAAACAATTATACTTGATCACAGATCATACATAATTAAAAATAAATTACATCATTTAGCAGAGCACATCTCTCTGGCCATGAAGCATATGGAGAGGCCTGTGGTGGATCGGAGTGATATGCTTGGAGGCGGCGGAATCGTTTGTGTTGTAGGTGTATGGAGCTAAATCCTTAACCTTCGGTCCTTGATTCAACATAATTGAAGACGGCAGTGGTATGCTGCAAATGGCCAAAGTGTTAACATTTTGCAGCGCTTGAAGAGGAACTGCTGGCAGTAAGTATATCTTGCCGTGGAAGCGGTCAATGCCTCGAACAATACCTGATAGGAACAAATTTGAATTTTGATTTTAAGAAATCACTAAGAACAAATATAATCGCATACCTATTCCATAACATTCCTGTTCGCCTTCACTCTGTCCGCACAAATAAACTAAGTTGGCGTTCAGAATATTTACCAAGTCATCTTTATCAACTTTGTCCCCGTTGAAGCATATGATCTCAATATTGTCGATTGGAGCCCTATATTAAAAATTTGATTGAAGTGAAATAAAGTAATAATAAATGAATGGAACAATAAAGTAGTCTGGCCAAATAATACATTTTCAACAGGCGACATAGTTTTATTTTGTTCAAAACATGGGTATGATACCCGATTAATTCACAAATACAAAAGCATAGGAAATAATAAAATTATACTTACCAAACAGGTTTAACGTCCGACAGCCACTCACTGCGTCCAGTTAAGATAGTCCCAATCCGTGATAAAACGATGGCAAACCTATTATCCTTCGCGGAGAAGTCTGCTTCATTAGACCGACCCTTCCTCGTGACAGACGTATTGAAAAGAATGAGTCTGTGCTTTGGTTCGTAGGAGTCAGCTTTTACTTCATTCGAGAATATAATTCTTGGCAGTGTTTTAGTGACTTCAGGTGTCATCACAAAGTCGAAATTATTGTACTCTTTTCGACTTTGAATCTGTACAATGTCAGTAGGATCTAAAAGTTGCGCAATGACTGATATAAGCTCGCTACCAAAACCTTTGCAATAGCCCATAGTGTTCATGATCCAAGGAATGTTTTTAAACTCCTCCTGCTGATGACACCAACTTAGCAATTGCTTAACTTTTCTTAAGTATGCAATAGGAGAGAGAAGGACGTTAATGTCTCCAAAGAGATACGATTTCGCCGGCGTCAAACCTTGCAGATATCCAGGTCCAATCAATGGATTTTCTATCACTGTCGCACTAACAGTTTGAGGAATGAAGACTTCGGGCTGGCCAATGTCAATATCGATGAGCAGGAACTTCTTGAACTTGGAAATATTTCGGTTGATTAAGTATCTAACTAACGTTGACTTCCCGACGCTCTTGCCGCCTATGATCATCATCTTGCTTTGACTTGTGACGTCTACTAGATCCCATTGAAGATCGATTTTAAGCTGATTGTCGTGCCTTGGGTAAATGAGGCAGCGCAAAATGAATTCACTGTTATAGAAAGACCGTTCTAGTGTGATTGAGTTCATGTTGGGAAACAGATTCTCCTTCATGTATTTCCTTAACATTTGAACCTTTTTGTTTTGGTCGTTACGTTCGAGAAGCACTAGAGTGTCGGTTGAATGGTCAAACAATTCCGCAATTTCTTCCAAGTCGTTGCTCAAGAAATCTTTGCTGAATTCGCTTAATTTTTCCATTAATTTGTCTTCTGGGGGAATATCTCTTCGATTTTTGGTTGCAGGTTCAAGGTACAGTGCACCGTATCCCCGAGGGGAGAATATTTCAATAGTTTCCCCTAATTCTGGACTGTAGCCAAATACTTTTAGTTCTCCAGTAATGAGTTTCATTTTCACAGTTCCGTACAAGTAAAGCCGATCTTTTAGTACCAGAAGGACACATCGAGAATTCACTGAATTGTAGAATAGTGAAGCTACCTCTCGACGTACTGAAGAACTACTTTCTTTTTCTAGTACAACCTCAGGAGCTACTGTTTCAGCATCTTTTCCAGTTGTTACTACCTCACAGTTCGAGGAATTATTTAGTGAAGATACATTAGCTGTGTTTTCCATTCCATGCTGCATAAAATCATTTAAAAACATATCCTTCGGCATTTCAGTTTTCTTTTCTGCAGGTTCCAATATTAAGTCATCATTTGGATCTGTCGTTGAAATCCTTCTCCTCTTACTATTCCCTGGGGTAATGACTTTATAATTAGTGGAGTCTACATTTATTGATCTATTTGCTATTTTTTCTAAAGGACTCATATAATCTATCACGTCCTCGCATTGAAGACTGTCTCTATTATTCTTAAATAGGGCGCTAATGGATGTGTCCTGCTCAATGGTTTTTGCATTATCGGGTGTTCCCACTTCAAATACGTGGGCCCTCATTTTTGGTACATCTTCTTCCGCATATTCCATTTCAGAATCATTTTCAGAGCTGTAAAATAAATCTGATGCTGTATAATCAGTTCCCTCTATTGAGACAAGCTGTGGGCAGCTATCATCGCTATCGTTGTAATCGTCTTCATCTATTGGTACAAGTTGAGGGCAGCTATCATCGCTGAGATCCTCCGATTTCTGTTCAGGTGCATCTTCAATCGGTGGGTTGTCGCTGCTGACAGTATGGTATTTATCTGCGAATATTTCTATAACTTGTAGGGAACTTGCATCGCTGTCGAAATCAATCTCTTCATGGTTATGCATTGGATACGATTTTGCTTCCCCTTTTCGAACAACAACGTCTTCAGCCTCACTATCGGGCAGCTGGTAATCCTCATCATCTGTCCCATCATCGAAAGAGCTATCTGCCGGTGAATATTCAGAATCTTCATAGGACATATCCTCATCAGTCTCTTCCTCAGATCCTTCTTCAAAATAGTCGTCATATGAATAGTCAGTTCCTTCTTCGCTCAAAAAATTATCGTCATCAGTCTCTGCTTCTTCTATGTAAGTGCTCCTATCGACTGGCACCAATGCAGTTTCATTAATCACGTCCACTTGCTCTTTGATTTTATCGCCATCTTTATTTGCATTGCCATCACCTATAAAATTCCTGCGTTTCCTAGCACTTGGGCCACATCTCCCACCACTGCAATCGAATGAATCGTCTCCGCTATCAGTTTCCCAGGAACCATCTTCGAAGGAATCATTTTGTTTTTTGGAGTAGCCTTTCTTCATTGGTCCGCTACCTCGTTGGCCTCCACAGCAATCGCTATCGTCATCGGAGTCATCAAAATCGCTTTCATCTGTGTCGCTAAATTGATCTTCATCGTCATCGGAGGAATCATCTTCCTCATCGCTGTAATCTTCGGAACTACTTAAAAAGTCCCCACAAGCACTATAACTTCCTCTGATTGGTGCTTTCTTAGCTGTACTAACTTTAGGCTTACTCTTAAGAGCAGACTTGGTGGATTTACTAGCAGCAGTTTTTTTCGGAACGGGTTGCAACTTTGGCTTCTTCGCTGGAACAACTTTGGGTTTCGCCTCAGGAGCTTTCTTCTTTGAAGTTACTTTTGTAGGATTGGTCTTATTCGCTGAATTAGTATTCTTCTCTAGAAAAAAACATTTACCGTCTGCGCAGCTGGACTTCGAGGAGGAAGCCTTTGGTTTAGGCTTGGGCTTTGATTTTAATGCACAAACTCCATTCGAGCAAGAATACTCTTTGCTGCTGCTAGCCGTGGTAGTCTTCTTTTTGGCAGTAGTACTCGTAGTTTTTTTTGCCGCAGTGCTCGATTTAGTAGTGGTTGACTTCTTTGTAGTTGCAGCTTTAGTTTTCGGTTTAGCAGCAACGGTGGTTTTATTTTTACTCTTTTCGGTAAAGTAACAAGCCCCTGATGAGCAGACTGGAGATTTACTGCGGTAGCATGAGCCTCCGCTGCACCCTGCCGTACTCTTACTCGTTGAGGGTTTTGATTTACTCTTTACACCTTCCTTTTCAAGCAGTTTCTTTAGTCGTTTCTTTAAAATTTCTTCGTCTTTCTTAGTCAATTTCGTAGAACTAGTGGACTTAGATGTAGTAGTTTTTTTCTTAGTTGTAGCCCCAGGCATCTGGGTAGGAAGAAAAGATAATTAATAAGTCAATCAGAATCAAATAAGTACTAAATAGGGCGCAAAAAGGACATCACAGAATGCATGTAAGCTTGTTATGGGTGGTATGACCGATTTGCAATGCCAATTCTTCATAAATTACATTTGTAGGTATGCACTGTAAATTGCACCAAGATTTTCTTAATACATATTTTGATTTGCTTGGACGTTATTTCATTTTTTTTTATTTAAAATAATATAGCTTTTCGCTAATTTTTTTTGAATTTTTACATTTTGCAGAAGATACCTTGTTTCTCATCGCACCCTTAAAAAATAATAGATAATGTTATCAAAATATAGTTTCAACTCTAGTTTACACAATATCTGTTTCCTCAAATGATTCCGAATAATAATGATAATAACAATTTGAGTTACAGGCAACCTATTTTCAGGGCTCGTCATAGTGATCAGTCACTGTCAGTCCCTTAGGACTAACGCTGCACTAAACATGTTAAAATATATATAATAGGTACCAAGTTTCAGAATACACATTGAAAATTCTTGCTGCTAGAAAATAAATAATAATTTAAGGTGAACCTCTTTTCTTACTGAACTTCGTTGTCGGTTTTTTAAATTTTGCACAATAGTAAAAACTTAACTTTTTGTCGTGCGTACGTTTTCGTCGAATACAACATATTGGGGTGCATGCAGGTTTAGATCGCTAAATTCTTCTGTGATCTACGGTTTTACTATAGGTTTATAATAAATATGATTGAATTGCAGAAAAATTATCAGGCCACTATTCCAGAATGCGTCGAAGAAATTTCGCACAAGTTAAAAATGTTATTTAACAAAAACAACTACACCACCTATCTACAACGGTAACAAATCCATTTTCTCAAAAATTGTTGGACACAATTTCTTTCGTGTTCGCAACCTCTCTGAGGAATAAAACTGAAAATTCTTAAAAATGAGAATTGAAAAAACGTCTTTGGTACAATTATATAAGAAAGCTAATAATACCAAATTATTATCCTTGACAAATTTGGCACGTGAAATAGCCGATTGTTAAAAACGAGCTGTTTGGGGCTTAATTTTTGGCTGTTTAATAATTTAGAGTTCACCACAGAGATGTCCGCTAAACGGGTAATTGTAACAAATTTATTATAGAAATTTCTACACGTACGGTCACAACTGAGAATCGCTAGACTATAGAACTTTGTAGTGGCTAAAACGACTATCTTTGGAGATGCTATAATATAAGTGCAATCTACTTCTTCTAAACTAATATTGGGTGGGTTCCATAAAAAGTGCTTCTGGATCTGGGACCCAATTGTGAAGTAGGTATAGCGTAAAAGCAACGATCCTTAGCCGCAAACTTCTCTAAAAGCGCGAGCCACGACGCATGTACATATAACGGTATAGTAGGTACCACTAAATGCACTGCTAGTTTTATAATAACGACCAAAAAAAAAGGTGTGGAATTCTTTGTTTTTTAGTTAGAATTTAAAGGAATATTCAACAAGTAAACGAGAATTTACTAGTTATAGCTTTGCTCCACATGACAGCCAGAATACTCGAAACTTGGGCACCTCAACCAAATTACGCGTTATATCTGTGCCGAAATCCAGTTTACTGACCATTTGAGTAAAATTAAACAAAAACCTTAATATTTTTTTAAAATCAATAATAATTTTCTGCAATAGGTACATACCATACCCTGCATAACGGAACTTATAAATAACGATAAAACGCAATGAAGCAAGAACGCAATTCCAAAATTTATTGCAAGGCGCCCCATAAAATTGTGTGAACAAGTTCTTACCTTTAATCTTTCTAATTAAGCTTAGCAACATAAAATAAAAATTGGAACTTGCGAGAATTCACAACACAAAACACTGTACCACACGTGCAAGTGACAACTGTAATGAAAATTGAACATTCTAGCCTTACGGCCGGCAAGAATCCAAGAATACAAGAAACTTGCGGTGAATTGACAGATGCAGTTAATTTGGGAATGCCATGCATACTGTCTAAAACACCTTACAAATGCAAACGTTAATCAGATATATAATATATTAGACTTAAGGAACGTTATATCGGTTTACTCTTGTACATAATTCATTTTTGATTACCTTGAATGAAATAATTTATTTTCACTTTTATTGGGGACACTTCCGTTCTGGGTGCCCCTAAATTTGAAAGCGGGCTTCGAGGCACTTTGCGATCCTAATCAACGGAATATTATTGCAAAATTTCCTTCTCGCCCCGTTTTCGAGATATTTAATAAAATGGTTAGTACTTTTGCAGTATTAAAAATGTCAACTGACTCATTATTTGCCTTTTCTAAATTGTCTACTTCCTGAAATTATATACATTTTACGAATTCATGCCTACAGACTGATTATTTACCTTTTCGAAGCCCGCTCTCAAATTTATAAAATTTAGGAGCACCTCGTATGGAAGTGCTGCCTTTACCCTTTTATTTAATATAAAGTGAATATTGAATTGTAATTTGTTGGTTGAATTTTGAATCGATATGTATATTATAATTTGTAGATATTTAAAGTAATATTGAATTCTAAAAGGGTCTGAACCTAATTTTCAATAGAACAATTATTATCACTACAGAACTACATGTACAGCCAAGGATTCCAGTTATATTTTATTAAGCTCTCAAAGCAACAAAACCGATAATATTTATCGATTGTATAACTAAAGCGAGTTTAATAGCTCAGTGGTGAATACGCTGGGCTATCACCTAGAGATTCGGGTTCGAGCCTGGGTGGGATCATAATCGAGGTGCGCTTTTATTTATTTATTCATGCAGTGAGACATACAATATCTCTTAATTTACAATATTACAAAGAAAATATATATATAATAAAAATAAAGGAAACAATGTTCGGAAATTACAGTGAGGTCTAGAAAATTAAGAGCTAAATCGAAATTTCAATTGCTGCTGAGACAAACCAAAATCAAAAACATAATGATACTGACTCAACAAATTTGCAATGGGTGTGACTGGTTCGTGTAGTCCGTAATTAGTGCGGTGATACGGCACACTTAACAGACTATTGACTCTGAGACCAGGGCGAGGAACAAATAACACAAACAAAGACAACAATTGCCGACAATCACAGTCCCCACTTAAGATCTTTGAGCCGAAAACAATTTTCGAGATCGTACGCCTGTTGGCTAGTGTCTCCAAAGAAATTACCTTAAGACGGTTCTCGTAAGGGGGCAAGTGGAGGGAGTCAGCCCATGGAAGACCCTTGAGGGCGAATATCAAAAATCTTCGCTGCACAGCCTCAATACGGTCAGAGTGAAACTTGTAAGACGGCGCCCAAACTGGACTTACATATTCCAAAATAGGGCGGACGAATGTTATGTACAGGGATTTCGTGACATAAGGGTCGTCGAAAATCTTAGACCACCTCTTAATGAATCCCCACAACGAGTTGGCCCTGCCTACAATTATGTTTATGTGCTCGTCGAAGTCGAACCTAGAACTAAAAGTAACGCCCAGGTCTTTCGCAGAGCTAAGTCGTAAAAGAGGACAACCGTCTATAGAATATTGATAAGTGAAAGGAGTTTTACTCCTTGTAAAAGACACACATGTACATTTACTTATATTTAACGGCAGATAGTTTGCGGCACACCACACAGAAAAGTTATTTAAGTCATTATTGAGTAAAACGCAGTCGTTAAGACAATGGATGGAACGAAAGATCTTTCCATCGTCAGCGTATAAAAGAATTTCAGAATCAGATAAGACAGTATTTGCGTCATTTATAAATAAAATAAATAGTAGAGGTCCCAAGTGACTGCCCTGTGGGACCCCGGAGGTGTTTTGGATTGGTGGTGAGAACGTAGCTCGAAAAGATACCACCTGAAGACGATCCCTCAGGTAAGACGATATCCAGTCTAAGAAGATGCTAGGAAAACCGAATCTCGTTAATTTAAGGATTAATGCCTGGTGGCTTATCCTGTCGAAGGCTTTACTAAAGTCGTTGTATATGCAGTCAACTTGTCCACCTCGCTCTATCTCATTGATGCAGCAAGAGGAGAAACATAGGAGATTGGAAACAGTCGACCTCCCCTTCACAAAACCATGTTGGCGTTCATTTATTATAGTTTTACAGTGAAAGTATAATATATCACAGACAATAGCTTCGAAGAGCTTCGGCAAGGCTGAGAGCCTGGCAGATCTTCTAGATAGCGTTAGATGGTCATGAGTCGGGATAGCTACTGCTGGCTAATCATCCCGCATAGCGAACAAAAACGATTAAAAAACCGAAGGAGAGCCTCTATATGGACAGAGAGATGCCCTATGCTCCTAACTGGAGTGAAATAGGAAATATATTTATATAGATAGCTAAATACTCTCAAGAGTTTTAATGTGAAAGAAATTGAAAATGGCTTCCTGGTAAATTTCGAAGATCAGAATTTGAAAATAAAAATTGATAATGAAGCGGAGCTTTTATGCTCAGTTCTTATTCTCTCTTTTTAATTTTCTGTTTTCGTCATTTCATAATTGGCACTGACATATAAACTACTCGACAAATTTTCTCTGTCTTTTTTTATTGCATTATGCTTATTGTAATGCCAACATTAAAATTATACTTAAAGTGATAATTTTATTTTACGTTTTATGTGAAAAATTACTGAAATCTCTGAAAGCTAGCTACGCTCCTCGTACTTCAAAATTTGTCGTTTAAAATGCACAACAAAATTAGTTGCCTATTTCCATACAGCCAACCTTACCTATAAAGTTGGCTGTTACAAAATCGTCACTGAAATTTGTAAAGTTCAGTGGAAAATTGTGCTTATATTGAAAAGAGAAAGATATACGAGGTGATCCCGCTTTTTTCATAGCCATTTCACTTTTATGAGCAGTCTGTACGTATACATTTGGAATGATTATCAGTTGGATTGTCATTATTAGGATTATCGAATGTATTAGATATTAAACAAACATAATTTTTATGCCAGAATTTATAAAGGGGTCATTTTAAAAAAAAAGAACATTTTATTTTACAATTTCTTCAAATATCATATGAACAATGTGTACAAACAATTTCATGTCATAATTCGCAGAAATGATGGAGTTATAGTACTCGAAATAGATTCCTCAGGCAATATAATACAATACATACAGACGTACAATATGCAGTGTATATTACCGATGAGCAATTCCAGGCACACGCGCTTTTAAAAATCCTAACACGCTTTTAAATAATAGTGTGCACAACCGCACATCATCGCTTCAAATGCAGGCATAACTTAGAGAATTTTCCGACTGCCAAAGCTAAAGTAGAAATCTCCTTTAAGGCGTCATTCTGGTGTTAAACGAGCAACACGATAAATGAGAATTCAAAACTCTACTTGGATTGGTTATATAGAAGCAGACTGACAATAAACATAAAGAAATAAAAAACAGTAGGCATGTTGGAAATGGATCTAACTTTGAAGTACTGCACTTGATAGGATTGGAATTTCTGAAACAACAAAATGGGGTTCTGAGTGTTCCGACTAGACGCTAGTTCTTTTAGTTCATGCTGTTGTCACGGGTTGTACGAACACTCAGAACCTCCGTTTATTTGTTTCAGAAACTCCAAACCGAAGCAATCATGCCAACTACCTCAGGGCGACATCACGTGCAGGGGTCCACCTGGCGGGTCCGGGAGGAGTCAATTCAATTTCCAATTAATTTCAATATTCAGATATACTAAAATAATTGCTAAAGATGTACCTATTAAAGCCCAATTTCAAAGGAGGCATGATTTTGAGCTCTTTACACTAGTCTGCCCCCTTAAAACGGCTCAAGACAAGAGTACGGCATTCAACTCACTACTAGTGGTACTTAAGGATATAAACAATTCACAACTTTTCAAGAAGAGATTAAAGGAATATGCTAAGAATCATGAAATGAATCTAAATAATTTATTTGATTGAAGTAAACATTACTGAGAGAACAATGGATTAAATAAAAAAGTTCAACTCTTCGTTAATACCAGTGGTGAGTGGAAGAAAGGAGAAAAAAAAGAATAAGTCAACATTTCGGATATTTTATTTAAACGAAAACGGGGTTTTTGGTGTGCTGATTTCAGAGTTAAACTCTTTTTTTGCTTACGACGAAAGATTAAATTGTCGTGTTTACTGTTTTCCAACTAAACTATAAGAAGAAGCGAAATAGCAAACACAGTATGAAGATTTTGGAGTTTTAATAAACATGCATTCGAATGGGAAGAAAAATAAGTGAGACTGGAAAAAAGACAAAAAGAAGCAGGTTGTTGTTGTTCGGTTTTAATTTCTCCAGCATCGAAGTGACTTGTTGCAGTGGCGTAGCGTAGTGGGGGGGGGGGGGGGGGGGGGGGGGGGGGGGGGCGGCACTTTAGGGGGCGGCAAAATTTCACAATAAATAATAATAATATCTTATAAATATTTGAACCATCTCATATTTTTGTTTCGGACCGATCGAAATGAGCATTTATTACTTATACTGTGCCGAAATCGGGGAATCCCTTTCTTTAAGGAGGCTGGATAGAAAACTAAAAAAACGGGAGAATTTCTTCAAATTTCGCTAGATGATAGTTTAGCATCATATACATAAATCAATTACAAAAAAAAAAAACATGTCACCGGCCAAATGGAAGAGAAAAATCAAACTAAAGTTTATTAAGGGGTTATTACTTAAGGGGAAGGAATTGTTTCGTGATTGACCGAAGGTATTGAAAAAAAATGAAATTTAAAGTTTAGCAATAAGTTTGAATGTAATTTCGTCACATATTTTTTCATTTTTCCGATTCTCATCGTTTTAAAACATTTTTTTCGTATAACACAAGAACGAGTCAACCGATTGAAAATCCCTTCGGTTAATCACGAAACAATACTATTTGTGCAAAGTTTCAGCAAAATCGGTCGATTCGTTCTCGAGAAATCTTGCCTACCGCAAAAAAAAAAGGCTGGACGAGGAAAACTGCGGGAAAATCGACAATTTTTAATATTTTTAGCTGAAATTTTTTTTACAACTTCTGGCAATGCTAAATTTTTCTATGTGTAAATTTAAAATAAAAAAAAATTGTGGGTATTAAAATACAATTTTTTGAAAAAGTTGTTTTTTTTCCTTCAAGACCTATGTAACCCCTTAATTTAACTCGAACAGCTTTCATCCGATTGACTTCAAATTTTAACTGGACCTTTATTATTAAATTATCTACGAAGTACACACTTTATAGCGACTATATATGTATAAGGAAAACAAGTTATAAGCCATTTAGTTCAAGGTTTTTGTCGAAAAAAACGGTTTTTTTTTCAAACAACTGCCATTTCGCGAAATAAAATTCTAAAAATATAATCATGTGTACTTCGGTAGCAAAAATCATGTAGATAATGAAACAATTTTTTTTCGTGAAATGGCAGACATTTTTAAGGGTTTTCACGAAATTATTTATAGGACTAATGACAATACATAAATGAGAAAAAACCTTTTTGCCCTTCTGCCCCACGAGCACCACGCGCCTAACTCTATGTTATATTTTTTGCCCTCAACGACTCAATACAATACACAATAATGATGCCTGTTCTTGCCGAAAAGTTCTTTAGAATTACTGTATATTATAGGCTTTTAAATTGAAATACCTAAATAAGAGGGCGGCAAAATTTTCTTCCGCCCCGGGCGGCTGACACCCACGCTACGCCACTAACTTGTTGGTCTTAGCTGCCGACTAAACGACCATGTGTTCCTAACAACCTCGATAGTGACTCTCAGCGAAGAATTGAAAGTTTGGTGAGCTTTACTTATATGCCACCGTCTCCTCGCGAAGGACACCACGCCCACTTCAAAATACTGGAATAAATGTTTAACTGTAAAGGACAGAATTAAATAACAATTTAAAAATTGGACAGTGAGCGGAGTTTGCTTTTTATATACACCCAGTAGAGCAGGTTCCTGAACAATAGTCTGTTAAAACTAATAGTAAAACACTTGAATATTTATTTTATCCGCTGATTATGAGCTAAAAGTGGGGAGATAAAGCTAAAAAAAGGCAAAAAAAGGAATGGCAGTAAACAAATATATGTACAGTGCAAGCGCCGTACGTTAGTTTATAAAACTTGTAGAAAGAATAAATAAAGTCAAATGCTCCTATAGCAGCCGCTTGAAAGAGGTTGTAGTTCTTATAGGTTGAATTGCATTCCATCCACGTGTAGTTTGGACAGCGGGAGCCATTAAAAACAACACGCCTAAATTTGAAGTTCATGCAAATAGCCTGGTATGTATGTGTATAAATAAATTTGGATGCACGAACATTAGGGCTTGCCGTTGCAGGTATGCCTCTAGGGCCGTATTCACCAACTGAGAGTAACTTTTATCTAACTAGGGAACTACCAAACATGTTAAAAATCAATTTCAATCATGCATATATACATATGTCTCTTCAGTACGTAACTGATAGGAATTTATGCGACGGCCCTTAGATTTTAAGCACATTGTCGACTTTTCTTTTGCCGACGTTTTGTCACCTTGGCGAATTCTACTCGGCATATGAGCGCTCACTACGGCGACAGAGAGTTTCCCGGGACAGCGGCGACGAAACTGTTTCATTGCCTTTATGGAAGGTAGCTCACTAGAGACATTTGTCGTCGGCAACTTAAATATAGCAATAGAAAAGATTCGATTTACGTTACTTGCACTTCAACGCCATAATAGTAGACAATATTAAAAATGAAATTTAATGATAAATATGCATGGTAAATTTTTATACAAGAGCTAAAAGATAAAAACGTTAGTTTGTTATGTTCTTTTAATTTTTTTACGTAATTTATTAAGAAACTAGCTTGCCCGGACCCGGCGTTTCCCGGGATACTATTAAATTTGTATTCCTTAATTTTACAACGCCTCCCTACTGCACAACCGCCTCGCCTATGTGACCCAGCGGGGTGGGGGTGGTCTCATTAAATCAACCATAAATTCTTACACAATGCACCCCATACATCACTTTCACCTGTTGCTAATACTTTTTTAACTGTAAACTGTAAAGTATTATTAAATTTAGCTTTCCTCATTTTACACTACCTCCTTATTGCACCCCCTCTCCTATATCTCCCAGCGGGGTGGGGGGTGGTCTCATATTTGGAAATTTGAATAACTGATTCGAAATCAGTGATCCCGATTATTCCCTAGTGCGGATTTTCAGTGAAATCCCTTGAATTTGCGAAATCGGTCCAGCCGTTCACGCCTGATGGCGTGACCAAGGGAAATAGGGATTCATTTTTATATATATAGATTACTCTGCTTCCTTAGCTATCGATTGGTGAAAAAATTATTCCAAGTCATGCATACACTTTTCTTCCACAGCCGTTTCAATTTTGTCGGCACCCACCGAAAAAACCAAGTTTTCATTATTTTTACCAACTTTCACCAACCCGGCCCAATTTCCTATAGTGCCTCTTCTTCCTACTCCTGAGATACACTTGTGGGGGTGTCACCCCCCACCCCTCCCCCCCCAACAAAAAACGTTGTCACCAATAATTCCCACATTTCACACTCTTCACCAACCTTTCTTTCACCAACACATTCTATACTACCTCTCGTTTCCAACGATACCCATAACATGGCGCACGCATTACAACAAATTTCCTCTTCTTCTTCTTCCTGCCAGTGGCGCCATCTGCCGTAAATTGGTCGTACCAACTCAGAAACCTTCGTGGGCTCATGCACAACAACTTTGCTAAAGATTATCACATGATCAAATGCATAGTTTACGATTCTATAAAGGACATACAGACAAACATTCATTTTTATATATATAATAATATAATAAATATAGAAGATAAGCGACGAAATATGCCGCAGTGTGCCACTGTACCGGACACAAAAAGGTGCATATCAAAGTCCCCAGTTTGCTTATCCGAAGATACAAAATGTAGGCGAACAGAAATTCGACGGTATGCTTATGACCTTAGTTTCCGCGTTAACGGGACTTTCTGGTTTAGAAGAAAATGCAAAATCAGGCAACACTTATGAGAATTTTGAGTGTGAAAGATATAAAAAAGACATATTTTTTGTCGCGTTGAAATTTGTCATAGTTTGTGATTTACAGCCCCTTATAATGGAGGCATCCCTGTCGGGCGGGTTTTAAAGGCATTTTTGTTCGACACATGTTTATTTGCAACTTAGGAGGCAACAAAATAAATATAATAAAGCCTAAAATATTTAATTTCTTCCTTCTTTTACCTAAAATTTTGCATTTTCTTTCACAAAAAGTCCCGTTAACTCGGAAACTAAGGCTGAGGAGATACTCCCCTCCAACCACTGACATATAAACTAATGTAAATAAATATAAAATAATAAAAATTATCACGTCATGTAACAATAAGCATAATTCAATAAGAAGAAGACAGAGAAAACGTGACCCATGTGAGATAGCAACATAATCAGTCCAGAGTCCTCCTCGTTTTTCCATCATGGCGGCTGTCGAGTGATACGGTTGAGGTCATGTTGATGTTTGTTATTCGAGCGTTTCCAGCAGTATCAATGAGATTGTAAAAAATGGTAAAAGTCGCGAGATATTGTTCTGTTGCGAAATGAAAAAGCCCCGACTTTGGTTCAATTAAACGAGCACGATATGCGCAAATACCACGCGCATCTACGCGCATCTACGCGCCCGCCATATTGGAAAAGATGAGGACGTCTTGCGGCCCACCCCACCCTTGATTTTTCGAGGAGTTCTGTCTCCTGTTCTCTAGTCTTCTTGGCAAAATGTTTGGTAGTCCCCTTGCAAGATTTATTTATTACTGTCACTTTCCCACACGTTCTAGATTGCATTTAAAGTTGAGGGACGGAATCAAACTTATGCTGGATGATAATTTCAATTGATGAATAGGCCACTAGTGTTCAGTCAAGAATATTTTAAACGAAAGGAGTCATGTGGTCGTTTCTACGCAACTCAAAAGCAAACCGAATGCACACTGCAGCTGTCTTGAGCTTACGCTTACAGGGTAGTATAATTAAATCACAAGCAAAGATTTTCTTATATAATTTTATTCGATAGTTTACATACACTTTTTCATGATTAGTTTTTCGCCCTTGAACTATCCAAGGACTGTCTGCCTCAAATTGTCGTGCTAGTTTGGTACAAAAGGTAGTCTAATATCAAAACAATGAGTCCTTTGTCCTTATAAAGATAATACAAAATTACAAACTTTCTTACCGTTATTCTACATATCCAAATGTTATTGTTCATTTCTGTACTTACACGTTATGACATTGACGACAAAAACTTACGAGTCGATAAAAATAAGCACGCGTCGGTTTGTTATCTTTTACTCTTTAATTCTTCTGTTTTGTGGCTCGCACATTTCGACACCGTCTCTATAGTACTTATAGTTTAATCTAAGTAACAAAGACAATTTTTACTTGATGTGCTCCTTAGTGGAAGTCTACTTTAATACATTTGTTTCACGTAAGATTGCTTCTGCAAATAATACTCTCATTCTCGCGGTTTCTAGTCGAACGTTAAAAAAATATAGTCGCTATTTTCGTAGATATTAAGATTTACATTTTGATTGATTCAAGTGAGATTAGTTAAGTGATATTAAGTTGATATACATACGCACTGGCTAGAGCTCTTTACAGAAGGGCCTAATTGCAATGAACAACCAATTCCTGGATTATTAGATACCGCGCGAAAAAATCGCTCTTCGTATGCCTAACACTTAAATTTTTTTTCATTTATATATTTATAAATTTGTATTCCTATGTACAAGTCAAGAGACAATACTAATCAATATAAAGTTGCAAAGTCCCTCGGGATGCGGGGATATCGGTTGACTAAAATATTTTTAAAGAAGGAAACAGCTCCCTAGAATATCAGCAAGTTCGGATTACTTAAGATTAATTTATTTTCCTTTATGCTTTTTTTTTTATTTTTAATTTCAATGGCTATTAGCAAAAGCTGACGAAATTTATGTTCACCTTAGTTGAATATTTAATTAACACTATCGGCGGATTGCTCATAACAACCATTATAGTAAGTTTTAGCCGATTACATTTTCTTTTGGTTTCAAATGTTTGAATGCTGTGGGATGCTTGTGGGATTGATGTTAATAGAGTTATTACAATTATTTTAATAAATCAAATCGACGTAACCATTCGTATTTGAAAGTGCGACATTCGATTAACTGGGTTTCAAATATTCAAAAATTAAATTACGATTTAATTGGAAGACATTTTGCTTGTCCTTGTAAAAAACTAAGAGGGAATTTTAAAAACCCACTGAAATTGGGCGAGAGTTATGCAAAATGCAGAAACAGAGATTGATATTAACAGCAAGGTTAGGAAAAGGTTATTTTTAATATCCGGGAAATCAGTGCTATTTTTGCAACCCCTTCACTTAAAATGACGCGAGCCACTCTCCCACTTTCGAAGCGAATTTGACCTTATAGCGCTAAGCCTTTCAAAATGTTTTGTAGATAAGTGAAGAATTAAGGTGACCAAAATGATGGGCACTGCGACAAAGTACACCCCAGTAGGAATAGTTGTCAGTACTGTCAGAGTAATTGGTGATTTCTAGGTACATAATTACTAAAGAAGTAAGCGCTTACAATAATAATGCGTCGTATTGCAAATGGTGTTGATGCCTGTCATAGAAACCTGTTTTCAGCCTGCACTTTCACTAAGATGCATTTCATGTAAGATGTAAGCAAATACCCTATAATGAGAGAAGTAAGCAGTTCGTTTTCGCGGACATGCCCTTGGAAATGTAACAACTCTTGTATTGCGAGAAGTAAGGTGCTGACATTATCATTAGCCACTACAGCATTGATTTCGTAATCATTACATTTCTTACTGGGAAACCTTGCTAATTTCTGTTTTGTATACGAGAAAGAAACATAACGCTTTCTATCTTTTGCATATGTATCTCAAAAGTATCAGTATACCGGACAAAGGACATCAGTAAAAAACAGGAAAGACAAAAATGTCTGTTCAAATTGATAGACAAATTAGGGTTGATTAATAAATTCATATTCATTTTCACTTCTTTGCTCAATAAATGCTCGCATAAGAGTTCATTAAGCAACCTTTTTCAATTAAACTGAGAAGAAAAAAACACGTGCAGCTGAAATAGCATGGGATCACATTAACAACATAAGTATCATCAATTTGATTTATTGAACTCAAAATACGGGAATGTGAAATAAGAATAAAAGCTCCCATTTCGCTCTTAATTGTTGTAGTTTGCGTATTTATAAGTGTTTCCATTCCACCTGGGGCTTAGTGTGTCAGCTACCAGGCGGGACCAGAGGTGGTAGAGAAAACCCCGGGAGCTTCGGCCTTACAAGGTAGCTCTAATTTCTGACCAATACCAAATAATGAGCTCCGGACACTCCCCAAGTTAAGGTGTAACAGCATACGCCGAGGGCTGCGAGGCTAAGGGGGAGCTTAGTTGATAGTATGCGAACTCGGGATACCTGGCACCCTTCGGTTCATTTTTAGCCTTTTCGGGGGCACAACGGGATTTCGCCTTGGGGGACATTCACACCGTGCTTGTGAGTTTTATATCCATAAAAACACAAGGTGGGATTTGTGAAATGCCGAAATCTGTGGCAAATAAATCCCACCACAACAGGAAGCCTCGAGTTCCTCATCAAACCAGACAAGGTCACGTCTGGACACATTAGTAAGCCTGATGAAATGAGGTGGGTTGATGTCCCAGACGACACCCTCATTCCGGATGAGCTGGCTAACCTCTCCGAAACAGAGGCGCTCGACGACCAGGCAGGTCAGCCCAGACAGCAGCGTGTCCTTCCTGAGGCCAATTAAAGGCCATGCAAGAGGCATTCCTCCAGTTCCCCAGAACAATGAAGCCTAAGCGTCTTAATGCGGAAGGATTTTTATTTTATTTATTTTTTTTTAAAGGAAGGGATTAGGGAAGCGACAGGTCCGTATAGTTCGTGGACGGATATATCAGAGCCGGGCAAACTCGGCTCTTTTAACTCCCGAGGATTCCTCAGGTAGATTTCTGGAGCTCCTCATTGCTCCTGCAAGTGTAAGCGATAAACGCATACTCCTGTCCAATACATCAAATTATATCTGCATCGCAATGATGGTGGATATGGACTCACTCCTTCTCATTGCGTTAATGGAGCGACCCAAAATGCGCTCAGGTATACGGCTCCCATGAAGTCAAAGTTTGCCCGGCTCTGGGATATACACACACATGGGCCAAAAAACCAATCGACTTGTTTTAACCTTTCTCGTTTTGCAATTTCATTGTTTAAATTGGCATTTCTGTTATTTGTTCAACTGTTTATCGTCAGCCCTTTTATTTACTTCGACCTGATTAAACAAAAAAACCTAATATTTGAGTTTCATTTAGTTTCAATTGGAATTGGGAAAGGTTTCCTACATATCTTAATGAATCCATATATTTCTAATAAATTTATGGATACTTTCCTGCAGAAGCACATTCTGTGATCTGCCCTCAAGTGTTATCTGTAGAGTTGGATCAAAACACATATTTTATATATTTCGTTAGGAAAGGTCCTTTAGTGTTCAGTAATTTGAGAAGAGTGCGTCATGCTAATATTTAGCAGAATAAGGGCACACGACGATTTCCATGGCAAATAAGCAGTCCAAGATGCAAACGGAAGCAACTCCTGGGAAGCCAAGGATGCATTCCCTTCCGTTGGACATTCCATATCTTTTTAACATTGCATGTCCGCTTTTTTACTGCTTCCACCTAGCTTCTCCGGAATGCACATGGAATCTCGTTCATACTGCTCCCAGCTTGCTTCTATGGAAGTATAATCTATAATGCATGACATGTTTATGCATGTGGAATCTTTCACCGAATTAAGTCAAAGATCAAGGTAAAGGACAGGTCAAAAGACGCAATACAACGCAAAAACAAAAACGCACCTTACTGCACAAAAATATCAAACAGGAATGAGCAAGATTTCGTTTTGTTTTCTTTTATGAGTTAAAAACAAAGCGAGAAGGTTCGCTCGCAGCAAGCTCAATTCGGTGATGCATACCTGGCTTTCCCGGAATCAACAGGGAAGCAACATATTTTTCACTCAAAAAATTTACTGATTCCAAATCCGCTTCCCTAGGAAGACCTGACCAAATTTCCCGCTGGGCGGTTTCCAGTGCTTTGAAATGCTCAGCTGAAGCACGCTCAGTGAGGGCGCTGTATTGTGAGACGGCCGGCGTTTCGTGGCTTAATAAAGTTATTAATTATAAATCTTTACGGTAATACTATAACCATCTGTTGTTGCTGAGTTTTTAGTTGGCCCCAAAAAGCGTCCCAATAGTGACTTATTTGGTCCGGTGCCAAATGACCATGTTCCTGGGAAAAATTGGGTCCCAAAGCGATCCTGACGTCGATGATATTGTAAGTTTGCGGCAGAGAGTCATCTGCCACCAATCACTCTCCAGATCTTCTTTCTTCTTTCTGTCTTGCAGGAGTACGTCTCTTACTTCCTTCCGCTTATTGCCAGTTTTGGGTGGACATTACGTGTACAAAAAGTTTACATTTCTCTCATTAGCAGTACATTAAAACATACATTTACTTACTCGAAGCAATTAAAAAACCGGTGAGACAAGTTCCACAAAAGAAATTCTTGGATAAAGATTTTGCCTACATTTTCTATTTGATACTAACAGACTACCAAGGTGGGAGGAACCGACAGCAACCACGGTGCACCTGTTCGCAAAAAGAGGGGTAAGCAGGGGTCCGCGATCAACCAATTTCAGCACCACATGAATGTTTTATCCCAGGTTTGACCAGAAAATCAGCAAGCTCTTGAATTAGTAGGTGAGGATTGTTTAGTCTAATCGATTCGTATTTTTTACACTTTAAAATCAGCTGTTCCTCATTTTCTGTCACTGCATTCCTCACACAGATTATCGTTAACCATCTTCCACCTTGCGAGATGTTTTCTGGAGACGGAGTGGCCCGCTAACACTCTATTGATTTTCCTGACAAGCTTACTCGGAACACTACTTTTTAAAAACCATGGTTTGGTACCTATACCGGTGAATTTTAGCAAACCGGATTCCTTTTAACAAGGCCAGTTATTATATAACCATCTGACAATCGTTTTCAAGAGTAGCCCATTTCATACCTTTTCGTCTGACTATTTCGTCTCTTCTCGACTCCAACCATACTTCCGATAGTTCGTATTTGGTAATTTGACTCTGGTGCTAGCATGGCCGATGGCCCCTGCGTCTAAGGTAGTGCAGCAATAACTTCTACATATATGAGCCTGTCAGTTGTCCGATGGATTTCAATGGAAATAAATTGCTTTAAATTTATATCTGATTGTTATTTTTAAAATATATCAAGATGTAATTATTGCAATTTGAAAGTAAGAGATAAGGAGTTAGCTTCTCATTCATATTTCCTAAGTTTTGGGGATGAGAGAGTTGAAAATGCAAAAATGCAACTAAATTAATAATAGCGGAAATTGTAGTTTTTATTCTAGTGGTAATGTTTATGACAATTTAATGAGAGACCGCCAGTTCTCACCAGCTGCCAGCGGAGATTAGGACTTGCATATATGTAAATGCTACTTTGGCGCAGGGTTAAAGCAAACCTGGTTGTCTCCGGTGCTTCGCTTCGGTAGCAAGAACGAAAACACACTTTGGAATATAACCGATTCAGTTATACTTTCATATGAACATTAATAGTTGAGCCTTAAGGGCTACTGCTACCCTACTCATACGCGCAATATTTTTTAATCTTTTGTCTTTGTATGGAATTTTACTGATTTTTAGTTGAATTTCTCATACTACGAGCCCGGAATAAAAGAAAATAGAGAACAAGAAGAAAGAAGTTTTGTTAAGATAACTAACTCACTTAAAGTTGGATGTCTTTGAAACCTTGTTAAAAAATATGTAATTACGTTCACATGCATTCTTCAATTTGATAAATGTTGAGTTCCCGTAGTTAATACCTTCACTGACCTTCCTCTTTCTTTCCCGTTCCCAACAACTATCCAAAACCATCAACAAGCCCACAACATCCAGCAAGAATCAACTGTTCTCGGTTTATAAAATAAAAAGTTTATTCATACACAAAACAAAAAGAGAAATCCTTAAAAAAGTACATTGGCCACCGAGCGCCACCGCTTGAGCCAGCCGCTCTGCATGGTGATATTCTTTTGGAAATATTTGGTTTGCGGGTAAATTGCCTGTCCCCTATTTACAATGTTGCTGGGATAGTAACAGCTTTGAGACCGGCTACCGATATTCAAGGGGATGTTCAGAATACTTTCAGTTTGAGAATAATACGAGCTGCCCAATGCCATAAGTACATTAGCTGTACCGGACCAAGTTACATTGAAAGTTGCCGCTGGCCGGTGAGTGTCCTCGAGACCTTTTGGCAGTGTCATCTGAAGCAAAAACCGGGAAGTGCGATGTTTGACACCACTTCTACAAGAATTCTGATATTTTTACAGTTACCGCTAACTTAAAGATTAAGTATAACATTTGCGGCTTAGAACTAAGTGGAAATTACACGATGATCTTACTCATAGTCGGCTTAAGTTTAAACAGGGTAAACATAAATAGTCAGTCAGTAAAAAATATGTTTGTGAGGTTAACTTATACCGCGCAGTATAAATATCTGTTGTTCTGTCGTCTCCCAGAGAAATGTTTAAGGGGAGACGTAGGGAGGGGGTTTTCGATAGGATGGAGTCACTGGGGACTTGCCGCGTGCTTCCCTGCCTCCCATTATTCCCATTACGGCCGGTGGAGGAACATACTCGTCGACGTCATTGTCTCCTGAAGGAAGAAAGTCGAAGTTAATTTTTTCTTATTATTTAGACCAATTCTGTGGCACCATCGAGATTAGTACTATTGTACGACGGAGGTAATAAAGGTGGCTTCTCATCCTTGAGAATTATAGGAGACTTATTTCCAATTTCGGGCTTCTCGTCCAGTTCATCTTGGAAAATGACTGGTATTCCTTTTGATCGGAACGATCTACGTTCCTCCTCGTCACCTGCGGAGAAATTTGCTATTTTAAAAATTTGAATTACCGGGGTTGGCTAGGTATATGAGTATATTTTGTATGTACAAATGTATAATGGTATGTTTCTAAAACGTTATAGAAATGTCAGTGGCGCATGCACTACTGTATATAGTTATAAAAGGATGTTTAGCAATTGATGTATGCTCAGAACAAAATATTGTAATGGGTTATTTATGGATGGTTCGAAACATTCAATGTAGTTAACAAAATTAGGAACTTTTAAGTCGCCTGGATTTTATAACAGTTTCTTTTTTATTAATCTCAATCTATAGTACAATCCACGATCTGTTGATACACGAAAGAATTAAAAAAGATAAATTGCTGCTTCTATTACCCAAGAAGTTTAGTTTTGTGTTTCTTCTTTGCTTCACACCTATTTTCGGCAGAAGTTCTTAGTTTTTTCAAGCTACCCTCACTATTGTTTGGAAGCACGTCTATTTCTCTAAGTATATCACAGGACCGATAATCTGGCTCTACTAGTTTGCTCACAAAACTTATCAGAACAAAACGTTTTATAAACTCCACGATCGTGACAAAATAAAATTTGCCAAAAAACAAAAATGATTGTATTATATTTACTTTTCATTACTTATCTTAATCATATATTATTCTCTCAAAGTGTAGGGCCGTTAATTGAAATAAAACGGCATAAAAATATTCACAGCATTTATTTGAACTGTGTTCCTGCTCTCCCGACAGTCATAAAGTGTCTAGGAAGATTCGGAAATGGTGATATCAACTTGGAAGATCAAACCCGATCTTGGCGGCCTTCTGGTCTTGTGGGTGCTTGGGTGGAAAATAACTTAAAGGTCACAACTGAAGAGATAGCGGAGGGGATGACCATTAATAATTCGAGCGCGTTTCGCCATTTAAAAAAGCTTGAACACATTTCCAATATACATACATGGGTGCCGCATTCCTTCACTGAAAGGAATAAGCTGAACGGCAGAAGCGTGGCCATGTCTCTCCTAGCTCGCATAGAAAACAAGCCTTTTTGTATCATATGGTAACGCGATAAAAAGTGGATGCTGTAAAACAACGTACAACGCAAAAGGATTTGAAAAAAAGCAGAATCCGTTGCAAAATCTGTCTGCATCTAGTGAAGGCGTATATTTGGTAAAATTGAGAATTATTCATTTTGAGCTACTCTTACGCGGCTAAACAGTAAAGCAATCTCGATGCGGCTATTCGTGAAAACGTCGAGGTTTGCGCAATCCAAAAGACGTAGTCTTCCACCACTATAACGCTCGGCCACATGTCGCACGCTGGAGTTGCAATGCGAAATTCTACAGTACCCACCATATTCTCCAGATATTGCACCTTCAGATTTCCAACTGTTCCGGTGTTTGCAAATAGCAAAATAAATATAATATAGCAAAAAACTAGATTTCGTGGAAGCTATCGAAAATTATCTCACCAACTTATTTCATGTGTTTATATTTCATTTTCTTGCGCAATCATGGGAGTGAGCAATTATTTTAACGTGAGAACACAGACCGCCAAACGAAATTTCATTTATTATATATATGTATATATTATAATTTATTTCAACGAAAACCAAGCTCCTTTTTTCAAAAATGAAATTGACAAGCTTCTAGGTCATTGGAAAATAATTGTAGAGAAGGATGGCAACTATATAATTGATTAGTAAAAGTGCATTCTTTAACATCGGGTACGATCAAAAGCAATCATCCAATACTTCCTATGGTGGAGATAAGAAATAATGAAGTCATAATCTATCTAGAATTCAAGATAGATTCTTCCCATTGATTTGTTGCTTTAAATTATGAGACTTTTTTTATATCTATTTACATCTATAGAATTTGCACCCCGTACTGTGAGCAGTTGGAGGGTGAACAATACAATGCTTTTATTTGTATTTGTACATTAGCTCCAGAATACTACATACCAAATTTAAAGTTTGTAGGATGAGTCAGTGACGAATTAACGAAACATTGATGGTTGATATTTTGTAAACGTATTCTGAGCGTTTTGACCGATCACAAGTCGCAAGCTATTTCATTAATCATCGCACTCTTGTGATTGGATTGTGGCTTTTGACCGGTCACTGAGGATTTCCAGAATACGGCTGTATATTAGTTAGATAGTTAAGTGCATTTAGTACTCGTGGTAACAGAAATTCAAGCTCTCACTATGATCTAGAACAAAGATACAGGGGGGCTTTAAAGTGCCTTGAGTTGCTTCGAGTGTACGGCCGTGCTTGGTAGGACACTGCCGCGCTCCTAGATTAAACAGTACTACTTTAGGTCACGATAAAATGAACTTTATTTAATTGAAAATAGCCTATAAAATTAAAATGTTATGGAAAGACCATTTGTGACCGTGCTGACATATTTAGCAAACAAAGTGTCTTAGCTATTGTGTTGTAGCTACTTTACGGCTTTTAGCTTTTGGATAAAATATTATTATTATCAAAAAAGCTTAAAACGAAAGCGCCTGTGTACTACTTCCACACCAAAAATACTCAATTTAGGTATGAGTATACCAACTAGTCGAAGAAGAAATCTGTCGTTAAATGTTATTTTCTTCTTATTGTTATGTTTAATAAAAAATCATTAGCAAGTACCCTAGAGTACTTTTGGTTGAAAAATCAAATAAGTTTCTATGAAAATAACCAAAAACAGAACGAACAATTTCAAAAAAAAACTTAAAAGTTGGTAATGTATGGTGTTCTGTTGGGTGGTATAGTAAAATTCTCATAAAAACTGCAAAACAAACCTAAATTCAAAATGCGAGGCAAAGCAATACCTGGAAGAAACCAAAACAATTTTATTTGAGGATCTTACGGCTAAATCAGTATCTAAGCAAATATCTGCAAATTATTAAGAAAATCGAATCAATCATATACAGAAACGAAAAGGGGGGTGGGCGAGGTTAATCAGCGTTCATCGGATCAAAACGGCATGAAATCGAATGAGGAAAAATCATTAAAGTTCGAAAAAAATGAAATAGAACAATATGAAAAAAACTTACCAAGCTCCATTTTACCAGTTAACCTGCGCCTGTGCAGTACGCATGCAATGACGGATGCTAGTAGAACCATGGCGAGGATTAATATCGCGGGTAGAATAAAAGTGAGTAAATAGTCATCCTTGAAGGAGGACGATGATGATGTGCTTCTGTCTTCAGTCTTGATAGGAATTCTTTCGTGTGATATGTCACCGGCTAAAACTGTAATTGAGTTATGAGATTATAAAATTTACATTACGTTCATATATGGATATAGAACTCTTGGATAGCTGGCCCCATATAAAATCGTGCCTAAAAGGTGGGACAATTTTTTGACGAAAATACACATCTCGCTTTGTAAATAATAAATTGAAGATGGTGTTCCCTTCCGCAACAAAACATTTCCTTGTAGGTATCTTATTAGAATTTAAAATACATGTTGTGGCGAAATCATCACAAAAATTGCCACAATGAATTATTATTATTATCATTTTCATTGCCCTCAGTAGTAATCAGTAAGATGGCAGTAGGCCTGCGTGCTTATCAACTTATTGTGTATTGATACTAACTGTGCTAGTAAGGTTGTACTAAGGTTGTTGGATAAAAATGAAATTCTATATAATTATCTGTTTTCCGTGAACAGGATTCCGCAGCTGATACATGCCGAATACTTAAAACGCAGATATTTTAAAAATAAATACATTGTGAAAGAAAAGGTGCAGTGTGAACATCTTTTTTTACTTTTCTTGTGTTAGCAGGTAATCGAATTAATAAATGTATTTTATTGCATGTTACTACTTTAGGAATGTGCTGATCTCAGGTAAAAACCTATCTAAGCTATCCAAGAGATGTGTATAATCTCTGAAGAGATTAGTACGATAAGAAAAACATACCATTGCAATTTCCAAGAGGGTTCATAGTAACGCCGATGATGTTGAACTCATTGCCCATAATCTTTTTAACTCTCTCCTTTAAGGTGGTATCGCTCTGATACCAAATGTTTCGGATCATTTCGATATCTTCTGCAGGACATCTGTGGTGAGTCTTAACCAACGTTGTGTTGTAGAAACTTATCATGATGCTTTCTCCATCAGGGAGATGCTGAATTGATCTGATCTGGATGTTTGCAGGAGTTGGATCGCCGAAGAGCTGAGCGAGCCTCTCAATGAATTTCCTCTGCATTTGGGCATTGGTAAAAGCGTCGTATCGAATACCCAAGGTAACTTTAAAAAGAACGCTGTACTCCCTCTTTGGAGGCTGATTTACAACCACTACTAATGCGTCCGTCGCCTGTAAACCTTCGTGGTCTTCAGCTACTAAAAGATACTCCTCTGAGCCAAAATCGCCTGTTTTGGGTATGCC
Organism: Neoitamus cyanurus; assembly: GCA_947538895.1. Lineage (NCBI taxonomy): Eukaryota > Metazoa > Arthropoda > Insecta > Diptera > Asilidae > Neoitamus > Neoitamus cyanurus. Next base: position 30,663,221 of record OX384541.1, on the reverse strand, counting down.
AAAGAACTCTTGATTCTTAGAATCAAATTGCAACCAATGGGTCGGCTTTATTTGAGATCTCTCAATTGTTAGTAGAGATAATTTTAAATCAGTTGTATCCTCAGGATCATAAAACGTGTCCTTTAATTATTTTAGAGTTGTAAATTAGATCAAGGAATACTCCTGTTACCAGATATACTTACAGAAGGAACTTTGTATACTAAAAGATGACCTATTGTTGCATTCACACGATCTACTTGATTTCGAGGCACAGGTGGATAGTTCTTGGTCATATGGGGGGTTGGTTTCGGTTTGGGGGCGTGAGGTTTTTGACAAGGGCCAATGGGTTGAGCGGTAACTGATTTAACAGACAATTCTGGCAGGAGGGAATCAGTAAGTTTTCTGTAGTCCAAACGCTGTACGAAGCAAAAACAAATCAGCAATAAATTCTTAAACTAGTTCATTCTACTAACCTTAACTAATTCGTCAAGCTTCTCTTCAGGACATTTATCTTTGGGAAGAGTTTCGTTGGTGTAGATAAATGTCGCTGAATGCGGATCTTGCTGATTTTGACGAATTTCTCTCACAACAACACTGGACATGGTGTTGTCGTTTAAAGTTTCCACGATACCTGCAGATAATATTTTAGAAAACCACAATGAAACAGAATTGGGGATACTGTACCTCGAATTAAACGAATTTGCCAGTCAATGGTTTTCTGGAATTTTTTGTTTAACTTGACTGCAATTGTGATCTCATGATTAACGCTTCTGTGACCTTTGTGCTGCTGAACAGAGAAGTCCAACGTTTCCGTAACTGACTCATTCTTGCTATCAGTGGCTACAAGCTTGTATTGCCACCTAGAGACAGCATCTTCCAAAGGTCTATTGAAAAGTAAGTTAATATTTACATTTTTATTGCATATTTTCGCATAATTTCTCACAATCCATAAATTTCCCTCTTTTCAGAGTCAAACTGTATCCAAGAGTTTCCTTTTAGGGCATTCCCCATTTTGTCGAACAACTCCACTCGCAAATTGGTGCCGTCCTCATTGTCGTAGAACATTTCTGCGGGTACTGTTAAACTGAAGGGTTTGCCCGCTGTAACTGGCTGTTTAGGAAGACGATTTTTGATCATTGGTGGCATATTTGCAGACTCTGCCTCAATTTCTGCTGTTGTTAATGGAAGCGGAGTTGTGGTTGTTGTTGTTGTCGTCGTTGTTGGTCTTCTTGTGGTAGTAGTGATAGGTGGCAATTGAGATGTTGTTGCTGGCGTTGTGGATTGTGTTTTGGGGACCTATTAAAATGGTATTATTAGTACAATGTGAAAAGCATGGATTATGTGGGTTAATATGCAAATTACATGATCGTAAAAAAAAACCAATTAATTTCGTAGTGGAAACAGGTCCAGTGAACTCAAGCATTATTATGGGATACCCTCATTTTGATTTTGATGTACGTATTTCTGTGATCAAGTAAGTGTCCACACCAAAAACCATGAAACCATTTGAGAACGTTTATCAAGGGTATCGGAAGTTTATGAAAGTAAGTCCAAAAACCATTTTGACAGAAAGTGGAAATACCATCGTTTGCTTCTAAGCTGACTAAATTGTTTTGAAATGCTATCTTAACAGTTAATTAGTACCACAATCCTTGCGTGGGTATTTTTTATGTGCAAAAATGCTAATTCAATTCCTATCGCAAACAATATTTCCCACAAGATTTCAATATTGAAACAATTTTTCTAATATTAACCATTGAATTTTTCATTGGTATTTCATTTAACCAACGCAACGGTCTTTTAGTTGTAAAGATATTTAGGGTAAAGCCCTTTAGGAAGTTCTGAAAAAGCACTTCGATGTAAAGTGAGAAAGAGTTCATTTGGAGAAAATAAAATGAAATTTAAGCATTACTGTTTTCAATAAATGACACTAATGGCTTAATCGTTAGACATCATTTACGAAAAGAGATTTCATATGAGCCCAAACCCTTAATGCAAGCATTGACTGGATACGTCAACTTACCACGATAGTAGTAGTGGTGGTTGTTGGTGTTGTGACTTCAACATGAGTCTCTTCAATTTCCGGCAAAATCGTAGACGTTTCAGGAACAATGTCATCCTCATCACCCGTGTCGTCGTCATCTTCTCCAATGTCAACACTAGTTGGGAGCGTTGAGAAGACATTGCTTATTCTGTGCACCACAGATTTCTCCTCTTCGGGATTCTACAGCAAGAATTGTTGGTTTTAGTTCAAAGTAAGCATAGGGAAGGGTATGTGCATATTTAGTAGATGAAGCAATCGAAAAAATTAGGTTTTAATTAACGTTCACCTTTCGAGTAATTATAGAAGCGAATGTAGTAGTGAGTTCAGTTGTCTCAACCATGGTAGTGGGAAAATCAGTAGAAGGCGCAGAAGGCTTGGCGGTTCTATTATCAATATTAGTTACAATTTCATCCGTATAAGTTACTATACTGGTTTCTTCGAAAGATTTCTGTTAATTTAAAGAAATTATTTACATAAGGAGAAGTTATTTACAAATGTAGAATGCAGTTATTTTGTACAATCAACAATTGGAAATTTACAAGTGCGTATTTACTTAAGAATAGTTATGTTAGGCAGCCGCTGTAAGAGCCCATAAAACTCTAAAGTGCATCCTAGTTGAAGTTATGAGCCCTTGTAAGCATTTAGAGTACACAAACTTAACAGAACTCGGGTATATTATGATACAAAAGGACAAAAACTGTACAAAACACAAAATCGGGTACAACAGTCCACTGGATGACACTCTACTCTCGGGGTTTACCTTTGTTGTGGTTGGAACGGTAGTGCTCTGTGGTGTGGTATGTTCGGGTAGAATTGCTTTAGCAGTTGTTGACTGAATTTCAGTTGTGAATGTGCTGTCTAATTTGGAATTGGGTGTAGTTGCCGTATGGACTGAAATGATTGGTGTCGATTCGACTGGTAGGTCGGTCGCGAAGTCTTCGATTACATAGTCTTCGTACGACTTACTGCTATTCGAGTCCTTTTTAACAGTTGGCTCTTTCGAGTCAACAGCTACTACGTTCGTGTCAGTGCCTTCGCCTTTTACCTCTTTCCCAGCAGGTTCGACGGCGACATCCTTGAATCGCTTCGTGTTTTCTATAGTTTTCGTAATGTCTGATTCCAGTTTGAACACGCTCTTCGCTATTTCGTCCTCGAGTCCGACCTTTGGAGCGATTTTCTCTGTACTTTCTGGCAGAGGTTTTAGTTCGTTTTTCTTGTGTTTTTTGTTTGCCTCGATCGCGTTTGTTTCGGTAGATTGCTTCACCGTTTCTGTTATCTTACTACTGAGATCTGTATACGGAGGCTAAGCATATGGAACAGAAAAGCATGAAATGATTATTTACATTAAAGTTAGTAATGTGAATGGGGACGATAGTTATACGAAGTTGTTTGAGCGCACAGGTATGTGTTACGATGCTATTTGGTGTGAGGAGATACAAAGCAGATTTATGATCTTTTGCGTTCGTGTTTTTGAGTGCCCGTTTAACGATACTGATAACTGGTATAATGTTACGCACCTTTGGTATACCGTGGTGATGCCTGTGGGCATGTGTTGTTACTGCGGGTATTTCTGTCACATGTTCCCTGTAAAAATAATGTTTTTTTTTAAAACTGCAGCACCGGTTAAATTTCAAATACAATCAAAATATTGCACAATAACTTTTTTACATGAATGTATAATTAATCATGTTATCAATATATATAACACACAGTGATTTATAGGATTGTATGACACTTTTACTAATCCACTTTTACTAATCCACTTTTACTAATAGGACAATTTTACTAATACTTCCTTTTACTAAAACCCACTTTTACTAATACTTCGTTTTACTAAAACTCACTTTTACTAATACCACCACAATTTGATTTAAATCGCGGATGGGCACGATTCTTGTATACTTGGCCCCGATGTTTGGGAACGGGTTTCGAAACATTTTGCTGTGCTAATTAACTCCACCGGTAGTTTGTAAAAGGAAAATTAACTCCACCGGCAGTTTGTAAAAGGGAAATTATAATATATAATAGAATTTTCCTAAAAGTTACAAACGTTAGGTGGCTCGCAGAAATTAGGCTTTCAAATATAATCAAAGACTATAAGAAATAAAAAGACGAGGGTAAAACATGCGAGTACCTTAAATCTGTTGGTCACACAATTAACTTTTAATGAACAATTATGTAACCTGTGAAATTTACATAAGAACGTGACTGGTTGCCTCGAATAAAGTATTATTTCCGGCCCTATGTGCTCGTTTTTATTATTTAGTTAAAAAGTACATTAGTAAAATTGTCCTTTAGTAAAATCGGTTTAGTAAAAGTGGATTAGTAAAAATGGATTAGTAAAAGTGTCTCCCTACCATTTATAGTTATTTTTTTCACTTCGACGCCAATTCCACTATTTGTGCGCAATTTTTAATTTACTTTAATGTTAATGCTAATTAATGCATAATTGATTTTAATTGAACTCATTCCCAGATAATAAAGTAATACTACGCATTTATAAAATCTTTTAGTTTTTAAGGCGGTAGTGAAGTTCTTCTTTAACCCTGCACTACTGACGATCTGTGCTAAGTTGTAAAGCTAGTGTCCGCATGCTATTCCAGAGGAACAAATGGTGAGGTCATATAAAATATCAAATCAATTCTCACGATTACACTGTTATCCCATACTACCCCTACCCCTACTGGAGGCTCCAGAAGTATGTTAACAAGCGATACGAATTTTTTTCTATTTAATTTGAATTATCTGCTACTGAATGATTCATAAAATCATTAAAAAATTTAAGTCTCATTATCTTGGATGTAGCTGAGTTTAGATTCTCTTATTTGACTCTTATTCCATTTTATTACATGAGATTCTTTATCGCGCCTTCGAATATTCTGCATATAGAACAAATGTATTATATAAATAATAAAAATAAATGCACCTATAAAAATTCGCACTCTGGGATAATAAAAAATTAATTACTATTTTTACATAAAAATTATTCATGTTATAATACATTCTAGGACAGTCCTTAGATGAAGAAGACACTTTTACAGTCAATGTCGTTCGCTATCAAAGCATGATAACAAACTTTCTGTGAGACCAACTGGTAGATGGTTTCTTTGGTTTCAAAAAGACGGTGTGGCTATCACAAAGCAGCAGAAACAATAGCATTATTGTGTTCAACATTTTGAGACGACGACTTCATTTAGAATTTCATTCTCAGTGATCATTTGAAGAGTATAGTGTACGGGAACACAATAAATACCATTGCAGATCGGAAACAGGAAATATGAAGAATACCAGCTAACTTAAATTTTGTGTCGTACTGCGATGTAATCGAAGATAGTGAAAAGCGTATGTATATATATATCATGCACAGAAGCAGCGCGTTAATTTAAACAAAGTAAGCTCTGAAATTCCATATGCACCTAGAAGAATCTTTACATATCTATTATAACTATTCCTAAAAATATATTCTTAAAATTTAAACGCGCACTGTCATCTGGCATGAAATGTGGAGAATTACGCTGCAGCTTCTCGACATAGCCATTACAGAATTTTTCGAGAAATCGCGGTTCAAAATTTCGTTTCGCAGGGAAGGATTAAATTATCTGCTTATGAAATGATTATTTTCAGAAAATACAAATTGATTTGAAATATTCTATTTCTTTACAGAACTTGAGGTAGAGAGATAGATAGATAATCTGTTCTTAACTCGTTTTTTGCAACAAAAAAAGTAGCCTTATCTGGTTATGCCGGGAAGCCATAGATAATACATAAAACCTGTCCTACTGGAGAAGGTTTATAACATCTTGGAGTCATAGTTTGGGGTTAATTTTTAGCTTTGAACCATATTCTGAATTTTTCGAACTTATTATAATTTCTTTAAAGAATTTCTAAAAGTACCAAATAATGTTTGTTTTCTGACTACCTTTTTGTTGAAAACCTTAAGTTAAGTAAGCGTCTTCCTTTCTTGTTTCCCAATCGTCAGACAATGGCAAAATTCAAAAATACATCAAAACCGCATCGATGCAAAATTCAGCTTCAGAGACTACTACATTTAATCGTGTATGAAGGCGGTTTCGATGCATTATTGAATTTACCCAATATTATATCTAAATCACCTATCACTAGTTCGGTTACCAAATCTTTGTCGACCAGTGTAATTAATTGAAAATGTTCACACCTATGTAGAGTACATTCACATTTGTTTACCGGAAATCCAGCTATTTATAAAACACTTTTACACATTTCTGTATCTGATGACACCAAATTGGGGCTAAAAAGTGCATCAATCGGCAGCAATTTTGTTCTTCGCCTCTATTCCATCGACACACCCATTTGTTATGTAACAAATAATAAAACCAACGCTTGAATGGCACATAGAAGATCGTACCATAAATTAAGCTAAATTTAACGCAAGGCCTTATCAATTCAAAAATAAAATCTAGTGGTGCGAGCGCCTTGATAAATAAATACGTACTAATTTTTATGCAATTCAAGTACTTACAAGTCTTCATCGTCATCATCTTCGTCATCTCCCTCCTCATAGTCATAGTCGTAGTCATCGCCATCGCCTTCTCCATCGCCCGACCCAGCGGCGGCCTCCCTTTTGTACCTTTGAACCCTTAAATCAACGATAAATTAGAAACATTTATTTGGAATGTACTCATTGATGCGAGAATAAAGCTATGCCAAGCGGTCGTACCTGTTGTTCATTGTCTTGTTCCAAATAACCCACCAGCCGAAGTCGAGCCCCGAAAACTCATTGATGGACCCATCCCTCATTTGCTGTCCGATTTGATTGGAAATTGGCTCGCCGCTTGCGAAATACTTGCTGCCACATCCGATCTAATAAAAGGCAATTTGGTTAGAGCAATAATCGGCACCAGGCCGAGTTTAGGCGGCCAGCATGTGGGCCAACGTACCATAAATTCAATTTTTCCCAGAGTGCGGTCTTTTTCACACTTATTTCTGCCGCGTGTAATTGACCTCTGCGACTTTTTGTGAAGATCCCGTGGAGACGCATTGCTCGCATGGATGTATTCCTAAGAAATATCGGCCGCTCGATCGATTAATTAATTGATGGGTAATTGAGACTGTACCTTCGGTATTGCGAAGAACTTACACAGTTTCCTCAGAGCCCTGCTCTTTTTGCTCTCCAGGATCTCGTCCCAGCTGAGCGACTTTAGGACTAATGAGAGCATTATCCGCCTCTCGGTGTAAGGGCATTGTGACACCTCCTGAAAGACCGAATCAAATCCACTTATTAGACATCTGCCCATCGCGATTTGTGAACCATTCCAAATTTACTTACCTGAGCGTATTCGGGTTTGTGAATCACAGGTTTCGTATGCTCCACGGGAGCTTCAGTCAGTGTGATCTGCAAGGAACAGATTTGGTTATTGAATTGCTTTCATATGGTTGAAAATTCGCTAATGGTTTGGGTACCTGTGTGCCGTCGCTGGATACATTTTCAAACTGAAAATCGCGCTCTGCACTCGACAGCCATAGACACAGTATTAAAATCGAAAGGTGGAGTTTCACTTTGAACATCGCCATTCTAATGGACTTCGTTTATAGACGGTGCAGATAGTAGTGCTAGTGTGAGTTGCGCCAGTGAAGTATTATCGGGGCATCTTTCTGTAATAAACCATTGAGTTAATTAGTTACGCTTGTGGTCTGTGGGTTATTGCTAGATAATTCGATAAAGCGATAATAGAGGCGGGCTCTGCTCGAATTATGATTTTTGGGCATGTTGTGTAGGGGGTAATGAGAGGGTTTTTACCCAAAGAGCGTCACAAAATAAATACACTAGACAATTTTCAATCATTTATCGGTATTTATGTACATACGTACATGTGAAACTTAAATATCGTTGGTTGCAAAACGGAAATCAAAATTCACTCACAGAACGAATAGGGTATTTCCAATGCATTTATAAAATTTAAATTAAAGTTTGTTGTGAGTTTGAAATTAAAGGGAAAATTCGCCTCCTCCTCCAGAAGCGATTGTTTGAATGAGATAAACGGACACTAAAGTTATGCCAGGCCCTAGTCAGGTAATTCTCATATTTGTAGGTAACCTCTAGAAACCTTCTTGGCTATTAAAATATTAGTTATTCTAAGTCAGTACATACTCGTATAAATGTATATAACAAGAACAATATCGGGCGTTTCTCTTTCTCAAAAGTCACTCCATTTTAAATAGCACTCTTATAGTTGTTGGCTCAATTTGAAAATTATTTGCACATTATGATTTTTTATACCGTTTTATTCAATAATTTTGGAAAAAGCGACAGGATTATTTTCTATCAATTTTTAAATAGGTTTTTTCTCATTAGGACACCGTAACATTTCTGTTCAATTCTGCGAATTACGGTAAATGTTGTATTTACCACGGTTTAGTAGATCCCGAGATATCTGCGTGTAGCCAACAGACACATATAAGATTGATGCCATAAGGTTACCTTTTGAGCATCTTTTAACATGCCATCTTAGATTGCGACGAAGAAAAACATATTAAAACAAGAACAAAATGGGAATCACTCGCCCCAGGTAGTTTCCTTGTAAGTAGAAGGCCAAAACAAAGAGAATTAATACCCAACGAACAGGTTTATGACCGTAGAAAGAAAGGTAGAATACTGCAGTCGATTACTATAGATTAAACATTAAAAGCTGGCGTAAAGAACTTAATCGTTTCGGGTGGAACCGAAACTGTTTGCACGTTATGAGAGCCAAACTCAGGAAAATTCTCGTATAACTGCAAGGCATGGAAATTAGAAGCGAATATGAATTTATCAGTACAAATAAAAAAAAAACGAGAAAGGTTTGCAGGTATGTAGATTTCCCAGAAATTTCCATATGTATGTTTCAAGCAGAAAGACGGCAAGCGATTCCACAAAAATATACATATAAGTATGCCGCTAGAATTTGGGGTTTGGGATAAAGTTATATGGAGCGAAGAAATGAAGTTTGAGTTGCGGTCAAACAAAAGATGATGTGTGTAGAAAATCAAAGCAGAATTTCACGCGAGATATGATAAAACCATCAGTGAGGCAAGGCGGAACAATTGCATTTATAGTATCCAGCTGTTTGAACTTTAATAAAGTAGGAAATATCTGTTTCGTAAAACGTTGATATACGAGTAATGGTAATGGAAAAATTCTGTAAATAGAGTTAAAATTGACAACACAATTTTATTAAAATTAATCATTTGTACCTTTTAGTATTATATATTTTGCAACTCTGGTTAAAAAATAAAATTAAATCATTGAACAGAAAAGTTGTAAAACAATAAGGGTATTCACTCTTTGAGTTTTTGTTAAATTCTGCTACTACGTTGTATTTTCTTACATCAAAGAGTTAACACTTCCGTAGCAGAGCAAGAATGCACCGTTGAAAACATTTCTTAGCTGATTAAATGACAGCTATTGATTTAATTTTGTATTTATTTACTTCAAAATATTCCTCATTCTTTGAAAGCTCCAAAATAAGATGTTCTTCCTTCCTCCTGTGCCCATTTTTTATTTGGTTTTTATTTAATTTTGGAGGATCCAATGAACTATTGTCGTGACCCATTTCATCTTACAGTCAAAATGTATCTTGAATATCTGACAGATATTTACAAGCGTGAATCACTGAAATTGCAAAGGTACAATTTTACGTAGTACATGTCCCGTACATTTGCTTTTGTGCATTGTATTTTAATACAACGTTGTAAGATTTTGCTATGATACAAAACCAAATACACCGAGGAGTGAGTAACCTTATAATGTTAAAATTCCTCTATTGCTTTGAAACAGTTGTAACCCCTTAAGTAATTAAAAAATATCTCAAAAATATTGGCGGATTGCGAAACGGATTACAGGATTTCTATATACATATTTTGAAATCTGGATCACGATAAATATTGAGCGTGTAGCGTCTGCTTTAGAGCGAATGAAGTTGAAAATAGGTGCACACAGTCTTCTATTACGCCATGTCATTCAACCCAGTTATTGTGTATGACAACTTCATGTGATCCAGACGTAGGTTGTTAAACTCCTCTTTAACAAAATGTCCGTTAGAGAAAAACTTAAATTATAATGGAGTCGTCAAGTTCAGGTATGTAACTATTTTTAAGTGCATAAATTTATCAGCTAGATCTTAGTAATAAACCGTTATAATAATGTAACCAGACAGAGATTTAGTTCAGTTGTATCGTAGATCCTTCTTATTTAAATATATATTTATATTATTATACTTTCACAATGCGTGAAAATATCTTGCTCCTCTTTGCCCCATTTTTAATAATAGTACTGCATATTAATAAATGTTCGTGTCGATAATAGTTCAATCACATTATGCAGTGAGGTGGCCAAATTGAATCCAGGTACAAGTTCACGAAAAACACGCATGGGGTACCAGGACGGTCCGTGTGGACCTTAACCCCCAGAAAAGGAAAAAAACCACTTTTAGGGAGTTTTCAAGTAAATAAATGCTTGAGCAGTCGCGGGTAGATTTTTTTTGGCATTATATGTTAGCGCGGATTATAATACGGGGGGTATCCTGAAGGGTTTGGTAATTGCAATCCCTGGGGGTGGGAGTGGAAGCAATAAAACTACGCTCCTACTGAAAATTAAAAATAATTGTTTTTTTTCTCTTTTTTTTTTGAGCATGACTTTGAGAAGTTAGGGGGGTTATTTGGTCATCCTCTTCGAAATCAGTAGCCCCGAAAACCACTATTTACTCTTTTTTTTTTCGTCCGCCATCTTGAATTTTACATTTTTGATAATAAATTCGAAATTTCGAAAACCCTAATGTTCTAAGTTTTAAGCAATTCGAACAGCGTTCTGAATTCATGCTAGAAATTTTTACCTTATTCCGCCGCACTGTGCGTCTTGTCGTCGTCGGTTAAAGATATAGGCAACTAACTGAGTCCCGAGTACCCAAGAAATGCTTCCTGTTTTTTTGCTCTTCTCGATTCAAAGAGTAAACAAAAAATCAACAAATGTACGTTCGTCGGTTCACAATTATCTCAAAAAAGAGGTAAGAGTTACCCTCTTCAGAAAAAAGTTACTCACTGAGCTACTGGAATAACAATCTATATAGTTATTAAGTTACAGGGTGATCCTTAACTATATATCCAAAAATCGTATTCTTCCGTTACTTTAAATGCCGTTAGAAATACCATATACCCCACTGTTCACATAACTTTTCACTTCCCATCAACGCTTGTATTTCGACGGGAGTATAATCAGATACCAGGTACATTTCGTCGACAAAAATTTATATTTGAATGGATTTTTGATATTTGACAAAGTCGCCGCTCCGCAAACATAAAAAGATTCAAAGATGATCAGTGACTGTTGCTTGGTTGTATTATTTTAATTTGACTTGTGTGTCTCACAGTCGATTACCTTAAATTTTAGTATTTTCACTTGGCTCTCTGCACCAAAATGCACATTTGGTGCAGGAAATTGTGAAGCCGTTTTTTTCAGCTCTCATTGCATATTTAAATCGCTGCCAAATAGCCGATGAAATATGACACATCGTTTATATGGTGTGGCGCAATATTTCACAGCTGCAGGGAGTAGTTCTTTAAACAAAAACGCGATTTCGCTTGCCTAGGCAGCCACAACATGCTGAGCTTTACCTATTCTCGAAACATCCGATATATTCATTTACATTGAGCATACAGCTTAGTAAATGGCTAAGGAGCAGATGAGGCGAGCATAAAGCACTTCACCTCAAGGAAATTTTTATCGTGCAACTTTTACTTTAAGTGAAATTAGGTAAATTAAACAAGGCAACTTGACTCGAAGACCGCAGTTCCGATAGTGCAGAAAAATTGTTCTCTAGATTTACATAAGCGCGGTTTTATACAAAAAAAAAGTAAAAGTAAACAAAGACTGATTGCTTTTTCAAGTGCCTTTTGGCCTAGTGAGATCACGCTGAGATTTATGAATCACCAGAGCGGCGGTAGTTGGCTCGTTTCCCTCCGTGGCCTATTTCTTCGATTTGCCTTTAAAAAAGTGATTCACTTGGATGACAAGGGGATAGCTGCTCATTGTAGCAATCTATAAAGGGCCCTCGGAGCACATTGAGCAACTTTTATCGGAGCACTAAAAACATTCGGTCTTATTGTAAATGTAATTCCAATGTTTATTCCCCAAACATTCAGGGCCCAGGACACCGAACAAGAGGACCTATCGAGGGGAGGCTTTTGAGACTTCAAGTATCTGTTAAATATTAATGGTGGTGTTAACCTGTAATCAGAAAAAGATCATCAGGGAATTCATTGTTACAGTAAAAAGCTCCGCAGGATTTTTTCCAAATTATTCCACTCAGGTCGTTGTATTAATATACCCACAATTAAATTTTCAGGGAAAAGGTAGGGACTGTACAGGCAGAGAATCATTCAGTCAGGTATTGATTGTATTCACAACCTGGCGATCATAACTCCGCCTGCTTTGTCTGCAGCATTGAGGCAGTCCAGCCAAGCCAGGCTAATTCGATAAATCGCTCACGTCTGATTCTCCGCGAGTCGTCTGTCGCCGGAAATTAATTTGAATAAAATGCATTAAAAATACCTCGCGACAACACCGAATAGGAGTACTCTTCGTGAATGAATTGGAGTCTCTTTCTATTTAGGAGACGACTCCTCGCGCGCTCATTGTTCCTCTTATCATTTTCGGTGTGTCAAAGGTAATGAACGTAACTTGGGAAGGTGTACGAGCACGTGCATACATGTACGTGCTTTAAAACTTCTTTAAGAAGTGATTTAAGTGGGTAGTCAGTCCATGTCAGTCACCGGAAAAATTGGCAAGATAAGTAAGCAATATGCACTTAGGGTGGTAGGTGCAATAGCGCCAGCTTGTTTTGCCAGCGGAATGATGTAATGGCTATGTGAGGCATCCGGAAGTGGTTTTGACTTCATCCGTTAATGACGTTCTGAACTGAATTGTTTATCGTGGAGGAGACGGTGATTACCGTAGGTTCAAGATTTTTTTTTACCCGATATAAGCCCTCTCTATCTGTGTATGCATGAACTGGTTGTGGTTGATGTAGAGTGGATCACTTGCATCTCTTCTTATTATTTAATTAAAGGTAAACTCTAGTCTAAAGCATGAATGTGTACAGCAGCACTTAAAGACCTTTGAAAAGTACCTTTAATATATATACAAAGTAAATGAAATTATATTAAGTACTCTAAATAATAAGTATGGGAGACCGTCAAGGACAAACGTAACACTTTTTACTTCTTTTTTTTTTACCAGACGTTAGAGAAATGCAATAAAATAAAATAAATTTTGAAGAAGCCCAACACAGAGTAATATTTATCCAAAAAGTTCTAATAATAAAAACCTGATTTTGAGGTGATGTGGTTGAATTAAGGATTGGGAATGGTAAATGTAGAATAACATCCTTAAGTTAAGACTGTACTGTCGTCATACACGAATACGCTTATTTTAAGTAGTTGGCATTATTAATTCAACCCTAAATATTTAATTTATGTATGTTCTTAATTAGAGAATCTTCAAAGTTGAACATGCAGGATGACTCACAAGTCATTTCCCACTCCCATATTTGGAACAACAAAAAAACCAGTAAACGCAAAACAGAGATTAGAAGTAGTGAAACCCCCTGCGGTCTACCATGCTGTTGCCGATCTTTATTCCCCTCATTTCTACAAAAAATGTAAGAGTACTTATGTTATACATTTGAACTTCCTAGTGTGAAGTATATTGAAGGAAAACAATTCAAAGGACTTAAAGTGTAAATAATAAAGAGTTGTTCGTTCTTACTTCAAGTACGAAACTTCGTAATACACACTATGGCTAAAATATCGAATTTCAATCTCAATTTCGCGACCCCCAGACACACCGCTGTTTTTATTGATGTGAAACATCTATAACCGCGGGTGAAACTCATTGTTGGCGTGGCGACGCATCGCCACGCTATACGATGGTATATATATATATATATACAGTGTATGCGTACTAGTGTGTACGGTGTGGCGACGCATGCCGTGGTGACGCGTCGCCATTCGCAAGCGACTGTGCGATTCTCTTCCCACTCGGTTCGGTGGTGTGGTTTATTATAGTACACATAACCTGTGTTTTTCTTAAAAAGTTAATTTTTAACAGTAAAATATGTCTGACAGTGAATATTTAGAAAGTGAAAGTGAACAGCCTCCTGCAAAGAGAGCAACATTACCCTATGACACACTATCAAGTCATCAGTAAGTTGATTATATTTATATGTTGTATTGTTTATATTTTTCAAGCGTCAGTAAATGTAAAATCTACTCTCTTAGTATATTAAAATTTACACAATTTTTATTGCATATATTATTCTTAAATTAATTATTAATTAATTTCAATTTCATTCTCATTATTCTTTTCTTATTAAAAATAATGCACTAAAACAATTGCTTGGAGAATAAATTTAAAATTTAATAATGACTGACAAAATTGTATTTCAAAATCAGGTGGTAGCAAGTAGGGCACGAATATTTTTCTTATTTGTTATTAATATGAACATCTAAAAATTAATTAATTAATTCATTTTCTAATCATGGTGGAATTCATATTAAAACATTTATTATTGAAATTTATAATTTAAGATCTTTAGTAGTATATAGCAATAACTAGCTAAGATTCTTCAGTTTACTAGTATATTAAAGCCGATAAATAAAATTTTATTATAGGGGTATTCACTCTTCGGTGTATTTTCCTTCAAATAGCAAATTCGTTGTATTTTCTTACAGCGAAGAGTGAGCTCCCTGTAGCAGAATATGAATACACTCTTGTAACATTTCCATCAGCTGATTAAATTGACAGTCATCATTTGATTACTTGACATACGATTTTGAAAAATATTAAAAATGCCGAGGCAAAGCAAAAAGGCTCAAATTATAAAGTTTGACTGAAATTTGCTTATTGAATTTCACAATTTTAAGGAACAATTTTAAGTGTCAAAAACAGCTGGCAGACAAAAGATGATTTACAAGAGTGTAGCATTCAAAAGCTAGAGGCAAGGCCTATTGTTAACTTTTACATCTATTGCAAGATGTGTCACGTGCATTTTGTTGTTGCACGTTGTATTTTAGTACAATGTAGCATGAATTTGCTATGATACAAGGTCAAATACACCGAAGAGTGAATACCCCTTATGTATATATATCACTACCATTGATTTTAGCTGGAGATTTCAATGTAAATTTTGCAAAAGATGAATCAATGCCATTAATTACGTTCCTCCAAAAAGAATTTCAATTACAAATTAACAATAATCCAAGAGAACCTACTACCAGATATGGAACAACAATAGATGCCGTATTTATTAGATATCTTGATAATGTTATGTATCTTGATAATGTTATGTCCAATGCTTTTGTAACATACTTCAGTTATCATCGACCAATTGTCACAGTAATACCGTTAGAGGCAACATCGAGTGTAACGATTACTGAAGTCACTGAGTAAAAGAAATAAGTTGTCGCAACTTGAAATAAATTTTTGAATTTTTGTATTTAATGAAAATAAACGTTAAATAAATAAATAAACAGTCATCATTTTATTTCACTCGATGTTTCACATCTGCCAGGCGTCCCGTGACGGCTCGCATTGATTTTTTCATTTTAATGTCAAATTATTAAGAGCGTAGAAAATGGATTCCAAAATCCAGATTTTAAATTTAATAAAAAAAACAGATTTTTATGTATAGGAGACTTTACTGTTGGCGCAAAAAAAATTAAAAAGTTTGGGAAGAGAGGAACAAGATAATTAAAAGGTTGCAATAAAATTAATTTCGTTGATTGGTAGGAAAATCAAATGTCAATGGTATAAGGAATAAATGTCTGTGCATTTATTTAAGGTTATCATTCTTCTTTTAACTCTGTTCTTGTTTCTTGCGCAAACTAGAGCAGCCTTATAAGTGTGTTTTGTCTTGCTTTAAGAACAATCGTGTAAAAATCAATATCATAATTTCTTCCATTTTTCCTTTCTTTATAATCCATTTTCTTCCTGTTTTTGGAATGTAATTTTTCCTCAATGCACCTTTGATCTATCATATGAAAAATATTGAAGCGTCATTCGAGGCCATTGTTATTTTCATCATTCAGGCCCAGGACGAACTTAATATGATAAAGGGATGAAATTAAGGATCTGATTTTCAAGGAAAGTCATAAAACATTTAATTTATGATAACAATTTGTTGACGAAAATTTATGAACCGCTGTTGCCGGCGGCGTCATGTTTGTATGGCGATTAGTTCCCGCGAGAGGAGGGCTACGTTTGCGTTAAATACCGCTTATAGTTATACTCTTCAAAACGTTTCTGTGGATTTATAGGAGGCTTATTACTTTCATGTGTTACTTTTGCTCCCAGTCTCCCCTATGTAAGATGAATGCACTAAAGGGATACATTTTGATTAGCTGTAAAAGAGTGAATAATATGAAAGAAAATGATTGAGTCACGTAATAACGAATACACCAGCTTCTGACGCAAAGAAGATAACAGTGATTTTATATTAAGCAAGACATGAAGTAATCCGGTGTAAAGGTATACCCAGGGCAAAGATACGATTTGGGAATACAGTAGGCACTTCCCGGATAAGTACTACGACAGTTTATTTCTTATTTATGCAAACACCCGGAAAAGCTAGTAATTCTCTATGGCGCTGGAGCTGTTATCACATCCCACTTTGGTGCTTTAAGCGTAAACATTTTCTTACTTGAGTCGTCGATATACACGATGTTTAATTTCTTTACTTATTCCGAACGGTTAGAAATCCAAAACAGCCTATTAGTAATCGATCGGGGTATTCCATTTATTCCGTTCTGTTTATTGCCCGCCGGTTTATTTATCTATATTATGAATGTAAATCACATTATAAATCTTTCTACTTTTTCTACTACAACGCTGGGTATTTTTAGTTAATGAAATGAGCTATCAGAAAAACAAATATTAGAAAAGTAGAAAAAATCTTTTTTTCAAGTTGAAAATTGGCAAACATTCAATAGAAGAAACCGAGAGATAGGATATAAAATATGAAAATAAGTTTTTTTCTTAAATTTTTGATTTATTTAGTTATTACAAAAACATTGAAAAAACACACAAAAAATTGTTCCAAGGCCAAACTCGATACTTCAAAAGACATTAATTATACTGCAGTTAAAATAATTGAATAATTTCGGATGGACACTAACGACCTATGAAAGAAAATTGAGATTTGATTTGACAGTGATAACTGACAGACTCCAGACAGATGAGTTGAACTTCGAAACTGTAACATTTTCAGATAAAGTCATAAAGACATATTGGAAATTTTTTCATCCAGTCGGTCCAAAGATTTGGATGTTTGCATAGTTTAGTTTAGTTTGAAAGGGGGCGTTCAGCTAATAAAGTCTTCCGTTCACCGCGACCGCTAGGATCTATTGTGAATCCCCATCAATATTTTATCCCAAATTTAGCCTCTTATAGAAGCCTAGAATTTTATTGGGAGTCGTTTTCCAAACCTGTTCAGGTGTTGGAAAGGCATCCTCTAATTGTGTTAGTCGGAGCCTTGCTAGGGCTGTACAGTGACAAAGGATGTGCACCGGTGTCTCTGGGGCTTCCGCACAGTAGCGACAGGTGTCAGAGTCAGCTTTCCTAATCTTTTTAAGGTGGTACCTTAAGGAACAATGTCCAGTGAAGAGCCCAGTAATTATTCTGAGCTCCTGTTTGCTTAAGTGGAGGAGTTTCTCGACCTTTTCATACGGTGCACCCATGAAGGTCTTCGATGTTTGCATAAGTTTACAATGTAAATTATTTAATATTTCCGATTTTTCTTTAGGACAATTTATGTCTATTTAAAACATGTTGTGCGATCAAACATACGTTTATAAGATATGAATGATCAAAATAAAAGCAAACAATCAATCACATACGTAGATAAGATAAAAATAGAGCTACAAATATAAGTATTAAAAGTGAATTCAAAAATTAATCCGTGGAATCCCCCCTACACACACAAAGCAGTTACCGTTGATTCCATAATTTTGAGATTTTCAGTTAGTAATCAAGTAATTTTCTCTAACTCCAAAACAACAGCTTTTGCGGGTTTGTCATGATAAGATACATATGTACCTACACAAGGTACAATTTTAAGACTATGTAAGTTCACTCAGCAGACATATTTCCTAAAATATGTGCGAACATTTGCTTTTCTTAAGCACTAACCGAAAGTATAAAAACTGCCATCGGAAATAAATTTATTACAAATACAAAATATGTACAACATTCTAGAGAAGTTTCAGAATGAATCGAATAATAGGAGAATAATAAAATAATAAAGGAAAATAGTTGTGATGTTTACCCACTTGGCAACTATCCGATCAATTCAGACAAATAAAAAATTTGAATATTTTATTCAATTTTTTGGGAAGGAAAAGCAGATGGTTTGTCCATTAACACATACCCTTACATATAGTATACACCTTCTTTAAAGTGTAATAAAGTTTTTTTTGTTGCAATAATCTCAAAAATAGACTTAAACATAGGAATACCGAATTAAGACACGTGAAATTAAATCAGATTAAGTGTAAGATTAAAAAAGAAACTTGTTTTAAGTTTTTGTTGTATAAAGCAAAACGATGAGTTCATAAACATGCCTTAAACACAAAAGTGCGAGGCTGATGAACGATTTGTCACCAGATAATTTACATAAATAGCTTGACCTACCAAAGAGGTTGGAATATTTTAAAAGTTTCGCATAAAAGTGTTAACAATAGGAGAGATATCTAAAAAATGCTTTCTGGTATGCGCACCAACCAAATAAAGGCGCAGTGTTACATCATTTGTACGAACAATTAAATTAAGAAAAATCTGAGCCTGCGGGATGTCATTACATGAGAGGCCATTTAATTAAGTAGAAATTCTATGACCGCTAATTTCCTCATAAAGCACCTACCGAATTCTTGGCTGTTTTCCTCTAATTAATGTAACTGCCCAAAAGGCCTCTTTTATTGTGGTGCTCTGGCCCACAGCAGCCAGGGGCAACAAAAAAATTGGGTTCCATTAAAAGAAATATCACAGCCATGCTGGCCGTAGACTGTACACATGTATGTACATAAGTGGGTCATGCGAAAGGTTATTGGCACTGGCTGATTGCTAAATAGTTCAGTAGCATTAATTAACAATGAAATTCCCGATTGTTTCTCAATAGGATCCCGATACCGCACTTGCCTGACGTAAATACATACGTCTGTGACACATCTGTTTTTTATCGATCCTACAAACGATATGCTGCTGAAACCTATTGAGCGACAATCAAGTGACGAAGTCTCCGCCAGCAGGCCTATTTCAGCTCGAAGGCGAAAGCGATGTCCACATAGGGACTCCCGACAACGGACAAAGATACGTTCGAAGAGTTCAGCGCGCGAACGATATTTATGCGACTCTAAAAATAATACGTGCCCGCGCTATGCTGCTGCCGCTGTGCATCCACACTTTCAGAAATAAATGCATTTTAATAGCGCGATGCACCAGTGCAGCCGGGTGAGGCCATTTACATATGTGCTACGATCTACGATGCTAAAGTAAATTATAGGCGTCATGTTAGTACGAGCACAACCCAGGATGGATTCAGTGATTCACATTTGTCTTCCTGGAAAGTCGGAGCCGGCGGAGACAGAGAATTAAAAGTTCACTCGAACACAAATAACTTATTCGGTATTTTCGGTCGCAGCTGATTCGGGTAAAGGGATTATTTCTAACAGGCGAAGTCGTTATATTTAACAGCTTAAATGGTAGGTGAAGCACCTAGACAGATTATAAGCAATATGGTTTGTATGAAGTCGGGTGCTGCTCCTCGCATTGTTGAGAAGGGAATTGTTATGTACGTGTGTGTAATCCTTAAAGAAAAAGTACATACATATGTATTATGACTGCAAAAACAGACAACCTTGACTACACAATTAAATTGAACTACAGAAAGGTGTCGAAGTAAAAATAATAGGAGAGAGGGGAACACCTCTTAGCAATTTCTGTTTAAACAATTTTAATAAAGGAAATATGTAATTGGATTTGTTCAGTTATTATAACTAATGATCTTCCATTTAAAAATTCAACTGGTTGCACAATCTAATCGGAAAATGCTCTAAAAGCGTATTCAAAATTGCCCCACGTAGGGATAGGTTTGAACATGTGAAACAATTTTGATTGTAAACGCATCTTTATCTTGTATTTATTTATGTAGGTAATTTTTTAGTCATAGTCCGGTCAAAATAGACCTTTAACTACAGAAAAATCCGCATAGAGCTGAACATTTGTAGATTCAATACACTATTACAAATGAAATATCAAAAGTCCCCACCGATCCCAATTGAACTAAAAATGTATTCAAGGTCAAAGGTCAATAATATCGGTTTTGCGCATATTGATCGTAAACGGTAAGTGTAATCGTAAAAATAGATCATACAAAAGATATAGATCTTGCCTATAGAAATGCTTGCTATACTTTATTTTCCTAAAATCCACCATTCCTGAGATATCGCGAGCAAGGATCATTTTCCTGATGACCACGTTTTTGTAGTAATCATTTATAAACAAATAATAAAAAAAAATTGTTTGTATTGTTGTATTGAATAATAAATTTTGGCAGCCAAAATGTAAATGTTGTTTTCACTAAGCCTGTTCAGTCTCGGCGCGCCCTTCAACAAGTTAGAGCAAGCTCGGTAGATATGTACATGGTAACAAGTTCGAACTGGTAAAAGTAATATGAGAATGAAGGGTTATACGTGCCTTGTGGTTTGAACTTGTCGCTCGTCGATTGTTTGCTACGTTAGTAATATAATATGTGCTTTGAGGGGGTCGTAAGGTTTCTTATTTTATTTTGTAGCTCTTAATGGGGTCGCGAACCTAAAAAGTTTGAGAAAAGCGATTCTGTGGTCTACGAAATTTAAAAATATGTCTTTCTTTAGTTATTAAGCCTGGGAGTGAACATTTTCGTATAGAACTTGGGAGCAAACAGGGTCAAGATAACCCCACAGAATTTTCAATCTGTTTCGCGAACTATATGGTTTTTTTTAAGTGTTATGAGGTTTAGCTAAGAGATGTATTTTTCGGTAGATTCGTCGTTAGTTTAAAAAAAATATAATTTTGAAAAGCAAAAAAATGTACTGAAATTTGATCAACCTCTAAAATATATTTGAGTGTTAAAATATTTGTGAGGTTCAGGTGAACCTGTGTGGTATTCCAGGGTTAATAACAACTAAAATGTCTACTTTCTCCCCAGCAGCTGAGCAACATTCTCAAATATTTTTATTTTAAATAAAGTCATGTTCATATATTAAATATTTGAGTAGATTGATTAAAATTATCATTTCTGTTCTTCTTTCCAAGATGTATGCCAAACAATTTTTCAGAGGAATTGTTCAAGGATGTAAGTTACGCTAAAGGTTTGTTCCTTATCATAAAAAAATCTCTGCAAATAATTGTGAGTAATTAAATCGTTTTTACATTTTGTTCATTTGCATAAATTTTATTTCAAACTTTTCTCTTAAATTTTCAATGCTATACTTGCCACTCCAGTCATATAAACTTGCTGCAGGCTTATCATGTACCATACCAAACGAATAATAACAATTCAAGAAACAGAGCCTTGTTGCTGCCTGCAGAAGTTATGTGCAAACTTTGTGCTCCCAAAGGGAGTCAAGAGGGAAAATTTATCTTACATTGTTTTCTTTGGAGTTCCAGGTAAGGCATTTAACTTGATAGCTCGCACCCAGAAAATACAATTTTATTTAAAAAGGGAAAGGATGCTTTCTGTGGCTGTGTTGATAAGTCAGTAATTTCAATATCCTTTGTACCTTTTCTTTGTGGGGATTTTTTTAGTCTCATTGAAATTACATATTTTCCGGTTAACATTTCGAAATCTTTTTTAACATATAAAAATTCTTCTGTGGTATAAAACTTTCTTATGCAATGGTAATTAGGGTGTGGCGCTTGCGAAAAAAAATTAATAATATTATCCGCCAAGCAATAGGTATTGAACATTTTGAAAATAAATATGAAATGGAATAATTTTAGTAAGTTTTGGTTTTAAGAGCTTTAAGACTCATTTCTTTATATTATTATTTTTTATTTAGACAAACTGGATTTATATATTCCATTCGAATAGCGAAAACACATTCTTAAAGCTGGCATATTAGACTAATTACGCTGGTCAATATATTTGTTTTTTCTTGCCGGAAAAAAATGATAGATGATTTGGAATTTTCCCATAGATTGCAAATTTGAAAGAGAAAATTCTCCATCATGTAAGTAAGACTTTCAAGAAAATTAGAGTTACACTTCCAGACCAGATCGTATACATAGTCGGGAGAAGACACGCCTTAAATGAAATCTTGAAGCTCGAACTTTTGGCTTAAAATACAATACCTTAAGGGGTCTACCCTCTTTATAAATCGATTTTTTTTTTATTGCATTTTCGTAAAGTATATATATACAGAAATATCATATTAAAATTTTATAAAGATCGGAGCAGTGTAACTGTATTTTTGTCTCAAAATTAGTCGAGTTTAAAATTTTGATATAACAACATCTCTGCGCGTTTGTTTATAATCAAGAAGCGCGACGTGCGGCCGACGCAGCACTGATGCCTCCAAGAAAGCCAGAACATATCGCAGGAACGCTACTTTGGATGAAAATGTGCATTTTGAGGAAGAAGAAGGCATAGTTTATGCTCCAGGCATCGCTGATTAGGCTTAGGTGAAATTTTTTACGATGCCATTAACAAAACTATAATCGCGTTTTTCACAAAATAACTTTTTCGATACCGCGTTGATGAAATCTCGGAAACTACCGAACCGATTCCCACCAAGTTTTTGCCCAACATTCTTTATGACTACAGCTATAGCGCATCGAGGGGGTTTTACAAAATTTTGATTTTAAAATTTTTTGTGGCCAAAAACGGTGAAAAAAACATGTTTTTTTCGTAGTTTTTCAAAAAATGTCCGCCATTTTGTCAATTTTTCAAAAATCAAAAATCGCCCCCGATGCGCTACAGCTATTATATATATATATATTATATATTGAACCTAAAACTCTTTGCTTTTTTTCCCCCGACCATGCATCTCGGAGATTTCATCAACGCTGCACACCCCTCTCGTTTTTTTGGGTAATTTTTCGACCAACAGTTCCATGCTTAAAATTTCACAAAAATGAATAAAAAAAAATTTTGTGATATAGCTCGAGAGTGTATTTATTGAGTGTAACAATTTTTTTTTCCATTTTCATAACTTAAACCTTTCGAAAACTTTATTGAAATTAACCTTTTTTTTGCCTCCGAAAAGAGGGTAGACCCCTTAAAACAAAAATTGATAAAATTGCTGCGTGCGCTCCCTTGTGCACCTTGTTCTGGAATAGCAATACATTATACAGAACAATTTGTTCTGCTCGTTGAAGAGAACTAGCCGACCAAATAGTGTGTCCATGAAAACCCAGGTGACGCTAAATTAAATTTACGATTTTGTCAGTTTTTATAAAAGTATCAGCTAATATATGTAAACAAAAATACGTTGATTTATAATATGAATGAATTATGAATAAGATTTGCTAATCAAAAAGTAAAAATAACTCACACGTCTATTAGTAATAACCTGGGGCTTGGGTTTGGGTATCAGCTACCAGGCGGTTCCACAAGTAGTGGATAGTGGAACGCTGAGGTTAAGAGGTGGCGGAAACGCCGGAAGCCTCGGATTTACAGGGTAGCTCGGAATACCAAATAAGGAGCGCCGAACTGGACACCTCCCAAGCTAAGATGGAACAGCATACGCCGCGGGCTACGTGGCTGAGGGAAAGTTCAGTATAGATAGTATGGGAACTCCGGATACCTGGCGACCTTCAGTTTAAATTTAGCCTAGGGGTTCACAAAGGGTTCTCTACTAGGGTGACATTCACTCCCTTACTCGTGGGTTTTATATCGATAGAAACACAAGTGGATACTACATCTGAAATGCCGAAATCTGTGGCAAATGTGCCCCATGAGGAAACCTCGAGTTCCCCATTAAACCAGTCAGGGCCATATACGTTAGTTGGGCCCTGATTGGGGTTGGGGGTTGATGTCCCAGACGTCACCGTCATTTCCGAAGAGCTGGCTGACCTCTTTGAAAAAGAGGCACTCAACGCCCATGCAGCTCAGCCCGGCAGGAGCAACGTCTCCCCCTGAGAAGACCCTCAGTGTAGGTCAATTAAAGACTATGCAGGAGGCAATTCTTCAGTCATAGGTCGCTCATAGGTCGCCAAAGGTTGACACACTTCGGAGCGCCGATGGGTTCGAATTTAGCTACCATCGAATTATAAAACTTAGCAGTTATGTGTTTTGTACTTTTCTTTAGAGATTTTTTATAATATCAATTTACAATTGTAATTTAGAAAGTTAATCAGAAGTGGGATATGAATTATTATTGTTGAAGTGGTAGTAAAAATGAATATTACGATATTTCTAAAATAAATCCAAAACACATTCTATTTATTCTATTAAACATTTCATACTTCTATGCACGCTTTGTTGTTTAACGGACAGGCAGTGAAAAAGTGTGAACTTTTTACACCGCAATTAATAAAAATTCTGTGTTCTAAGATGTTTCAGATATCTAAAAAAAAATACAAATTTATATTAAAAAGGAATACTGAACAGTGGATCTTAAATTAATGCTGTTTAGATTCCTCTTTATTCGAAGACAACTAACACATTAGTCACCAACACATTTTTTTATGATTGAAATCACTTTAACTTCGAATACAATCGCCAAAACCACACCCGCTAAGTCACCATAAATAAACCACAGCGTCGGCCGTTCCGGGTAAACGGAGTTTTGATTTATTGTATAAAAAAAGCGTTCAACTGCTTAATTTACCTCGAATGCATTCGATAAACCGAAAACTGAAAAGCCAGCGGAAAAGACACCGTGAATCCCTCGGCGGCTGAGCCCCACATGGGTGTGGGAACAGCGGCGCGCATTTTTTTTTTCTATTTTCCGACTGAGCAATTCGGCCTAAGTACAATAACATGGTGTCAATTTCCGATGGTAATATGGGCCAGTTAAGTCGTCAACCTAATGGGATTTTTAATGGCATGCTTTTCCAGCAGGGCGTTGAATGTTGCGGCAGAAATAATCGAAACTGTCTTTCCGCCGCCGCCGCGTCAATTGGATGTCCGCGAAATGCCATGGCATGTAGGATCCGCTATATATTCGTTGCCGTACGGGTTATGAAATTTTTGCCTTTATTTTTAGCAGAAAGGGAGGAAATCTAATAAACGTTTACCGCAAAATTGATTTAAGCTCTGAAAGCGACGTTTTGCCAGGCCGAGATTACAAAACCAGAAAAGGGCGAATGTAGAAGCGAAGGAATGCCTTTGGCTTTCACAAGTTCAAGTACTTTTATTGTTGCCAGATGGGTGGAGGCTGATGGCCACTTAAAGCTGATGTTTTGGAAATACTCGTAAAGGCTTCGCGGAAGATTGCGCATAATACGAGTAATACCGAGCTCACTATCGGAAAATCGGTCCATGCTTAAGTGATTGGAGCTTATTGCATTACGGCTTGAATTATTCCTCAAGGTAAAAGTTGAGCAGAGGAGACGTCATTAATTATTTGGGGTCAAAGCCTCTTGAATATTATTTTAAAGTTCATCGTGCTTGAGGCGATCTGGATAAGAAAAGCTATTTATATCCCATAAGCTCAAAATTAGTTCTGCGTGCCTTGGACCTAGAGAAGACGATTTACAAGAGTTCTTACTCACTTTGCGGCCGACCTCAGCAAATGGAGTTGGTGTCCATTATGATATCCAGGAGACCTCCAAATAAATTGGTCGCCACTTTCGAGCGTGAGCCCTATCTATCCTATCTCGGGAATCAATGAAAATTTCTCTTAGAGTGCTATTTATTTAAGGCCTGTATTCAATCACTCTGCGAATTCTGGTTTCTATGTTTAATTTATCAAGTAGAGCAAATTCAAGTGGTAAACACTCACGTCCTTCTTCCCTTGAATAGTGGTAGAATGATACATTGCCAATTACTTAAGAATCCTTAGTCATTCATCCCTGAAAACGACCTTGATTATGGGAGTAGATACATATATAGACATTGATTGGAAAGTACGTACTTTGGGGTTGATATCGAAATTAGTTTTTCAACATTCACAGCTTGGTTATGCACGGTGCCGGAGGAAATACAAAATTTCACTTCGAACGAAAACTATTAAAAGCCGACCAGAAATCACAAATTGAATTTCAATTAGTACTTGTGCTAATTGAACTTATTTGTGGCCTACTTTTCTATAGACACTGAAATGAATCGTTGAAAATGCTGCCTCATGCTGTTGCCGCAGCCTTCAGCTTACAGAAAAAGCACTTTATACAATCAGATTATTTCCTAATATAATTTCATTTCGTATTATCATACTATTAATGTTAATAAAATTGATTGCATCCCATTTGTTTCACTTCTCACACGAAGTATTTTCAACCAAAGTAACAAAAAGTGTCCAATTAAAGGACCACTATGTAGTATCAAGGAATGTCATGTTGGATACCACTTACCATTTATAAAATAACGTCATTTCAAATACAATACATATGAGGATGGGCAGAAAAGTAATCGGCTTAAGCAAGAAAACAACTCTTTTGGACAAAACTAAATTTGCTTCTCAACATAGTCTCCTTTAGTATTGATATTCCACTTCGTCCAACAATTCTTCAATTTTTAATACCCTCCGAATAATACAATTGAGGGGTTCTCAACAAAAACAACACTTGTTCAAAAATTCCCAAAATAGATTAACAACACAATCGCGTAATCCTACGAAGCATGCCCATTAGGGTGGTCCTTATTCCCAAGAAAAATTTTTTCTTCTTTAATATCGCGGGGCACCACGTAATTTGATTATATACCATAAGAAACTATTTCAATATTTTTTTTGAATTTTATAATGATATTTAGGGGTCGCTACCAAGGTTTGAATTTTAAATAAAAACTCAAATACCGTATTTTTTTTTGGATAATAATTGACCGATAAGCCAAACCTTACCTTGATTTCATGAATGGTTATGTCCGGTACCAGAATTAGATTTTTTTTATCCACTTACTTTTTTTTATCACGATTTTAAACCGAAAAAAACAGTCGATTTTTGAAATATTTTTTTTTACAAGGCCGCCATTTTGTTATTTTTCACTCAAATCTTTTAAATCTGCTACGGGACAGAATGACAACCCTACTGAATAATAATCTTTTTGGAATATTGATTTCAGATGATTACAAAAGGAGCAATCAGGGGGGCCAGCCACCTACTTGTAGACACCTACTTTACCTCACCAAAATGACGTTAAAACAATTTTTTTTTATTTAACAAATTTTTGTTATTGAAATTTTTTTTTTTTATTATTCAATAGCTAAATAATATATGGGCGATTCTCTGTAAGCTCGTAATCGGCTGTCCTCAACGATTTTTTCAAAAAGTAATTTAATTGTTTTTTAAAAAATCACTCCCAATGAAACTTTAACCCCGAACCTTTACGGGCCCATTGTTTCTAGAACCATAACTATTTTAAGTTTTTTTCTAGACGTGATAGAAGCTCTAAAAACACAGTCCCCTGGCTGTCCCCATCACTGTATTCCCACCTAGAAATGAGATTTACGAAGAAGTTATTGAAACTACATACATTTGGCAGTTAATATCATAAAGAAAGATAATTAACTTATACTATTTTCGTAAAACAAGGTCTCAATTCGTATTTTATTTATTTAGTAAAGTCCTGTAAACTTTGTCCCCAGAATCTCCAAACAGTCCCCTGCCAAAAAGTTAAAGCCATAATAAAAAAAAACTGTGATGTTTACAAACGTTTTTTTGAGTGAAACGAAACGCAATTGTTGTAAAGTTGGCAACGATGCTGAATGCGGCGGCGAGACGCCACTTTTTTTAGTGTCAGAGCGTCATTAGTGAAGTGAACACGCGTTTGGACCGCTACCACGAACAGTCCCCTGGCAAGTAATAATATTTATGTTAATTACTTTAATTATCTCTATATATAATTTACTGCTTTATTATTTATGTCTAAATTGATTGGTAGGATTTAAAAAAACTATTTTACACCAGTTTTGTAAATATTGTGAAATTTACCCGAAATAAACAGTCCCCTGCCTGAAAATGCAGCAGGGGACTGTTCTACACAACAGGGGACTGCCTAATTTTGACAATTTATTTTGGAAGTATGGAAAAAGGGATAGGATTTCTTTTCACAGGGTTTATTTAACAGTTATTGAAGTATGAAAAAAAAATTGTTTGTTATAGTTTTCATACAAAATGGCGGCGGCAGAGCCAATCTTTGAAATCGCCTCCTCCTACTCGGGAGGACGGATTTCTCGTGAAGTATAAGACGTGGAACGAAAAACAAAAATATTTTATAATCTATATACTATTGTAAAATGACTTTTTTCTAAGTACAACAGTCATCTGTCTCACTTAACAGCCCCCTGCGACGTTCAAAACAGTCCCCTGATGCCTCAAACAGTCCCCTGTCATGATTTTTTAGAAAATCGAAAATAACTCGGAAAATACGTATAAATTCAGTGGGCCTCCTTATCTAACTAAAATAATAGTTAATTTTCTTCGAAATAGAACACGGTTTTTTGGCAAATGTTAAAAAAAATTGCCAGGACAGCATTTGTATGGGACCTGTACGAGCTTACAGAGAAATGCCCATATGTATAATTATCATAAGAAGATTGTATTTCTTTTCCCGCAAAAAAAAAAATCTTTCAAAACCTTCAAAATTTAACTTTGGACATGAGACTACCCTCTAAAGTGCGGGGCGGGCTAAATCTCGACGCGTCGTTACAGAAGAGGGGTCGAGGGGAGGAGGAGATAAGGAGCAATTGTCTATACGAGTTTCACTTGCACGTAAAAAGTGATATAAACACTTAAATGAAACATTAGTGAAACCATCATTGCAGGTGTCCTTCAACGCTTTTTGTAAAAACTTTGCCAGCACACCACACCACACGCACACACACACACACACACACACACACACACACACACACACACACACACACACACACACACACACACACACACACACACACACACACACACACACACTGACTAATGCAACTGGGGTGAATTTTTGAAGAATATTATTCTCGAAGAAAAGGCTTTTATTCGATAATGGTGACGCCACATTTTACGTAGGCCGATTACTTTTCAGCCCACCCTGGTATCATTAAGAAGAAAAATGTTATTATATTGTTTTCAAATGCAGTATCCCCTAGCTAGCCTATGGTGGGTGCACAGTGCACACCGTATAGTCGTAAATACGGCGAAGCAGTAGGTGGGATCGTCCACCACCTCCAGACGATTTTTTTTCACTTGAAATGATCAGTTATATTAATATAATTAAATATTATACATATATATGTATGTATATATATATACACTGCGGGACACTTGATTACCCACACTTGAAATTTTCATGTAAGTCGTAGTGCCGTGGAACAACTTCTTGGAAACAATTATCACAGCATTTATTACCTCTTGTTACATGCTACCTGATGAACATAAGTAATTAAAAACAGGGGAGGTAAAAATTCCCATTTTCAAATTTCGGGCCATTTAAAAAGGGGCACTTGATTACCCTCACTAATCTGTTTTAGAAATTCAAAGGGTGAAGGTGCCTTCAAATTAGTAAATGTGTATTTTATTTATCTAGTGCTGCTTATTTGCCTGAGTTGCTTCAATTTTTATTGCATCGTAGCAAACCTGGGTCGTGGTACAACGCAAGAAATGGGCAAAATTCTTGCATTAAAGCAGGAAAATTTTTCAAATAGACAAATTGCGAAAAAAATTAGACGAGATCCTTGGACAATCAACAACTTCCTCTAAGATCCCGAAAATTACGGAAAAAACCGAAAAGGCCGCACTGCAAGAGCCACAACAGCACGAGAGCGTAGGTCCATCTTACGCGAAGCGTCAAATTCTGCAGCAACCATACGCAAAATAAAGGAAAAAGTCGGAGCTTCAGCCAGTGTGCGAACAGTTCGTCGAGTAATTCAACAGTGTCCGCATCTCCGACGGCAAAAACTACAAAAGAAACCACATTTACTTCAGAGGCATAAAGTTGCCAGATTAGAATTCGCTCTCACTTAAGTTGGAAGGAGGAATGGCAGCGAGTGATTTTTTCAGATGAGCAAAAATTTAATTTGGATGGGCCTGATGGCTTTCAGCATTATTTCCATGATTTGAGGAAATCTGAGCTGTTTTTGTCCCGTCGTCATACCGCTGTTGGTTCTCTTATTGTAAGGGCTGCAATTTCGTATCATGGCGCGATAGATTTAGTTGTTCTAGAAGGACAAGACTACATCGAACTCTTAGAAATCCAAAAAATCAATTTTGATGAAATGTTCAATGGTCAACGATGGATTTTCCAGCAACACAACGCACCCATCCATACAGCAAGAAGCGTAAAATAATGGTTTGCAGACCAAAATGTACAAGTTCTGGATTTGCCAGCTCTTTCTCCCGACCTTAACATTGGGCTTGGGGATGGCTTTCACGAAAAATTTATGCAGAAGGAAAGCAATTTGAAAGCAGAGAAAGTCTTATTGCAGCCATAAATGAAGCTTTCGAAGAAATCTCTTTGGATTATATAAAAAGCTTGTATAACTCTTTACCAAATAGACTGTTCGAAGTTGTACGCAAAAACGGAGGACCTACAAAATATTGACATTAAATAAAACTATTGGTCTTTGTTTTATTCAATTTTTTTGCAAGTGAGGGTAATCAAGTGTCCCTTTTTAAATGGCCCGAAATTTGGAAATGAAAATTTTTACCTCCCCTGTTTTTTAATAACTTATTTCCGTCATCAGGTAGCATGTAACAAGAGGTAATAAATGCTTTGATAATTGTTTCCAAGAAGTTGTTCCACAGAACTACGGCTTACATGAAAATTTCAAGTGAGGGTAATCAAGTGTCCCGCAGTGTATATATATTAAATATATACTATATATCTACATATCGCCGTTCCAGAAAAACAATGACGTAACTGCAAATTACAGTAATTTGAGTTAAGTACCCCACTGTTCTCAACAATATGTAGCGCGTATTTGAGAACAACGACGTAACTCTAGTTGCTCTCATGGCCGCTTGGGGAAGTTGCATCGTTGTAGAAATATGAGCTGTTTGTGACAAAATTTCGGTATAACAACGCCGCGTGTGTCAGTTCTGTGCCTGACGTGATCGAGTCTGTGTTAATGTCCGGTGGAACAACGACGCAATTGTGAAATTCGGCGTAATTTGGACTTTAACTAAGATTTTATTAAAATAAAACTTTCGGTTTTTTGCGTTTTCTGAACAATTTCATTTTGGCAGTTACGTCGTTGTTCTTCTGGAACGGCGATATATACAATAATAAAATATTCTTATCATTAAATTTAGTTGTAATGAATTGTATAACAATACCCATTTATCGATCAAACAATCACAGACCAATCAAACTATTCATATGGTCAAGTCCCAAGTATGCTCACATCAGGGTATTGCATTCCACTCAAAGCTTATCGAACGAAAGTCGCTTGCCGCCACAGAGCTTCTGTCTGAGTCTCGCTGTGTACTGAAAAGTGGAATAGTTTTTGCGGTTCCATACAAAGCGATGTACGAGTAGAATATACCTATTTGAAGAAAACATTTCGGCAATGACCCCGTTTGAGATTTTATTTCAATACTTCAAATTATGAGAATTGTATTCTTTGCGTTCTTAATAGAATGTTGGCATTTAAAAGGTATCATTGAATCAAAAATTGCTGGGTGGGATACATATGGTTGAAAAACTCCCAACATGGAAATATCTTTTATTTCTGGATAAATTTTTTAACACGATGTCAGTACCTAATTTTATAAATAAAACCTGTTGAGTTCATCACTAAAAAAGGAGACAATAAGATGCAGCATGCTCCCAAAAAGTAAAGTAAATATGTATAAAGTATGTTTTGACTGGGTGTGACTAAAAATAGCGGGCCCACTTGTACTATTTAATTTCTTTATACATTTTAGTATTTCTTGGCGACGGCACAGATTATATGTCCGCCATTTTTAAATAGCTTTTATACGTTATTCCTTAATAAAACAGTGCCGTGCCGAGTTGTTTAGGCGCCCGCAGCCGTTTAAAATGCCGCCCCCAAGTGCAAAATTTTTGGCAAACAAAAGAAAAAGCAGATCATCCATACAATAAAAGAACATTTCATAAATAACATAATAATAATAACAATATTAATAATTTTAGAAATAAAATTTCTCTGCATGTGTGTAGCGACTGAATGTAAAAATTGACGACCTTTGTTTTTTTTTGGCCGCCACGACACCTTGTGCAGCTTGCACCATTGCTCATATGGGCGGCACGACACTGTCCCTTAAACAGTTCAGTCTGTTTAATTTATTGAAATACCCATTCATTAATTCTGAGAACGAAAACATCGTACGGGAATTTTGGTCAACTTCTGCGGTCTTTGCGCCACTATGCGACGCTTGAATGGTCCTTCTGTAATAGTTGAATGCGCCACTTCATGCAGACATTAAACTCGTTTACAAATAATGGAATTATGTACTTTTCCTTACTGACAGCCAGTGCAGCTAACTTATATATCAGCATAAAGTGTAAACTCTCTGCGAACCTGACCTGCTGATAAACCATTGTGTCCAGAGAACCACAGAAAGACAACACTGTAGCGGTGTGTACAGTGTGTAAAGTGCAGAATTTCAATCTTTGTAATTGCTACTTCAGCATTCTAACCCAGAAACCGGCTCGCCATACTTTGACTTCACTTAACGCGCTGCTGTGAATGGCATCTGCTAAAAGCTTGTGCATTTTTGAAGAAATGTTACACGATCCGGCACATGGCACATAACACAACACAGTACAGCTCCGAGCCACCTATGCTATGCAATGCTGTGGGCACGGAGTGAAACAGTTGGTTGGAAATTAATTTCCCCAACATTCGGAAGCACACACGTCTTTTTGCGATGTCCATTTACATAGATTAACCATGTCAGATATCGCCTACTCCGGAATGCTTCCCCGTACCCATCAGATAGGAAATTCAAACAGAATCGTGCCATCTATGACTATGCGTGCCACAGCCTCGGCCACAACCAATGGACGTTCGGTTCGGACGGAATGGGCTCGACCCGGGGACAGATGGAAATCTAAACCGAGATAATGCTAAAAATTGTTGGTTCGCCTGTAACTTTTATACTCGCTGAAATAAATGGTTGAAAGCTCCAGAGGTTTCCCGCCACCCGTTGATGAATGGTTAGTATGACGGATACACCAGCGCCCGTTCTATTATAGTATACACCGCTTTTGCATATTCATAAAAGTGTCCCCTCTCCGAGGACGATTGAGGCCGGAGCCTGTGTATGTTATTTTGCAAGCAAGTGCTTATTTATACAATAGAAACACTTTATTTTCTTTCCTTACCTTAATTAACAAAATTGCGGCACAAGGGGTTGAATGGCAGAGCTGGAAAGATAAAAAAAAAATGTTTCTGTGACTAAAGGAAATAATGGGGATCGTTTTTATGATAAACGATGTCAGGCCGATTGGGAAAATTGCTTTTTTTTATCCGGGCGAGGATTTTCTCGAGGTATTCGTACGGATCTTGATGTAGAAGAAATATCTTAACGTATAAATAACCCGCATCGCAGATGGAACCAATTGAGTGTTTTATTCGAGTTCTAGCAAGGAAATGTGTATATCCAATAAAAATCAACTCAACGAAATGAGAAACAAGCCATAATTAATAAACGGTACGACACACAAGGTTTTCCATTCACAGTGATTTTTAAATACACAAAACTTTCTGACACCGCGAATATCAACCAAATTGCTGTATAATACATTTCAGACTTAGAAGAGTTCACAGTAAAACTTTACTTTATGGACCTATCAAATTTCAGTCAGCATAAATATTTTGTAAAAGGTACACACCAGTAAGAAAAGAAATTATAGTATTATAAACACATACTTTACATACATTGAGAACCACCAATTAAAAAATTATGCAGATTAAAATTTGACAGGTCCATCAAGTACACCCGAGTTCACCAAACCTTCTAAATTATGATGTTCTGAAGGATGTGGTGGTCATTTTTAACAACTTTAGTAATATAAAATACTGGACTTAAACAAACGCGGTATATTTATATTTAATAAAATAAGCGTTCTATTTTATCTCATTAACTTAAGACGGTTCAATATTTCGAATAGTTGAAGGGCTGTGGACTGGGAATCCCAAAAAACACCCCTTCCAATTAAAAAAAAAAGGCATTACTTAATATCTATGAGCTTGAACCAATGACTTCTATGCTTATTTTATGTCATTAACAGATTCTGCTCTCAATTATTTTTTTTCGTAAGTTTGAAGACAGGTACGTTGCCAAGGGAAATTGGCATTATCATCATGTCTACATCACTACCATCTTTCAAACGACGCCATACAAATTTTCAAGCTGATTCATAGGTTAGTTTGGACAGCCATTTGTATTCCACGTGTTTTTTCGATGAAAGTTAGATGTTGTCTATTGGGGACCGCGCGATATTGGTTGAAAAAAATCTCAAAATGGCTGAACATGTTCTTTATTAAGAGCGCCCAGGCCGGCCGGCAGATGTGATTACTGCGAACATCGTTGAAAAGGTTCATGACATGATTCCCCCTGATTGGCCAACGAAAGTGCGCGAATAGTAGAGGCCGTATACATATCGTATGGAACGGCAATCAATATTTTGCGTGATAAGTTAGGAATGCGAAACCTTTCAGGCCGATAGGTGCCGCAATTACTTACGTTATTGAACAATAAGCGGATATGGCTGTCAATTTCGAAGCAGTGTTTGGACGTCTCTAAGCGAAATCTGCAGAAATCTTGACGTCAAGCCGCCATCGTTTATGGAATCCTGGATTGATCATTAAACGCCAGGGGCCAAGTCACAGTCAAAACAATAGATGGACGAATCTGCTCCAAAAAGGTAAACACGATTCTATCGGCCGGAAAGGTCTTGGCCACGATTTTTTGGGATTCGAAGGGAATAGTCTTCATGGAATTTTTAAAGAAAGTAAGCACGATTACGGGGCAGTGAGCGTTGTTCTACCTCGACAACATAACAGCGGCCAAATTGAACGAATTCCTGCCACACCCACCGATATCGACCTGACTTCCTGCGACTTCTTGAGCTCAAGCGAGACGGTATCATCGCGGCAGGAGCCTATTTTGACAAATTGTATTTTTTGGAGGGGTTAAATAACTATAGCAGGGACGTTGGAGAAAGTGTATCGTCCCAAAAAGAGATCATGCTAAAAAATATTATCTATATAATAATAGATATCTGCGGCCTTTTATGTTGCACGGGGTGTAAAGTAAAAATACAAGAACTCTAAAATATATGCACGGTGTCTACTTCGAAAGCACTTCATAACAATAAATCTTTCTCTTGTCCACCTCACATGCCAACTGGCACTGTTGAGTTAAATAAAATGTGAACCGACTAAAGGATGGGACTATGTTTAGAGACATGTTGTATGATTTTGCGTGTTTCATTGAAACAAACAAAAACCATATCCCCTTGCCATTATGGAAATTAAAAAATAAATGTGCTATGCAAAATCAATACAGAGAACAACCTATAAAAATAAGTAAACAAAGAAAACTGCATTTTTAATTTCCGGTATTTAATAGTCATGAGTCATGACACATGAATACGTAAACAACAATTTTCGAATAAAATTCTATAAATGTTTATACCCAATTGTGCGCATGTTACCCCCATCTCGCGACTGCACCGCATCCGCAATTAAAATTTTTATTTACAATGCAAGCATTAAACAATTTCTGCAAACGCAGACAAAAAAGTAATTATCGAAAGAAAACAATAACAATTATTTCTGGCGAGCTGAGCTGTAGAAGGATTTATTGATTTAATTACATATTCGACATGGTAAGCTCAAAAGGTCAGCACTGAATTAATTTCATATTCTACCAAAAATGGACCACACTAGCTGCCACAGAATTAAAATTCACAATTATATTATCCGCAATATGTTTGATATGCATGAGAGACTGCTTGAAGCAAAAAAACCATAAAAGGACCGGCGGCAGCGCCTGTGGCGCAATTGTTTAAAATATTTTCAATACCACAAATTTGCTCTGGGTTACACCACCTGATCCCATGTTCCGCACAGCTAAAGGTGGAAAAATGCAAAAACATTTATTGACTTCGAGGGTGTTTTACGGAACGCCACCGGTGCATTTTCATTGGGTTTAGTGCCTGTAAGCATCATTTCCTTTAAACGACTTGACACCCATTTCCACATTTCGTTCAACCCTTCCTTTTCCGAGTGCTCGACTTTTTATTTTGGGCGCTGCCACTTAAACCATTTTCCTTCGACGAAATTTTCAATTTCCTTTTCCCGTCAGTTCGAATTATCACTGAGTACGATGTCGAAATATTTCCAGTTGCAATCGCCACCTTTTTGTAGAGATATCAATTGAAACTAATTGAAATTGGTAGGGCGCCGAACAGTTCTCCCGAGGAATTTTTACCAATTTCAGAAAGTACATTGGAAAAGATCTGTCTTTCATTGAGAAAGGGCCGTCGCCCCAATTTTTCAAATTTCATTTGTGTCAGCTCCGGTGGTAGAGCTCTGACACGATGTCAGAACCATTTTGGAAATGTAATCTCTTCAAAACGCTAACAGTGCGTTGATGCTATCATTTAATGTCAGAAATTATCTTGACGTGTGCCGTAAATAAAATTAAAATTGCGAGGCGGTGTAGCGGTGTACGTCAGACCCTAGGACCGGTCTGGTGAAGCATCGTATTTTAATATTTTAATTCTGCGCACAAAAGGCAGTCTGACCTAGTTCGACGTGTAAACTCTTTACGTTTTATTTTCTCTCTATAGATGTTTCAATTTTAGAATATCCTTTCAAAGAAATTCCTATTTTGTGCTCCTTGCAACCTTGCCACAAGGCTGGTATGCATTCAGCAGTGTGTTAATGTAAGCTGCCACTGGGGAGTGCACGAGTATTACCGGAGCTAGACTGCTGTTTATCAGAGCTTTACCCTTTTTTCGGAAACAGGATTGTGGTTAGTCCTTTCTTAAAGGTCCAAACTGCACAGATTACGGTAGGTAATGATCTCGCAAGTTTCTTATTAATGAATGAAAATTACAACGTAGCAATGGCAAAGAAATAAAACGAAAGGAACACTTACTCATTTTGTGAAATTCAATTTGAATAGGCAAAAGGAATCAAAACTTTCTAGTGTGCCAGTGTGTGTGTGTACGAGGCCAATTGCGTGCGTGTTCTTGCCTTTTTCCTGTATTTTTTCTGGTATTAAATAAATGCTAATGTAAGTGGACATACACAGCTGAGCCATTTGGATTTTTTTTAAGGGGGTGTTAATCAATATTGACAAATCGTTTACTTTTGCATATTTTGATTTTATATTCTCTTAAAAATATGCTGTCAAAATTGCATTGCTAAAGTCCTATTATTTCAACTGTTATAATATAACCATTTACAGTCACAGCAGGTGTTCCGGGCCATCATTAATAATTCTCAAAGCTTTCCGTATTTCTCGAAACAGTAGGGGCGGTACTCGCGCTTTGTTGTATTTCCTATTATAGTCCAGTCAATATAGGTATCCAATCTAGACAAAATTCCCATAAAGCTTAAAATTTGTACAGACCTTATGATGTATACAAATGAAATGTCAAAAGTCCCCACCGATCCGACTTGCGCTAAAAATTGTATTCAAGGGCAAAGGTGAAAGACATCGGTTTTTCGCATATTTATCGTAAACGGTAAGTGTTATCGTAAAAATATTTCATACAAAAGTTGTAGATTCTTCAATTATCTACAAAAATGGTTCATATACTGTTTTTTCCTACGAATCACAATTCGTGAGATTGGGATAGCACATATAATAAGTACGGAAATTGTTTGCGGCGAACAATGCATGTAATCCATACCCTTGTATGTTTTATGAGGACGACGTAAAAAGTTATTGGTGTGGTGCGGCTTTAACTAATTTAACACATTCTTCAGTTAAGTCGCGACTTTAATCTTTCACGCTCCACCTTGTTAAAGCGGGTATCGACCGGTAAAAAGTGTGAGACATCAGGAAAAAAGCAGCGATAGAGAAAGGAAAATAACAAAACATATAACTTGAAAACTGAGCTTTTTGAAAGATGTGTCGGCTTTTCCTTTCCGAGTATATTGTTGTTTTTCTACTCCTGTCAACATTTTCTATTTTTAATGTCTGAAATGGGAACTATTATAAACATTAAATGACTATGACAAATTGAATTCTACATCGAAATAAAGTTCAGTTTTGCTTAGTTTTATGTGTTAACAAATGTAAACATAACTTTTGTCAAAGCAACTAAGTGCTTAAGGGGCATACTTGGGGCAAAACATTTGACATTGCCTGGTAGGTATTTAGACACTAAAAAGTCGTCCCTGGAGAGGTGTAAATAAAACCTCCATACACGGCCCGAGACAATTGAACAGGCCGTTTGTCGTCAGATTTCCGTTCAGTGTACACGCACAGATTTATCTACAAACAAGTCAATGTCTCTGTTAACTATTGAGTATTTTTTCCTGGATTTTCTGGGTAATTCTAGGATACTTCAAGGATATTACAAATTGCTGTATTTATTCAGGGAGCTAATATTCCACGTATATACACGCTGGATGCCTCCTTTCTCAATGAAATCGTTCTCATGGCTCATAGAAATAATCGGACAAGGTTCATGAGCTCAGTATACTTTGAAGGACCAATAAATCAATGGAAGTTTCTGGACTTAATTGCAAGAAATCTATAAGAGTGATTTTATGCAGATTTACTTTATAATCAGAATGCATTTTAAAAAGCATATTTTAAAAGTTTTAGAAGAAAATATTCATTTACAGGGTTTCGTCGAAGGTAATAATACCCGAACGGTCAGGTTGAAGTACACGATCGCGATATTCATTAATTGTATTGTATTAGCTATCCCTTTTTTTATTTTATTGTAAAAAATAAATCTTTGAAATTTTTAATCGATGAATCCTCAAAAATTGCTCTGCGATTATTTAAATTTTACGAATAAACAAAGTTATAAAAAAACAATTCAACGCCAGATCATAACAATAATTTCTCTGAACGTTTGTCGCTAATTTCAAATAGCTTTGATAACTAGATAGCATCTACTATACACCGTTTATAAAAATTGAGTTCTAAGGAAAATGCGATCAAAGTCTCCACTCGTCTACCAGAGCATAAGTAACTCGATTCGCGTAAATTCATATATTTTGGACATTTCTTCAGATATTCACACAAAAAACTATTGCAAGAAGTCAAATTTTAATTTTTGAAGTCATTCATAAAACTGTAGATAGATTTCGTACCAAATACTCTATGCATGACGCCATAACACCAACGCGTATTCAAAATGTATGTAGGTACTGCAGCAAAATTTGATGCTGAAAAAGAAAATGTTGAAAAGGAATAAGATTTAGTTGAAGCAGGAATTAAATTGTCACAAGACCATCGCTAACGACATTGATTCGCTGATTGGGCCCTGGAGCAGTTGCAAGCTGGGCCGTTAATTTATCGAAAAATGGATGACATTGATCCCAGCGAGATGTGATTTCAACAGGATGGCGATACGTGCCATACAACGACTGAAACAATCGATTTATTGAAACCACGATTTGGCGATAATACTTATAGTTTCGAGAAAAAGTGGCTTGATCTAAAACTTTTGAAGTTACTTGTTTATGTTGAAAAACCAGCTACAATTGACGACTTGTGGTGCCAACATTGTTCGTGTTATTCGTGACATACATACGGCATTACTTACTTGAAAATTACCACCCATTCGACTCTCAGGAACTTTCG
Organism: Neoitamus cyanurus; assembly: GCA_947538895.1. Lineage (NCBI taxonomy): Eukaryota > Metazoa > Arthropoda > Insecta > Diptera > Asilidae > Neoitamus > Neoitamus cyanurus. Next base: position 30,623,250 of record OX384541.1, on the reverse strand, counting down.
CGGTGGTCATATGCCCGAAGTCATTTTTTAATACATATTAATGTCTTTCGAATAAAATAAGAATTTTACCAAAAATATATTGTAATAAGTTCTATCAAGCTTAAAGAAACACAACTTCAAGTCCAATATGGCGAAAGGATTCTTTAATGTTTAGAAAGTTTAACAGGCTTGCGTTTTCCAGCCCCTCCCAGCCTATGTTTCATAATTCAAATGAAATTAGACCCCATCGGTTTAAACATAGGAGGGATTACCTAGATTTTGCTTTTTTAAGATTACAACAGTAGACCACCATTACTGACCCGAAAAAATATCATCCTACCTACATATATAGTTTTACTAGTATACAGTTAGGCTTAATCTAGCATTCAAAACAATAAGCATCAAAGTTTGTAATGCCTCTAAGAATTAGTATTTGATTCCGCTCAATTGTAAGTTCAAGTTATTATTTCAGGCAAATTGTGTGTACACAATGTCAAATGTACAAGTCTGAAGAAGGACCCAAAGTTATATTGAACAAACCCAAATACAAATCCCATAACCCTGATTTGATTGCAACAAACCTTAATTATATCTAGAACATCTTTAATTTATTATTTAAAACCCTTAAACATTAATGAATTTCGAACAAGCTGAAGTATAATAAATGGGGAACGGTGTTGCGTGTCAATGTCGCAGTAGTTGAAATACAGCTTTATCTGTACCTATTAAAATACCTTTCTATATACATACATTATACGAGATATCTAAATGCGACATCTAAATTTATGGACACTTAAAATGCATAGAATTTATTGTTCTGGTTTTTTCAGTTTATTATTATCTAATCAGATTTGGTCAGCAGAATTTAATATTCCTCTTCAAATTTACCTAATTTTATCCGGACAACCATATTTCACTTTGAAAATGAGTGTGTAATAATAACGCAATTGTGAGGCATTACGCCAACTGAATCCTCCAGGCAATAGTAATTAATAATAAATGTGCTTTCGTATGACTTGCGAAACAATGTGAACGACAGTCCGCATTATTTGCAGACCTGTACACAATTTGTCGCTTGCTACATTTTCCATGAGTTACAGTCCTTTCAAATTGGCTCTCGTACAATTTTTAATAATTTTTCCTGTATTAAACGGAAAGTGAAAAACGACTTGAACAGTGCCATAATTCTCTTACAGAAAATCTATTTTTGAAATAATTCACTGCTCTACTCCATTGCGGGCTTAAGTGTGGGAAAAGCAGAAAAGTGGAAGAGCCCATTTTTGTGTTCAAAAAGAGAATAAACCTTTTGCTTTGTTTAAGTATACCAACTCCTTTAAATAAAAATAATGGGGAAATTTCAAAGGAAAACAATCCTCAACAAACTCCCGGTGTGCATGAGTGGCTAGGTGGGTATCGACGAAATCCTTTTGAAAACAACTGTGTCGATACAAATTAACGCAGTCTACCAAATAGGATATCCATGTTCCATTCGCGAAAACATCCAATGCCGACAGTTAAATTTCAGAGGTCATGCGAATTTTCATACAATCTCCGCGCCGTTTCCATTTGGGAGGCATTTGCGTTGAATGTTTTAAAGGGAGACGAGTCCTTTTTTTTAAAGGGAATTACTTCACATGATTATTTTTACTGTATTAAATTTTTCACAGCGCTCCATGTATCCGACAAATTTAAATATTTAAAACATTCACTTCCTCCACTCTCAGTTGTAATTAAATAATCATGTTAGCATATGTTATAAAATCCACAATTAAAATTTAATTAAATAAGGTGAATTGAATAATGACTGAAGTCGTTTGTAGTGTTACAGTACAATGCACATACAATCTAGTTTGCTACTTACAAAAAAAAAAGCAGTCATCAAATTTTTCTGATTTACTTGTTGCTAGCTTAGGTTTTTGAGAAATGTTTCATATAAATTTAGACGCGCAGCGTAGGTTAGATTTACAGGACACGTAAACTCATCAAGGTAATTACATAATCACTAATATACCCACAAGTTCTCAATTGTTTTTTTTTTATTTTCATCTGGAATTTAACGCAAGGACCGCATAGCACCAACACATCACAGGAACGTTTGGAAAGGTCTCCAAGTGCAAGTGATTTTGACTTATCTGACAGCATTCAAATGGGGCGACCAACTGAATTCTATAACGATGACGCTGATAATTGACCCTAGCAAGAGAGCAAGAGATAGCTGATTTGCTTGGTCGACTGTACAAAGCCACCTTCATGTTTTCATGAAGTCGAAGAGTGTCTAAGACAAGATATTTGGTTCAATATCAAATTATCGAATACAATCAAAGATCAGCGACGAACAATCTGCACATGGTTATTACTACACTAGACAACGAAGTAATCTAAGTATTTCTTATCAGAATCGTCACCGGTGATGAAGAAATTTTTGATCAATACATTTTGTAAATGACCGTTGGCATCTCTGTAAATACTCAAACGATTGGCTTGAAATTTAGCATAGAACTTAATCATATTCTCAGTTTCTCTATGAAGTGGCGAGGATTTTTTGACATATCTTGAAAATATTAAAAAATAAATAGATATGTGTTGCATTTAGATATGACGTAGTAAGCAAAGGTACTGCACACAACATTTTTAAGAAATTTGTTTCTACCGCAAATTAATTGAGTATGTTTTTAAAATAAAAACGTAGGTGCTATCGCGGGAACTGGTTTAAAAACAATTTGCCAAAAATTTGCCTAAACGTTTAGCACGAAAAAATTTAGTTACAAATTACTTTGATGCGTAAACAATTTTTCACGCATAAAATTTGAAGAATTCTTTTAATCAAGTCCAATACCAGTCGAACTCGAAGTAAACTAGAAGTTTGCGTTAAATCGGAGTCCAGCGAAATTGAATGGTAAGTAGGGGATGCTACCGGAACACTCCACCTAAGTTTCTCCACTCGGATTCAGCAAGGGCTGACCGCCATATTGAATTTTAGTCAATTATCTCGGTAAATGTTGGTTTTACGTGAAAAATGATTATCACAACAATTTTTAAGGACAATATAGCCCTTTTAACACATTGGGTTCACGCGCAATAATGAAACTGGGAATGAACATCAGTGGACACAAATGGCATACTAACACATTTGAACTTTTGCCACACATTAATTCACACTTTTGGTTTTAGCTTTTAAATGCGCATGAATGGGCTGCTTTGTTTAAGGGCGGGGTAACGTATTAAAAAATTTTCATTTTCATTTTTTTTTTATTGTTTCATATGATTGTACAACATCTTAAGATTGTTGTGTCAACATTTCAAACAAATCGGAGTAAAACTAACTAAGATACAGAACTTTGAGCGTTTGTACCTCCGATACGGTTTTGTCTGCCCAGCAAACGCGTGGCGCGCGAACTTTGTGCTGACTTTGTGGTATAAACAAATTCATTTTGTTTTATTGTTTCATATGATTGCACAACATCTTAAGATTGTTGTGTCAAAATTTCAAACAAATCGGAGTAAAAATAACTAAGATACAGAACTTTGAGCGTTTGTTGCTTTCATGTATACTACTCGATTTTCAGGTATGCAAAACTTTAAAGCGATTTTCTGACGCTTGTCATTTTTAAAACCGGTGAACAGTTTAGAGCAAAATCTACTCGACCGATTGTTTTGAAATTTTGTATACAGCTTCTTTACATAAATGACCAGGTAACGCTGGGAGCTTTTTTTGTTTTTTTCATAATTATAGATTTTACAATAACAAATAGGTTCATTTTTTAGACGAAAATCGGTGTTTTCACTTCTAAGTGTCAGCAAAAATTGAAAAATCGAAAACAAAAAATTTCCTCCCAGGAATACCTTTGGAAAGCGGTTATCTAATGAAACATTTTTTTTTTTTTTAATTCAGATGATCCACTCTTCAGTAATATTGTTCACCGACAGACAACTTTTTTTCGAGGCGCCTCCGAAGATTTGCTGCCGTCGGCTTAATTATTTATATTTTGTTTTAAAATATTAAGGAAAATATTGTTCACAGGTTGTACTATAATGCTGCGATCGACTAATTAAATTTGTATTGCCTGTAACGTCTGGAAAAATTCTTGAAAAAGGGCCTTTTTCACGCCGAATTAACGTTACCCCCCCCTTAAAGCACCCCTCAGGACATTTCCACAAATATACAGCAGCCATATACACGATGCTGTACGAAAAGTAAGGCATATGAACTGATAGGCAAGCTTTTCCACAGCACGGCGACCGTGTCGTGATCGTGCATCAGCAATAACACTTGGAGCATGATTAATCTACGTGGGGCCGCGCATAGAGCTTCACATACATATATTGGCTAGTACGTGAGCGTTCACACGGCCACGGCACGAATACAGCACGGAGTAGCACCCACAACTGGAAAACGAAACTCACTTATTAATTAAATTGCTAAATATACCGTTAAATTCCATATTTCAGAGTAATATTCATTATCCTTAATTGTGCCTTGTTGAATTTTATTCGAAAGCAGCTACAGCAAGCTTGTTGGATACATTAGCAGGCTAATCTCCACACCAGCAATTCATATCCCTCCTCTTGTGTGTTAAATCATTAATAAATAAAGAGAATAATAACCGTCTTAGAAGGCACCCTAATTGAGTTCCAGGTTATGATTTGAAAGGGTCGTTCCACCTCACATTACCACCTGGGCTCTCACATAAAGCGATTTAATAATTTCATTTTTACAATTTTCGCAGTTCCCACCCCCAGCATTCGTTGAAAGGAAGTAATTTGCAAATTTCAGACACTTTCCACTTTCTTTCCCGGAGTAAACGCAAGTGTAAAGCATTGCAGCTCTTTGAGAGTAATTTGGCGAAAACATTTTAGAAGGGTTATTCCCGGAGGAATAACATTATTTCTTCTTCCTCATTTATTTGGAGAGTTCACTCAATTACCGTAGCGCTTAAATCACCTTAAGTAAAGTGAAATTCGCAAATCCTAAGGGCTCACAGTCGAGGACTCATTTATTCAGATTATCCCCAACCCCACTACTCTTTGGGGGGCTTGCTGGCGTAGCCGAATGGCGGCGGCGAGTTCAACCTTAATAAATGCATTGCATTTTCCGGATTCGAAAGTCGACGAAATCGTTTTGTTGGCTCCAAACAAAAGGAGCAACAATGGCTGGCATAAAAACCCTGCGTAATGCAGACCCATGGCAAAAGTTTGTTCAACTTCCCCATTCAAGGATGCGTCCGGCATCTCCTGCTCGCTGCATTCAATTATAAATGCAAACAGGGGCTGCTCTTGGTCTCGGACTGGGCGAGAAGTGCTCTAATGTTTTTCTAATTTGTTCAAATATGTTCTAGTTCCTTGTGAACCAAAATTTGTAAGAGCCTAAGGCTCGAAATTTCACATTCTGCGGACGTGCCTTTAATGAGTTCCTCTGACCTATTTTAAATATGTTTTCTCGTGCGAACATTTAATAACCGTGAGCCTTTCACTTCCACAATGGGATGAAGTGTTTGACGGTTTGGTTTGGCGCTCCGCCCTTATGCAGTGCACAATTCCAAGCAGAACCCGCTTCCTGCACGTTACTAACTAATCAGCAATTCTAGAGCATAATCCTAATTATGGTTTACGCCCGCGTGGCCGAGACGAGACATTTGCACGTGGATTTAACGAGAGTCTGAAAGAACATTTCATTATTGACCAAGTGATGGTCTTTTCACGGAACGAGGTAATTTTTATGTGCGCCCTATTCAGAAGTGTAATTATAAGGCTCCTTACTGCGACTACTCCGGACGCCGAACAACTTCACGAGCAGAGTGGTGAGGGCATTTCAGGTTGACTTGCTCTGGGCTATAATCAAAAAATAACTCGCGGCCAAATGAAATAACTATAAAACGCGTTTAATGCTGCCAATTTATCATACAGAACGATGTATTAAAGAGATATTGTCAGCATTAAGTATGTTTCATTAACCTGGAAATTTGCAGCCTTTTAACAAAAGCACTCCAACAAAGGTGGGCGAACGGCTTGTAAAGATGCTGTCATCGAAAAATTAATGGTCCTTCGCGTGGAGCGCTTTGGTGCGATAAAGTGGTCTATTTAGGTCCTTTTAAGAAGGTAAACCCAATTCAGGACTTTTTTACGAATTGCACCAAGAAAAGAAGCACACACAGCACAGAAACAGAAATCCTTTTTACTTAAATTTCATATCCATTTTCCAAGCATTTACTTCAGATTATATCATGGTGACAAGGACTGAAAAGAAACTCGTAATAAATAATCCAGTCTGAGTTTTTGGGTGATAGGATTACCAGCCAGACAAACAAATCTGAATCTGTCTACACTTTTACGTAATAAATGTCTGCTTATAAATTTGAAGACCCTACACAATGCATTGGCTTGATTTTTTAAGCTGTGATTCCTAAAGGGCATCCAAAAAGTGAAACGTTATAATGTATGTAGATAAGGAAGGGTTGGGCTGCTTGTAACAAACTTATTATAGCTAAAAGGCAAGACGTACTATTTATTGACGGGATTCACAGTATCGGTGGTAAAGCTGAAAGGAAATGATACCATAATCAGACCAAGCCGAGCAAAAAATTGTACGTGAGAGGAGATGCATAATTTCTAGTACATATTAAGCCGTACACGTGCTTGCGGTTTACCGCTTCTGAGGAAATAGAAATTTTTAAAGTATCACTGCCCCATGTAACTAACATATGTAGCCTTAAGGGGGACTTCCCATGGAGCAATTTCAAAAAATCAATTTTTTTTTTTTGCATTTTTGTAATCTATATATAAGTACAATTTACCCTGTGAAAGGATTTTTCGGAATTCGATCTCTAACATTGCTTAAATGACCTTTGAAGTCGACATGTAAAGCGCGAACCGGAACGAAATGCCGACATTGCAAAACTTTAAACGCGTTTTTCTCGAGAACACGTTTTACAAAATGGTGTGCAAACTTCTGACGACTGTAATTGACCGACCGACTTGAAATTTCCACAGAACGTTCGAAATACATTTTTGCAGGTACCCACGTACGGATTTTTCGAAATCTTAAAAATTCGATTTTTAATCCGTTTTTATTCGAAAAAAATCGCGAAAAATGAATTTTTTTTAAAAATTTGGCGCCATTTTGTCAATTTTGAAGATATCGAAAAAATCGTACGTGGGTACCTAATCGAGAGGATGCTGATTGATAACATTTCGGTCATTTCTGTTTCTGATCACCCAGGGAGGCAGAAACTTGCACACCGTTTGCCTCTGAAAATTTTTAGACCACTTTTTGGACTACAGCCAAAGACGCCATTTTGAATTTTTATGTAATTCAATAATTTTTTTAAATGTACTAAATGGTCCTTTTCAACCTCCAAAAAACTGCAAGTGTTTACCTTTATTCGTTTTCCCATAAAAGAAATAAATGTAAAACCTTCAAAAATGGTGCTCTCCATGGGAAGTCCCCCTTAAACTGCTTCACATGTTTATCGGTAAAACGAAATCCGCCTAAGAATGAAAGTTCCAGTTAACTCCAATGCTATCTTCCACAGAAACAAATTCATATTTCCCCGTCTTTTTCATACATGTCGCGTTGGGCGGGTAAATCTCAACCGTTTGGAAGTTAAAGTTTATAAATTGGACATTTTCATGGTATGCAGCATGCACATTTTTATTTTGCTTATGTCTTTCGATCTACTCAATGCAGCAAAATCGAAATCACGCAAAAGAAAAAAAACAACTTCTATCTCAATGTCATCTCCAAAAATCTCAACAGTATTGATCTACCTCTCCTACTGCAGGTACAGCTACTTGCTAGTGTGAACAAATTTGTTCTGTAATTTCCTAAATTTCACTACTTCAAACTTTCTCCGAAATTCATGTATTTAACACACTTCTTTTTTAATTTTATTAAATTGCCCATATTATCAATTCGTCGAGGAAAATAGTTACGACAAAAATTTTAGTTTGAAAAATTCTATACAGAAAAGGTTCTTAGACTTTTTTCATTGGGAAGTTTTCTTTCGAATCGCATGGGACGCAAATTTACGAACTTTTTGTATCTGATTTTACTGAGCTAATAGACGACAATGTAAATTTAAGGCAAACAAGCCCCTTCATGTGAAAATCAATTTCTATCTGTGCATGTCTATGTAGTGTTTGAAATATTGACATCAAATAAATATTTGTATCAGTATGAAACTAAAGCATCGTTATGAAAGTATCGCCACTACTAGTATCGAGAGTACCTTTTGAATCCTATGCACATAGTAAAGTAAACGACTTACCTACTTTTCCTTGGATTCACACAACAAGCACATGCATATAGACAGTTCTTGGAGAGCTGATTTCAGATAAATTTCTCAATTTCACAATTCCAAAATACTAAATTTCTTTAGATTGTCACAAAAATAGACTATATGGGGATTTTTGGGGTCACAGATTTCAAAAACGCTCGACTCCAAAAGATTTCTATAAATGTGGTACCTAAGGGTTTTCAGAATTGCAAATTCCGGACCTAAGTAAGGTAATATCATTTAAATAACATTTGTGGCGCGTTTCTTTTTAATTTTGAAGAATGTTCAGACAACGTTTATTATATTTTTAAAGTCAAACAAACATTTGTGTCAATTATAAGTATAAATAACGATTCATTGAAAAGTAGACACTATGGTTTTTGTAGAAATGTAAGAACAGTTCTGGTCGTTTTGTGGGATAGGATTTAAACCTCGCGGACATTTTTGAATGGGATAAGGTCATCATAGAACACGCGTCGGCGATAATGCAAAGTGACATATGTATGAGCAGTTAGTGTCGTATAAATGCATTTCACCAATTTTGCGGGGTGTAGCAGAATCTTAATAATTTTAGCTATTCAGAAGAATTTCTTAGATTCCTTTTTTAGGACACAGTTTTCATTTTAATAAAACAAAAATATTAAACTAAGAAATTCCTCTAAACTGTCAAACTTATCAAGTTTTTATACTTGAGATAAAATCTGTAAGATTCGCTTGCGCAGTATTTACAAATTGAATAAATTTCAGTTGTGTTTTCAATACTTTCAATTCACCAGACCGACAACTCCACAAAACTTTGATAAACATCAAATGATTTTCGTAGTTAAATGTTGTGGATTTTGTGGAATTTTCATACTTAAAATATGTTGAAGCTTTTCACATATAAAGGGTGTTTTTTTAAGAGGTTGCCGATTTTTTTTTTGAATAAAACACATATAAAATTATGAAATGACCAAAATTTTTTTTTTATTTGGTAGATAATTTTTTGGCATTTAACATTTAAACACAATTTCTGGCATATGGCCACCACGACTATTTTTCACAAATGTCATTCTGGAGGTCCAATTTTCGACCACTTTTTCAAGCATTTGGAGGCGTATGTCAGCAATGACACGTTGAATATTGGTTTCCAAAGCATCAATCGATTGAGGTTTATCCACATAAACCAATGACTTCACGTATCCCCACAAAAAGTAATCGAGTGGCGTCAAATCGCACGAACGCGGAGGCCAATTCACCGGACCATTTCTCGAAATAATGTTGTCGTTGAAAGTTTCTTTCAATAAGTCGATTGTTTCACGTGCTGTATGGCAAGTGGCACCATCTTGTTGAAACCACATTTCATCCATATCCATATCTTCAAGATTTGGCAACAAAAACTCATTGATCATGGTTCTGTATCGATTTCCATTCACGGTAACGCGTCGTCCTTCCTCATTTTTAAAGAAATATGGACCGATGATCCCACCAGCCCATAGACTGCACCAAACAGTACATTTATCAGGATGCATTGGTAATTCTTGAACGGCGTGTGGATTATCTTTGCTCCAAATGCGACAATTTTGCTTGTTGACGTATCCATTTAACCAAAAATGCGCCTCATCACTGAAGAGAATTTTACGGTAAAAAAATGGATCTTCGTTCAATTGATTTAACGACCAATCACTGAATTCACGGCGCAAACGATGGTCGTGTGGCTTTAATTCTTGCACCAATTGAATTTTGTATGGCACCAAACCCAAATCTTTACGTAAAATTTTCCATAAAGTCGATGGACAAAGTCCAATTTGCTGAGCACGACGACGAATCGATAAATTGTCGTTTTCTTCGACACTGGCCTCAACGACAGCAATATTTTCTTCTGTACGAACTCTTCTCATTCTTGTCGGTGGCTTGGCATCCAAAAGAGTGAATGTAGACCGAAATTTGGTAATTACGTTCTTTATGGTGGTCTCTGACGGACGATTATGTGCACCATAAAATTCACGAAGTGCTCTATAAACATTTTTAATTGAACACTGATTTTGAAAATAAATTTCCACGATTTGAAAACGTTGTTCTGGAGTTAACCTATTCATAATGATTTGCCAAACAATACTGAGTAGAAATGCCACTTTGAGCTGTCAAAACAACTGCCATAAAATAAAACGACATCTATCGGAAAAACAAACCTCCTAAAAAAACACCCTTTATAACATAGTACATATTTCTATATTTCTGTAAGAAGGCAAATTTTGTATCTCTATAATTTTTTAGTATAATATATTAATAAATTTACTAAAATAGAGTGAAAAAATGCAATGAAGAGATCGGTGACCATCGAATAATGGATCTTATCGTGCAAAACGTAAACGCATGCCGCCAACGTATTTTCATATCGGTTTAAACGTTGGAGTGGAAAACGTTCGACGTTATTTTCGAAATATGTTTATTTGAATAGTTGAAAACGCGCGGCGACAGTTTGTTGAATAATTGTCAAACGTAAGGTTCAGTACAACGGTCTGAAAAATGGTTCCCACAAGTTATTTCAATTTTATGTATACGACTACATGTCGCTTGTATACAAGCCTTTTGCTTGAAAATGGACTTTGGTCATTCACACACAAAATTGTAATCCTAACAACACTTCTTCTTTGACAGCATTTTCAGCGAAATTCCACGCACGCCAAAAATGCAATAACATGTCCTACATTTTGGAACACCCGAGTATAACTGATAATATGATTTATATACATTATTTCGACAAACATGATTAATAAGAGAATAATTTTTCTCTTCAGACTCGGTTATAATTTCTAAAAGAAGATGAGGAAAGCGCATCAGCATTATTTTTTTCGCCTTAAAGGTCCTTCACAGTTTATGGTAGAAAGTTGAAAAAATCGATTTTTTTGTTATTCCCATAAATTTATAACTTTCTGTGTACGGAATAACGCCTTAAAAGCTTTTTACAATATGTAAAATATTTTCGAAGTTATTTAAGTTAGACATAGGCAGGTCATAGCACTCAGATAAAAAGGGGAGATAACTTAAACTCCGCCTCCTGTCTATGTGCACTTATACAGTTGATGTATTGCATTTGGAGGATACCCTCCATTATAAAGTAGTTTGAATTTTTATATGGCTCATAAGCCACTGATTGAAGGTAAATAATGAATTAATAATGAAAAGATTGTTTTAACACTTTTAACTCGTTTTGCTCGATTATTCAATTGGCTTAAAATTTGTCGCACACTTTTAAAATTATTGTTTCCACTGCATGCATTACTATGGTGCATATATTTTTATTATTACTACATATTTTTCTTTACAATGGAAAAACCGTAGAAAATGGTTTAATTTCCTCAACATGACGTTTTTTGCTATTTTTTTTATACTTTGTAATTCATGCAGTAAAGGACTCCCCATGGCCCTAGACTGAGAAGCACCCTAAACATATTTCAAAATTGGATCCAGAGCGTCACAAAATTCTATTTGCGAAACGCCATTGTTGACCCAATACCGATTCGACTTTAAAAGAAATGTATTTTTGACTAGCCGAGTTACCCGTTTTCATACGGCGATGCGTGGCTGTACTGAATTTGACCTTACTTCAATGATCCTATTTACGCATTTAATCATTGCAACCGATATTATTTCTGCAGAAGTTTTATGATCTGTATTACCTATTCGCCCGACAATAGTTTTATTCTGATCACTCTCTTTCTACCCACCACCTGAATTTTACCTGTTTCGCCCGCCCTGACAACAGACGTGCGAGGACCAGCTTCACGACATTCATCAATAAGAAAGGTGCATCCACGGTGGATTTCGACAAATTAATTATTAACAGTTTTATAAGGATGGAGCTTCAAACCCAAAAGCTAAATGAAATCGATCGATACAATTAACTGCAAACAAAACCGATTTGATGAGTACAAACTGTCAATTGAATTATACATATGTATGTAGATTAGAAACATCTAATTTTACCGATGTGATAGTAGCAGAATGTTGGCACCACTGGAAGTATTAGATTATAGTTTTCTCTTTTTATTATAATATTACTATTATATTATATCTTAACTTGAGACCTGTGTTACCACTATTAAAAAGCTTAAGACAAAACCTCTTTTACTAATTTCTTCATGTGATCTCATAAACAATTAACAACATTATGTATCGTCTTTAACATCTTGTGAATTGTGATAGATAATTTTCCAAATAAAAATTCCATAATATGTTGCATATAACTAATCAGGCGCAAACACTTCAGAAGTGGTTTTACGAGTTACGTTCCAATTAAGTTATTTAAGTCCGTAGGCGCTCTTTAACCCTTTCTCTTTACAACTATTTACTCATTTTTCAAAAATATTTCATTCCAAAGATCCCATTTTAAAAAAAATTAATATAAAAAAAGCAATTCCGCTTTTAACTCAACACAACTTTTCTTTGAATACTCAAACCACCAACTGCATATTCTGCAAGAATAAGCGATTGGTACACAAGAACATACGAAGTTTGGTTTCCGGTACGTAAAAAGTGAAACTGCCGAAGTAAGTAGTACTAACTGGTTAGCGGGGTAGGCACGTCTATTACACAGCTGGCGGTAAAAGGAATTCAAAAAATTGGAACAGTAATTTTACAGAAAATATCTGGTGGTTTAATGGTCCGAAGGCAAAAAACAATAAATTTCAATCAATTTGGAGTGGAGGCAAAAGATGGGCACGATGCATTTGACGCAATTGGCTTAAATTGAGGACTGTCAGCAAATTAATTGAGTACTACTGGTGCGTTCTACATACATGTTGCCGCAAAGAATGCTAACATGACAGCTGGATCAAGCAAATGCTGAATTCTCACTAGACACTAGCCGTAGTAGCAAGCACACGCAAGTTGGGCTTGCTGTGCCGCACCGCACATTGGTCGATAAAAAAGTGAGAAAAACGAAGAATGCCAGCAAGAAGCAGCGCGTAAAGGAAGTTTTTATGTCTTACCGCTGCCAAGGAGCACTGCAAGACATTGGACTTGAGAGCTCTCCGCTGCGAGCCGATTATAACTTTCTTAAGAAATCGTCGAGTCAACATACTGTCACCAGCTGCGAATTTAATAAGATGATTCATGTACTTAAGTAATAAGCGTTTGAGAAATTAGCCGGAGAGCTGTGCGACGTTCCCATCTGCATTGCTTTCACTGGCTCTAATCGCTCGGGGAACGCTTTGCGCGTTCGATCTTAAATGCCTTATTTTCTCCGGTGATGGAATGATAAAGCGAATTTGCCACATCCGAACCCCGCGGTATTTCCGAGGGAAATTTGTCTCAAAGATGATAATTTCTCCAGTGGCAACTGGGAACGCCATTAAGGGTGAATTATGAAAGGAGGTTTGTTAAGTTATTAAAAACGGCCCAGCAAACTCGAAAAATTAACGTTTTTAAAATCCCCGCCTTTGCCTTAGGTTGGGATAATGACTCTTCACTTGGATTCTAAATCCATTTAAGCAATAATAAAATTATAATCCAATCAATTGACAAAACAGACGCCAAGAACCAAAAAGAAAGAAACAGGAACCGAAAATAACCGTTATTTCGTGTTTTTCAAATGACAAAATGTCAAAATAGTGATTTGATCTTCTAATGAAATGGACCAATCTTATCCTCGCCAAGTGAACTTTCATTTTCTGATGTAATTTTAAGAAGTATAATTAATAAAATAAAAATTACACATTAGTGGTTATTTTTGATCAATTTTTTATTCGTTATAGTTTAACCATTATTCCACAATTTATTTATTTTTCATTATGAAATAAACGTTTTGCCCAACTTTATTAATAGTTGTTAATAATAAGAGTTATTATTTAATTTTTTTTTATTCACTTTTACACATTTTGAATCTACGTATTTTTTTGGTTGATTTGCATAGTTTTTGATAATGATAATACTCAAAAACATGGCCACGTTACATGTCATGCGACACGTGGTATATTTTTTTTTTATTGCACAATAATGTAGAGCAGGTTCGAGAACCCCCCTTAGGAACCCCGTGGGAGTGAACAGAGCCCTAGATAGTCGGTAAATGGGTGTAAAATGGTACTTGTGGATTCATCCGACATGAAGAAAAGGCTAATTTGAACATACCATGGCTACTAAACGCCGCCACACCATTAAGGACGTTAACGAATTATGATTAACAAACATTTCTCCCCTTTCGATTCAGGATATCTGTATCTCACTTTTGTCGGGGGCGGCTATATTTGCATTGTATATATGCATTATAAAGGGTGGTCCATCTAGTGGTTGGAATTTGAACTACCGGTAATTTGAAGTTTAGTTGATTATACATATGTCACTTTTGACTTGACAGAAATTTAGTTTAAGGTTTGACATTTACGACCAACCCATCAACATCAACTTGTCATCGTTCTCAACAATTGGGCATTGCACGCACTTCTTTGATGCCAATTTTGCGTAAAGACCTTACCATGAAGCCATATAAAACTCAATTGGTACAGCAGCTAAAGCCGGTTGACCGTCTACGGTTCGCAAATTGACGGAAGATCTTTTGGCCGAAGATTTCGAATTTTACCAAAAAATCATCTTTTCGGACGAGGCTCATTTCCACCTCGGTGGTTATATTAATAAGCAAAACTGTCTCATCTGGGGCACAGAAAACCCGCACGTCATCGTGGAAAAGCCAATGCACCTACTGCAAGTGACTGTTTGGTGCGGATTTTGGTCCGGCGGCATCGTCGGCCCATTTTTCTTCGAAAATGATGACGGATCCGCCGTAACCGTCAATGGCGAGCGCTACCGCGCAATGTTGGCCGATTGGTTTTTCAGAGAAATTGAAGCCGAAGACTTGGACCATATTTGGTTTCAACAGAACGGCGCTACGTGCCATACAGGGAACGCCACAATCGATATTTTGCGCCCTATCTTCGGAAATGCATAATCAGCAAAAATAATGATGTGATTTGACGCCGTTGGACTTTTACCTTTGGGGAGCAGTGAAAGATAAATGTTACGCCAACAAAGCAGAAACAATTCAAGACCTCAAGTACGAGATTCAAGCTGCTATTGCTGACATAAGGCCCGAAACAATCGAAAATGTACTCAAAAATTGGGTGGACCGAATGGACTACTGCCAAGTCAGCCGTGGTGGTCATTTCACCGAAATTGTTTTTCATAAATAAATGACATAAAACAACCTTTCAAATAAATATTCAACCATTGAAAAATATTGAGCCGTTTTTTTTTATAACAAAAAGATATTCCAATTTTTAAATGGGCCACCCTGTATTTGCCCTTTTTAAACAACAAAAAATGTACGCTGAAATCACTCAATGTAAAAAAATTGCAAGTGTTTATAATGAGCTGGCCACCTACAGTACATCTTTATTATTTTAATATTACGTAATACACGTTTTTGACTTGTTTTATTTTTGCAGATACTGGAACCCCAAGTTATTCTTCGCCACCCAGTATATTATCAGCCCATAATAAAACTTTTATGAAATACTCCCCAGGGGTTACTTTGTAGAATAAATGTGATTTTCCTTCTTTGCAGGTTTCTATAACGTAAAAAAAAAGTTATAAGTTCTAAGTGGTCTACTTTGCTTAGGTAATCGGCGCCCTCCATTGCCTCGAAGACCACACTTTGCTCCCCAGCCTACTCGCGACGGGAAATGTCATTAAGGGCGAATTACGGAATTTGCGCGCCGCGGACTGGCTGCCCTGATCAATAAATCATGGCCTGCTCCCCAATTCCAAATAATGATGATCCGCACACAATCCGAATCCTGCCGCGTGCTGGGTTATCGCGTCCGCGCATCGGTACTTACGAAATCCGAAGTGACTGACTACCGCAGCTATTAGTACTTAACAGCCGTCAACAGGAGCTGAGTATATCAGAGCAGCACTTCCCGTATCGCCGCTCAAGATTGTTCTCGGGCTCTTTGTGTTTTAAAACTCTTTGCATTCATTCATGGCTTCTCCTGGCTTTGAGAACATTTAGAAGTGTTGTTTTCTTAAAAACCACTTGAGGCGGCCCGGCCCTGCCCTGCCCGGCTGTTTGCTTTACCTCTGCATGTCTCCACGGAGCGAGGGAGCAAGTTTCGTTCCGCTCTAGGAACAAGGTATGTACATAATTAGTTACCGGATTTCGGGACTGTATTATCCCGTCCGGATCTGCCGCATATTAAATATTGAGAGCTTGCTTGCAGTCTTTAAAAGTTTCCCAGCCCCGTGTGTACTGACGTCAGAAGATGTGCTGCTTAAAGGAGCTGGGAAAGCATTTCAAGTATTTCAGAGATGCCAAAATCGCTTTAAGCGGCGACAAACCCCAATCAAAGGCCCATGAACGGGTGGGTACACACCTGTTTTCAGGAGTATCGATTTTCTGCGGTGGGTCACCTCGTGTTCTTGCTACTTACCGCTCATGTCCTCAAGATATCCCGCAAATTTGTGGGAGGACCTTAGCATTTTTACACCTACTTTGTGATATACTGCTAATGGCCACCCTGCCTTGCTGGATCGGCTTAAATACATGTACGGTGTTTAGGGAAATGGAGCAGCAGGAATGAAGGTCAAGGAACCTTTTATTGAAGCTGAAAGTAAAATGGGGACAGTGCTTTCTCGCAGGCAACCAGGCATATGGAACCTTTAAAAATCCATCGTTAACCAACACAACCGATGAAGTGGACGTGCTGGGAATAAATGGACTTGCTTGATGCTTCACAGAGAAAGGTCTGCTAGAAACGTTAGTTGCAATAGTTCTGGCTTCTGTTCTTGATTCTCCGCAACCATTCAGGGGTAGTTCTTATAATACACTGAACCGAAGCACGAAGATTTAATTTGAAATTAACGTTGTAAAAGGCATTTCCACACAATTTCTTTCTTTTTCGTTACACATAGCGGCAAATAGTTACCTTTTAAGAGATATCGATTTTTTTTTTACACAAATTCTGTCTTGCTTGTCGTGCAGGTCCTTCTTTATACTTTAATCCTTAATCGAAAACTGAATTTATCCCCGATGACAGTAGCGTACCGATTAAATTGGAGGTGAACGCTTTTCAATCGTTTCATATGGCAGGTATGTGCTGCTAGTGGGGTCTTTACAATGGAAAAAAAAGTTTTGCTCAAACGTTCAAACGCTTTACGTTTTGGAAGAGATAGAGTATGATGGAAAGGAGGGATGAGCTAAGCATGCACCACTTGGGTTTAAGTAGATTTATTGCACTGCAGCATCTTAATTTGCTCGGTAGGTACTTCAATTTTAATCATAAAATCTGCAGATTTTGTTCGTAATAAAGTTCCCGAGAAAAGCAAGTAGTAGGGATACACGAAAATGCTCTTTCCCTGAACATCTTAGCTTGCCTTCAGAGAAAGTTAAGAAATTTTAAAGTAAGATCAAGAAAATTAAAAGTTAAAGAACTTATAAAAGGAAATTTAAAATTGTGGGCCAGATATGATATTTGGTAAGCAGGTATGTACCATAGCCGAGTGCGCTGAAGCAAGAATTAGAGTCGTATGTTTGCCTTTCTATGTATACAGGGTGTCCCAAAATAGCATTTGAAGCTCTTCGGTACGTAGATTATTAAAAATATATGCAACATTTTCAACCCGGAAAAAATTATATAAATTCGTTTTTAATAGCTCGTTTGCTGGTCACAGTAGCGAAAGACAAACTTTTGAATTTGCATATAACAGAGTAGGTACAGATTGTGAAATTCAAAATTCCCTGATTTTCCCAGGTCTTTCAGATCTAATGTAAAGGTTTTTCCACTTTCATTTAAAAATTAGAATTAAGTAAGGTTCGAGGGGCGGCTGATATGCTCGCAACCTGCGGTACTTGGTAATGACTCATCATTCCACTTATGATAGCACTAATAAAGAGACTTATTTGTAATATAAATGTAACCGGACTGTGATATTAGTTATAGTGATAGTCGCAGGGAAAATTACACTAATCATTTTTCTCAACAACGAATAGCGCAATCTGTTGGAATACAGTGGGGTTTCATTATCTGTTAAAGTGTTAAGACAAACCGATAACACGGAACATTTAATAGTATATTACGATACAAGGGCGGTAAGTAGCCGATTGCCCACGATGGCGGTGTTGACGCACGAGCGAAGCGAGTGCGTTAACAGCCATCATGGGCACTCGGCTACTTACCGCCCGAGTTACGTATGCTATTTTTCAGCACGAGTGCGGGGTAAGCAGTAGGTACGTTACCGCACATGTTTCCATTCGGTGACTCATAAATTAACCACGGTGCGCTAAGGAGCCGATTGCCCACGATGGCGGTGTTAGACGCACGAGCGAAGCGAGTTCGTTTATAGCCATCGTGGGCAATCGGCTCCTTAGCGCACCGTGGTTAATTGATGATTTACCGCATGGAAACCCGTGCGGTAAGGTACCACTTACCCCGCACGTGTGCTGAAAAAGTATTTTAGCTTCATCAAAATCGAGCCAAACAATGTAGTGTTTACGGAGACGTGCAAGAGTTTTCGAATGACACAAATTATTTAAGGAGGGCCGAGAAAACCTGGAACCGTTCATGTTGTTGCATCCAGATCGGTTCAAACCGGCAAATGTTGACAGAAGATTTAAATGTTGGAAAAGACTCGATACGACGCATATTGAGGCTGATTTAGTAGGGTATTCTAGTCTAGGAGTACAAATTTTAGGTGTATTTTAAAATTCGAAAAAAAAACTAAGAATATTTTTAGTAGCCATTTTTTACTAGATATTTAAAAATATTTTAACAATACGAAAAAAAAAAATTTGAAAATTTAAAAAACTACAGGCTGGTGGGGGGAGGGGGACGGGGGTGAAAAATAAGGGTGCGTCCTTCTTGACATGATTCCAACCCTTCTGGTGATCTTACAAAGAAAAGAAAAGAAAAAAAGATTCTTAATCAGTAAGAATGTCGCAATCGTCTGAACTAGGGAAATGAAAAAAAAATTTTTTTCACAAAATGGCGGCTGTTTGGGAAAAAATTTATTTCTTGCCCTTTTTTCCAAAGTTTTGAATTTTTTAAAAATATTAAAAAACAAAATTTTTACGCGTTTAAAGATTTGAGCAAAGTTGTATGCAGTCTGTACTTACATCACCACTCACAATTTTTTATTTTTGAACTGCGCACACACAGAGTACGTATTCTACGATAGCTCAGAGCAAACTGAGCTGCACTGCACACAGTGTATAACAGACTTTCTGTAGGATAATTCACCCTCAGGTAGTCAGGGAACGTCTACCGCCTATTACTCGATTCACTGTGGCAGGTCCGGTTTACTCGCTGTGCCACTAAAATAGCTATAACTCTGTAAATATTTGGAATTTTCAAAATTCCCTTGGAGGATATATTTTTGAAAGTCTGATATTTAAAAATATGAAAAAATATCGATTTTTTCAAAATTCTAGACTAGAATACCCCCTTAAAGAACTGAAAGATGTGTGTACGATTTCTTCCTCATTCGCTTAATGACGACTAATGACGCGTGGACGCCCCACACTTCCTGAACTCAATTGCTACTACTGATAAGGCCTGATGCTTTAAATATGACTCGGATACAAAACGCCTAAATGCCACATGCATATCAAAAGACGAACCGAAACCGAAAGAAACAAGAACATGGCGTGTGTTTGTAGCAGTTCCGACGAAACAAACGAAACAACTCAAATCAATTTTAAATCATGTCCGCCGTTCTGTTGTTTCAGGAGTATACAAAATTTGATAAAAAAATAATGTCCCAAAATAAAGACATTCTGTATGAATTTAATTTCTACCCACGTTTACCCTGGGACAGATCGTGTATGAAAATACATGTAAATTGATGCAAATTATTTCACTTATCCCAAATTTTTGAAAAATTATTCGACGTACGAGTATCTACAGGAAGACATTTTCTAGGCTCGAAAATAATAAAAAGTATCCTAGCGGTTTTAAATAACCACCCGCAAACCACCCCCAGGCACTATACTTGAAAAGCTAGCGCACGCATAGATATGTACGTGGAAGAAAAAAATGCTATAAAACCGCATGTATCCCAGATCATAAAAAATCGTAAATATCCTGAGGATAGCATTGATTTTGTGGCGCCATTAGTTAGACGGAAAAAACCCAATCGCAAACTAATCCTGAAGTGTCCGGAGGTAATAAAATCCTTATTTTAAGAGTTTTGGAAAGATATGCATGTGGGGTATCATACGCGTCTCTTGAAGGGTTAACAGAAATAAACCTTTTTCATTTTATATAACTCACATCTTTCAAATTGTTGGAAAAGGATTCTTCGGAATATATGTAAATTAAATCCTGCACTAATATTTAGGGTTTTCCAAAGGGACTTTACGATTTTGAGTGTCACTAACGGTTTGTTTTAAACTTTAAATCACATTTGATATAAGCAGGGTTCCACGCATTTGTAAATATAAAATTCCTTGACTTTTCAAGACATTTTCTCAAGGTAAAAATTAAGCAGACATTTCTTGTAATGTGTTCTATATTTATTCATATAAGAAGCATTACAACCAATTGTTGTCTTACGACAACTGACAATCTCATAAATTATTTTCAATCATTTTATAATTTGCAACTTTTAATGGTTTTTGAGCTACGGAACATATTATATATTATACATATTATATTTGGAATACAAGCAGAAAGACAAGCGTCTGCACTCTTCGACCGTTTGTATAGTTATACTTATTTTCGCACAAGAGTAACATAGGTATTAGTTTTTTCCAGAATCAGAAGTAAACATAACGCTATGTTTACGTTTTCTGTACTGGACATCTGTGTTTGTATGTACAGGATAATTCCTTAAAAATTATAAAAGAGTCATAAAAAAACAAGATATATAAAACCTAAAATCCCCCTGTGTGGAAATGAGGAGTAAAATTTTGTTGGGGGGACGCGTATGTAGGCAAAATGTTCGGGAGGGGTTTGCATAAAAACAGACGAATTTCCATGTTCTCAAACACATTTTGCCAGAGCCTGGGAGATGCTACTTTTAGGATGGAACGAGAGCTTACTATGGCGCCATTTATATACATAGCGTGAAACCAAACTCCATCATACCTTTCAAACTTGGTTGACTCTGTCATGCGGGCCGCAACAATATTCAAGTTCTACGCAGTTAATTTACGAATTAGCGAGATAAACAATTATTTTGACCTTTTTGTTTGCTAATTTCATAAAATAGCTGCTTACAAAAAACGATAGCTAAATGGAATTTGGTACATAAGAACGAGCGTCACGAGTGCAAACTTTTTTTTTTTTGAATTTGTATCTCATTACATCCTCCCCTGGCTACGTGCCCGTGCGCATGTAATTTTCCAAAAATTTATGCAAAAATTGCAAAATTCCCTGACATTTCCAGGTTTTCCAGTCGCGTAGGAACCCTGATAATTGCACTTCAGTCATTTACAAATTTAGCCATGTATTCTTTCAGATAAGAAGCATGCCTCGAAATTCAAACTTACAATATGTATTTAATAACAGCTTTTATAATTTGGGGAGACATCAGTCCATTTTTCATCGAAAACGATGTACTATCATTAACGCTGTTGGAGCGACTGCAAGTCATTTTAAAGGTATGATTCAATGATTGCTAACTTTTGGACATGAGCTTAATGGAATGGAACAGACTTTTTTGATGGCATTGAGGCGTTGATTTAAGACAAGATGGTGCTACGGGCCACACAACTCAAGAAAATATGTAATGTTTACTTATAATGCCCGGCTTCTTCACTTCTGGTTAAATATGAATCATTCATAGATTGATTGATAGATAATGTGATTGTTCACTCATTTTTAAGGTTCCATACCTCAAAAGGGGAAAAAACTGAAGCATTATATACCACTTTTGCGTCCGTCTGCGTGTCAGAGACGTTTTTCTTGCAAACGACAGGGCATAGGAATTTAAAATTTGGCATAATATTAAGCCTTCGTGAGGTGCACATATTTCGCCAGTTAAAGATTATCAAATATTGGAGAAGGGCTACTTTTTTTTCAAAATTTTTGATAAGTTTGCAGAAACCGAGGTTGAGGATCTATGTTTCTAAAGCTAAATTATCAGGTATAGTAGATATAACATGTAGCATGAGAACTGCCGCTACTTTCGTCAGTCTCATAATTGCTGAAAAAATATCTTTTTGTGTTAACTTATAAGACCACTCCTACGAATGAAGCCGCCAGCCTCTTGCGGGCGCACGCTGTCATCTCAAACAAATTACAAGATATTTGATTTTTGTACTACACCACAAATCCCTTAATTAGATTGCTCCATGAATTATTATCTTAATCAACCAAATTTTCCGGATAAATACCTTCTAACGTTGATTGTGAAATTGTGAGACGAAGCCTGCTTTAATGTTGGTGATTTGCGAAGAAACGACTATAATAATAATACTTTGAAGGATAAAATTACTTATTCCAATGTTTTACTTTATTTTACCGACCTTTTTAAAACGCAAGCAAGTTTTATGGCTTGTAACTAATTACCGCCTGTTTCCAGAATAAGTCTTTAAATCACACTGTAAAGCATAAACCTTCGTCACGGTTATTAATAAATATGCAAGTAGGGAACTCTTATCGCGCAAGGCACCTCTCCCATTTTATCAGCTTTCTTGTCCTGAATATCCTCATACACAAGAGTTCGTGTAGTAAAAGGAACTTAGACCAAGGAACCCAGACGCTATAAGACGAATAACAATCGCGTGAACTGCTACGTTTTCTGCTCAAAACGTCTTTACAATTTGATTCATATCATATATAACGTCAATAAAACAGTTCCAACGGATATTCCAGGACTAAAAATTTAACTGCATTCAATTCTCAAAAATTACTTACTTATAGCTGCTGAAAATGGAAGACGAATTCAGTCCAGTCCTGTAAAAGAAAAGGAAGCAGTCAATTATTAAGCCCATAAAGTGGGAATGTAGCACACATAAAATTATACGTTCCTTTCTTTTAACAATTTAAGCGCAGTGAATGTGGGCCATTACGTAAGGGACTTCATTAAGGGGTTATGCAGGAAAGAAATGTCGAATGTAATTCTGGCACTACTTTTATCAAGTTCCTAAGCCCTCAGCTCTTTAATTGCACCCACTGGAAGGAAGGTAGGTTAGGTACATAAACTGTGAACAAAGAATTGTTCTAAATTTTAAACAAAGTGAGTAATTGAATGAGTGGCAGTTAGAGCTTAGGAGAACCGGTAAAACTACTGACGGAACTGCTCACATTTTCTGACGGTTTAATGAAACGTATTATACTTTTTAACTTTGTTGCGTGCGAGTGTCATGCAAAAAAGCAAAATCAAATTTGAACCCCCAGAATGCTATTCTGAAAATAATTCTATTCTTTTAAACCTCGTTACGATTTTAAATATATTTTCAGTTGGTAATGTAAATAATGATGCTTTTATAATCCAATCACAGTTGAAGAGAAACAGTGTCATTCTGCAAGTTAGTAGAATTTTAAAAAATTGCAGTGTGGATAATCATTTAGTCATGTACTGACACAAACACACAGGCACATCTACGTACCTACTCTCTTCAGTGATGGAGACTCAGTTAAAATAAAAGCTTTTATTTTTTTCAATATAACCTAACAACTTATGCAGGAGCTATATTTTGTAAGACGAGACAAATCGTCCCGTTTCGCTTATTATAGCTGAATTGCATGCAAAAAATCGTATGCAAATGTTTCCTACAAGAAACGAAACGAGGCGATTTGTCCTATCTAACAACATATGGTTCCTCGTATGATTTCGTTTTCATTTAGTCAGGTACTCACGCTGTTGTGTTTGCCATTGTATCACTGTAAAAGGTGTAAAGTAATCGACAACTATGAAATTGTGTAGTTCTACATTTGATGCAACGATACAATAGGAAATACAACAAAGCGTGAACACCCCTAGTAGTCCAGGCAAATTAGCATTTCAGTTCCCAGTAATTAGAAACAGCAATTTTATGGTTATGGCAAAATCGGAAAAACCGGAAATAACCTTGAGGGTAATTTACAAGGTTAAAGGTGAAAATTTCAAAAGTAGTGCAATATACTCTATATTCCACGAAACTTGGTATCAGGAGTTTTTTTCCACGACTTAGAGGTTCCTTTATAGATAAGCAAAATGGTGCCTTAAAACCGGAAACTGTGCAATGTGCTCCAACTGCCACGAAACTTATCCGAAGAAAAACCTGCACCCACTGACGACCCTTTAACTTTGAAAATGACCCTCAAGACCACTTCCGATTTTGCGAAATTAGTCTCTCGATCCAAAAACCCCGAAATCCACCATAAAACTACTGGTTCTAATTATTGGGAAGCTATCTCTTTTTTCCAGCTAATTTGCCTGGACTATAACACCCTATGTGCTTGGTTAAGAGATTGTTGTTGTTTGTTTTAAGGGCAGGGTAACGTATTAAAATTTTTTTTTTCTTCATTTTTTTTTTATTGTTTCATATGATTGCACAACATCTTAAGATTGTTGTGTC
This sequence comes from Neoitamus cyanurus, assembly GCA_947538895.1. Taxonomy (NCBI): domain Eukaryota; kingdom Metazoa; phylum Arthropoda; class Insecta; order Diptera; family Asilidae; genus Neoitamus; species Neoitamus cyanurus. The sequence continues at coordinate 30,598,521 of OX384541.1, read as the reverse complement.
AAAATTTCAAACAAATCGGTGTAAAACTAACTAAGCTATAGAACTTTGAGCGTTGCTTTCATGTGTAATACTCGTTTTTCAGGTATGCAAAACTTTAAAGCGATTTTCTGACGCTTGTCATTTTTGAAACCGGTGAACAGTTTAAATCAAAATCTACTCGACCGATTGTTTTGAAATTTTGTATACAGCTTCTTTACATAAATGACCAGGTAACGCTGGGAGCTTTTTTTTTTTTTTCATAACTATAGATTTTACAATAACATATAGGTTCATTTTTTAGACGAAAATCGGTGTTTTCACTTCTTCACGTCAGCAAAAATTGAAAAATCGAAAAAAAAAATTTCCTCCCAGGAATACCTTTGGAAAGCGGTTATCTAATCACACAATTTTTTTTTTTTAATTCAGATGATCCACTCTTGAGTATAATATTGTTCACCGACAGACAACTTTTTTTCGAGGCGCCTTTTTGTTTTAAAAAATTAAGGAAATATTGTTCACAGTTTGTACTATAATGCTGCGATCGACTAATTAAATTTGTATTGCCTGTAGCGTCTGGAAAATTTCTTGAAAATGGGCCTTTTTTACGCCGAATTAACGTTACCCTCCCCTTAAGACACCTCGAGACTGGAAAATGAAAAACACTTGTTTATTGTACACAACGTTTCTTCAGTTAGAGTTACATAAGTGTAAAAATAATATCGGCCAAATGGCCGCCTCTGGACGCGTGACAAAAGCTTATGGTAAAGTTTTTCCTCACATTTTCCGGAATGGTCGACAGAATTGCAATTATTTCGTCTTTGAGTTGGTCTGTCATAGGTTGGTTAACGTAGGCACGACATCACTGTATCTTGAAATGAATCTCCTAGTGACGGTCAGGAGTCAGGATTTTAGAGCTAAATGCAGACTAATTGCTAAAGTTGTAAAACCACCCCCCCCGATGAAAAAAAATTTTCACCTTTGCACCCCCTCAAACGGCCAAATCCTCCCTTTTCGGTTTACTCGTGTAGGCGAATCTTGCAATCACTTCGATTAGTTCTATCTAAAGTAGAGCTTAGAAATTTTGCACACGTGTATAGGTCCGGTAGCAACGCAATATAATATATGGTATATCTACTAACTATCGTTCTAAAATCAATATGGCGGACGCCCAAAGATTGTGGATTACCATTTTCTTTGCAACCCCCTTGACATGAGTATTAATAAAAGGGTTTGACGAGTAGATTGCGATTAACTATGTGACGTCATTCTAAACCCAATATGGCGGACACCCCAAGATGGCTATTACCTGTTTCTTTGCAACCCCCTTGACATGGGTATCAAATGAAAGCATTGGACGAGTAAAATACGATAAGATTTGTGACGTCATTATAAACCTGCGGAACGGTAATCATTAAATCAAAATAAAAATCACAAAAACAAATGCAAACATTTTTAACCAAATATATCATTTTCGATGCATTTTGACGTTCTAAAAACAACCCCGTGTGCCAAATTTACCCCAAATATCTCTATCTTCAGATAACGTAAATGTTGGGCTAGTTCTGGCCTGAAATGAATCAAAACTCCGCTCCGCCATATTGATTTGTATTTTTTTCAAAAACAGCACTCGACATTCGAAAGTAGACAAGAAAATTGCATTGCATCACTTACCATCTTACGGGTATGTGAATTTTTTGATAACTAAATCGTACTACTGAGAAAATTGCGATTTTGTAAAAATATAAGAATTTTAGTCAAAGTGTTTGTTGAGTCATTATTATACCAAAACGCCAATCTCTCTAAACAAAATAAGCAAAAATCTCTAAAATTGATAGTCAAAATTGTTTACAGTGACTGATAATTGCCATATGGCGCAAATATTTAATGATCTATAGCTGCTTCCTTAATTGAATTCATGTTGTTGTTTTTTTAAATCAGTCAAGAGTGAGTCGGCCTCGCGTAATCACGGTTCAAAACTCTATCAACGAACAGTCGATCGGTTGAATTTAGTAAGTATATTTAATTCTAATCCAAAACAATCTTAAACAAAACACAAAAATACATTTTTTTCAGCAACTATGAGCCCTTTCAACCGATACCTTACAGTCTACACGATACAAAAAATAAAACTTTTTTATTAAATACCCACAAGCAACAAGCCACAACAAGTACTTACACACTTCTGTAGTTGTACTATATGGTATGAAATGCATTTATATTGCATTTTTACTGTTCTAGTGTCACAGAAATTTATTTTTAAAATGAGAGTGAGTTATATACTGCAAGACGCAAAAGATTTTGCGTTATTGTGTGATTTGAACGGGAATGGCACTGAACTTTCAAGTAGCAAAATATTATGAAAACATTGAACCATTGAAGTTTTTGACATTTTGTCATTCAAGTCTCACATTTTACTTTCAAATTATTTTCCGTGGTAAGTTATATGCCCAAAAGTCCACAGAAAATTTCGCTTGATATATATACCAGGCGCTCCATATATATAAAGCAAGTTCTGTTATCGTAAACATCGATAACCCCTAAAGAGAAAAGTGATGCCAAAACCATATCTAGCTTATTCATTTCATACCATATGACCCGACCCTCCTAAGAACCTAAGAAGTACGTGTACAAAAATTGGAGTTAACATCTAAACATCTGGAGATCAAGCCATATACCAGTTTTTGAGTGCACTCCTTATACTTAAACAAAATTTCCGACGGTTTTTATCCGTCTGCAAGGAAGATTTATTTATGTTCGTTTTTTTTTTGTAAACGTTGTATTTCTGCAGGGACATTCTGCAGTTCTATAAAAAATGTGCGACTTGTTATGGGGAACATTAATATTTAAACACCATTTCCTTCCGAACTCATCAAAGAATTCCGAGCCGCAAAAATGCCATAAATATGCTTAAATAAACCACTGGAGCACATAGCGCCCATCCATACTGGTTACGAGTTCTATTTTCTTTTTTAAATCACCACCATCACGATTTGTGTACAAAGACATCATTTAGCTGAACGTCAGCTTCCTAGCTTCCTGAAGTTTTGCCTTGCCAAGTAAACCGTCTCAATTGAAAGGGAGCACAATTCCAGGACACGAGAAAGGATATATTAATTGTGAGTTATTATCACGCTCTACCTATTCATCATACCGCCCAGACTGTTGCTGAATGCAAATGGGGGAGGGCAGGAGGAAATAAAACATTTTTCTGCTTTTGTTTTTGTTTCAGTAATAACAAGAGGAGTCAATTGGTTATCCTCAGGAATACCGAGAATTCCCATGGCATGTGTGTCAGACAGTTTCGTATTCATTGTGTAATAGTGTCCGACAATTGTTGGCCTGGCGAAATAGTTTCAATTGCAGGTTATTGCCCCGAGATAAATGCGGAGAGCTAAATTTGGAAAATGATCTGAATTCAGTGCAGCATTTGCAGAAGTCCTTTGGTTGGAAGCCTAAACATGTTTTAACTGGCCGAGCAATATTTCAATTGTGGGGAAAACGTGCATTATTTATAAAAGAGCCGAACAAGGCAAAGGCACCCTTTCGGCTTATTAAAGCCATCCAGACTAAATATATGAGCCAGACCACTTCTCCATGGAAAGGTATACACATCTGCGGAGGTGTAATTCCCCGGGCTCAATATTCTTTTAAAATAGAATCATGACGGGAATATGAACGCATGAAAAGGCGGAAAAAGAATATCGAAATATCCTTCACGGGAAAATTTATTTTCACTTGGCCTGGCGAACCGAAGGGAGCTCGGGGAGCAAATCGCGTTAGCGCTGCGTATTGCCCATGGTAGGTGGGGCGGAGGAGCTGAACATTTCCTAATGGATCTGATATGAGCCTTTGCCGGGTAATTCATAGCACACGAGAATTTAGATAATGATTTTATCTAACTGCGAGAAATTAGGCCAATTAAAGAATCACACACCGTTTCCAATCAATTCTTCAAATAACTTTAGTCAAGCAGTTAGTCTTTCTTTAATCTCATGTAGGACGGATTCCAGATCCCGCGAAGCGCTGTGGAGATGGTGTTATGGCGTGTTACGCACAGCAGTAGGTCTATGTATGTATGTACATGGTAACGAATTATGGAAAAACGGCTGAGGTCACGAGAAGTGAATTGAGTTTTTCGAGGGTCTTTTACAGGATGAGAATATGCCGAACATTCTTTGATACATATCATGGCCAATAGGAATAATAAACCTAAAAAGTATCCATCAAGTAAAAGAATTTTGTTTCTTATCAGTTACATTTCTAATAGAAGGTGGCGCAAAAGTTGTCACCCGATGTTCTTTGGCTGTTTTTTTCATGAATGAACTTTGGTTTTGCTTTTGGATTGTGTTTATTTGGTGTCTTGATTTTTTTCCCATTAAGTCGAGAAAATGATATCGGCCAAGTGGCCGCCGCCAGAATTGATGACCATACGGTCCTGATTTATGGCATTTTCCATCACTCTTGTCAGAACTTTCCGGCGATAGGTTCACGCAGTCTTGACGGATATTCTCTTTAAGGGCTTCAAGAATCTGAGGCTTGTTGACATATACTCGTGACTTCAAGAAACCCTTCGAAAAGAAGACTGGATGAATCAGGCGATCTAGCTGGCCAGTGAGAATCACCAAAACGAGAGATTAGGCGACCCGGAAATGCAGCCCTTAGAATTTCGGTTGTGGCTTGTGCAGTATGCGCCGTTGCTCCAGCCTGTTGGAACCACATGTTCTCCAGTCTCAATTCATCGAGTCGAGATGCAGGATGGCTTGAGCGTAGGTTACACGCGTTTGGCGGTCAACGACTAACAGTCGATGCACTGTCTGCATTTTGTAAGGGAACATCTTCAAGTCTTTCACCAAAACTCTCTGTAAAGACCGCCAATTGATACCCAATTGCGTGACACGTCGTCTGGTCGATACTGCGGGGTCCTCTGCAACATCGTCAGCCACATCCGCTATATTCTCAGAAGAACGGCTTCTCCGGGACCGCCCAGACCTGGCAACATCTCGTGTTGTCCCATACTCTTCTAGGCGAGCAGCTAAACGCCGTAGTGTTTGCCCAGTTGGTGTCGGACGACTGCTCCGTGCTGATGAATCTGAGTTGCATCCTATGTTTACTTTGCGCAAGACGCACCACGCGTCGAGAAGCCCCCGGTGGAATCGATTTAGGTTGACCTTTTTTTATTTTTGATTTTGATTAGCAAGTGTCCCAAGGTCTACATTGTATTATATCAATATTTGGCGACAAGGAAAACCTGTCGATGTCCGTTTCGCGCCGTTCAGTAGAATTGAGCCTATCCACGATGACTACATAGCGAATTTTGCGATTAGCTTGGTGGATGATGATGAGGACGATATTTAATATATTTTCAACAAGACAGTGCAACTTCCCATACAGCGGGCGTGACGATGTATTTATTGCGTGAAAAATTTGGTGAGTCGGCTATTTTACAACCAACCAAGATCTTGTGATTAAACACCATTAAACTATTTTCTTTGCGGCTATGTTAAATCCAGGTTTATACCAACGACTCTTGGATAACTCGAGGTCAACATTCGCACCACCATAGCCGCAGCCCGCAATACCACAAGAAATGCTGCACAGAGTCATCGAAAATTGGCATGTTCGGATCAATATGTTAAGTTCAAAAATAGCCATAGTGGTTACTTGAACAATATTCTATTTGAATCATAAATGGCATAGAATAAACCATCTAATAAAACCATTACAAACCAAATTCTACCATATTTTCTGTGTTTCATTTCAATTTTAAATCCTATCGTTCTTATTGGTAAACCCCTTAGTTTCAATTGAAAGACTGTTAAAAGACTAACGATAAACATGTTCACACTTCATAAATGTTCTACTCAAAAAACTGTTCCAATTGGTTTGAGTCACGTTTTTTCAACACACACGCACACACTATTGGAACTGCGATAAAGAAACACACATCGGAACACTGACTCTGTGTATATTCTCCCTTTTATTTTTCCATTATGAATCTCCTATGTGTGTTGACACTACAGATTTTCAAGTGATAGCTGCATCTAATAATATGGCGGCAAATTAAAATTGGAAACCAAACCAAACACTCTGTATTACATGACCAATAGCCCACTAATCACTTTAATATATTCTGAATGTATAAATCGACTTTTAAAGTTATTTCATATTTTCTACATAATCACGCTTGAAGTCGATACACTTGACCGAATGAATTGTGACCTTTTTCACCCCCACCATAAAACATGCTTTGGTTAAGCCCAAGCATTGTTTGTTTCAGTAATCACTTCTGAATTTGATGCAAATTTATTCCCTTAAAGAAAATAAGTCCATATTTCGTGTTAAGATGGATACAAATACTCCGAGGGAGACAAATATGAAGAATAAGGGGAATGGAGAACAATTTCATCAACGCCACTTGTCGATGCTCACGGCCTCAGAATTCGCAAGTAATTTTAAACGTCCATTTACCACCATCATAACAAGGATTTTTTCAATAAGTTATGAGACGAAAGCAAATTCAATGTTTTCGCATCTGATGAAAAAGTTAAGAGTGTGGAGACAACAAGACGAAGAACTTAGAACAAAGAATGTACGTGTTAGTGTAAATCACCATGGTGGATCGATTATGGTTGGGGGGTGTATGGTGGTCAGCGGAGTGAGACGGTTTATGTACCTCTAAATTTTAAATGACAATCTCCGCGAAAGTGCAGACAAATTGGAGACAGAACGGTCATTCACGTTTTATCAGGATAACGACCCCAAACATAAATCTATGGTCGTTTGTGAATGGATGTTATTATACTAATTTCCGTGGATTATCGACACTCCAGCACAATCATCTAATTTAAATGTTATTGAAATTCTATCGGATTTGCTGGATGAAAAAGTATGAGTACCTGCATAAAATTTCTATAGTATATAATACTAATATGTATATTATAATTACTTTACCTACTTGAATTTTATTTTATTTTGTCGGATTGTTAGTAATCAGAGGGCAATTTTTTTTGTTCCAAAAATTACAGAATTATTGAAGGCATTTGTAAGAATGAACTCACATTAATTGGAATAAAATATCGACATCGCAGGATTTTTCAATATTAGGTGCCCTAACCGACAGTATAAGGTACGCAACTGAACGTATTGAACGAGAGATTGTGAAGACTAATATCTTGCTATTATGGCTCTCAGAGATCGAATTGGAGGTTGCTATACAGTGTGGGTCATCGGCTGGTTTCTTTCTAAAACTGCTATAAAATTTCGATTATGGAATATAATTTAATTCAAATGGTTGCCTCGGCTGGCTTGGCAATAGCCTATCCTGTCAACCCAATTTTGCGGTAGATTTTCGACGGATTGGTGCCTTATTTAATAAATAGCTCAATCACTATTGAGCTTAAGTGCCTAAATCGTTTCGGATTGTCAGCATAGCATCGGTCTATAACGGCACCCAATAAAAAAAAGCCCAATGTCGTCAAATCGCACCTATGCGGCGGCCAGATGCATCTCCAAAATGGTTGTTTATATTATTATTGTACTTAGTGCGCAAAAGATTGATTGATGGACGTTTTGTGTGGCACATAGAGCCATCCAGCTGGATCCAGAGGTCGCCCAAAGCCTCTCCGTTGACCGTAACATTTAATACCAGTTCATTCCATAAACCACATCAAACAGTTACACGCTGACGATGCCATATCAGCTTCTCTACTACTACTACGTGTGGGTTTTCCGAGCCCCAAATTTTATTTATTTATATACCCGAGAGAAATGCGCCTCATCCGATTTTTTTAAACAAAATCGGCGTCAATTTCAAGCTCTGGTACCGCAGGATTACAAATTCGAGTCACAATTTTATAGTCCAGTCAAAATTCCCATAGAGTTGAAATTTTTTACAGACCTTAAATACATACATCATTACAAATGAAATGTCAAATATCCCCATCGATCCAAATTGCGCTAAAAATAATATTCAAGGTCAAAAGTCAACATCGGTTTTGTGCATATTTTTCGTAAACGGTGTTATCGTAAAAATAGTTCATACGAAAGTTGTAGATCTTGCAATTGTCTACAAAAATGCTTCATATACTAGATATCACGATTTCAAACATCGAAAATACCAATTTGCAGCCATACGTTCCCGCGGTCAACCGTGACAGTCACGACAAAAGTTATAAGCAAACTTGTAGTACTCGAAGCGAACTCTATGCTGGTATCAACACTTTCGCCGTAGCTGCAAAAACAGTCGAGAAACTAGAAAAACAATATTTGCACCTGTAGCCCCTCCTCGAGCTCCCGTAATAGTTACGACAAAAGTTGTAATAAGCAAAGTTCTAGTGCTCAAAACACCTTCTACGATGGTACGTAGTAGCTTTAACAAAAGTTGAGATGATTTAAAAACAAAGAATTTTTGTAGGCAATTGCTAGATCTACAACTTTTGTATGAACTATTTTTACGATAACACTTACCGTTTACGATAAATATGGGAAAAACCGATGTCCTTCAAAAAAATTTTTAGCGCAAGTCGGAGCGATGAGGACTTTTGACATTTCATTTGTAATGATGTATTTAAGGTCTGTACAAATCTTTAGCTCTGTAGGAATTTTGTCTAAGTGTGGACTTTTTTATGTCTATTTTCTACCTAACATACACGTTTGAAAGGTATGAAAAGCAGAAATTGGTAAATTTCCTCAGATCACTTGAGGTTGCATACACCCCATATGCAGTCTAACGGTTAAAATTTCAGATAGATTAGCTGGTTAGTTTACTTGTTATTACTTGTCAGCGTGGGCGGCGTCAGTTGGAATTGCAAAAACGTTGTTTTGAGAAAACTAAATTTGAATGCGCAGCTGTTTATACAAATTCTTAAACAAGCAAAAATATTACGTTATATGCTTTGTCCGTGCATTCATTCTTAAAGATGTTTACATACTTCCAGTATGTACAAGAAAACAAAATTGATTTTTTAAATATCTATGTAAACAATAGTAGTAGTATCTATGTAGAAAATAGTAGTACCGCTTTTGGGGTTATGAACTTTTCCCGCAAATAAACAATTCTTGACCACTGTGCAGCGGGGAGTATTTCTTAATAGATCCGAATGAGGAACCTTTGTCGGGTAATTTATCGCACTCGAGCATTTCGATAATGATTTTATCTATCTGCGAGAAATTAGGCCAATTAAAGAATCACACGCCGTTTCCAATCATCTGTTCAAATAACTAGCCAAACACCAAGCAGCCAGTCTTTCTTTAATCCCTCGTAAGACGGAGTCCAGGCCTCGGGACGAGCTGGGCAGAAGACGCTGCTGGTGCGGTGCGCGGCGGCTATGCACGTCTCGAGGAAATACACCCAATACAGCCAAGGAGGTCATTAAACCGGCGATGAGTTGTTTGCATGGAATGTGGTGTATGAATGCTCCTTCAAGTGGATTTTTAGTTTTTAATGTTACTCGCCGGATCCCATGTCCCTCCCTGTTTATTTTTATTACTTCCTTCGCCATAACGAGTGCGAGTCTGCTTTGAGACCAAACAGAGCAGAAGTACTGTAGAGCACGCTGGAATAGTAAACATTTTCAACACTATTCCACAAATTTACCACACAATGGCAGCAACAAGGCCCCACTCGCATCAGTCTCATTTCGGGCGTTCTGATTTACGGCACGGAGGCTCCCACATGTGTTAAACCGCCACCGTTGCCGCCGCACGAGATATTAATGAATTTTATCGCCCGAATGGAGCTTGCAATTATCAGGTCACTTGCCATTGCGAGACATCGAGTGCCCCAATGTGCCGCAGCGAGATGCTACGCGATTCACACCGCGGCCGCTGTATCAGTTTGACCCCAAGAATCTGTTCGCATTCAAATTAACTCGTCCCAGCGCTGGGTGCTATCTCCTCTGTGGCATTTGTGGCCTCTTCGGATGTAATTAGCACTACTTTTCACATAAGTAGGCAAATAGCCCCCGTTCGGAGTTGATTAGCAAATCTGCGGCAGAGTACCATAAATAGTAGTTCTATTCTGTCCGATGAGTGTGCTCTTTTAATTCGTTTTGTTGTGCCGCTGCAAATGGTGCAGATATTATAGGAGCATTGCGTGGTCGATTGAAAATGCCAAAAGGAAATACATATCTGCGATTTTCAAAGGCACACATGCACAGCAAACCTACACCAGGAGGAAAGATAGTTTACAATATCAATATACATGCAGCTGTTTAGAGTGCGATAAGTAAAATCCAGACAGTCAGCTAAACCCAATACCCTTCTTGGCTTAAGTGGTCGGTCATACATAATTAACATACAGCAAAGACGGGCTGCCTTCGATTTATTTTGATAGTCTTTAAATAATGGCAACGCCCCGTGAGAATGATACTTAGAATCAAGTACATCGCTCAATTGCACAGGTATAACAATTACCACTTGCGATACCTGATAAGAATCGAACAAAAGCTATAACACTGTAGCGAGGCCAGGGGAAACGTAAGGTTCAATGAACACCTCCCTTCAACGAAGCGGAGCAGATCTTAATTTCGTCCCTAGAAGGACGACGAATCGAATTATAAATTGAAATTCGAACACCTATGTACATATCCAATTCAAGAAATTATGCACTGTTGATTTGATAACGGAATTGCGTGCCTAGCTGTAAGCGAAGAATGTTGAAAGATAAAGAGACGATAAGACTCAGATTTCATGTGATACTTTTTCTTCTGATGAAAATGATTCGTTCTTGCCCCACTTTAAATAGGGTAAAGCAATCTGCAACAGATTTAATAAAATTTAATTGTTTTAAGGTTTTAGCAGTTTTAAGGAAAGTTTCTGGTTTAGAATTTTTTTAAAAATCCAATTATAGGGTTCCATCTACAAAACATACAGTTACCGTCCAAAATAATCGCAACTAAAATCAACAAATGTTTTCCCTTCCAAAAAATATAAAAACTGTTGAAAAAAAACTTATGAATCGGTTGTTTGAGAAACCCTATGTCAACAAATTTTGAAAATCGATTCAAAATAGAATATATGTCTCCTGAGCTTGTTACAGCGCGAATGAGATGCACCAGAGGTAGAGGAATGAGTTCCAGTCAATTAAAGAAGAGCTTTGAGCGTTGGCATACACAGTGAGGGGAATCGTGCGACTTACGGGGTCTTAAAAATAACCGATTCAATTAAAGTGCTAGTCTTCTCTAATTATGTTAGTATGTGTGCTTATAAATGGTTATCCCATGACTGTACATTTAATTCATATACCTAAAGTGTGGCTCAAAAATAATTCTAATTTAGAATTGCGCACCATTTCTGTCTGTCAAATTTGGTAGCTGTCATAAAACATAAACATATTCATTTGCCAAATGCCATGTTACATTTTAGAAGAACGTTTCCTAATAAATTGTGAGGATCTATTACAAAAATTAGGACAGTTTACAATGACTATTCGCAAGGTGCATACCTACATGTTCAATTTGGTGTGCATAATCGTTCGTTTTTTTTATCGAAATTGGATGGGATGTACGTAAATGACGTGTGTTTTCAACAGGATGCGGCGACCTCTCGCGACCGAATGACGTTTTTGCATGTCGTTTCATCTCTCGTTTTGGAAACCAAAACTGAATTTTAAAAGGTTATTTCCAGGGAAATGCACCCCGTACTAGGCAAAATATCGTGATTTTTCCTCAGATCGTGCCATTACCCGTTGATTCCATCTGGACAATAAAATATAGTAGTCTGGCTAATAATGGTCGGCCGGAGAGAAGGAGGTTCTCTTGAATAAAGTCCCACTGGTAGGTTACCTCTTGTGTGGTTGTCCTGCTTGGGCACGATATTGGGGAAAGATCATCGACCAGGAAGGAGCAGTTGAACATGACTGACATTCGATCTTCTTCTTTGAAAGACATTTTGGAAATCTTTTAAGGTAGCAAATGGTATTTTGTTATTTTGTGTTAGTCATAAATTGGCCAATAAAAATTTTGTTTTGAATTTTCATTTTCGCTACAAAAATGTAATGCAATTTTACAATATTCTTACTATTTCGCTCCAGCCAATGATTTTGGTCACAATAAAAGCATCGAACAAGAAATGCCTGCTTTGTTTCCAGAGGGTAACACTTTGCGTTATACTCTAAATGAACGGTATCCACTAATACGAATGTGTCAAGTTGTGTTAAATTTAAGTGCGTTAATGAATTTAAACAGGGAGAGTGCCCTGCCACACTGCCATTTAACAAAGATCTAATACTAGATCTAGAAAAGTCAGGCGTAAACATCGTACAAAACATCTTCACGAAATCAAACAGAAACATCAAAGAATCGTTCCAGTCAATCGACAGTATCTTTTCATTAGCACTGATCTAACGAAAACAAAACAAAATATCTAGTTATTGCAAAGCACAACAGCAGCGGTACAAATAAGATAAAACTGAAAGTGTTTAGCTTTGAACAGGTGGATAGCTTCGTTTATTAGGAGCTAATATAAGCAGTGCTAACGATCGAACAGCCGAGATTCACAGGCGAATTGCGATAGGCAATAAAAGCTTTTCCAGAATTCAAACAATTGCACAATCTTGCTCGGTTAGTGGAAAACTAAAATTTGCAATCTATAAAAAAAACTCTTTATATTTGTTTTTGTTTACAATCGGAACTACACGATATAAGCAGGATATAAGTTTTTGCAAGATAAATCTATCGAATCTTTTGGAGTGTTTTATTTGATGGATATGGAAGTCAAACATCTGCATTTAGGAGGAAAATACTGTCTATAAATATTATGGCTAGACGTCTGTTACCAATTTTTTTATTAGATTGTAGCATCCGTCTACCGTATTGCTTTAAGTGCATTCTAGTTAACCTACAGAAGACAAGCAAATATTAAAATGCAATTGCTTACCGATCGCCATAAGTTGCGCCTAAATTATGAAAAACAAAAAATTTCATCTTTGAAGGCTGTCCAAATTTCGCATTTTCTGACGAATCTAAAATATATCCTTATGGGTCAGATGGGCCTAAATGAACGAGAAAAAAGGAGAAGCGCCGCTAAATAAATGTATTATTAAAGAATACATCAATTTGTGAGGTGGAGATATTATGCTTTGGCGATGCATGTCTAGTGAAGTAGTCGGAATCTATCTGCGAATTAAAAATAGGATGATCTAATATTAGTATTTTGAAAGCAAATTTAGAACGTAGCCTTGGAAATTTTGAAGAAATCGCTTGCGATGTTATTTTATTGATTTGCCCTCCACAATCCTACACAACTTGAATATATACATGCACATAGACAAGAGCTTTGGTGCAGGGTTGAATCTGTGTGGAACAAAATTCCAACAAAACCTGCGAGAACTTAATTAACAGCATACCAAATAGAATTATGGCAGTTTCCACTGCAAAAAGAGGATAGGTCAGGGACCTAATACTAAAGAAGTTCAAAAAATGATGAAAGGTAAGCTCACAACTTTTATCAAAACCTAACAGATCCGCTTTTACAGGAATTGCTCTATTGCAAGCATATATTCGTTTTGTGTTATTCTACTAGAAGATTTAGATTAAATTTTGTTTCGTTCTTCTTCGAAAGTTTACTCCTTTTAAAAATAAGTGTTTAGTAATTTTCAACTAAATATTTGATCGATCGTTATGGAGTAATTTGCATTATAAAAATAAGTTTTCATTATTAACTGCTCCGAAAATTTCTAGTTGCAGGCTGTTCTGTATCGGCGCGGCATATTTTTTCAATTGCGATTGCATTCGCAATGGTGATCACGATAAATCATAACAAGGCGATTTAATTCATCCGTTCCCACTGAGATCGTTAGCGTTCATCCATTAATGTTGCGTTCAGATTGGTGAAAGCGTCTGAATGCATTTTAACGCAGGTCACGATAAAGCCGACTCACCCCGGCGCGTTCACGTTTGCGTTCAGGCACAATCACGATCAAACGTAACAAAGCATTTAAAAACGCATACGCAATCGTCTGGGCCGTTACTCACCGTTCACGATCGTTCACGATTTTGATTGTGATCAGACCGTATCACACAGACGCAATGCGATCACATAAGCGATTACTAGAAATCAGGTTTGAAGGCCGACTAACACCGGCGCGTCCGCGTTCAAGTAGTGATGACGAGGGAACTATCAAACGCGCGATCGTATCGCGTTTGTATGAAACGGTCTGAACGCGATTGACATTATGAGCGCATACGCGATCGCAAACGCGCATGCGTCGGTGTGGACGATCTTGACACTTTCGTCCAAGAGTTGTCAATTTCTAGAATTTCACTCGCGATCGGCGTTCAAATGTATGCAGACACGTTCACAATATTGATCGCTAAACGCTTGTGACTTGCGTTCTCGGTCTGAAAGTATGATTGGAAATACTTTGTTACGTTTGATCGTGATTAACGTGAACGTGTATGTGTATGTAAACGCACGTGCCGCTGAGAGTCGGTATGAATCAGTCTTTATAAATCTAAATACGTTTTCCTACAACCACATTTCTTATCGCATTAACAGTAAAAAAAATTAGCCGATTAATTTCCGAAAAAGATGCCCCTATAGAAAAATCTTTCTGGATTTCTGATTAATCTTTTTCTTTGCTTGCAATGTTTCCCAACCTTTATACAGTCTAGTTTAGGATATTCTTAATTCACTCCAAAATCGCTAAAAAGCTGCACGATTATTAAAATGAAATACTAAATTAATAATGAAGTCAATGTACACTAATATCGGTGAACATTTTTTACAATGCTTCATGGTTCCTAGATCTTTAAGTGATCGAAAAATCGTAAGGCAGGAGGGAAGGAAGATTTTATTATCACAATGGCAAGGTGACTAGAAGTCATTAGCTATATGGTACCACGACGAGGAAAATGTTATCTTGCTTTATGACCGTTTTAATTACTCTTCTTTACTGACGGTAAAACGTTACATGTAGACTAGGGATCGAATCTTGTATCTCATCTCGAGTTTAGTCTAAATTAATTTAATATCGAATGAACCTCTATACATGAAGTTCAGCCAATTTAAGTCATTTTGACGTAACCCGTAGTCAGATCAGATACATAATTCCACCCCAGGCCTAAAGGTTCATAAAAAATTTAACAAGATCTTAAAATTCATAAAATCGAGAGCGCATACAAACCAAACATGTTATCACACGATGTTTCCATGTTATTTGCAGCAAATCAAACGGACCTGAATTGGCTTCATGGTTGATTTGTTTCATGGCATTCCATTTTTTTTAAAAAGCACTTGGAAGTGTGCTCTACACGATCATATTGATTTAAAAGTCTCTCGTCAAATGAACGAATCAACGTTTTTGTTTGTGTGAAGATAACCTTTGGCCTAATAATACTATGTTTGCATTGTCTCAGAAATCGCGTGATTTCGGTTAGTTGATTTTTGAGTCTTGTAAGCGCTCACAGTATCATTAATTAGATTTGCTTTGATTTCAACATAAAATTTTATTGAAACAATGTAGAGTAAAATTTTATTTTGAAGTCGTTGGCTGCGTTAAATAAAATAACAATAAAAAACATTTTTTTAAAACAAGCTTTTATTTAAGTTACCTACCTACATACTTATGAAATTTTAAGAACTTTTGGAATTGTGCTAACTGTAACCAATTTTATTAAAGTAAATTATTGTATCAATTGCGATAACGTTTTATAAAAGCTTGTTGCGATGTGGGATGAAAACTCAACATTCACGCATACCTACTAATGTGAAAACTCAACATACCACAGATACAGTTACTCTGTCGAATGTCTTGAGTTCACTTAAGAGCGATTTCAAGTGTGAAAGCCTATTTGATACCTAATTTGGCGATTTTTTTCTGCGAAACGATAACTATATTTGAGATTTTTTGTGCATTTCTATTTAATATACTAAAGAAAGGTTTCATTTTAAAAAAAATAAAAATCAAGGCGCTGCAGAAAACAAACACCACAAAAGACCACATCCCTTCCAGCTTTCTTATATCAAAAAATCTTCTCAAATTCTCAAAGTAGAGGCTTGTGGCTATCGTTCTGCCTAGATTCAAGTCAAAATTACAAAAGCTCTACAAATGGCGCGAAATTCATTAGTAAAAACGAATTTTCCCCTTTTTCGTCTTTGAGTGGCCGTAACTTCGTCTTTAATATCGCAAAAAATCTAAGTCTAGTCACGACGAAAATCAAATGTCTGCCAAATATTTTAAACCCAAGTTTGTTAAAATCTAACAATTTTTATCGAATATATCGAAGTACTGCACGCCAACTCAAAAAATGGTTCGGAGAAAACCCCGTTTAAAGTTTTGAAAGACTCGGTGAATTCGCGGAGCGACCGACCCGCCTTCATAAAATTAAATACAACTCATTTTCTAGAGCAGATATGATGAAAAGGTTTGCATAGGGTTATTATAGAGGCTTCAGAATATCTAAAAATGCACAAAAAAAAACAAATTTCCTAGTCGTGTTATGCATTTCAACGGCCTCATCAATTCAAGGCGCTTGCGAGTTAATATTGCTCCAAATATTAGTATTTGAAAGAAAGCGTTTATACGACCAAACCACCAACGATTTCAGGGAAGGGTAACATCTGACGAATACTGTTTGAAATATATGGTATTATGCTAAATTATGCAAAAATAACATGGAGTGCTTCGCGAACAGAATGATATTGTGTCAGTGGAGTGGAGGAGACAATTTCTGTGATATTTACATTCCATACATAACCGCAACATTTTTGCAAAATACCAATAAAATTCAAATGTTCTCAATGTTTTGCGTTTTGTTGATAAATATTGAAATGGAGAGAACTCCGTAGTGCCATCGCCAAACTCCTCAAAATGTTAATTTACCGACAGGGCACGTGGTACTAATTACTTCAGGGAATTCTCGTTACCAGGTAAAGCTACTTAATTTCTCCATTTACCGTCTGCAGAGGGATTAAGTAGATTTCGCCCATTCAGCTTTTTTAGGTTACCTTCAAATGCATTCAGCGTTCTCATTAAGTCTTTAGGAAGTATCATACCAACTCCATCTTTTGCAGGACTGCCCGGGATATTCCCCGAACTTAAATTATTCCTTTCCGCCGGTAACTCGATTTTGAGGCAGCCTGCTTGTGGATTAATTAACATCCTAAATATTCAAGCCAGCAATCGACCAGCAACGGAAAGAGGTCTGGAGGACTTCATCAAACATCTGTCTAACTGGAGGCAGTTCACAACTAGTCTGGCTGGGTCTGAGACGTAACGACAAAGTAACGAGCAATTTGGCAGAGGACTAATGAAAGGCATTACTTCGTTCGCAAACTTTTAAATTGATTGCCAGCAGTTCCTCCATTCAAAGATATGAAGAGAAGTTTATGCGGCCCATTTTTAAAACTAACATCAGGGGCAAGCCTTCGGAGGAAGGAGGGAAAGGTGACTTGTCTGAGATATTTCTTATTTGGGTTATCTGGACTGAATAGGGATTTGAAGAAGCCCACCAATAAAAGGGATTCGGACAAAAGCCTGGAGACCGCCAGATTTTGCTAAGCGTCTTCTGCTGCTAAAACCAGCTCGGGCGCACTATAATCAATGCACACTTGGCCGGAGGGGCCTTTATAGGCACCGCGCTCTGTCCTAAATACCACAACAACTTGCAGTTTCTATTGGGAGCCTATCAGATGTGCAAAAGGTGCTTTTATCGGTGCAAAACGGCAACGACCATCGCCCCGCGACTTCTCAGCATGTTTGAAACGAGATTTTAGCAAAATAGACGAAATGGAGCACTGGAAGCCGTGGGTTTTGTCGGCGATGGCTGCATGATAACTAGATTAGCAGTGGGTCGCAGTCCTGCAAGTATCGGAGCGATTAGTGCCAGAGCCTCAGAAGTACCAGATTCGCGCTGCTGCCGATGGTAACTTTCACAAATTCGAGGGACATGCAGCCATACACCGGGAACTGTAGACAAAGCCCAAGTTTGCCTTCACGCAATGCAGAAGACCAGACAACGGTGTGCCCGGGATATCCTTTTGCACGCAAATAGCAGAGGGCTCCACTTGTGATTTATAGCGATCCCCTGGCCCAAAACAATTGGCACGGACCCCGGCAACTTGACCTATGTGCCTCCCTGGTGGCACCACACAATTGACACACTAATTCCACCGGGGGTAGTCACGAAAGATTTGTTCTTTTTAATCGGAGCTTTAGCATAGCATAACGCTGGGGCTGAGGCATATATGTCGCTGATTCCCCCCGTCCTCCGCAGCCAACATCGGTGCGAGCGATTGAACTCGATTTCAAGAACAGGCATCCGGCCTTCGGGGGAGCAGCTGGCGGTGCAGCCTCACTAGGGATGGCATGAATATTAAATCCTGCCCGCCGTGTCTCGAGCACTCAATTAGAACGGTGCAAGGGGGCGGTGGGCTGATTAAATTTTAAATTCGGACAGGCAGCGAGCGCTCCTCTAAACAAAGTAATTAAGCGGCTCACGGTTGGGGGACTGCTCTCGGTCGCCCCCGACGCACGGTCTCCGGCCAGCTACAAACAAATCTCGTCTGCACATAAAACACGAACGACCGAACCATTAATAAGAGGGCCCAGTCCCAATCTGAGGGCCAAGACCAAGGAGGGAGCTGGCACTGGTTCACCGTGAAGCGATGCTTTGGAGCCAAAGTGTGTAATCGATTTTCACGCAAGGGGCCCCAGCTCCCGTTCAATTGGAGCCGTCCTTGTTTTCTGCGGCA
The DNA here is from genome assembly GCA_947538895.1 of Neoitamus cyanurus. Classification (NCBI taxonomy): domain Eukaryota; kingdom Metazoa; phylum Arthropoda; class Insecta; order Diptera; family Asilidae; genus Neoitamus; species Neoitamus cyanurus. The sequence continues at coordinate 30,579,849 of OX384541.1, read as the reverse complement.
TTTTTCAGCCTCTAGAACACACGCTGGGCCATTGAATTCAGACGGAAATATTGCACAGGAACCCGGCTACTCACCACAGAAAACAAAATGTCAAAAGCGGTGTAACAGCTGCAAATAAACACGAGATTTCGGCGGCTTCCCCCGGAGATGTCCGAACGAAAACACTCAAAAGAACCGAACACTAATCGAACCAATTAATTTTGCAGCGTTATAGTCATATTAAAAGCATATTTCCACAACAAAAACACACGAACTGCGAAATTTTCAAGAGCGACGCCCTTCAAACAGAACCGATGCTGGCGTACAACTACAATGAGGAAGGGAGTTGCGGAAGCAAACCAGCCGCCACTTCGGGCTATTTCGCGGCTGTCTGATTTGCGCTTCGGTGACAGATAAAATTTCCTTGAACTGAAGTCATCCGCAATTCGCTTAGGGGAAGTTATTTTTATTGCCCGTAAAATTAATTTTAAATGTTAAAACAATCTTCTGCAAATAACCCTTTTAAAACTGGTACACGTATGATAAAAGCAGACAAGTACTATTTTATTTTAACTTTTTTATACTTAAAATGCTTCCTTATCCTGTACTCAGACTCCGTAAATTCATATCATGTTCCTGAGTTCTTCACCAAAATATATTGAAACCAACAACCTTGAATTTAGAAGTGAACGAAATCCCTCAAAGCTTTTGAAAACTTTCTTGGTTTATAGCCAAATAAGAAACCAACGGGAAAGCTTTTATAAAAGTTGGTACGCTAAAATGTCTTCATGGGAACACAATAGGTGTCGAAAAAAGCTTTTTAGTACTGCCCGGGCCCGTTACAATAGGTGCGTTCGACTTGCCACTGCCTCAGTGAGGCGGCTCACTTTGAAATCAGCTGTCAAATTGACTTGCTCAGTTTCGGCTCAGTGAGCATGGCTGTGCAAGAAAAACGCTTTGAAGTGATTTGATATTTCAATTGTCTTCTCAAAATGGTTAGAGGGGTTGATTCTGAACTGAGGAACTGAGCTGAGCCAACTGAGAACAGAATTTGCTGGCTCAGATGACTCACTTCTGGCTCAGAAAACACTAGTGACACCATCCATGACATTAGAAGTGAGAAAAACGCTGCGGCTCAGTGAGAAACTGAGCAAACTGAGCCGGCTCACTGAGGCAGTGGCAAGTCGAACGCACCTAATAACAGAAAGTAATGAGCCGCCATTTTAATTGAAATGCGATAGCGTAACACTAAATTCTTTGCATTTTGGTAACTTATTGGCGGAAATTGTCTTGGGAAAATTTAACCGGATGCATGGATCGTATCGAAATCAATTACGCGATTTTGTGTAGGTAACTTTTGACAGCGACGACAAAACAAACGCACTCAACTAACATTGAAGGAAACTTCTAACTGCACATTTGTGAAGTATGACACAAAAACCGCTCAGAATTCTATTCTTTCCGTAGCAATGAAGCATGTCGAAAAGTGGAGGAAGCACATAAAACACAGTGCATGCTCGCTATAGTGAAGGTTTCTAAATAAATTGTTTGTCTTAATGCCTTAGGCAAACTAGAGCTCTTGAACTAGTCCATGACGTCATATTTGATATCAGAACTGGTTCAACACGCCGTTACACACTCAATTTATTTTGGACTGTTTCAGTAAGTTCAGTGTCTCGTTTGACACTTTGCTGGCTTTTTATAAAAATTCATGAAATTACCATTATCTTGTTTCGTCTCAGCATTGACAAATTTTTAGTAACATATTTTTCCGTTACTGGGCGCTAACACCAGCAAAAGGTACACAAACTCAGTTTGAAATTGATAAATAAATCTTTTATGTATAAGAAATGGTTTGAACTAGTTCAATTGTGCGGATCTGTAGTAACTATTTACTGTAAACCCTGCGCCCCCAACATGAACTCGACTCCACCGAAAGTGCATCGACTGCACTCGGAGTGAAATGTTCATCACCACGAGCTACCTACTCAATACGTTAATGGGAAGCATATGTGTGTTGATATGGTACGGGCTAATTGAGTAACCGTACTCATTTGTTCTGCCCGCACAAGTGCTAAGTAAACAAATAGCACGCGAAGCAACTGCCGCACAAGCGCCATGCAATGCGCTGGGGTGAGGTCAAACTGCGCCATGCAATTGGGTCAAGAAATGGTCACAATTCTTGCAACCTGACACCCTCACTGCGTTCGGGTAATCGCTTACGGAAAGTAAGATTGATTGCCCTGGCAAGCAAATTTGTACAAATTAGGTAAATTATTTTAAATAAACGGGTATTGTTAAACAGAACTTCGTTTGATTCATTTGGTATCTGCATTCTCTGCAGCACCTCTGAACCCTCTTCCATTCGCTCCCTTAAGGTGCTCTGCTCTAAGTAGGTGGCATCTACAGGGTAGGAGTGCTGCCTTGAGGCGGGCTCCTCTCTTCGCTTAACGTAGCCACGAGCTACTTTATGAGACCATCGTTGGACCATCGGAAGACGAAGAAAATACATCTAGTCCAGAGGCACACTCCATGGCTACCATAACTGTGTAGGACTACCAGTGGCGTTGCGTGGGTGTCAGCCGCCCGGGGCGGAAGAAAATGTTGCCGCCCTCTTATTTAGGTATTTCAATTTGAAAGCCTATAATATACAGTAATTCTAAAGAACTTTTCGGCAAGAACAGGAATCATTATTGTCTATTGTATTGAGTCGTTGAGGGCAAAAAATATAACATACAGTTAGGCGCGTGGGGCAGAAGGGCAAAAAGGTTTTTTCTCATTTATGTATTGTCATTAGTCCTATAAATAATTTCGTGAAAACCCTTAAAAATGTCTGCCATTTCACGAAAAAAAATTGTTTCATTATCTACATGATTCTTGCTACCGAAGTACACATGATTATATTTTTAGAATTTTACTTCGCGAAATGGCAGTTGTTTGAAAAAAAACCGTTTTTTTCGACGAAAAAACTCGAACTAAATGGCTTGTAACTTGTTTTCCTTATACATATTGAGTCTCTATAAAGTGTGTACTTCGTAGATAATTTAATAATAAAGGTCCAGTTAAAATTTGAAGTCAATCGGATGAAAGCTGTTCGAGTTAAATTAAGGGGTTACATAGGTCTTGAAGGAAAAAAAACAACTTTTTCAAAAAATTGTATTTTAAAACCATAAATTTTTTTTATTTTAAATTTACACATAGAAAAGTTCAGCATTTCTAGAAGTTGCAAAAAAATTTTCAGCTAAAAATATTGAAAATTGTCGATTTTCCTGCAGTTTTCCTCGTCCAGCCTTTTTTTTGCGGTAGGCAAGATTTCTCGAGAACGAATCGACCGATTTTGCTGAAACTTTGCATAATTTCTCTTTATAGTATTGTTTCGTGATCAACCGAAGGGATTTTCAATCGGTTGACTTGTTCTTGTTTTACACGAAGAATATTTTTTAAAAACGATGAGAATCGGAAAAATGATAAAAAATATGTGACGAAAATACATTCAATTCAATTCAATTCATTTATTTAGCATGGATAACAAAATTTCAGATGTCGCTAACACTAGTTTCGTACATTAAGGGAAACGAAATATGAGAAAATTTCTTACCACTTCAGTCTTAAATTATAGAAACTATAAGAAAATACATTTGAGGAAAAACGCAAAACCTCATAACAAGTGTCAAGAGTTAAAACTTACCTAATATACCTCACTATCAAGGTTAATATTAAATTTTATTTAAAGACTCCTGCTGTCAATACATTTCGCTATTATTGTATCTGTTGCTACTTTTGGAGCAGATGTCTTCTATTAATTTTGTGCTACTAAGGTCGTGCAATAATTTTGTAGAACAGTACCAAGGGAGCGCCATAATCATTTTCAAGATTTTGTTTTGTTGTGTTTGTAATTTCTTTTTATGTGATTTAGCACAGTTTCCCCATACAGGAGATGCATAAGTTAAAATTGGTTGGAAAACCATTTTATATAACATATTAGAAGTTTATTGCTTATATCTAGGGGAGAGTGACGCTTTATAAGAGGGTATAATGTTTTTATTAATTTATTTGTTTTCTCTATGTTTTTATTGACATGCAGGGCGTAGGTTAGCGTTTTGTCTAAATGGACACCGAGGTATTTTATGTTATTAGACCAGGGGATGTCTTTGGTATTGAATTTTAGGGGCCTATCAGGTAGTAGTTTCTGGCTTCTTTTCCTACTAAAATATGCGCAGGATGTTTTGGATGCATTCGTTTTTATCTTCCACTTATGGAAGTAAGCTTGCAAGGAGACTAAATTTTTTTCCAACTTATCAATTATTTTAGTAGGATCTATATCAGAGTGGTATAGGGCCGTGTCGTCCGCGAATAAGCTGATGTTACAATCAATATTTTCGGTTATATCGGAGGTGTATGTATTATATCGTACAGGGCTGAGGCAGGATCCTTGGGGAACTCCTGCAGTAATTCTCATTGTATCGGAGAAGGTGTCGTTAATCGAAACATAGAAATGACGATTTGTGAGAAAGTTATGAATTATTTTCACTATATGGACAGGGAAGTTCGACTTGATCATTTTGTATATTAAACCCTCGTGCCAAACAGAGTCGAACGCCTTTTCAATATCGAAGAGTACCACTCCTGTAGACAATCCTGACTCCATTTTATCTTTAATGTGGTGAGTGATTCTTCTAAGCTGGCGCGAAGTAGTATATTTTGGCCTGAAGCCTAATTGTTGTGGGGGGAGAATAGGATTGCTTTCAAGATGGGAGTTTATCATTTCGTGGATTAACTTTTCAAATAGCTTACAGACTGTGTTTAGCAGGCTTATAGGCCTATAGCTACTAACATCTTTAGGTTCCTTTCCGGGTTTGAGGATGGGAATGATTTTAGCAGTTTTCCACTTGTTCGGAAAATATGCGATTTTTACGCATGCGTTAAAAATGAACGTAAGGAAAATAATGCCCTGTTTAGGTAGTTGTTTAAACACCTCTGCCTTAAGATTGTCTTCTCCGGCAGCCTTCCTGTTTTTCAGGGTTTTTAAAACTGAGAATACTTGTTTAGGGGGGAAGTATAGTTTATTTGGTGTTGGTAAGGCGGTCTGGTGTAGGTCTCTAATTGCATTGTTAACTTCATTTATAGTATTCTGATCAATAAAATTTATAGTAGCTGCGTGAGAACTACTAAAATGTTTAGCTAGTGCATTTGTCTTTTCCTGTGTAGTGAGACATTTTGTAGTATTGTGGAATAGTGGAGGTAAATGGTATGATTTATTTTTCATAATTTTTGTAAGGTTCCATATCGTTTTGCATCCTTTCTGGAGAGAAGAAAGCCTATTGGACCATGAAATATTACGAAACATGTATATTTGTTGCCTAACTCTGCGGTTTAGCTTATTAAGTTCGCGTTTGAGAGCGACTGTCCTAAATGTGTGCCATTGCTTCCGTGTTTTGTTTTTAACTTTGATTAGCTCAAGGACATCGCCAGGAATTTTCATATTTCGGAATTTAGTAATGTTTATTTTTGGTGTTGAGTTCTTTAGCGCTTCATTAATGGAATTGTAGAATATATCCACGAGATTGTCAATGTCGTGTTCAATACGAATGGAGGCCAGAGAAAGGCTAGTAGCTTTAATTTACTGGTTATAAAGCGTTTGAAGATGTTCCAGTTTTTTTTGTGTTTAATGTTTGTCTGGTTATGGTATTTACTGATTTATCATATAAGGTTATTCGGACAGGCAGGTGATCTGAGGAGAGACTATAGTCGGCAGTAGGCGTAGAAAGGTTTATTTGGCTATTTGTTAAAAAAAGATCCAATACAGATGGCGTCAGTAAGTTGTTAGATGGTTGATAAGTATGTTCAGAAGGATATAAGATTGATATGGGGTGCGTTAAAGAGAGGGTATGCAGAGATTTTCCCCAGAGGTTCGAACGAGTACATCCCCAGCTGCAATGTCGAGCGTTAAAATCTCCTCCTAAAATGCAATTTTTATAATTACGGGGCAGGATCTTTAAGTCATTAGCAAACGATTTGTTTTTGTTGCCGCTACACCTCCCGCCAGGAAAATAGCATACAAAACAGGTTAAAGCGTTACTTTCCGAGCAGATATTTACGCCTACACATTCAATTTCCTTGACGTTTTTTTCCACTACTTCGGTATATTCTATATTTTGCTTTATAATAATTGCGACACCCCCTCCCCTGGCTTCTGTTCGGTCTAATCTAACTATTTTATAATTGGGGACTGCTAGCGAAATGTTAGGTTTTAACCAAGTTTCCGTAACTAAGGCAATGTCTATTTGGTTACTATCTAGGTACTCAATAAATTCAGTTAGTTTATTTTTTATACTTTGTACGTTCCAAAATACTAAATTAAGGTAATTTTTGGTATTATTTGTACACATATTTGATGGCTAAAGTAGTAACTACCTGGAGTTGGTCTTCTTTTGTCTTACAGAGTCTAAGTTTAGATATAAGTTCAGCCGTAATGTTGATTAGCTCATCCGGTATGAATAATTCATTGTTGGTAGATGTCTGTTGCTTTGCTGCCAGTGAGGACCAAGCGTTGGTAGAGCTAGCCATCTGTGTTTGGTTATTACTAGATGTTGCTGCGTGCTTCATAGTGACCAGTGGCGGAAAGTTTCTGGCGTAGTTAGCTGAAGCTGTTGGCTCGTAATGCTTAGTTGGGAGTCGAGTTCTAGGAGCGTTATTCCTCTTTAGTTTTAAATTCTCTCGGAGCGAAATATACTCCATTCGTTTCGGACAGGTCTGGGAGTAAGCCTTGTGGTTTCCACCGCAATTGCTGCATTTGTTGGTATCAGGCTTAGTGCATTCGGATGTTAGATGGGATCCAGAGCAAAAGGCGCATTTAGATGTTACATGGCAGTTGTCTTGTCCATGGCCATACATTTGACATTTTCTGCATTGGGTGAAAGTGTTAGAGGGCTTTCTGTAGAAGTCCCATTTGACCATGGTGTTAAAAATTGTTCTATTTTTACGTAGGTCGCTTAGTTTTATAGCCCCTTTTTGGAAATAGAGCAAGTAGTTGGACTGTTCTTCATACCTTTTAAATTTTAGTCTCATAGGCTTTACATCTTCGCATTGAATGCCTAGATTTCTAAGCTCCTCGTACAGCTCGATGGAAGGCATTTGATGTAGTCCGGAAAGAACCATTTTTGACGGGCGAGTTTGTCTGCTTTGGTACGTGAAGAATTCGCAGTTGTTTTTTATTAGAAGCTCTCTAAGGGATTGTGCTTCTTCTTCGGAGGAGGCAATAATTTTAACACCGATTGAGGTTAACTTAATCGTGAACACAAACTTGCTATTTAATTGCTTGATTAGTCCACGGGCAGCTTCAGCTGATTTGTTCAACAGTACCACAGGCGGGATTTTGATTTTGTCCACTTCTTGCACATTTTGCACAGAGATTGTTGCTGGTTCTCCTGAGCCAGTTGCAGAGTCTTTTTCCACCGCATTCTGGAGAATGGCAAAACGGTTTGCACGACTGCTATGCATTGCACTTATTTTATTATATTCCACAGCTCGTCTTTTAATTTTATTCCTTATTTGATTAAGCGAATCATCTCCGCTTTCGGAGGAATTTGATAGTGTCCGTTAGTTTGTTATTTTAGAGTTCAGAGAAAGAACGATACCGGATTGAATACTCGTATAAGCACTTGTGCAGGTCTGTAATACATTCAAACTTATTTTTAAACTTTAAATTTCATTTTTTTTCAATTACTTCGGTCAATCACGAAACAATACTATAGAGAGAAACTGTGAAAAGTTTCAGCAACTTCGGTCGATTCGTTCTCGAGAAATCTTGCCTACCGCAAAAAAAAGGCTGGACGAGGAAAACTGCAGGAAAATCGACAATTTTCAATATTTTTAGCTGGAAATTGGTTTTTACAACTTCTTGAGATGCTAAACTTTTCTATGTGTAAATTTCAAATAAAATATTAGGTGTACAAATAAGTTTCCGCGGTTTTTTATAAAAAATTAGGAATTTATTGTGAAGGAACAGTACATTACGTTTTATTCAAAGTATTTTCCATCATTTGCCACTACTTTTCCCCATCTTTCTGGCAACATTCGGATACCCCGTCGAAAAACTCTTCATCTTTTGACGCTATCCACAAATCTACCCAATTTTTGGTGTCTTCATATGATGTGAAGCGCTGCTCAGACAGACCATGTGCCATCGACCGGAACAGGTGATAATCGGAAGGGGCTAAGTCTGGTGAATACGGCGGGTGGGGTAAAACTTCCCAGTTGAGTGTTTCCAAGTATGTTTTTACCGGCGCCGCAACATGTGGACGAGCATTATCGTGTAAAAGAATAATTTTGTCGTGTCTGGAGTAGTAATGGGCGCGTTTTTCCTTAAGTGCCCGACTCAATCTCATCAATTGTGTTCGGTAGAGAGCGCCAGTAATGGTTTCGCTTGGTTTCAGCAATTCATAATACACGACACCAAGCTGATCCCACCAAATACACAGCATGAGTTTTTTTCCATGAATATTCGGCTTAGCTGTCGATGTTGATGGTTCGCCGGGCTTAACCCATGACTTTCTCTTCTTTGGATTATCGTAGTGAATCCATTTTTCGTCACCAGTGACTATACGATGCAAAAAACTCTTTTTTTTGATCCTGGCAAGCAGCATTTCACTCATGCATAATCGGCGTTCAACGTCTCTCGGCTTTAGTTCATATGGAACCCAATTTCCTTGTTTTTGAATCATTCCTAACGATTTTAAACGATGTGAAATTGCTTGTTGAGTCACTTGTAATGTAAGTGCAAGTTCTTTTTGCGTTTGGGACGAATCTTCCTCCAATAGTACTTCTAATTCCATGTCTTCGTACACTTTCGGCCTTCCACTGCGTTCTTTGTCCTTCACGTCAAACTCACCGTTCTTAAACTTTTGAAACCATTCCTGACAACTTCTCTCACTTAAAGCAGCTTCACCATATGCTTCTAGAAGCAATCGATGCGCCTCAGCTGCAGATTTTTTCAAATTAAAAAAGTAAATCAAAAGTTCCCGCAAATGATGCTTATTCGGCACAAAACTTGACATTTTTGCACGAAAAAAATTACGTGATGCTGATACGGAATCACTAGTACTTTAAGGTTATGGTGTTGCCGGATGACGAAACTTGGGATATTACGTTTTACATCTGACAATTTCTCCATAACCTTCTGGTGGGGCCATCTTTTGACAAACCGCGGAAACTTATTTGTACACCTAATAGTTTTTTTGGTTTTTAAAATACAATTTTTTGAAAAAGTTGTTTTTTCTTTCCTTCAAGAACTATGAAACCCCTTAAGCTGGTAATAACCCCTTGATAAACTTTAGCTTGATTTTTCTCTTCCATTTGGCCGGTGACATGTAATCATGTAATTTTTTGTAATTGATTTATATGATGCTAAACTATCATCTAGCGAAATTTGAAGTAATTCTCCCGTTTTTTAGTTTTCGATCCAGCCTCCTTAAAGAAAGGGATTCCCCGATTTCGGCACAGTATAAGTAATGAATGCTCATTTCGATCGGTCCGAAACAAAAATATGAGATGGTTCAAATATTTACAAGATATTATTTTTATTTATTGTGAAATTTTGCCGCCCCCTAAAGTGCCGCCCGGGCGGCCCCCCAGCCCCCACTACGTTACGCCACTGAGGACTACACACCACATGGCAACCGTGACATATGCGTCACAACACCACATGGCGACGGTAGTTGCTCCCCAACACCACAGATCTTTCAATGGGAATTTTTCATGGGCTACGTCATTCTGTCAGGAACTATTTCAAGAGCTCTAGACCTCTATACTATAGACACACAGCTGGTATCGATACCATGGTTTGGATACCATGAAGGCAGTTATAATACATACTAAGCATACCCCTGACTCACATGCCTTCGTAGTATAATTTGACGTTTAGCTGTCACAAAAAAGTTTGTTGCGCAGAGGGTATTGAATTCATTTCGGTTTTGTGAAAATTTTGTTTTTTGCACCCTCCATTTTCTCAAGCCAAACAGAATTGACTTCAATCCCAAATTAATTAATAAATTTCAAACGAGTACCTAATTATTTCATTTCCCACTCCAAGTTAACGGCGCTAAGATTAGTTATAAAGCGCCCATACCAAATTGGGTATAAATAGGGATACCAGAAAAATTTGTCAAGTGTCAGCACTAGCTTCGTTCGTTTAGCTGGTATTGGGTGACACACATATGGTATACTACGCAGTATTCGAATATCATGGTGTCGATACCAGATGTGTGTCAAAGGTACTATTGTGTGTTGACACAGAGAATTCAAATGATATTTCAATGATTTAATAACTTTATACAAGGTATTATTCACTGAGATTTACGGTTGACCTTACATTACAGTGAGTATGGCTAAGCGCTGCGGGCCCTCTGCCCTCTATTTCAAAAACGGTTGGGCGTATGAAAAATTGTTTAAACAAAATTTGTCGGAAATTTTATGCTCTACAATTTTTATAATAAATGTTAACATCACTGGAGCTATTTCAATCAAGATAATCGCAGAAAACTGATTTTTGTGACCTTTGACCTTGAATAACTTACGACGTAGACACGAGATTTTATGAGATATTTGAGACACCTTTTTTTAGAACACCAAAATGAAGGTGTGTACGAGTTTACAGTTTATTATATCCCATTCCGAGGTGAAACCCCTAATATGACTCGGCCATATCCCCGGGCGATGCGATATAACACGGCCAGGAAAACTCATCTATAATATCTCCATTTTTCCTGCCGAAGTGTGGCAAGTTGCACCGTCTTGTTGGAAGAACATGTTATCCACGTCCATTTCGTCCAATTGTAGTAAAAGAAAGTTAGTTAACTTATTACGATAACGAACACCATTCGTTGCACACCGCTTCATGGAATGTTTAAGTGTTACCAACGACGACCAATGGATGTGGATTAGAGGGGCGTTGGTTTATATTTTCACTAACTGCCGCAATATTTTCAACTAGCGCGCCGTGTGCCGCCCAATGACGGCTTGCTGGTGACAACCATAAAATGTCAAAGTTTCATAATATTTGGCACAACGAAATTGATTCCATATCAAAATTTTAATTTACACCCAATTAGAAAAATTGTTTTTCCATTTACTTTTTCGACTATTTTACAGCCACGACGTACTGATACTGGCGTTGAGAGCGCTTTGAATATTACAACTTTGCTTATCATAACTTTTCTTGTAACTGTCACGGTTTACCGCGGGGGCCGATAAGTGCATTAGTATTTTCGATGCTTTAAATCGCAATATCTTAGGAATGGTGATTCGTAGGAAAAAAAGTATATGAACCGTTTTTGTAGACAATTGCGTGATCTATAACTTTTGTATGAACTACTTTTACGATAATACTTACGATTTAAGAGGAATATGTATGCGAAAAGCCCATATTTTTTACTTTTGACCTTGAATAAAAGAAGTAGGATCTGTGGGGGGACTTTTCATATTTCATTTGTGATAGTGTATTTACGACCTGAACCAATTTTCAGCTCTTTGCAAATGTTTTCGTAGTTAAAACCTTGTTTTGTCTATTTTGACTGTACTATAAGCGGCAGTCTAGACAGTTAAGATCTTTGATCAAACCATTTAAGATCAGGTTCCACAGGAGCAGCGAAAAAACTCCTCCTTGCGAGGTGCCCCTTCCGATTGGAGGAAGCTCCCAAGTTTGAGGTATGACTCTGTTACTCAACATGCAGACAATGAACTCCTCGAGTGGACTCTACATAACATAGATTGACCAGGTCTCTCAAGGCCACCACAATTGCCTCCGGTTTGACGTTGTTGAAAGCGCCTTATATCTAAATAGAAAGGGTGTCCTTACAGGGATAAGCCAGGCTTTATTTCATATGGCAACTAAAATTGGAGCATGTCGACCAAAACACCAGCAAGACGGGCAGATACTTGAATTTGCTTTAAAATGAAAGAGCTCGCAATAAACTGGTATTTTTAATCGTCTTACCATGGAGATTACGCATAAAGGACGAAAGCGATTGGCTCTAAATATGCAGGAAGCAGCATCCTCCCGATTTGTGACAAACGTAAATCCCCTGGGTTTTCCTGTTTTTCCGAATATTTTGCATCCCCGTACAAATAAGTCGCTCATAGTGTCGTTCAGCGCTTTTACCTGAACTGAAAGTTGTGGCGAAAAATCCGCTTTGGTTTTCTGCTATTTTAATTGCTTCCGGGAGATAATTCCCCACATCATTTCAGTTTCAGTGCACAGGTCACTTAATTACGAAATTTTTCCATGAGCAACTTTCGGGATCTGTTCGAATGCGCTAGTTAGAAGCGAACCAAATTATTACAGCTAATCCCGATGACCTGAGGGACTGGCGCCAGCGAGGAGTAAAGAGAATTTTTGTTTACCTGTCGACGAAAAGCACGAAAAGGGAAAACTAAACTATTCCCTTTTTTACAGCTACTTTACAGTTTGTTGAAATTTGTTGTCAGGGCCAAACATTGCCTTGTCTATTAAGCTAACGCCCGCCGTTGTTGCCGGCAGCTACAAAATTTACTGAAAATTTCCCTTTAAAGGGTCGCCCTTAAGAATATGTAAAAGTGCAGCTGGACAAATGAATTTTTCAGCAGGGAAACTTTATTGGACGCAGAGGCCATTGTGCTGCTTAATTAACGGACAGCGGCCAGCAGTAGCCAAATTAGCTGGTATTTTTTCGAAGCATTGATTAAATGGTTTTTAATGAAATACTTTTGGTGATTTCCATCATCAGCAGGCCACAAACACGCTGGTCGGCCGGGTGACATGAAACCCTTTCACTGCCTTAATTAGCAATTTATGGGGATTGGCTCGAGTGGATTCCGAGGTTAATTTCCAATAATAGACTCGGTCGGGCGGCAGCTCCAATTTCACGGGACGGCTGGCTGCTATTTGTCATATATCTGACCGAAGTCCTTCAAATCAATCTTCATCTGCAGCCAGCTTTCAGCAGTGCATGTGACAATGGTGACAATGTCCGGCGCTGACCGAGATTGTCTTGGACCACAAACCGACAATTCGACTCGAGTCAGAACCCATTAGGCGTTAATGTTGTAATTAACAGAAGGGGTGGTCCCGGCGCGTTGTATGGAAATGCTGCCTTTATGTAAATCGAAGTCGCTTCGGATTTAATTGAGAAATAAACACAGGAAATAAAGTTTTAATGTGTTTTGACAGCAATGTTAAATGAAGTGTGGCCGTTAGAGCCCGTGGGGCGCCCTGGATGCTGTGCTGTCGTCGCCTCCTTGCTCCGTTTAATCGCACGGACGATAAGGCGCTTCATACGCAATTTGAGTCACTGAAATGCGTTCGCACAGACGAATTTTGGTTAAATCACTGTTATTTATTTGTAGGGCCGACAACATTGGACGTACGCAAAGACACCTAATAAACCTCATGAAGACCAGTCGTAGTCAGGATGTTTCAAGAATAGTCGGGCCGCTTGCCCCCCAACCTCCCTAAAATTTGGAAATTAAATTAGGAAAATCATTAAAGAAATTGAGCAGATTAAAAATTAAAGCCGGTTATGGACCGGAAAACACCGACGCGGTAGCGGTGGCGGTAGGAGCGCACACCGATTCGGTGACGGTAGCGGCGGCGGTATCGGCAACGACCGCCATCAGCGATTTACGTTAGTGGACAGGAAGATAAACTCCTGCCTTTTGCGTTACAAGAAAATGAAAAAAAAAGTGATGATACCCAGTGGCGTAGCGTAGGGCGGCACTTTTAGGGGGCGGCAAAATTTCACAATAAATAATAATATCTTGTGAAAATTTGAACCATTTCATATTTTTGTCGCAACCACGATTCGGACCGATTGAAATGAGCACGAAATTTTTCATTACTTATACTTGGACGAAATCGGTGAATCCCTTATCTTTAAATGAGTTGAGACGGAAGCTGTTTTCTTCGTTAGATAGAATCATTGTAGAAATTCGTGAGCGTTTTCAGCAGCTACAGAATTTGGCGGATAAATTTGCTTATCTAACGCCGGCTATATTACTAGATTCGGACGAAACTAAATGCAATCTAGACTACGCATCTGCCGAAATTGACAAGCAGGACTTTATGCTGGAACGACTTCGACTGTGGACTTTTATTGCTGCCACAGGCAACGAAAATAAATTAATTAATGCGGACTCACTTGAATTATTAAAATTTATTGTGAAATCCAAGCTGGAAGATACTCCGCCCAATATTATAATAATGCTCCGAATATTCTTCACAATTGCCATAAGCACTGCCAGCTGTGAGAGAAGTTTTTCAAAATTGAAATTGATCAAAAATTATTTAAGATCAAGAATGAGTACTTTAAGGCTAACCAATCTGGATATCTTGTCTATTGAGTCTATTGAGGTGTGTGATGCTATAGACATTGATAGTGAATTAAAAGACTTTACTCTTTAAAAAAGTAGACGAATAAAGTTTTAGTTAAAGACAGTAGTTTTGTTTTTAATTCTAACAAGTATATTATTTTTCAATAAAAATATAAATATTAACAGTGTCGTTCTAGTTCTAATTGGAAGTCGATTTGCGTTTTATACTCAATTCGCTAATAACTAAGAAGGCGGCAAAATTTTCTTCCGCCCCGGGTGGCTGGCACCCACGCTAAGCCACATAAAAAACATGTTCCTGGCCTGGCCATGTTCAATTTTGCTTCGGTGTTAACCCTTGATTTCTGAAGAAGCAAATGCGTTTTCAATTTGAAGGATGCTTGACTCGGACCATGCTTCTAGTTCAAGAGCTGACTGCCTGACCTATCGGGTAACAGCATGAAATATAATACATTTGAAATATTAGTACTCGCATCGCAGCGACAGTAAGAAAAATCCTGATGTGCTTGGGCAGATCGATGGCCCAAGCTTGGTATGTTTAGAATAATAGGAAAACCGTTTTTCGTAAATATCTCGTGTTCTTGACATGCTAGAGAACAAATTGAGAAACATTTAATTAGATATCAATATTTCTATAAATTTAGCTATTTCAACTTTTTTCGTAAAGTTAACACTCTTTAAGTTATAGCGCGAAAAAGGTTTAAAAATTGGGACCACAATTGGTTTTTCGCATTTATCTCGTTTTCGGTACCTCGTAACAATAAATATATCTATACAAAAACTGTAGAGCAGTAATATTTTCCATTGCTTTTATTTATAACAATTTTCGCAGCAATAAAAGGTTAAGCCTGTAGAGAGGCGCAAAGTTGCAAAATCGGCGCAAAAAGTGGTCATAAATCCTTCCGATTTGAGCCGATTTCAGACCATTTAGGCGGAGAATTGACGGAAAAGATAAATTGCACCGAGTTGGTGGACAATATTTTCAGGAAAAGTTCACTAATCACAATGCTCTGATATACTTAAATAGCATGGATTGCCTTACTCTTCCTGAACCTTCCCCCCAACTTCCTGCGTTCTCGTGATGATGATAAAAGTCCACTTATTTTTGTCTATAAGGAGAGGACCTCAGCTTTCATTTCGACGTTTTTTCACGCTTCTACTCGAAGTGATTTTTTTCTATCTAAAAAACAAGCCATAATTTTGGGGACCCCCAAGTTCTTGGTTTGTCTAAAATGACTTTAAAACAACTATTTCAAGTAGAAGCATAAAATAGCGCTCAAATGTATGCTGTAGCCCTCTATTTTCAGAAAAAAATACTTAGGCAGACTTTAGATTAGGGTGGTAAACTTAATCAAAAATTATGGTCAATGGGCCAGCGCATTCAACGCTTTTCTAGAGGCTTCACGACACCTCACACCTGCTAGTTTCGAATTATTTTGTTCGAACTCGAAGAAAATGCTTCATTTGCTTGGCAGTCAGCGATCGAGGCAAACTACCTCGGCGTATTTAAATGAAAGATATATCTTCATTTTCCCTTACTGCTTTTCACAGTTGAATTCGTTTGCGGCGTTCTGGTTTTAAAAGAAAGAGAGTGTCTATCATATCCTATTCGCACTAGAGTATTCTCGCCTTTGCATCTTTTTGTACTTTAAAATTCGTTAAACGAGGCACCGAATGCAGATTAAAATTGCGTTTCAAGACGCAAAGCCCGCTCCAACCCTCGTGCTGGTGTCAAACAATTTTACGCTACCTGACGATCGCTAAGGTAGGAATGTTAGTGTGTTCGCCTCATAATAAATGAGCGACGCGCTTGTAGTGGGTCACACAGCCGTGATTTTGGTCACACCAGGTCTGTGTCATGGTTCTTCTTCTTCTTAATTCCGCTCTTTTTCCCAAAATTCCGGTTGTCTTGCTTCCTTTTGGCTTGGAAAGTATTTTTGTAATTTTAAAATATAACCCATCCACAAGCATTTAGGCAACACAATCCCAGAATTTGTGTTCGTGATCCAATTTGGTTCGAAATTCCTTTCCCCAACTAACATGTACGCGATGTCGTGTAACCTCTAAGAAAAGCGCCGTGTGCAATGTATGTTCGCAGTTCTCCAAATCATATAAAATGGGGTATTTCTTCACAATGTGTTTTTCCGTTAAACATAATTTCTCTCAGTGCAGCACACGCGGTACGCGGCAAAATGCAACATGCAGCGTTCACAAAAAACTGAACGCAACAATGATCATGTACCGAAATGCGCCACCAAGTTTAATTAAGCCGTAAACAGAATGCAGTGTCAAGTCCGACGTCGACGTTCGACGAAATTGTCGACACACCGGCCTTCTTATAACGCAGCGTCTTCACTGACTTATTCTTTAGCTGAGCATTTCACTGCACGAGAGAGAGGGAGAGAGCTACTGTGCGGGGGCGTTAGCATTATATAGCTACTCTAATAGCCAATGTTATTCGGCAGGCAGGTAAATGACAAGATAAAAATGTTTCGCCATGTTTATGGGAATGCTCAGGCGACCGCCGTAAAAATTAGCATAGATCCTATTCGGGCGTGGACGCCGTCTCAGTTGTATGCGTGTGTACACATTTAACACGCAACCATGCTTGATTCTGAGACGCCGCGCCGGACTCGACGCCGTATTCCGTTTACGGCTTTAGTTACGACCCATGATGTAACCGCTACCGCGTTGGTGTGCTTCGGGCTTAATAGTATAGTAGTAGCCTGTTATCGCCGAATTCTTAGAAAATAATAAAAAATGAGAAATGATTGTATTTTGACAAAAAATATTACCGCGATCAAACGCAACCAATCCACAAATCCACCACGTTCACTAACCACTGCATTTACTATGCTCCTCTATGTTTGTTTGAACCGCCTTGGTATGTATTTTCAATTCGTTGCAACTGACCACCACCACTACCGCTCCTATGAACTTGAGGATATGTGATTTCAATTTGAAAGTGTAAACAAATCCAAAGATCTTTTGTCAGTTCTTGTTGGACAACTATTTATCTCCTTCTAACGTTAGAAGCTATAACTCGTAAACTGTGTATCGTATAAAATGAACCTCGAAACTATTATATTTTGTGGATAATTTTCTGAAGACTTCTTCCGCCTTAATATATTTTGTCGTAGCTCTTACAGCTTCTTTGGAAAATTTAAAACTCCAAGAAAAGAGCAGTTTTGAAGCAGGAGCCAACATCAGAATTAATTTTTTTTTAGTTGCCTTTTATTCCCGTACTATACGGTCTTTCAATAAGGACGCTCGACATTTAAATGTAAATAAAACAAGTTATGTGTGAGATATCCACTCCATTGTTATTTTATTTGAAAGAATATTTTATGGCATTAAGTATATACTATATATAACGTGATTGGTGGGAAGTTGGCCAAATTTCGCCAAAAATGCCGATCGCTACAGATCGATGATAAGTGTGGTTCCAACAGGATGGCGCTACGTGCCATACAGCGCATGCCACGATGGACATTCTGCGCTAGAGATTTCAGGGCGACACGTGAACTGGCCATCGAGATCGTGCGATTTAACGCCTTCAATTTCTTCCTTTTGGGCATATTTTCATTCACAGGTCTATGCGAGTAAACTGCAAACAATTGATGCCTTCAAAGTCAACATAACGAAAGCCATTCAGCAAATTCAGCCTGATTTATGCGACAAGAAAATTGGACCTCCCGAATACGTGCCACCAAGCAAAGCCGCGGTGGACATTTGAACGAAGTCATATTCCATACTTAATATCATCAAATATTCTTTCAAATAAAATAAAAATGGAGTCGATATCTCACGCACAACTTGTTTTATTTACATTTAAAAGTCTAGCGTCCTTATTGAAAGACCCTGTATGTACATATGTATATTCAAAGTTCTTAGCATTGCAATTGAATATAGGCAGCCATATTGCATTGTTAGCAAGTTTTTTTTGCGTGTGTTTTTTGTTGATGGCCAACAGCAGAACCAAAGTGACAAAGCAATAAAAGTCCTCAACACAGAGGATCTAAGTATGTATTCGTAAAACTTATTGTTAGCTAGGGTTTTGCTTAATACTGAGCTGTCCATCTGCATGCCGCCAAGATTTTATCATGCTTAAAGGGGGGAAAATTATTTTGGCTTAGCCCGGCCCCATGCCCTCAGATTTGCACTGCTTCCCGGCCTATCGCCACTGTGCCATCGGGTCCCATTACAAAACATGCCAATTGGTTGTCATCAGCCGTTGGCCCCCGTCAACGCTGAAACTCTACAATTAACCTTTGTTTGTGCGAACGGCTATTTTGATGGATAATTACACGGCTCCTTCACCGCCGGGGACTGGCTTGCTAGCGAGTTCTGGCGACTCCCCGACACTGGCGAAACTGTCGAGTCGATGTCAGACGCCAGGAAATTACCTTTGTCTCCCGAGGAGCTCATCTATCACTACTCAGCGAGTCGATGATAACCATCGGAGAAACATTACACTCCGCAAGAGATGGATCATTGCCTCGAGTCATTAATATTTACAGAGCTCTTAAACAATGCAAAGGGCCTCCACCCCTCGAGCCGGCAGTGTAAAAAGATTCAGGGGCTAAACGAAGTGGGGCACGGATCGAGGGCATCATTTGGCCGAACGAGCAGAGGAGCACCCACGAGGCAACAAAAGTAGTGACAAACAATTTTCGTTGTTTTCGAAGGAGGCCAAGCATTACTTGGGTCAGCCGGGCAGGTCGGAGAGCAGGGCGCAATATTCCAGAAATAATTTAATTAAGCACAAAGCAAACACCGGCACTCCAGCGACAAGCGCCCGCCACTCATGATACATTTACCAGCCCACTCCAAATTGCTGGCCGATTGTCGGTTGCTCTTTGGCGACAAAAACAATCGATACCACCATCGAAATGTGTTTGTTCAGGACAACATGAAACCCCACAAAGCATGTCCCTCGCGCCACCCAACCCACCGCCCTGCCAACGCCACCCGCGCCTTGCCGCTGTCTTAACGGTGAATTTGCTCCGGAACGAGAGCCGATCCTTCGCAGGGCGCAGGAGAACAAAAGTAGCAGCAACAGGCTACGGGCGCACACCCCATAAATTTTATTGTTGGTTTTGTTGTCCTTGCGGGGCCCTTCCTATGATGCCTCGTGTCCCCGTACGATTGTTATCATAGCTCGTCATCTTTTTATCGAGCCCTGTGCATCCACAATTCACCTTTTTGCTCGTGGAGTGGCTTTCTTTGCCCCCGACCGCGCCCGAGACGCGGTGCAGACCGCAGCGAGCAACAGTCAGCCCAGCCCACCACCCCGGGGCTTGTTAGGAAATTCAAAAGCCACATTCGCCTTGCCCGGGTACAACTTTCCGCCAAACAACCAGGGCAAACCGACTCAAGGATCCGGCTCGATGGGTCCGGGCCGAGGGTCTGCTCTGCAGTCGTACGTACATAGACGGAGCCCACCTAACCGAACCTTCTTCAATCTTTATGAGCGAACGCGGGCTGCAGGAACACAGGAACAGAAAGTGCACCTAGCTCGGCACGGTGGGTGCCCCGGCTCTATGAAGATTTATATGTGCTCTTCTTGTGTACCCTCGTCTTTTTATGGCTCCGCAAATATACCCAGCGAAGAAAGTGTGTCGCCGCCGCGCCGTCTTCTCTGAATGGAGTTTCGGACGCTTCAAGGGACTGGCAACCGGCAAAGCTTACACATGACACCATTCCGTAATTGATTCGAAGTGGCGTGAACTCGATTCGCATGTGACAAACTTTAAGTTATGCTACTACATCCTCTAACTATCGTCCGTCGCTGGAGTTTCTCTGCACAGATGCGGAAGTGTAGGGCATGCAAAATGCGTCCGATGATATCCAAAAGTGGTATGCATTGTGTTTGGAAACTCGTTGGGATCCGAGAAACTTTTAAAATTTGTGAAAGTGAAAGTAAAATCAGGAAAGTGCGAGTTGTACTCGCGCGTTAAAGGAACATGGAGTAAACAAAATAAAACATTTATTGAATTGAGACTTCTTATGTCATGGTAGGAAATGGGAGCGTAACGAAAAGTGAAACGCATCCCTAGGACCCTAAAAATAGACCAGAGAATGGAGGGATAAGGAAACATTCCAATTAGGATCTTTGGGTTGCTGATTTTAAATATGGTGCTCAAGTTTACAAATTCAAGATGGCGGGCTCAAAATACTAAACTTGCTCAGATTTTCATGAAACTTGGCATGTGGGGGTTTTTGGATTCGCTGATTGGAAATATGGTACCTCATATTACAAATTCAAAATGGTCGTTTCAATATGGCGAACTCAAATTATTAAACTTCTTTGGATTTTCATTTGAGGGTTTTTCCTTTGTTGATTTTAATTATGGTGCCAGATTGTACAAATTCAAAATGGCGCACAGTGGGCTAGATTCCAAAACAATCGGCAAAACTAGAGAAACGCGCGCACTCAAAAATGGAAATGTGATTTTATAGTTTTTAAACTTGGTAATTTCAAATATCGAATTAAAATTTCGAAAAAAACAAAATGGCGGACCGGAAGTGATTATTTGTGTTACTAAAAAGCATCACATTTGTTTGAAAATGGATAAATTTACGAATTTGAAGTAATTTATTCAAAATTCCGAATCATGATTTCGAAAAAAAAATAGCATCGTGGAAGTATTTTTACACACACATATGGTACGAACACGCGCAGACAGCGCGGGAGATAACTTTTTATTCTTTTTATCTTTTTCCCTGTAGGTTTCAGTAGCATATGTTCAAAGACAAAGTTTCTCAGAATGACCTCCTTTCTGACATATTTCAATTTCATGGAAATCGGGGGGTGGGCACTTTTCTGAATAAATACAGTTTCTTATAATTTGATATTATTGAGAGAATTTATTTTTTGGTCTTGATTAAATTTTATCTCCTTCTCTTTTTCCCTTTAATAGACTTAATAGAAAACAATTGGAATCCTCTCCTGCTTGTTAACTTTGTATTATGTTAATTTTGAATATGCGAA
This sequence comes from Neoitamus cyanurus, assembly GCA_947538895.1. Lineage (NCBI taxonomy): Eukaryota > Metazoa > Arthropoda > Insecta > Diptera > Asilidae > Neoitamus > Neoitamus cyanurus. The sequence goes on along the minus strand of OX384541.1, from coordinate 30,558,515 downwards.
CGAAAAAACCTTCAGAGCGAAATATAGCATGCGATTCACATTTCCCAAAACCGGGATCGCTGCTTGTCACAGCAAATTTTTATCGATTTCGAATCTTAAAAACATTGTCAGTACTTTACAATGCAAAAAATGTCTGGGATCTCCCGCGATCATAACTAGTTTTAAACTTTTTTCCAGGTAATTAAATTCACAGACTTGTTTGGAATGCACATACTATATTCAACACTGTTTTAAATATACAATGTGGGCTACGTTTAAAAATTTTTACACATCAAAATAATCTAAGATTTTAAGATTATTAAGATTCCATTAAACCGTTTTGGAATTGGCAGCATGGAACAGAAAATATGTCACTTAGCGCGAGTCGAATATTTCGAAGCAAGAAATCGGTTCACACTTCACTCAAAATAGGATGAGTTCGGACTATTTTCAGTTGAACAGTGTGAAGAATAGAAACCGGATTTTCGGGGATATAGTGCAGAAACACCTCTTCCATGAAATTTAATATATAAAAATTCAAAAAATCCAAAATTAATTTTTTGGATTTCGCCGGGTTTTTTTAAATCTATCTCACTGCGTGGCGGTTTCAATGTGGCGGACTTAATCATCATTAACCATTGCGTTGCAAAATAGGATTTTGACTTTGAACGTGCGGATTCTGTTCATTGCAGACATTTTCTTAATTTTTATTATACCATAATACTAGTAGAGCCGTCTCACCTTTGCCTGGGATTTTCTATACTTGTAAATTAAAACTGTTACAGAATGAACAATAATTGAATAATGAAATGATAAATGAATGAACATTTGAATAAATATATAATAGTAACGGTTTGTGATGTTTCCGCGGGCACCTAAAATACTCCCAAGATAAAAGGCCATAAACTACAAAATACTCTAACTTTCAGTAAAGATCCTATCAAAAAAGGTTCAGTCGTTCCCGAGATGTGCGTGGACAATCAGACAGAAAGATAAAAAGTAACCTAAATCATACCCGTCACAAAACCCCTACTTTCCAAGTGAAAGTTTTCAGCTCATTGATCGTGTGTCTATATGTGTTCAATCGTATCCGATATTAGTCCGGACAAACAGACAGACAGACAAAAAGTACCCTAAATCATGTCCGACAAAATACTCCACCATTCCCATCCAATTGAGTTTTGGCATCGTGTAATAAACACAGTTTTTTTTTTAATGAAGATGAAGGCATTAGCACGATAGGCCTTATAGGTCGCGTTGCTTTATATACGTATACATATATACAGGGTGGCCCATTTAAAAATTGGAATTTATTTTTGTTAAAAAAAACCGCTGAATATTTTTCAATGGTTGAACATTTATTTGGAAGGTTGTTTTATGTCATTTATTTATGAAAAACAGTTTCGGTAAAATGACCACCACCCATTCGGTCCACTCAATTTTTGAGTACGTTTTCGATTATTTCGGGCCTTATGTCAGCAATAGTAGCTTGAATCTTGTACTTGAGGTCTTGAATTGTTTCTGGTTTGTTGGCGAAACATTTATCTTTCACCGCTCCCCAAAGATAATAGTCCAACAGCGTCAAATCGCAGCTTCTTCTTCTTTTGCTGATTATGCGATTTCCGAAGATAGGGCGCAAAAGATAGATTGTGGCGTTCGCTGTATGGCACGTAGCACCGTCCTGTTGAAACCAAATATTGTCCAAGTCTTCGGCTTCAATTTCCCCGAAAAATCAATCGGCCAACATTGCGCGGTAGCGCTCGCCATTAACGGTTACGGCGGCTCCGTCTTCATTTTCCCAGAAAAATGGGCCGATGATGCCGCCGGACCAAAATCAGCACCAAACAGTTACTCGTTGTGGGTGCATTGGCTTTTCCACGATGACGTGCGGGTTTTCTGTGCCCCAGATGCGACAGTTTTGCTTATTAACATAACTACCGAGGTGGAAATGAGCCTCGTCCGATAATACTCACATAGTGAATTCTAAATTCTGGGAACCATTGGGATCAGTCTTCGAAACGAAAAGGTAGGGAAATGTCGGATAGGAACGGCGTGCGTATACACTGGAATCCGGCCTTAAGGGGACCTATATGGCTTAATTTTCGATTATTTTTTTATTGGCTTTTCTTTTTGTTCAACTCTTTTCGAGTAAAACGCTGCAAACTAAACTAAAATCCGTAAGAAAATAACGAAGTTATGCCTTTTTTGACTTTTAGGCTTTAGTCGTTAAAAAAAGTACTTCAAATACTCTGTAATAACGGAAGCCTAATTGACGCGCTAAATCCGCGCTATTTTTGGTTCACAGCAGAGCAACTACGTTCCCTGTGATTCTCTGTTGTGTTTGTTCTGTAAACGAACCTTAATCAGTGCGTTTCTAAGTAGCAATTTCGTTGATAAACTTTGTGTTTCTTCTGTAAAGTCAAACTTTAATTCGATTTCGCTCGGAATTCTGTGTTTTGACCGTTGCCGTAGAAAATTTCAAAAACCGTTTGCTCAAATTGTTTGAAATTTGGTGGGCTGGTTTATTATACATCTGGTCATGGAATGAATTAAAAAATAATTGAATATTTAGATTATAATTATTTTTTTAAATATTTATTAGTTCAGTAAGTAATGAAAAATTTCAAAAATTGAACTCTAAACTACACAAAATCAAAAATAATTACAGGAAAGCAAAACTAATTAATTCATTCTGTGCAGTCAAGTATTATCTAACAGAAAATGTCTTGTTTATGTGTTTCAGATCAGGGGTTCTGGAAAAAAGCTACGGCAACGGTGAAATTCCACCATTGCAAGAGACGCTCAACCCATAAGAGCCCATGGGTATTTTTGTGATTTTTATAGGCCTTAAACAATCTTAAAGTATTCAGTAATAAACTAGTTTCCTCATTTTCTAGATTTTATGTGGTTTTTTTCTTGAAAAAAAAAAATCTTTTAACGCCGCAAAACCCCATTTAAGCCATATAGGTCCCCTTAAGTCGGGCTCAGTCTTCTGTTCCGCTGATTTAACATTTGCCGATCCAGACGCAAGCCAGTTTTTAAACTTAGCGATGCATGTATTTTTGTGTGTATATGGCTGTGTATATGTGGATATATGTGGCCGTGTGCTTACGCGTGTATGTAGTTCTAGTAGTTCTAGTTTATATTTATTTATTTATTCATTCGCTTAATACAAGCTACATACAAAAAAATATACAAAAGATGACTAAAATTAAACTATGCTTAAATAGAACTATGCAAAGCGGAGAAATGTAAAAGTAGCCAAAAAATTAAGGATAACTAAGGGCGGAGAAGGGAGAGAATATTTATTATATTTGACGAAAAATATGGAGGGACAACATACAACTAAAATTCCAGAGGGGCGGCGCAGGCCACCCCTAATAGATGATTTGCTTAGGTGGAAGTCGAAGGAAAGAAGGGATTTGGCTTTCCGAAGCATTCTGGTGAGGGGTTTAGAAAGGCAATAGTAAGTGCGCTAGTAAACAGGGCGGAAGAGAGGGGCCGATCCAAGGTTACGGGGATTGGTGTATAGAGAGAAATCCGCTGAAGCAGTGAAGGGCAGTCAATGTCGCCAGAAAGTAGCTGGTGGATGAAGGTGATATCACCAGAGTCGCGTCACTTCCATAGAGCAAATCGAAGGAACCTTCGGTGGACTGCTTCAATTCTGTTGATGTTGGTAAATTGAAAGGGAGACCAGGCAAGCATATTCAAGGAGAGGCCTGACGAACGAGACGTACAGGAATTTAGCAACTCTTTAGACCAACGTTTCACAAAGCCGAGTGCAGAATTGGCTGTGTGATCACGAAAATGTTGTTCACTGTCACAACTGACACCGAGATCGCGAAGAGAGGAGACACTCGGGATAGGTTTATCAGAAGTTTGCGGGAGTAAGTAATAAATTGAGTTCGAGGGAGTTTTTTGTTTAGGTCCGTGGAGGAGGATATTAGTTTGGAGATTTTCATATCATGGGTGTAGATGGAAATATCCGAGCGCCTAATAAAATACTCAACATCATTAAAATAGCCAGAATGAGAAGAAACGGACCTAATTGACTTCTCTGAGTCACTCCCAAATTAGCGACGAAACAGTTGGAGGACGCAGAACAGAAGAGGACCTTATACTGGGCGTTGATTGCGAAGGGAGCAGAGTTTGAAAATAATTAATTTATGTGAAATTTTATCGAACGCCTTACTGAAGTCGGTAGTAATGACGTCAATCTCGGTCATCATTTTCCAAGGCACACAGTGTTCTAGAGATGAAGCCGGCTAGGTTGGTGGTAGTTTATCTACCTTTAAGGAAACCATGCTGGGATGGGGAAAATATGAATTTACGATGCTTTCAAAGAGTTATATAATAACTATTTGAAATCGATTTTTCCACAATGTTATTATGTAAGAAAAATCAGACGCGTCTGTACCCTCCACTAAATATAATCTAGTTTATGTAGGTAATTCGAAAATAAAAAAGTAAAAAAAATTGTTTTTACTCTGCCCCTTCACTTCATAATTAAAATAGATTAAGAAAAGAATTACCCTATGAACTATCAGAATATGTATAAACAATTTAAAAATTTAATTTTTCATTACCCAAAAAAACGCGATTGCTTTAATTAGTGCAGCGCACGTTTTCAGCTCATTGATCGTGCGGAATCCTTTGAATATTAAAATAGCAAAATCCTGCAGTCCCCTAAATTAAACACTCACATAAGTGGGGATGGAGGAAATGAATTGTGATAAGTATGGGAAATGTGAAGCACATCTGAATTAGAAATGAATCAAAAGTTTGGGGCCAATATCCGCAATGTGTAAAATCACAAGCTTAATGCCTCCAACTCCACTATACCGTCCGTAATCCTTGCTCGGTGGAATTCCTCGAAAACCTCGGAGGAACGTGCTAAGCTGATTCCTCAGCATATTCAGGGGCAATTCTCCGAACGTAACGAGATGAAAGTTATACAGCGATCCGGGCAAAGTGTCTCGTAAAACTAATTGTGCGGAGTTTATATTTGGTATAATCAGAATCAAAACTTGTAGGGTTGCTTGCCTGCGATGGGGCGCAACTTTAACAGCTTCCACATCGACAGTCGGTGCTCTTCACGGGGACCGGGTCCGCCCCCGCAGCCGTCGCGCAACCCATCTCCAATCGGGGCCACAGGGCTGATGTCGTCGCACTTTTTGTCTTGGCTGCAGATCTCTGCGTTAACTACGACTGTTTTGATTATATCGCGACTGAAGTAATTTCATAATTTGCCTCCGCATAAATTTGAATAATTTCGCCAGCGAGTCCATATCTCATTTTTAACATTTTATTATCGTTTTGACACTGCTTAGTCGTTTGGAAAATTGTTTTTGCATTTGAAGGGGATAAACAGAACGAAAAGTGGCTGCTAGTGAACTTTGCCCGTCAGTCATGGCCTTTTCGTTGTCTGGCTTGCGAAGCTCTTTGGGCCCCGCATGGCGGGCGCTCTTGTCAAGATAGTGATGGAATTTCACGTGAGAGATTTCTAAATGCAAACAAATGACTTGAACAGCTACTGTTCCGTGCAGTGTGGGGGATAGTGTGCTGAAGTTACTCGTATGCAACATTTAAAATATTATCACTAAGTGCAAACGTTGCGCTAATTTATTTCTTTTGAGAGCTAAATATTCATATTTTTTATATATCTTTTCAACAGAAAGGATCGTATTTAATTTCATACAAACTTTAGCAATTGCCGTCTGTCAAACGGTTGGTTGTTCTCATTTCCATATAATATTTATGACCCATTACAAAAATGGAAATAATTTTACTGACATGTGAATTCAACAGGATGACGCGACCTGTCATACCGTATGCTATATAATGACGTGATGAGTCCCCAGGTCATGTCATTATTCGACCAAGTTTCGATTTAACCTGTTTGGACTTCTTCATCGAAGGATTTTTAAAATGCAAGGTATATAAACAGCCCTGAGACGATTCAACAATTCAAGGAAGAAATCGAACGTTATATTAGAGGAATCTGGGCGTCTTTACTCGGAAACGTCTTCAAAACTTCGTCAAATGAGTGCAAACCTGCCAACAGAACGGCAGATACCGTAGTAAACATATCACTGACATTCTATTTCATGTCTAATGTTAACAATTATGCACACTTTTAAAAGAATAAGAATGCAGAAAGACCCCATTAAAAATTCAAGTTGTTGATGAAACACCATTTAGTTCTCCGTAAATATTTCAATTCATTATTTACACAAGACACTTTACATTTTCTATTTAATTTTATTGCTCTGAACATTTTCTAAATTTCGTAAAAATTAATTAAACACTATAAGTATATGTAAATGTGCGCATACAAATATTTTGTGAAAGGTAAATATCAGTAAAAAAAGCAATTTTATAATAGTAAGCATTCAGTCAAATTGATGCACACACCTGCACTATGTTGTGTTCACTAAGTCAACGTATTATAAAATAATATGAAACACTATCAGACTCATACCATTTGTCTATGCCTGTACCCATCTTTCTTTGTATTTTTTTTACTACAACTATCCACACAATTTACGTTATAATATTGTCCCCATTTTTTAAGTTAGTATTTTAACAAAAGTTTGATTGGTGTAAGTACCCCAATATTTCTTTATCGGTAAGTAAGACCAGTAATATTCAATTCGAAATTTTAAGTTGGAAAGCATTAAGAGCATTGAAACTCCAAACTATAAGTTTCAGTTTTCGACTTACCTTACCCAGCAACAATGAAAATCTCATGTAGTTTAGGCCGTGACTGTCCTTTAATTTAAACTCATTGCTTTTTAAGGATAAATTTCAAAACAGCGACCCCGAAAACTCCAATGCACCACTTTTTATAAAATTTGCATAAAGTTACTTCAGCGACCGCCATCTTGAATCGTTATGTTTATCTTGATGAATTCATAAATGTTGATAACATATTACCAATCATCTCTCCCCAAAATGTCCACGTACGCATTTTTATGAAAATCTGCCATGAAGAAACAACTGAGTTTTGGTGTTCGGCGTAGAAAACGTCTGAAATTCACTTAGGGCGAAGCCTTACCCAAATTTACAATATGAACCCAGCAAAAATTGGTTTGGTTCTCCTGTTTAATTTAAATGTCTGAGTGAATAAAAACTCCATGAAACGAGAAGGCTTACAAACGATAAATGGTTTTCTATGGCGAAACTGCCAGACATCGTTAAAGTGAAAGGCTCTTTAAGGCTCGTTCGTCATCAGGCCGATTCTCATGCGGAGTAATTCAATATTTTCATTCACGTACGGAAATGATTAATTGAGAATTTAATTATGCGAGTGTAGCACGCACTAATATAAATTGATATCGATTTTTAATTTGCACCCGACTCCCAACATGGGGGCCAGTGACAAAACAGCGCTCGTAACAAAGCCTCGGGCTCCCGGCATTCATAAGGAAGACACTGCAGGAGCCACTGGCGATGCTGCGAATTTATCCCGGGCTCCACCAGAGCAGCGAATGCGCTGGCTAAAAATAACTTTCATGATTTGATGGATGCTGCCAGTTGTGCACGGGGTGCACGTATCGCCAGCAAAAAGGACCTGCGGAATTTCAAACCAAAAATTAGCTCTCAATTAAGGCTGCACTGCATCTACGGCAGCGCTGAGCATGTAACCTCATAAAGAACTTTCTCCTAAAAACACACACACTTTTGTGCAGGCGAAACCTTTGCATAGTCAAAAGTTTTAATGCGGATGCCCTGCTTTCATGGCGGGTGCATTTGTTGGAAATAAAAAGGTTTTTCCGCAAGTGGGCGGATGTGGCTGCCCGAATGTTTCGAGAATATTCTGTAAATTTAACTGTGCACACGCGAAATTAATTTATAAGCTCGGATAGCATCATTAACAAAATACACAATTAGTGCAAAAAGAGTTCAAATTCCTCAACCATGGAATTGGAAATAAGATACAAAACACACAAAAATCATACTGGAATTTTAGCAGTATTTTGTTTGGTTTTAGTTCCCAAATACGATCTGGGGTCTTTATATGTAGTCCAGTAGGGCTATAAGAATGACTCGGATAATTGAGTAATTGAGTACCCCAAGTTGGAGTACTCAAGTGCTCGTAGTTCAATTTTAATTTTTTTAATGACTAAATGCACTGGACTATAGCGCTGTTACTACTCGAGTACTTCTGAACTCAATTACTTAAGTATTTGAGTATTCGAGTTCAAAGATCCGAGATTGAGTAAAGGAGTTTTGAGTACCTGAGTACTCGAGTACTTGAGAGCAAAAAGATCCGAGAACTCGAGTGAGGAAGTATTTGAGTACTCATTTAAGGAGTATTCGAGTATTCGAGTTTGGGAGCATTGAAGTATTTGAGTATTTGAGTCCTGTAGGTTTAATACATTAAGAAGTAAGAAATTCAAGTTAATAAATTGTGAACTTTGTAATTCATTATTATTTACAGTTAGTTACACAAAATTAAATCTTTATTTTGGAAAAGAAATACCAGTATGTATATAACTATTATCGGGATTTAAGCAATTTTTGCTGGAGCTTACTATGTTTCCTGCTGTAGAAAATACTCGTTCTCATGTAGCAGAGGTTGCTGGTATATTAAGGAATTTTCTTGCAATTTCAGTTTCTTGGCATTCCCACCATGATAATGGATTTAGCGGTAATGGAATTTGTGGAAAAGCTAAATAGGAATTAAATTGAGGTAACACATCTCTTGTTGACCCACTTTCATTTATATTAAATATAAACTCTAGTGCACTTCGTCGTTGTTCCTCTTGGTTGGAATCTCCGTGTCGCTCATTTTCAAGTCTAGGCAAAAGTTGTTTGGCTGCAGATGGAATGTAGCTTGGTCCGGTTCACCAAGCAGGTCTTTATATCGCGGATCAAAGAAGGATGCAATCTGTGACACTTCTACATTGCTTTCTCCTTCAGTCCACTCCATATGAAACCTATTCTTTAAATCTTGTGCCACGGTTGACTTGAAATCTGAATCCCCACCAAAGCAGCGTAGCTCGTCGAGTAAATATGAAGACATAGCCATAGGGGCGATTTTAAGGCTTTAAGCATACCGGCAACATGTATCGCCTCTCATTTCTTAATAGATTACGTAAACAAAATTGAAAAGAAAATAACAAACCTACGTTTTTTCTATTATCTCTTGTATAAAAATTTACCAAGCCTATTTATAATTTTCATTTATCACATAAAACCTGCGCCACTTCCACTTCAGAAATTATATTTCATTGTTGACTTCGTCTTCCATTATGCCATAGAAGTTCAAGTGACGTAAGCCGAATTTGTTTCCTGAGTTTCCTATTGGCTAGATTGAAGTTACCGGCAACAAAAGTCTCCAATTATCCACCCTTCCATATAAACTCGCAGGTAGTGGAACAGTTTTGTCGCCGCCCTGCGGAACTTTCGCTATCCGTCTTCTTGTGTCGCAGTAGTGAGCGCACGCTCATATATCGCAGTGGAATTTGCCAAGACGACAGAACGTCGGCGTACAGAAAGTCGACGGTGGGTTTTTTCTAGCAAGAAAATACCTTAACATACCAGTAACCTCTGCTACATCTGAACGAGTATTTTCTACAGCAGGAAATATAGTAAGCTCCAGCCTCCAGCAGAAGTTGTTTAAATCCCGATAATGTTAATATACAAACTGGTATTTCTTTTCCAAAATAAAGATTTAGTTTTCTGTGACTAACTGTAAATTATAATGATTTGCAACGTCTACAATTTATTAACTTGTATTTCTTACTTCTTAATGTATTAAACCTACAGGACTCAAATACTCAAGTACTTGAATACTCCCAAACTCTAATACTCGAATACTCCTTAAATGGGTTACTCAAATACTTCCTCACTCAAGTTCGCGGATCTTTTTGCTCTCAAGTACTCGAGTACTCAGGTACTCAAAACTCCTTTACTCAATCTCGGATCTTTGAACTCGAATACTCAAATACTCAAGTAATTGAGTTCAGAAGTACTCGAGTAGTAACAGCGCTATAGTCCAGTGCATTTAGTCATAAAAAAAATGAAAATTGAGGGAACCCAGTTATATACATAGTAAACGAATTTGAATAATTTTGGTTTTATTGATTCCCTAATATCATGAATTTGAAAGTTTACCATTTGAAAACTACCGCTATTTCAAAAATCCATTAATTTAAAAAACAATATTTTGGTTAATTAAATTTTTAGACATTTCAATGAAAAATATATCTTTAGGACTTATTAAACATTTCTAATGAGAAAATATTGCTTATGCTAGTTTTCAAGGCTGCTTATAAAAAATTTGTAAGATAATGAAATTTTTCAAAATTAATTTGAAAATGGCAGAAGCTCCAAAAAGCTGAATAATTGACAAAAACGTGTAGCGACACATAGACGCCAACTTTTTTCAGAAAGTAATTTTTTAAGAACATGAATTAAGGGGAGATATACACCTAAGAGCCGGAAGAAAACGTCATTTTTGTGCATTTTTTCTAGAAAAACTATTTGAAATTTGGATTGGGAGTTTAACTATCTAAAAGTATACACTTCAGTATATGATCCTTGGCGCGTCGTAAAAAATCGGCGTAAACGGTACCCACTGGCGTTTCTTCAAAAATCATCTAAAAACAAAAACCAATAAACATTAAATTATTAAGCACGATACTATAATCTAGTACTTCTCATAGCACAAACATAAATAGTGATTTTTGGACCAAGAATTTGCTATTATTTTTCCTATAAAACAAAAGCTAAGTAACGAAAAAAAAATTCTATGACAAGTACTAGATAACGGTGTATAGAATAACCACAAAAAAATTCAAGTTAATCGGTTCATTGTTTGCGAGAAATTTTGGGTACCGATTCGAAAAATGTGGTTTGAGAAAAACGCGTTTGAATGTTTGGGAATGAATAAATCATGAAATTTGTCAACTTACATGGAATCATCGATACCTGGCCCATAGTGTAAGTCTTTTACCAGATATTCCTGACACCTTAACCATCAAGAAAATGCAAAAAAAAAACTGATTTTTTCGACAAGTGTGTGTAGGTGTATATCTCCCCTTAAATAATGATCAATAATTTATTATTCGAAATTAAAGATCCCGAAAGCGTAACAGTACCCCTTTGAATGAAAATCCATGAATGCTGAAGCTTTCCGGTCGCCATCGGCCATAATGAATCTGCCATTTCGTTACCCTAGATAAAATGTTTAGTCCTTATTTCAGACATATTGAGCTCACATTTTCTGGAAGTTTGAACTCTCTAACTTCAATATTTTCAGTTCTACAGCAGGTCATTTCCCGAATTTTTCCAGCGTTAAGATCACTTTCGTCGCAAAGATTGCTTACTGTAATCAAAATATGTAATGAAATGATGATTTTTTTCATAATTATTTAATAGTACTATAGAGCCCGTTACTACCAATTTGTTTTCCTTTTACAACTAGTATTTTTCGGAAATTATGTGTACTAGCGTTGCGTGTAAAATAATAAATGTTTGTTGCTTGATAAATTATTATTCAATCTCGACTACATTTTTGGTGCTTATTTAAGATATGTATATTGACCTAACGATTCCGCAAGTCTCAACTGTTTAAGTGTAATATGTGTAACTAGTTGACATATGCGAATATTGCGCACAGTATCGTGATCAGTCACCGAATTAATTATTATTATTATTACTGCTTAATTTGGTTGACTTGCGTATAGGATGAAAAGAACGCCAACTAACAGCTGTCGCCCATGTTAGCTAAACTTTAAAAATCATTGACCCCAAAAAACTCCTACTGCGGATTTTCAGGGCAACCCTCGAATTTGGAAACTTTGATAACAGATTCGAAATCAGCGCCCCCGAAAACTCTCGAGAGCCCTTTTTCATAAAGATTCCTTGAAGTTGCAAAATTCCCCGCCATGATATGGCATGGCGCACCAACAAAAAAACACTTTTGAGAGATAATATATGTATATGATTTTGAACCAAATTGGGCATTGTGACGCAAAGCGATGTCAGTAGCGGAAGGAAAAACGCATCGTTTTGGTTTGGGTATGGTGCAGTATTTGTGCAGAAAAAGGGATGTTAAGATGGGAAATAATATATATGATGTAGATAATTCTACGCCCATTTGCACTGGATTTTTTGCGTTACGTTCCTTGATTTTGAAACGTTTTAAATTATATTTAATTTATTTAGTAGAACTTATTTTCATGAAAATTCATTAATGTTGAGATCGGCCGCTACTTAGAATTGCATTATTTTATAAGCAGATTTGAAATCAGCGACCCCGAACACCTAGTAATACCCATTTTTATTGAATTCCGTGGAAGTTGAAACTTTACGGTCGCCATATTGGAATCACCACCCTAGAATGAATGGTAGCCTATATGTTAAGTTTATATATGAAGTAGTTTCTCGCACAAAACCAAAACAGTGGAAACAAGCGTGTAGGCATGATTGAAGGATATACATAGTATTAGACAGTTCATATTGAATTTCGCCTAATTTTTTGGGTTTTTATTCGTATTTAAAGGTTGAAAGATGAAGGGTTGAAGCTGATTTGAGAATAAATGGTCCCATATAGGCTTCCTATCGCCGTGTGATACATTATTCTACGATTATTATTTAAGGAGATATGGGCTCTCAAAGTGTGACACATTTTCGTGATCCCACACTGCGGGAAAAGTCGTAGTTTTACGGCAAAAAAATAAGGGTAAATTTTTTACTTTCGGGTTAAGAAGCGCAGGAAAACCGGGAACATTCCAATTAATCGACTATAGCTGGGTTCCGGGGATAAACTCTAATTGCACTGGACTAACGATACATTTTACGAAAAGAAAATTTGTGTTTCGCAATGGATGAAACCTTTGGTAAATTCAATATTTATCACGACAATGGACAATACACATTACATACATTCTGATTACTAAATATATAATATGATACAATGAAATAGAGAATGAAAAATATAAGAAGTGTACTGAAAAAGTTGTCGTTTCAATTGGCTCCGAGATACATATATGAAAGACGGGGAAATAACCATTAAGGAACGGGACATCGACGATATTAGCTCATTAAAGCCATAATTTGTGCGATGGTGAGGTAAATGAAGAAAGTCATTGCTCCTCAGAGAGCGGGTTGGAACCGAAATGTTGAGATAAGCAAGCAAATCCGAAGAGTTAAAAATGGCATGCAAACAATCAAAAGTTAGAACAGTTTTGGAGATTTTCCGTCTGTGTTCCAAGGATTCAAATGAGTGAGTTGACTATGGCACCTGAATCTCTCGCTATGCCAAGTCAAGTTATAAGGATATGATTTCGCAAATTTCGATAGCAGATTCAAGCACCCTCCAATAGCCCAAGCTTTTGTTTTCATGACATAGCGCGGATTTTTAGGGCATTTAGTTTTTTTTTTCGATAGCCTAATTAAATATCATTAAAATTGCTTACAATTAAAGAATTTCGGTCGCCATATTGGATATACCATTTTTAGTTTGGAAATTTGTTGGCAGATTCAAAATCAGCGACCCCGAAATCCCCCGTTCGGATTTGCAGGGCAGTCCTTTGGAATTTAACTTCTTCGGTAGCCTGTTTGGGTCCGCCATCTTGAATTTTGGTGGCTTGGAATTCTGTAACCCCAAAGACTTCTTAATATCTTCATATTAAATTTCATTAAAATTACTTAAAATTGAGAAATTTCAGTCACCATATTGGATCCGCCATTTTTAATTTGGAAATTTTGATGAAAAATCCAAAATCAGCGACCCCGAAAACCTCCTAGTGCTGATTTTCATGGCAATCCGTTGAAGTTTAACTAATTTAATAATTTAAGTAACCGGTAGCCATCTTGGAGCCGCCATGTTGAAACCATGCACTTTTTAAAAATAACAAATAGCCTGTAAGTTAAGTTGGACTATGTACTATCTATCACGTGTGAAAAAATGAAGGCTATCGAAGCAACCGTTTAGGAGGTGATTGAGTAACAAACGAAAGTTAATTTGAAATCGAAAAAATAATCAGACTTTCTTATAGAATCAATATCATTTTATCAAAATAAAATATACAAAAGTTGTCAGAAAAACAAATTGCGTGAATTTACCAAAAACTTGAAAAAACAAAATTTGAATAAAATAATGGAAAGGTTAGGACAACAAATAAAACTTCAGATCTCCTTACACGCGGCACAGTTAATTGAGTGAATAAAGAGAACAGATGTATTTTTTAATCTGAGGGATTGGGAGATTAAAAGAGTGAAAAATAAATTCCCTGCCGCAGGCTGGGGTGAACTACTTAAAATCTCTTGTAAACAATTTTATCGTTGGTTACTTAGAATTTTCTAAAACGCCTCGTGTATCGCCCTCTGCAGCAGGACCGATTTTTGTCAAAAGGCCGCTGGGGATAAAGGCCCTTCCTTCCTTCCATCTCTCGAATCGAGAATTGTCACTGTGGTGACTGATAGGAAATCAGATATTTTCTTAGAATCCGTCTAGAGCCGCCTAACAGCGAAGGACAAAAAAACATGAGCGCTTAAGACCATTCTGTTTTTTTCGTTTTATGTTTACGCAAAGTGAAAATTCGCTCCGATACCTTTTGCCTATAATGTTTTAAGAATGTGGGGTGCTTCAGATTTGTAGATGCCGCGCGGTTGGGAAATTTTGATATAATAATCGCTCACTTTAAGAAGGACGTTATGCATGACAGGGCTGCGTTTACTATGGAAGCAAGACATCCCCCATTCTGTATATTATGGTACACGGGCAGCAGGCGTTGAAATTTAAATTTAAAATACAAAGATAGCGTCAATACCTATAAATTGCATGTTAGTTAGTTAGTCTTAAACAAATAAAATTATCTGTTTGTTTTCTGTAAAATTCGTCGGGCCAACTTCACACTTTGGAAAACAGTGAATAAAGAGTAGAGATCGTTTCTACATCCTGCTTTTCGATTCTCCACGTTTCTAGGGGTGGAGGAACGATTTTAAGGGATTGAGAAACAATTTCTACTTTTTATTCACGGTTTTCCAAAGTGTGAACTTGGTCCGAAGAAGTGTTGAAATAAAAACAGGGAGAATCAAAAAACAGGTTGGAGAAACGGCATCAAGGTGGAGAGACGACTTCTGGGTTTGGATAATAATGGCGCGGGGCGGTTTTCCTTCTTTTAAAAAAAATTGCCCTGGGATTCCGTAACGAGTTAGATTCAGGATTTAGAGTACTTCGCGATTCTCTAACAAAAAACGGTCGAAAGTTTAGAGCCAATGAAAGCTCTAAGTTAGAGCAAAAGTGGCGCCATCTTTCAATAATTTCGCAAAATAAATAAATTTACTAGAGCTCTCTAAATTTTTAGAGAAATATTGCGATCCTGTAAAAAAATAGAGCTCTAAGTTAAAACAATTTCACTCACATGTCAATTGTCTTGTGATCAGTTAGTATTATCGATAGTGAAAATGAAAAATTATAATGTAAGAATAGGTTTAATTAATATTATTGCTTCTCATAAATGTGAGTTGCAACATTTGCTGGAATTTTGTAATTAAATTTGATTTTATTTACTTTAAAGGGAAACGAATTTGTAGTCGGAAATAATATGGGTTCAAGTGGGTAAGAGTATAAAATACACTTTATTCTTTCTCAATTCACCTCTATGACAACTCCACTTTATACTAGCTTAATTTACTCGCAACTTAAACAAACCACAGCAACACTCGGAATAAGCTGCCTTTAAAGGTAACTGGCAAGCCACCCCTTCTAAATTTTCGAAAAAGTATACATGCAACAACAAGTCTGGTGCCTGCCCATGCAATTTTATAAATAAATTTACCCTAATTACTAACTAAAATTTCTACGCATTCGCTGAAAGGATGGATGCACAGCGCATATTCTTAAGGCGAACTACCTCATCATGGCTCTCGGTTTCGGGCATCGTCGCAACCAACGAGCACATGCTCCGGTCAAAACAACAAAAGTTATTTATTTAGGTGCAGAGGACCCCAAACATATTTCTGCGCATTTGGTATGATTTCATTCCCTTCAGGACAAAATATTTTCTACACTACGCATTTACATATTTGTAAATTAGAAACATCGTTCCTTACAAATTAGAGAAGCTCTAAACTCTAAATCGTTAGGGAATCCTAGTGCAGATTTTTATGAAGTTGGCCTACAGTACAGGGCTTCTTTTTTTAAATTTAAAGATGGAGAAACGAAAATTAAGAGTTGAGAAACATGAAGAAACGATGGAGAAACGATTTCCCTATTAGTGGAGCGCCGTAAGCTTTGTACCTCGGAATCCAAGTCAATGAAACTTTATATAAACTTTTGCAATGTGTTTTTAACAATATATAAATAATGTTAAAAAAATTTTTCTAATTATTTAAATAAATAATTATTAATTTTTCAGAGTTTTCTTTTATTTTTATTAGTTTAAAGTTATATTTTGAAAAGGAGAACTATTACAAACTTGTCCTTGGGCCTCAAGAGACTGCAGGTATAAAGGTGAGGGGTGGGGGGAATTATAGAAGGAACAACAGCAGCTGGTGACGCGGTCCCTAACGATTAGTACACGTGGCAAATAGTTAGGCTAAATAAGTAGCTATTTTTGTGCGTTTTGAAAAAAAAATATATACATATGTATATATGGGTATTTCTCATCAAATCACAAAATTTCAGTTTGGATTAGATCTCAATTTTTTATGTTAACAAAATCAGTTTTTATAGCAGAAATCCAACGTTTGACTATGTGAGGTCTATTTGGGAGTAATGGTCTATAGTTTACGTCCTATTCTCAGACCTATTGAATACACACACAAAATTTCATAAGGATCGGTCAAGCCGTTTCGGAGGAGTTTTGTTACAAACACTGTGACACGAGAATTTTATATATTAGAGATAACAAACATCTTTCTAATATATTAGCATAATTTCATTATTAAGAATATTGATATATTTGAGATGAATAGGCATTTTAGTAATGTTTTTGAACTAAGGGACAAGGTGTGGGAATGACTTTCACGGTAAAAAAGTAGCCATATCGTTTTTTTCTTTAGAGGTAATACGTTTTCTTTTCAAAAAGCAGTGGTATAGACAGCGTGCATTGAAATATAAAAAAGACTTATGTAGTTAATGCATATGCCTTGGCACTAATGACTCGGGAATCAAATTTCGAAATTTTATTTATTTATATATGTACATATATATATATATTTATTATTGTGCAGTTAGTGCGACAAAATTTAATTATTGAACATTTACATCTTTACAAAACAATTGTGTTTTTCAAACTTTTATCAGATGAAATGCTTATTTTTGTCCGATTGGGTTCTTTCCATACGCTGATGTCATATATGGGGTCTATTGGTTATATAATGGCCGGAAGTGGAATTAAAGAAGCCCTCAACGGTTTATGCTGAAAATACAATTGATCATATCATGTCTGGACGTGCATATCCTAGAGCGGTACGTGCACATATACTTCTGTAGATAGCTTTATCAAGGTTAATTTTCGACGATCTATTGCAAAATAATTCAAATTGCAAACTTTAATTAGTGATGAAACGAATGCTAATATTTGTTAAATGTTTAATTACACTGAAATAACGGAAAATATTGGATTTCAAAGATTAAATGAAATTTTCGAAAACAAATTACATGATTTAGAAGGTAAAAATGAAACGTCCAGATTATGGATCAGCTATTTTCGAATGGTATCAGTGCTAAAAGATTTTATTGCAGCTAAGCGTAAGGGTGATTGGAATCTGCATTTACAAAGCATTGAAAGGATGATTCCATACTTTCATGCATCAGGACACTTTCCGTATGCAAAGTCAGCGCAGCTGTACTTGCAAGACCTGCAGGAATTATTTACCCAAATGGAACCTATAGAGTTTCAAAAATTCACAGAAGGATATTTCACTGCGAGACGTTCCAATGTTTCTTTTCTGGGATTTCCACGGATCAAACCATTGAACAAACTCTAATGAAATCTATAAATCTATGAATGTTGAAGGAGGACGTTTTAAACGTGGTGTAACGGAAAGTATTGTTTATAAATGGATAAAAGGTGTTATTTTTTCAAAAGATATAATAGAAGGTGTAGAAGAATTTTGTAATATCTGTAATATATCTTTTAAAAAAAGTCATCAACATGCTGATTCAACCGATGCACGAATCAAAAGGGACGACATTGACGTGAAAAAATTGGAAGAATAGTTTATCCAACGTTCTCCATTTCCTGATGTCGCTGTCATTATGTCTATCGCAACTGGAATAACTGGGCAAGAAAACGTGAATTGCTACGCAGCTTTTGAGGAAGGGTTAAATATAATTAAGAAAATAAATGGCAAAAATTTTAAAGAAGTCAAGTTATCAAGAAAAGACAAAATCATTCCTTTATTGGCTTCCACTAGCAAAATCAAAGTGGATGGTGGATGATGATATTATTCCAATTGATCCACTACTGTTATTTCAGCGTATTTGCGTGATAAAAAAATCAGATGAAGAACTTAAAAACTACATGGCTTATGAATTAGCTCCTTATCCTCTTGCGCATTTTGAAGATGGTGAGTGCAGGAAAAGTGGATTAAATTGCACTGTAGCTACAGCCTAGGCCGTTAGATAACGGCCTGAAATCCCTAACGGACTACGACATATACTACATATATATAGTTCATAATAATTTTGTTGTTGTAACTCGTTATTTTTTGCGAAATATTAATAAATTAACATTAAAGTCACCATGCAAATATTATTTATTAGGTATAAAATTGAAATCTTTGATCTAAACATTTTTTTCCCTTGTCCCTCTCATTTTTCAGTAAATTGTTGTAATCAAGATCGCACAATTTTTTTTTAAACTTTTTTATTTGAGTTTTTAACAATGCAGTCCAACAGTTTTTATGAGGATTCATTGACTGGCCCTGGATTCCGAGATTTTACAAATTTTACGCCTTACGGAGCTCCACTATATGAGCCCAAGCGAATTGCAAAAAAAAGCGAGAAGTGTAAAATTGGCCCAAACAAATTTTTTGCTGATAATTGATTTTTAAACCCTGGAGTAACAAATATTTTCGGTGGAGTAATGTGGACTATTGATCGAAAAACGAATTAGGTATTTTTTTAATTATCTGAATTTTACCGGCCCACTTCACACACCTGTTTTATGATTGTGTAATTTCTTTTATAACAATTTGGGTAAACATAGTTCAAAGTATACATAATAACGTACTCTTCCCTGAACCTTAAATTAATTAATTAAATAAAAAACTGCATTTGGAAATGAAAGCATTTAGTTTGGCTTTTGTCCAACCCAGATGGCTTGCAGGTAAGTCACAGTAACCCCAAAATCAATTTCCTATTATTACCAGGTGTAAATTGGTTTCCATCGTTCCGTGAGGTAGGTACCTACTACGATGGGATGTCCCAAATTATGCTAATAAAGAGCTTTTGTCCCTCGTCAGTACCTGGGGAATCGTTGGCAACAGTTTACTGCAATATTTACAGGAGCCAAGCTCTTGAAGACCAAGTGACAAATGCAGGCTTCTCACAAGAAATTAATTTTCACAACATGGCCACAAGCCATATGATATCCTGGCAGGTTTGTTGCTGCGGCACGAGGTGTTAGTGTAGTTGCGGGCCAAGAGCCTCGGAGCAAACAGCTAACCGCACGTTATTCCCATCATATGAGCGTCCCATAGTGCGTCCCAGCCCAGCCCTCCCCGAGCCCAATCCGGACGGAGTGTCCCGTTCCCGTGAATTTGCCAGGGCCTCTGGAGTACGTCGCAGCATGTTATTCAATAAATGTTAGATCGGCGGATGGAGGATCCAATTATTTGCTTATTTTCCATTCAGATATCAAACAAGCAGCAGCCGCTAAAAAATTGCGACAAACGTTGCCTTTTTTATTATGTGCCAGTTTAAGGGTAGTGAAGCCTTTTGCAGCCATTATTATTGCGGTGAAAACTCAATTCCCGCTGGATCAGATTTTGCTTTTTACCTTTTGATGTCAGTGACTTCTCTGCGACTACGATTGGGGCCTTTGCTTTCCGCACAGCAGTCCCTGCCGCTGCATTCTATTTCGTACGTTCATGCCTGGATCTCTGGGAATACGGACCAACAATAAGGGCCACCCAGCATTTGGCTCGGTAATGCAATTTAACGAGATATTTAATAAGCGCACCTATTTTTGTCTGATTTCGTCGTATTCTTTGACAGAGAGACGGCCATCCGGGGAACAAAACATCTTTGACTTGTTTACGTGAAAGCATTGATTTGCATACAAAGACACCACGGGCACGACTCTTATTCAGTGAGGATATCTACTATATTATAATATATTAGTAGCAGGCGGAGGAACTCTCAGGGCACACGTGGAATTCTTGATTTTGCATGGTCTCGTGCTGTTTCCTAGGAACGACCTTATGCGTGCCTCCTCATTCCTCACTAGAGCACTTGTCTGCTTCTTCCTGCGTTGTTATCAGTAATTCGTTTTTTAAAATACTTCATTTTCTATTTTTACTGTTCGCTAGGTCGTACGGATTTATGCATGTGTAGATCTTTGGTCTCTACTCGAATACTATTATTAGACTTAGACTGCATAAAAAGTCTTCCGTAGTTATTTTAGGAAAAAGTTGTAGATATGTATATTCCGTCTCGACATGGGATTTTTTATTGCATTTATTAAGGTGTCTCATACAATCAATGTTGGCCAAAATTTAATTGTAATTAACAGTCAGTTAAATAATTGTAATTGTTAATTACAGTTCAATTTTGCGCAACACTGCATACAATCACCAAGCATACAGTATATATAGAGAAATCATCTCTAACAAAAATTTGTCCGCTGTGCTTATGAAAAATTTGTCTTCGATTGGCTCCCACCGTGTTCATTTCACCAGAAATGAATCCAAGAATTCACCCGACTTCAGAGCTCGGCACCGAGGCTACGCTGGCCCGTGATCTGCGGCCTGGGCGCTGTTGTGACTCATCTGTATGCGTTGGTATATTTACATCTGAGCAAGTAGGTGTTTGTGCCCATTGCGCTCGGTCTTAAATTGATGAATGCAATTTCGGGTGTGCGTGGCATAAAGGGCAACAGAGAACGACGGGCATAGTCCTGAGGTAGTCCCATTCAAATACAGATGAGTCACAACAGCTCCCAGGCCGCAGATCACGGGCCAGCGCAGGGCTGTTACTACTCGAGTACTCCTGAACTCAATTACTCGAGTATTTGAGTACTCGAGTCCAAAGATCCGAGTTTGAGTAAAGGAGTCTTGAGTACTCGAGTACTCGAGTACTTGAGAGCAAAACGATCCGAGAACTCGAGTACTCGAGTACTCGAGTATACTCCTTTCAGGAGTATTCGAGTATTCGAGTTTGGGAGTATTCAAATATTTGAGTATTTGAGTCCTGTAGGTTTAATACATTAAGAAGTAAGAAAAACAAGTTAATAAATTGTATACTTTATAATTCATGATAATTTACGCTTAATTACAGAAAACTAAATCTTTGTTTTGGAAAAGAAATACAAGAATATTGACATTATCGGGATTTAAGCAACTTCTGCTGGAGCTTACTATATTTCCTGCTGTAGAAAACACTCGTTCAGATGTAGCAGAGGTTGCTGGTATGTTAAGATATTTTTTTGCAAGACAAGCAACATTAGGAAGTGCGGTTTCTTGGCATTTCCACCATGATAATGGATTTTGCGTTAATGGAATTTATGGAATAGCTAAATAGGAATTAAATTGAGATAACACATCCCTTGTTGATCCACTTTCATTTATATTAAATTTAAACTCTAGTGCACTTCGGCGTTGTTCCTCTTGGCTGGAATCTCCGTCTCGCTCATTTTCAAGTTTAGGCAAAAGTTGTTTGGCTGCAGATCGGATGTGTGCTCTAGCCTGTTCTGGTTCAGGTAGCAAGTCTTTATATCGCGGATCAAAAAAGGATTAGGATTAGGATAAGTTTTCTATTGGCTTCATTTAAGTTGCCGGCGACAAAATTCTCCAGTGAGCTCCTTTCGATATAAACTCACAGGTAGTGGAACAGTTTTGTCGCCGAGCTGTCGCCGCCCTGCGGAACTTTCTGTCTCCGTCTCCTTGTGTCGCCGAAGTGAGCGTGCGTCGCAGTGGAATTTGCCAAGGCGACAGAACGTCGGCGTACTACAGAAAGTCGACGGTATGGTTTAGGCCTAAAACAAAATTCTCCGAAGTTCCTGGCATAATGCCTATGCACCCTTATATTCAGTTTACGCGCTGCCATTCGCTCGACGAGCTATGCTGTTTTGGTGGGAGATTCAGCTTCTCTCTTGCACGCTGTTATGCAGAACTCCTCTACTAAGCTACTTTTAGGTGGCAGGCTTCTTACACGATACAGCCGTTCCGTAATAGCTTATATGATTGGCGTGATGATCGTTTGCAAATAGCTCGGGCTTTAAGCATTTTATGGCAGCACTTCAGCCTGATTATAAAATTCCTTGTACCCAAACGGTTCATAAGCGGATTCAACTATTATATGAACAAGGTGCTTGCAAACTGCGAAGTATTCTGGGGAAAGCAATCGACGTTTCATTGACAACGGACTGTTGGACATCACGTAGTAATAATTCTTATATTACTGTAACCGCGCACATAATTACTGAAAAGTGGAGCAAGACATCTTATGTTTTAACAACTGAAATTTTAGAAGAAAGCCATACCGCGATTAATTTGAAGAACAGATTGAAAACAATTATTAATAAGTGGAATTTAAATGGCAAAGTGAGTGCAATTGCCCACGATAACGCAGCAAATATAACTAATGCTGTGTCGAGAATGGAGGACAACATTAACGGTATTGGCTGTGCTGCACACAACCTTCAATTAAGCCTAAGACGTGGTTTGCGAGAAAAACGCATAGAAGATCTGTCTGAAAAAGCAGGAAAAATCGTAACATTCTTTAGGCATTCTACAAAAGCTACAAACGCGCTAAAACGACAGCAGACACTTTTAGGTTTATCAAACCTAAAACTTATACAGCAGTGTCCAACAAGGTGGAATTCTTCTTTCCAAATGTTTGAAAGAATTCTTAAAATTCGTAGTTCAGTTGTAGCCGTGTTAGCAGACAGAACTGTAGTAAAGGAAGATACTGCACAGAAATTAGAAATGTCAGAATCTGACTGGATCGATGTTACATATATCTGTAAAATACTCAAACTTTTTGATGTGGCCACTAATCTTTTATGTTCCGAAAAAGATTCTACTTTATCGTTGGTGAGGCCAGTAATCCGAAGCCTTATGGATAACCATTTAATGGAAAATATACTTGATACCGAATTAGAAACTTCTTTGAAGTCAACCGTGGCACAAGATTTAAAGAATAGGTTTGAAATGGAGTGGACTGAAGGAGAAAGCCATCTCAAAGTGTCACAGATTGCATCCTTTTTTGATCCGCGATATAAAGACTTGCTGGCTGAACCAGAACAGGCTAGAGCACACATCCGATCTGCAGCCAAACAACTTTTGCCTAAACTTGAAAGTGAGCGAGACGGAGATTCCAGCCAAGAGGAACAACGAAAAAGTGCGCTAGAGTTTTTATTTAATATAAATGAAAGTGGATCAACAAGGGATGTGTTATCTCAGTTTAATTCCTATTTAGCTCTTCCACAAATTCCACTAACGCAAAATCCATTATCATGGTGGGAATGCCAAGAAACCGCACTTCCTAATGTTGCTTGTCTTGCAAAAAAATATCTTAACATACCAGCAACCTCTGCTACATCTGAACGAGTGTTTTCTACAGCAGGAAATATAGTAAGCTCCAGCAGAAGTTGCTTAAATCCCGATAATGTCAATATTCTTGTATTTCTTTTCCAAAACAAAGATTTAGTTTTCTGTAATTAAGCGTAAATTATCATGAATTATAAAGTATACAATTTATTAACTTGTTTTTCTTACTTCTTAATGTATTAAACCTACAGGACTCAAATACTCAAATACTTGAATACTCCCAAACTCGAATACTCGAATACTCCTGAAAGGAGTACTCGAGTACTCGAGTTCTCGGATCGTTTTGCTCTCAAGTACTCGAGTACTCGAGTACTCAAGACTCCTTTACTCAAACTCGGATCTTTGGACTCGAGTACTCAAATACTCCTACTTGGGAGTACTCAAATACTCAATTATCCGAGTCAGTCTTAGAGCCCTAGGCCAGCGTAGTCTCGGTGCCGAGCTCTGAAGTCGGGTGAATTCTTGGATTCATTTCTGGTGAAATTAACACGGTGGGGGCCAATCGAAGACAAAATGTTCATAAGCACAGCGGACAAATTTTTGTTAGAGATGAGTTCTCTATATACTGTAATATGCTTGGTGATACAATACATACATCTATTCATTATTATTTATTTATTTATTTAGTCTATCAATTACATATTAATTTACAGACTAGAAAGAACGACTACTACAAGTGGTCACCCTAATTCCTTACATTTTCTAAGTATGTTAGCTTACATTTGAATTCTGATCTAGGTATTGAGAAATCTGGATTACAAAAATTAAACTTATTTATACATACATCTAGTTATTACTTCACAAAGTCCGTAATTTGTTCGATGTGAGGGAGCAATTAACAAATTTCTTGGGCGAAGAGGTTTTTCCAAAGCACAAAAATTAATTAAATTCAAAAGCTCAGGACAATGAATATCGTAGCACAATAAATCTTAAACAAAGCGCAACAGCAGTCACGTCGATATTGAAGGGTTGCTAACCCAAACAACAGGCGTCTTGAATCATAACTAGGCATATCTCATTTCCACCAGTTTAGTTTATAGCATAAAAATCTGGTAAAGGACTTCTGTACCGCTTCAACCGCTCTCTTAATAATACCAAGCGTTTTATTCGCCTTAAGTATGACATGGTCTATATGTTTAGAGAGCGAGAGTTTCCAAAACTCCAAAATTATTCCTTAATCAGTAATCTCATTGACATGCTCCAACAGCTGACCATTTATAGAGTAGTTGAATACTATTCGAGTTGCTGAGCGGTAAAATGAAACAGTCCGGCATTTAGAAATATTCAAGTGTAGCGCATTAGTAACACACCATTCGGATAACTTATCTAAGTCCTCTTATAACCGTAGGCAATCATTAAAATCATGTATGACGAAAAACAGTTTTAAATCATCCGCATAGATAAGGCAATTTGTATATGAGAAATATTTGACTATATCATTAATGAATAAGATGAATAAAATAGGGTCGCAATGACTACCCTGCGGTACACCCGAATCGGCAGCAATTACCCTAGAACGTACGTTATCCATCACTACCATTTGTTTTCTGTTGGTCAAGTAAAAAGAGGTCCATTGAAGCAAACTAGAGTGGTTACCCATATGGTAGAGTTTTTTTTTATTAAAATGGTTATGTTTATTATATACATATATATATTATTATAACATATCCGCTATCCTGAAGGTTACCACCGGCATAAGAACTGCTTTGGATCTTGATCAATTTAAGCCTTTGATAGTATGCAACTCGACAGCTCTTTTGATTGACAATTACTTAACCAAGCGATACCAGCAAGTCAAAACCAAAAATATCGTTTCAACCCTCTTAAGCCTTAGCTGCGGAGAGCGCCAAGGATCGATCCTACGGCCACTTCTGTTTAGTTTATTCATCAACCACCTGCCGTTTGTTTTCAAAGATGTAGATATTCATTTTTACGCTGATGATGTGCAAGTTTATTTAAGCAGATTGTGTCTCCCGAATAAACGATGGACTTAGAAAGAGTTATAACTTCGGCAGCGGAGAATGAGTTGCTGTTAAAACCAAAAAAAGCAGTGTATCAAATTCTATGGCGATTCTCTTGATGTAGTTGATATCCCCCCGGCATCCTGAAATGGATTCTCACTACCTTTCACAAATAAAGTGACAAACCTGGGTATTGTTTGAATGAGAAATATGAGGAGCTGCGATAATGTCAGCACACAGTTGAGAAAAACCGGTCAATTGCGAGTTGGACTCGCACACGTAGAGTTCCGTACCATCGTGCAAGATATAACAGAATTTGTGTTTGCACAATTTTATTAATGCCTCACTTCCGCAAGTCTATAAAGGAAAATTTATATCCTGTCAAGATTATCCGTTCTTGCTACCAGGGACCGTACCAGTTTCTACTTTTTTTGAAAAAAAAACTTGCTTTAACTGTTACTGCCGCCCAATAATAATTTAAAGTTGAAATAAAAAAGCTCAAGAGCTTATTTCTCTTTTTAGGCATAAATATAATAAAAAGCTTGCTTATTTTTTCGAGCCAACAATAACAAGTTTAGAGGCTTATAATGATTTTTCTAGCAAAAATAAAAACCAACATGACTTGTTGTTTTAAAATAATGTCAGTGGACCACCGGTTACGCACATCGGATTAAACGTATTAACTGGGTTGAAAAATTTCGTTTTGTTTAAAATTCCCTTATATTGAGTTTAGGCGAATAAATAATAATTGCAGCAAATTTCCCTCCGACAAATTACAGCGAAGATCACTTAGAATTATTTTAAGCGCATTTTAAGCATTGAACTACTGCTCTGCACTGACGAATCATCAATTAATAAAGATTCATCGTGCTCGAATGCTGTAGAGGTAGATGGCTACAGCAAATTTGCCTAAAATTTTGATTTTAAAAAAAATATGTTATCAAGGAAACTTGTAGAAATTTACGTTTTCGCAATCATGAATACGGTGCACGACTTGCTTCAAATGTTCTTTTGCAAGTACTTTTTGTTCGTCTGTCAGCAAGCGCCTTAGTCGGGGAATAATGCGGCATACATGTTCTCCGTTTCTTTTAAGGGGTCTACCCTCTTTTCGGAGGGAAAAAAAAGGTTAATTTCAATAAAGTTATCGATAGGTTTAAATTATGAAAATGGAAAAAAAAATTGTTACACTCAATAGCCAATACACTCTCGAGCTATATCACAAAATTATTTTTTATTCATTTTTGTGAAATTTTAAGCATGGAACTGTTGGTCGAAACATGATCCAAAAAACGAGAGGGGTGTGCGGCGTTGATGAAATCTCCGAGATGCATGGTCAGGGGAAAAAAAAGCAAAGAGTTTTAGGTTCAATATATTAATAGCTATAGCGCATCGGGGGCGATTTTTGATTTTTGCAAAATTGAGAAAATGGCGGACATTTTTTGAAAAACTACGAAAAAAACATGTTTTTTTTCAACGTTTTTGGCCAAAAAAAATTTTAAAATCAAAATTTTGAAAAACCTCCTCGATGCGCTATAGCTGCAGTCATAAGGAATGTTCGGTAAAAATTTGGTGGGAATCGGTTCGGTAGTTTCCGAGATTTCATCAACGCGGTGTCGAAAAAGTTATTTTGTGAAAAACGCGATTATAGTTTTGTTAATGGCATCGTAAAAAATTTCACCTAAGCCTAATCAGCGATGCCTGGACCATACACTATGCCTTTTTCTTCCTCAAAATGTACATATTCATCCAAAGTAGTGTTCCTGCGATATGTTCTGGCTTTCTTGGAGGTATCAGTGCTGCGTCGGCTGCACGCCGCACTTCTTGATTATAAACAAACGCGCAGAGATGATGTTATATCAAAATTTTAAACTCGACTAATTTTGAGACAAAAATATAGTTACACTGCTCCGATCTTTATAAAATTTTAATATGATATTTCTGTATATATATACTTTACGAAAATGCAATAAAAAAAAAAATCGATTTATAAAGAGGGTAGACCCCTTAAGCCTGCTTCCCTTCCCATACAAGACAGAATCATTTTACTAAACTCTGAATTCTGTTGTTGTAACTTAAGTTTCAATTAAAACCAGAGCTTGTAAAAATCGCCCATTAAGAGCTGATTTTCCTGTAATTTTTGTGTAGCCGTTATAAGCGAAAAGTAAATTTTGACGAGCCGAGAGATTTTCATCACAAACATTTTTTAGTTCATGAAGTCGTTGCATCATTTCAAAAGCTGAATTCCAGCGCGTGATGATATCAAGTTTTGGCCGTTTATGTTCTGCACCTATGATAAGAAAAAGATATTAACAATTGTTACAAGTGTACTTGTCATGATGTGTACAGCAAACGTAAGTAATACGAATCAAAAAAATCCGTTTTTGCATATTGGGATCTGCAAATTATGTTAGAATTTTGTACAAAGATGAATTTTTACGTACTGAAAAGCTGGAGTTCTCAACATTTTCACAACTTGACGAACGCGGCTGAAAGTCGTTGGCTCATATTGAACCATAAAATCCTTAACGGCTAGTTGTAAAGTATGCGCCGCGCATCTGACAGATATTAAGTTATCAATTGAAATGCATATTTTGTAGGGTTTTCTCATATACTTCGCTGGTAACGTCATCTGCGTTCAAATTGTGTCCGTCAAAATCTGCGTCCCGTACAGCTTTAATTATACTCCGACCATTGTGAATCCAAAGTCGCTTAACACTTTTTCTATTACAGTTTTCAGATATTCCGCGGTGTGTCTTTTATGTAACTGAAGCATAGCGGGAGTATACACAGCAATTTCCTTATTATTAATTAATTGTACATTTACTCCTAAAACGGCTCGATCGTGGCGGCTTGCAATATCCATTTTCAGGGAAACGAGCATTCCTCGCAGGATTTAAATTATTTTCTTTTTCAGTTATCAAATTGATTATGCTCTTTCAATTAACTGGAGGCAAGTTTAATCCTTCTGTGATTTGCTACCAAATCGATGCATGCTTTCATCGTATTCCTCACAGACATTTCAACAGAAAACTTTAATTTTACATCCGTCACAACATCGTCTTCTTCCCCTCTTCCTTCTCATAATTTTGATAAAGGTCATTGTGCATTTGTAATATACGAGTATGTCTTCTCAATGTTGATACAAATGAACCTTTATATTTTGCACCGCACTTCTTGCAAACCATCGCTTTCTAAAAAAACTCACGAATGTAAATATTGCGTTTTCTACCCATATTTTTGCTGTTCTAATAATGCCCGTAAGCACAAACTGCACAGTTCCGAAAATAAAATAGAACTGAATAACATTTGTGGATCTTCCACTGGCGCAAGAATTTATTGCTCAATAAACAATAAATGTGATAATGTAAACACTTTTTGGACAGTAAGAAAGAGTCAAGTCGTTTATTTCATTTTGTGCAGTCATTGTGCGTAGAACTCTACATTATCAGCAATGAGTGAAATTGATAATTATGACAGTGATGCAACGTACTGTTCTCAATTAGAAAAAGGTAAGGCAACAAAATTGACTGTTTGTATTATATATTTATACTATTAAAATATATGAATCCATAGAAAACGATAATGACGGCTATATCAGCGACGCTACTACCTACTGTTCAGGGCTGGAGAACGGTAAGAAATTGTAAGAATATTTGTCAGAGAAAAAACGTAATGATACGACAACAATTTAATTTTCAGATCAAAACGAAAATAGTGACGACGATGTAATTTTTGTGGAAAACAATTCTGATCCAGTAATTATTATTAGCGATTGCGACGAAGATGACATTGAATATTTATTTTAATCATATGTAGTAGAATAGAACAGTTAAAAATTATATCACAGCAGTCAAAACCACATGAATTTTACTTAAATTAAGATATGCACATCTATATATATAAAAATGAATCCCTATTTCCCTTGGTCACGCCATAACTTAAGAACGACTTTACTGATTTCATCCATCTTTTTTTAAAGTTTTCTAATACTTTGTGGAAGGTTCTTACGGAAAAAAAATTAAGAAAGTTGCGCAGAAAATTAGAAAATTTAAGAAAACTTAACGACTATATAAACTTTTCTAATGTAACCTTAGCGTGTTTGACAATTGTAAACATCACAGCGATCACGCCTTATATTAAAAGTTTAATTCAATATAGATTTTTGGTAAGTTTTGATAGACTAACACGTGGTTATAAAGAAAAAATAAAGGAGTCAATTTTTCATTTTCAGTTGAATTTTGGTTTTTAAAAATGCCACTAAGACGTACAAACTTAGGTCCCAGAACTCGTAATACTGCAAGTCAAACTGACGAGCAACGCGAAGCACGAAATGAAGTTGAACGGAATCGATGGAATCGAAATCAGGAATATAGAAATATTGGGATTAATCCCCATCCAGCTGCATTTAATTATAACGTGGCAATCGATTACAGTTGACAGCAAATCGTTGCTATTGGACCAATGAACGTTGTGTGTCCACATTGCAAGGCATTTAAGTTTAAAAATGAAGCCCCTGTATTTGTTGCGCGAGCGAACAAGTCAAATTGACGGCATTGGTACCGCCACCAGAGCCACTACATTCATTGGTATCCGGTAATGGGCCAGATTATATACATTTTTTGACTCATATCCAGCAATACAATAATTGCTTTCAAATGACGTCATTTGGCGCAACAAAAGTTATTAGAGATAATTTTATGCCTACTTTCAAGGTAAGTGTAATGGGAAACTTAATTTTTACCACCATGTGGCTGGTGCAAAATACGTTGGCAGCTTTGAATTGAAATGGTGTAAAGTACGTTTGTAGCTCTGAGTTGCCAAAAGCAAGAAGAAGTGAGTGTATTACAGAAGTTGATGGAGGAATGGCAGTGCTGACAAAGTATTTTGTGAGCCACATGGTGGTACAAACACTTCGATATACAATTACCTATATTACATCTATTTACATTTGCAGATTCAGGGTCAAATATATCATCTAACAGGTTCCTTACTGCCAACGCCGGATTGTGACTACAAAGTTTTGCAAATTTATTTTATGGGCGATTCAGCAAGACAAGTCGATCAGCGTTGGGTACACAATAATTCGGTGAAAAGACCAATTGTAGAACAACTCCAAATATATTTCCATCAACACAACGAATTGGTGGCATTATTCACGACAGCATTAGACCGCATACCATCTCATAACCATGCCAGAAAACAATATTAGGCTTTTGAACTTGATATTTTTGCTTGAAATTATAATCGGCTAGAAATAACAGTTAAGACACGCCTTTTTTTAAAAATGGCTAATTTTGAAGAGCTTACGAGGAACCGAAAGAGGACATAATGCAGAACACCTTGATATGTTTTATTTTATTTTACTATGAAAACTTCCCACAGCTTTTATACTTTAAAAATTGAAAAAAAAAGGTTATTATCGGTCCCTGCTTGGAACTCTCGAATGTTCGGGCTGCGGGCACTATCAATGCGTTTAAGCGACTCCAAAGACTCGCATAACATAAAATAATTAATATAGAAAATTGAAGATTTGTGTTACTAATATTTTTTTTTATTTGCACTTTATTTGGTTTTTACGTAAGACTTAGATCATGTGCTGATCTCTAGCTTACAATATTATGACTCTTAAATACTAATTGTTTTTCCTCGGGTAGCGAGTGCTACCTTGAGGTTTTGTTTGCAGCTTCCGCTTGAGGACATCTAAGTGACGGATGGAGCCATCCTGGGGGTTGTTCACTAGATGATCCTTAGCAATTGGTCTGGTTGGTATATTTTTTCTTAATGCTTCGCCTATAATTCTTATACAGCTGGTAGATGAAGTTGAGCCCCACTATAGCCGTCAGATCTATAAGGATTGCTTCCTGTCTAGACACACCACGTCTACTGGGTTTATAACAATCGAGTTTATAACCCCGCCCGTTCCACTTTTTTCGTTCGAGTGTTACCCATTGCTTACTGTTGTCGATTGATTCGGGGTTCTCCTTAAGTCGGTTTTTTATGCTGTAGCAAGCAGCAGGGGGTCAGTTATTTTTAGACGAAAAACTTTCCTGGCATTTAGCAGATTTTTTGCTGATCTGTTATGATGATTGCGTAGTCTTTTGACATATCTTTTGCACACTTTCTTCGCTTCGTCGAAAACGGGGTCGATGTTTTTGTCACGTTGAATTATCTTGTTGCTGATGTAGCGAGGCGCCCCGAGTGTGTTACGCATATGAATCATATTATATACATTTTCTTTTCCTTTTTCTTGTTGTTTTCCTTGGTATTGGAATTTTCTCCTATTCGTATTTTCTTATTTAAAATTTTATAAATATTATAAACATTCATCGACATGAATTAACAAGTAAACTTTCTTAGCTTTAGTTTTCTCTTGCACCGCTGTTTTCTTTTTGTACTATACTTTAAAAGATTATAAATCTTGTATACGAAAAATGATTATTATTATATTAATTTATTTATTTAAGGGCACTGCACAACTTCTATGGTTATTATTTGCGAGCACTGTAATAATAATAATAATATAATAATATTTTATTTAGCCGATCTTTTAAGCATGCAAGGTGGATAAGCGATATATAAAAACTTACGATAACTAAGCAAGTGAAACTGAAAATGTGTAAAGAAAAGAAAAGAAAAAAATAAACAAATGTATAAACGTCAAAAGAGACAAAAAGATAAATGTGTAAATTAAAATTGAGATTCTGCCCAACATACAATCAAAAGTAAGTGAAATGAACTCCTAACAGAGCTGACTCGCTCGGGCTTCACTCGCGAGCAAAAGTATCGAATCACTTTGCATTTTTTCATGCGCACCCAATATCTTTGTAAATCGGTTTATTTATCTAAATTACTTATATGTAATTATGTTTCTTGAAATATTAGCTTTATAAAAAGCTACA
Organism: Neoitamus cyanurus; assembly: GCA_947538895.1. Taxonomy (NCBI): domain Eukaryota; kingdom Metazoa; phylum Arthropoda; class Insecta; order Diptera; family Asilidae; genus Neoitamus; species Neoitamus cyanurus. The sequence goes on along the minus strand of OX384541.1, from coordinate 30,525,937 downwards.
TGAAAATTGGCCCAGGATTTTTCAGATTATGGGCAATTTCCCGGCTTGTGAGCCTTTACGCGTTACGACGTGAACGAGTTGCACTACACTTGACCCCTATATAACGGGGGTAGAGGGGGTGTTTCTTATTAATCTTTTATCAGAAGTCGACCGGTACACATCTCGGCATATTACCCTGTGAAGAACACTTGGAAAAAATGGAAGCCACTGAAGCTCAAGTCGCCGTAGTCGTTCAGCTCCTGCAAGAAGGGCGTAGTCAACGTTCAGTACCTGCCGAGGTGAATCTGAGCCAATCTACAGTTTGTAAACTTTACCAGAGGTTCCAGCAAAGTGGAGCTTTTACTTCAAGACCAAGAAGCGGCCGCAGAAGGTGCACATCAGAGAGTGACGACCGCTTCATTGTCTCAAGATCTCTCCGAGATCGTCACCATATAGGAGTTACCATCCGGTAGCCTCTGCGGGAGGTGCGAGGAGTGGCTGCCAGCGAGTGGACAGTGAGAAGAAGACTCAAGGCAGCGAATTTGACACCCAGGAGGCCTGCGACGGGTCTCAGGTTGCTGGCGCGGCCCCGTACAGCCCGAAGAACATTTGCAGAAATTCATAACAATTGAACCCTTGAGCAACTCCAATTCTCTTCTCGGACTAGTGCAGAATGTGTCTGAATGGCTGCAGCCGAAGGGGAAGAGTCTACAGGAGACCAGAAGAACGATATGCTCAGTGCTGCTTCTCCGAAAGAGTCTCCTACGTAGGTGGGAAAAAGGGCCAGGCATGATCTGACTGTCTCTAATCTAATGCAAGAAGCCCTGTCCATGATCCGCAGATGGTGCCTAACGCACCGCCTCAGCATCAATACCAGTTCTAATACCGTTTACCAAAAGGAGGAAGCTTAACCTCACAGCTCCAACACTTGATGGTAAATATAAAAACATTCCCTCAGTGATGTACGAAAGTTGCCCTACTTGTCCGGTCAAAATAGACATTCAAGGTTACATTAATTCGCACAAAGCTGAAAATTGGCATAAATGTTGGGAACATAATTACAAACAATTTGTCAAAAATCCCCATCGATCTGACGTGTGGAAAAAAATGTTGCGAAAATCTGTTTTTTGCATTTTTCAGCTAAACGGCAAGTTTTATCATAAAAATATCTAAGACAAAAATTATTCATTATGCGATTACCTATAAAAACTGTATCTACACTTTTTTTTCCTAAGAATCACCATTTCGGAGATATAGCCATGCAAAATGTTGAAAATGTTGTATTCTTCATAAAATGTACACGTTTCCGCGCCACCCGTGAAAAATAAGTCAGTAACTCTGGAATATGAGTGTTAATATCTTCAAACATACGACCTGGCGGGGGGTAATTAGAATTATCAAATACTGCAGATTGAATGTCTTCTCGCATGATCGCTGCCGCAGCTTTCAGGATTATAAATCGCTCTTCTTTTTCATTTGTTTTTTTTTCGTAGCTGGCTCGATTTAAAATATCATAGTGATTATCAATAAAACATATGAATGTTGATGCTCCTGACTTTTCTGTTAAGATAATTTTATCGCTATACTTCAAATTTAATCGTAACTTTTTCTATTATCTACAGAATTTTTGCAAATATCTTTTAATTCGTTTATTGTAAATTGACAATCATCACTATTTTCAATATATGCAAATATTTCTTCCATTACAAGATTCGTAGTTTCATCTTGAGGACGACCGACATTACCCCCCGTAGTCGATCTCAAGAAGGAATTATAACAGTCTTTATGATATTTAGTTTCGGTAGCAACTAAATTATGTTCAACCTCAATTCGAGTAATAATAGCTTTTGCTACATTATCAGAACGAGTCTGGGCTATATTCAAAATTGTTTCTTTGAATGAAAGTGTTCATTACAAATTTGACGCCGATATTTCAGTGCTTTTTTTTCTTTTCAAACTCTTCATTCAAATCATTGCCACAAAATAGTTGTACACAGTAGTTAAGACCAGAGCCGGGCAAACTTTGACGTCATGGGAGCTGTATACCTAAGTGCATTTTGGGTCTCTCCATTAACGCAATGAGAAATGAGTGAGTACATCTCCTATCACTGATCACTTACAAAAGGAGCAGCGTCGCCACACGGTCCATTAGAATAGCAGACAGATGTTGTTGATATGTTGCACGGTCATATAAAATGAGGGACTGGATTTTTTTTCGAGTTTATATTCTTAGAACTGAATAATATGTATGTATACGCCACGAAAACTAATATTTTTACTTGTACTATCGTTCTGTAATGTATATAACGGTCATTGACATACATTTTACGAAGAACACAATTTTTACATGGCTATATCTCCGAAATGGTGATTCTTAGGAAAAAAGTGTAGAGATAGTTTTTATAGATAATCGCATAATGAATAATTTTTGTCTCAGCTATTTTTATGATAAAACTTGCCGTTTAGCTGAAAAATGCAAAAAACCGATTTTCGCAACATTTGACCTTGAATAAAATTTTTTTCCACACCTCGGATCGATGGGGATTTTTGATAAATTGTTTGTAATAATGTTCCCAACATTCGCGCAAATTTTCAGCTTTGTGCGAATTAATGTAACCTTACCCCTATTTTTGAAGCTAATTTGACCGGTCTATACTAACTTTATGCACACCCGAAATCACGCTCTAAAATCCTCATGTGTCCCATCCCATCATCACCTAAAATTCTTCTTCTTCTAGCTCTAGAACTGCTATTTTTTAATTTGTGGTTCATAATCTTTGGTTATATTATTTAGTTTAATTTCGCTTAGCCAAACCTTGGGCTTACGGAAAGTAGACATGTTAGGAAAAGCATAAGTGACACAAAAACGTGTCTGGAAATGTCTCTATTTCGGGAAAATTTTTTATTCGTTTACCAATAGGAGTCCGTCGCCGTAGAAATAGGTTCGCTCGCCCGTGGGGACAATAACGAACATTTCGTGGAATTCTTCTAATCGTAGCTATCCAGCGGAGGTAGAGCTGTTGCCACTAATCAAGATCCTTCATGGTCCTCACGCCTTTACGGCTACAGACGCACGAATTATATGTATACACGACAGAGTGCTTACGCTCCGCAGAGCACAACAAATTACACACATAGCGATGGCATCACACCGAGCAAGTGATGAAGTAAGAATTGTTCCTCGAATCTTCCCGGGATACGAAGGGCGGCTGTGCCAGGGCCAGCCAGCCTCAGCCTCCTTCTGGGAAAAGAAAACAGCTGGTGGGATGTTGTGGAGAATTAAAGATCCAGCATTAGCCCAACTGAGCGAAAATGAAAATTAATGAACACATAATCAAGAGTTTTCAATTTCCCATAAGTGCAGGGGTCGGGTGGGGTGACCGAGGTATGTATGCCGGGATACCGGGCGAAGGAGGTGGCAACGGGCGGATGGATCGAGAACAGCAGGAAATCAGCACCGGCAGCGGGAAATGGCTGCAGTGACAATAAATTTCTTTAATTAAAACAAATTGAGACTTTGTATCAACAAAATTTTAATTGGGACAACATAGGACGGGTGCGGAACTCGATTCGCCTTATCCCTGCTGAGCCTATTAAGATGTTTTCGTGACCGACTTATTTGCCTAGGCTAAATTAACCCTAAGATAAGCACGACAGCAACAGCTTTTTAAGGACTGTTACATTACTCTCACAGTTTTCTGCACATGCAAAAGGAATACACGGCCGGGAAATTTTTTATGTGGGGTTTTTGCGTGGATTGCAGCATTGGTGCTTTCATTAACGGAAATATGTACGTAGATACGTATATGCATGTAAAGGAATACGACTGTTATGCAGTGAGTAAAGCGTCAATCCACAAATTCAAATTGGTGTAGTTGTTGGTGGTGTAAGCGTTCGTAAATGCAGAAAACAAAATTTATGTGCATACAACGAGAACAAACAGTCAACAGTTAATTTTTAGGAAAAAGTTTCCAAAATAAATAAATATGGCCGCCGTCAGCCGTCAGTTTTTTCTATCCTTCATAAGTAGTACAATGTTGCGTATTCTTGGTGGCCGTGGTCTCCGTTTGAACGTTTGTACACTCAACGCGCGAAGCATTAGGAACAAGATTGACGAAATTAGATGTATGTTCTCGGGTTCAAGCATGCATGTAATTTTGGTGAGCGAACCGTGGCTTTCTGAGGATGATCCTTCATCTCTCTTTTCAATCCCGGGCTTTAGCCTTTTTCGGAACGATCGCAAGGAACGTAGGGGTGGCGGTGTGGCCGTCTATGTAAGGGATTCGATAAAGTCTAAGCTGTTGATCATATCAAAGGAACGAGCTATCGAGTTTCTCTGCGTAGAACTCACTTCGGGACACAATAAATGTGTGGTCTCATCGGTTTATCGCCCGCCTAATGCTTTCGATGCTGATCAGGCCACAGAGTTTGTAAATACTATATCACGTGTAACGGAAAGCTTTCGGGACGTCATAGTGGGCGGTGATTTTAATGTGGACTTGCTCCGTCGGGACACTAAAGCGAACCAATTTTCGGACCTTCTGCGAGCACTTCAACTTGAGGTGACCAATTACTCTTGCCCTACATATTTTAATGCGACAAATCCTTCTATGCTAGACTTAATTATGGTAACAGAATGTCAGAAGGTGATCTCTCACAACCAAATCAGTCCGCCAAGCATTCTAGATCATGATATACTGTTTCTTTGCTACGATTTTCCTGTAGACCAGTGTACCTCATCGAGTGTCTATACATATCGTGACTATGGGGGAATTAATGAGCGGGATTTGATTCAGGAATGCCAGCAACTACCTTGGGATGACATTTTCCTTTTGACATCTGCCCAGAGCCAAGTCGAAAGTCTCAGTTCTTTCGTGAGTTATTTGTTTGAAAGTCACGTTAAGGTCAGGTCGAGGCGGATAGTCGACGGTTGCCCCTGGTTTTCGCCAAGGGTTCGCGCCCTTATTGCGGAGCGCCAGTACCTCTATAGGCTATATAGTACCTGTATAGGCGTTATAAGCGTGTTAGGACTGCTCCGGCTCACGCGCGTTATAAAGCAACTCGCAATAGGGCCACGGCGGCGGTCAGAGCGGCTAAGCGCCATTATTATAACGCTAAATTCAACCCTGAACTTAAATCGGGCACATTGTGGCGAAATTTGCGGCGGGCCGGTTTATGCGGTGGTGTTTGTACCGGCTCAGACTTTGACCCCCAAGAACTTAATGACTTCTTTGCGTCAACCAGTGTTGCGCTTCCCGCAGCTATGACCGAAATCCCCAACGACTCAATTTTGAATACTGAGGGTCGGATTTCTGCCGACCCATTCTATTTCCGAGGAGTGGACTTTGACGAATTACACGAGGCCGTATACTCGATCAAGTCTGAGGCGGTGGGGCCTGATGACATCTCACCTCGTTTCCTCAAGATCCTGTTTCCCTACGTCTGGAAGTATATCCTGCATGTAGTAAACACTTGTTTAATGTCGTCTTGCTTTCCTCCTAGCTGGAAAATCGCTACAGTGATTCCAATTCCCAAAAAATCTCACCCCGAGAGCCCATCTGATTTCCGTCCGATCAGCATGTTGTGCTTCTTATCGAAGGTACTGGAAAAATTAATGTACAGGCAGATATGTGAATATGTTAAAGAATATAATCTTCTTTCCTGCTGGCAGTCAGGGTTCCGAAGCTCACATAGCTGTGAATCCGCCATATTAAAGGTCTCTACTGATATAAGAGCCGCTATGGACTTAAACTACTTCACCGCGCTGGTTCTGCTTGATTTCTCTAAGGCCTTCGATAGTGTGGATCATGGATTATTGCTACGGAAGTTGTCCGCATTTTTCAATTTTAGCAGTCCAGCGGTTGATATGGTCGGTGATTTTCTGTCTGAGCGATATCAGTAAGTCAGCATCAATAATGTGACATCTAACCTCTTACCACTAAGCCGCGGAGTGCCCCAGGGATCAATCCTTGGCCCACTGCTGTTCAGCCTCTTTATAAATGACCTGCCCTCCGTGGTCAATGATGTGCATGTTCACTTGTATGCGGACGATGTGCAGGTATACTTGAGCGGGTCAATTGGTTTCCTGGAGGACTGCATCTCCCGAATAAACGGAGACTTGGACAGACTTCATACTTGGTCGAAGGACAACGGTCTATTGTTAAACCCAGTTAAGTCCCAGTGTATCAAGTTCTATGGTGGTACTCTTGACATGAGCGATATCCCCTCAGTGTCGCTAAATGGAGTTGCTCTGCCTTGGTCGAGTAGGGTGACAAATCTGGCAATTGTTTTGAATGAGGACATGAAGTGCTGCGACTATGTCAGTTCGAAGTTATCCAAAATATATGCAGGATTGCGCAGACTGTGGCTTTCAGCGGACATCCTACCTGTTCACACGCGTATGAAACTGGTGAAGGCGCTGCTCCTGCCTCTTTTTACCTTTGGCAGCATAATCTAACCTAAATTGGATAGCAAATGCGCTCGGAGGGTTGAGGTGGCCTTCAACGATTGCGTGCGCTTCGTCTTTGGCCTGCGAAGGTTTCAGCATGTTTCAGCTTTTCGCCATCGGTTGCTGGACTGCAGCTTGACGGGTTATTTGAACCGGAGAGCACTCGTGTTTCTTTTTAACGTCCTCAAAACCCATCAGCCACGTTATGTTGAGTGTATGTTTGAATTCTCAGCGTCGCGTCGAAATCGTAATATAATTATACCACGTTTCCACAAAGCTATTATGGATGGTTCCTACCTCGTCCAGATTGCCCGTTTATGGAATGGTCTGCCCCCAGTCGTGCAGGCTGCGGGTACTGTCGGTGCTTTTAGTAAACTCCTAAAGACTCACGTAACGTAAATGTAACTTATTTTCACTTAATCCATGCTCTTCCTACTTGTTTTTCTCACCTAACTCTTTCTATTCATCTTTTTTTTTCTTTTTGCTTAACTATATTTTCTTTCCTAGTTTATTAGACCTAAACTTTTGTAATAACTAAGTAACTTTGCATTAATTTGTGAATGCTGTAGAATTAGTTTTTCTCTAGATCCGCTGTTTAACTGTCATTTTCTCATGTACTTATAAAGATTGTAATCTTGTGTATAGTATCCGCCAATAAATGTTATTATTATTATTATAAGTAAAATGAAAAAGTTTGACGAGTAGAATACAATGAGCTGTGTGACGCCATTCTAAACCAAATATGACAGACGTCCCAAGCTGGATAATTACCTTATTCTTCACAACCCCCTTGATATGAGTACCAAATGAAAAGGTCTGACGAGTAGGCAACGATAAATTATTAACGTCATTCTAAATAATAACGTCTTGCTTCACAACCCCTTTGACAAGGATAGCAAATGAAAGGGTCTGATGAGTTACCGCCGAAGAGGCACGCAAAGTCATTGATAATATTGACATAAATAAGAATGCTGGTCCATACAAAATACCCAAAAGTTTTCTATAAACGCCGAAAAAATGATTTTCAACCAATCAATAAAACTAGGCGGTTATCCTGACCATTTAAAATCATGTTGGGTCACACCCACATTTAAATCTGGAGACCAAAACAATGTGCAGAATTATAGACCGATTGTTATATCGAACAGTTTATAACTTATTTTTGAAAAGGTTATAAATATATGACCAGGTTAAAAACGGCGGACGTTCAACCAGTAATAACCTAGCAAAATTTACTAGTACCTTAGCAACTGCATTAGACCATTGTAAGCAAGTGGACTCCAAACACACCAATTTCTCTAAAGTCTTTGATATAAAAACCTTAAGAAAAAAATTAAAAACTACTTCAATAATATAAACTAAAGCATTGATAAGTTTAAAATAATTATTTTTGGAATCTGTGCCAAACCGTATGATACACGACTGCGCAGTACTGTGTCGAGTCGTTTGCGCGACGCGAGGGACGAACGTGGTGGAGTGGGCAACCTGAACGGCCAGGTGCAGACGCGTATCATACCGTTTCGGAAAGTCGGTGTTTAATAAACGCGATTCATCCTCCATTCCATCCTTAGAGGTGGAATATTTTCTTCAAAGTCCTGTCTAATTAACTTATTTTCAGATGTTGGTAATGTCTCGAGGGGTGTCCCTCAGGGCTCCTTGCTGGGAGCCCATTGTTGTTTTCTTTATTTGCAATAGACGAATTAGTACATTTTTAGAATAAATGATGATCTGGGATCAGTGCATAAAGGGGCGATGTGAAATAAACTTGTTTTGAATCCAACCAAGACATGATGAACTTTCCTCAAGTGCATTTACGTAAATAGTGTGGAAACCTGGGAATAGTATTCAACAGAACTTTAGCCTGGCATGTTCATGTCTGCAATGTGTTTGGCCAAATTTATTCAGTCTTGCGATCACTTTGACATTCTGCTTCATTTACACCAAACTCCGTGCGAACTATCTTATCGAAGTCACTTTAAACGCCACATTTTTATTCAATTTTTCCAATAGTCGGTCATAGTAAATCATTTAGGACTTTAAAAGTGGCATTTAATTCAATCGTTCGGTTTATCTATGGGGTAAGAAAGTGTGATCATGTCTCTGCCTATGGTCATGAGTTTCTGGTTGTATCTTTTGGGAACTATGTGAGGTGCAAAATGCTAAAATTTCCGCATAAAATTATTTTGACGGGAGTACCCGATTATTTGTTTACAAATCTACTTGTTCCAAATTTGCTTGTTCCAAATTGTGATTGTAAACAAAGTGAACGTTCTTTTTTGTATATGCCATAAGGCTTTAGAATGCACTGCCAAAGACAATTAAAAGACCTTGCGGTCGTAGTAGTTTCGGGAAGATGCTACATATGTATTATTGAATTTGTCTGATCACACTTCGCATTATAGGTTTTCTTTTTCTTTCTTTTTTGGTTTTGTTCCTCTTCTTGCAAAACCTCAGCGTATATATGTATATTTTTTTTCCTGTTCATAGTTTATTAGTTTTAACTATATTTCTTACTTTATATTGTATTTATTGTTAGTTGTAGGTCCTACTGTAGTTGAAATCTTATCACATATTATATAGTAGCCACATTTTATTTTACAGAAAAGATAACTGAACACTGAAGTGTCCGAATCAATAAGAAACCTTATACAAAGCACATTAAGTACGATTTGTATTTAATTTGAAAGTTTACAAGTACACTCTTGCTGTAAAACATAAACTCTTAATTTAAAATGATTTTGCATTATATTAAATTCTTATTTAGCATGAATCTCTTTTAACATTAAAGTGTTTGTGCTTAAATTAATTATGAACTTTAACAAAACCGAGTTTTAGTCGCCTTTAAATCAAATAAAGTTTCTTTTTGTTTTCAAAGTATGTATGTTTCAATCATATGAAATTAAAAAAAAAATTTTTGAATTTAAAACAATTATATTTATTTCTGAAAGACATTTTTAATTCACAATTTTTAAATTAAGGTATTTGTCTTCATAAACTTATAGCTAGAGAGATGAGTACAATAATGTGTCAGGTGTTGTCCATCGATGAAATATTTTTGTGTGTAGATTATGCCCCCCTCCACAAATTATTATTATAAATGTAGGGTCCATGTCAATCCTGGTGGCCAGGAGAGCGCTGAAATTGTAAACTGTATTTGGACGACCGAAAAATGATCCCAATTCAAAAAAAAAAAATCTTGTGCTGTCCATGGATGATATTGGGGTCAAATTCTACGTCTCGATGTGGAGAACGTAAAAATATAACTTTCAGCCACATTCGCTAATCTAAAGGGGTTTAAAAAACAACGTTTTCCAACCATTTTTCCATACTTAAAATACAATTAAGTTTCGTAAAAAATCGAAATACCTACGTCTGAAAGCCTAAAAAACGATCCATAAATTTTATACAATAAAAATTCACATTAAAATATAATTTAAATGCAGTGTGTCCATATTTGTGGAAATGGACACTAGGATCGACCAATTTAGCTTTTTATTTAGGTTTTTCGTCTTGTGGAGATTAAGAAAGACAGTGGCACCATTTTCAGCCAGAAACAATAATTTTTTGCTAAATTTGCATTTTGAAATTTCGAAAAAAATACAACATCAAAATTGCTGCTCTTGCAGACCCTAGATTATTGTTCCATCGGTCTTAAATATTAAATTCAACATCCTGCGAAGTTTCGCAGTAAAATTCTATTTTTTTTTTTAATAAGGGACACCACTATGAAGAGTTGATATTTGTTGTTTTTTTTGTATTTTCTGAAAGTATTCAAAAATTTGTAGAATAATAATAATAATAATTATAATTCACAAATCGAATAAATGCCGAAGATATAGCCGTTTACCTGGGCGTAGGTAGCGCAGCCATCTAACGACAATGGCCACAAAAAATTTAAAAAAAGCGCCAGTGAGAACGCCGATGATGGAGGTCTTATGGGTCGGAAATCGACGAAGTTTGGTAAATATCAAAATTTTATTATAATATCACACATCACTTACCGCGACTTACAGAATGAACTTTGCTCAAAAATTCTCTTCATGGCTTTAAACTTTTAAAAGCGTGTTTCTCGAAACGACTTTTCTCAACTTGTTAGACTTCATAACACGAGCTACAATTGTCCGATTTTAATTTAAAAAAGGAATTTATTTGTGATCGCAGTGATAATCGTTGTACGAAGGGGATTTTTGTTGTTAGTTAAAAAATGTTTATAAAGAAGAATAGAAGTAAATGTAAAGTAAAAGTCATACCAGAAGCGGTTTTTGGTTTGAACACTCGCCATTTTGTGAAAAAATCAACAACAAAAATGGCTATGACTAACGAAAACTACAGTTATATAGATTAAAAAAATGTTCAGACCAACCATTCTCGAGAAAGCGATCCGGCCGTTGGACAAAATTTTTTTTTATGGCTCTTTAATGCTGATATTATAACTTTGTTTCCCCAAATCCGAAATAAATAACACAGGCCAACATCGTTTTGTTGTTGAAAAGCTGAGGGTAATTTCCGAAGTAATTTTTTGCGTGGAATCTGAATCCGGAGTCTGAATTGTACCATTACGTTAGGATTTTGAGATATTTAAGGTTATGTACCAAAAAAATGACATTTTTGGCTAACTTTGAGGATATATACAGGGTGAGCCAATTTTTTCTGGTCTCTATCTCAAGTTACATCATTTAGTACTACTGTTACTCTTCAATTTAAGAGTTTGAGAGGTCGATTTTCATTTTTTTTTAAAAGTTACGGCTATTTAAAATTACAGGGTATATCCGCCATTTTCAATCCGCCATATTGGGAATGGGAGTTTTGTTTTTTCCACATTTTATTTGCACTCAGTGTCTTCAAAAACCACCGAACAAAAATTTTTAAGAAAAATAAACCAGTAAAAAAGTTCTGTGTGAAATATATATATAAATTGAAATACTCATCACGTTAAAAAGGATATACTTTGTAATTTGAAATAACCGTAACTTTTAGAAAAAAAATGGAAATCGATTTCTCAAACTCTTAAATTGAAGAGTAACAATAGTACTAAATGGTGTAACTGGAGCGCACCTTGTACATAATCTCAAAGTTATCCAAAAACGTCATTTTTTGCGTACATAACCTTAAATATCTCAAAATTCTGACGTGATGAGACAATTCTGACACCGGATTCGGATTCTACGTAAAAATTTACTTTGGAAAAGACCCTCAGCTTACCAACAATTTACATGACCGCATTATTTCCAGGCCTGTGTAATCTAGTCACCAAAAATAATTAAGAAAAATGTCCTTTTTTCAACCCTTCACAGTGGTGTCCCTCCTTAAGTTTATCTTAGTTTGTTCCTTTTTTTTTGCTGTCAAACTCACCAGGATTGTCTGAGTTGGCTGAAATTTGAATTAGGATCATGTTTCGGTCGTCCCAATGCAGTGTTACAATTTCAGCCATGGACATCACTAATTTATAATTTTGGTAACCTTACGCGCTCTCTTGGCCACCAGGATTGACATGAACCCTGCATTTGTAATAATAATTTGTAGAGGCGGGCATAATTTACAAAAAAAAAATATTTCGTTCATGGACAACACCTGACATATTATTGCACTCATCTCTCTAACTGTTACTAAAAATCAAAATTTTAATGCGTTTTGAAATTGCCTACGGTTTTTTTTTTGATTTTAATGTAGACATTTCTCTTAGTGCAGGTTGGTGGTTTATTTAAGAAATTGTAATTAACATAAAAATGAAATTTTCTGGAAACTTGCGTACAATATTCAGTTTTTCGTTTTTTCGTGAGGTTTGGGATCATCCTTTTATTCCACATAAAGTGGTCTAAGCTAACACATGCTAAAATAAATACTCTGTTTGCAATAGACGGTAGGAAGGGGTTACTCTGATAATCCCGGCCCTGGCCGTTTATTCCGCAGGTATTTAAAAAAAATTTAATTTACATTCAGTCAAAGACGCTTTAATGGTGAAACCGCAGGATTTTAATGGAATTTTAGCAAGTGCTGTATTTTAGCTGCAAACACGATGTGAAATGAGTTTTCCCCCGTAATTGGATTTGCATCCGGCATTCCGCCGCTGATAGTGCTGTAATAATTCCTCCTTCATATTCGCGAATTCACTTTGAGTTGGCCGCGTCCTTATTATTTACATACCATTCCGAGGAGCGGTGCGAGAACAGCAAGTCAACATGGGCAACTTCTTTGCTTTTCGATTTAAAGTTCAGGTCGACGTTGGGGACGGGTCGGCGAGGGTGGCGGGGGAGCCACCATGATGAGATGATGAAGTCCCTGGTCCTTGGGGAAATTGGACTGAAATATTTAAGTGGATTGGACACTTTGGGGTCATCTTGGACTAAATACGATTTTGCATGTTGTAGAACGCTATTTCATGTCGGATCGAACTTTCAAGATGAGCTCGCCAGGACACGGTCCCATTGAAAAAAACCCAGAAAGCGTGAAAATAAAATGAGCACGAAAATAATCAGAGAAAGCGACCGTCCGACAGATATCCCCGCATTAACTCCGTCCTCTGGGGTACTGATCTCATGTTACCATGGAACTTGCTGCTCTTACGATTAAGTCCACTGTACACAATCTTTTAGCTCCAACACCTTTTCGCAGTACTTACCTCGTGGGCGACTCCCTGCCCATTCTTCGGCCGAGAGCTCAGCAACACAGCAGCAATTACCTAATTAAAGATTTTTTCCTGCCCTTAAGCGCTCTAAGATTTTCCACTCCGGCTCAGTGGTGCGAGCTACTTTCTTGATTTAATTGAAGTGAGCCACTCAACCAATCGAAATTCTTGGAATTATGTTTTGTTATTGTTCAGGTACACTCCTGAATGTCTCAATATTCCTGAAAAGGAGACTCATCCACTAATTGGCGTAGCACTACAGCATACGTCTAGCATTTTCATCGTCCGTAGTCACAGTAAGGTGTTATTACAGCAATAAAGCTAAATAAAGGCCACTTGCCACCAGGGAACAGATAATCCGTTTTTTATTGAGTACTGCTTTGTAAGGTTTAACTCGATTTAGAACCAAAAGCTAAATATGAAAATTAAAAGAATTGCTTCCCTTTTGGGCTTTCAACTTGCTCTCCATAACTTTTGGTTATGTATCTGCCAATTGAATTTTTTTGCAGAAGTCTGGACGCTTAAAGAAATGGTGGTTGGTGAGATGCAGACAACTTAGTAGAAACTTTTACACTATGTGTGGACTTCATGGGTTCTTTCTTTGCATCATACATTTTGCGACGAAATGGTCGATATAGACTATACGAGTACACATACATCCGTATACTACTTAATTCTGCAAACATTGTCGCCTAAGCCTGTCTTGTACAACCATATCGAATCGGTTAATTTTGACGCGGCTGATGATTTGATTATTTTTAATAAAATATGGCATATGGGGATTTTTCGGGTCACTCATTTCAGCAATTCAATTCAATTTTAAAAGTTCAAACCACAACGAGGCGAACACAAAAATTGAAAGTTCATTCTTCATGAAAGTGGCATATCGGGTTTATCGGGTTTCTGATTGTAAATATGGCGCTCAATTTAAGAAATGCAAGATGTCGGAGCCTAAATGAAAACATTTTTAAACTTAAGGTTTTTTCTTTCGGAGGTGTAGATTATGTGAATTAAGACACATTTTTGTTTAAATATAGATAGTAGCTAGAAGAGTATGCAACATGTTATGATGAGATTCCAGGGTAAAATGATTCCTTCCAGTATACTCGCATGTATATTTAATATACAAATCTCGTAACGTTATCTAGTGGAATACCTATGTATTACTTTCAATTTACGTAAATTTCGAACGGACAACCCCAAATAAGGGCCGTTTCGAAGTCTGTAAAGTTAATTTAATTATGTTTATAATGATCAGTTTTGTTATCACAGTAGGTACCTCCTTTAGTGCCTATTTTGTTTCAAGTTTGAAAGGCAGTTTTGGGCGGTTGATTTCAAATTACATTGGTTCAAACAACTTTTTTTTTATTAGGTATGAGAAAAAGTAAGTTCGGTTTTTTTTGTTGAAAACAAATCTTTATTCATAAAATACATATTTTTTGAACATCATTGAAAGTATGCTCCATCTGAAGCTTCGACGTTTGCCCAAATTTCTGGAAACTTGCGGATTCCATCTCTAAAGAGCTGCTCTTTCTTCGAAGCGGTTTAATTATTGAGCCAAATTTGGATACTTTCAAAAGAATGAAACCGTTCTCCACTAAGGCCTGACTGCATCGACTGGAATAAATAGTAATCGGACGGTGCAATGTCCGATGAATACAGCGGGTGGTATAACACTTCTCAGTTCAGCCTTCCTAAATAGTTTTTCACTGGTTGAGCTATATGAGGTCTCGCGTTGGCGTGTAAAAGTATTACCATATCGTGTCGATTGTCCCATTCTGGTCGTTTTTCTTCAATAACTTTAAACGCATTAGTTGTCGCCTCTACTAGCAAGCGATGACTTTCAGCACCGGATTTCTTTAAATTATAGAAGTATAACAATACTTCCCGCAAATGTCGATTATTTGGTACGAAACTCTCCATGTTCAATCGCAAAAAAAACTCAAATAAAAAAAAACATTTTAACTGATCGAGATACAATGGGTTTTGACACTGACATTAGACCTGTAAAATACATGTCAAACCGGTTCAAACATGATACATGCAATAAAACTTACGCCTGTTTGCTTTTATAGATGCCATCGAATGCTGAAACAACGTGCAGAGATTGGTTTCGTCGATTCAAAGACAGCAATTTTTACCTGAGCGACAAGAAGCGTAACAATAGGCCCAGGAAGGTTGAGGACCATCAATTGCAGGTTCATTTGGACGAGGACGATCTTCAACCGCAAAAAATGCTTTCTGAGTAATTGGGTGTTTAGAAAGGTTCAAAAGATCGGATGCTGCATGAATTGAATAATATGCAGATGGAGCGACGCCAAAGTACTTACATGTCAAATCATGCTCACCAGAAAAAACAATTAAGTCGTTCCTGCATCGGATTGTGACTGGCGATGAAAGGTGGATATATATCCAGAATCCTAAATGCAAAAATCATGGGTTGATCCCGGCCAACCAACAACATCTTCCCCAAAACCAAATCGCTTCGGACGGAAGCCGATGCTGTGCGTTTGGTGGGATCAGCAGGGCATCGTCTACTACTAGCTGCACACGTTAACAATGGTCCCAAAACTACTTGAAGAGATTCAACTGTTTATTCACCAGACCTGGCCCCTTCCAACTAGCACCTGTTTTCATCGATGGGACACGAGCAAAACGTCGATTCTTACGAAGACGTCTGAAAATGCCTTAATGAATGGTTTGCTTCGGAAGGGAAGGATTTTTTTTGGCGTGGTATCCAAAAATTTCCCGAGAGATGGGAAAAACTAAGTAGCAACCATGTGTTTATTTGATTTAAAAACAGAAGATTCGAGCCTAACACCTGGTTTGTTATTTGTTTGTATTTGAATTCCAAAAAATTGTGTTTCATTCATAAAATTTTGACATTGAATATGACTTGCTTGAGCATGATACATTAATTTAGCATTACTTGCTGACATATTGAAATCAGCATCCCTGAAAACCGTCAAATGCAAACATTTATGAAAATCGAAACTACTCCGCTATAATATTTAAAATCAGAAACCCCAAAAACCCATGCACCACTTTTAAAAAGGTCTAATCATGTTTAATAATTTTTTTCTATATTAAAGCGCCATCTTCTGCCAATTAAGAAACAAAAATTACATGATCAAAGTAATTTCTGGAAAAAATTAAGATAAGTTAATTACACAGCCCCACAAAAAAGGAAAAGTTATCTACGACCTAATTACTATACCCTTATGTTTTTTTTGTCCACTGAATGGACAGAATTTGTCAGATTGACTCCACCACATATAGAAAATTCGTAATCATACTTCAAAATTTACCGTTTCAGGGATTTTGACCTAGTTTTTTAGGTTAAAAAAATCTAGACGCTATGGAGTCAACCTGACACCGTCAGATATCCAACACATAGATATGTTTTTCGGTGAACCGAAGTCATAATTCTTTGTACTTGGTTGGAAGCGCCGCGGAGATCTTAATGCGGTTTGTGTTGTTTATTGTGTATTTTAAGTTGGTATCTCTGTGGAAATATTGTCTCATATTCCTGGATGTCACATAAAATTGATTGATAAAATTGAAATTGGATTTTACCTGAGGACAACCGTCGTTCCGTTTCTCGTTTCATTTAAAATTTTCTGTTTTTCTCGTCGGGTCAACTTCGATGTGCAGCCTCTTTCCCCTTATGTCCATATTTATCTCTTAATTTTATGTAATTGAACATGATTAAAACAAACTTGTTTTCTTCCACGTATACTTTATTCCATTTTAGTAGCCAGCTGGGAAACCCTATAATTTCACTCTGCCCGTCTGCCTTTCTATGCCACTGTCCTCCTTACCTCTCATTTATATACCAGCTGAAATTTAGTATACGAACTTAGAATGATGGCTGCAAAACAGAAATAATGAGATTTTTGGAAAAATAATTTTTTTTGACCCCCCTCCCATAGAGTTAAAAGTGTGCTCAAAAGTTTTACCTCTCATCAAAGCGTCCTCCCCTTTGATTTCTAAACTATCGATGCAAAATATTTGCAAAAATTCCTGCCTTTCAACGAAAATATTTTCGAACAGTGTAGAAATAGCAGTTTTTCGTAGGCAAGCAAATTTGTTAAAAGTGTACTCAAACATTTTTTAGTTTTCAGTCACGTGATAATTGCTTTGTTTGTAGGTGCACTAGTGAGTTGTCGGGAGATCGGGTCGTGGGGTCGCCGCCATTTGTTTAAATAACTCGGCAACCGTTGAAGCTAGAACACTATTTAAAAAAGGTTTTGTTTGCTCTAAAACTGCAAATGGAATAATTTTCTCGTAAACGGCCACTTTGATGAGAATAAAATGCAAGACATCAAAGTTGTAACTCTTGAGAAAACCTACAAAACGGTTATTTTTTTGTTCGTTTCGTGTTAAAAGCTGCAGCCTGTAGCGTACCCAAAATAGTCTGACTTCGGCGCGCACACAGCAAAGTCGTTTCCACACCACCCACGAGGTTTTCAGGGCGTTTTCTTGGGTTCGCCTGGAGGCCTGATCTACTGTTTACTGTTACGTTACACTTTCCTCATGTATCGTTCTCCTTATTTTTGCAGTACACTTACAAAGAACTTCCCCTCCTACAATCACTAAAAAAGATCGTATGCATATCGAGAAATCACGTCCAAGAAATTTTAAACGCAATAACGTTATTGTTTCACGACTTGTGTGGCATGTAGCGCCGTCCTGTTGAAGAAAATAAAGGTCCTCCATGTCCATATTATCAACTTCAGACAAAAAAGCAGGTTAGCATCTCACGATAACGGACACCATTCACTGTAACGGTCGCAGCAACTTAAATTTAAAAAAAATATGTCCTTATGATACCGCCAGCCCAACTTGCATTGTTTTCCATAGCTAACCCCATGGAGTGTACTTTGGATTGAAATAAAAATGACACATCAACTTTGTTTTTTTTAATGATTTAAAGTAACACTTCTTGTTGTAACACCCCATATTTACATACACCAAATATCCAATGAAACATTCTTCATAAAACTTGGCCGGTTTAATGAATCCCCTTTCTTTCAAAATTGCACTGCCGCCTGTGATTCTTCACACTTGCCGCTGTACTTGTTCGCGCAGAAGAACAACTCAATTGCGGACCACTAATTAATTGCGCATTGCTTCGAATTGGATAATGAATAATTACTACTGACAACGATATGAATAACTGCATCCCGCCACCCGGCCGGGCTGTCGGCTTGCAAGTGTGAAACTTAAAGTTTGCCGACATCACACTCGAACACGTGATAAGAAAATTTGCCGAGATATTCCTGGAGCCGGGCGATCAGTTGCGAAGGGGTTCACCCTGCAAAAGGAGAAAGTTTGCACCAGCAGAGTCTCGGGGCTCCGCTGCGACAATTTACTCCAATCGTTCGGGCAATTAATGTCAAAGTCGACTTCATTTCCTCTTTGAAGGAGGCCACCGGCGGGTGGCAAATTAAAACAAACGGCTATCGCGTACAGGGACATTTGTCAATTGTCAACCTTCGTGCCTGTGCTCCAACAACGGCTGGGCCGGGCCGGGCCGTGCCGCCACCGCCCTGTAGATTAGTCAGCTCAACAATATTCCCGGCGCACTGCTCCCCCCGGCACGTAGTCGACGTGTTATCCCTTTCACGTTGGAAAACATTACATCAAAAGTCGTGTTATCCTCTTCCTCGCGCTGAAGGGTTCGGGACGAAAGTTTCCAGCTAGACGTTATTGGTTTGCTGTCCGGCCTCTAATACCCTCCTGTGGCGAAATTATTTTAGGATCTAAGTCCGGATAGTCGCCCCCTTTGCTGTTTTAAGGCAATTTCGGCAAGCGGCGTCTCTTCCAGCGGCTTTAAGGTTCTACTTGTTTTGCTTGGCTCGGTGTCATGAATGAACAAAAATAGCAGAGTTTTAAAAAAAAACATTCCTGTCCTCGACACCTTCTAGGTACCAGAAACACGAAATAATGCTAACTGTTCCTGTGGGCATTCCTAGGATTGCATCCTAGCATTCTAATTAAGCACCTATTGCACTATAAGCACACTGGCGTTGTACATACATACATATGTAGAAGCATATGCAAGAGCATGGCCGTCATTAAACTTTCGAGCACCTACGTGGGAGTTTAAATCTGGCGCCCTATATTGTTTGTAACATGTCAAGCATTATGACTGCTGATGTAAACGTGCCGTAGTTGCGATTAGATTTAGCCAAATTGCTTGTGCTATTTATGTACAATTTTGTATTTAAAAACAAACCGAAAATTCAATCTATTGCCGTATAGTCCTTTATCTCAATTTTATTACCTTCGTCGCGCCGGAATGGAAACTTGAATGTACATTCATATGTACATGACTCGGGTGGGAAAATGTGTGCTTGGCTTTCGCCCCTTAAGCCTGGTTTATACCGACTAGCAAGCGAAGTGAAATCGAAAGTTAATGAAATATCGTAAAACTTCGCTCGTTAAATAGGTCGTGAAAAGAACTGTAGGGTGCAAGTGGATTTCACATACGGGTAGTTCACAGACCGTGCGAATTGAAACTTTTTGATTATAGTAGGTCCAAGTAAAGTGTCTTTTAGGTTTTGCGAGAACCGGGATAAACCGGAAATAGATAACTCATCCTTTTCGCATGTTTTTCTTTTGCTTTGGTTTTTTGCTGACAAGTAGTGTAGTAAGTAGTCCCTTTATCTAGAAAAAAAAGCGCAATATTTTCTCAATCTCAAAGCGTAATTATATATTTACTAATAAAAGGTTTCCAGTTTATAGTATGGCAAAAGGAAATTAAGATAGAGAGCGTCGTTACTAACCGTTTGCAAGAACTTTACTTCAGCAAAAGTCTATAGTTTTAAAGTTGTGTTTTTTTAGGGTTCCATAGCCAAATGGAAAAAAAACGGAACACTTATAATTTCGTCCTGTTTGTATGTCTGTCCGCATGTCACAGCATTATAACATAACTCCGCCATCTTTCCATCGATTTTGATGAAATTTTACATGCAGGTGTCTTGTATGAAACGTTTCACAAGCGAAAGCCCGGCCTAAAACTCGAAAATGTGGGTGGATAGACTTTGGAAGCATGTTAAGCATGTGAATTACGTGAATGAAATTCTGTTGTGGGTTGCTCGGAGCTCGGGACTATTGATATCGGAATTTTTGTAAATTTTGTGTAAAATGTTAACCAGGGGAATTTACGAATATTGTTTAATAATTACAATTTGTAAATTATTGCGCCAAAATATGTAACCCATTTTTGTATAACATATGCTCTTATATTCATTTTTAGGGTTCCGTACCGGAAAGGTTCCCTACGGACCCTATTACTAAGCCTCCGCTGTCCGTCTGTTCGTCTGTCTGTCAGCGGGCTGTATCTCATGAACCGTACTAGGTAGCGAGTTGAAATAGCGAGTATGTGTTTCTATTGCCGCTATAACAACAAATAACGAAAAACCAAGATTTCTAATTTCAAAATGGCCGCCATGCAAATCAGGAAAACATTTTTTTGATTATGTTATAGCGTCACTCTTGTTTCGTTTACAAAAGTATTTAAAAAGTACAAAGTGCTATATCTTGCGCGATGGTACGGAATCCTTAGTGTGCGAGTCCGACTCATACTTGACCGGTTTTTTATCTTCCCCACACAGTTGTTCCTTATAAAAGCACCAGTATGAGGAAATCAAGAATTGCTTTCCTATGCTCAACGCAAGGCGAATCCGCAAACCACTCAGGAAAAACCTTATTAGTTTGTGTAATTGTTGTGCATTCTTGTGCAATTGTTTTCTTTTATCTTGGAAATGTGCAATATTGATTATTAAAAAAATTGCCCCAACTGGCCCAAAACACAAAATAAAAATGCAGCCAAAACCGGCCTAAGCTGCCAGTTTTAGAGGTAAGAAACTGAAAGCCCATTTTGTTACGAACCCTATAAATTGCGGCCCCGCAGCTCAGAAATTTCCCTCCGGCGTAACTTTTTCATCCCGTTGTCCGAAGCCCTATCATGTATTCTATTGCTCAGGAGAAAAAAGTGGGACCAGGTCGGTCGAATTCGGGAGCTGTGGTCTTTTAAGTGAACGAGAATCCAATTTTTGCAGTTTTTCACACTTTAAATGAGATTTCCTGGGGCTGCAGGTATTTCCTGAAGAGCCCTTGATACGAGCTTTCATATGAGCCCAAAAAATCGGAATGTTAAATTCGGTCGATTTTTCGAAAAAAATGCCAAGGGATAGGTTCCTCTTTGCATTTTTTTGGGCAAACAATGATTTTTTCTCGCATTCCAACGATTTTGGTGTCAAACGAAAGGGAGTGCCCTCACTAGCCAAAAACACACAAAAAATGCAGCCATAAACGGCCTAAACTGCCAGTTTTAGAGGTAACAAATTGAGGAACTTGAAATTTGAGTGAAACATACCCTTTCTTGCAAAATGCCTCTATGCACCCAAAACACTCCCTCGTTGCTGGAAATTGGCCCAGCCGTACAGAACATGAGTGTGCTTAAGAAATACAGTGCGTTTCATATTTATAAGACAGTTCTAGAGAAGTGCAGATCGAAGCAGCTCTTTTGTGCACCAGTTTATAAGGTTTGATTTTTATTAGCTATTAAGATTATGGTTTAAGATGTCGCGTGGTACATCACTGCTAGTGGAATTGAAAAGAGCAAAATTTTAGCTTTTAGCGAAGAAAATCTTAACATCACTGAAATTTCAAGAAAAATTGCCCGTAGTCGATTCGTAATTTTTTAAATAATTCAGATTTATATGGGCAAGCAAAGAGGAAGAAAGAAGAACGTGAGATGAACGGTGATTTTTACGCGCTGCCAGTAACTCGACACTTAGGTGTTCTAAAACAAAAGTGTCGAAAACGACCGTCTGGAGGACTCTTCAACGAGATCCTAATATTCGCTGGTCTAAAATGAGGTTAGCCCCAAAACTTTCAGGCCGTCACAATGAAGCTTGGCTAGAATTTGCAAGAGAAAACATGGGAAGAGACTGGTCATCGGTGAGTTACACAACAATTAATTTCTGTGCATTATTTAAATAAATTTTTATCATATCCATGTTATTTTTCCTGACGAAAAGAAATGGAACTTAGACGGCCCAGACGGTTTCAATTCATACTGGCGAGATTTGAGCAAAGAAGTCCGATATTACTCAAGATGAAATTTGGTGGTGGTGGTTCTGTCATGGTATGGGAGGCGTTCTCTGCCGCGGGTTGTATAGAACTGCAATTCAGTCATGCAGGATGAACAGTGGCGACTATTGTCAAGTGCTACAAAACAGTCTACTGCCATTTTTACGACAACATTCTGAGAAAAAATTGCTTTTTCTACAGGATAACGCCAGAATCCATACCAGTAGAGAAAACAAGAGTAGCAAAGAGTCAATTGAGGTGATGGACTGGGCAGCGTGCTCTGCAGACCTTAACCCAATTGAGAACATTTGGGGAATACTGGTAAGGCCAATGGACTAACGAATATTTGAATTAATAAAGGCCAAAGGAGGCCGTATTATTATTAACTTTTATGTTATTTTTAATGAATAAATTTTCTTATATGTTTGGAAATGTAATGTTTTATAAATATGAAACGAGCAGAAATTGCGAACTTTCAAAAACGATATAAAAGCAACGGTACTTAAGAATGATTTATAGAGGAATTGCCACACAAACTGTTTCTCAAACTATTGGTGTATGATTTGACAAAGTACAAGGTGGGCCAAAAGAAGTCATCCGATGTTGTTTGGCTTTTTTTCTAAATAAAAACCTTCGATTCTGTTTTTTGATTATGTTTATTTGAACCTTTAGAATTTTATTGGTCAAGTCGAGAAGATGATATCGGCCAAATGGGCGCCGTCACAATTGATTGCCATACGGGCTCGTTTTATGGCATTTTTCATCACTTCGGCGAGAACTTCGGGCGACAGATTCTCGCACTCGTGTCGAATGTTGTCCTTGAGGGCTTCCAGGGTCTCCGACTTGTTCACGTAAACATTGGACTTAAAAAAAACCCACAAAAAAAGTCTGGAACGGTTAAATCGGGCGATCTTGCGGGCCAGTGCAAATCGCCAAAACGAGAGATGAGGCGACCCGGGAACGCCACCTTCTTGGGGAGTATACCGCTCCATGGCTTATTCCCTTGTATTCTACACCTGTCTAGTCTACAAATGTCAAAACAGATTTGATATTGGCGGCCATTTGCAAAAATAAGAGCATCTTCCAATAGGGTGATCTCTTTTGGCCCACCTTGTAACTTTTTCTTATGCAGAAATAACTCGAATTTTGATGGTGGCTTATAAATATGAAACGCTCTGTACTTCAAGGCCTTGGGCTTTTTGTGCGAGCCCATTTGCGTAGGAATTTATTTGTAATTTTTGTTTCTGTTTTTCTTTTTATAGTTTTTGTGTGAGAAGTTGATTGGAGTTATTTTCCAGTTGTTCTACCCTATTTGCGAGTTGACTAAAATTTTTCCTCATTTCAGGCTGGAAATCACTGAGCATATTCATCAGGTCATTGATAGTTCGTTCGTTTGAAGCAATTTCCTGTGTTGTATGTTGGCTTTGTTTACCAGTGGAAGCTTTGACTGCTTGGGCATAAGATACTCCCGAAGTTACCCAACAGTAACTGAAAATCTGCAGCCTTCGTTTTTATTATTGTTGAATTTAATTTATTTATTTATTTATTTACTGAAAATTTCATCAACAAACTGATTACTTCGGATTACAACAGCTTTGTTCCCATCTGCAACCTTAAGAAGTCGACTCTTTATAATGGCTCGCGATTAAGCGAATAAATAAATAAATTAAAGTCAATATTAGAGTATTGTGAGTTAAAAGAGCGCGACATAGCGGATATGGGCTCATTGAATCCGTAATTAGTACGGTGATAGGCTGGTTGGAAGAAATCGTGATTCCTCAGAGAACGTACAGCTATCGAAACATTAAATTTTCTCAACAATACAGCAGAGTTAATAACTCCCTGAAGACAATCAAATGCAAAGACAGTTCTGGAGTTGGATCGCCTAACTTCCAGGGAGTTAAGCGAAATTAGCTGCAGTTTATTCAAATATGGAAAATAGCTATCCTCCCAAGGAAGGCCACGAAGAGCAAACCGTAAAAACTTTCGTTGGACAGCCTCGATACGGTTAATGTGGCAGTCCAGAATTGAAAACCAGACAGGGCTAGCGTATTCAATTATGGGCCTTACAAAAGCAGAACATAGCAGGCGAAAGATATGTATAGGGGTCAATAAACTCCTTATATCACCTCTTAACGAACCCTAGAGTCGCGTTACCTTTGTTAACGATGGAATCAATGTGATCTTCAAAAGAGAAACGGGACTTCTTTTGCGTGAAAAACACCTACAGACACCTACAGATGGAGCACCATTTTTGGAAGGCTTCCAAGTCAGTGTTTAAAGCATCACAGTCAGAGTCATCAGATATTATACGAAAAATTTTCGCATCGTCAGCAATACAAAGAATTTTGGACTGAGACGGAATAAACGATACATCGTTGATGTAAATAATAAACAATAATGGCCCAAGGTGACCACCATGTGGTACACCCGACGTATTCTTAATACTGTTGGAGAGGACACCCCGAAAACGGACGCGCTAAAACGACGAAGTCCAGTCAACAAAACAAGACGGGAAACCAAGCGAGGTCAACTTATAGATAAGGAATTTGTAGTTAATCCTATCAAACGCCTTGCTAAAGTCTGTGAAGACGCGATCAACTTGCTTGCCAGATTCAATGACTGGAATGCAAAAATTGAATAATTTTAAAAGGCTCGATGTAGTTGATTTCCCTTGATAAAGCCGTGTTGGAAGGGCATAAGAAACGGTTTACAGTGAAAATAAAGTGTATCGCAGATAAGCGCCTCAAAGAGCAATGCAACTTAAATTGGCAACGGGTCTATAGTTAGAAATGTCGCACTTATTGCCCTTTTTGTGCAAGGGTACAATCACAGAAACCTTCCATGGATTTGGAAAGACACCACCACGAAGAGATAAATTAAATAAGTGACACAAAACAGGTACGACAAAGGTACAACTTTTTAGAAAGCACGGGGGTAGGCCGTCAGGCCCACATGAAAAATTGTCAACTAATTCAGAGATTTTAATAGTTAATAGTTAAGTCGTCAAGAATAAGTTCCTTAAATTGAAGAGAAGTCGGCGGAAGCTTCGTCATTTGCCTAAAATCCTTAGAACTAATATCACAGCTAGAATCACAGAACGCCGCGCCGCCACAGTGTTTCCTTTTCCCGATTTTGTGGCCAAAAATACTTTTTATGGTTATTTAGCTAGCAAGTACCATGTTATAGGTATCGTTGGAAAGGGGAGGGAGTGTAGAATGCGTTGGTGAAAAATGGTTGGTGAAAAGTGCAAAATGTGGGAATTATTGGTGAAAACGTGTTTTTGTTGTAGGGGAAGGGAGGGGGCTGATAACCCTCAGAGGTGTATCTCAGGAGTAGGAAGAAGAATCACTAGGGAAAAATGGTCCTTGTAGGTGAAAGTTGGTGAAAATCATTGAATATCGTCAAAACGCAGTTTTTTCGGTCGGCACCGACAAAATTAAAACGGCTGTGGAAGAAAAGTATGTGCATGAATTGGAATGATTTTTCACCAATCGATAGCTAGGAAAGCAGAGTAGTTAACGGTAGAAGAAACATTTCAAAAACTATGTACATAAGAAGTATATAATATGAAAATGGGGTGATGGGGAAATTTAGTGTGAAAATTCTGCGATTTATTAGGGGGAAAGTAAAAGAAATGTGAAAGTCTCTATAGTTCTCTGTAATAGGGGCGGTGAATAGCTATCGTTTGAGATATGAATGAAAGTTGTGTTGTCATATTGCCACAACTAAGGTTGGAGATTGAGAAAACTGCTCCGACAAAATGTGAAAAAAAAATTAATTTGTATGAAAAAGTAAAAAAAATGTAAAGTCGAAATATTTAAAGGACATAAGTGTGCATCTAAGAAAAGTAGTCGCAAAGTGATTGTTAGCTCGAAAAAGATGAGAAAATTTGAAGTTGTTGAAAATTTTGAAAAATCGATAAAAAAAAAATAAGAAGAAGAAGAGCGAAATGGTGTGACATTTTTGATAGTCCTCCCCACCACCTTTCAAATGAGACCAAAAACTCATAAATCGGATAAATAAATTGTCAACGGCCTCGAGCGCTAAATTCCGCTAAATGCGCGAGCTAACTGTAATGGCGCCCTACAACGAAAGTAGCACCTAGTAGCAGCTGAAATTCGCACAAATCGCAAGTTTAGACTTCCCTTTAAACTTTCTATATGGTTTCATCGTGGTTTTGGGTGGTCTTTGTAAGATAGCTCTGCTTGAAAATCAGTTATCGGAAAAAAACACCGATTTTACAAGACTATGTACTAATACACATATAATAGTGAAAAATCACATATTTCCATGATTCAAGCATCATTATCTAATATACTTACACCAATAAACAAAATTCAAAAGGAATTGTTGAAATAGAGTCACTGAGTTTGGAAATATACTAAGTCAAAGATCGTATTGTCAGCAGAGCGGCAAGTGCTCGAAACGTGCAGCTGCTTTAACGTAAACTTCACAGTGCCCCTGTGCCTCAGGGAATCGGTTTGGGGTCCTAATATTCGGGATTTTAACGTATCGAACCTTCCTCTATAAAACCCAAAAAAAAAAAATTCAATATGACAACCTTCGATTTTTGCATTTTTGGCCACAAAATCGGCAAAAGGAAACACTGCGCGCCGTGCTAAAAAGATCAGCGAAAAGATTCGATATTACTTCTGGGTCGCTACTATATATGTGTGTACCGAGTCATAGAAAAGCGAAGATGGGTATCCATCTTGTATCCGTTTAGCGTTAACGAAACTCTAGAACTTTCTAGGAATTTCGCGTAAGGATGACTTGACTTGACAAATTAACAGCGGTTCTAAGTTGATCTCTCTGCTCAGAATAAGCGAGGAAATCATCGTCACTACGGGAGATACAAAATCTCCTCCAGGCCTTATTGCTAAGATTTTTAAATTGTCTTACAAAACTATTTATATATTAAATCGTTTAAATTATTCGACATTTTAGTTGGAATATCTATGTATATATATAAAAATGAATTGCTGTACGGTACGCCTCGCTAAAACTCAAAAACGGCTTGACCGATTTCGATAATTTTTTTTGTTTTGTTCGCTATAATACAAGGGAGGTTAAAAAAAAAGAAAATTCGGGAAACCCCAAAGGAAAAGCCGGAAAATCGAAAAAATCGAAATTTCCGTTTTGTTTAGGAAGCGAATTTTCCAACTTCAAGGAATCTTTATGACACAGGCAATTGGAGGTTTTCGGGGTCGCAGATCTCGAGCTTGCATCCAAAATTTTGGAATTCAAGATGTCGGATCCAATATGGCGACCGAAAAAGTTAAACTTC
Source organism: Neoitamus cyanurus (assembly GCA_947538895.1). Classification (NCBI taxonomy): domain Eukaryota; kingdom Metazoa; phylum Arthropoda; class Insecta; order Diptera; family Asilidae; genus Neoitamus; species Neoitamus cyanurus. The sequence continues at coordinate 30,498,490 of OX384541.1, read as the reverse complement.
AAGGGATATCACTTAAAATCCGAAGTTTTGTTCTTGGTTTGGGTTTCTGGGGTCACTGATTTTGAATCTGCCATCAAAAATTTGGAATTCAAGATGGTGGATCAATATGGCGACCGAAAAGTTAAACTTCAACCCTGAAAATCCGCACTAGGGAATTTTCGGAATCACTGATTTCGTTTCTGCTATTCAAATTTCCAAAAATGAGACCACCCCCCACCCCGCTGGGATATATAGGAGAAGGGGTGCAATAAGGAGGTGGTGTAAAATGAAGAAAACTAAATTCAATAATACTGTTGGAAAATATCTACAACATGTGCAAAACGCAAATAGGAAAACGCTGGGTCACATAGGAGAGGCGGTGGTGCAGTAGAGAGGCGTTGTAAAATTAAGGAATACAAATTTAATAGTATCCCGGGAAATGCCGGGTCCGGGCAAGCTAGTATTTAATAAAGCTCAGCGAAATGATTTCTTAAAACGATTTCACAGCCCTCTCAATGTCGCACTCTTCAAGAACGCTACTCCAGTCACAAGCGAAGAGCCATTCGTTCAACTTAGAAAAGTCGGCCTTTGTAAAGTTGTAACAATATTTATATGGCAAGGTAGAAGAACCGAAAACAGGAAAAAAAAAGTTAATAGCAATGCTGGATGATGACCCGACTCTGGTAGCAGAGGCGAGATGCAGCGCTCAATCGTAGTTCCCATCGGAACAGAGGAAAAGACGAGGTCCAGATAACGGCCAGATTCATTCCCCACTGAGTTGCACTGGTACAGTCCGGCAGAAGAGAGTCGATCAAGAAATGCGGATATAAATTGAAGAGAGGGCAGGGTAGATGGTAGTAGGAAGTCCTCCCCATCATACCTCCAGTCCAAAATGGTAACATTAAAACTTTGCAATACACCAAAAATACTTTAATCGTTTAATGATGTCTCCGACCAGCTTTAAAGCGTTGGATTCCAATAATATCCCGGTTTAGTACATACCTCCGATGCCTTCAGTCCTTTGAATTGCCTACTTCGCCCTACTCAATGGAATCCACTTACTTGCTTAAAAGTGGGACTTTTATGTGATATCGCAGATATGCCCAATAAATCTGAAGAGGGCGGAGAAATAATCTGCTGATACAATCTTGCCCGCATCAGCTTCCCTGCGGCACGGGGGCAGTTGCCTTAAAATCAATATGCATTATTAAGCACCTTCTCCCATTCCTCGCCGGGACACGGTTTGTGGGAAAGCGGAAAAATTAAAACGCTAACACTCGCCCGTTCCGCCCACCATCCTGCACAGCTTGTCTGGCAGAAGGCAATTTCAGCAGGAAATTCACGTAATAATTTTTGGTTTCCTTTTCGAATTAATACAAGTGCTATCCGTGGCGTACTATTAACATCCGTACGTCCTGTGAGTCCTGTGTGGCCTCCCGTTCCCGAAATTTAAATGTGGAATGGTGAAGTAGCTCGGTGGGGCACGGTTGCAGGGCGGCGTGCGGCGTGTCGGGATGATGGTGGATGGCGTGTCAGAGTACACCAAGTGACGTACAAGTGCCATCGTCATGCCATTCATTATAAATATCTCAAGGATATGGGAGCGTGAAATGATATTCTCCGGAGTGTGAGATCCTGTCAAGGGAATGAAAGAGGGCGGCCTGGATTTCCTTACAAGATGTCTACGACGAGTGTCGGCTTACTTGTTTGTCCTTTTGTGCGGCATGGCACTGGGGAGGCGTTCAATTCATATAGTGTGTCATACTCTGCTGCATGGTGCCGTACTATGTGCTGGGCACATACACGTGCGGGTGGCGTATGTGGATACCACCGAAAGGACTGTTAATTTGCGCTCGTTTGTATCCGGTGACGTTCTTCTGATATCATAATTTTAATTTATAGACGTTAGCTCACATGGCGACGCCGGGCCGAATTTGCGGCAGTTCGGGGCCACTGCCGCCCTTGAAAGTCCGCCAGATATGCCGCATTGTATCTCCAGCGGCGAGTGTATGCATAACAACTCGAAGAGTGTAATTTGAGCTGAAATTATCTCTCGTTAGTGGACTATTCATCAAGCGCCATTATGCTGCGCTGCCGAGTAAGTAAACACAGAAATTGAGCCACGGCTAATTGTGAATAGCGGCGGACGTATTCGTGGGTGGCGGTCTGCTTTGTTCGCCCCAGCCGAGTACTGATCCCCTCCCCCCACCCATACTTTCTTCGCTCGCATTATCTTTGCAAGGGAACCCTTTGATGGCATTCGGATATCCCCATTTCATGTTGGTAACCTCATTACACCCTCTAAACCGCAAAACCATTGAAATTTTCAAAATAATTCTACGCGGGTGATCAGCGTTGAATGAATACAATAAGGTGAATCTGTTGCACTGCCTGTCTCTACATCCAATGGACATATGTAGGGTTCCTGTGGGAATATTTGACGGCATAGAGAATTTTGTTTTCTATAGCTAAAATCAGCTTTGTTCCTCTGTGAAATCGGATAGTAAACATTTCATTCATTTCGTCAATTCGGCTGCAGTTTACTGCAATGCTGTACTAATTTGCCAGGCGTGTCATTATAATAAACCCTAAAGGTCTCCCAATCTGTTTTGATACACCGCAAAATCCCCACGTCTCTTGTCTTTGGATTTATTAAGCATAGGGAAAATTTACTTTACACATTCACAAATAAAATGTTTGTTTGATTATAATTAATTAATTAAATCTATTCATAAGTTTATTTTGAGATTGTAACAATCGCCCCATTCTGTAATGTTTGAGCACAGATAGTTGCAATCACCAGGCTAAATCATTGCGATTGTCAAAAAACTCCATGAGTTGGAAGTTTTTGGTAGACGATTGTAGAAAGATGAGAACAGTCAGTTACCTATAGTTGCAGTCAAAAGTAAGTTTACAACGATCTGTAGTCAGTGAAGAAAGACTTTCGATATTGTATATTGGATAATTTTGACCGCATTATTTTTGTCTTATGCTATAGTTAAATATAGCAAGTGATGTAAATATTGATTTTCATCCATATGTAAGTAAAAATTATTATTTTTTAGGTGTTCGAATTTCAACAATACATATCAGTGTTTGTAGAATTTTTGAAATACATACATATAATGGCCAAATTGAAGCATCTAACAACCGAAGAGTTACAACAATAATAAAACTTCACAAAGAAAGATAAACCCTTAGATATTACAGCAATATTAGAAAAAAAATAAGTGGCAAAAAATTTTTAAGTTGAACGGTTTTTTTGAAAATAAAGATAATAATGATGTAGATGATGATGTAGATAATGTACTAAAAACTAAAAACTAATTCAGTAGGTCCTAGGTACCAGTCATCACACCACTCCCCTCATCAATCTAGGGCATTAATCAGACAAAAAATAAAATCGTGGGGCGTAGCGTAATTAGAGTAAATATGTCAATAGCATTTATAATGATATGAGCGGTTGACTGTTGATATAAATTTCACGCGCTCCACGATTTTATTTTTGTGTCTGATTAATGCCCTAGATTGATGAGGGGAGTGGTGTCATGACTGGTACCTAGGACCTATTGAATTATTTTTTAGTTTTTAGTACATTATCTACATCATTATTATCTTTATTTTCAATAAAACCGTTCAACTTAAACATTTTTTTTTACTTATATTTTTTATTATTATTTGTTTCCATGTTGTTCCCACGAGTAATGGACATTATAACGGTCGACCCCCCCCCAGAGGTCCAATAAAGGGGTGAGGTTATCATACAACAAGATGTGCCCATGTCTTGAGGGGAAAATGCTTACGATTATCATTTTTATCCACCCTAACGCCATACAGCCCTCCACACGATATGAAATCTTTACTTGGGTGGGAGATTTGTGCTTGAATCCTGATTCTAAGTTGACGAAGTTCCTTGTTTCGATTAGATGCCTAGATTTTAATTTTAATGTAAGTATAGACTGTCTCAACCCTATGATCCGCCGTGCACTGTGTTCTCTACTTGTAAAGCCCTTTCATTTCATACCTATATTGAGGAGGTGTGAGAAAATATGTAATCCGCCATTTTGCAGAGGCGGCCATTTTGGATTAGAAATTTGTCATAGTGTACAGTATTCTACTTGTAAAGCCCTTTCATTTGATACCTATATGAGGGGGTTGTGAGAAAATATGTAATCCGCCATTTTGTAGAGGCGGCCAACTTGGATTTACAATGATACTGATTCAATTAAATTGTATTGTCATCAGAACTAAAGGTGTGAACCAAATTTCAGATCAATCTGTCGACAAGAAGTGGGTTAAATTTCAATTACTAAATTTGACCCAAACAGGGCAAGCTAAATAAAACCGTTTAAAAAGTGCAATGGCAATTTGTAAGGTTCCTAAAACCTTCCAAAATGATAATCGCATCATTGAAACAAAACGATCGGGAAGACCCAGAGTGTCTGAAAATATAGTGGAGAGAAGAATTCTAACACTTTCCTCATCAAACCCTTTCATCTCAGCAGTTAAAATCTGAGGAAAACTAGTAGGAGAAGGTAGAAACGTCCCTTCTGAGCTTCGAAGAAGTGGAAAAAACAGACGGGTAGGTCGCAAAATACCGGTGCTGAGTAAAACGAATAAGTAAAAGAGATTGGAGTGTTACAACGAGCCGGAAAATTTCTGGTATGGAATTTTATAGACCGATGAAAGTATGATTAGAATGTCACACAGTCATGGCCGTATGTACGTTATGAGTGCAACCAACATACTTTAAAAAGGCAGGATAAGGGAATAATGGTATGGGGTTGCTTCTCAGCATATGGAGTCGGTGAAATAGTATGTTTGGAAGGAAAAGTAACTTCTGCAATATATATGAATTTGCTCAAAGATGTTTTAACACCTGAAGGTAAGAAGCTAATTGGCGAAGATTTTATCCTACAGCAGGATAATGCCGCAATTCACAACGCCAAAATTGTGCTTAAATACTTAAAGGAGGATAACGTTAACGATCTGAAGTGCCCTCCCCAATGTCCCTATCTTTCTCCTATCGAGAATATGTGGTCTTGGCTTAAAATGAAAATTTCTGAGAAGGGGCCTATAAACTCGAATGTCCCAAAACAATGGTGGACATTGTGGTTACTAATACCGTAAACTTAGTTTTGGCTCGCAAATGTTTACAAATAGCATTATGTAGTATTAACAAACTTTTAAGTAAAAAGGGTTTTGCTATGTTTGTAAGTTTTTTTGAGAGAACACACTTTTGTTAATTAATTTTAAATAAATGAGTTCAATTTAATCTCAGTTGGATATATCACTAGTAATATGTACTTGTAAACTTACTTTTGACTGCCACTGTATATGTAAAGTGCAGGCAACATCGGTGGACTTATCGTAACCAAATTAACTGACATTTTTCCATTTTTTTAAGATAGGATTGATAATGACTGTTTTAACGTACGAGCAACTGTTACCGAGTTAATTTACAAAATCTATAAAACGGAGAATTTGATACGTTGTGATTCCGAAAATTTTGAACTTAGAAAAAAAATTTGGAATAAAAGTAGTAGGGCATTTTATTCTCTTCGAAAAAGGTCCTTACCATTTTTTGTCGTAAGTTCAGCTGTCGCTGTTCCCAAACTGAGATATAATATTATTTGAAACAACTATCAAACACATTGTTGGAATATTTCAATCTAGAAAGTTAATTTTAATTTAAAAGTCTATCTAGAAAATGGAACATATCATAAACGGACATTCTTGAATCAATTGCTAGCGTGATTGTTTTACCCAAAATAAAAGATGACCTATCTCTGCCTCGAGAGTATCTGTAGATTAATGGCAAGAGCTGCGGACCACTGTTTCTCTCGAACAGGTCCCGGGTTCGGATCCCACATGAATGAGATTTTTTTATTTTCTAAAAGGTGACTTAACTATTATAAAGTAAGTATTATAAAATTGTCGTATTTTTAGCGTTCCTGGCTAGAGGTTCGAGCATCTCGAGTTCGAACCACAGTAAAACCCGAAGGCACAGCCATACATAAGTACTTTGTCCAGTTCCTGGTATACAAATAGTTTTACGATATCAATATACAGAGTATTTCGATAAGGACGCTCGACTTTTAAATGTAAGTAAAACAAGTTATGTGTGAGATAGCCATACCATTTCCATTTTGTTTCAAAGATATTTTATCGCATTAAGTATGGAATATAATTTCGTTCAAATGTCCTCCGTGGCTTTGCTTGGTGGGACTTATTCGGGACATTTTGAGGATGCATAAGTCTGGATGGCATACGTTGTGTTGACTTTGAGATAGCCGCGCAAGATCACCATGCCCTAAAATCGCTCGTGCAGAATGTGCATCGTGGCATTCGCTGTGGGGTACGTAGCGCCGTCCTGTTGGAACCACATGTCGTCGGTGTCCATTTCATCTAGCAAAATCAAAAAATCTAGTTTAGGCCACAAGAAACTAATTATTATCGATCTGTAGCGCTCGCCGTTGACAGTTATAGCAATGCCAGTTTCGTTTTGAAAGAAGTACTGACCGATGATCCCGCCAGACCAAAATCCACCAAACGGTGACTTTCTCGGGATACATTTGGTGCTGGTGTATCTCGTATGGATTGATATCGCCTTTTATTCATCCAAAAATGGGCTTCGTCGCTAAAGAAGAATTTTTTGGCTAAGTTTGGGTCAACTTCCAACTGCTCCATAGCCCAATCAGCAAATACAGGGTGTTGTCTATGGTTGTTTACCTTGAGTGCCTGGGTCAGTTAAATTTTATACGGGTGCAGACTCAAGTCCCGACGCAAAATGCGCCAAGTTGAAGTAGCAGAAAGTCCAAATTCTTGTGAACGCCGATAAATTGACTGCCTCGGGTTTTCCCGTACACTTTAATGCACAGCAACGAATGTTTTCAGGGTGTTGGTTGATTATTTACCTTACGGGTTGACTCGAATTTGGATACCGAACGTCAAATAGTTGACTCGGAAGAACGGTTGTGACGAGGTTAAAAATCAAGTAATGCAACCGATTTTAATATACATATTTGGTGTTAATAATTTCGTCTCAATTGTCCGAGTGCCTTAAGCGTCCTATACATGTTACGACTCATCTACACAGGCATCTTGGCAAAACTATGCGCAGACTGAAATTGGGGCGTGTGTATCAGCTTGCAAAGTGTGAAATCGGCCTTCAATGAAAATTGATTTGATTTTTTTTTCCCCCGTAGAGTGCAATCTTGTGGCGTCATATCGGAACGTGTCTAGACAGACAGGCTCCAGACTTCAGAGTTCTAAGGAATTTGTTATTGGAAGTGAATTGTTTGCGTTTGAATTTTGAATCTATGACTGTTTTATAGACATTAGGTCGAACATTTGCGCATAAATTTATTTATATTTTTTCCAAGATCCGAATAACACATGTCTGTGGAAAATTAAGAGTGAGCATAATAATAAGCACCATCTTGGTCAGATTTTTATGAATTAATTTGCGTACTTGGAAAGTTCTAGGAAAGAACTAAGGAGGGTCAAAATATGTTCGGTATGATCAAGTATAGTGCAGTAATAGCAACGCACAAACATTTCTTATCCTAGGCCCAACCTTTAAAAAAGCATATATTCGTTGCAATGTTTTATTTATAATGTTTTTACTCACATATGGAAATTTATAAATATTATCCTTTTAACAGCAGCATAGAGGGAACTTCTTGGTAATATCTGGCTTGCATCCTCTATTTTTTGTCGGAGGGCAGCTATTGAAAATAATGATTATGTGAAACAAGTTCACAAGATTCCAACAAAAAAATGTTTACCCCAAAATTGTGGAAAGGCCGCGTTGGCAATCAATTAGCAAGCAATCGTCCAAAATCTGGTTATCTCCTTCCTTTAGTACATGCCCATCCCAGAGGCAGCGATCGGGATTTTCTGGAGTAAGCAAATGGAATAGTTAAGACCACTGTCGTGCTTTTTGCAAAGTTCCGTTCATACCTGTATCTCGTTTTCCTGTAGCTTCAATTGTACTTAATTGCAATGTCTCCAAGCACAGCGCTAGGATCGATAAGAACACGAATATAAATTTCATCTTGTCTTTGAAATGCCAAGTCGTCAGAACAACAAGTGATTCTGCGTTCTCAGAATTTTAAACGGTCTTTTATATCAATCACCGCAGTTTTAGGTGTGGGAATGTGGCTATTTTCTCAGGTGTTCATAATGATGTCTCCTCTATAGGAACACATTAGCGTTTACTTGTTACACTATGTGACTTCACAACACTGAGGAAAATCGATAAAAGTTGATGTGCGAAGGCAAGTGTTTTAAATATTTGCAGACATGTGCTTCGCGATATGGGAAAATACAATACCAGAAGTCAACTCCTCAAAAACGACACTAAGAAAAATACCTGTTGGGGTGGCTACAAATCTCTCGACATTTTGCTGTGGTGTTGTAAAAACCACAACTTAACATATTTATGAGTACAGAGGTATGTTTGTCAACAATTTCACAATTCACAGCACACGGGCTCATTAATTTCAGCAAGAGTAGTGGTTCTACTACTTACCACATTACGTTTTTAGCAGTGGTAATATCATGCGTGTTTGAAATGTATGAAGATAATTTTTTTTATGAACTAGGAACACATTTTCGAGAAAATGTTTCAGACAACGGACTCTTGTGATATTTTTAAGTTCCCCCAACTCTCATTGAAAGAGAAAGTTAAGAAGGTGGAGAATTTGAATTGGGGATGTTCGTGATATGCCCAAAAAAGTGAACAGGTTTAATTGTAATTCCTTCAGATCTAGATATAGCTCTAACTTACTATCACTGTAAAACATATAAACCCATGTTGAGGGGAAAAACGACCACAATGAACCTGCTTGAATTTAAACATTAATCTCTATCCGTTATCGTATCCGGTAAGCAGGTTGACTGTATTTTCACAGAATTCAGCAAGGCTTGTGATAGGATTAATCACCGTATTATTGTTTACAAGTTGTCTTTATTGGGATTTTTTGTTGATTGGACTGCATCATATTTGTCCGGCGGCCGTACCCTACGTGTTCGTTTTCGAAGTGCACTCTCACAGTCACCTTGGATCGGTACTATTTATAATTTTTTTTATGACTTTTATTTCATTCCTTCCCAATCGAGAATTCTTTGCTACGCTGACGATGCGAAAATCTTTCGCATAATATCTGGCAATCATGACTGATGCCTTAAGGGGGAAGGCCACCGTGATGGGAAAAAAAAAAATTTTTCTGTCTTAAATTAAAGTTTATATATTCAAAAATATGTGTACAAAATTTAAGGTCCAAATTTAAAAAAATTGACCTGTAAGTTCCAGAAAACTGTATCGACAAATAGCTTGGACTCGTTTGTTGATAAGCTACCACTTCCGTAAGATATTGCCGAAGCATTATTACCGGTTTACGAAGACCTCTCGGACCTTACATTATTAGAAAGATGTGTTGGTGGATGCACCCAAAATAATAACGCGAGCTTTAATGCTTCAGTGTGGCAAATTGCACCGAAGTCCAATTCCAGTTGTTCTGTTATTGTTGAAATAGCTTTATTTATTTCGGCAATAATATTTAATGAAGGTGCACTGGCAACCTTAAAAGTAATGGACTTACTGGACATCAAAGTTGGACCGAAACTCTATTCCTACTGCACCGACCGTGACTCTAACCGGGTTAAAGCTGCTCAGGATCGCATGGAAAAGGTCAATGCAAAAATTAGGAAAGTCAAGAAGGCCCCTGGAGATGAAGAGGAAGAAGAGTCATATGGTCCAGGACTCGATAGTTTAGTATAGGTATGAAAATTTTAAAAGATACATGATTTGATAGCGAGGAAAATGGACTAAAAACTTTAAACGCGTTTTTCTCGTAATGACTTTTTCAAACTGGTCGCATCGATAACTCGGTCAATTATTAACCTATTTTCAATTTTTTGTTTTTGTTTTGTTCGTATTTTCATTGGCTATGGTTAAACGTAGCCGATTTAAAAAAAATTTAGTTTTACTATTATTTATTATCAAAATAAACAAAATCGGCGAGGTACAACGAAAACTACATTCATAGATTATAAAGAACTTTTATTTTTTCTTCGGATAACCCGTTCTTGAATAATCGATGCGACCAAGGAGGGGGAATTTTATTTTGACTCTACGGCAACGCTCATAACTTTAAAACTATTTAATATTTTTTTATAAAAATTTATGAAAATATTGTTCAATATACGCTTAATAAAATAAATAAAAACGATCCTGATATTCCTTTATTTTCCCGGTCAAAAAAATTCCCGAATATCACTCATTTTTTCGGCCGTCACAGTGGCCTTCCTCCTTAAACTCCGACTTAGACGCCTTACATAAATGGTGTTCTACTAATTGTCTTCCACTTTATGTAGATTGTAGATTTCAAGAGGCGGCCCAGCACTTAGACTATATAGTCCATTGTACATGAACATACCTCAGAAGAAGACTACTATCAATTACTCTCGTTGCCCGTCGAGAGCCGCTAGACGTTTGGTTCGTCTAACATAACTCATTATGTCGGGCAGGGTAAAATTCGGTAGCTGCGTAGTTGCTACTGTTTGGGCGCCGAAAATATCGGCTCTTGTATTGAAGTAGAGGGGACAATCGCACAAGAAATGAGTGACTGTTTCCGCCTCTAACTCGCATTTGCAGGTTGGTGAGCCAGCTATACGCATGTTATTGAGGTGCTTATTCAGCTTGCAGTGTCCCGTGAGGACACTTATGGCTAAGCTGATGTAGCCTCTGCTTTAATTCAGTAGCCGATTACTTAGGGGAGAATAGGGCAATGGGAGTTAGCGGGTAATGAGAGTACACAAAACTGAACACTCGAACGTCGCGTAAACTATTATATATACTTCCCCGCCTCACTCTGTGCCATCAGACATTGTATTAAACGACTCGCGCATATTAGCCGCCCGCGCTGCAGAGAAACAAAAGTGTTTTGTTTTTGTGATTCGCTGATCTAATTTTTCGTCGAAGTGAAATAAACGGTAAGTGTGGCTTTTTTTACAATATATGATCAACACTTTTACACGTATTAAGTTAGATGTTCAAAATATTGATGTGTACTTAAGATTGTGTCAGAATTTCATAGGTTTTTTTATTTCAATTTGTTTTCTCGTTAGTGCATTTGTGGGAAATGAGAGTCAGGTAGAATTAAGTACCTATATTATTTTTATTTCTCTCTAGATGCCAAAAGTACGAGCCAACGACTCAAAAGGCTTCCTGGTCTTCTGAAGGTCTGGAAAAAGCTTTGCAGATCATTGAACAAGGTCACTCTATAAGAAAACCTGCTAAAACAATTGATATCCCATTTTCAACTCATCAAAAGAGGTACAAAAATTATTCTAATTTGGGGCCACGTCTAGGAGGCCACACTGTCTTCAGTCCTGAAGTAGAAGCTGAACTTGCACGTTTGGTTAAAAAAATGGTCAATGTTTTCTATGGTTGCATAGAGTGACTCTCATTGCCCCCTTGTCGGTGCAATGAGAGTCAAATCTGTTTTTTTTAAACTGTTATAACTTCCAAAATTAATTCTTAAAAACTTTAAAACTGGCCTTATATAATAGCTAAATAAGTAAACTTGATGTTGAGGGCTTTGCAATAAATATTTGATTATGAATTCGGATTTTATTTCATTTCTCCCTTAAGTGACTCCTATTACCCTCTTTTACCTTAAGCCTTTGTCGTCTTTCCTCAACATAATTCTAGACTGCCTGCAATCTTGCCTAGCATTCCATTTTATATTATGTTTATTTTCTGTCCACTCTTCAAAGATCCGAGTGGTGAGAGATGGAGCCAGTCCCCTGTGCGGTTCTGGTCCTATTATAGATGTACTGGAGTCCTCCCTGGCCAAAGCATCCGCGATCTCATTTCCCGCGATGCTGCTGTGGCCTGGGACCCAAGCAATTACAACTTCATTATTTATTGCGATTCGGTTAAGCGAATTTTTGCATTCCCTAAAGAGTTTTGAGGATACTGCATTTAAATCTAATGCTTTCAGTGAAGCTTGACTGTCCGAGAAGATGAATATATGTATCAATCTCACAAATGTTTCTCTCCGTAATTAAATTGGCACACATAGTGATTCCTAAGATTTCCGCCTGGAGTATCGTAGTGAACCTGCCAGTCGGCACAGATATATGGAGATTCTTTGTGTGTCCTTAAACACCGAATCCGGCAAGGCCCGTCCCATCAGTGTACCTACCATACTGAACTGTTCACTGATGACATTTTTCTAAGGTGATTCTCTTACCTTTCGATTCTTGTCGGAAAGAGCATTTTATAACTAACTCCTGCTGGGGCAGATTTGAGGAGTCATATTATCTGAGATCGTTAGAACATCACCGACAGAATTTTCAATGTTGTCCCAGATCTTTATGTGCCCAAGCCGCTGGCATTTTGTAAGCCAAATGTTGTTCAAGTGTAGACAGAAGGCAGATTTCATCGCTTTCAAGCGGTGCAAGAGATAGTGCTATCTAGATAGCAGCAGTTGGTGTGGTTCTCATTGCTCCGGTGATAGCTAGGCAAGCCATTCTTTGTATTTTTGATAGAACTGTTTGAACATAGCTTAGCTTTGTTTTGTGCCACCAGATTTCTGCTCCATAACATAGGCTAGGTCTTATTACTGTAACGTAAATCCAGTGTAGAATCTTGGGACTTAAACCCCAAGAAATGCCAAAGGCTCTTCTACATTGCCAAAATGTCACTAGATATAGCTTTTTGAATTTTGGCTTCCAGGTGTAGTTTCCAGTTTAGCTTAGTGTCTAGGGTGACTCCCAGGTATTTGACACTAATGTTAGTAAGTTCACATTTTGTTCTTTCTCTCGCAAAAAAAATGCGAAGATTTTCGACTACTTAATAAATGGACAATCACTTTCTAGACAGACTAAGGTGAAAGACTTCGGTGCCTTCCTTAACTCATAGTGTTCTTTTGAGAATCATACGTATATTGCATCAATTGCTATTAAAGCCAATGTAATCTTAGGTTTCGTCAAGAGGTGGTCCAAAGAGTTCGATGATCCCTACATCTCTCCTCTGTTATCTTGTATTTTCGTGAGACCCGTTTCGGAATACGCCAGCCCGGTATGGTGTCCATTTTATGAGTGCCATATAAATCGTATTGAGGCCGTTCAACGTAGATTCTTACGGTTTGCTCTTCGTGGACTCGCCTGAGAGAAGAGTCTCGTCCTGCATCCCTATCTAGATAGACTTAAGCTTATTTCACTTGACTCGTTTCGGAATAGGCGAAACATCATCAGAACTGTGTTGGCTTTCGATTGTTTGCAGGGTCCTATTAATTCTGCTGAACTGCTGGCTCTTTTAATGCCGGGGTAAGGTTAATTCGGTGATGAAAAGGCATGTTTTAAGGATCTTTTTTAGCGATACAGAAAGTGATATTTTATTTATTCAATTTCCATATAATAATACAACAGCTATATAATATTTTTCAAAATTTCCATTGCAAAATATTTTGAATTGAGCGAGTAACAGTCAATATTCGGAGGCGCCTCGAAAAAGTTGTTTTGCAGTGCACATAATAACTCGCAACAGAATCACCTGAAACAAAAAAATCAAAATGCATTTGTTAAAGGAGATATATCTCGAGGTAACGCTGGGAGGATTTATTTTTCGAGTTTTAAATTTTTCGTAGCACTGGCAAGCCAAAAAACCGATTTTCGCTAAAAAAAAGCGGCTAATTTGTTATTGTAAAATTAATAATTATTAAACAAAACAAAAAAGCTCCCATGGTGACCTGGTGAATTATGTGAAAAAGTACTGTGTAAAATTTCAAAACGGTTGGTCCAGTAGATTTTAAGTTATGACGTACACGGATTTCAAAAATAACAAGTTTCAGGAGAACGCTTTAAAGTTTTGCACACTTAGTCACAGAGCACACAGAGTATTGCGCGCCAGATAAGCGCGCCGCTGCGCTGCTGTCGATGCTGCTCCGATCGACTTGAAATGTTGACACAATATTCTCGAGATATTATGCATTCATTTCAAAATATGAAAAGAATCCAAAAACAAAGTGTAAATATGTACCTTACGCTTACGCCCATCTTAATATCACGGTACCGGCATGCACCTTGAAAGATAGTGACTTCTTACACCTTTCATTCCATTGTACTAATTATGGTTTTAATGAGCCTGTGACCTCTATGTCCTGCTCGTTTAACTTATATTACCCTGATATTGACTTCCATTTATCTAAAAGCCACATTAAAAGTCGGCTTCATTATTGATTCATCTAACGAATCAGATTGTTGATGACTCTGTAGATAAATAAACAAATAAACAAATTGTCCCCAATTCTTGTCTGACCTGGATGTACTAAACCAACTGCCATCAGATCATCATTAAACTCTAATACTCGAATACTCCTTAAATGAGTACTCAAATACTTGCTCACTCGAGTTCTCGGATCTTTTTGCTCTCAAGTACTCGAGTACTCAGGTACTCAAAACTCCTGTACTCAATCTCGGATCTTTGAACTCGAGTACTCAAATACTCAAGTAATTGAGTTCAGAAGTATTCGAGTAGTAACAGCCCTACTATTGATTCATCTGGTCCCAAGGTCAATATATTTAACACCAAGAAATTTACACTACCGCATCGAATCAAATTTTTAATTCAGCAACGAAATGTAGCCAGAAGAAACTGGCAGCGATCTAGAAACGATGAAACCAAAGAACAATATAAACTATTGACCAGGCAGGCCGAACATGAATTAATTGCATATAGAAATATTCATTAGACCGACATTCTAGCAAAGATGGATAAATCTTCTAGCCCTTTTGTAATACCACAAAAGTACTCAAGCGGAAAAGAATATCGCTTCCTCCCTAAAAAGTAAATGGTTACACCGTTATGGTTGCTAGAGAAAAAGCCGAGCTACTCGCAAAAACCTTCAGTGAGAATCATTTACTTTTAATAAGTTTAAGTGACAGTGCAACCGAAACTTAGTTCAAGAAGCAATTCATAAATTTAAATGCTTAGTTAGAAGTCACAACAACCTCGTCTGTACAGCTCATAAAACCAAAGACGTGTAAAGAGCTAATCCCAAAGTTGCTAAATAATAAAGCACTTGGACCGGATGGGCTTCCTAATGTATAATATATTTTAAAAATTTTCCTAAAAAAGCGATCCTTCTGACATTTATTAAAAATTCCTGCCTAAAGTTGCAGCACTTCTCAATATCCTGGAAGGCAACAAAGGTCATACCGATACCAAAACCTGGAAAACCTCCAGGGAGTAATCGACCTATAAATTTGCGGGGTAGTATTGGAAATTTATTAAAAAAAAGTTATTAAAGAACAATTAAACAACTTTCTTTATGCACAGTTGAACAGTTTGGATTCTGGAAAGGCCACACAACCACTCACCAACTACTTAAAGTGACAAATAACATATCGGCGCTCCTTCGTCAGGAATCAACGGGGATGGTGTTACTTGATATTGAAAAGGCTTTCGACAATGTCTGCTTGCAAAAATGATTGCATTCAACGTGTATTCCCTATACCATACCATACCCGCGCCATACCAGCGGGAACAGCTCAAATTTATGTTTAAGGCCGATAGGTATTGTAAACAATTTTCACCCATGATTTCCCTAAGCTTCCGAATTGTAAATTTGCCTCGTTTGCTGACGATACCTAAATTTATAGTCACCACTACACAACTTTAATATACAACGCAACCTTCAATATGCCTTGGAAATAATATACATATATTGTAGTAAGTGGAGGATTAAAATTACTACTGAAAAACTACAGGCAATATTTTTTACTAGACAACGTAAAGCATGCTTCTCCCTGACATAAACCTGTGTTTAAACCGTGACACACCTAAATATCCGCGACAAAATATTCGGAACTTATTTGACCCAAAATTGGTACCGAAAAAATTAAATTTCAAGCGATTGCACTGAAAATGTGTACTGGCTGGAAGCTGACTTATTTCGGTAGCCATTTGGTAGAATCGAATTCTGTAAACACAAAGACGACTTCATTTTAAATTTTATTCAAATTGCTTAAAATTGAGGAATATCGGTCGCCATATTGGATCCGCCATTTTGAAATATCAGCTACACTGGCTTTCATGGCAATCCCTTGAATTTAACTTTTCAGTACCCATTTTAGGTCAATTAAGTTCCGGATATTTTGACGCTGAGATTTTTGACGCGGGATATTTCAACACAAGGAACAATTTTCTCCGGATGTTATGCAGCGTGTATAGAGAAGCGCAGCTGTTAAGGGGGGGGTAACGTTAATTCGGCGTGAAAAAGGCCCTTTTTCAAGAATTTTTCCAGACGCTACAGGCAATACAAATTTAATTAGTCGATCGCAGCATTATAGTAAAACCTGTGAACAATATTTTCCTTAATATTTTAAAACAAAATATAAATAATTAAGCCGACGGTAGCAAATCTTCGGAGGCGCCTCGAAAA
This sequence comes from Neoitamus cyanurus, assembly GCA_947538895.1. NCBI lineage: Eukaryota > Metazoa > Arthropoda > Insecta > Diptera > Asilidae > Neoitamus > Neoitamus cyanurus. The sequence goes on along the minus strand of OX384541.1, from coordinate 30,482,051 downwards.
AAAGTTGTCTGTCGGTGAACAATATTACTGAAGAGTGGATCATCTGAATTAAAAAAAAAAATGTGTCATTATATAACCGCTTTCCAAAGGTATTCCTGGGAGGAAATTTTTTTTTTTCGATTTTTCAATTTTTGCTGACACTTAGAAGTGAAAACACCGATTTTCGTCTAAAAAATGAACCTATTTGTTATTGTAAAATCTATAATTATGAAAAAAAAAAAGCTCCCAGCGTTACCTGGTCATTTATGTAAAGAAGCTGTATACAAAATTTCAAAACAATCGGTCAAGTAGATTTTGCTCTAAACTGTTCACCGGTTTTAAAAATGACAAGCGTCAGAAAATCGCTTTAAAGTTTTGCATACCTGAAAATCGAGTAGTATACATGAAAGCAACAAACGCTCAAAGTTCTGTATCTTAGTTAGTTTTACTCCGATTTGTTTGAAGTTTTGACACAACAATCTTAAGATGTTGTGCAATCATATGAAACAATAAAAAAAATTTAGGGATCCCGGGAGCACAAAGTCAGCGCGCCACGCACTTGCTGGGCAGACATAACCGTATCGGAGCAACAAACGCTCAAAGTTCTGTATCTTTGTTAGTTTTACTCCGATTTGTTTGAAATTTTGACACAACAATCTTAAGATGTTGTACAATCATATGAAACAATAAAAAAAAATGAAAAATAAAATTTTTTAATACGTTACCCCGCCCTTAAGACAACCTTGGAGCGGTCACCCGGTCAACTTAAGGCGACCACCGGAAATCACCGCCCCGAAAGTTGAGTAGAGGAAAACACGAAACCGATGAGTTGCGACATGCGCGTGCAATTGATCCACCAAAACTGCAGTGCACGCAACTCATCGATTTTGCACTGTATCGAGGGTCGACAAGCCTGCCCCAGTCTACCTACCCCACTTACCGCGAATGGTCGTCAATTGTATGTTTATATCTTGTAATTTTCAATAATTGTAAATTAATTTGTATTCTTTTCCTAACTATAAAGTAGCTCAGTTGTGTTGTTGTTAATTATTAAAAATTATATTAATTTGTAAACGGTTGTTTATCTCCCGTCACCCTTTTTCAGCAGCCGTTTAAACCATAATGGAATCAAATAGCTTCCAAAGATAAAATTTTTCGGAGTACAATTAGATAAAAAGGTTATTTTCAACCAACCCATAACAAAACCATCACGAAAACAGGCAAAGTTATCAAATTATTATACCCGCTCATCAACCAGAATTCCAACCACAGAATCGAAAAAAATTAACACTGAAAAAACTAAGGATGGGTAATTTAGGAAATAGAAAAGCATTTCGCAGGGAGGTTGTAAGTTGCCAATTTTCCTCTAAATGAACTATTAAGCGTTGTACCAGGAGAACTCACAATATTTAAAAAAACAATGACACAGGTGCAAGGAAAAATCCAATAATCTGTATGATACCCAAAGCAAACAAGTAATTGTTAAAATTGTAGAATTCCTGGAAAAATTAAAAATATAAAAAACCTTTATACTTGCTGCTTACAAGTTTTTTTTAAGGATTAACTGTTGTTTTAATGAATCACATTTATCACAGTTGTCTCGAAAGTTTTCCTATAAACATATTCTGATAGTTTAGACTGAAAGTTGTTTTTCCGTTTTTTCACCAAAGTTCAGAATGAGTACTTGTTTATCTTCCGCAATGACTACAGAACCTGCAAAATATTTTTAGGATATTATTGGCTTACCGAAGAAAGAAACATTTTTTGCGTGCCTACATACTTATATGTATGTTTTCTTCTAAATCGAAAAACATACTTAATACGATTCACGTTTTGTCCTTTTTTATGCCCTGCCGGTCAAACACAATGTAATCCCACACAGTAGCACAGTCATAAAGCTAATTGCCACAAATTACGCGGAAGTTAAAAGTTCTTAACAAATTACTCTCCAATTAGCATACAAGTGCGCTCTCGCCAATTAATTGTAAAATGTGTTTTTGCGAAAACCAAGAAAAACAGATTTAAAGTAATCTGTGTTTCTTTTTGTGAGCTCGACGATTTTAAACTGCTCCTCGAAACACTAAGAGCTTATTGATAGGTTTAGATGTTTTTCGAATAAGTAACAATTCTAATGAAAGGTTGTGTAAGCTGTGTTTATTTTGGGCATAATAATAAAAACAAAAAGAGGGACGCGAGGTATAAAATAACATAGAACAATTACAATTATATTTCAATACTGCAATATACCAGACCTATTTATACATCCATTCCTTACATATTTACAACCATTATAATTAAAATTGACGGAAATAATAAAACCACAAAGCGACAACTCAACAATATCATTCAAACCAATTAACAAATTGAACAGCAAACATACACAAGTTAAGGACCAGATAGCAAAAAAAACACGGTGTAGTATATATGGGGCATTCCATGCCAAATCACTGACTTTTTGACTCGACCCTCCTCGACTTCGCTCATTTTTTGATATGTTTTAGTACGTATTAAAAGCAACATACACACCAATTTTCAGCATTTTCCAAACCGTTATTGAGTAATCGATTATTTTAATTTAAGCAAACAATTTTCAAACATTGATAAAAAAAAGTAGGGTAACATTTTTTTCGTCTTTGAATGAAGTTTCAGACAAAAAATAAAAGGAAATTATTCGAAGTAATTATCACTTAGTTGTTAACTTTAAAATATTAAAATCGACATTTTCAAAAAATCCTACCCTTCGATCTTTTTTTTTATTTTCCAAAATTCTACTCTATATCACGCAACTTTTAACCAGCAGTTCGAGATGTGATCATAATTTTTAGTAGTACAGTCGTTTTCCCTCTCACACAAATTTATGGCCACATCACAGTACAATTCAAAAATCTAAAGGGCAATCGTTAAGTGAAAAAATAATGATAATAAGATTATATGAAATGTAAAATAATATGTTTAAATAAAATATTTTAAGTTGATTAAAATAATTTAATCCCTTATAATAAAATTGCTTTCAATTTTTTTGGACGACATTTAGTCAAGAGAGTGAAATTAAAGATAATTCAATCATATAGAAAAATTAAATTTTGAACATTCGAAAAGAAAAATAGATGAAATTATGATCACATCTTGGACTGCGGTTTAAAAATTGCGTAATATAGAGTAGAATTTTGGAAAATTAAAAAAACAATCGAAGGGGTCGAACTTTTTGAAAATGTCGATTTTAATATTTAAACGTTAACAACTGATAATTACTTCGAATAATTTCCTTTTATTTTTTTCCTGAACCTACTACATTCAAAGACGATAAAAATGTTACCCTACTTTTTTTTATCATTGATTGAAAATTGTTTGCTTAAATTAAAATAATCGATTACTCAATAACGGTTTGAAAAATGCTGAAAATTGGTGTGTATGTTGCTTTTAATACGTGCTAAAACAGGCAGGCAGGCTGAAAAACTCGGTGATTTGGCATGGAATGCCCCATATACCATATAAAGTTGATTTTGAAAATTGCGACACAGCCTTGGAATCTTAAATAGAAACCTTCTTTGTTTTGTTGGATCTTGGAAATCATACTGTTATTATGTTATTATATTTGTTCTCTATTAAATGCGTCCCAATATTTCATTTTAGTTTGATCAAAGCCTCCGATTGGTGACCCATAATTATTTCCTAGCTTTTAGTGCATCATCAATTGTGCAGTAAAACCGTTTAACTTAAAAAGTTTTTTACCTATTTTTTATATTTCACTTGTTAGTGTGGTTTATTTGCTTAGCCTGATTTTATTTAATTTAGGGGCAGGGATTTCCGGCCGCTATATTAGATCCGCCATCTTGATTGTCCAAATTTTGATAGCAGATTCGGAATCAGCGACCCCGGAAACTTGGAAGTACCCATTTTCATGTAAATCCGTGGAAATTGAATATTCGGTCGCCCGATTGGATTCGCCTTTTTGGAACAAAAAAATAATTATTATCATATTGTTGTATTGTGTTGTAGACTGAATGCATGTGAAAAGTTTCATGAGAATATGTTGAAAAATCGATTGCAAATAAGATCGTTTAAAAATACCTAGCTTTTATCAGACAAGTTTTTTTGTTATCGTGATAGATGGCGCTATAATCGGCGTAAATTCCTTGAAGTGTTGTATTGATCGGTGAACAGTTACGCGCACAGAAAAAATGTTCCGTTACATAATTTGCTAGGCGAGCGGCTAGCTGACAAATCTCGCAATCGAAAACTGTTCCGCGGAGAAGTCATCCACGGAGAAAACTCCTCGAAAACGTGCTGTCATCCATAAAAACCCAGCGAAAATTAGCTCAAGTAACTAGTTTTTATTTTTTGTCACAAAAAAAATTAACAATTTTGGCCCGTGTTTCTGCCGACAGACCCGCACACCACGAGTGACAGATTTTATCTCTTCTTCATTTTGGTTTTGCCAGACGCCGATCCAAGCTTCGGCCCAACACCACAAATGTTTGGGACCATTTTTGTAGCAGCACTTAATAGTTTTTATAGGAAATGGACTCAAAATCAGCTAAAATATGGTAATACATAATCTTGTTGAAAAGTTCATCGTTTTGGAGATTTTCACAAAAAAACACTTTTTGCTCTACCTTTCACTCTGCGTTGTTGTCGGGAGTTATGGCAGTCAGATCGATGGGGAACTCTCGGAAATTATTTAGAATCCCAATACTCAATATGTAGAGACCAATTTAGTCTGTCACGAAGTACATCGAATATTGGACATTTTTATGACAATTCGTGAACTATTGGTGCAGAAAGATTAAACACAGAAGTAGAAAATCGGTACAAATTGCATCCCGACAATATCCCCGGTGGGACGCGGAACATGGATGGTAAAAATCGGAACAGTTGACAACCCCAGTTGTAAGTGTTGACGCGTGATAGAAATTACGTTTTGGCATCAAAAACGAATATTCAATTTTTTTCCTATGACTTCGTATACTCTAAGAATATGGTCCAGCTTTAGTTGTGACACGAATTTACAACATCAATTGCCGTCAAAATAGATATACGAGTAATGTACATACATGTATGTAAATGTGTTGTTTTAAATGGTAAGGTAATGTCGGCGAACAACTTTGCTCCTGGGAATTCAAATGCTGCATATATCTGTAAAAGAAATGCATACTACTGATTAGACATACCCAATAGCAGTAAGGTGTTTTTCCGGCAACAAGAACACATCTAACGCCTATTCGAGATTTTAGGTGCATTTATTAGTCCGTTATTTATTACTGCAAATATATAAGAGCTTAACGCAAAAAGGTTCTCCAGCAGGGTGTTGTTAAACCTCCATAAAGTAACTGCCAGGTCAGTGGGTTTTATACTCACGTTGGACGGTTTACTAATAAGGAAGGCGGCATGAAGCTATTAATAAATCACTCCTCAAGTCGTTTTGTGGCGGAACAGCGGCTTAATCACTTATCGCTCAATGCCGGGCTCCAGATTTCGTCCAGGACATCAGCCAGCCACATTAGACTTTAGTGTGGGGGGCACATGAATTTTTTATTCGAGGGGATCTGAACTTTTATGCCTCATCTGCGCTGCGTGGCAAATGGGATCTGCCCGGAATTAGCGCCACAAAATGCCATTAATGAGAGGCAGACATAACACAGGCGTTGTTGCTCGCCGTGACAGCCATTTGGGGCGTAATTAAAGTGAAATTAGCGAAATAAAACTATTTTATTACATTTTATTTGCAGTTGGTGCACATTTCACACTGCTTGGGAAAGTGGAGCCACCTTGAGTGCTGCGCCAGGGTGTTCTCATCAAGCTAAAATTACATGCATAACACGACAAATGCAGCTCAGAAGTGGCACCAGCATTACAGGCGCTTGCATCCGTTCTGAAATTCTCGGGTTATGACCTGGTATGTGGCCTATGTACCTAAGTATGTGCATACATAGTTCTAGACGGCAGGAAGCGCCAGGACACATCCGGGAGGTGCCGAATTGCATCTGCTTGTAGCTATAGGGGGTGGCATATTTGCATTGGCATAACGCAGTAATTATTAGTTTGTAGAATCTATCTATCAATTAATATTGAGGAGATATTCAATGCACCTTAATTCAGAATATACAAAATCGGAATTGTTCGTTATACAACCTTGGCATCGTGCTTAAGTCATAAAAAAATTAAATAGTTAGGCTCTATAGACTGCCAGTTCGTGGCAATGACTGGTAATGTTTCTGCACACATATACAAGGTAGCACAAAAGTAATGACCGAATTGGTAAAGCGATAATTTTTTTAAAATTAAGAAAACGCTTATTATCCTTTTAAGTTTTTTTATTAATACCTTTCAATTTTGTTCCATTAAATAAAGAAAATGGCACCACACCACACCGTTCAAATAGTGGCCGCCAGCATTGATACAAATTTTAACCTTTTTATGACACTTTCCATCACTGTTCTCTATACTTCCGGTGCACAGTGATCCGAAATCCTGATTTCATGGCGAAAACCTAAAGCCGTTCTTTGATTTCCGCGAAAATCTGTGTATGGGGGTTTTCGAGGACGTTGATTACGAATTTGAAGTCAATTTTGTAAAAACAAAATGACGGATCCAAAATGGCCGACCACTTTGTCTAGAAATGTATATATCTCAGCGAAACTCGGTATATGAAGGTTTTCGAGGACACTGATTGCGACTCTTAATTTTCAAGAATGGCGGATCCGAAATGGCGAATTATTTTAAAATTACTATTAACTAATAAAAAAGTGTGTTATAATGAAAACAAGCTATACTAAACAGAGTAAATGGATATATATGTGGTAGAGATGAATAAAAATATATAAATAAATTAATAGGATCAGACTAGAAATACAATATCATAGACTACTTATACACAGCTTCAGAAGAGTAGGCAAACATTTTATGCTTTCATATAAAAATGTGGGAGTTAAGCCTCGAATAATTTTAAATATTTATGGTGAGATATTTAATTTTAGATTTTCCTTCAGGCTCATACCCAAAATACATTTAGAGTAAGGTGAGACGTGATCAAAACGGCGTATACGGAAAACAAACCGGATGCACGCGTTGTATGCTCTTTGGAGCCTTAGTTTTTCAGCAGCTCTCAAATGGTAATCGACACAAGCACATTACTTGAGGAGCGGTATAATATTAGTCTTAACCAGATATTTCCGGACTCTCACTGACAGATCCCTGCCCGAATACCACCACTGCCTGATAATTCCGAAAATCCTTCCTGCCAAATAATCATCATGGTCTGACCATGCAAAAGTAGAGTTACATAATTATTATTCTGAATCTCTTCACAGCATTCGAAAATGGTACAATTTTTGCATTAAGCGTAATCGGCTCCCAATTAGCTGTGTCTATATCATGCTTGTATATAAACAGGGCTTGAGTCTTTTCAGTCTTCAGGGTTGAGATTTGATTTATTGCACATTGCCCAAGTACTTACTTACCCAGTCAAGGTCATGATTAATGTCTCGAATTATATCACATATAGAATGTATATGGCAACATGAATATATTTGCACATCATCGGCATACAAGATCAGGCTACTTTTTAAGCTTATTGTCGAAATATCATCCATATAAATTGCAAATAATAACGGACCAATATGGAGCCCTGTGGCACTCCGGATATAAGTTTCATGGGCTCTGATAGTACATTGCGAACGTTTACACATTGCTCGGTCCATGAGGTAATTTTCAATAAGTTCAGCCGCACTGGTTGAAAAACCAAAACGATGCTTCGGCTTCATGAGCAATATTTCATGATTTATTGAGTCAAACGCTTTGGAAAAGGATAGCAGTACTAGAAGAGTTCCTTTATCAGCATCAATACCGCTCCTAATCCTCTCTGTTAACTCTGGCTGTCGTAGTACTATACCCCTTACGAAAGCCATTTTAGGTTGAGGATAATAACGTTATAAATTTGGTCGTCTCCAATTAGGGATACCGGGTGCCCTAATTCTGACCGAATTAATAGTCTCAGTGATGTGCCCACTATTCCTGCCCATGCTCCGAATATAAAACACAGGGTTCTTGTTTTTTACTAATAAATCATTACAACTACATCATACAGTATACTTCTAATGACATAAGTGTTACAAGAATATGAGAAACAAAAATAAGTAAAAAAATTTTTTTAAGTTAAACGGTTTTCTTGGAAATAAAGATAATAATGATGTAGATAATGTACTAGAAACTAAAAAATAATTCAGTAGGTCCTAGGTACCAATCAAGGCATTAATCAGACAAAAAAATAAATCAAGGCATTAATCAGACAAAAAAATAAAATCGTGGGGCGCGTGAAATTTATATCAACAGTCAACCGCTCATATGCTCATATCATTATAAATGCTATTGACATATTTACTGAAATTACGCTACGCCCCACGTTTTTATTTTTTTGTCTGATTAATGCCCTAGATTGATGAGGGAGTGGTGTAATGACTGGTACCTAGGACCTACTGAATTGGTTTTTGGTTTTTAGTACATTATCTACATCATAATTATATTTATTTCCAAGAAAACCGTTTAACTTAAAAAAAATTTTTTACTTATTTTTTGTTAATGTAAGTATAGACTGTCTCAACTCTATGATCCGCCATGCAATGTGTTCTACTTGTAAAGCCCTTTCATTTGATACCTATATTGAGGGGGTTGAGAGAAAATATGTTATCCGCCATTTTGTAGAGGCGGCCATCTTGGATTTACAATGATACTGATTATATTAAATTGTATTGTCATCAGAATTAAAGGTGTCTACCAAAGTTTAGATCAATCTGTCGATAGGAAGGGGGTTAAATTTCAATTACTAAATTTGACCCAAACAAACAGGGCAAGCTAAATAAAACCGTTTAAAAAGAAATGTTGGAATGAAATAATCTCATTCGGACCGTGCATTCTCTTAGATAATTGGTCGTCTAAACCGGAGTAGCAGAAAGTGCACTCTTGAATTTAACTATGTTGTGCACGAACACTCAATAAACAAATCCTGGCCCGAAAGAATGCGTCATATGGTGAAATAAATACGGCAGAATGATGAATTCCAATCGCGCTATTTCATGAAGATAATATGTGTCTTAACTATCTGTGAGGCGTGTAAGTATATTATATGTAAATATTATATTAGCTCCCTGTTATGAGAATGGTTGGAAAATGGAGAACCGTTCGTCTTTATAAATACAAGCTAGAGCTTTTTGCCACACTGCCGAACCTAAAAAATATTATTTATGAGAAAATCAAGAAAACATACCTCTGGTTGGTAGGAAAATTCATCCCGACTGATATGGTCTGGGATTTGATAAGAAAAGTGATTCCCAGCTCGTTATTACCAAAAAGCCGATCTCATTGACCAAAATTATTACTGACTGAAATCATCATCTACAAATACAGCAGATAGGCGTTAATTGCTGCCAAAAATGGTTCAACAAAATTCTGAAAACATCTCATTTTCCCTTTTATTTTATTTAATGTCAGAAATACCTTCGTAGCATGGTATGGGCATTTGTGCTTTATTTACTATTTGTAATTCGACACGGAATATTCAAAACAAGGCTAAACAACTTATTCAAAAATAATAAATTTACAAAGATCCTACAACTGATGTAGCGAAAAAGCCAAGTGTGTTATTCTAATACTTCGGTTAGGACAGGTATACTTTCAAAGCCACAAAAACACGAAGATACACTTTCTAGCCCTTCTCTGCAGCATAATGTTTGCACATTGCATTAGGACGCGAGTTGACCGCAGGCCTACTATGTACGGACGAAGGCGAAAAGACCTGATTTCCCCGGACAGAAGTCCTAGGTCCTAGTTAAAACAATAGCTTGGGGCTTTTCACTCTCCGGCCCTCCATGGAGGAGAATGTGAGGATATTAAGCGCAAAAATGGATTATGATGGCATTAACGATTCTACTCGAGGAGCCCCTCATGGAATGTCAGCCTGGTCATCAGCGGGGGGGCGCCACTCCGGAGCCAGACCCGAGGTCGGTGCCAGCTGCTGCCGGACACACGACTTAGCGCTGAGGAATTGATTCCGATTAAGTTATTCCAAAATCAAACGCAATAATCCGAGCAAATGGCGAAGTGATTAGTATCTTGCTCGTCAGGGCTCCTTTTTTCTTATTTCTAGCCTGGCCGGGCTTCGTTTCCTTGGAGGCCCTCCTCGAGCGCCATGGCAAACTGCGGTAGGTGGTGAGCTGTTAAGCAAATCATTGGAGAAGAATAAAAAGCCCACTGACACCGAAGCCATGCTGGGAAAAATATGTGAACCGTGAAAGCACAGCTAATGACTTATTTTTCTCCATTTTCCTTCTTGTTTTCCCCGCGCCCCGTTGCTGGAGCTCTACGGAAGCAGCAAGCCATCCTGCTCCCGCTGCCGCCACCATCCAGCAGGCGGCTGTGTATGTCGTGGCGGCGCAAGATTCAAGCTAGAAAAACAACAGAGTTCAAAGAAAAATATCCGCAAATAATTTTTATTTTGCGCCAACGATGAACACTTAAGATACCTCCGCTCACATCTTTGTGGAAGTCAAAAAGTCCGCCTGCAATGCCGCCTCCCTGGCCCACCACCAGATTCTCCGTTGACAACTACTACTCGCTAGTTTGCCAGGATCGCAGATTCGCAGCATCAGGACCAGGACCTGCTTCCGCCCCCGTCCTCTCCGCCCGATAATTCAACAGGGTCTTCTGTTGCGCTCGCTCCCTCGTACCCGCCATTTAGCCGTTTCCGCGAGTCTCCATGCAACAGGATCTGCCGTCTCGTTTCCATTTTTATTTGCTCTCAGTAGTGAATATTTTATTACTATAGTGAGAAAATCTGGAAAATAATTCGCTGGTGAGGCTCGGGAGCCGGATGTGGCGGTCCCCACCTAGCCCGTCCGGATAACAAGGGTGCCCCAGCAAGGCTATGCTGGGGAAATGAAAGCTCGTCTGGGGAGCAGCCGCGCCTTCCCCATAGATCCTAAGTATGCTAGACTTGCCAACACCGAATTAGGTACGGAAAGCTTGCTTGTTTTTCGGCTTTCCGTAGGACCAAAGGCGCTCCTGGAGTTTCCTTGGCATTCCCGGGAGAATCGTCAAATATGTATATTCTGTCCCTGGTAATGTTCCTCCGGTGTCCCACATTTTCCTTGTTTAATTTAGACCGTGACAGGACGTCGGTTGACACGAGATAATTTCATTCAAATGCCGCCGCCATTGCGGATTTATTCAAATGCCTCATTTTGGACAACACTCTTCAAACGCAACACTCAAAGGACGGTAGGGAAATAAAAGAAATCAGTGAAGACAACGTTACGTGCGCGTGCATGGATTAATAATAACAATGATGATTTATTTACACAACTGTACAAAGGCCTAGCCTAACAAGGTACATTAATCAGCTGTTAATTGTTAAATAATTAAATAAAATATAGAAAAGAAACAAATGAGCATGCAGTAAAGCATTGAAACATTAATTAAAAAGAAAATGATCATCTAAAGGGTTTCCCAATAGGGATGACTTGGTTTTAATAGCTCGTGGCGGCCATATTTGTTTATGGTTTTTTACAGGTCTGTGCAGTTATGTTCAGAAAAGTATACGATTTCATCACGATACGTTTCACTTTGATCGAACGCTTGGAAATTCTCCAAAATGCCCGAAGTGAACAAAATATTGCCGCCGTTCAAGCCAGTGTTCGTGAAAACTCAAATGCGTCTGTTCCGCGCCGTTCTCAAGAGTTGGGGCTCTCCAGGATGATAACCTGGCGAATTTTGCGATTGGATTTGGGTCTGCATACTTATAAGATGGTATTGGCACAAGAACTCAAGTCAACCGACCATCACATTCGTCGTCAGTTCGTTGATTGGTCACTAGAAATGTTGGAAGCCGACAACGATTTTCATCGCAAAATCATCTTCTCAGATAAGGCTCATTTCTGGCTCAATGGATTCGTCAACAAGCAAAATTGCCGCTATTGGAGTGAGTCAAATCCACGAGTGATTCATGAATCACCACTGCATCCACAAAAATTGACCGTTTGGTGTGGATTATGGTATGGCGGAATCATCGGACCTTATTTCTTTCGAAATGAGGCAGGAGTTACCGTTACCGATTTTTTTTCCGGAATTTGATGAAATTGATGCGGACGACCTTTATTTAACACAATAGATTCGGAAAATGTGACAAGGAGGACAATAACTAGTAACACTATCATCGATCACGTGGTTACTACAGTACCTACACATGGATCAATTTTATTTCGAAATTCAACTAAAGGATTAGCCAGCACTAGATCATCGGACTATCACAATAAGAATAAATATTACGCAAATAGACAGGATACACTGAGAAAAAAAATTACTAAAACGCAGTAATTATTACAAAAATACGAGTAATTCCCACGACAACAAAATTATTGAAATAACTACAAGCTGATTTTAGTAATTTCATTTTGTAATTTCAAGTAAATCATGTTTTATAATTTCAAGCTTGGTGTTTAGTAATTTCAAGAATATTTTTTTTGTGATTTCAAACGTGGGGTCTAGTAATTCAACCAATATGTTTTGTAATCCCAAGTAGCCCATGTAATTCCTAGTTTTTTTTTCCTTGCAATTGTAAGAACTCTCTGTACTTGGATTTACTGTTTTATTTATTGAATACCAAACATTTAGTATACGTTTATTGTTACATATTACACATATTAAACGCCCAGTTAAACAACGCTGCGAGAAATGACGGGGGAACAGTACATAAGGGTCAAGTTCAAAAGTAAAATCCATATGTTAGTTAAGGGGTTATTACCAGCTTAATTTTGTGTTTTCAAGTTTTTTTTCTATTGGCTTAAATAATGCCTTAACATCCCTCGAATCAAAAGAAACTTTGTAGAAAGGTGTACTTAAATGTTGTTATGTCTCTAAGCTAATTTGTCCGAATTTGTATAAATTTATTCAAAAAGAAATACAAATTTTCCTTGTTTACAAACTTAACAAAATCGTTCAATTGGAGTTGGTTTTAAACTTAACTTAACCTACAAACTTAACCTAAAGCTTATTATTATTATCCAGTTCATTAATGCATTGTATTAATTACAAAACGTTTTGCAAATATTAAAGATGCATTGTAAATATTACTATTTTTTGTAATTAACGACAATTACTAAAACTGAATTGTTGAAATTACCTCCTAAAATTACAAAACAATGTTATTACTTACAAATTGGCGGTAAATATTGCTAAAGTTTTGTTAAAATTACTTAGATAACCAATTACAAAGTGGTTTTGTGATTCCAGCAGAAAAATTTCCTTCAGTGTAAAAGTGAATGAACGATCCATAAGAAGGACTGACAATAAAATTTTAGAGAATTTACTAAAGCATCAATAGAAACGTATGTAAATACAAATTGCAAACAGTTAATTCATATTGTCCAGATAACTGGTCTTAACTCTATAGTTACTGAAAGAAACCACCTTATTTCCACCCTTGACCTTTATCACCCTCTTGTCTTCCTCACTTTGTTTCATGATTCTCCCAACAGCCTGATTCCTTCCGAGTCTTGTTTCTTTAACTTTCATTAAGTACCCGTCGACCTTTAAACTTGGCGAATTTTCTTCAGCTGACCCAACTGCCATCCGCCAATTTGTCCGCTGATTTTTTCAGTTAATCATTTAGCGATCAAGTCCCAGATCCTGATCCTCATTACTTTCGCTGCATGTAAAACTGATGGCAAACATTCCTAAAATCCATTGACATTAGTCATTCTGTTGTTGCCACCAAAATCTCCGTGCTCCAGGACGACTATAACTCTCGGCTTCCAAACCTCTTATATTACCTGGACCAAATATTACCTCGATAATCGTCACTACATGGTTTGCTTTGACTCAGCGATTTCTATCCCCTTTGCTTCTCATTCTGGTGTTCCTCACGGTAGCCACTTTGGTCCGTTAATCTTCATTCTGTATATGTATAAGTGATGTTGAGCTGATAATTAAACACTCAGAGATATTAATTAATGCTGACGAAATGAAAATTTTCAAAAGTATTTTCAGTACACCTGATCCTATATCCCTTCAAGAAGACTTTTCAGCTTTTCCACCTGGTGCTGAGACTTTCTGTAACTTAACATCTCTAAATGCCAATGAATCATTTATTCCCGCAGATGCCTCCTCACTACTCCTCGGACCTATTTTCTCATCCGAACGAACACATTACTCACATAAGAAGGAAAATTAGCACACTTATCGGTATAATGAGGAGACGACGATACTTTATCCGCTTTATCGACAATATCATATAATATAACTAACTTGTGTCAATGTAACAATAATTTAATAGGAAACATACATCGTTTGAACAACGGGGCGACAAGGGCAATTCATAATCTTCGAAGACTGACCCCAACAGATAAACGTTATGAGACAACAAAATTCCTGCGTATACGCCGACTAATATTTGCAGAAAAAGCCAAATTTATATATTCGATAATTTTTTTTTGTTTTGTTCGCTATAATACAGGGGAGGTTTAAAAAAAAAGAAAATTCGGGAAACCCCAAAGGAAAAGCCGAAAAATCAAAAAAATCGAAATTCCGTTTTGTATAGGAAGCGAATTTTCCAACTTCAAGGAATCTTTATGAAAAGGGCAATTGGAGGTTTTCGGGGTCATAGATCTCGAGCTTGCATTCAAAATTTTGGAATTCAAGATGTCGGATCCAATATGGCGACCGAAAAGTTAAACTTCAAGGGATTTCCCTGAAAACCCGCACTAGGGAATTTTCGGGATCACTGATTTCGAATCTGCTATTCCAATTTCCAAATATGAGACCACCCCCACCCCGCTGGGAGATATAGGAGAGGGGGTGCAATAAGGAGGTGGTGTAAAATGAAGAAAACTAAATTTAATAATACTGTTGGAAAATATCTAAAACATGTGCAAAAGGCAAATAGGAAAACGCTGGGTCATATAGGAGAGGCGGTGGTGCAGTAGGGAGGCGTTGTAAAATTAAGGAATACAAATTTAATAGTATCTCGGGAAACGCCGGGTCCGGGCAAGCTAGTCTAATAGTAATAATTAATATTAAGTTAAGGGAGAATAGAACAGTTCACACATATAATACCAGGGCTGCTGAGGTTACCATCTGCGCGAGCGGATAAAAAATTTAAAGGTCTCAAATGTACGGCCATAGCGGCTTTCAATTCAATACCAGCGGAAATTAAGGATATAAACAACTTGCAACTGCTCAAGAATAGACTGAAGGAATATGTTAAGAAGAACGTAGCAATAGTATAAAATGGATAATATGGAAAAGAGACAAATTTTAACTTTTCGGCTGACTGCGAAGAAATTTCAAGCCTAGTTAAAAAACTTAGGAATGCGATCGAATAGAGTGATGGTGAGAGGGGAGGGGAGAAGGAATAGAAAAAAAAGGATAAAATGGGGCAAGAGACACGGCACAATGCTTAATGAAAAAAGTAGAAATACCATCAGGCCCATTGGGCCCCCACACACGGGACGGTTTTATGCGTACAAGCACACATACAAACACAAGATTGACCTTGTATGGACAACTTGCCGTACAACCATAAAATTGTCACAAAACCGTCCCAAATATCACCATTGTGTGATATTTCTGTCGGTTTTACGACAAACATAATGAATCACTCTCAAATAGAAACTTCGAGTAGGGAATTTATCCTGGATTGCATTTTGAATTATAGGAAAATATTCTGTGCTCGTGGAGAGTGAAATCTGGCAATGATTTGGACAACAACTTAAGGAATAAAACATATGGCCATGTCGAAATTTTCCTCACAAATGAAAACCGATACCGTGGTGGGCATTGTGGTGTACAAACAATTGATTGTCCCAAGATTGTCAGAAAGCTTGTACGCATAAAACCGCCGCCGCTGTGTGTTGCGGCCTATTAGAGTGCTATCAGCTAAACTCGAAATTAAACTCGAAATCTCAGCTTCGTCAATAAGTAAACCAGCAGTCGTGAGGGAAGTTGGCAATATGTGCACCCTTTCAATGGCTTTTTGTATTTTAGTTCTACTAATAGCATAAGGCACTTTGCCATGGACGTACTGATTCTGTTTTCTAGCTAATTTGCCTACCTGCAAATTGTATGTCGGAATATGGGAATAGGATCGCTTCCATTAGGTCCGATTTTCTGATATTTAAACCCTATCCAATGTATAGAAATTCTCTCCGCAATTAATCCGTCGATAGTTTCCACGTTCAGCATGTAGGCTTTATTGCAAGGGGAGATGAAGTACATACATACGCCAATCCATCGTAAAGCAAAACACCAAAATTTTGGCAGACTTGTCCAAATTTAATGGCTCAAACAAGGGATTAAGGGCGGAACACGAGGAGTGGCGCGCCTAGGCAAGCCTTGGAAGTGTTTTAAACAAATTACCCCGCACAAACAATGCAAAGAAGAAAATTCGAAACGAGGCCCGTCGAATCCTCCGGGGTCTTGTATAGAGCAAACAATGAAATCGATCCTTTCCCGCGTGCCCCTTGCTGCTCGAGGAATTTCTAAAATATTCCAGATTAATTGGGACAAATTTGGGAAAAATTAGCAGGAACGAAAAATGAGCGTCGGTTTGTCGTTGTCGGGAGGCGCGGCGCGCCTTTCAAGATCTTTACCGTACAATGCCGTACAGTCCCTTTTGGAGTGTTGTTTAGGGTACCCCATCGCCGACGGGGACATAATTAAGTTTTCGGTTTTGTGACCGCAAAATTTGTGCCCTGAGCCCTGTCGGGGGATGGGTGAGTGACGGAATGGTGTGCTGGTGAGGGATATCATAATTATTTGCCTATTATAACGGAAAAATAATTTTGCGGGCATAGACGGCGACCTCGAGGAAGAGGGATCGTTGTTGACATCATTTCCCTTACAAAGGGAAGCCCTATACGCTCGACGCCACCACCCCAGAGTTTGTGTTTGGTTTTGGTGCACTCCCGCAGAGGACTGCTATTTGGAACGTTAAGCAACAAGTATATAATTGAGGGGGTGCTCTTGGGTGTGTGCGTCTCCGTACCCCAGCTCTGTTGGACGGGGCAGGAGCTCCATCTCAATGCGGCTTAAGTTTCGAGTTGCCAAGTGACATGGAGCTCCTGAAGCAGACTTGCTCCAGGGAATGGAAACGTGCTTCTTGCGGCAATGAATGAACTAAGCTGTTGCTTCACTGCGACATCGCGCAGGTTCGCGGATAATCACAGACTCGCTCCCAGCTATATCCTAGCTGGCGTCCTTCGGGAGCGTGCGCTCTGGACCGTTTCCCCTTATTCATTTATTCTATACCGCACCCTAGTTCCCGTAAACTATTCGGTCGAGACAGGACAGGACCCGGTAAAAACTCGAGCAGTCGATGACAGTCGGATGTTAGACCTCACAGTTGGAAGGTCCTTTCGGTTGCTGGCATTGGTGCTGTTAATCTGAGACGAAGGTGTCTGGTTTCCTTGAGAATTAGTCAGCACACGTTTTAGTGCCTCAAGTGCTCTACCTGTCCGAAATTAGTGTTGATTAAGTCGCCAGTAGGACGTTCGGACTGGGCTCTAGGAATGGGCTCTCCTCGCTCCAACCAATGACCCATTTAGTGCTTTTAGTTTTCGAGTCGGTCCATGTAATCGTTTTGTGTGCGTGGCTCTAAAGAGTTCCTCTAACTTTTTGCCATTTCCTCCTCATTAAAATCGGTGGTGTGCCGCGGCCCTAGGACTCACCCCATCGCGCCGCCCCATTTGGTGTTACCACAGCCGTGTGTTTTATGAGCTACAAATTAATCGAGCACCTTTTCATCCCCGAGGCGTATAAAGCGGTAAGTAGACACAACCTGTATTTTGAGACATTAGCATACTAAGGTGCGCCAGCCAGACTTCCATATGGTCGCACCATATGGTCGGGCTTCGGTGTGGTGGATATCCCCTCTGCCTCCGACTCCGCACCAGACAGTAGTGCAAATGATTATTATAAAGTGCTGCTACTCGGTCGGGCAAAGGACTAAAAATTAATTGCAGATTTCCAATCGGCAAACAGACTATAACTTCCCCAATTAGGCTTTGTGTATTCTGGAAGAATGTTCTGATCTTCATCGTCTTTGCTTTATGCTTTATCCTCGCCGTATCCTCAAGTCCGGTATTGTGCCTGGGGAGAGACCTGCCTATCCAAGTCGAGTGAAATCCGAGCCCTCTTTTGAGTTTATTTGAAAGACTTCCGAATTTGTGTGCAGTGTCTTATCATTCGGAATGTATTTGGTTTCAATCATCTTAATTTCGCCTGGATAAGGACTCACGAAATCTTCCAACATTTCGTTCGTCTTCACGGCAAAGTTAAGTTAACTCGGAGTGTGTGTTTGTTTGTTTTTCTCGTTCCGCACACAATTGGGAAATATTAACTTTTAATATGTTGGGAAGCTCCAAAATGTTCAAATTAAGAGTTTCGCGAGGGAAGCAATAGGACATATGCGGGATCTACGGAAATTTGTTATGGGATATCTAGACAGATGAATTTTTTAATTTGTGTAAAAAATGAATTTTTAATGCCATTTCAGTTCACTCGGCAAATTAACACAAATGTTCACCTTATAGTCCAAAGTGGTTTCGTATTAAATAAACATTCTGTGACGGTAGTTCACATGAGATATCGTTTTAAAAGTAAAATTAAAAAATGCTTATTAAGTTTAATAATACCTGTCGAGTAAAATAATTGAAAGGTAAACACATTCCTTAGATGAAAACGAATTTAGCTTCGGGTGGTACTATCTGTTGACTTTCGTGGCCGGAAATATAGCTCTAATTTTATTTCCTTTATTATGATCCACCTGGAATTAGCCGTACTGCCGATATCAATAGTTAAAAAATTAAGTCCTTATCCTAACTATTGATGTCGCCAGCACGAAGCTGTTCTTCAAAACATGACCTGCCTTGCAGGCACCCATGCCCCCTTGCGCAATTGCCGCCCGTTCACTACACCTCAAAAAGTAGCCCATAATTTTCGCCAGCAAAGGGCGAGCGATAATTAATCAATTTTTTTAATGAACACATATGGCTTTCACTCCTAGTTCTGTTCTGCATTTCCTTAAACACACAGTAGTGTAAAAAATAAATAAATGGCCAGGGCAACATTATGAAAATGCCGATGTGCGAAATGCAGCTCAGTTCAACTAAATCTTTAGTTGGATGTCAATAGTAACACAGTTTTAGAAAATGTTTGATCTACCTGAACGGCTAAAGTTTACATTACCATTGAATTTATTTCAATATATGTTGAACTTATAAACTGACATAGAAGGTCATAAATCCTTTCACCCCGCCTCCTTCTGAAATACCGCCTTGAAAATGTAGCAATTCCAATCGTTCAAGCAAGGAGAAGGTGGGCATGAAATAGCCAGTTTGAGAGAATGGGACAGAAACCTCCTCAAAATACATTAAAATACCTTCGAGATCAACAAACTTGGTTTAACTTGTCGAATTAATTAATATATTAAAATAATGAATAGCAAACGTCACTCTTCCAAAGTATTGCAGTACACTTATTGAAATTTACAAACAAAGTATAATTCGTATTTTTCAATGCATATAGTTACTATAGTTACATTTAAAGAGCCGGTTGAAAATGTGTGTTATATTACCTAAGGGTATTTAAAATAAAACTTAAAACTTTTGGCTACTAATATTATATAGCAAACAAATCAACGTTTAGTATGAAATTAAGCAGCTTAAAAATGTCTTCGTGTAACGGCTGAAAACCGATTTTTTTTATTTTATAATTAGTACATCCAGGGTCCAAACTTCGAAGTTATTGGAAAGTTATAGACGTATAGAATGAAGGAGATATTCGGAGCGCGCGGAGTCATATTACTTTCCTGTAAACAAAACAAAACAGCACTTTTCAAAGGGACTCTCAGGATATCTCATTAACTACTGAACTGATTTTGTCAAACATCATCTATACATCTCTAGTTTCTGCCCGAACTGGGATAATTTCGATATATCATCTAGTTTTCATTTCACAACCCCAAAAAGTCGAAAAAATGTGAACAAAATTTTATTTTTTCAAAATGTTTCCGGGAAAAAAAAGTTTTAAAATTTTCACTTAATCCTGGTTTCGAATATGACCACAGGCCTCCTGATTAAAATTCTGTTTGATTTTGTAATTTCGGATAAACAGAACAGCCGAAATCGTGGGAGACGACCCTGTAATTTTTGCGGGTGTTTCAGTCAGTTAGTTGTATATACTATTTTGGCTTTGAAAAATTCTTAGATACTGCTCAAGTATCAAAAAATGACTGTCACAGGAGACGAGAAGATCCTTGTTATTTAAAAAAAAAACATTGAAAAGCATTAAAACGAAATTCACAAAAGTATTTTTATATCCCAAGGAGTTACATCTATTTTTTTTACAGCCTTTCAAGACGTTTACTTAATATGTTTTAATTTTTAACCATAGTTATTATACATACATACATACCGAAGAATTCGCAACAATATTTGTAATAAAAACAATTTCCAAAGATATAGGTCTTACCGTGGAACTCTTTTTCGTGTGTTGTAGGCCATATGGCAGAGTGTGCTTGTACTTACTTCACTTGTAGTCAGGCAAAATTCTTTCTCCTACAAAGAAAAAAATATACCAAGAACAAAAAAATAAATTATGTGGCGCCGCCACGGTGTGCATCTTAGAAGCCATAAATTATATTGAAAGTCATAAAGCTTAAATTGCTTTTATTAACCATGACTGTGGCTATCGGTCTACCAAGCGATTTTACGAAAATTAAATAAATGTAAAAATCGTGATACGTTGAAAAAAAATTTGATTATTCGTGCAGAAAGAAAAATACTTTAATTAAAAGGTTGAGGAATTTTCATGATTTCTTTGGCCATATTATTGAAGTACATTGTATTACGAGTAAATAGAATACGTATGTTTCGATGTACCTACTTGTGTCGATTTTTTAATTTAAATATATTAACTATTGTGGGAGCCATGGCCGTTGCCCCGAAACGCCTTTGTTCGCCAGACGTTTGCGGAGACCACACTAAATCGAAAAAAATTAAAAATTACATTAGTTTATTGTGTTACCTTGTTCGTGAAGTTTTGTATTGCGATGCTTCAAATTTGGTTTTTCAACCGAAAGAAATATAAATTTGTGTTCAAATTGAAATTCCTCCGTTCAGGAACGAACTATTGTAACTACAAACAAAGCACAAAAGTATCAGGTCGATCGATACAGTGGTTTCGGAGAAATTTTGGTTACCGCAAGGGTACTTTTCAAAAATGCGATTCCTATATAATAGCGTTTAAAAGTTCAGTGATTTCCACGTATAAACGGACTTCATTGAATCAACTATACCACGACGATAAAAAGTTTCTTCTGCACTTGAAGCAGCTTCCAGGACGTGCGTCGACTCGATGCTGCTGCTTTGACAGTTAGTATACAACTGCTTTTTGTTTTCACGAGCTGACCAAATATTTTATATATTTATAATTTTATATTTATTATTTTTGTTCTAGTACTCGGATTTTTATAAAATTTGGAATTTATTCTCCGTAGTGTGTACCTATTTTCAATATATGCAAATAAAAATTTTTTCTGCTTTTGAGCCACGACAAGATATCCTTTGATTCATGCGGAATCTTATTAGAAAGTCGCATACAAAATTCAAAATCAATTACTTGAATAGTGTTCAAGTGATCGTACACACCATATTGAAAGAGGTAGTTAGGAGAATGTTTAAGGTTTTAGTCTGCCCATATTTCCTAGGCTTGGTAGCGAGCTGGCTGCATTCAAATTTGTACAACTTCATCAATTTTCTTAGAGGATTAATGTATGAAGTTACATATATAAAAACACGAAAGTTGATTTATGGAAAATTCCAAACAGATGTAACCACACCCTTTCAAGGCCAGAACAAGGCAAAAACCATTGTATTTTGTTGTAAATCACTCTCCCCTTACGTAAAATTAAAGAAAAAATTAGCATGTATGTGTGCATCTAAGCAGATTCAAATGATATGTTTTTTTTTGAGGAATTGCAAATATGTACATGTATACAGTTAGTCACAAAGGTAAGCATACACCCTACAATTCATCGCAGTCTTCTTAAAAACCAGTACTTGTTTGTTTCAAAGAAAAAAATGAAATTAATTTTGTTTTCACAAACATCACTTTAAATAATAAACAATAAACATATGAAAACAATCAAACAAAAATAAATATCTAAACTCAACTAGAAATAGTAAAAATGTCATATCACAAAAGTAAGTATACAGTCCCAACAAAAATTTGGCAATCTTTAGATTAAGGGGGAAAACCAGTTTAGGAGGCCGAAATTTTAACTTTTTTTTAACACAACTTTTTTAACAGGGAAGGAATAATAAGAATTTGTTTAACGTTGGAGTATATTGTATTAATGTTATTAAAGTAAACATTAATTTTTTCAAGTCATCTCCGCTGGAAATAGTGGAGTTCGAAGCTGCTGTCCATGGACGGTCGCCATCAGAGTTCGCTGCTCGTGGGAAATCCGGAAGTCACAATTTTTATCTGGAATCATTCCAATTTTTTGTTTTGACCAAACTCGACGCTCTGTCGAAATATTCCAAAGCTTCAAGTACCATCTACCCAACGCCTCTATTGTAAGAATTTACAATCAAGAACATCTGTCGAAATCTCCCTCTCTCTCTCATATCACGTAGTACAGGGGTATTGAGACAGGTAACTGAACAACTGATTACCTGAGCGAGCGCTCCGTTCTAACTACACGTTGGCAACATATTCTTGAATAATTTTACTAACAATTTATGGAATAAAAAATAAGACGATTTTTCGAACCGTATAAACTGGTTTCCCGCCTTAAACTTATACCTAACATATGTATTCCAAATGCTTTATATGTGACTTTTATAATAGCTGTTAATTATGTATTCAACGCGTGGACCATCTTCTGCAATACGTTTTGTTTGTTTGTAGAGCACATTTTCTCACAATTGGTGACACGATTTAATTCATCTTTGGTGCTCTTTATCTGTTTATGTGAATTGCATTTCTGGTTTTCTTATCAGTCGGTCGAAATGCCATCACAGATCCTCAGTTACATTTATATCCAATGATTGCGGAGGCATGTTGAACTGGCTGCGAACACTTTATTTGCAGACATTGATGACCTGCTAAGTATGTTTCCCGCCGTAGTATTGAAAAAATACTACTAGCCACTCCAAATCAAACTGTCTTACACTGCCAAGTAGGTTGTCTTTTACCGACACCAAATGCTGCCATATGTAGATACACCCTTAAACCATTACAAACCTTTCATCCAGAGATGAATGTACCACGGGAACTGACATATAGGAACTGGACTGCTGAGCCCCTACAAAAAAATGAGATCAAATTTTGGCAAATTCTAACTATTTCGCTCCCACCTGAATGCTTCAGGCATTTAACATAAACAAAAATTCATACAGCTCTAGTATAAACCAAATGAAATTGGATTAAGAGAAGTATTCATGCACTGATAAATGGAACTGCCTCTTTAAGGACTCATTTTGTGCTTTTTGCTTTCTTCTTGCTCCGTAAAAAGCATCACTTCAAAGCAAAGACAATTTGCCAGCCTACTTTTTCCCTTACCACGTGGATGACTTTTTCATCGACTGCATTTTTGTAGTGTTCATCGATGCAGTCAAATATGAAATTTTCATGAATTCAAATATTTTTTACTGAGGTGTGACTATTGACCAGTAAAAGAGAGATAAGAGAGACCAAGACAAATTTGCTCATTTTCTGTTTTGCGTATAACTAGTCAGTCAAAAGCTTCTCACTGATCAAATCTGAGCAGTAGAGCCCTTACGAATCACAGTCAAAAGCAGACTGAGTTACTGTTCACTTGTCTCAACTGCACTGTGTCGCTGGTCTAGTCAATAGTCGCATCGTAACACGAAACGAAGGCGACTATAGTCAATCTGCGACCTTCTTTACTGACGAACCAGCCTTGTCGCTTCGTAAAATAGGGCCCAGATGTCTTAAATTATTTTCCATTACAATCAGCCGTTACAATAGTTTGACGATGACCATCCATGGAAATATAAACTAAACACGAAACGGGTGTAAGCCAGATTTAGCGTACCACATTCCCTGATGTGTTAGAATTGGCTGTGTTCGTATTGGTCGCTCAGTGCAGGCGTAAGTATGAAGACATAATCAAAAGGGGGCTTACAATTCAAAAATTTCCGAAGTTTCTGCCATAATGTCTATGCCCCTCTTAACATCTATTTATACACTGCCATTCACTGGCTAGCTACGATGCTTTTGATGTTTTATTCAGCTTCACTCATTAACTATGTTGCTGTACTCCTCTGCGTAGCTGTCTTTAGGTGGTCGCTCCTGTACAGGGTTTATACACGATACAGCCGTTCCGTGCTTAGTTTATATTTTATGTGACCAGTAGATGGCAATAGCATCTTGTGCCGCAACATTTAGTTTATGTTGGCATATACGTGAAATAACCTTCAGGTTAGACAAAGATAGAAACAATGATTTTTACATCTACCTCTGTCGCACCTAAATCTCCAGCTGATTAGTATCCGGAATATCAGAAATCATTTTCGACATGAGTTAGCAGTCCAGTTCCTATATGTCAGTGACACAGACAAACTAAAATGTTTAAGAGTTTCTTTTATAACAATAACATTTTTTGATTTTTAATTTATGATTATGAAAGTAATAAATATATTGAAATAAAGGAATCTATGTCTAATCTCATATTTAATTAATATCAATTTATTTAAGGAAGTTCTGGAGGTCTATCTAAGACTAAAGTGAATATTTATTGAGAAATTAATGAAAAATATAGTTAACATGCATGTTGAACACTTAAGTCGGGCGAATAACTAACTACTAGATAGCTTAAAATGTCGCATTACCGATAAAATTATAGTGTCAATAGTGATCGCTTATTATTTTTTGGCAGCGTTAAGTATATTATAGTTATTGTTGCAACATGCAGTGGTGTCGGTTGAATGAACGTGTATTCCATCTTGAGAGTTGAAAGACGTTTATTGAGAAAAAGTGAATCTTCAATTTTTTTTTTATGTCAAAACACACTCGTAAGTATTGCATTTCATTATTATTAGATAAGATAATCTAATTTTAAAGTCGAAGGAAATTGCGTATTTCTGTAGAATTAGTTGGAACTTGCCAAATCGTAAAAGGATTGTAATAACTTCCTTGTTATGCCTTTAAAATAATTCCTTATAAATATTTTGACACCACATGGGTTATGAAAAAAATTTACAAGACCTTCTGTTGTAGAAAATGTAGTCTCATGTAATAATGGGGGGTGAAACAGGTTATGAAAAAAAGAAATAATTCAACCCCATCGAATGGGCTGTCTAATGAAAGCTAATGACCCATAGACAACAAACCTATTTCTTAAAACTGAGAAAATTGTTTGTACCCATTTTATAAGTATTAATTTAAGTGTATCATAACACCAACATTGATCAAAAATGATAGGCAACATTGTGAAATTGAGTACTTAGAAGAAATTATATATTCTGTTGCTAAACTGCCTCACACGAATTCTAGCAAAGCATCACTAGTCACTTATTTCAGTATGTTTCAGTATCAAAGTGCATTGGTACGAAACACTCATTCCGCGACCGACTCGTCTTTTTTTGTAAAGAGATGTCCATGAAAAAAAATCAATTTAATTTTTTTTAAGCAAATAAACATTTTAGGCCAGTCAGTTTATACTTGAAAAGAAAGAAAAATATAGAACGGCTGTTTTTTTTGATATGTTGTTCAGGGGATTTCCATGATCACGAAAGCGCGGAGATCGTACAAATTGTTGGAGGTTTGGGTTTGGTCGTAGGCGCAAACAAATGACCGAGAAGTAAATTGTGTAGAAAAATACGCTCCACAATTTTGTTCATGTGGGCGATTATAAAAGTCAATAGTTTTTGTGGAGGTTATATAAATTTTGACTAAATGAGAAAGTTGTAGAGCGCAAAATTTCCTTGTGTGTGTGTCCTTCATCCCTTAACTTACAAAAACGCGCCCCTAAACAATTTTCAAAAAACATTAAAAATCACTTCGGCGAAATTGAGGCCAAATTATTAATTACACTTGCACAACATGGACAGGAGAAAACTGTGTGCAACGAAAGCTTACCCAAGATACCCCAAATAATCCCCACCCTAATTTTACTATTTTCGGAATTATGGGAGTTGAAAAAATGTTTTTCGTATACACTCGAATCCAAATTATTAAATTGGGTTTTTCCTAATGTATACAAAGGTTCGGGCGTAAACAAAAATAATTTCTCGCGAATCACCCTCCAACCCCTATTTGGAATAATAAACTCACTATGAGGTATGTAATTTTTTTTCATGAAGTTGTCGACTCAAAAGTCGACAGCGCGTCGTTTTTCACGCTCCGCATACATTTCAATGTATTTACATGCTACATTCAACTGGGAAAGGGGTGGAAATCGTACGAGGAATCGTATGTCAAGTCACATGCTCGAAAATGAGCAATGAGGTGTGCATGTTTACTTTTGTAACGCATATAGTAATTCACTTGGGTATTTTTACAGAGCCAACCATACTATGAATACTATAGCTAACTCAGTTTTCTATAATGTTTTTTAAATTATTGTTGGATCAAAATACGCTGTGATTCCATGAACAGGGTTGAGTTTGGGTTGAGTTTTCATTGAGTTTCCAAAGAACACACTTCCACAGGTAACCCAGTGCAGTGGGACTTAAGCCGCCTTCAAAATACAAATATTTATCATTCTATTACCAGCTAATTGCATGTTTACAAAATATTAGTGGTGTTTAATATGTGACCGGCAAATTGTATGAAGACATAACTAGAATTGAACTATTAAATTATTATAAGTGACTAATGTGGAATATCTTGGGAAGGAGAATCTTTTGTCTGTATGGCAATGTGGGTTTTGTTCTGGCCACGGCTGTGAAACTGCCTTATTAAATATTACATCTGACATTCATGAAGCACTTGACAAAAATTACTTAACGGTTTTAGTTCTAGTGGACTTTAGCAAGGCCTTCGAGTCTATCAATCACCCATTTTAATAAGCGAGCTTAAGGGGACCTATATGGCTTAAATGGGGTTTTGCGGAGTCAAAAGATTTTTTCTTTTTCAAGAAAAAAACCACATAAAATCTAGAAAATGAGGAAACTAGTTTATTACTGACTACTTTAGGATTGTTTATGGCCTATAAAAATCACAAAAATACCCATGGGCTCTTATGGGTTGAGCGTCTCTTGCAATGGTGGAATTTCACCGTTGCCGTAGCTTTTTTCCAGAACCCCTGTTCTGAAACACATAAACATAACATTTTCTGTTAGATAATACTTGACTGCACAGAATGAATTAATTACTTTTGCTTTCCTGTAATTATTTTTGATTTTGTGTAGTTTAGAGTTCAATTTTTGAAATTTTTCATTACTTACTGAACTAATAAATATTTTAAAAAATAATTATAATCTAAATATTCAAATATTTTTTAATTCATTCCATGACCAGATGTATAATAAACCAGCCCACCAAATTTCAAACAATTTGAGCAAACGGTTTTTGAAATTTTCTACGGCAACGGTCAAAACACAGAATTCCGAGCAAAATCGAATTAAAGTTTGACTTTACAGAAGAAACACAAAATTTATCAACGAAAATTCTACTTAGAAACGCACTAATTAAAGTTTGTTTACAAAACAAACACAACAGAGAATCACAGGGAAGGTAGTTGCTCTGCTGTGAACCAAAAATAGTGCGGAATTAGCGCGTCAATTAGGCTTCCATTATTACAGAGTATTTGAAGTACTTTTTTTAACGACTAAAGTCTAAAAGTAAAAAAAGGCATAACTTCGTTATTTTCTTACAGATTTGGGTTTAGTTTGCAGCGTTTTACTCGGAAATAGTTGAACAAAAAGAAAAGCCAATAAAAAAAAATCGAAAATTAAGCCATATAGGTCCCCTTAACAGAGACTTCGACTTTTCGTTATCAGCCATAAAACTCGTGGAGAGCTTCTTAACAAAACGTAACCAAATGTCAAAGTAGGTAATCGACTATCTTCGCAGATATATCTATCTCGTGGCGTTCCTCAAGGATCTGTACTAGGTACGCTTTTGTTTAGTTTATATATACATATATGACCTCCCTAAGCTAATCAAGAATTCATTTTTTAATCTCTATGCTGATGATACACAAATATATTTGAGTAAACCGATAGGACTTAGTGAAGACTACATTGATCGAATCAACGATGATCTTGATAATATTTCTGGGTCAAGACAGCATAACTTTGCAAGTTAATCTTCTTGTCTGAACTTTTCAAATTCGTTCGAAAGTCAAATGGTAAGTGCACTCAGAGAAAAATTGCATTGTAAAATTCAATACGTTCAATGTTGAATTGAAAATGACTATGATGAAGAGAAAACGTTTTTAGTTATCCTAACAAATATTCAATTTAAAGATCAAAACACTCTGTTAGGCACGATGGTTGAAAACTGCTTTGGTATGAAGTAGAAGTCATTTTGATTATTGTAACCAAACTGAAATTGAAACGTAAACACTAACTCTTCTCATTCTGCCTTATTATTATCGCTTACGAATTGAAGTTGAAACACTTTTGATTCTATTATATTAGGATTTTTCTTTGGATCGTCTTGTTTCTTTGCCACGAGGGTGTCTGTATTCTGTATATTATTGATGAGAGCTGTGGACCACTGTTTCAGAGGTCCCGGGTTCGAATCCCATATGAATGAGATTGTTTGCCTTTCTGAAGGATCAGATTATACGTACACATTTTACGTTGTTTTTTCTGAGTGTGGATTCAGACACCACATGTGTGTTGTTAAAATCTTATTGTAAATTATATCAAGAACTTAGCCATTATTGAAGACGAAACGTTAAATGCGGACGAACCGTGGGATATACATATGTATGCATCTGTTACTAGAAATTGCGACGTTAATCAAGTCAATTTCGCTGCGTTCTAACTCCAACCCGAGAAATGGTAGATTTAGTGCTAGCTGAGCATAACTTCATTTCTCCTCTTCCGTTTCGGGACGGTATTCTCCATTACGAAAATGTAGCTCAGTCAAAAAGTGTTTGGCATTGGACTTTATGGGGCCCGAAGTGACAATCAAAATTTTTGCGAAATATCCTTGAAAGTGGTGCCCGCCTTTAATAGAGGTGAAAGCGTCAAATCCGAGCGAGGCCTTAATTAAATGAGGAAATCAGAGGGAATTCGCTGGGAGAGTCCCGCCGCTACAGCCAGATATCGCCTCAAAGAGGACAAAGAACTACATATTTCGGTTTTGGCCAGCCACCTCGATGCCATCGAAATCAATTAACTTACTCCTAACGCCCTTTGTCCGCGGACGCAGGGAGTCTTTGGCAGCCTTAAGCCACAAGTATACCTCCACTCTGTAATGCTTAATCCTGATGCCGCTTGATCCTTGCTCAGTGGTCCCATGGCATGAATTTTTCCTGTCAAAGAAAATATTAAAAGTCGCTCACAAAGTGGGAATGTTCCAATCGGAGCCGGTACCGCACAGTGTGCATCCCGCTCTGGCAGCAGGGACAAAGCCTGTGCGGGGCAGTGGGGCTCCTATTGCGCTCCATGGGTACGCGCACCGCTGCCCTGTGTAATTCCGAGACTGCTGGAAAATTGGAATTAGTCACCGAGGTTCATTTGCCGCCGGTGCTGTGTTTAGTCACCCGGACTCATCTCCATCCGTCCCACCACAACGAAACTATTGTGGGACACAACGGATCAGTTGGCTTTATATTGCTCCGGGGCAGGAGCTTCATCCACCCGTCCACCCATCGGGTTAACACCTACACTCGCAGAATTGCAGGAAATCCTAAAGGAGAATTAATTACTGACCTCTAGCTTTTTGTTTTTGCCCTTCTCGTTGTTGTCGTTTTTTTCGCTTTTTTGTGTTTTGCTCTCCCCGTGCCTAGAGGGCCACGGTTCGAATATTCACACAACATTGACTCAATGTGGCTCGTCCGGCGCAGTTCCCAAATTGTTTTTGATACTTCAATTAAGGACTCCCGCGATGCCCCTGGATTTGACGCGGACTTTAGCTTAACCGTTTAATGAAGTTACAGTTGGCAGAGTTACTTACAGCGAATCATGATGCCTTGCGACGGAGAGGGGCTACTGAAAAATCCTTGGCGAATTAATCTGCTTTGAAGCTGCACTACAATTAAGTTAAAAGAGCAGATCCCTCGGGATTTGGTTGATTTGAAGTGAAGGTAACGCTATTCTGTAAAATACAATTTTGCCTCTGGCCCTTTACAGAGTGTCCCAGCAGGAAATTTACACATGACGGCATCGAGGAAGTCATCAATAAAAGGGCATGTATACTCATTCCAACATCGATGACATTTCTCACGGCGATGTCATTGGAAATGCATGCATGCCTTTCTGCATGACCACGGAATGTATGGGGTCATCACAAAAATACAAAAAGAAGAAGATTTGGATTACTGAGAAGCGCATGAAACAACAAAACCCCAATAAAACTTCAGCTCACTTGAAACAAACAAACTCCTATGCCTTCCTGTTAGCATGGCTATGTCCTCAGAATTGGCATACATACCTTAGTCATGCATGAAATCATCGATGTACAATTTCACGCAATCTCCAATTTCCTGCTGGGGTACTATCAATATCTGTAGATAGTATCTAGTTGTGTGTATACAGGGTATCGTGGGTGGATGTATTCAAACAAATGCCCATCGATCCTACAAATCATACATATGAAGGGCCCGTTGAAGTGGTAAGTAAGTGGCGTGGCTGTGGCTTGCCACCAGTTACTCTTTACTAGTCATCACCATCAATTTTAGTTTTTGAGTGGCAAGTGTCGCTGCACTCGTCACTTTTATTAGTTATTATTGAGAAAATTCAAGCGGGGACAATAACTTTGCCTGCCACTTCGGTGCACAATACCATAAACCACTTTGATACCACCTCGTAGCTATTCCGCTGCCTCATCTAAGAATTGTTAATTAAGGTCGTTCTTGAATCGAGAGCTAATCGTGTTTTCGTATGTTTTAGGGTTCCGTATTATTAGTAGGGTTGAGGTAACGTAAATGGGGGGCGCGAATAGTCTAGTGGTAAGCGTGTTAGACTTCCGATCCAAAAGTCCCAGGTTCGAATCCCATTCAGACACCACGCTCCCGCAGCTTCCACTCCCAGAGTGCGCTTTTTCTAATAAGCGACAGATGGAAGTCCCATCGATTATAGGGAGCTAATCACCCAGCATAGCGAATATAAACGAATAAAGAAACTGAAGCAGAACCTCGAAGTGGAGATGCTTTGTGGAAGCCCTATGCTCCTAATTGGAGTGAAATTGAAAATATATGACGGGTGCGGGGTATTTTGTGTCAAAGCAAAGAACGCTCTACTTCCTTAAGGAACGCCAGAAGGTCTTTAACAGAACATTGTGGCTCTTTGATTTTCTTAAATTTCCATAATCGTCTAGTCGAAATGGACCCAAAAAAGTTGTGACTTTGGATTAATTCGCAAAGAGCTGAAAATTGGCACGTCTTAAGTGCATTATTATAAATGAAATATTCCCCCCCACCTGATCCGAATTGTGGTGACAATTTTATTCAAGGTCAAAAGTCAAAAATATTGGCCTTTCGCATATTTCTCTTAAACGGTAAGTGTTTTCGTAAAAATATAATAGTTTATACAAAAGTTGTAAATCATGAAGTGGTTTACAAAACTTGTTAATACACTTTTTTCCTATGAACCACCATTCCTGAGATATCACGTTTTCAAACAACGAAAATACTAATATGCACTCATACGCCCCCCGCGGTCAACCGTGACAGTTACAACAAAAGTCATGATAAGCAAACTTGTAGTGCTCGAAGCGCCCTCTAGGTACGCTTCGTGGTAGCTGCAAAAACAGCCGTGACAGTTACGACAAAAGGCGAAGCACAGTTGTAGTGCTCGAAGCTCTACGTTGGTACCATTACCTTTGTCGTAGCCTTAAAAAAGACGAGTAAATTGAAAAAAAAATTGTTGCACCTGTTAGGCCCTCGCCCCCGACCCGGGAATTTGATCCAGTGAAGGATATTTTGTATACATTCAATTGAAATGCCTACAACGTCAAATTGCTCTGACCTACACTCGGCTATCTGTTAACACGATATGTTGAATTTTGTTGACTATATGCTTGTTAGTCTGCTCAGCGAATTGACATCATCGGCTAAATGACAGCTAAATTATTTCAATTAAACCGCTGTTGCGTTCTATGCTCACTGCCAGCAGAAAAAGACGAAAATGACATACATATATAGGGTTTCCCAATAAGAACGTTCGATCTTTAAATTTGAATAAAACACACAATTTTCGAGCAAAAATGGGTCTGATTGCTTTATTTGAAAGATAATTTTATGCGATTTATGATTTGAACAAAATATCGGTCAAATGGCCACCGCGGATCCTCTTGCACACGTTCAGCCGCTCATGCCAATTTTTGATGACTCTCAGCTATGGTTTGACGAATATTGGCTTCCAATGCCTCAAGAGTTGTAGGATGGTTGCTGTGAACTTTCGACTTAATGTGGCCCCAAAGGAAATAATCGAAAGGCGTTAGATCACACGATCTAGGCGGCCAAGCGATGGGACCATTTCTGGAAATTAACGGCTCACCGAACTTACCGCGCAATAAGTCCATGTTAAGTCGGGAAGTGTGAGGCGGTGCACCATCTTGTTGGAAATAAAGGTCTTCCGCATCAATTTCATCAAATTCCGGGAAAAAAATCGGCCAACATCGTGTTATAGCGGTTGCTATTAATGGTAACGGCATCTCCTGCCTCATTTCGACAGAAATAAGGTCCGACAATTCCGCCATACCATAATCCACACCAAACGGTCAATTTTTGTGGATGCAGTGGTGATTCATGAACCACTCGGGGATTCCCCACCCCCTCGTAATAACTTTCGAGATTTTTTTTTCTTTTGGGATCGAAATTTTTTATCGAGATATTCCACTGATTGTGACTAACGAACTAAGAACATATAAGGAACGGTAATAATGTGTAAAACCAGTGTGTGATGAGTGAGGCTAGATTTGATCGCTCGGCTGTCAAGTTTTTTGTTTACATGACATGAAATATCATGTGAAGTGATAATATTGAGGTTAAAACAAACAAAAAATGCATCATTTCAACAATTTTCCTGTTCAAAAGTGCGCCTACAATGAAAATTGTAGGTTTAACCACTCTTATTTCTCTGAGTGTACCTTGTAGGTTCTTACATCGTTGTTTGTCTTTCCCTTTAGGATAAGAACATTATATCTGCAATATGTCAGCATTCCAGAATTTATGGTATTTTAGATATTTGTGGAAAACGATTGACAAATCACGCAATCACAAATGGAACCCAAAAATAATTTTCGTGCAATTTGATTTTCTAAGGCACAACGTGAATTTCGCTACAACAAATCTATACGTGCATTCAAAGGAATAAATTGTGTAACGCAAGGCTACGCTGCTCCTAAACACTTCCTTTGAAAAGCTTCTCTTCTTTGAGCATGTAGTCTGTAGTCTTGTATTTCTTACTTGAATGAGTCTAAAAATTTAAAGATATACATCATTTCAAACTTTATATCTATTTAGACCACCTTGTATGAAACATGCATAGTATGTACAGGCACACGTGATTATTGCTCTTTCCTTTGCTCCAAATTTCCGAGTTTTTACCTTCAATGGCGAAAAATCCTATTACAAGGTTTTCATATATGTACAGTTTATTTCTTTGCTGTCCCTCCCACGATAAAGTAGGAAGCGTGACATTTGTTTGCCTGTAAATGAAATCAACCAAAAAATTAACTTTCTCCCTATTTCCCACCAAAATCCCCACTGAGAATTATGGTGATAAAAAGAGGGACAAATGGATAGGTTGCGTATGCGTCCAACTTTACGTACATATATGTGCGTTTTAACCAAATGTCTGCTTTAAACATTTCAAGTATTCTTAAGGAGTTGCTTTGGTTCGTTTCGTTGGACCGTGGAAATGAATTTATCTTCTTGTTTTATTAAAGTGTTCGCTATTGAAACTAGCCTGGAAGCATCTAGTCAAGTCTTGACTACCGATATCAGTTGTTAAGAAGGTTTTTGTTTTCGGTGTACTGACCCCCCTGAAATTCTTTAGACAGTCAACTCTATAAAATCGAATGCCAGCGGGCTAGACTTACTTCACCTTGTTTATCTAAAATCAATATCTCCGTACATAATAACTCTACTTTTGCCTATACACAACTTTTATTTGACAACTTCCCAATTTCCGACGATATGGAAGAGGGCACTGGTAGTCCCTATACCTAAAACGTCGTTACCATCTGAACCCTGTGACTATCGTCCAATCAGTCTTTTGTCTTTCCTGGCAAAAGTTCGCGAAAAAATTATGTACAATCAGGTAATGGAATAAATCGAATTAAAGGGTTTTCTCTCCAGGTGGCAGTCTGGCTTTCGACCGAGTCACAGTTGTAAAACTACCCTTTAAGGATTACTTCAGATATGCATACATGAAGCACTTGATAATGACCATCTCACTAACATATAATTGTATTTCTTGACTTTAGTAACCCGAACGATGTCAAGTGGTTAAGGTTGAGAATTCGCAATCGTCTCCAGCGTTTCTTTATTCGGGTGTCCCTCAGGGATCTATTCTGGGCCCGTTGCTGTTTAGTCTCTTTATATATGGTCTGCCCATGTAAGAAATTGTTCAGTTCACCTATATGCTGATGATGTTCAGTTGTGTCTCAGTCGACCAGTGGGTTTACTTGAGTATTGTGTTGTACGAGTTAATGAGGATACACAATTCATACATGAATGTTTAATAACTAATTCCATATTACTTAATCCATTTAAATCAAACTGTCCAGTGTTCCAATATACAGAGGCGATTAAAGTTAAATTTGTTGTGTCTTCTGTAGTTCTTAATGGCCCTGCTGTGGTTACATACTATCGATGATGAGTTGAATCTATGGGTCGCTTCGGCAACTGTGGATCACATAAGGCGATGTTTCAGTTGAATTGCGTACGAAGGTAGCCAAGACAACAATATTACCACACTTTTTCTACTGCAGCTTTGTTTTTTCTAAACTGGATTCAGTGTGTGCCAGAACACTAAAAGTAGCGTTTAACGACGTTACAAGGTGTATTTACATACTTTCCAGTCCACTTGGGATATCTATTGAAATGTACTTACTGAGACGTGAACTTTGTTTCCTGCATAAATTAATACATGAGAAAAAGCCTACGTATCTTTATAAGAAGCTGCAATTTCTTCCATTAAATAGAGGTCTGAACATTCTTCTTCCGTGGTATTTTCGCATTTTGGTGAGCGCTCTTTCATTGTTCAGGCAGTCCGCAAGTGGAATTCTCGTCCTGAAACTGTACAAGCAGTAAGGTACAGCAGTGCCTTCAGTTATTTGCGTGTCTCATTTTCTCATTTTCTTTTACTTATTTTCTTATTCTTTTCTTATTTAATCTTTTCTTTTCTATGCTGTCTATCTTTTTGTTTGCTTTAAACTTTCTCACTTTGTTTTTACATATTTCAATTGTACTTTTTTGTGATCTTCTGTAGTGTTTAAAATATAAAATATAATAAAATATAATTTAAAATATAATAAATAATTATTATTATTATTATTCTTATTATTCGTATTATTCGTATTAGCTATATATGTACACACACATATATTTGTTCATTTATGAAAATGGTGGGTGTTTCCGTGATGAAGGAGGTTGTGTCGCCATGCTTCTAATAAATTCTAATTAATTATTGTATAGTATTTTTCTAATACTAATTTATATAAAAAAACGTGTGATATGTTAGCGAATTTTTTAACTTTATGTCTTTGTAGTCCTTAGAACAAATATGTTGTAAATCTTACTAGATTTCCAAACACAACACAAATTTGCTTGCTTCCGAAAAAGAATTAATTCTAAATCTTTCATAAACTACTTCATTGGAAGTGCTAACGAAAGGCTGCATTCAAGAATATTTTCTGATATGTTGCATCGATAGTTTAGAAATCAGGCAGGAGGAAGCTTTGATAGCAACGAAGCAAATATCTCGAGACTGAAGGGTTAAGTTCAAAAGGTCCTAGAAAGTTTTTTATTGTATTTAAAAGATGTCTAAAGGCACCTTGAGTGTGGTAAGAAGTGAAAACTATTGCCTTATCTTCTGAGATTTTTATTATTTATTTATTTATTTATTATCCTCCCCTCGAGAATAAATTCCAGAAGGAAGTCCACAAATGCACTCGGGAACTTAGCCCATATGGCGTGCAATGTACAATTTTTATAATATTGGTCTTATAATAGAATAACTAAATTAATAATGAGAAATACAAGGGAAAAATTATTTATAGTTCAAGTAAATGCAAGAAAAAGGCAAAAAGAAACAGAATCATACTACAAAGCTATTAAAACTAAGCTTTCACAGCGTTGGTTATGCGGTTGTGGTCACATAAAGTTTCATAATTTCCTAATAATTTTTCTCTTTCGTCTTTTTTTTTAATGGCAAAATTTCAAAACATCAAATGATGCATTTATGTATGTACTGTAGATGATTTTAGGACGTTTTTCCATTTTGAAACTTCTATTCGATTTTTTTCCATTTATTCATCAATTATTTTTTCCTTTAGAAATTTTGTGAAAGACAAATATTCAGTGATGGCAAAATTGAATGAAAAAAATTACCGCGGAAAAATTTTCATGGAAAAAAGATGGCTGATGGAATAAATGTACTAGTGGAAAATTTAGAATGAAAGTAGTGACCCCTTCCACTGTAGATATACACATACTTTAGAAAGGAGTATTTTAGCTTTGACTTTTGGTGTGTACTGTGTGATCTCCTCGTCTTATATATGTACATACAAAATTTGAACAGACATTAATATTTTTAAACTCATATAAAAGTAGCACAAGAAAAAGATTAAAAACTTAATTACGGGGAAAGTTAATATAAAAGTTCGATTATTATTAAGCACCCTTACCCGTTGCCGTTAGCTAAAGTTTTCCTTTTAATGAAACTACCAATATGCTTAAATTTGTTGGCGCGATTCTGAAATAAACTGTTCGGAAATAAGTTGAGGAGCTAATCAGTTTTCGAAAATAGTTGCCTGGACAATCTCGTTAGTTTTCGTTAACTTTTCAATTTACCTTCAGCTTTCTGCCACGAGAGTCGATTTATCTTGGATAATCAACAAAGTGTTTGCCCGTGGAGCGACAACCATCCATTGGTTCCAGCTATTTCAATTTTAATCCCAGCTATGGTTTTCGGTGCCAGGAGACATCCCACAGCGGTCAATAAAACATGGAAAAGCCAAGGAACTAATGAAGTACTTTTTACAGGTCGGACACGAACACAAAATTTGTGTTTAACGACGACGAAATTAAAAGCGACCTGGCAGGGCCGGGGCCCCGCTCCGACGTGCCAGGCAGCAGCCGGGGAGCGACTTAATTCGTCCAATGAATTTCAACTAACAAGGCTCATTACAGAGGTTGATTTAGACGCATTCATTAAATGCTCAGCAGCGGCACTCCCTCCCCGAGGATCAATAACAATTACGCTGTTGTCTTATTAATTTTTCATAAGGCTCGACCCAAATTTCGGTTTCATGACGGCTTTAAGGAGCTCCGCAGCAGCACGGCAGCCGGAGCGAGATGAAGCAAGAAAGCGTTTTGGGACGTGTAAATTCTCCAATTGGCTGGCAAACCCTTCGATGGGAAACAATGAGCCTATTTAAACTTGAGTCCGCGCCGACATACGAGGCGATCTGGAGCCTGTCGTTCTGGGGCTTTTCGGGCGAAGGGGGTTTCGTTTGCTTGCACGAGATTCCCCAGAAGCTTTGCTGAGGCGCTCCCCAGACCCGAATTTGAAAGCAGCCCCTGTCGGAATAATAAATCAATTGGCGAATTAATAATAGACGTTCTTTTGCACTAATGTCCGGGAACCAGCCTGCTGCTGTCCAAGTCTGAAACGAAGCTAAGATGAAGGGGTTCTATAATAGCAAGGAATGGAGGGCATACGTACGCGGTATTTGTTTGAATGTTTATAAATAATTTCAAAGGCATCAAAACTAAAAAATACCTGAACCGTTCATTGTAAAAGTGGGGGAAATTCCATTTTCTTATAAAACTGTTTTACACCGTTTTATCGTTCATTTACTTAAAACATAAGCGGCCAAACATGCTAATAAAATTTCATCCATCCATAGGTCTCTGAAACACTGGAAAATTAACACTGGATTATTTTGTGTTTTTAAGATTTGCATTTTTTTTTATAGTTTTGTAATTTTCATTCTTGCTTACTGAGTAGTAAACTCATATAAATATTAGAATTTACAAATGCCAAAGGATTAGGAATTAAAATTATAAACGGCTCTTTCGTATTGGATTTTTGTAGAGACTTTTATTTCGATGTTCTACACATATTCTGAAGAGTACCCAAACTTTTGAGCCGTTGGTTTTTGTTTTGGGGTTAAAGGGGGTTAATTCTCGTATTTTGCAATTATTTCCTAAATTATCACTTTAAGAAGGAAAATTGTTAAGAGAAAAAATTAAAACAAACTTCTCACAAACAAGTTTCGTATATAAAGGTCTCCACAAAATCCAGATTGTTCGGACTTTTTTCGTAGTCAAAATCTAATTTCACTGAGCTATTCCTAAATGTTACTTTCACAAATATTTTTAAAATATCATCAGTTCGAAATTTAGCGAAAAGGACAAGTTAAAACCACTGAAGCCTCCAAAAAGAGTCCAATAAGCTGTTTGACTGCTATGAAGACCTATTCAAATATATCCCGCTCAATGCGTTACATGAAAAAAAAAAGTTATTATATTCTATGTATTTTTCGTTGTTATTTTTTACAATTTCTCTTCATATCTATCTTTTGATTCGCAGAAATTCCTCTTTTTTGTGAAATATCATTACAAGCGGTACAAACTACAAGACTGTGACACACGGACAGAGGCAGACGGACGGATAGACATGATAGCTGTGTTCTTTTCATGTCCGGAGCAGAACAGCTAAATTCGCATTGAATTGAATGTTTTAAATTATTACCTATATTAAAAGATTTAGAGTTTGTAAAAAG
Source organism: Neoitamus cyanurus (assembly GCA_947538895.1). Taxonomy (NCBI): domain Eukaryota; kingdom Metazoa; phylum Arthropoda; class Insecta; order Diptera; family Asilidae; genus Neoitamus; species Neoitamus cyanurus. The sequence goes on along the minus strand of OX384541.1, from coordinate 30,442,919 downwards.
AGTATCAAATTGTCATGACATTCAAACCACTATATATATATAGGGTTTCCCAATAAGAACGCCCGAACTTTAAATTTGAATAAAACACACAAGTTTCGAACAAAAAAATGGTTCTGATTGCTTTATTTGAAGGATGATTTTATGCGATTTATGATTCGAATAAAATATCTGCCAAATGGCCACCGCGGCTCCTCTTGCACACGTTCATCCGCTCACGCCAATTTTCGATGACTCTGTGCAACATTTCGGCCGGTATCTCAGCTATGGCTTCACGAATATTGGCTTCCAATGCCTCAAGAGTTGTAGGATGGTTGTTGTAAACCTTCGACTTAATGAATCGCCCCAAAGAAAATAATCCAAAGGCGTTAGATCACACGATCTAGGCGGCCAAGCGATGGGACCATTTCTGGAAATTAACGACTCACCGAACTTACCGCGCAATAAGTCCATGTTAAGTCGGGAAGTGTGAGGCGGTGCACCGTCTTGTTGGAAATAAAGGTCGTCCGCATGAATTTTATCAAATTCCGGGAAAAAAAATTGCTCAACATCGTGTTATAGCGGTTGCAATTAATGGTAACGGTATCTCCTGTCTCATTTCGAAAGAAATAAGGTCCGATGATTCCGCCATACCATAATCCAGACCAAACGGTCAATTTTTGTGGATGGAATGGTGATTCATGAACCACTCGTGGATTTGACTCACTCCAATAGCGGCAATTTTGCTTGTTGACGAATCTATTGAGCAAGAAATGAGCCTCATCTGAGAAGATGATTTTGCGATGAAAATCGCTGTTGGCTTCCAACATTTCCAGTGACCAATCAGCGAACTGACGACGAATGTGATGGTCGGTTGGCTTGAGTTCTTGTGCCAATACCATCTTATAAGGAATCAGACCCAAATCCAATAGCAAAATTCGCCAGGTTGTCATCCTGGAGAGCCCCAACTCTTGAGAACGGCGTGGAACAGGCGCATTTGAGTTTTCACGAAGACTGGCTTGAACGGCGGCAATATATTTTTACTTCGGGCATTTCTTTGTGTCATGAAGGGTGAATTCACTTTCAAACTTTGTTATTATGCGTCTTATAGCGCGCTCAGAAGGAGCATTATGACGACCGTTTTTTGCACGAAGCGCACGAGCTATCAAAACCAGGTCATCCCTATTGGGACTTCCCTACATGTCAGTAATCCAGACTGCAAAACTTCCACTGAAGAATTTATTGGATTAATTGTTTGATGCAAAGTGGGTGTAAGTCAACGCAATTGTATGTTCTTTTCACAAAATTAAATAGTTGTACGTAATATTCAAATTTTATTTTTCTGCTCCGGAAATGAAAAGAACACATCTGATGACAATATAAGGGTTCCTCTTCCTGTTCCCATTTTTAATAATTTTTGAGTTTCTAATTTGCCGATTTTTGATCACTTTTGCCAAAGGGAAAAAATGGTTTCATATTACTTACATTGTGGGAATAAAATATGAATGATTGCTCATATCTTGTGATTAAACGACGAATAAGAACACTGTGCATATTTAATTCATGCTTTGGTAGAACTTTGTCATACGAACACTTTTCTTACGGATTTTTCGCACCCAATATTGATGCATTGAAAAATATACCAGGATGGATATCAGAATATAATCTAAAAAAATTAAAAAATATTTGTAGAAATTCATAGAACCTACCTACATATGTCCAAAGTGTAACTCCTTTTTTACAACACAATCATAAATGATGATTAAGTGTGTCATATTGAGACCGCCATTTGAAATTTTACATACTGGTACTATATTTGAAATCAGTATACGTAAAATCCCCGAAGTACTGACTTATATGAAATTCTATAGAAGTTTAATATTTTAAGTTCGCCATATTAAAGCCACTATTTTGAATTTGTAAAATTGGATAATATATTTCCAATCACCCACTCCAAAAGAACCCTGCATGCCAACTTACATAAAAAGCTGAGAAAGTTCATTATTTTGCGTCCGTCATGTTGAATGTTTTAAACTCGAGCTCCATAATTGAAATCAGTGATACCATAAACCTCTAAAGTTTGTTCAAAGTCTCAGGGTGCTACATTTTCTGAAAACACATATGTATTTTGAAAAATATTTGAAAATTTCAAAGAAAATATTGGAATGATGGAGAAGTTAAAGCTGTTTACATGGGCGCAGACCAGTGCTTTCGTGCTTTGATGGGGGGTCACAAAAAGTATCTCAATTTGTGGTCATATAACTCCTAATATAATAATCGTAAATTAATGAACCAAACGCCGATAGCTGGTGCAGGCCGAATTATTATAATACTATTATAACATTTTCCATAAAAAGTGAGCTTTAAGTTCCAAAATATGATGAAAACTACCACTACAATTTTGATTTTCGGACTCTTTACGGACCCTATAAACTAGGAAGTTAATTATTTAAACAAATTAGTGCAAAAGTGGTTACTTCGAAAAAACAATACCGCCATTCGCTTCTACGGAAAAATTATAAAGCAATCCGTCTGAAATTCTTATGCCAGATTTTATTTTGTTCGTGTAAAACCGTTATAAACAATCGTATGGTTTCAGCTTATGTCATATTACCTAGCTTGAATCTTTATAACATGAAATGACGAAACTATCACACTATTCTTTACAATGTTGTTCTTATGGAAAACTATAAAGCTCGATGACCCACCAGTAAATATTGATATTATGAACTCTCCGTGAGCCAGAAAATTTCTTTCATGTACCTACAACTATTAATTAACTTGTTTAAAAAAATATACAAATATATAATCACCCTATAAATATGTAGGATTCCAGGTTATTATTGGCAACACAATTAAAGTAAAATTCACTTTATTTATAATCCAATATAAAGTATTCAAGTATTTAAATAGTTTGATAGTTATCAATTGATTATTACTATTATTAATTATTAGTCACTATCCACTTTATTTTTTATATTAGTTATTATCCACAAGTCCACTACGACTTTCCACTTCAACTTTATATTGGCCACTTTCACTTCCACGGTAGGTCAAAGACTAAATTCATATGATCAGCCAAGCTAAGCAAATCTCTGAGGACAACGGTGATTTTAGGTGCAACTGCACCGAGTAAGTTAGTTTCAGCTCGCTGATCGGTGATGGACTTTTGAGATCATCCTACATATATACATAGAACATCCCGGCCGAAAAAAAAACTCGCTTTCACTCTAGGGTTGCAAAATGGCGGATCTAATGTGACCGGAAAGTTTCACATTTCAGTGATTACCATAAAATTTGTTACTTTTAGATTTTCGAGGTCGATGATTTCGCTTATTTGGAAATTAAAGAAGGCGGTTCAAATATAGCGGCTTAAAAATTTAACTTGACTGGATATCCGTGCAAAATAAATATTCAAACATTATTATGGGATTCTAGACGGCCGGCCGGCATAAGTGAATTGTCATGAAAACGGAATCTTAGGATAGCTCAATTTAAATCTGTTATTGAAATTAGGAAATTTATGATGCTAGATTCAATATGGCGACGGAAAAATCTCAACTTAAAGAAAATCTTATGTAAATTGGTATTCAGGCATACTAAATGAATGATGAATGAAGTTCATGTTCTAAAATTGTCAACAGCTGTACTTGTTAATTTTGAATCTGGTGTCATAATATGGAAATATACAGTAGGTATACGATCAATGCGCTACGATGAATCAAGTGCTCTAAGCGATGGATGGAGGATCCGCACTGGTTTGTTGTTTTACACTGTGTGAAGCCAGGCAGAATAGCTAGTCTATAAATATATAATATAATAGCAGTTCTTCGTCTTCGGTTGCGGCACAGTACGCAGTGGTGACTCTGTGCCCCTTGTTATTTTTTTTTCAATAGTCGCCATTTTGGGAACGGAAATATTGTTTTTTCAGACCAATCATTTTCGAAGCAGCGATCACGATTAAGAGAACCATCTTTGTAGAGAAGCTCAATTTTTAATTCTTATCCTACAACTTCGTGAACTTTTCAAGATTTTGAATAAAGATTGATATTAATATAAGTTCAGTGCATGCTTAATACTATAGGTATACTATTTCACAAATACCAAATGAATAATCTAGTCACCAAAAAAAATCGAGATAAATGCAAGTTTTTGACCCCGTCTCAGGTCAACCAAGTTTCAAGAGAAATATAAATGCTTAAGTATGAACTCAACCTTTTATTTGTTTTAAGGTCAAACTGGTTTTAATACATTTTCAATAACTTTGTGCAAGTTTTATTCCAACTCGCACGATGTGTTAGAATTTAGGAAAATATTTTTGGTTCTACAAATGTGTGGTTCGAGATGTTTAACAGTGCAAATATTAAGTTTGCATTTTCTGCAATGGCATTGTATTCGCATTGTTACAGTAAGCAAATTTAAAAACTGCTTAGGTTTTTCATTTCACTTTTCTGAAATGTTCTCATGTTGCCAGAATTTGTCCAGCTAATGAGTGAGTGCAGGAAGTCTTTCATAACATACATATGCATGACTGGATCTGCTGTCATTCCATTAATATCGCGGGGGTGCCCTGAAAGCTTTCAAACACCAAGAAAGGAAAAAGTGAGTTGAGTAAATTTTCTACTTAAAGCACTCCTTCGCAGGATATTCTGAATTTCCTTTAAAATTTCCCTCTTTAATCTGCCGGTCCCTTCGACTCGATGTTTACAAAGGAACTGAATTTTAAGTGAGCGGAAAAATTGGTTCGGAGTGGGATATAATCGAAGAATCATTACGGTGAAACCCGGCAGTTGTGCTTGCTTTTTATTGTTTACCCGCACCGGAGAGTGAACAATTAATTGATTCCCCTTTACTGGAATAATAAAATGCGGCGCGGAGCTGAGGGAGTTTTTTTTTTTTTTGAGTTCCCCTCTTAAAGTAACCACAATTGGGAGTGGAATGGTGTTTTGGTGTTGAAACCTTTTTACAAATTGAACGCTATTCATCTTGTTTAGCATTTGTACGTAAAATTGCGGCCATTTAAAATTCATTCCTTTCCCAGGTTCGGTACTTACATTTAGTTTTAGGTAATGCTTGCTGCATAGATTCTATTATGTAGCCGAGTTTCTTATAAATTGATTCGTATAGGTGCTAGGGACTCCTATGAAACTCAAGGCTTGCAATCCATTATAGAAAAATCCGAGTTCACAAAAATCGGGCAAGGAAGCCACTAGAAAATCTCCATAATCAATTTTTGAATACAATAAACTAATAGTGGGACAGAGAATGGCAATATTGGTATGAAAGCAGTAAAACTTGTTACTCAATTGGTTTCATTGACATTGTTGGCAGTTTTTACATACGTCCATTGTACAGAGAAAAAACCTCAATTGCTCATTTGAATAAATTGTTATTTATACTTTTACTCAAAATACCGAAATATGGCAATGGATTAATTATTCACATTCTGTAGAATCATATATTGGAAACTGTTCAACAATATGAACACGTTCGTTTACTATTACATGTTCTGCCACAAGTGTGTTAAGGTGGATATGCTGATTTATTGATATTATTTCACGCAACTGTTTTTGCCAAATGTGGAAATATGCATTTATATTTTAATTTAGAGAATATTCCACCTAATAATAATAAAAATATAACAATTGGCTGTGAAAATCATGTATTTAAAGCACATCAACACTGAATTAACTGAATGCTAGGAATAGAATTTTTCCACTGAATTTATTTATTTATTTATTCATCAGGCACAATGAGTTGACCACCTGACACTAACAATTAGTCTGCTACATAGTCAAATAGCGTGTAACTTCAATACTATTAAAATCGACACAATTAAAGTAATTATTATAAGTTCTGTGGTAGGTTGAATATAAAGTTTCGTCCTCTAATCATGCATAAATAAAACGCTCTCTACGCTTCGAAAGCGGCGTCAAGCATAATAACTTCAATCTGTTTACATACGGAGGAAGATCACAAGGGTCTGTCCATAGTAAAAGCGAAAAGCTTAGCGTAGGAATCTTTTTTGCACTGCCTCAATACGATTAATATGCAGGTCATAGTGTGGCATCCACACTATATAACTGTATTCTAATATGGGACGGACAAAAGTATAATACAAAATTTTCAAGATAAAAAATTGTCATCAAAGACCTTCTGTCAACGTTTAACGAAACCAAGTGCTGAATTCGCTCGATTAATTATATTATTGATATGGAGCCAAAATTCAATTTATTACACAGCCACACAAAAAAAAAGAGTGGGGATTACTTGTGATGCCATACGTCATATCCGTAGTATTTTGGCCTGCTGACCACGAATCTGCGACCAGAATTGAGCCGTGACGTCCAGATTTTTTTCTAATCTCCAAAAAGTGGGTTAAAAACAGAGAAAATCGTGGAGTAAAATTCGGAAAAATTTTATTTTTAACATTTAAACCTATATTCATATGAATTGAGACCTGCTGAGCACGAATCCGTCACCAGATTTGAGCCAACACGTTCTGATTTTTTTCTAAAAATTAATTAAAAAAAATTTAAGAAAAAAATCAGAACGTGATGGCTCAATTCTGGTGACGGATTCGTGCTCAGCAGGTCTCAGTTCATATGAATATAGGTTTAAATGTTAAAAATAAATTTTTTCCGAATTTTACGAGTGTATTTTCCACGATTTTCTCTGTTTTTAACCCATTTTTTGAGGTTAGAAAAAAATCTGGACGTCGCGGCTCAATTCTGGTCGCAGATTCGTGGTCAGCAGGCCAAAATACTACGGATATGACGTATGGCATCAAAAGTAATCCCCACTTTTTTTTTTTTGTGTGGCTGTGTTATCGATAATTAATCAAGCCACGGTCAATAACGTTATCTTGTCTGACAAAGGCTTGCAGGCTATTTTATAAGAGTACTCTAAAGAGGAGCAGAAATTAGAGTACCTACATTTGGTAACATTTACTTGCATATGATTATTTTTAAACACCACAGTTCAAAACTGGCAGTTCATCTTGGAACCAATGTGCATGTTGTAAAGTCTCGATTGATATAAAGATTTTTAAATCATTGGGGCGTAAGCTAACACCTGAGAATTCCGAAAAAGAGGAAATAAGTCATTGATAAAGAGCGTGAACAGCAAGGTCCAAGATAGCTACCTTGCGGGACGCCAGATAAGACCGAAACGGAATCAGAAAAAGTATCTACAGGAAAATTTAACGACACGTAAGGTAAGGCTCAATCCAATTAACGAAATCATTGGAAAAGCCTAGTCGAAGTAGTTAAAAAATTAGCACTTTATGGGAAAGCTCGTCAAATGTCGTACTAAAATAGGTATACACACAATCAACTTGTTTATATTTTTCTAATTCCGTTACACAGAAATTTGAGAATTCCACTGGATTTGTGACCGTCGATCTAGATTTCACAAAGCTATGCTGTTTTGTAGATAAAATAGAGCTACAGTAAAATGACAAGTGGTCATTAATAATAGCTTCAAAAAGCTTAGGAGCAGTAGAAAGTTTGGCCTACTCAATTAGGTCATTATTACCTACCCTTTTTAAATATAGGAATTACATAAAAAAAGCTTCCAAATATCAGAAAAGGCAGAAGAATGTAAAGATAAATTAAACAGAAAAGTAATAGGGACATTATCAGGAATATTCGAAAAGTTTTCGTCAGTCAAATTTGTACCTATTCTAAAACAGTGGAAGTGTTTAAAACTATGTACATATGTATATTTGGACATTGCGCCGGAAAACAAGTTAAGTTGTTAAAATATTCTAAATCTATATCACAGGTATGAGTATTATCTATGACTATAAGCATTGCTAAAATGTTTAGCAAAGGGTTAGAAATATTAGCTGAATCATGACATGTTTCGTTGTCAGTTAAAAAGGCATGTTAGTTGTTAAGCGTCCCATACACGGTCGCACCAAGTACTAAAACCAGGTGCGGTGCGATGTCAGGTTTCGCCGTGTGTAGCGTTGTTTTAAGATAAATGAGCCGTGCGAGAACCTGGTGCGTGAAAATGAAACCGAGTTTGATTTTTTGGAAGCGTGGCCAAAAGTATTAGAACCTGCTGCGGTCGTGTGCGCACATCATTTTTGAGTGGCATGCGTACCGATAGCATCGAGCTGCAAATCGTTGTTTTTCTGTTATTAGTCGGGGAGGCGACTGCATGAGAAGGAGCCGATTTCTCTATTGAAATTTTGTCGAGGGCCTGGTCGGGGCTGGACCAATTACGAAGCAACATCAATTTTATGAATTAACTGCCAACGGTTGATTTTAGTTTTTTTAAGGATTTCTCGCCTGCCATTAGAGCTATTGCTTTCATATGTTGTTTGTAGTATCTTTCGGTAATATCCAACAACTGTAAAAAGGATTTCCCAAATTCCTACCCTATAAGGGGATGAAAGTAAATTTGTTGAGATTTAATGGTTTTTCGACTTTTTTCCGTTATTTGGATGAACTTAGTTCAAATGAGTTATCTTTCACCACCACCCTCAGAATGTTAAAAATGGAAGAGTGGTGGGGCTGAATATGGAAAAAGGGGAGGTAGCCCAAGTCAGTTAAGTTCACCCTAGTATAAGAAACTTTCCCTGAAAATTTCGTTGCGGACTCCACTTTTTACTGTCACCTTTTGGACTATTCATATTATTTATGCATAAAAGCCATATTGAACAGTAAAAATGGTCAATTTATATGCAGAATAAATCTATTTAACAATATCCGAAATATCTCTTGGAAATGTGTTTAAAAAATAAAACGAATGATGTTATAATTCGAAAATATTGTTTTTTAATAAATAAAATAGTGATGAAAGAAAATTACGTTTTTACACCAGTGTTGAGCCCGTCCAGGCTCTATTTGTTATTGAAAAATAATTAGAGGTGTTGCTAAATGAATTGGTTGGAGCTCTACCAAAATTCACTTAAAAAAATAACGGGAAAAAGTCGGAAAACCATTAAATCTCTACAAATTTACTTTCATCCCCTTAGGGTCGGAATTTGGGAAATGCTTTTTACAGTTGTTGCATATTATGGAAAGGAGGCTACAAATAAAATTAATTTAATATTAATAATATTAATAAAAACAACGCAATAGCTCTAATGGTAGGCGAGAAATCCTTAAAATAAATAAAATCAATCGTTGGCAGTTAAATCATAAAAATGAGGCTGTCCCGTAATTGATCAAAACGCAACCAGGCACATCATTAATCGCTCGTACAGCACGAACTTGCACGGCGGCGTCTGCATAGCAAATGAAATTTATAAGTTGACGCGGACATTTGTAGTGAAACAGTTTTGAGCTCACGCACCAGGTCTTAGAACTAGGTGCTATCGTGTATGGGTTTTAGTCTTCAGTTAACTATTTACAAACTTCCAAAATTCTTTCGGGTTAGTTTTAATATTAGACTTTATGCGACACATAGTGGCGAAATAGACACTTAGAGTAATTATAATAATAATAAATAATTTGTCTCCTAAATTGGTATATGCAAGGTGTTTAACATTAATTAACTTTATGAACTATTCGAACATATTACAGATTTATCATTTGTTAAATATTTGTCTAGATAAACTAAAATTCTAAAAATTTGAATCATTTGAAACTATCACAGAAACTGGGATACACTTGTGCTTTTAAAACACTCATGTGTTGAACCACTGCCTAACTACTTCCCAAATTCCTTCTATATGGTTACGGTTACTTCTAGTCCTAGCGACTTTAGATCTATTAGTATTTTGTGGTTCCTTGACAAAATTCTAGAGAAATTATAACATACCCAAATGATGTGTTACATTAACAAGAATAGGTTGTTATCTTTGTTCCAATCCGGTTTTCGTAAGTCTCATAGTTGTGAAACGGCTGTGTTAAATGTGACGATAGATTTACATGAAGTTCTAGATAATGACCAACTTACTGTTTTGACCCTGTTAGATTCCAGTAAAGCCTTGGATACTGTTGATCGTTTTGTTGATTTTTAGTTGTTGAATAAACTGTCTAAGTTATATCGTTTTTCGCTAACAGCCATAAAACTCCTAAACTGATAGCTTACTGGACGAAGTCAGTATGTAAGACTTAATAATAGCGTTCCTAATTTGCCACCTATTTATTATGGAGCACCACAAGGCTCCATTCTGGAACCACTTCTTTTTTGCCTCTATATAAATGACCTCCATGATGTATCAACTTATCTCTACGCGGGTGATGTTCAGATATACTTGTCCCGCCCAATTGGCCTAATTGAGAATTGCATTTGTCGTATGAATGATGATTTGAGCAGAATTCACCGTTGGAGTAAGTTTAATGGGTTACTTGTTAATTCGTTGAAATGCAGTGACCTAATTGCCTACCGTAATGATATTGACCGTAAGGCCTATTGCAGTCTATTGCAGCCTACGGCAACTCTGGGTGAGGTCACACATTCTTTCGTTGGATATCCGTAAACGACGGGTCAGAGCTCTTATTATGCCACACTATACGTATGATAGTTTGGTATTTCCATTTCTTGATGCTACATATAGCAGAAAGTTAACGGTAGCTTTCAATGATGTCCAACGTTTTGTTTACAATCTGACAAGACTTACCAATGTTTCACAGTATACTTGGTCCACCGCTCTCTCAGTTAATTGCACAAAATAGTGTACGTTCGACAGCCGATGTATCTTAGTAATAGATTAGAATTTTAGCAATCGTCCAGACACCTTAAAATTAATCTTCCATATAATAATTCTCGATTTGGTGAGCGATCGTTCTTTGCCAGGTGTATGCGTATCTGGAACCAGTTACCGGTTCATACTCAGCGCGCATCATCTAGCAGGCCCTTTTATAGACATTTTCAACTGTCTGAACAATTTTATAATGTTGTCTAAATTTATGCACATTCCTTTTATTCTTAATTTTGTTCATATTTCATAATTTTTTTTTCGTCTTGTATTTCTTTTTTTCCTTCTCACTGAACTATCAGTTGTAATGGATTTTTTTATGTATATTGTTCATAGAGTAGATTTTGTTCTAAATTTGCCAATATTTTTTTCTCCACTTAACTATGTACGCTAAAGAATTTCTTTGTACAGTAGACCAAATAAATTATTATTACTGTTACTATTATTATTATTATTATATGTACTTTTTGTTGCACCATTTCGGTCACCGAGATAAACTCTCCAGATGTTTTGAAACAGAGAGTTTTTCGTTGTAATTAACTCAGTTCAGATTAACCAAACTGTCCAGATGAAATGTAGATATGTGCATCTAAATCTGTGAAAATGTCATTTCAGAGGACCGACTCAACAAACTTTAAACGTGCCACCCAGGACGAATTTAGAAATCCCGTCGCTGTTCTTCTAAAAATAGACACTACTTTTATAGCAATATGAGTGCCTTTGTAGGCACGCAATGCGATTTATGTAGGTACCCGAATTTATTCGTCCCCGTAGCATATTTCTCTGCACAGATGTAAATAAAAGAGTAGCTTTCATCAGTAGACAAACCGGTGCTCCTGCCAGAAGGGAACTAACACCCTAAGAACTCCTCCGCCCTCCGGCTTAAACCCACCTCAATCTAGCAGACTTTTACAGCACCCTGCCGCAAGCTCGTAGGACACAAGCAAGTGACAAATAGCATCTAAAGTGAATTGACTGTATCTGGATAATTTTTTTATATTATCGCTTATTAAGAGCAAGCGAGCGTTACTTTGTAGCTGGAAGCAACAGGCCCGGCAAGACTGCCGCCCTTCAGATTAAACGAGAGATTTCTGGAATGATAAATGTCTCCATGAATATTTTACGTGAGGAAGCAGGATCCACTTGAATGATTGTCCTAAAGTCCTAACAGGGACCGCGGCATGGGCGCTTTTGTGAGAGGGCGCCTCAAAAATGTAACAGGTCTATTACAGATGGGACTAGCTGCCTCAAAGCACCATAATTTCTTTGAGGACTAATTTCCACTTCTCGAGTGTTTTGATAAATTTGCGTTTATTTGGGCTCGCTTCACTTAAATACTCACCTGCCATGAAATTTTAATGCCGCCTCCATTCGGGAATATAAATGGTGTTCTATGTCATATCTCCCATTTACTGAATGGATCCAGTTATATGGGAGCGCATATCTGCCTCCATCCCAGGAGTCGGCAAATTGGGACAGTAATTTCAAAGATTCCCAGCCCAGGTATTTCGCTCTTCTTTTAAGTTGCTCAGAAACTTCGCCATAAGTTGAGAATCCGAAATCCCCTGACAGCCTCCATTATCCCAGTCCATGGAGCAGTCAATTAAATATCTTGAAAGTTCCTTTTAAAAATCCCTCTCTTTCAGCGGCTAAACAATTTTAATTCATTCCTTTGGCTATGAAGTTTCTTTTGTGGCACCTTTTACCCTCAGCGGAGAGATACCTGCCACTTAAGTTTATTAGAATCTAAAAGCCAGTAAACGCCCCGGGATCTCTGTTTTTCCAGAGAATCTTAATAACAACGTTAAATTTGACTGTGCTCCCTTCGACACCATTTCTGCACTCGTTGCCGGAGCCTTACCCTAATGCCTTTCTATGGGATGGCGGATGTTTTATACATGAAATCGTCTGTCTGCACAAATACAAGGCGCACGGCACTCTTTCCGTCCCGGCCCCCCGCAGGCCCGTGGGCGTTTCGAGTACGGCACAAAGGCCGTGAGACGTACACTCACTTCCCAGGTACTTTTCCATCTTATTTGGCCCTTGGCTGAGCACGTGTGGGTGGAGATCATTTAAATCAAATATTCAAAGGTGTTCATTGCGGAAACAAGAAGGGCCCCATGATAAGGCGAATTTAAACTGATTATGGGCATTATGTGAACTGCGGCGGATAACAATCGTCTCGGGAGGACACCCGTCGAGAGCGCCACTCAGCCTAACGGCACCATATTGTCTTAATTAATGGCACTCGATAATTACAGCCAATAAAATACCGCAAATTAATTGAGTTAAGTCTGACTTTAGGAATTTCGGGTGGATAACTTTTTTTCGCTTTTTTAAGCTCTCTGGGGAATTCAGGTCAGCCCCGCATTGTGGAGGGTTCGAAATTGTGAAAGGTTGTTGCTGTCTAGAAGAGCAAAAATATGTAGCTGGCATCCTCCGATCCGATGCTGGAGAGCATAGAGCATGGTAGAATTCATGAATTCATCTTGTCTGGTTTCGTGCTTAGAACGAATGGTTCTAAATATTTTATGGCCTTCATAATATCAGTAAAATATGACGGCGGTACATTTACAATTTGTAGGGCTCCTGCTACGTGTGGATATTTCAATGAAGTTTTTTCAATAATGAGAGTACTGAGCATATCTAGATAGTCCGTGTTAATGTTAAATGTCAATATTTAATGTGTGGGTAGATAATAGGTTTTGAGTTCTATATATGTAAAATTATTAAAAAAAAACAGTACTCATACGCTGAGTGCTCCCTACAAAATCTAATATCCAACGAAAGCAATGCGTTTTATGACAGTAGTGTCACCAATTGACAATACTATAAATACCAACATGCAATTAAACCTGTCATAGCACATTCATATAAATGTTTAAAACGCTAGATATGAGGCTCCAAATTGAAGTTAAGGGTCCAGAGGTAAAAAAAACCCTTTTTACAGCAATATTTTGAAAATGCGATAGCGGCGAAATCTTGTAGCTTTCAAGCAATAAAAAATAATTCCTATTTCACTTCAGTTAGGAACATATAGCCCAATCAATAGTTAGAAGGGTATACGTATGTAAATTCATACCCGGAAACAAAAAATACGGTTGTATAGAAAAAAAATTCTAAGAAAGAGTTGTGTTTCGATGGACACGAAGTGGCGAACTTAACCTAAAAAATTTGCAATGTTGAAAAAAAACAGTTTTACGTAAATAAAGAAAACTATGACTCTAATCGAAAAAAGTTAAATAAGGAAGTTGTAGGTGCTAACAAGTTTTTTCAATTGCTGTTGTTTTGAGTATCGATTGCGATAACTGTTTTCGAGATATGTATATCCAACAAAAAATCCATCAAAAGTTGGTTTTCTTAATTTCGCTGTATTTTTTGAAATTTACTTTTAAACACTCAATATCAATTGTAAGTATAGTTTACGGGAATTCGAAATAGTACGTTTTTAAAAAATTTAAAAATATCTTTTATTTTTCGAAAAAAAACATATTATCGATAGTCGCCTTGATCTTATCAACGAAGGGATCTAGAGTAACAATCTTGAGCTCATTTTATTTACATAAAGTTGTACTATCATGCTGTAAAAGAATTGAAACGATTTTATCTATTTTAAAGGTAAATAAAGGGATTCGATCACTAAAATTTTTTCACGAATTTTAAAAAACATTTTTGTCCTACCAGCCCTGATAGTTTTTTAATTGTAGATGGCGCAATTTACAACGTACAGTGAGAGGCTTTATGGACGTTAATGATGAATACCTATATTTATAAAAAAAATACTAGGGTCTATTTTATTAACTTTTTAATATAACTATTAATAATTAAATATTAAAATGAAGCATGCATACGCGGCGCAAGTTAACTGCAGCAGGCGACAGACTAGAGAAAAGCCAATTCGCTCAGAAAACCGACTTCGCACTTTGTGAATTGCTGACGCTTGCAAAATCGTTAATATCTCGGCTTCCGGACTTGTACTTAATATGTGGTAGATCGACGAGATAAACGCCAGCCAGGCTGTCAGCACTTCAAAAAATCAAATTTCATCAAACCACTAGGATTGTTCGAATTTGCTGAAATTTGAATTGGGATCATTTTTCATTTTTTGTTAAAATATGTTATATGACAATTACGTCATAGCCTTACAATTCAGACGTACCATCCTGGTCGCCGCCAGGATTGATATCGAGCCTGTATTTATAAGGATTTTATTTGTAGAGGGTTGCATGATTTACACAAAAAATTATATTTCGTCGACTTGACCCATTATTGCACTCATTTCTCTAACTAGTAAGCATTGCTCCACTTTGGAGTAAACGTGATATCCTTTGTTTGGTTTATAAGTTTGGTCTAGTGTTATGAGCGATTTGCGATCACCTCGATTATTTTGACGCTCAGGTATTTTACGTTTGTATATTCTACTAACATTAGAACATCACAAAATGTTTTTCCTTGCTATTACTCTAATGCCATTAATAGACTACAGTGTAATGTTGTGACGCATCTGTCACGCTTTCGATGTAGTGTGTAATCCTACGCAGTTACGGTCGCCATCTGATGTGCCTCTGGTATTTTAGCGTAGCTTGTGGCTATGTTAATCGAGGAGAGGAGCCTGCCTTAAGGCAGTACATCTATGGGAAAGTTAGTTTAGCGCCGCAGCGAATGCAGACACCAAGTAATTAAAACGGAGTTCAGTTTAACAATCCCAGTTTATTGAAATTAACTTACCTTATTTATACAAATTTGCTTGGATGGGCCAAACGCTTAAAGACGGCCATAGTTCTAGCATTTTAGCACTTTCTTCATTCATTCTTACTTTCCATCCGCGATTACCCGAACGCAGAGAGGGTGTCGGGTTGCAAGAATTGTGACAATTTCTTCACTCGATTGCATTGCGCAGCGTGAACTCTCCCAGTGCTTTGTAATGGCGCTTGCGCGGCCGTTGCTTCACGTGCTATTTGTTTACTTAGCACTTGTGCGGGCAGAACAAATGAGTACGGTTACTCGATTAGCCCGTGGGTACCCTTGTGAAACACACATATGCTTCGTATTAGCGGAGTGAGTAATCACCGGCCGGACGTAGGGTAGGTCGTGGTGATAAACATTTCACTCCATGTGCAATCGATGCACTTTCGGTGGAGTCAAGTTCATGTTGGGTGCGCAGGGTTTACAGTAAATGGTTACTACAACAGAAACGACGTCTTGTTTGACATTTCATAACTTGTTCAACTCGTCGTGACACACTCAATTTAATTTGAACTAGTTCCGTTTCTCCATTTGACGCTTTTCTGGAGTTTTATATAATAAAAATCCTTGAAGTTACCGTTGACTTCCCCCTGACTATTGGAATAATCGAATTACATCTTTTATTTATAATTATCTTTCATTTTCCGTGGTTTCCTCTGTAAAATACCATTGGAAAAATAGCTCCCTCTCGCATTGACAAATATTTAGTAATATATTTTTCCGCAACAGCAACAAAAAGTATTCAAACTCAGCAAAGGGAATTTTACATGGTCTACGTCATGTTGACGTCAGGAGCTTTAAGTTAAGTTCCAACAAGTGCCGTCAAAATATACTATAAAGTTTCTCGGAAATATTCGTAAAATCCCGGCATTCCGCCCGCGCCAACGTAAATTTAAACTGAAGGGGATTGCAGGTCTCGAACTATTTCCAATTTCGAATCATTCGGAGTCTTTTAAAAAAATAAATGACCTGACAATGAGACTTTTATGAGGGTAGACATAATATTGGCTGACTTAGACAAATCAAAATAACTTGCCTGGACAGATGGAATGGTACTCATATTTTGTTGGTTTGTTTATACAGTATCTTTCAATAAGGACGCTCGACTTTTAAATGTAAATAAAACAAGTTGTATGTGAGAAAGCCAGTGCACTTTAATTTTATTGGAAACACTATTTTATGGTATAAAGTATGGAATATAACTACGTTCAAATGTCCGCCGCGGCTTTGCTTGGTGGCACGTTTCCGGGAGATCCAATTTTGGATGACCTGTGATTTAAGATAGCCCCAAAGGAAGAAGTCTAAAGGCGTTAAATCGCACGATCTCAGTGGCCAGTCTCAAACCGCTCGTACAGAATATTCATCGTGGCATGCGCTGTGTGGCACGTAGCACCGTGCTATTGTCATCGGTATCCATATCATCCAGTTTAGGCCACAATAAGTTGCTTATCATCGATCTGTAGCACTCGCCGTTTTTGGCAAAATTTTGGGTCAACTTCCGAATACGTGTCACCAAGCCAAGCCACGGCGGACATTTGAACGACGTTATTATCCATAACATGCCATGCATTAATGCCATAAAATATTCTTTCAAATTAAATAAAAATGGGGTGTATTTCTCAAATACAACTTGCTTTATTTACATTTAAAAGTCGAGCGTCCTTATTGAAAGTCTCTATATTACAAGGCAGTTTCAAAAATGACATTAGGTAGAATTTATCTTTGGCCAAAATATTGGACATGACAGACTGTGAGGGACTGAACATATGTGCATACGGATATCTTATATGCTTTTGTTGTTAAATAGACGGAATTCTAAGAACAACTTGCGGCACATCACTGCGGCACCCAAGTGCAGCTAAATGATAAAAGTGCACAATATTTGCCTGCTGTTGGAGAAGACGTTCACACAATTCTATCTGAAACGAGAACCTCACAAAAGTTCATGAAGTGAAAAAGAGGAAATCAATTTTCATATGTTGCATCGAATTACACGAGTATCGAAAGGTATGCTCTTTCATCAGAACATGAATGCGCTGCTAACATGCTGGCGTAACGTGATGCAAGTGGTAAATTACTTGTTATCAGCGTTTAAAGCTGCATAAAGTGTAAAAAACCAGAACATGCACGTTGTGCTGACATTGTGTGTATAAGGTTTCGTTAGGTTGCACAAAGAATTTAATTATTGAGAGTCTTAAAGGCTATTCACTATTTCATGTTACTGTAAAGCATTTTAACGTTTCATATTTACCATACATACATGTGCACATAGTGTGAAGTACTGGAGAGTATCATCTTACTGAATATCCTAAAACCAATGTCTAGGTATGTATTATTGTGCTATGTTTAGTCATTGTTTATTCATTTAGAAAACTACGGTGAAGTGGCCTAGAATATGACTGTAAAAGCTTATTGTATTTGTCGACTCAAAAGTTGTAGTGTTCCCCTGCTAGACCTCGAACACAAAAGGGCTCGAAATTTTCAGGACAAAATTCTGTTCACGTCGCTATTTCTTGATGTAACAAATCGAGTAGTTCTAATTGAGAAGTTGATATTATTATTTGATTCAATTCCTTTTGAGCGCTATTCGCACATCCATATTTCGAAAAGTGATTTGATTGTCGTATATATGAATAACGGCAACTCCAACGTATTAACCATATTTTGCCATAATCAAAAGGTGCAACATCACGTGGAGGAGAGAAAATCATATTACCTCTGGAGAGTCTATTGGGAGGGGTGACCTACATATTTGCGAGTATAAAAATTTCAAAATCTAATCGAATAAATTAGGAAATCCTCATCCCCGATGTTACACAGGTAGTTATTGAGAAACGGTTAAAATGCAGACAGCGTCAAAAATTGCATCACTACATCATAAAAAATGAAATCACCACTAAACCACCTACCTCCAAAGGCTTGAGGTGAAATTTCCTTATTTTTGTGCCGTTTTCCCCATTCGTCCCACGGCAGCTGCAAATCAACTTAGAGGAGCCCGCCTCCCGACTCCCGCAAAATCAGATGTAAAAATATTCAAATAAAAATCGGTCTGTGGATTGAGGAGCACTCCTTGTAAGACAAATTCATTCAGTCATCATTCAGTCATCTTCAATCATGGCTGCGCCCTCAAAGAGTGTATCTGGGGGTTCGCACACATGGGCCCACCGCCGTCGCCGTCGTCGGCTCCCTCGTCAGGCACTTCGAGCGTTTGATTATTTACTTTTGCGATAGCAGATATCCGCACATCTGGCACATAAGATCTGTTTCTAATGGAAGTATGAATGATAATCCTCCTTCGCTCTGCGCTGTACATTTGCAAGCTGGCAAGGGACCCGGATGAATATTTTTGGGGAACCCACAGAGCTCGCTGCCGGCAAAAATCCAAGGAGCACGGATAATCCAAATATGAAGCTAATTATGTACCTGGTGAATATTTATACCCAGCGAATAGCCGAAATGTCGTTATTTTCGGGCGACCGACGTTACTCATTATGTGGGTCATAATTCAGACCTGTGTCAAATTTCTGGTAATTAATGCAATTTTGGGGGGCGTGCAAACACATCAATATAAAGGAATGGCTATAGTGAGGTATTTCTGCTTTGATTGCGCACAGGGCATTTTATGTTCGTTGTTAATGTACGTGCGGCCGTGTTTATGCTTGTGTATATTTAACTGCAGTGGCAAATATGTTTTACAGTGTGAAGCATCCCAGTAGGAAAAATCAGGTCTTCAAAGCAATTCCATAACTATTTCTCAGAGAAGTAAAGTAGTAGTGCTTCCCAACTGGATTCGTTTCCTTCTTCTTTTTTATACGCGATGAGACTGGAGGCAACTAGTGCATTTTTTACTGTTTTGGAAGTGATTATGTATGTTATAAGTGATTGCTGAAGTACTTATATAGTAGTTCTGCAATAATCACTTTCTGTGAGTAGGTTGTAGAATTATAGTCAGATTCATGGCGAATATCATTATCGTTATCATTGTCATGTTCAAAATTAAAATCAAGTTCAGCAAACATTTGTGACTTCCACACTGCTAGTTTTCTGTACAACTTTCTAAACTCCTTTTTAATAAATCTTTTTCCCTCGCAATTCGTCTGTACAAAGTACTTCGACTATTTCCTGCTTGAGCTTGATCCATCTTGAAAAAATTGTACACTATTTTTTTATACTGATTCCTCAACGCTACACTGAGTAACACAAATAATTTGTACATACCTTTATTATGCTGGAAAATTAAATGTGATCAATCACTGCAACTGTACTGTCTCACTGAAGGCACTGCACAAATTTCGTGCAAAACTAAACAAGAGAAAACAAAAGGATGCCAGTCTGACGTCACGGTCTTCTTTGTTTTTTTGTTTTCTCCACAAACGCATTAGTACACGAGGAATCTAATGTACTCCTTACCTGCTCGATTCTCTGGAAGCAGGGGTAGAATAGGTTCCGGAGAAGTACTGCGGGCGTGAATTTGTACACCATCAAGAAGTAGTTATATCAGCACTTCTTATGGTGATCTCTTTGAGAAGTAAGTGGCATGGTTATGCCTAGAAGCCGGTAATTCCTTGCACAAGATAGCATATGTAACCTCCATAAAATCTAACGCTACAGTCCCCGATGATATCCCTCCCAGATTCCATAGAATAATGCCTAATCTCCATAAGAAACCAAACCACGACCGAACAAAAAAACAGGCTGAAAATGCTAGCACATCACGTCTGTGCACATTATTAGCAATGTAGTTGTGAAAATTCAGTCAGTGCTATGCCAGATCCGTTGAATTGCATGTGGCAACACAAAATGGTTATTCTCACATAGAGGAAAAAGCCACCTCATGTTGGCCAAAATGTGCGTTGACAATTTCAGTGTGTAGCTTTGTTGGTTGGTTCGGTTGTGGTTTGGTTTCTTACGCAGATTAAACATAACAAACCACAGTCTGTTACCACAAACAATAAATCACATTAACAAAATGTTTGTTTTATTGGATATTACAGCTTAAAGTCATTGTTTAAAATGTTAATGTGTTGCTAAAATGTGTTTGTTAAAAATAAAAAAATATAAAAACTGAAGAAATACGAATTTACGAGTACTAAAAATATTTGTGAAAAGGTTTAACAATAATTAGTTTTAAAAATTTCCAGCTCGCCCTAGGAAATTGTTTAGCATTTATAACAAATTTAGTGAAAGTAAAAATTGTATTATTGAGATAATTTTTAACTTCATAATTTCATTACACCACTCGATTAAGAGAACAAAATAATTGAGGAAAAATGGTTAACATGAGTTAATAAAATATGTTTAGCGCTAAAAGCAAGAATCTTGTTATTTTTCCACATTTCTAAAGGCACGGAATAATTTTTGTGGATGTTGCTCGTTGTAAAATCGAGGAACAAAAATTGATGAGTGTTTCGACCCGAGAAGCAAGCCGATCTCATTGGTATGGCGCCCGCTTCTCTGCCATATGTAGACACTCGCAATGAGGAACTGAAAACGAGTCCTTTTATTGACTTGGTTAAAATACCAAGTACGCATTATAATGAAGAGAAATATCATTTCATACTTCATCAAAGGCCTTTTAGGTTAATTAGTTAAGTCTAACAAAGGAATGACATTTGGTGGAAATACGAGGGCGGTTTGATAAGTCAGTGACTTTTTTCGGCAAAAAAGCGTTTTATTTCTCAACATAAGCTCCTTTAAACTGTATACACTTAATAGGTACAGCGTTTTTCCAATTTTTTATTCCTTCCAAATAATAGATTTTCTCAAGACTCTCAAAATAGGCGTTTGTTTCTGTGATGACCTCTTCATTTGACCCAAACCACTTACCCAACCATTTCTTCAAGTTTGGAAATAGGAAATAGTCACATGGGGCTAAGTCTGGAGAATATGCTGGATGGGGTAGCAGTTCGTAGCCCAATTCATGGATTTTCGCCATGGTGACAACACACGTGTGCACCCGTATATTGTCTTGATGGAACAACACGTTTTCTTCGCCAAATGCGGTCGTTTTTGCTTCAAATCTGTCCAAAAGCTCTGCATAATATACACCGGTGATCGTTATGACCTTTTGTAAGTAATCGATTTGAATGATACCGCGTGCATCCCAAAAAACTGTAGCCATGACTTTGTTGGCTGACAAACACAATTTCGGCTTCTTTGGTGCACGTTAACTTCTAAAAACCTACTGTTTTGATTGTTCCTTGGTCTTTGGTGTATTGTGATGTATCCATGTTTCGTCAACGGTTATGAAACGGCGCAAAAACTCGTTCGAATTGCGGCTGAACATCGCCAAACAATCTTTTGAAGTGGTCACACGGTTGCGCTTATGGTCGAGTGTGAGCAATCGCGGCACCCATCGCGCGGGTAGCTTTTTCATATCCAAACATTCATGTAAAATGTGATGTACCCGCTCAGTTGAAATTCCTACCGCCTCAGCTATCTCACGCACATTCATTCTCCGGTCATCCAATATCATTCCATGCATTTTATCGATGATTTCTGATGTAACGACCTCTTTTGGGCGACCGTCACTTGTGCTGATACAACCATAACGGAACTCAGTAAACCACTTCTTAACCATCAAAATCAATGGTGCAGTGTCCCCATAGTATTTATCAAGCCTTTCCTTGGTTTCGGTGATGGTTTTTTTATGCAATAAATAAATAAATAAATAAAATTCAAAAAGTCACTGACTTATCAAACCGCCCTCGTACACAGTAGAGTTAGTTATTTTTCCACATTTTTAATGGAATGAACGGATCGAAACACTAATCAGTTTTTGTACCTCGTTTTTACAACGAGCAACATCCACAAAAATTATTGCGTTCCTTTAGAAATGCGGAAAAATAACAAGATTTTTGCTTTTAGCTCTACTAAGTATTCCCACCAAGTGTGTTTCCTTTAGTAAAATATGTTAATTACCATATTTAGCGAAAATACAAATACAAAAATTGTTAAAACAAGAAAATTTTGAATATATTATACTTTAGAGATGACTATCAATAAGCAGCATCTCTCGAGACTTTGAGAATGCATGTCGTCAATGAAAGAAATCACATAAATTTCAGATTTAAGCAAAAACTACATTAGACACTCTACCTATGACTTGAAATTATAAAATTTGATTTAAAGAGAAGCCATTAAAGCACCAGAAACTCTTTTCCCAAATTACCTCAAAGTAACTTTTTAAGGTTCCGCAGCAGCAGTACCTACAAGTTGAAACTCTTCAGCAAAACTTTAAAAAAAAGAGAAGCTTTTAACGTGCACAATAGCTGCAATTGGGTATTTCATTTCATTTTACCAACGGAAGTTCTAGCCCTTAGAGTAGTTTCCACTGGCGGACAAAAGTAGGTCAGCCCGAGGGGCACAAGGCATAGTATCACGCAATCGGCGAGGAAGGGCATGTGCAACAACTTGCTGTACATTCGATGTTAACTAAGGCTAAGCAACACTGTGCAAGCAATGTGCAGCTTTAACTAAGCGCAGTAAAGCATTGAAAAGGAGGAATTTATTTTCGGATGCAGAGAATTGGCCATCGATTTTTAAAATGCGATTTTCCTGCTGTAATAATTTATAGCAGCAGGGGATTTCGACAAACAATTACTTTAGGAAATTCTACCATGTATTTATTACTTATTGACGACGCTATCTTATACTATACCTCTGAGGTAAGACTGGGTGAAAAGGGTTTTTGTTTTGATTTTTTGTTTCTTCCGAGATTTATCATTGATTTTCTTTGCTTCTAAATCATTAATAAGTTGTGAGAATGAACATTATTTAGCAAAAGGGTACTTATAGTTTTCTTAAAAATTATACGTTTGATTGGCCACCAAAATCTATGTGCCCGTCTTGCCCTTTCTTTCCTTATAAATAAAACAGCTACTGTATAGTTTCGAAAAAAATATAAGGAATAACACAAATCTAAATAAACGCGTTGTACACAGGGTCTTTCAATAAGGACGCTTGACTTTTAAATGTAAATAAAACAAGTTGTGTGTGAGAACTGCACTCCATTTTTCTTTTATTTAAAAGACTTTTTTATGACATTAAGTACCTAATATAAAGTCGTTCAAATATCCGCCGCGGCTTTACTTGGTGGCACGTATTCGGGAGGTCCAATTTTCTTGTCGCATAAATCTGGCTGAATTTGCAGAATGGCGTTCGTTATGTTGACTTTGAAAGGATCAATTGTTTGCGGTTTACTCGCATAGACCTGTGATTTAAGACAGCCCGAAAGGAAGAAGTCTACAGACATTAAATCGCACGATCTCGGTGGCCAGTTCACGTCGCCCTAAAATCGCTCGTGCAAAATTTTCATCGTGGTAGGCGCTGTGTTACAAGTAGCACCGTCCTGTTGGAACCACATGTCTTCGGTATCAACATCATTAAGTTTAGTCCATAAGAAGTTGCTTATCATTGTTAATCGTCGTTCTCGCGCGGAACTTTTCTCAAAAGGATCACGGATTTTGATAATAAAACTTGAGGATTTGCATACGTTCTTCAACGCTATAACCTTCCATGGTGATTTGCCTCACACTACTGAACAATTTACAACAAATTTGACAGATTTTGCTTTAACAACATGGCCGCTATAACCTAGAAAACTTCGAGCAAATTTGGAAGACCCTATACAAGGTATGGGCAAAGAAGTATCGCTCTATATGATATATGTCATAATTTTTGCAAATAGCGCCTCCTGTCATCGTGAAGTTGACCGTTGTTGTTGTAAACCGACGTGGAATATACAATATTATACAATTGAGCATTATACTCCACTAGAACGTGGGATAATCGTGTCAATTGTCCTAAATGACAACATTCGTCACAAAATAGAGAACATTTCGTCATAAGTTCTGAGAAAAGTGATGTAAAATGTCATAGCAAGATCCCAACTATGCATCAAATTTTAAGGCGCCAATTTCACTTACATCATCCGCAGCACATGTACAAATAAAATTGAATGGCCCAGATGTAAATAATAAAAGAAAAATCTGTTTTTTTTAATTTTAGATTCACAATTATAAAAAAAAAAATGGGTTCCACCGGTACGTATAATCAATTTTATAAAAATATTAGGTCTGGTGACTTATTTATTGGTGTCGAATGTTTTTTCTCGAGAAAACACTATTTTCGCCATCATTTGCGATGCAATCTGTGAAAAGGGACCTTATCTTGCCTGATCATAATATTTAGATATGTAAGTAATTGGCGATTTTTAAATTTAGCTGAATTCCGACGCTGGACATCAAATTCAAATTAGTCAATGTGGTCAAAATATTCCATGTACTCCGCTATCGTAAAAAAATTCAATGTTTTTGATGTAATTGAATTTGTTCTAAACCGTTGAATTTTTAATTATGAAAAACAATTTCTACCAATGTCCGTCTCGGCTCTTCT
Organism: Neoitamus cyanurus; assembly: GCA_947538895.1. Classification (NCBI taxonomy): domain Eukaryota; kingdom Metazoa; phylum Arthropoda; class Insecta; order Diptera; family Asilidae; genus Neoitamus; species Neoitamus cyanurus. Next base: position 30,418,144 of record OX384541.1, on the reverse strand, counting down.
TACAGTTGGCGTCTCTTTCGATGAAATTTTCCATCACGATTTGGCACATAGTTTGTACTTTGGATTGAAATAAACATTTTGCAGCATTTCTTAAAAACTTAAATTTATTTAAAGTCCAACATCCTACACCTACTCGAATAATTAAAACAAGTAATTCGTGATTTCGAATACCAAATGTCTAAATACAGATACTCATAGTTTTTCAATATTCTTAACCAAGCAGGCGCTATAGGTTTTGAGATAGAAATCTCCCCTCGCTGCAAACCATAAACCTTTGCTAAAAGCGTAAAATGTATTTAATTTAAAGGCCTATTACTTTGTAGGTAATGACTATAACGGATGGAGCCGTGGTAAGGCACTTTATTGAAAGATTGAGTTGTTTACTTAAGAGTCTTCGCCCATGTTCAAACACTGTCCCATCATTACCAAGAAATTTACCCCTCTTACCTAAAATTTTTGTTTTCTCGATACATGTGTGTATATGTGTATATCTTTTGCACCCTTTTCCGTAACCGCACTCAGGCACACAATTTGTATAATAAACTTTTATAATCATTTCCGAATTACTTCTACTGTAACAAAAAATGCTCTTATTTAATCATGATTGCGACAAAATCAATACACAAAATTAGTTTACGAAAATACTAGAAGAGGGACGATACTGTGTGTAATGATTTAAATGGTTTAAGTGCTTGTGTACTTAATATGAACGACATATGTACGTATGTACGGTATGAATAAAATGAATTGATTAACTGGGGAAACTTAGGGAAAATGCATTCATGCTAATGGACTTTCAACTACCCCACTGAGCATTCAATATATTTCTTACAAATACATTTGTTGCTTACTCGTATATTATGTCTGTGTTCCACATTTAGGACGGTATAGAGTTTTATAATTTCTTGGCTCCATGTTATATAAATTGCTTACATCGGTTAAAATATTCGTAGGTAGTGTATATCTTGTTGCGTTTAATTAGTTGTGTTTTTTTATATTGCTATTACTAATTTATTCCACTATTGCACATAAGATTAATAATTTCCAGAGCTGTAGCAAGTTGAATAGATCGGAATTTTCAGGCCTGAATGTTTCAAAATATTTGCTCAAAGTACTCATTAAAAAACACAGTTAAAAAAAATTGGTTTGGTTTATTACACTACAATACATTTTACAAATAAATTACGTGTTTGCGGCCAAATCGCAAATAATGAGATGACATCTTTTTATGAGTTTTAAGCTGGCTTAGACTGCATAAAATCAAACTCAGGGAGATATGTTGTTGAAGTATTATGAAGTATTATGAATTGCAAAATGTCGGATTTTATACACTTTCGATTAACAACTTTAGGAGTGACAAAAATATTTGAATCGCCTGAAAAATTGGTTTCAAGGGTTTGACGAACTTCGATGTTCATCCACCCTTAGTCACTGAGAGAAGAGATTTAGCAGAAATACATAAGTGCCACTTAGCCCAGCTCCTGAGCTAAAGGATCAAGCTTGTCTTTTTACGATATCTTCATTTTACTTATTTATTTATTTATTATTATTTATCATATAACATTTTCTAGTTCTAGCGATACCTCTTTAAACCAATTGCTTTTCCATCATTATCATGAACCTTGGGGCATTGCCAGTCGTGACGCCATATTTGAAAAATGGGAAAAGGAACCTTTTGCAAATATTTCGTTTCCGGTGCGAATTGTTTAAGAAATGATTGTAATCAGAAATTCAGGTTACCCAATTTTCAACATTTTTTGATTACAACGTTTTACTCTCAGATAAAGAGTATCTGAGATACATGAGGCTAGAGGGGTATTACTTTGAATTTGTGGAAATTTGAGTTAATTATAATTTTGTTTTGTTTTTTCCGATCAATTTCTTGAGACTTTTACTTCTTCTCTGAGCCTCTCACTAATGTAAGAATTACAGCTGCACTGACCGCTGGTTACCAGAAGGAAAGCTTTTCAAATGCAACTTATGTGATATGCAATGGTAATCGCTGATTTGACAGGAAACCGTCCGGTCAAATGTGAGTCAGATTCGCGCACCGAGGGTTCTGTACAATATTATAAATATAATCTATAAATTACGATGTTAGACTGGGGTGAAAAATCAGCAGTTATTCTTTTCCGAAACTAAATATCTGGAACTTGATTTTTTCCTGTAATATATATTAGTACAAGTTATTATAATTAGTATTTTTGCAATCCCTTTCACATGATACCCCGCACCAAATAAAAAAAAAAAATTGAGTTTGTCATTAAATTTTTTTAAACTTCAATATAAAATTGTTTGAAACTTTTTTCACTGGGAATAGATGCAGGCAAATTACTTCTAAACTGTGCTAAATTTGAAGTCGATAGTGCTAGTGCTAGTGCTAGGAAAAACACGGGTGACATGCAGACAGACAGACGCCGAAGTCTCACCATAAGGGTTCATTGTACCTTTTAGGCACGGAACCCTAAAGATCAGATATACTATATATAGAAAGATATCATATTATTCCTGATATATGTATACATATATTTTTGTTTCGAAGCAATAAATAAATTGATGAACTTCAGATGTATTCAGAGTCTAAATTCATATTTCCTTATTATCGGATAAATTTGATTCTGACACCAAATCTGTCCTCATTGCGAAAAGCTATGCAAGGTGTATCAGTCAACGCATGCCAAAATAATAGGAGTAATAGATATTACTAAATCGTACTACAGGGCGGGGGGATCCCCACTGTTGTCGAGGTGCAGGGTTTTTCATAAATTCGAACTTTTCATGGTATTCATATTGTTATTGTATTTTTACTTTTTGATCTAATTAACAAAGCGTCATTAAACTTACGCCAAATAGCTATACTATCTCAATGTCCTTTCCGAAAATCTCAACAGTGTCCATCTATCTCTACCACTGCACGTACAGTCACTTGTGAAACTGAAAAATGTTCTGCAATTTCCTCAACTTTTCTCCGAAATTGACGTAAATAATACACCACTTTCCATTCGATTTTTTTCGGCTATGTGAGATCTATCACCCGTATTATTTTGGCATGCGTTAAATGATACACCCTGTATACGCCACTGATAATTTTTTTCATCTCATGACTAATTTTGGGACACCTTGCGTAATTTTTTTGAAATAAGTACAAAATGTGTTTTATGCTTGCCGTGATTGCATTTGACATCTTACATAAGCAAACGGGTAACGGAGATGTACCTACTCGTATACCTGAATTGTCTATTTTGTCCACTTTTGGTGTGTAAAACCGGAAAAAGGATTCGATTTTCGAAGATAGTTTGCAACAGTAGAAAAAATCGTTACAATACCTAAGCAAGAAAAGTTGAAAGTTTAAAAACTTTGATGAACATGTGCGAATTTCCCTTCATTCCTTTACCTAACATTTTCTACATTAATTATTGTCGGACAATTTGGCGAAATTTTTAAGTTTTAGATTAAAAAAACCGTTTCGAATAAAAGTATGAAGTGTGGCTGGTGGAGCAACTCGATAGGCAACCCATGCTAAATAGGTTTGTCCGAGCATAATACACCTTTCGTAAACATATGGTCGTCCATTTCGATAGACTCCACTATTTGCGGTAGCCTCTCCGCCTACAGTGTACATAGAACGTACCATTTCCTAAATAATATAGGGGAGACCAGTGCTAGTTGGCATAAATTTAAACTTATCGGTTTTTAAATTTATTCCATTTTGTCACCTCCTCACTTTAATTTTGCTTACGTTACACTGAACATTTTATGGAGTGTGCGTCTAGACTGCATGTATGATCAAATTAAGTGACGTCATCACAACTACGAAATTAATAAAACGCACAATGCCTACTTATCCATTATGCCAACGAGCCCCTGTCTCCTGTACTTATCATAAGAGAGTACCTATGTACATACATGATTGCATATCACAAAAAAAGGTAAAACCTTTCACATCTAGTGTCGTTAGTTGCTACCCCTTTGGCATCAGTTGCCAGTTATGAGAACGGCCTTTGTTCCCAAAGCACGAATGTTTTGAAAGCACGCAAAAAGTGAATGCATTGGTGAAAAATTTATCAGTTTCCGCTTAATGAGCCTATAGCGAAAATTCCTGTAAATTAGTGTAAATGCCACGAGCAACATTACGAGGTCATATCCTCATTAAATTGTTGTCATGGAAATAGACTTATACTTTACGCGGTGCTTGTCAGTGTTTCCGATTGATACTACCGCTACCAAAGCGGTAATTGAAAATCGCCATTGTTTTCACATAGAAAAGTTTTTGCCGAACCCCTGCCGCACGTTGAAAAAGACCCAAGCAAATGGGTTGCACGGTTCCACCCCCGCCGCTTTCAATGAAGTTAATTATTAATTTCGCGTAGCCAGGCTAGACCGGCGGCACGGGTGATATGATTTTTTCCGCGCCAAATGTCCGCCTTCGCTGCGTGTGGGAGACAAGGAGACGCGCTCTGGCTTGAAGGTATAACTACATCAAACCATCGCTGCCGGCTCACAGAGGTTTTGCCTGAAATTTCTAAAATTGATTAAAAGCCACCTGCGTTCGACTGTTTGCGTGCATGTGCACATATGGGTGTCTGTACGCGTGGGAGACGGCTCCTGTCGCCTGATAACGCCGCAAGCACGTCGCGTATAATAAAACACCCGCATAAATTGGGTAACTTTTGATAAAACACCTTTTCGTCGCGTTCATGCCTTCCCGAGTGGTTTTCATGAGCTTACAGTGCGCGCCCCGCGTTTGCGTTCGCCTTAACGCTACGCCTGGTATTATCGTAAGTATGAGTTTGGTTGCTTGGCGGTAATGAACATTTCGCTGAACTTATTTTGTCAGAAAAAAAAGGAAAAAGAGCAACGCTGTTAAATGTGGTGAAGTGATTCTTTAGTGCTATCTTCATTTTCGGAAGGAGATTTTGGCTACTCAGTAACTCAACTATTTATGCTCAGTTAACAGTGGTGAATTGTTTTGTGAGCCGTGCATGGTAATATTGATAATATGCAAACAGCAAGTACTTTTTGTATAGAAACTATTAAGAAAGGATTTTAAAATGAACGCTTGTTGTGTTACGAATCTCCCGCCTAAGTCGATCGATAAGCGTATAAATTTCTTGAGAATTAGTAGACAAATGGCGGAAACTCTGCTGTCTTAATTTAAAGGAAGAGTATGGCAAAAACTCGGTGTTGGAAATAAATGTTTTACCTAGTGATTCTTAATGGGTTAGGATAACGTTCCGGATTGAAAAAGCACTTGATTTACAAATGAGTTTTAAAAAAATACTAAATACCCGATCCGATCAAACTGCGGATAATATTTTGTTGTATAGTAGAACGATAACAAAAAGAAATTTTGTTTTAATATCATGAGCTGCAAATATCGTCAAAGCCATTTTGCCATGAAACTGACTGTTAATCACCTCTTTTTTTTATTTCCTTTAGCCACCCTATAAAGCACGACATACAACGGGGCTCGCCAACCGGACTCTGATGTGAGTGAGACTGGTTTTACAAACCAGATAAAAACTCGAAATTTTCGTGACAAAACTCTATAGGCCAGACGTGGCTATGTTTTTGTCTGTTACTATAAGTTCTCCTCAGGTTGAAAAATCTAGAGGAAAATTAGTAGATACCCTTTGTACCATATTTTCTAAACTACGATGAATTTGATAATGCCCATTTTTAATAATTAAGTTATTACATATGTTCAATGAGATTTGCAAAAGTCGAGTTTGTGAACTTGAACTTTGCAAAATTACAAGCTTTACATACAAACATATGTATGTACATACCTACATGTTTCGTTGAGGACTTCTGATATTTTGTTTAACATATCGGAAATATGCTTTGTTTCAGCAGGGGTGGACATTTTTACATAGCTTGGAAATTTTTTCTGACGCATCAGTCACATTACCAAATGTCTCTATTTTTTCAATAATTGAATAATTGCAGGTACTTGTACATGTTCGATTTATTATGTGCTGTCTAAGATTACATGAATACTTTCATAAAAAGAAACAATCATTTGATTTATTTAAGACTTTCGTACAAAAAGTCAAATATGAAATTGTGCATTGATTTGAATTATTTTTTAATACAAAAGTATACATTCTTCATTCGCTTTAATTGTCTGTAAAAAAAAGAGGAATATCCCATATGAACTTTGATGATTTGAATTTTGTGGAATTTTGTTAATATGTACAATTTTTAATTATTCGGTTTATCGAAAAATTCGAATTATCGGATATTGGATTCGATATTAGAATATCTAAAGCTACTAGCTTCAATTCTTGTATTGTAATTGAATTGTTTTATCGGGTCTGCTGAAGTTTTGATCAGTTGAATAATATAGGGTTCCCCAATAAGAACGTCCGAATTTTAAATTTGAATAAAACACACAATTTTCGAGCAAAAATGGTTCTGGTTGCTGTATTTGAAAGATAATTTTATGCGATTTATAATTTGAATAAAATATCGGCCAAATGGCCACCGCGGCTCCTCTTGCACACGTTCATCCGCTCACGCCAATTTTCGATGACTCTCAGCTATGGCTTGACGAATATTGGCTTCCAATGCCTCAAGAGTTGTAGTATGGTTGCTGTAAACCTTCGACTTGATGTGGCATCAAAGGAAATAATCCAAAGGCGTTAAATCACACGATGTAGGCGGCCAAGTGATGGGACCATTTCTGGAAATTAACGACTCACCAAACTTACCGCGCAATAAGTCCATGTTAAGTCGGGAAGTGTGAGGCGGTGCACCGTCTTGTTGGAAATAAAGGTCGTCCGCATAAATTTCATCAAATTCCAGGAAATCGGTCAACATCTTGTTATAGCGGTTGCTATTAATGGTAACGGCATATCCTGCCTCATTTCGAAAGAAATAAGGTCCGATGATTCCGCCATACCATAATCCACACCAAGCGGTCAATTTTTGTGGATGCAATGGTGATTCATGAACCATGATTCGGCTTCCAACATTTCCAGTGACCAATCAGCGTACTGACGACTAATGCGATGGTCGGTTGGCTTGGGTTTTTGTGCCAATTCCGTCTTATAAGAATGCAGACCCAAATCCAATCGCAAAATTCGCCAGGTTGTCATCTTAGATAGCACCGATTTTTGAGAACGGCACGGAACAGACGCATTTGAGTTTTCACGAACACTGGCTTGAACGGCGGCAATATTTTCTTCACTTCGGGCATTTATTTGTCTTACAGGCACCTTTGTATTGTGAAGAGTGAATTTACTTTCAAACTTTCTTATTATGCGTCTTATAGCGCGCTCAGAAGGAGCATTATGACGACCGTTTTTTGCACGAAGCGCTCTTACAGTACCGAGAAAAGAATGCGAATTTGCGTAATAATTTCAGACAATTTCCAAGCGTTGGATCAAAATGAAACGTGTCATGATGAAATCGCAAATCTTACTGAATATAACTGCATAGACCTGTTGAAAGACCATAAACAAATATGGCCGCCACGAGCTATCAAAACCAGGTCATCCCTATTGGGAAACCCTTTATACATATATGAACGCGGGTTCTAAAGTATTCTAGCTTGTCATGTGGCAGCGGCCAATCTTTGCCCCACCCTCCGCTTTGTAAAAAGATTTCATAATTGCATCTAGCCCATCTAACCAGTCTCTCCGTTTCACTCCCCCTCCCTTACCCCAAACTCTTCACATCATTCTAGATTGAAATGAATTATAAATATTGTGCTTAATAACATTCGATTTCTCTTTTGTGTTATGCAACAAAACACACCTGTTACAAAGACTAAACTTGAAAAAGGCAACTTTGTCGGATTTGTCTACATTTTGTAAAATCTGAAAAAAAGTGCTAATTTTTGCCGGTTTTTCCTAGATGACGGAGGAATTACAGTGTGACAATAGCTTGAATTTTTCACTACCCTACCGACCTATAAAACATATAAAAAATCAGAACTGCCGGAACTTTCGTAGGGTAAACCCCCTCTATTTAGTGGACTAGAAGAAAGATGGCAATCAATGAAGATAGCTACTGTCTGGTTAATTACTTAGCATAGCGAACATGAACGATTCAAGAAACGGAAGCAGAGCCTCAAAGTGGAGAGGCCTTGTTGATGCCCTAAACTCCTAAAGGGAGTTGAAGTGGAAAAATACTTGAGGCTGGTCAAAAGAAATAATACACTCATGTTATTATACTAGTTAAATTGCTTGCGTCCTAATATTCTAAAATTTATTTTTTGTCAAATGTATTCTTTCACTAAACTAATATTAAACGATAGCGTATAATCGAACTCTGTACACTATCTATTATATTGTTTAAATAAAATAGGAAAAGATGTAGGTAAATAACTAATATTTAACTGCAAGCATATAACCTATTAATTATGTCAAAATGGCTGCTATGTACCTACAATTATAAAATTATTATATTAGCAAATATAATACCACAAACGTATCAAATGGCATGTACAACAAGTTCATGTTTAAATAATAATTTTGGTTTTTAATAATTGTTATCATTTTTAAGATGTTCTCTTTCATATTGATGTAGTTCCATTCTCCCAAAGTGCTTAAGTGTAAAACCATGTTTCACCGACAAGAGTTAAATCAAGTTAAAAACTATTTAACAAACTTAAATGCATTCATTTACCTCCTCCCGTTATCCTTTTAGGCACTAATGTATCCCCTTTATTATTCATGCGCAATTTCGTTAATGGCTTCAAGAATATTTCGAACAGGTTTGCTTGAATTCAATAATCACGGCCTGATTTTCCATTTAAACACTTAAATAATAAATACCCGTTAAACGTTCACATTTTCGCAGATATGGGAATTCTTTGAAGTTTCATAAAACAATTTAGTAGTTCACGGATTTGCATGTGCTCCTTTCAATTAGTTTGGTTTTTACAGTCGTTTTGTTTTATCTCGAATTTTCATTGTAAATCGTTTTCAAGTAAAATGTAGTCACTTTTGATGAAACTTTTAGCGAAATTTGGCTTTATTGTGTTCCATGGCAAAATTGGTAAACGGAACATTAATGCGTTTACTCTTGTGTCCATCTGTCTCTCACAAGGGCAAAACGGTACAAGCCAGAGATAAGGGTATGTGATGAAAGCTACTAACCCATTAAAAACAACCATATTTTTCTAAAAATTATTTGGATAAATTTCTTAAAGAAAGAGCATTAAAAACTACCAAAATTACTTGTCCCACTTCATTCATTCGTAATGTACTAATCGGAAAAATCTTAAATAAATTGATTAGGGTCAACATTCTGAAGTAATATATATCAGGCCGGGTCTAAGAGGTTATGATAGAATGAAAACAGTTCCACCCCATCGTGTTGGGTGTCTAGTGAAAGCTAGAGTCCCATAGAAAACCAAAATGTTATTTTAATAATTTTTTGGTGATATTTGTTTTATAAAAAAATTGAAAACTGCGAAAATTGCCTGTCCGACCCTATTTTCAATAAAGTATTAACTGGACAAAACTGAAATGAAAACAAGTACATCACAACGTCAGAATTGATCAAAGAATATAGGCAACATTCTAAAATTTAGTATTATGAAGAAATCAAAGATTAACTATTCGTCGACTGAGAATTAATTGATTAAGATCATTTCTGGGGTTTTTTTCGACTCAAATGCGTGTATAAGGTATGAAGTATGTTAACGGGTTAATTAAATAGGCATAATGCGACAGATAAAAAATAGTTTAATATTTAACGACAAACTTTAAACTCGATTACCCAAAAATAGAGGTTGACTTATACGATAAATTAATTCTCAGTCCGCGAATTGCTAAACAAATTCCAGAAAACAGAAGTATCACTAGGCATTTACTTATTTTTTAAATACTTACCTACTTTCAGTATGTTCTGTATCAAAGTGCATTGGTGCGGGACACGCATTACGCGAGGCCCGACTCGCACTTGACCACATTTTCTTTAATTTCGTTAAATAAGTTATGGCCCAACTTAGACGAAGTTGTAATTAGATATTGGGATGTACAGGGTCCTTTAATAAGGACGCTCGACTTTTAGATGTAAATAAAACAAGTTGTGTGTGAGATATCTACTCCATCTTTATTTTATTTAAAAAAAAATTTTATGGCATTAAATGTGGAGTATAATGTTCGTATTCGGGAGGTCCAATTTTTGATGACTTTGTCGCATAAATGTGGCTCGATTTACTGGATGGCATCGATTATTTGTGGTTTATTCGCATAGACCTATGATTTAAGTCCCAAAGGAAGAAGTCTAAAGGCGTTAAATCGCATGACCTCGGTAACCAGTCTCAAATCGCTTGTACAGAATGTCCATCGATCCATGCGCTGTGTGGCCTTGTTGGAACCATATGTTATCGGTATCCATATCATCTAGTTCAGACCACAACAAATTGCTTATCATCGATATGTAACGCTCACCGTTGACAGTTATGGCAACGCGTTCCGTTTTTAAAGTAGTACGGACCGATGATTTCGCCAGACCAAAATCTGCACTAAACAGTGACCTTCTCGAGATGCATTTGGTGCTGGCGTATCTCGTGGGGATTTGTATCACCCCAAATCCGACAATTTTGCTTCTTCACATATCCATTCATCCAAAAATAGGCTTCGTCGAAAAAGATGATTTTTTTGGTGAAATTTGGGTCAACTTCCAACTGCTCCAGAGCCCAATCCTCGAACACGCGGCGTTGTCTGTGGTCATTTACCTTGACTGTCTGTCTTGGTCAGTTAGATTTTATACGGTCCCGACGCAAAATTCGATTCAAGATCTTGTGAACGCCGAGAAATAGACTGCTTCGGGTTTTCTCGTATACTTTAACGCACAGCAGCGAATGTTTTCAGCAGACCTTACGTTTCGGTGACGTACGGTTGTTGGCTGATTATTCACCGAAACGCTTGACTCGAATTTGGCAACCAAAAGTCAAATAGTCGACTCGGCAGGACGGTTGTGGCAAGGATAAAAATCACGTGTTGCGCGGAACGTTTCTCGAATAGAGCACTGATTTTGATAACAACATTTTATGATTTTCACACGTTTTGCAACGCTATAACCTACCATGGTGATGTGCCATACCCCACCTCACAACAAAGGCAGATGTTGCTAGAAAACAACCTAAAAAATTTCGAGCATTCATATTGAAAGACGCTTTATAACTATAAGTAGTTAAACTCCGGGTAGAAGGATTTGACCGATTGACCCTGTCTTATAAAGCACACCTCACTTTACAACAATACCCCGACTGAGGTATGTGGTTGAGTCGATAAGAATTTTACAAATTTAGAAAAACATAAATACAAATATTCAAATGTAAATGGCTAATAATAATGAACAGATACAAGTGGGGCATGTCAGTAGAAAAGATATGTGGACCAAGTGGAGTCATAAAAATGATGAATGGTAATTCTCCTTAGGAACCGGGAGTCTTGGTAAGATATAAAGCGGCATTTCAGGGAACATCAAAATTTAATGAAAATTGAGAGCTGCAGAGTGTAAAAGATGCATAATTGAGGAAAGTAGCGAACATTGTATGAAAATTGCATGAGGAAATATGCTTCCGCTGCTGTAGATGACGAACTTACTGAAGGGAAGCCTGTGAACAGATGCCTGTCACCGAATGATCAACAACAAAATATTATTAAAATATGAAAATAAAACCGACTACACTTTAATATTTTAAATATATGTATGCATTGTATTTACTATTTGAATGGGTGCCGTCCGCCTTAACTGTAATATTAAAATTTAAATAAATTTCTTAGTTAGTACCTACCTACTTAAAATATTAAACTGGCCTTGTTTTTGGTAGTCTGTTTTTTTCATTTTAAATAATATTTTTTTTCAGTTTCAGATAACATGTAGAGTAGGTATGTAATGTCATGTAGTACTCATTACTCGTAATTTGTTATAATACCACGATGATAGTATTGGGTTTAGCATGACGTTACATAGTTTATCATACTCTACTCGTCAAACCCTTTCATTTGATATCAAAGAGAGTTGTTTAAACTACAGGATGCGCAAACCTCCTTTTGGGGCAGTCGGGCAAAAAGAATAATACAATTTTCAAAGAAGTACATAAATTGGCGACGAGTTGTTCTTGCGAAGCAACAAATTATGTGTAATACTGTCCTCACAACATCTTCACACCCGAATGCTTGGAAAATAGCAGCAGTTATTCGTAAAGAAAAAATGACTACACCAACTGAGTTCTCTGATTTTTGGCCTAACAGGAACTGTACTGAAATGAAAATGAAATTTGTTGGTATAGGGTTTACAGGCAGGTTCATTATTTTATTGAAAAAAGTTGATTGCTGTCACCTTGGTAGTCAGGAATCCGTCCTTAACGAAGTTACGAGTCTGACTTTATTGTAAATAACAACTATCTTTCGCGCTACTCCTAATAATGATGATTTTGCTGTAAATCGTTTTAATGGGCTGAATAGCAATTTCATCATTATCAAGACTTTTCAAAAGCCAACCGTGTCAAACTCCTCTCCAAATAAAAAAAAAACAATCTCGCAAGCCCTGCTTGTAGTCTTCTTAGGAGTTTGCTTTACAGGCGTTAGCATAAGGTCGTGATAAATAATAATATACATATCTGATTTTGCTGAACTTAGTTCTTAGGCGTTACACAAGGTTCCATACTCGGCCCTTTGCTCTTTAACTTTGTACATACATATATAAACGACTTGCTGGGAGTTGCACTCCTAATGTCAAATATCGTTATCAATGCGTTTTGCTGCATTAAGAATAAAGTTGTCAATCTTTTCTGGACCACTGCTTAGGTACTATTTTCTACTACTACAAAAATATGTTATCTCCATTTGAGTTTTGCATCATTAACCAGCCGTGATACTAAGGACTATTACTTACGGAAGGTGAATTTGCTACATTTTGAAACTGTAACTTATTTTGGCCCCAAACATTAAGTACCCCGTCTGGCCTCACCCTCCCCTGTGTTTATAACCTATCACATCACCTGAAATTGATTTCTTTTAAAAGAAACACCCTACCGTGAAAGAACCACAGTTCAGCTCTCAGTCCCTACCTTAACGTTTCCTTCCCGCACCTGCTTCCCTCTCAGCGAAAAGTTTCCGCATTAAAAGCATAACTAAACTGTGTGAAGAAAAAGAACTTTGAGCAGCCGGAGAAAATTACAAAGTTGAATGGTGAAAAGAAGAAATACAGACGGATCTGAACAAATTCCCAGATGCGAAAAGTCATTTCTTATGAAAATGATAGCCTTACTTTACACTTTCTGGACACACAGATGCAATCTTGCTAAGCAGATCCCGCGCACAATAACAGAGCCTTATAGTAGCGACACATAGATACGAGTACACCTACATAGGCCAGCAAATTTAGCCGCCGAGTATCGTTTTATTCTCTGGGGCAACTTCAGTCATAAAATCGATTTTAAATCGTGATTTCCGTGCGGTGCCCTCGAGATTTTCTCCGTCTCCCGCAAACTTCACTTATCAACTTCATTGCGGCGCTCTCCCAGGACGGTCGGCTTCAATAACAATTCATACGCCCTTAATTTTATCGGACGGACGCAGTCTCAGAAGTCACTTCCACGGCTCGACATTTTCCCTTACACAATTTACTGACCAAAGCCGCAAAAAATAATAGCAATTGCTCAAAACAGAAACGGTCTCGGAAGCCAGCAGTAGGTATTGGGATCGTTAATAAGTATTCTTGATACTTGCTGGCGCATTTGGGCTTGCCTTAAAGCTTTTTCAATTGAAAGCAATCGAAATTGCTTAACCCTCGATAAGGCCTTAAAAAATCACCCTCGGAAAACATAGAGACTTTATTATGGGAAATGACGTTGAACGGCAGAAATTCAATTTTGAACAAGGTGTTTAGATAAAGTACTCTGGTAGGCATAGAAAACCTAAGCATACAGAAGTTCCATACCGAACAACAATTTTAAATGCTTTTTCCTGTTACCGATGCATCCACTAAGCTCACACAACCGAAAGGGAAAGACCATGCCGTCCTGCCTGCTCTTTGAATGAGAATACGGTGGATGCATCGCTAATAGGGGAAAGTGTTTTCAATTGTGCTTCGGAATAGAACTTCTTTATGCTTAACTTTTCTATGGTCTTTTTCTATACTAATAACCTTGATGGAGTATCAAGTTTCAGCTAGGGACCATATTAGCACAGATATGTAATGCAGAAGCCCAGTCGAATAGGGCAAAAAAATGCAAAGTTGCTGAATTGCCTCGTCTTCCCGAAACAGTGGAAGCTTTCCTTGATACGAGTAGTTCACTTGCACAAGAAAGGCAAAAAATGCGACATTTCAAACTATTGACCTATTCACGAACTTATGCTGTTTGCTTAAGGGTTCATCCTAGTTTAAAGGCCTGAAAATTAAGCTTTTTTTGAGAATTTCTTTCACAGTCCCTAAATTACATATCGTTTTAATTCTTTTTGGGCTAAATAAATACATTCTTAAAAAATACGAAACAATATTTTTTTTTATTTTTCATAACAAATACATTCAAAATGGCGGAATTCGTGTAGGCATATAAAAAAAAGCGATGTCAACGGTGTTGTTGATTTTTTAGTGAAGATTAGCCTGAAACACAAAAACCAGCAACATTTAGATTCAGTGTGCCAGTGGCTATCGTGTATACTAGAATTATTAATTTTTATGCAAAAATAACAAAATGGCGGTAACTTAAACAACAATTTTCCAAAAACGTGTTTTTTTTCATGATTTTTCGGTTAAAAAAAAATGAACAAATTAAAATTTTGACATAATTCTAGTATACACGATACCCATACATGTCACAAATGTGTAGTAAAAATTTCAGAACGATCGGTCTAACCGTTCCGGAGAAAACTACAACACCGTATAAGAAAAAGTGATTTTGAGAAAAACGCGTGTAAAGTTTTTTTGTTGAAATATCATGAAAAAATTGTACTTGCGCAAAACGAGACTAACGTTCAAATAACATACACATAAAATTGTTGGGTATTAGAATAGACTAATATAACTTATTTTCAAGTATAAATAGGACAGTTGTTTGCATTTACAAAGCCGAGAGCACCGAAGAGAAGCGAAACAAGCGCTCATATACTCAATAGCACGCCGGAGAGCGCGCTCGAATAAAATCGAAAAAATATAGTTAGACTGCTCCTATCTTTATGAAATTTTAACATGATATTTCTGAAGTGATTTACTTTCGAAATTCATCAAAAAAAAAAAAAAATTTTTTTTAAGTTGGTAAACTAGGATGAACCCTTAAATTTCTACTCGACAAAAGAAGGGTTATGTGTTTATCAATCTATATAATGTTTGTTTGTACGGATGTTACGGCCTAGAGCCCCACTAGCTTATCCGAGTTGGACAAATGAGGGGTCGCTAGAATTGTATTACTCCTCCGGGTGTCATAGGCTATACAAATTTACAAAATGGTGGCCACCATAAATAAAAATGTCTGTCAATAAAAAAACAAATTTCACCAAATATTATTAATATGGGTATGAAATGAAAGCGTTGGACGAGCACAATATTGTAAACTATGTGACGTCATTCTAAATCCAATATGGCGGATGCCCGAAGATTGCGGATTACCTCTTTTTCACAACATCCCCGATGTGGATATCAACTCAAAGGGTTTGACGAGCAGAATACAACAAGATAAGTGACGTCATTCTAAACTCAATTTGCTGTACGCCCCAAGATGGCGAATGACATTTTTCTTCACAACACCTTCACATGGGTATCAAATGAAATGATTCGATGAACATAATACGACAAATTATGTCACGTTAATGTCATAGGACAACAAAGACAATTTCTAGACGTATCATCCTGATATAACGTAATTGTAATTTTATAACAAGTATGAGCTGTCTGCTTGATTATGTCATGACATTACTTATCTACTACATATTATCTGAAACATTATTATTAAAAAAACAAAAAAAAAACCGAAAATAGAAGAAACGAAAAGTATGAAAATAGGAAAATATTCATTTTTTCTTTCCTTAATTCAAATCGCCACATATGTAGGTACGGTGATGTTCAGCGTATAGCCGTGATTGCATCCCGTTCTGCCCTACTTACATAAATATTTTATTATTACGGTATGCAACCACGGCTATACTCTGAACTTCACCATACCTATGTGTCGATTTGAATTAAGTAAATAAAGAATGAATATTTTCTTGTTACACACTTTTTGTTTTTTTTTCTTATAATAATTTTTTTAAGGGGTTATTCTCATGTGACCACTTCGAAAAATTTGGAATATTGGGAATATGCTGTGAAAAATTCAGACCGAAATTCCTAGTATTAAATAAGTTACAACTAATTATCGCCGCCGCGCCAGGTCTGCTGCTGCTACATTTTTATTGTTTTCACCGGTCTGTTATACCTGCGTACGGAGTTTCTGACGGTCAACTTTAGTATATTACCTACGTGTGTATATGTGGAATAGTGTATATAAAGTTTTGTCGTGAATTGTGAAATTGTATGGTCCAGGCATAGCAGATTAGTGTAAGTATAAATTTTCCACCAAAATTCTGCTCTTGAAACTTTAAACGCGTTTTAATCGAAACGTCATTTTCTAGAACGGCCATGGTCCTAACAAAAAAACTAATCGACCGATTGCTTTGAAATTTATATATGTTCTTCTACCCATTAATAGTTATCGTAGGTACCAGAATTGTTTATTTTCGAAAATATGTTCTTACTTTTTTTAAACGATTTTTACCAAAAAAAACCAAGATTTTCGTAACTTTCTTTTCTACAGTCCGCCATTTTTTTGTTTTTCAATGAAATTGATTAGTTCTGGTACCTACGATAGCGACAGATGTACTGAACAATAATCCATTCGATTTTTTCATTTCAGATAACATGACCAGCCGCTTTTACCATGGCCAGTGACCTGCTTTTTGTTTTGGTGTCTAGTTTAATTAAAAAAAAAATATAAACAATGTAAAATTAGCAAAAATAACAATTTATTTATATAGTTTAAGATACAAATAAAAACATATAAGAAAATTAAAATGATTGAATGTTATTGTCTTATAAAAAAAAATTCCCAAAAAAGAGGTTAAATTCATGCGTTCACATGAGAATAACCCCTTAAGGTCTGGTCTACGACGTTTTATCCTTCCATTGGAAACCTTTCTTAAATTCTTTCCAAAACAGCTTTATCAAAGGTAAGTCCACCAATACCAACCTGTTGGAATGCAGATGGACTGCATTTTCACTGATTTTAGCAAAGCATTCGATAAAATCAGTCAGAACATTCTCATTCACAAGTTATCCGTTCTCGGCTTTCCTGCTATTTTTATAGACTGGCTTCATTCTTACTTAACTAATCGTACGCAGCGAGTCAAATTTCGCGAAGCTCTTTTGGACGAAATAAATAACGTCTTAGGCGTTCCTCAGGGCAGCCATCTCGGTCCTCTCCTCTTCATTATTTACATTAATGATGTATTCTACACCCGAATAGAGTCCGCCCTAAAGGGCCTAAGCTATACTTCTGTGCTTCCAGAAATGCCAACTTATCACATACCTAGCCACTTTTTTTCGAAATTCGTCAATTAACCGCTCGGCTGGCGAAATTTTTAACAATAATTTTCTTAATAAAGTTCAACCATATTTACTTTATTCTTCACAGTTTTTAAGATATTTCGGTTCAAAAAAGTGTGCGTCAAATTTTCGAAAACTCATACTTTTTTCAAAATGATTTTATGAGGCGTAAATCATATTTAAATAAACACTTGACCCCGTGTAAAAATTAAGAAAATCAAACTGGTCTGCAGTTATTTATGGAATAACAGTTTATAATCCAAAAAGGACAACAGATTGAACTACGCCCCAATAAGGCTAAAAATACTTTAGCCATCTCAATACTAAGTATTCCCCGAAGAGCTATCACCACATCGATCTGAACTGTATAAATTTTCTGAATTTGATTTTACCGCAGCAATTTGCTTCCAGATAAAATCAGATTCGGAGATGTATGAGTAAACATCGAACATAGTCTTCAAGGGCGAAAAGTCCGCCCCGCATTTGAATATCTATTAAAAATCCCGCTGAGCATAAGTTCCAGAGATTTGGTGCTGGCAGTGCCCAAAGTTGTCAATTGGGATAACTTTCCCCGACGAAGCAAAGGACGGGGCCCGGGTGCCCGAGGGGACGAACAAGTGGAATGAGGGCCGATACCCCGCTATCGGCAAGAAAATATTTCTTAATTCAAGTCAAACATGACAGACAATTTCTCAATAGACTTGCTTCAAAATTCAAATTTTATTCAAAAGCAACCCCCGCATTATACGACGACGGACGAAGAACCCGGCGGAGGGCCGGGCAGGCACACATTCCTGTGTCTCCTTATACTTTGTGTAAACTTCTTTCAGAACAAAAGCATGCCAATAATTTATCAGTTCACAAAGGGCAAACGACGGCCTCTATCCTCTATCCGTGGCAGACCCCTGTGCGTCCCATGTGTCCAGAGGGAACCGGGTATCTTTTCTGTCATCAGTTTGTGGAAGCGGAAATATTCAATAAATCATTGATCCTGTTGGCAACCTATTTGTGCGGTCGGCGAGATGCCATCGCACGGACTTATCCCTTATACCCTTTTTGGGGACAGCGGGATTTCGAACGCCACTTTTGATGCTGCCGGTCCGCTGAGTATAGACGCTTAAGGCTAATAATAAAATTAAACGAGGATTTTCGGCAGATATATCCGACCAGATTCCGAGCTTGCGCCAGCTGCCAGGATGACAACGAAATGGCCCATTTCGAATTATACGCCCCCACTCGACCTGCATCGCTCTAAAATTCGTTTATGATGCCAATAATGCGATTTTATTGCAAGGAGTATCGAAGACAGCCCCGAGCGTTTCATCCGTCATCAAAATTTAACCTGTGCTTGCAATGCGGCTGCAATCACTTCACATCCCCTTACCGCGCTTTTATGCCCCTCTGACGGCTTTACGTTTATGACTTTCATAAATATACGATCTGCTCGGAAGACGGATTCCGGCGCATAAACACGTAAAAATTGGATGGAGTCTATTAAACGATAGTAATGCCGCCACCACGAGTGCACTTACACCAACACCTCGCCACATTCACTTGATAATTTCACACGCGTTTTTTATGGGGGAGGGCGGCATTTTGGGGTGCTGGGCTATTTAGTGCTTCACTAATTTCACTTTTTATTGATAATTTCTGCACGCCCTAATTCCAATCAGATTGCCGAGTGCATATGTGGCTGAGATAAAAGAAATGGCTGGAAAGGAGGGTTACGGCCATAAACTGCCATACTGTTCCATTACACTTATAATCAAAACCACCAGAAAGGGTTTGGCGCTGTTACGTAAATTTGCCGAAGTAGATAAAATAAAACACGTCACTGTTTTACCACTGGGCTTCTCATACATAAAATGTATCTGCTGCAGATAAAACACATGGAAGTACAATTTGCTACTAGCTTCGTTATAGTGAGCCCAAATTCTATTTCAAGTGCTCGAGTTCATAAAATCGATATTGTCTTCCATCTCCCATCACTTATAGAACTTTACTTTACACCTTGTGGACTAACGCCTTCACAGAAGCCATTCGTTATCTTAATCTCTTTCGTAGACTTCACCCCCATTGTTTGGGACACAGTTCTTTGAATTTGGTAAAATATTACTTCAGTAGAAATTGCAAATTAAATAATAATGTCATCTAATATTATGCTAGAGGCTGTTGTGATAAAAGTGATAATATGAGCTGAGAGGACCTTGTATGCACTGTGCGTGTTCGGAGACCATAATATATATTATATATACATATGTTATGACACTTGAAAAGGTTTCACACAAGTGCATTGGTATGTACTGTACACTGTACAGGGCGTTTCACGTTCCACCTAACGTCTGCCAAAAATAATGGAGTGATAGACCCCACATAACCCCAATGGTATGGCAAGGGGGTGCTCTCTACCGTTTGGGAATAACAGGGTGATCGGTAATTTTATCTTTCGATCTACTCAACGCAGCGACATATATCTCACGTCAAACAACTACTATCTCAAGGCTGGCCCCCATAGAATCCGGCAACGACAAACGAAGCGTCGCCTTTGCCACAGAGCTTGAGAGCTTATTAAAGCATTTTGAGTCCGGCAAGAGCGACCCAAACCCATAGAATCCGTCGACGCATCCGCTCCCGATCAGCTGTTTATGACAATTCGACACCAACCGTCAACTGGCGCAGTATACTACGAAGGTGAATTAACCAGGTAAATCTAGTACCAATTCGTCAAGAAACTAGACTAATGAATTCGGGAAAGACTCGGCACCCTCCAGGAAATCCAAATGAAGAAACAAGTAACCGAATAATTACAAAATCACCAAAACAATTCACAGATATCAAATTGAAACCTTTACTTGTCAAAAAAAACAGCTGATGCAGCGAATCCCAACTGGCAGTTGTCAAAGGTCTCTCAGAAAAAGCTCTCTCACGCCGGATTGCCGCAACGAAATATAGAAGGTTCCTCTAAATTTCTCTACGGCAACGTACTGCCGTTGCGTCGGCTATGGGTTAGCTCCCATATGAATGCATGTATTCAATAGTTGTGCGGCGACGTTTGCCGTTGCCGGATTCTATAGCGACCTGCCGTGCATTTCAGGTAATTTCAGGGCAGTTTTTTTTCAATTTCGCAAGTGACTATACCTGCAGTGGTAGTGGTAGACCAACCCTGGTGGTATTTATGGAAAGGTAATATCACTGCGTTGAGTAGATCAATATATGTATAAACATAAAATAACAATGTTCATACCGAATTTACGAATCACCCTGTAACTCCCAAACGGTTGATATTGCGCCCCCTCCCATTTTTTTGGCAGACGTTAGGTGAAACACCCTGCATAGTACATACTCCCTGCAATACCTAAGTCAAGTTTAATGTGGGCTTCAGGCTACTTTAATAAAATTATTGATACTGGCAAAGGAAAAACTAAAGTTAACAAAGGTTGATCAGGCAAGTGCGAGTCAGGCATTCGTACTAAGGGGTCCGAATATTTGCCGCGAAATAAATGACTGTAATTTAAAGAAAATACTTTTTATGTGATATAACTACAAATAAACAATTTTCGGACTTTTTCCTTTACTTGTGATATGAGACCTTGCTTTTTGCGAAAATTTCATGATTCTATGTCAACGGGAAGTACCCTATAGGTTTATAGGTTTTGATTTATTTGCGAGTGTCTAAATATGCGTCATAAATGGCCGTATTTTTTGATTGCGTTGACTTAGAAGCTTGATTTCACATTTTTACAGCTCTAAATGACCATAGGCCTAAGTAGGTATTTGATATTATTTTCAACTTGATATCTGCACGCGTTCCTAAGAAAAAGGGTCTTGACAGACAGAGAGACAGACGGACAACAAAGTGATCCTATAAGGGTTCCTTTTTTCCTTTTGAGGTACGAAACCCTGACAAGAAGAAGAGATCAATCCATACATATAAACTGTTTTTACCATATTTCAGTAAACACAAAAACATTTACATTTTCGAGTTTATATTTTATTTGTCGATTAAAACACCTGTCTGCGAAACAATATTTTTGCCAGTGTAATAGAACTAGGTAAATCCGATAAAATGTTTTCTGTAGATTACGAATCCGAAAATCTAAATCAAAATCAAAATAGTCATTCTCCGTTGCAATATTCGAAAAACAAATATGCAAGAACAATGCTTACTTAATCTAACTTTACTTCCTCAGGATGCTTCAAATTCTGACCTATGTAATATGTCCCAACAAAAAATCTAACCTTTAATTAGTATTTAAATCAAACCGTGGGAAATGTTTATTGTTTTACAAAGTGTTGATGAGATGAGATGAAACAATATGTCAGTCAAATTTCCACCGCCGGCCGGCCCCGTTTAATGAAAATTTGGAAGACGTTTTGGAGTAAAGATGTATTGCACGAATATAAAATTCGTTTTCTTCCTCGAGTCCTTTTATCGCTTAATCACCCTGAGAATATTCACAAATAACCCAAAGTGAGAAGTCGAAACAGGTTGAGAGATGACACGATCGGCGAACTTTGACCCCTATTCTGGGAAAGTTATACATAGTTATAGATCACTCTTTATATCTTGTGATTTTGATTGTGAGTTAAAAGCTTCTAGTACGGACCAGTAAGCTCGGTGCCTTAATATGATAAGTTGCTGACAATCTAAGACATAAGAAAATTGTATCTTGTGATCTGCATATGTACATACGACTGGTTATAATTTTTCTAGAATTGTTGGCTTGCAAATTGATCTGGAAAATTGTTCTACCTAAGGTGTGGCAGGTTGCACCATCCTGTTGTAACCACATGTCATTTATGTCCATTCTATGTAATTATGAGTGAAGATTATGCACGTCAAAATGAACCCGTAACTTACGAACTGCCACTGAGTTCATTTTTGTAATATTTTCTCCATAAAATCAGACTAAAGGAATCCCATGAAAAATAGTAAAATTTTGGGACAGGGAAAGTGATATGCATTATACATATATTTAATTTTTTTTTTTAAACTAAAACAAAAATTTTTCGGTGATAAATTAATATAGATATAATACTTATTCATGTCTCTTACAGATGAATCACCCTATCGAGTTTTACATGTTCTGGGTAAGTACTTTTCTGTGGAATTATTATGTTCATTAGTTAAGTCATACAGTGCGTTTACACCGGTGCATCAAATTCTCAAATTGATGCACCTTGCATTATACCCTGACAACTATTATTTTGATTCGGGGCAATCATGGAAGTTGAACTATTATATATAATTTATAGTGCTGTTTTCTGTGGCAGATCCAGAGAAAATTCTGAAGGAGGGTAATATATGTGTATTTTTGTATGTAGCCGCCATCTACTTCGGTATCCGTTTATAATGGATGAACTAAACGACTAATGGCTCAGGATGGGCAACGAGAGTAAATCTGATGGAGCTCTTCTTTCGAGGTATGTACGATGGACCACATGGTCTAAGTGCTGAGCACTTTTGCTCGCCTTACGAAAACCTACATCTATATCTAGTACGTAACTGCGTTGACGGATATAGAAACCCAACCAATTCTCTAAGGTTCGATCGTTATAAGAAACTTGTCGGGGTATAAGCGGCGTTGTATAAATGACTATTCATTTGCATTAAAATTGGATTTGGGTTTTTATAAAAGATTCGGAATCAGCATCCTTAAAAACGACCTAGTGTTGAGTTTCATGGCAATCCCTTGAAGTTTAACTTTTTCGACAGACATTTTGAGTCTGCCATTTTGAATTTTTGTAGATTTCAATCCTAACCCCAAAGACGTCTCTATATTAAATTTCGTGAAAATTGCTAAAATTGAGGAATTTCGGAATGGTGGATCCGCCTTTTTGAATTTGGAAATTTTAATGGCACATTCGAGATGAGCGACCCCAAAGAACATACAGTGTGGATTTTTAATTTTTTTTAATCACATGGCTGGAAAGTTAGAGGAGGGGACACTTCAGCAGCCTATATCTCGCGAACTATGCACCTAAGGAAAAATATCTCTGTGACATAGGGACAGGACGAAATTGTAAGGGTTCCGTTTTTGCCATTTGACTACAACGGAATCCTAAAATTAGAAACTGCGGAACTTAACCGATTGATTCTATAAAACTTATAGAATCACACAGCGATGGATGTTAGTAAAGTTTCTCTTGGATAAACAGTAGGAGTTGAAAATAAGTGCTTGTTTACCTGCTTGTTTGGGGAATTACAACCCGCGTTAGTGTATGTTTATAATATAATATTTAAAATGTTGAAACTCTTTCTTTCAAGCACGAAGTTTTAAAAGTTTATCCTCGAGCGTGGGGGGGCCTGAATCCGCCACTGCTGTTTTAAAGAAGAACATAATATGGTTTAATCGTTTAAAACCATTGAAATCCAGTGCAACCCACTTCTTACTATTAATGTCACGCCAAAAAGTAAATAAAAGAGTTATAAAGAATTGCAATACCTATAAAAATGTATGTCAGATTTAAGGTTATGGAAATATATGGAAAAAATTATTGTATCCTTATTTTCAAGATGGTGGTCGAATAATTGAACAGCCAGTTTCAAACAACCAATTTTAAATTTACGCTCCACCTCACCATTAAATCCAGAAAGGAAATAGCTGTCTACCCATATCACCCAATATACACGTGTCTCGTGATAGATTGACTGTACCTAATACATAGTACTAAAGCCTAACAAATAAAACTATGTGTGAGTGTGTTGTCACACCCGTCTAATGTGCATGCTGTAGCGGCTACTCGGATATTGGAGCCGTTATCTTGAATTTCAAAATATCGCTGGCAGATTCCAAACCACCGACCCCTATATATTTATTTACGTGGATAAAGTTCAGCATTTTCCACTGTACTATTCCCCCTCAACAACACGATTTATCGCCATTATCACTTCAAAAAAACGCAATTCCAATTTTGCGTCCGCAATATTGAAGCTGCCACTTTGAATTTCTAAACTTGGGCACCATATTCCAAATCAAAGACTCCAAAAACCCTCGCATATCAACTTTCATTAAAATCTACTTTCAGGGGCGCGTTTCACTTTTTCGTTAAACGAGTCCATTGCCACATAAGAACTACATATTCACTTTAATAGTAAATTCACTTGTGCTTTTTTGTAGCAGGTCCTCGCTCCAGGATGCTGCATATGTATATACTCCTAGATGGACAACAACTCAAATAAATTTTAAATAGGCAATGTTCTTAATAATATCACACCACAAAAGTAGGATAGGTTTACTGTAATTGTTATAAAAAAATCACAACACTGCAAGACATATCATCTGAAAGCACAACGAATGCTGCTGTACCAATAAAATAATTGTAAACATACGAAATTTGGACAAAGCATACAACCGAGGGCAACAATCAATACGTTCTTGCTGGTGTCTTCAGTACATGGCCAGGGGACAGTATGCCTTGAAATTTAATTAAGGACATAATTTCTATCCAAATCCTAATTGGACTTAACGCAGTCAATTAGTTACCGAGACATACCTGCCTGTGCTTGGAATTAGTGGGCGTGCTTAGACCTGTACGGCGCACTTTAATTTTAATAAACCAAGCTAAATCGTTGATTAAAAAAAAACCAGTGTGGCTGTCATTTGTAAGGACTTGCGCCACGACG
Source organism: Neoitamus cyanurus (assembly GCA_947538895.1). Lineage (NCBI taxonomy): Eukaryota > Metazoa > Arthropoda > Insecta > Diptera > Asilidae > Neoitamus > Neoitamus cyanurus. The sequence continues at coordinate 30,392,967 of OX384541.1, read as the reverse complement.
GGGAAAAAGGGAGAGATAATCCTCACCGTGCTAGCTGTAATTAATTTGAATTATTATATCAGTCGCAAACTAATTTTGTTTAGTCTGGCTACACGGCATGTCGTAGGCCTGCATCATTGTGAATGGTGAGGTGGTGAATGGGCGGAACTTGGGCGCCTTCTCAGGGATCCCGGCTCCCGACTACTCCCCGAAATGAGGGCACCACATTATTTCCAAAATAATGCCCTCGGGAATTTATGTGTGTTCGTCCCTGTGGCGGTGCGGACATAATCATCAATTCCGTGGATAATACCAGCCCACCCTAAGCCGCATAAGCAGCCGGCGGACGTGCATTGCATCTCGATTGACTTTGGCTGCTATAAAGTCCTCAGAACGCGTACTGTCCATTAAAACTTACAGTGCGTCCGCCGCCGTTCGCGAAGCGTTCATCTTGGGTGGCCCCCGCTCCCGCCCAGGGGCTGCGGCCCTGAGCCGGCACGGCCACATGCCATGGCAGCCTGTCCCTGCTGCTATTTTTATGACACATATTACCACTACAACTGTTCAAAGGATGTCGATTTTAAATTCCTATGAATATTTATTGGCGCCCGAAATTAAATTTTTCTTCCGTAGGAAGGAACTTTTGTGGAGCAGCCGAGCAGCCAGCTCCGCCACGGGAAGATGAATGAATTTTAATACCCCATTCCGGCGCGGATATGTGTCGCTCGGTGAAACCATGTGCCACGTCCACGAGTGCCTATAACTCATCTATAAAGCGATTCAGGGGGTGTTACTCAATTTTTAGTAGTGGAAGGAATTGGAAAAATCTTACTCGACCTCGTCCTCCACTCCGGGTAGCACGTCTGATTCGGGTATTGTCCCCGTCCTTTATTCAGCTCGGCCGGAACGTCTCTCAAATATTTCCTTAGCCAGACGGTTCAGGTCAGGAAGTGTATTGGTGCTGGGCGGATATTTACATACGGATCCTTTGGCAGCCGGAATACCATATACCGCATCCACAACTTCCTACTCCGTAAATCCTTGTTTCCCATTTTCGGACAGGATCTGATTTAATTAGCTGTCCCGATCAAATTTGATTTTACTTCAAGAAAAGGGGCTCTTTGGGAATTTTTCGGTGTTTACGTACAGAAATTGTGTAACACGTTCCTACAATAAGATTTTCTTTTTGGATCAGATTTCTGAATTGCTCATATTTTAAAGAGGCGTAAAGGGGAAGAAATTCATAAATAATTTGTGGGAATTTTGTTAGTTTTGTTTTGAATTTCTTACATGTGTTTCTTATCAACTTGCAAAAATTACATACCTTAGTTTTAGAATTTTGTGATCATTTTTACAAGCTCTTATTTAACTTGCAATGTTAGTATGTATGTATGTTAGTTTGTTTAGGTAAAATCTTGCAACTGAATTTTAAAGCAGTTATCCCCAATCGATTGAGCTGAAATTTTGCATACACGTTTAGTTTGGATGACAATACATGTTTAGCTCAGTGACATCATTCTAAATTAAATATGGCGGACTCCCAAAGATGGCGGACTAGTATTTTTTTATGCACCCCCATGATATGGGTGTCAATTAAAAGGGTTTGCTGAGAACAATAAGAAAAATATGTCGTCACTCTAAATTCAATATGGCAGACCCTTATTTTATTCACCTTCACATGGCTAATGCACTTAATATTGGATTCCGAGTGACGAGGGAACCGTTCAACGATCAACAGCACAGGTATACGCATTCAATAATGATACCCGGTTCTAATGTCTGGCATAACGGATAGTACGCCTTGGTTGGCTTCATAATATTACTTGTGTAATTTGGAGAGATGGGCATCATTGGTTTGGAGAAGGAAAGCTCCAAAATGAAACCCGGAACTGTATTTCGTTAGGCACAAATAAGCTTCAAGCTGAAATAAGTGGCTGGCGCATCCAACCACCCATAGGCTAGACGGCGAGGAGTTTTGGGTGTATTTTTCGGGCACAGGCGAGATTATTGTTGGAATCGCTTCGTTTTATGGTGTAGTTCAACCCCCTAAGTTTGCTTACAAATTGTTGGTGTGCTTGATTTTATAATTAACTATTAGTTAGTTAATATTAGTGACGAAAATAGTGTTTTTTTCTCTATTTCCTTTAATATCTCCGTTCCTCTTGACTTTTAGTATAGCATCTGCATTGGAAAAGTGTTTTTTATGAAATTTCCTAAACAATAAGCACTGACAGAGGTCGCTAGGTGCAATTGTTAACTTGCAAATAGCCCCGAAAGTAAAAAAAACACGTTTTTTCACTATTTTTTTACTAAAAAAAGTAATAAAAAAAAATGAAAAAATTATTATTATGCACTGATTCTTGTAACATTATAAGTTGCTAATACTAACTTTTTTAAATGTCTAATAAATCAAAAATATTTTGCTTGATAAATAGCAATAGAAACTGTATGTATAAAATCGTTTAGAATTAATTTTTCCGAAAAATTCCAACGGGATACTAAAGTTGAATGGATTTGTGATTTTTCTGGCTTGGTCCGAGCAGCGAAACCCGTTTGTGAAAAAAATTGCGCAATTTGCAATTAAGGAAAAAAAAAAGTGATCGTTAATTATTCGAGAAGTAATTGACCGATGACGCTAAAATTATTTTTACATATTTGGGTCAACATAGACATCATTTTTGAGAATTTTCAGCCATCTATGTGCGGTCATTTTTTAGTAAAAAAATAGTGAAAAAACGTGTTTTTTTTACTTTCGGGGCTATTTGCAAGTTAACAATTGCACTTAGCTTAGTCAAAGTGTGATAAATCACTGCGATTATTATTAGAGCACACAACATTAGTCAAACTTTCAAAAATATCTAAATAATCATCCATTGTCCCCATTTTCAGCTGTTGTTATTTTACATATGGAAGGTACGCTCCAGATCGTACCTTGCATAGCAAAATAGACTTCACGAAACTTGACGAAACGAACGACTATTCCCATTGTGGTTTGGGGATAGATTTTGTGCGTAATCGCAAGTTTGCATGGGCTTCCGTACGGAGCGGTATGCACATTATGGTTTGGCCTTAAGCAAAAAGTGTGATCAGGTGAATAGTGAAACACACACTTAACGACAGTTGCGGCTTGACAAGGCTAAGCAATGCATGAAACGATTCAGAGCAAAGGAATCACTAGAAGAATACGACGCACGAATTGAAAAAGTTCGTCAACACATGTCCGAAATACGAGGAGCCGAACCTACTGAACAGCGAAAGGCTCGTTTAAAAACCACACGCGAACATATGTCTCAAATATGAGCCTTGTCATGTCATGTCCCTAGCGGCCAAGTTCATTTCCTCAATTTCTAGCCGGAGATTGCTGTAGAACCACAATTTCACAAAAAATGAACGTGAAAAAAGTTAGAAAATTATTAACAAATTGATTGTGAAAAAACTGTTCGACCATATGACTTCCGATTACGCATGCCTTTTCTATGCTACAAGAGCCTTCTTTTCCTGTAGTTAGAAGTACTTGAAACATGTTTTTCTTTTGTTTATTAACAATTGGAAAACCAGCAATTTTAGCACGTTTATTTTTGCAATATCTCATAAATAAATTAGCCGATTTTGGTGAAACATTTCTCATTTTGTCGATTTTTTTAAGGCGAACAAGTTTTAGGAGAAATTTTTTTTTTCTAAAATTGTTCACACCTTATTCTAGTCTAGGAGTGCAAATTTAAGGTGTTTTTTAAAATTCGATAACAAAAAACTAAGAATGTTTTTAGTGGCCCGTTTTGTTTTCAATATTTATTAATATTTTAAGAATACAAAAAAAAACAATAAAAAAAAATTTTGAAAATTGAAAATATTACAGGCTGTTTAAGTGGGGGGAATAAGGGTGCGTCCTTCTTGACATGATTCCAGCCCTGCTGGTGATCTTAAAAAGAAAAGAAAAAAAGATTCTTAATCAGTTAGAATGTCGCTATCGTCTGAACTAGGGAAATGAAAATCAAAATTACACAAAATGGCGGCTGTTCGAAAAAGTTTTTCAAAGTTTTGAATTTTTTTAAATAGTAAAAAAAAAAAAATTTAACATAAATCTAGTTCCAACGATAGAGGGATATAAAGAAGTTCCACGCCAAATTTCAAGTTAATTTCCTATTTAGTTTCTTAGAACTTGAGAAATTATGTCAGACGTTTAAAGATTTGAGCAAAGTTGTAGGCAGTCTGTACTTACATCACCATTCACCACCCACAATTTTTTATTTTTGAACTGCACACACAGAGTACGTACTCTACGATAGCTCAGAGCAAACTGAGCTGCACTGCACACGGTGTATAAAAGACTTTCTGTAGGATAATTCACTCTCAGGTAGTCAGCGAACGTCTACCGCCTATTGTTCGATTCACTGTGGCAGGTCCCGTTTACTCGCTGTGTCACTAAAACAGCTATAACTCTGTAAATATTTGAAATTTTAAAAATTTTTTCGAGAATATATTTTGGAAGGTCTGATCTGAAATATGAAAAAAAAAACGATTTTTTGAAAATTCTAGACTAGAATACCCCTTTAATAAAAATGCCAGTGCCTATTTGCACTCTCCGTGTCTGTAGAATATACACGGAGTACACGAAATTAATCCACGGTACAAACAGGCAAATTTCAGTCCATATATATTTTGTAAAAGGAAAATATTCAATCAGTAGATATTTTGTAAAAGGCAAATTTTCCTTTTACAAATTGTTTTGTATCGATGTACGATGTGCGTTTAGTTCCGTGTAACTCCATTTACTCCCTGTACACGGATATTACACGAGCACGAATAGTGAAAATGGATAGTTTTATAAAAAAAATTCCCACCAAAAAAAATTGAAGCCTAAGGAACCCTACATTTCTACCATAATTTTGAACAACCTAGATTCGGCTTATACCTACATAGAAACATTATTTGTCAAAATCAAATCAAATTTGTTGGCACCAAAATTACGAAATCGCTGCACACGTGCGTACACGCAAATACATGAGATCAAGCACGTGTGGCCGCGCGTCTTTGTTCAATGTGTACCCACCTTGAGGTTGACAATAAAGATATTCAAGTGAGTTGATTTAGTCTTAAAGCATTCCTTAAAAAGTGTTGCTAAATATAAAACATATCAATAATATTTGTGGGCAACATATCCCCAAGGAAGCATTTAGGTCCCTCATGTTTTCATACTTCAACGCCTTCGCGTTAACCTTTTGTATTTCTTTTTCCGAATTCTCACGTGCCCAGGGCGGATATATGACGCTGAGGCTAAAATATCAACAACAGGTAGGTGGTAGGCAGGAAACCACTGTCTTGGTTGGAAGAGGGTTGCCCTGCTTGCAGACGCGTTTCCAACTTTAATTAAACTGGGCATGTTGTTTATCGCCGAGTCCCATATGCTACACCTCATATCAACCCAGGCGAACCGCTCCAGAATGCTATCGCCCAGTTGGTTAGGAAGCCCCAAACACTCCACTGCAAACGTGTGAGGTGGGGCTGGTGGCGTATTAACAGGTAGCTGAACTTGCAGGTGATTAGTGTGATAGGAAATACCTGAATTTACCTATTGACTTAAACGTGCCTTTAATTGTCTTCAGCATTGTAATTTGATGCCGCAAGGGGTAATTTACGGGTGCACACCTCTTCGAGCGTCGAAGCTCGAAGATCAAAGCCGGCACGTGATGTTACGTTACCCATGCAAATTAATAATTTCCCTTAAGTAATTGAAAACTGACACCAATTAAGTCGTTTAGAATCGCATGAACTCCTTATCTGCGCGCCACCATTAAAGTGGGTCACAGTACTTTTTACGGATGTTATCGCTCGCATTATAATGGCTCGCTCCCACCTAATCAAATGATTCAAAGGTAAGCCACTTTGCCGGCGAGGGTGGAGTCATTCCGTCTGTTAAAGCGACAGGAAAGTTGTATTTAAAGGTTTACTGGAATAGCAACCGGGAATTACATAAATGTGTACCTTTCGTAAGCTTGGAGTATATTTTGATGATGTTGACATGTGGCGGCACGCCTGCTTATTTCGTCTCTATCTGCTTTGATTTTTGAGTACAAATCATAGAGGCTTCCGCAATTCGGAGTTCTACGCATCACGACTGAATGAATTATCTCAGTTGTCAGGTGGCATGATGCCGCATTTTTATTTCCCTTTATTCATTTTCATATATGGGCTATACATATTGACTAGTGATTTATGGAAATTGCATGCCTTTGGAAGTAGGGAATAATTTTCTTTTACAAATGCTCACACGAATTTCCGGCAATTTAACATCATCTATGGGAATATGACTGGTTACCAACAGCTAAGCACTAACTATTATTTTTGTCGTACAAAGTTAAAACCAAAAGGAGTGTAATGTTTTGCAGGCGATTGCATGTGTGAATGTGTATGTGTGTGTACATGTTCTCAACTAGGGTTTCGACGTTTTGACCTATGTTGAAAAATGATAAGGTTCGTCTGTCGACTTGAAGTGTCCTCTGACTTGTTTACCGATTTGAAGTATCCTTCGATTGTGAGGATTCTTATTAACACAATAAAATGCCGAAGAAATTAACTGTATTATTCAGGAAGACATGAAAAGTACTTATGGTGTCGAGTCGCATATGTTATTACATACATACGTAGCTACATCGAAATTTCTAAGGTCATCCATGTCGAAGAATTCGCACTCCAACTTCCTTTAAAATTTTATAGTAAATTTTATCTTGTATGTCACTTCACAAAATTTTTTATAAGAATAGGTTGAATGGAAATGCAACGACCCAAGTAAGTCTGTCTGTGATACAATCATTGGAAGTTTCTATTCGCTCACGTAAAAATGCATAGTTGAGCTTGTGCTCTAGTATAGTGTTACCAGATATCACGTATTGTATCATCCAGGATGTCACGTATTTTTTAACTTAAATCTAATTGTCCCGCAGGGACAGCGTCTCCGTAATTCGGATTCACTAACATGGAAAATACCGAAAGCGCATCCCTCCGTAATCTATTTGCCTCGTCGTCAATATTACTGCTTCGCCCACGCGCTTTGCAATTTCCAGCTTCTCTCTGCTCTGGTGGATTTTTCCATCTCAACTATATTGTGTGCATTTAGATTAGGTTTTCATTCCAAGCTATCTTTTTCAACCTATAGAAAAATGAGTGATATTATTGATAGTCCAGGAAATTGCAAGTTTGCTAAACATTTACTGTAGGCAGGGATTTTTTTTTGTGATCTTTTGGGGGGTCAGTGGTGAGTATAAAACTCAGTTTTCAGGATTGCAGTCCTCCTCCATTTGTCCGCCATCTTTAAATTAAGGGTGCGAACGGTTTTTCAGCGATAACTCTCTAACCGTTAGGTACTCCTAAAAAAGGTTCAAGAAAGATTTTTTATTAAGAATCAAGTTCTTTAAAATTCATATTAAATAATTTTGTCCCGTAAAATTAATAACAAACAAGCTAGAAACCGGAAAAGGGTAAAATATTTGTTTAAACTATCTTTGAAACGCTATAACTTATTCATTTTAAATTTTACAAAAAAAAGATATTAGACAAATTATAGATTTTTTCTAAAGCATCTTCTTTCAATTAATTTTGCATTGTTTTTATTTCAATTATCATTACCTTTAAGGGTTTCAGAAACTCACAAAGGAGGGGCAGTTAAGGATAAGTCATGTTTATATTATTTTAAGGTCCGGACTTATGACGGGGCACCAGGGGCACGGCCCCGGGGCATCCACAGGCCGACATTTTCTGCGGGCATCCACACTCCTCCAATAAATTTTTTTTAATCGAGTCGATTATGTGAACAAGACTTGAGATTTTCGACTTTTCAGTTTCTGTTTATTATGACCAATAAGCCGTCGGCATTTCGGATTCCCGCTCTTTTGCATATAGGAACACCTACATATATCTCGGACATATAGGATCATACTTTCAAAGCGCAGTCGTTCAGGAAACCGTGTTTGACATACTCCGTTTTCGGCCTGCAATCAGCAACAATCCGCAATAAATTGTATCCACCATGACGAAAACTTCTCCCTGCTGAACTGGCTCAATTTAAGCAGTTTTACAAAGATTTATTGGTACCTGATCCAACTATGAGTCACGAACAAGCAATGTAAAATTTATCAAAGCTTCATAAGGTTCAAGATACTTTTCCAAATCTTGAAATTGTTCTAAGAATATACTTGACGTTAATGATTTCAAATTGTACCGAGGAAAGGTCGTTTTCAAAGTTAAAACTTATAAAAAGTCCGCTGAGGACATCAATGACTGAAAAGCGTTTGAATTTTTTGACAATAATGAGCATTGGGAGTGATGTTTTGAGGAGCATCGATCCAAATGTAATCATCAACAAATTTGCCGCGAAAAAAGCTTGAAAAGGTTTCTTGTAAATGTGAAAACTAAATAATTATTTATATCAATATTTATATAATAACTCTGTGTTTAATCTAATCAATATATATATAATATATATATATTGAGAATATCCTATTATATATATATATATATATATCCATGGTTATAAGACAAAAATATATCGTTATATATATTGCCATATATGTACGTTAATAAATTTATATATATTATAAAAATGCTAGCTAATCATTGACTCGTATTTCCAAAAACAAATCCGATTTTCCTGCCCTTAGATGGGCATCCCCATTTTGTACCCCGGGTCAGATTGGAGTTAAGTCCAGCACTTTATACATGTACCTCATGTGAGTATTTTAGGATTTTAGGAATTTCCCTATTTTTTTTGGAAATACTGAAACACGTTTTCCATTTTTTGTATTGTGGAATTAAGTTTCAAGTATATCCGACAAAAAACATATATCCTCCATGGCACTGGCATGATTGCCATATGTATAAACATGGCTGCTCTTCCTTTCTGATCCTGTAAAACCCTTAAAAACTGAAAAAATAAACGGGTAAAATTAATTGTAAAAAGATGCTCTAGAAAAAGTCTCTAATGCATTTTTTGGTGAAACTAACAACAACAATTTTATGATAAAATGTTTTCGTCTTTTCCGGCTTCTAACTTGTTTATTATTAATTTTACGTCAAAAGACTTATTTATTTAGAATTGTAGCGAATATGATTCTCAACAAAAAATCTTTTTTGAAAATTTTCATGCGAGTAACGGTTAGCGATATATCGCTGAAAATCCGTTCGCACCCTTATTTTAAAACTGGAGGAGGTTTGCAATTTCGAAAACTTAGAATCGCGAGTGTAACACTAATGACTACAGGGTGCTTCATTGGACTTGACAAATCGAAATATCTCGAGAAATACACATCGTGTGTGAAAAGTACTTTAAGAGGTCATCCACCAGTGATAAAATTTGCCCACCCCCACCACCCCCTGAGAATTGGGTGGAGGGAAACTTTTGAACACTTAATAGAAAAATCGAAACATCCACATTCGATGTTTTCTTTCATGGCTCTTTGAAACATTAACCGTTACACCTACGGTTAACTTGAATTGTTACGCCTACCTGAAGAACGAAGTAAATCTTCTTTTTTTTAATTATCTTAGCTAAAATAGGGTTGTGCATATTTTTGTCGAAAAGTTCACCGGTCTCGAGATCTTCTGTGTGGGATTCAAATGTACGTGGGTTAGTCTTGTTAGGCGCAACAGCAAAAGGAGAATTTTGTTCACGACTAAGCTTGAGCTTTTTCAGAAAAGGACTGTTAGAAATCCATTTTTTAAGTAAGAAATAACAGCATAATGGACATAGCCTACTATGCGTGCGAAAAATAAAATTATTTCTTTTTGAAACTTTATACCATTTTTCATCTTGTTTTTTAACACTTTTTGCTAAGCAAGGTCTCTATTATTTTTTTCATTATAAAGCAAGCTTTAGAGCTTTAATGTAGAACTAATTGTGGTTAATACTATCAAGTACAGCTCAACTGGAAAGGAAGCTCTAGAATATTAGTTTGGAGAGGTGAATTTTTGTTACATGCAGTGGGACGAGTCCGATAAAAACACAGCAATAGAGTCAAGGGATTTGAACAGGCTTAGTCGTAGTCCAGTCTCACTAAATATTGGACTAACGAAAGCCCAATTCCTGACCTATACTGGTAGTCCAGGTTGTGGGAAAAAACGCTCTTTTATCGGGGAATTTTTGGGACCTGCACTACGTTGTAAAGGATGATGAAAGAAAATATTAATTTTTTAGAAGGCTTCAAAGTTGCAAAATACCTGGTTTTTGAAGTTTTTTCATTCTATAGCGAAACATAACGATTGTATTGAGCAAAGTTCTTTATAAAAATTTTAGAGAATTCAGAAACCTTCAATTTGAGTTATGGTAAGGTAAATTTCGTTGAATGGTTATTCCAAAAATAGCGAAAAACAGTTGAAAATTGCCATTTTTTGCAAATGCAATGTTTATTGCAAAAATAACTTTGACCCGATCGGTCAATTTCTTGCTGAGATAGGTTAATTTCTTCTAGATTTATAAAGAAAAGCTTTTCAGACTTTTTCAAGTTGGATTCTCTTCTTGAAGACTTAAGGCGGACATACAATGTACGCGTTGCTATTCTCTAGCGCTACAAAAGTTAATGGAACTTTAACTTTTTGCACCGCAATGGTTCGTTTCCATGTTTCTCTTTCAGTTTGGTTCTAGGGACAGAATAAAACTTCTCATAAGCCGGGTACACATCTGAAGCGAGGTAAGCCGTATATACATATAATTGTGTGCGAGGTATAATTGTGTGCGAGGTGTGTGGAATCGTTTCCACCAGAGGCGGTACCCTGAATCATGCGCTCGTTTGCCTCACATCAGGAGTGTATAGAAAAAATATAGCGTCGCTTTCACTTAATCTTGCAGCGCGATATATCACGTTATTCCACGCGCTACAAAATCGCAACGCGTACATTTTATCTCCGCCATTATATTTTCATATTCTAATGAAAAACAATACCAACAAGAAATTTACATCTCAGGATAAACAAATTAACATATCTCATCAACAAATTGATCGATAGGGTTCAACAAAATTTCATTCGATTCAGAATGGAAAGGGCTTCATCATAATGCTTTAAAAATATGAAAAAAATCATTTTTTCAATAAACATTGCAATTGCAAAAAATGGCAATTTTCAACCATTTTTCGCCATTTTGCAATTACTATTCAACGAAATTGGACTTGCCATGGCTCAAATTGAAGTTTTATGTGTTCTCTACAACTTTTATAAAGAACTTTTTTTAATACAACCATTATGTTACGCCATAGAACGACTTGCATCGCCCTTTACAACGTAGTGTATAGGTCTGTGTATATAGTGTAAAATGCCCCGATATTAGCGCAGAATTGACCTTTTTATTCCGCACCGCTATAGTTAGTTAGAATATATCAATATGTGTCTAACTGGATCATTAAATAGTCTATTTGAATTTTGTTAATTTTAGGTTAATACAACCAGTTTCACGTGTCCTTTATAAATAAAACTTCCTCACATTATATTCATTCTCTCCAGCGGCAGAGTTACTGTTTAAAAAAAATATTTTTATTCAATTTAATCCGTGGTAACGATTCACCTCAATGTTTATGGACACCAGCTCGACTCGACTCCGCAAATAACCGAGTAACGAAATGCTTACTGACAGATTAGCCCGCACCGGTGTGCAAAAACTTTCAACAACTCATGCCGGGGTGCTTGCAAATCCGAACCCTCAATTACAGCTCGGATTGTGGCAATATGTCGCCTTCAGGCCGCACTGGTCCTTGCTGAACAGAATTGCACACTGATGATGAATTGACAGACATGTACTGGTCCATTGGCGGAATATTTAAATAATTTGCCCGGAGGTGTACGAGTGATAAAGATCTCTTGCTTCGTGAAAACAGCGCGCATGCATTGATTTCGAAAACATTTGTCAGTGTTTCGCCAATGTTTCCAAAACGGCTGAATGGGAATGGATGGGAATTGAGAGAACTTATCTGCAAGCACCTACTTCAACGAAAACAACCGCTGTCAGGTTTTAATCCGCTTCATTAGCAAAACAATTCGGGGAAGTTTAGGGAAAACATTTAGTGCCGCAAAATAACTATATAATATATCCCCCGCCCTTCCGCCCGGACTCGCCGGACTCTCCGCAGCACGACTGTGCCATGTGATGTGAGCCGCCAGGAGCTGTGGGAAAATATTTGTTTGGCATAAATGAAATATTGCCGTCCTTTCGGAAGTTGGAATAACAAGGTAAAAGTTGTTTGACTTAGGTAGGCAGAGGGTACATATGTACACGGGATCTGGGCGAAAACAAGTAGTACCTGCTGCCGTCCAGTGGATGCGAGCCCCACGAAACTACACGGCGGAGTCGCAGTGGACTGTTTGCAGATCTCCATAGAGGCATAAGGGAGTGGCGGCGCTTCCGGCCGCATGTAACTGGGACTAAGTTAAACTCGACGGACGCATTTCCGCTTACCCAGAGCGCAAATAAAAACTTAAAATTAGAAAACACTTCAGAAGCTTCTTACTTAACTCCTAGTGCACTATAGGCTGCCCGGCTCGACTCGTTTGCTCGATATTAAAAACTTTCACCGGTAAATAAATCTTCCGCCGCAAAAGTTTCCGGGACTGTGCAGATGCCAGGATTCTTCCTTTTAAGTAAACTGCTCTGCGGTGCCCTTGGTGGCCTCAAGGGCCGGAAGACTTCACGTTGGAGCGGACTGCAGCGGCGATATTATGAACAATTCTCGGCTTTGTGCAAAAGTCACCATGCTAACAGCGATTCTAACACGAACTTTTCCTTCATTCGTTCGGTCCTGCTGACGGCAATATTAGGGCGAAATTTTCATTAAGTGCTTTCCATATTTTACCCGCATACGGGTAAAGTTACGGAGTGCGCTTTTCCGGACGAAATTAGTTTATTTAGCGCCTTCTTTAGTTTCGGAAATATATGACTTTTGGCAGCTCTGTTTCAATACAATTTTCCCCCCAAAAGTTGAAGTCGCTTAGTAAAAACAGACAAAACAAATATTGGGTGCTTGGACGGAGCAGCGATGTCTTCAATACTGGGAGTGTGGAACGAGTTGAACGTGTTTACATGATGCGATTTTTGTCGAACATGTCTAAAGTATTTACCAAAGGAGGTGAAAGATTTTAAGGAAACCCGTAACCGGGTAAATTACTCAAAAGCATGGTAATTTATGTCGGCTGAAGACTGGTCTCTCGTTGTGCAACTAAGGTTGCAAATTATACTTCTTCCAGAAAGTTTAGCTTTTATTTGCTGTAAGCTATTGAGGAGTTCAGTAATGCGTAGGCTGCTTTGGCTGCAGCATCAGGTCAAGGTCAACTATAACAGGAACTGGTTCAAAATTGACCTGTAATAATGTCACATAGCTAATCCCATTCTACTCGTTCAACCCTTTCATTTGATACCCATTTCAAGGGAGTTCTGATACCAATATTAACCCCTTGTACAGCAATTTGTGCGGCCAAAAGCTTATTCACCGCTTAGTTTAGCATAGAAAGTTCAAAAAACTAATGGCGGGCCAGACTCATCATTTCTGTGTAAGGGGTTGTGAAGAAAAGGTAGTCGTCCATCTTGGGGCCTCCGTCATATCATATTAGTTGTGTTTGCTTGTACACCTTGTTCTGGATAGAATAAAAGCTCATTTAGCCGAGTGTTGAACCGTTTTATACAGAAATAAAAGAAGTCTTTAGTTAACAAAGAAATAAATATCTCATTCTTCCACATACGAACTTAATTCAAGTCAAGGTGGTCCTACAGGTACACACATCAAAAAAAGCTAAACAACTCGGGGTTTTCCGTTGTCATTTCCAGGAGCAATTACCGATCATTTTCATTTTTCAACTGCAGATAGGCAAAAGGTATACGCATCGTATGATCAACCCATTTTTGGTATATTCGGAAAGGCAAAGGGTGATTAAGGGAAAACAAGATTTTTCCCTTTGTAATAAAATCTAAATTTCGTTTATTTCTAAAGTTCTAGGAAAGTGTACTTCTATGACAATATTCGTTCTTAGTCTAATAAGAGGTGTTACCTCCTCTTCCGGATAAATGAGCACGACATCTTCTCGGTATTGAAAGAATTAAATTATCGAGGAAATCGTGTTGTATGTTTCTCCAATGCTCGTGAAGCAGATCACATACCTCGCTTCTATAGACGAAACTGATGATAAATCGTTTAAAATGCTTCTTTGAAGTCTATCATGGTAAAACGTTGATTTCGTTTGAACTCAACCATTCTCTAACGCTCCTTGTAGTGTGTACTCTCGCATTATCTTGCATCAAGATGAATTGGGGTCCAACTTCCTGTGCAAATGGAAGAACAACAGGTTCCAGTAACATATTTCACTAACATAACCTGAAGCATTTAGATTGCCTTGTGGGAAAACGAGAGATGCCCGACCGCCAATCGTTATCCCGGTCCATACCATAACGGTGCCTCATTGATAGCTGGTGACTTCCTGAACAGCTCTGAGCCTTTCTGAATTACCAGATCGACTCCAAGCTCGCATACGTCTTGAATCTGGGTGAAATCCAAATCGAGATTCATCAGTGAACAGGACTATTGTTCTGTACCCCAATTTTGATGTTGCTCACACCACTGAACCCGCCTGGCTCGATTCCCACGTCGAAGTGCAGGACATCTCAAGGCACGACGAGAGTGAAGACCAGACTCATGTAGTCTATTCCTAATTGTTTGGTCACTATCCGTGACGTTGTATGTTGCAGAGAGGTTTGCAACCAATTGACGAGCCGTCAACTTCGGACCCCGTCGAGCTTTAAGGACGATTTACCGATCTTGTGCCGACATTGTTGACCTAGACCGATGAGTATGTTGTTCACGTGGACTCCCTGAAGCAGATTGTCGCTGCCACAATCGGCAAATTACACTTCTATCGACGTTAAAGCTTCTTGCTACATCAGCTTGTGTTCTACCACTTTAAGCATTCCTACGGCTAAATGCATTTCGCTAGAGGCGAGATGGCGACGCGTACGACCCGATTCCATATCTTACTGAACAATTCAGAACTTTAAAACTGCTGGTTAGGGTAGACTGGGTACGGTTGTGCCAGGGTACGGTTGTGTCAGTCGTAATATTAGCAAAACTACTAGGAATACCGCGGTGGTTGCAAGGGGAGAAAGAAGCGGCGTGCCCGGCTCCACGTGTGTCACAGTATTGCGTCAGCTATCGCGCGACCTTACGGCAAGCAGAGGCCTACATTACTTTTCACCTCTGAAATGGAAGTATTTTTATTTAATTTGAAGTATGTTGATATATATACAGATCTTTATTTTTGTTGAAGAAGACAAGCTTCTTTTATTTATTATTATTATTATATATTAGATATTACTTGTAATAAAAATGATTTTAGACCATTTTGGTGCATTTCTGCATCTTGGCACTACCGACCGCAAGCACTGTCACAACCGACCCCAGGGTGGGGTCGATTGTGCCACTTTTTCCTTTTTTGTAAATTGTCTCCTATGAGTTAATCCATTGTACTTAGGGACACATTTTAGTATTTATAGGTACAGTAGCCAAATGTACATTTTACTATAAAAAACACCTTTGTGCCAGCTAACTGGCATACTAACAAAATTATGGGCGATCAAATGAAAAGTGGCACAACCGTACCCAGTCTACCCTACTAAATAATAAGAAGTATCACTGTACACAACTTACACAGGATTGAAAGAAAAAGACACTTAACTTGCTATTTATTTAATTAACCCCACTACTTTTGCGAATCTACCTGAAACGGATTGACCATACGATGCGTATACCTTTTGCCTACCTGCAATTGAAAAATGAACATGATCGGTAATTGTTCCTGGAAATGGCAACGGAAAAACCCCGTGTTGCTTAGCATTTTGATGAGTGTATAGTATATTGGTCCCCTCGGTTATTGATAACACCGACCAACGTCATCCACAATTTTGTTTGCACATAAGGAAGAACATATCACAGTTATAATTAGTCACCTTCATATGTACATATACAGCGACTTCCACTCGCATGCTAGTGATTTCAACTTATTTATTTCTGTGCGGTTGAAGCTTTTATCATTGTCAACAGTATTTTCAATTTTAATTGTCTACTTACTTTTTAAATGATTTTTTGACTTCCGAAAAGTTTAATTAAAGTTGTATAGACAAACTGTTCGCAATATATAGTTTTGTCGAAATACTCTGATATTATTTTTAAATTGACCCCTAGGATGGACTTTGTATTTTTTTTTTAAATTAATGGCAATTTCATTTCTTTTATTTTAACAAGGTATAGCTAGATAAATTTAGAATCATACGATGAATTATAGTTAGTTCTAGAGTGCCAATAAGGTAGGGTTGTAATAGGCTACCACTCCTCCATCGGTTTGCTAAGGGGTTCACAACTTTGATTTGTCACAATTTTTTTATTAGTTGCAGCTATCATTTGAAACTCGACCTGTAGTGTCAATATATATTGGAAATTTAGGACAAATACACGATCGAACAAGTGCTCATACAGAGCGCTTACCAGTTAATTTGCCGAAAACAATGATATTCTTCTCAACTTACGTTACTACCCCCTGGCCCACCAGATTTGATGGCCTCCGAGATCTATGGGGGTACAAGCACATGGCATACGCTAACCTGAATAAGCATTATGTATATATAGTTCATCAAATAAAGACCAAAAATGGGGGGTTACCCTTCAAAAGGTTCGGTAGTTCTAGACTTTTGGTATGTTAAGTTGGTCGATACAAATCCAAGTTTTCGTCATCCGACACCGTGTGGTCCTTCCGCCATCATGGAAAAACCGGCGAAAATTAGCACTTTTTAGGTTTTCGCCTATAACTTCGTTGCAGTGTTTTTAATTGCAAAACAAGTTTCATGCAATTTTGTAGAAGGTTAAATTTTGTACACATTTAAGTAACATACATATGTTTTATTCTTCTATCAATAAAAACGGAGCTAGAGAACGCCCAAAAACGGCTAAAATTGCGTAGTTTGCAAAATTTTCAATTCTTTTTGAACATTATGTACTAATTCCGTAACACTTGATTGTGGCCTAACAGGAGCGCAACCAGGGGGGGGGGGGGGGGGGCAACCGGGGAAATCTGCCCCGGGCCCCGGGTTCAAGGGGGCCCCGCGCGGATCGCGAAAAAATAATCGAAAATGCTAAAACATCCTGCTTGGAGTTCCTTGAACTTGAAAAGTTACTATACATTTGTTTGAATTTTACACTTCGAAACCGGACTTTGATGAGTGGTTGAATCATCAGAGTTTTTGTCGTGGTTGTCGATTGTTTCATTTGACTTTACTCACTCAAATAAAAAATAGCTCTAGCAATATTCAAAATATTTAATAGTTCATACTTCGAATTTTTGCTAATTTATAATGTTAATTTAGGAGCAAATTTTCAGCTTCAGTTGAAAGTAACAAATAAAAGAGGATTTTCGATACAGAGAAAACAAAATTTGTAAAATATGAAAAGCTCTCGAAATGAGTGACAATGATGGAAACGAAAAATTTTTGATTTTTGGGAAAGAAAAATGTTCCCATGATATCGTTACGATAGAATACCCATTACGTTTCATGCGAGGGATAAACCGGCTGCAAATCTAAACGCATTTTTTTCAGTAGAGATAAGTTGAGTAAGCCACATTTGTGCAATATGGGAAAGGAATCGTGCACAAGCAAGATCTGTGCATATGAATGTTTAGCAGGGGGTTCGGGCTCATAGCAGGTAAATTTCAGCGAGGAGCGCAGGCTTCCTCGATTTAGAAAAATGAGACAATGGAAATGAAATTAGGAAAAAGGGAAAGATATCCGCTGTGGCGCACATGTGGGAATGATTATGTAGGTAAATTAGCAGAGATGAGCCATTACGTAATTTGGCGAAAAGTAGGTAGGTACGTTATCGTTTGTTGAGTAAATTAGGGATAAAGGGTAGACAGTTTAAGGAAGACTGAGGAAGTTCATTCCATGTAAGGCGGGAATGTCGAAATGTAAATGTAAATTTAAAATGTAAAAGTTGGAATATAAACTTATATAATAATAATAAAAAAAAAAATTTTAGAAGAAGGGCCCCCCCAAAATTTTTTGCCCCGGGCCCCCAAATGTCTAGTTGCGCCCCTGTGGCCTAATATAATAGACTTTAAAGAGAGTTAAATTATCTACAAAACACATTAATTTTTTTTTACGATCACCGTGCTTCCGGTGCGCCGATAGGTCCAGTGTACACGGTGCTTTTGTAGAGGTATCACGACACCTCGCACTTGTTAGTTTGGTATTATTTTGTTCGAATTTTGTTCGATTTCAAACAAAACTCTTCCTTTGCTTGGCAGCCAGCGATCGAAACAAATCCACCCCGGTACATTAGAATTCATTTTCGGCGTTTTGCCTTGCCTAGTCTAGTAGCAGGGCAAATGAAAGAGTTACCCTCATAATCCCTTTCTGTTTTTTACAGCTGAATGTGTCTTCCCCGTGCTTGCCAATGCGAAACTCAAGTAGAGTCGTGTATGATGTGCACGTCGCTTCAGATGTGTTCCTGGCTTTAGCAGGTAGTATACAGGATTTAAAAATGAGAGCCATGAATGAACGAAATCTGTGTATCGTAACCTGCATCCTTATCCTACAATTTATTAAACGAGTTACCGAATGCACCCTGTTTCCTTTTTCAGCATTGCCTTGCCTTGTAGTCAAATATTTTTACGCCACCTAACAATCGCTAAGGTTCGCCTCATAAGAAATCAACGGCGCCCATGTGGTGGGTCACACCGCCGCGCCGCCGCCGCCGCCGTGATTTTTGTCACACCAGGTCTGGATCGGTGTGACGAGAAGCGGTCGTTCTTCTTCTTCCTTGCCTTGCGGTCTTATTCCCAAAACTCCGCTTATCTTGTTTGTTTCTGGCTGGAGAAGGTGTTTTGTGGTTTTCGGATGCAATACATAATTCAGAAAATACAATGTCACAATTTGTGTTTGTCCACACATTTTTGTTCGAAATTCATTTACCAACTAAAAGGTGCGCGGTGTCCTGAAACCTCTAAAAAAAAGCTGACGGTGCGGTAATGGAGTCTCGTGTGCACTGCCTCATGTGAAATAATGTTCTGCCTAAACGTGCGGCAGTAAACGGACCACAGCCGCACCGGTCGTCAGCTACGGAGCTTAATTGTTGCGTAATACCATCATAAGTTAGGTTTTCTGAGTTTTAGTTCCTATGAATGGATAATACTTGCCCGGGATCAGCTAATAACTTATAAACGAATACGCCATTGAGTGCCAAAACAGACATTTTATCGAAATCCATGTCATTTCTTACATGACACAAACACACATATTAAAATTATTTTACAAGGAATAGAAAAGCTACTACCTTGCTTACAAAAAAAACTTGACGATAAAAGCTTATCTCAAACTCCTCTTGGAAAATAAAAGTTTACCGCATGTAAGACAATGAAATATCTTGTGAAACTTAACTTGACATACAAGTGTGCAACTAAAATCAATTGGCCAATCTATACACAACGCACATGTGCATACATTTCGAGGGCAATTCTTCTGGCATGGATAGCATCAATTGATTTTTTTGAAAATTTCCAACTAGAGTGGAGAAACATTGAGCACTTCTAGTTCTGGCCCAGCTCAAGCATTAGCATAAACACCTGAAGTCATCCAAACTCGGTGCAGGTGGAGTCTAAAGCTCGGTTGCCATTGCCACAAAATGCAATATGTATTATGTTGGTCTCGTGCTCGAGGTGATTTTCGCTACACACTGCACCGAAAAATGCCGCAAAGCTTTTATTTCGTTTCTGTATTTCCGAGGCAGTTTCACAAATGTGTGCAAAACATTTGCCGCTTGGGAAATTCGTTCTTATTTTGATGTGGAAATGTAAGTTGCGTGGGTTAATGCTTTTACGTCAGGGCCCACTCTGGGCCGAAATATTGAAGATGTGACTTCCATTCCTCGGTGTGGTGGTGTGGTTTCACATTAAGGTATCACATTGTCTAACCTTTGCCAGCCAACAGGGAATAACTCTGGCAGGAAGGCAATTTCGGCCTTTGTGGTGCACGAAAAAGGGCTTCATTAAAGGTCCTATTAATTGAATTCCTAACCATCTCCGAGGTGTTCATAGATCAAAAACGAGTAAGCTGGATACTTCTAATAACAACAAGGAGCCTAATTAATTAACATCCTGTGTAATTAGGTAATTTTACACCACAGCTCCGTTCACACGTTTATGCCCGGCCAACCGCACACAACCGCAGCCACGGCTGAGATTCGCTACACCGCACCGTGCTTTGGCCATTAGCTATCATGTTGACTACCCAATGTCTGTAAATAATAGCACTGGGGTCATGAGCCTTCTGGGAATGTTCACGGGAGGGTTTTCTGTTCACATGGAGCGCTACTGGTGGCGATGCTCCACCAATCGCTATTGCGGCGTGAGGGCCCCAAAGTCATAAAGTTGGTGCAAATGCCTCTTTACTCATGGGGGCTCGGATACACTGCCGTGGGGGCGAAGGCTGTAACGGCTCGCGTTTTTATTTTCATATCATAAAAACGTTGGCGCACAAGAAGCCTGCACCCCTAAGTGGATTAAATGGGACTATCTGACGGACCTTGCGGGAATCTCTCGTTTAAACGCCCTAAAATGGTCAATTTATAAAGGGAATGTTCCTCAATTTCTCCGGGCCATAAAGCATTTTTGCCGCGACGCCACCTTTTTGGCCGAGGTGTGTTAAATAAATTATTCAATCAAATGGGGGCCAGCTGGAAATTGTGCTTAAACAATAGTCGCGTCCAAAATGCTGGGACGTTGAAGTGGGTAGGGGCGGTTCCTTGTTTAAGGTTTAATCTGGGTATGTCGTTCTTAGCATTTAAAATTTGGACATTGGTCACTGAGGTTGCTTTAATGCTAGCGCTCTTTTTTATACTTCACAGCGTTTTGCGATGGAGGGGAATATAAAATGTGTGGCACATAATTTAAGATATGCCGAGGAATTCTCCAACTAACTTCGCAAAGGTCTTCAAACTAATAAAAGTACTTCGGGCATCTTGAAATTTCTCTTATCACTATTAAAGTGGCTGTTATAAAACTAATTACGAACTAAATAGTGTTCCCTTTAGTTAGTAATAAATCGCTTTAATGGCACTTAAATTATTGAGTTATTCCCAATTCTTCACTTTGAACGTAGGCAGTGGTTATTTACACAATGCGTTTTACTGTGACACGGAGTTTTGCACCCCACGTGTGTCTGTGTGCACATTGGTGCAAAAAGGTAATTTCAGTCTATAGATATTTTGTAAAAGGAAAATATTCAGTCAGTAGACATTTTGTAAAAGGCAAATTGTCCTTTACGTATTGTTTTGCACCCGAGTCCGTGTCACACGGACTTTACATGGTGAAACGCATGGTGCAAAGAAGCCCTCCCTTAGCTTATTCCCAATTCTTCACTTTAACTAGTAGTGTTGGGAAAATTCCAAATTTTTGCAATTTTCAAAAAATCTTTCTTATCCTCAAAGGCTTTACTTTACTATATGAAATGAAAGCTTCAGCCCAATACCATGAATTATGATAAGAAAACATATCTGCAAACAACAGTTCTAAAATACGAAAATATGGTTTGCACTAAATTTTAAATAATAAGTGTAAACTTATACTAGCCGGACCCGGCAAACATTGTTTCGCCCTAAATAAATAGTTGAATGTTGTCACCTTTTCACTTTCGCAGGTTGAGATGTATCTATGAGCCAGGGAAGAAGGAGCATCACTCAAAATTCACTCAGATCGGTGAACCGACTAGATTTGATTTGCTAACAATTGATTTACATAAACGGGGGGAAAGTATTAAGAATAGGTGAAAGTTATGTATGCGGGTATTGCGTATGAATTTATGCTTAATTTATAGAGACCACCCCCACCCGGCTGGGATATATAGGAGTGGTATGCAGTAGGTAGGTGGAAATTAAAAGATAAATTTAAAAAAAAGTGAAAAAAATTGTGTGCCCGAAAAAATTAAGGATGGATTTTGTCGAGATTGAGGAGAACAAAAGAAATATCTCGGTAAATAGTCGCCGTAGAGTGTTGAGGGAGGGCTATGTGGAAGCGGCTTGGAGAGTAGTATAATTGAGAAGATATATGAACACTTAATTAATAATAGTGTTTTAGTAAAATGGAATAAAAGAGTTTATTGTGTCATTTTTTATGAAAATATGGGTATGAAAACAATTTTAGAAAATATAAAACATGTTGGGCAGTGCGTGTACAAAAATTTATTTTTTTTATTATACGAATAATCACAATCACTTAAATTTTTAACAATAATTAATTGTGATTAAAATTTTAATTCATTTCAAAGTAGGCCTTTTGCCATTTTCCTTTGATGCTGTTATTTCGGTTTTGTTTCATTGGGCGAAGTGTTCCTTAAGATCTAGGGACTTGAATCTCTTCAGCCTTCTGATTACTGACTCTCTCCTGAGCCGGTGTTTTACTAGTTCGTTGGGGTGCCTTTGTATTCGCACTTCGTACCTTTCGCTAAGCTTTTTGACCATATATTTTGCAGTTGCCATATTCATACATACCACGGCGCATCTTATATAACCCTTAATGCCTTGGATTGAAACCTCTGTAAAATTTCCAGATTGGAGTCGCTTGCTGTTCCCCACAGTTGTATTCCAAAGGTCCACACTGGCCGTAAGATGACCTTGTATATTAGTACCTTGTTGTACAAAGATTGCTATGATGTTCTGCCAAGTAGCCAGTACATTCGGCAGACTTTGAGATCCAGTTCTTTTCTTTTCATTTGTATATGTTTCTTCCAGGTTAGTCTCCTGTACAGATGGATTCCTAGCTACTTAACTGTATTGACACTCTCAAGCGGTTGTTCGTACAGTTTGACTGTTGGGCAGTTCTTTCTCCTTGTGGCAAAAGTGATGTGGACAGAGTTGGTTTCATTTGTCATGCGCCATTTGTTCATCCATTCCTGCAGGTCCGCGACTCCCCTTTGTAGGATCCTCGTTGCTGTTCTGAGGTCTTTGTGCGGCGCCAATATGGCTGTATCGTCCGCAATCGTAGCTGTTATTGTGTCTCTTCTTGTAGGTAGATCCGCGGTATACAGGACCGGGCCAAGTACGCTTCCCTGGGACACACCAGATTGTATAGGAAAGAGTTCTGAGAACTCGTACTACACAAAAGTATTCTAGATAATAATAATATAAGTTCTAAATAGTATTGCGACAAATACGTTTTTATTTTGTAAAGTAAGCCATAGATCCACACTTTGTCGAAAGCTTGATGTATGTGCAGAAAAACGGCTGAGCAATATTTGTTTTCTTCCATGGAGTTGGTCATCGTTATGTACACGCTGTTTATCTGCTCTATTGTTGAGTTTTTTACCCGGAAACCAAACTGATGTCCTGAAATTGGCCCTTTTTCTTTGACGGGCGATCCTTATTCTTCTAAGCAACAGCTTTTAGAATACCTTCGACATAACGGGAAGGAGGCTTATCGGTCGGTAGGATGTGACTTCGTTGGGCGGCTTCCCTGGTTTCAGTATCTATCATTATGATTTCCGCAATTTTCCATTGGCTTGGAATAATGGCGGTACGATGATGATAAACAAAGTTGCTAGTGGATGACAGCTCTCTTTGGTAGTTGCTTTAGGACAGTAATTAAATCATAGGCAGGGGACTTTTTGGAGCTAAGTGTGTTGATGGTTTCTAGCACTTCTTTTGGGAAGATGTGTTTAATCGGTAGACACATAGGTAATGGACATTCGCGGTACTCCAGTATGTCGACATTTTCGGCATTAGTTGGAAACGGTGTAAATACTTTTGTCAGATGTTTGACGAAACTTTCTGATTTGTCTGTGTCGTCCTGCCCAGTTACGGTTTGGTTTTTTACTGGAGGGTTCTGCTGGTGGGGTTGTTTTAGCCTATTTATTATTTTCCAGAGGGAGTAATCGGTGTTTGCGATAAATAAAATATAGCCTATGTTACTCAGGAATAGTGTAGATTTCTAATAGTTTGAGAATTTTTAGAATCGGTGCAGTAGTTCCAGAGATTACCCCGAACAAACAAACAAATTTTACCTCCTTATAATATTAAAGTATAGATTAAACAAAACAAAATAGATAAAAATTTTCTTCAGACCTAATATTTGTATCAAATTGTTTTGAGACGGATTTTCCTGCTTTTCGCAGTAACAAAGGTCCACATATATACTCTGAAAGCAAAGTTCCCAATACCACAATCACTAGCTGACTAATGCTGTCTGGTTCACTTGTTTTGAAGAACTCCTGTCTATCACCACTCGTGCCTTAAGTAGATTAGCGTCCCTTTTAATATTCAAGAAGCATAAAACTTTTTTGAGGTGTAAAATTTAACTTCCTTAAACCTCCAATCGCATAAAAGTGCCAGGGTTAGGGATTTTTGTGTCATTCACCTCACTCCGCTGAGTTTCCTGGATACAGCACCCTCGTTGAAAGTGAAGGAAGGGGTAATCGTTCCTTTTACCAGACTGAGGGTAACAACAATTTTATTTTGTGGCTTAAAGCAGATAAGTGGAATATGTTCACCCTTCGCATTATAAAAAGATATAAGCTAATTGATAAAATGGAACTTCTTAAGACATCCGGTTCATTTGTTTGATGAAAATCACGTTCCTCTCATGTTTGATATTGGGTAAAGTTGGGGTAAAAATAATCCCCACAATTAAAAAGCTCAGGCAATATTATATGAGGTATTCGTAATTAAAATTTTTTGGTTAGACTAAACGTAACATTTTTGATATTTTTCCTTACAGCCTTTATTTTGAGAATGCCACAGAAAGTTGAAAGAGCATCAACAATACGTATTTGGATTAAATGTGTTAACGACTCTTAATTTTGTTTGGGCTTTGCTGATACATATTTGGAATTTTCCAGTTAGCCGGTCGGCTGGCGAATTTCGTAACAGTATTCTACTCGTCGAACCCTTTCATTTGATACCCATATCGTGTGGCTTGTGAAGAAAAAGGGAAATACCATCCTGGGGCGTCCGCCATATTGGATTTAGAACGATGTTGGATATATTATTTAGTATTCTCACTGGTCTTATATATGTGTACAATATTTCAAAGCTCTAGCTTAATTAGAACCAGTCGAAATTTTAATTGCAATTTGTAGCAGACAGATAACAAAGAGAATTAAATAAAAACTTGTGAAAATCATGTATACAAGATGATTTCGGAGCATCTTCTTTCTCCAGAATTATTTTACTTAGTCTTTCAGTCCATGACAATATAACAATTTTATAAAATTTCCACATTCAAGATGGCTGATTCAAAATGGCGACCGTAAAGTTAAACTTAAAGATATTGTTTCGAAAATCCGCACTAGGAGGTTTTCGGGGTCGCTGATTTCGAATCTGCCATCAAAATTTCCAAATATGAGACCACCACCACTCCGCTGGGTCATATAGAAGAAGGGGTGCAGTAGGGAGGGATGTAAAATGAATGACAATAAATTTACTAATACTGTTGAGAAATATCTAAAAATATGAAAAAAAACGAAAATGGAAAAGCATTTCAAAATATCGGAAAAAATTTTTTTCCGTCGAAATGAAATTAAGAAGGAAATTTGCTTTGTTTTAATTGTTGTTGTGAATATCTAAAAATAAAAAAACATTTGACACTAGTCCATAAGTTCCGGGAAAACTGACTGAGCACAGTGCCAGGTGAGGTGTTATTAGGAGGAAATTGTAGGGTTATCTCATAATCAGCGGTTAAATTGTGGAATAATTTTGATCTGCTATTTTCGCTGCGAATGCGAGTGGGCCGGCGTGGGCGAGCACCGGTGATATTAACCATTTTAGGTGAATTCGCACTGACGACGGAGTCAACGAATATTAGCAAGAAGTTGTCTTCGAGTAATTAAAGTTTGCAAGCTCGGTGGTGTATCTGTTGGACTTCAAGCGATAAGCACGTTAAATCCTCGATTCATTTAGGATGTGCTTAGGTTTAGCCAGAAATAGCAACCACCGTCCTCCACAGCCGGGCCAGGGCTGGTCCCTTTACTACGGTTTAACACAGTTTGGGTTCTTTCGTGCAGGGCACAATAAATGCAAATTAGATTCCTCGTTCCGGCGATCTTTCGCCGAAGCAAGGACTTAACTTTAGTCGTCGGAGCTCGGGCTGGATATGCCGACGACGGCAGTTATCTGTCTGGCCGGGTTCACTACCTTTCCCGCGGCAGTCTAATAGCCCGCTGGATGGTGTATCCGCAGCGCACTCTCCCATTAAGAGCCAAACACACAGCTTTATTTTCGTGAAATTTATCTGGAAAATTGCATTTTTACAGATACCTAAGGGATGCTCCTCCAGACGGGACGACTGGCGTCAATGTGGGTGCTGCTCCGCACAGTACCTACCTCAGTACCTTTGCACGCCTTCCTGACTTTGTTTATCTGGTGTACACATTATACACCTATAGATCTCTGTGTGGCTTAATTTGAGCACATATTTTCTTGGAGGAGGTTTTAATTTTAATTAAAATGAACTTTTACTGCTTCGAAAAAAACCCTATTTGAGCTCATCTATCTTCATTTCCCCCGGCCTCGTGTTTTCCTTTTGATTCACGTCCTTCACTCCCATATTCAAGTAAACATCCTGCCGAGACTATCGGAAGCACATTAAGGCTGCCTGCTGGTGGTCGTGCCAGTCACTTTATCTGAGGAGTGGTTAGGGTTTAAAAAAATATCCCCGGAATACATCAGCAAATATCACACGGGAAACATTCGTAGAAAAAATATATGTATCTACTGAAGCCGTCGGACGTGTCAGATGATTTCCGCCTGATTCTGGTGTTTGT
The DNA here is from genome assembly GCA_947538895.1 of Neoitamus cyanurus. Taxonomy (NCBI): domain Eukaryota; kingdom Metazoa; phylum Arthropoda; class Insecta; order Diptera; family Asilidae; genus Neoitamus; species Neoitamus cyanurus. The sequence continues at coordinate 30,366,170 of OX384541.1, read as the reverse complement.
TTAGCTCCCCAGATTTTGATATTGTTTCTCAGCCATACGTGCCAAATAGAAGGAGGACCTCGTGCCGGTCAGCCACCTCGCAGGGAAAGTGTTTATTTAAATAAACACGGTGGGACCAGCTTGTTTCATGACATAAATAGATTTTCCTTTTTCGAATCCCTTCCGTCAATGATGGAAACTACACCCTACAGTCTACAATAAATTCTTTTCAATACAAAATCTACCAATTTATTTAACCTTGCACCCCATAATGAATAAGTCCATCATAAAATAATTTTATATTACTCTATACTTTCGCAGTTAGTTATGATAACGAATGTCTAGACTAGATATTAATTACATATATATCTAATACGCATTAACAAATTCCCTTTAAAATTCGTTTAGGTGAAGCTAATGCGAAACATATACATAGGCGTTGGAATAAAGGAGCACAGCGCGACATGGAGATTTAAATTAAGGAAAATTTCAAAAAGATAAGTTCGGATCATATTTTCGCTGTACAGTTATATGAGTGCTCTACACGTCCGTTATGTAGGCGGATTTTAAATCATGCATTGCATAATAAGTGTGAAAATGGAAAAGCAACCTAAGACACGTGTCGTATGTCATAAATATGCACACCATAATAATTGTAGTGTATTTATGTTGTGTGCATGCATCTGCCACAATAGGTATGTAGGTAATAAAAACGATCTTATAATAATATTTTTAATTACTATATTAAATAACTACGCATAGGAGTCTGTAAGCATGTTTAAGAGAGAATCTCGTAATCTCTTCACTTATGGCTAGACCAGGAGCGATTGGAAATTAATGTGAATGCATAATTGTTTTTTTATTCACTACCCTGCGAGACATGAGGCCGGGCATATTATTATTGTCGCGAACAGCAAACTGTTGAGTTTCTCTTAAAAGAGCTCTGTGAGCTTTCGAAATCATGTAAATTCAAATTAACCATAGGGTTTTAGAAATTATGTCTGCTTCTGAGCTTTGAAAGTGATAGAAGTTTGTATAGCTAGAAAGCATCAAGAGCTTTACTAAGGTCTAAGACGATTTATATTAAAAACAATATAGTATGGCATTTCTCTCTGAAAGTGACATAATAATATCGGAAACTGATATTTATCCTAATGGTATCAATAAATGTCAGTTGTGACTTGACACGTTCCGTGTTGGAATTTAAAGAAATCTTCGTGAGAGAACAACATCATATGTATACTTGTAAAAATGCAATGGTCAACACACAACTATGCTTGGGACGGAAACGAGATTTATAATACTTTGTCTCAACAAATGGTATTTCATGGTTTCTTTATCTATCTATGATACATATAATATTAAAATTAAAGTGTGTTTGTTGGTTTGTTACTCAACCACGCCTAAACGGTTATTTCAATAGAATTCATTTTCTCACATGTACTACCTTACATATTTCAATTTAACATATAGGCTATTTGTTATTTTGATAAAGTGCATGGCTTCAGGATGGATGGCGATTCCAATATGACTGCCGGCTACTTAGTTACAGGTTAAGTTAAACTTCAAGGAATTCTATGAAAATCTGCACTAGGGGATTTTTGGGGTCGCTGATTTCGAATCCACCATTAAAATTTTCCAACTCAAAATGGTCGGCTCAATATGGCGACCGAAAATGTTGAATTTCAAAGGATTGTTATGAAAGCGGGGACTGTTATGTTTTCGGGATCGCTGATCTCAAAGATCTCTCGGATCCAAAATGGCGACCGACAAATAAGAAATAACTGCTTTTTTCTAAGCTCATATAGTCTTATACACATATGTTTACTTGCACGATACCAAAACCTAAACTAAGGTGCTTAACATTTTTGTCTGTCTGTTTGTACAAGCTAATCTCGGAAACGGCCAAACCGATAATTTCGATGAGACTGTCACTGCAAGCTTGAGTCTTTTGCTGCGTAACATTTAGGCTCCTCTTTTTAATACGGTAATATTTTGGGTTCCGACGGGAGTAATGAAAAAACTTCTTCTTATTAATTTATAAATACAGATATCCCCGGACAATGCCAGGTAACACAGCTAGCTTATACATATTTTTCTCGAGCACTTAAAGGACGAAATCAGTTGCCTCGAGGCTACTAATGATGTTTTCCACTTAATAGGTAATCGTAACATTGGTACGAAATTGTAATTATGCCTCAACGGACAAGGAGGGACATAGGATTTAAATATACATATTTAGGAGAGAGTATATCTTGATTGAAAATGGATAAAATATGTGAAGGAAGTCCTGTACCTACTTATTATAGAGATAAATACATACATAAGTATTTATATAGGTGTTATGTGTTGTACGTTATTTAGGCTTGCATTTTGGGACAGATTTCGAAGTAATACTACTATTGAACAATCCGTCACATGACAAAAGGAGGAATTCAAAATGGCTTGATCTTTTCGTAAATAATAAGAAGAAGCACTGTTATGGCACCGTTATAATACAAGTATAACAGAATTTTCTACGAAAATAGGCACCTATTATTTGGGCAAGAAAGAAGCTATGGATTGGATGAAGCCATAATTTGGTACAATTCTCCAAAACTAGAATGCAAATAGGAATTCCCGAGTTGGTAAGAAGTGCTAAATTAGCACACTGCTCGGAAAAATAATATTCCCTTGGCGACAATTTCCATATTTCTCCAAATAACTTCCAATTATTTTGTATGGTCGGTTCTTCATCAGTTGTCTTGCAGCGGACCCTCGGTCATCATAAAGTTGAACAAAGGCGATCCAATTGACACCTCTAAACGTCTCATTACGGACGACAGTCCGGAATAAATATGCCATCGGCCGGGGGAGACGAGGCTTTGATAAACGATTCGAATAAGCGCAACACTTCAAGGACTGCCCAGACAGAGGCGAAGGAGAAACGTGAGTAGTTTCAATCGAAATTTCCTGTCACTCGATACCACGGCAAATTTGCCCAACAATAATATTGTAAAAGACATCCCGAGTGGTGGCCGTACTTCAGCTGTTCTTTCCCGCATCCTTAACTCCGAAAGGAATCTCATGTTCCGAATGGATTTGTCGTCCGTGAGGACTAAGGAGTCTCAGCCATATTTCTGCCTCCCATACGGGGCACTAGACTAGGCAGATACGCGAGGTTGCTCCTTGCTAGGCTGCTAGGACTGACGTAGATAAACCTTTTGTATGTTTCACTATTGATACAGGGTGAATTGGGTGAATATGGCTTCCTTCCGATATCCTTCCTGGGAGCAAGGCGAGGCAGCGGTCGATGCAAAGCGATGTTACCCGATAAGGGCTTTCACGTTGATTGCGTGTGCGTGCTGTTTACTTTGCGGGACAACACAATTAAGATAATAGAGTCCCCGGCAACACAAAGGTCCACCTGCTTGCCGTATTAACGACAATTATAACTGGTAATATGCCATTTCCTAAGGAATTTATGGGGCTAGTGAAAGCATAATCGGTGCGTATTTTCGTGTTGAATTTAAATAAGCACGACCATTACCGGAAGCGTTTCGAACGTAAAACAATTGCGTATCGGAGTATCGGAAGGATTGATTAGGGCAATTCGGTGTTGTCATTCGAAATGCGATACACAGATTTATTAAATGGCATTGAAGGCAATAACACTGTTGGCAAGCTCTAGGCCGACACCTATAGGACAATGGACAGTAGAGCAAACCTACATATTTCAGGTGCGCGTGATAACACGACATTGCATGTTGGGAAATTGTCTTGTATTTCATTACATGCGTACCTAATTAGTTAGACAAAGGCCCAAAAGGGTAACATGTACTGTACATAATTACCTACCACTTGCATATCTTAAAATAGCGGGTAAGAAAACGCAATGTTGTGTTCCTACATATCTGATCTGATTCATTTAAAGCAGTCTATTCTATTTAAGATGTAAATTCTGAATTTCTATTAAGAATTTCATACCTACATAGATTGGATCTTTTCATTTTTACAATATGGAGTTTTTTTCCGCCATTAGTTGTTATAAAATTCAGTAGCACTTGCGTGGCTGAGACAAATCATTGGACATCTCATTTATTAAAATTGTCTGAGCCAATTTGATTGTGGAATTTCACAAACGAACGCAATATTATTATTTTGTCTGAGCCAATTTGATTGTGGAATTTCACAAACGAACGCAATATTATCTGACGCAATCACAAATTGCTAAGTTTGAACAGGGATAACGTATACAGGGTGTACCGTATAACGCATGCCAAAATAATACCTCTCAACTAGCTGAACAAAAAAATCGTACGGCAAGGGGGGAGGAATTCCAATCACTTTCGAGTTACAGGGTGATTCTGTGTTTCATAAATTTGGGATGCACATTAATATTTTATTTTTATTTTTTGATCTAATTAACGCGGCGACATCAAAAGTATGCCAAATAAGTAATATCTTAATATGCTTTCCAGGAATACCACCAATGTTGATCTACCTATACCACTTCAGGTACAGTCAGTTGCAATGTCCTGAATTTCACGCTTTATGCACAATTTCTCCGCAATTCATATAAGTAACCTCTCTTTTTTAATTTTTTACTTTTTATTCATGTGTTAATATTTGATTTTTATTAAATTACCCATCATATTACCTTTCGAAAGAGGTACAACACGTCTAGGTAGAAAAAGGATATACAAAATTATACGTATAAAACCGTTTGCGGAATATTAGAAAATCTGAACTTAAATCAACATTGGTGGCATTTTTGGAAAGCACATTAAGATAGTAGTAGTTTGGTGTGAGTTTTATGTCGCCCTGTAAGTCGAAAACGGTTAAGATCCCCCTCCTCTGTCATACTGTTTTCGGCTAGGTGAGATCTATCACCCCTATCATGTGTTATGCGATACACCCTGCATATGTGTGTATGTATGTATGTAATGTACATGTGCAATTCAATAGAAATGTTTGGTCATCACGGATGAAAGCTAGTAGTGAAAAGAAGGTTTCACTTCAAATTCTACTCTAGGTACTCATAAAAGTCACAAGAGTCTCTGAGCATGTTTTAAGGGAGAATCTCGTAATCTCTTCACTGGGCATTCGTATTAATCGTGTGTTTGTAGCCCAAGCTACTGTCGATGAGCATAATTTTTTTTTATTATTCACCACCCTGCGAGACACGAAACTACGCTTATGCGGTGAATACATTCGATGCGGTCGTGAGTCGTAAGCAAAATGCCCAAAGCTCTGACGCAAACTCTGAACATATTAACTGCGGTCGTGAGCTGTGAGAAAATTATTTCTCTTCATTTAATTCTCATTTTGAAAAGGAAATTGCAAGATGAAAAGAGTAAAAACCATCTGCATGTAATATTGTATTTGAATTAGTATAATTTCTAAAGATTCAACGATTAAATCAAATTAGTTAATTATTTCCGTAAGAAAATATGTGCAAGCATTTAGAAATTCAAGATAAAAATTGCATGATATGTATTTCATTTTTAAATTAGCCAAACAATCAAACATGGCAGTGGATCCCTTATGGTTTGGGGCGCAATAACAAGGAACAGATTTGGTCCTCTGGTTTGAATCGAAGACACAAAGAAACGGGAAACGTATTTGAACATTTTGCAGGATAATCAATCCGGTATTTTACCCAGTCAGGTTATTTTCCAGCAGAATGGTGACTCTAAGCACACCGCGAAAATTGTGTCAAAAACGTTCAAAAACGCTAATGTGAATGTCCTACACTGGGTGGAACAAAGTCCTGACATTGAATGCCAGAGAATATGCCTGAGCATTTACTCGTATCAAGCGTCCGTCGGTTGGCCAATTATTCTGATCTAGCAAAAGGTATTCTCGAGTTATGGCAAAGGGTTCAGCACGAATGGGATGACATTCGTTTAAATTTCATTATAAACCATGTATAGGGCTTTTGGACCAACTACGTATACTAGTTTTACAGAACTTTTGACTGGTTTTTTCGAAAGTGCAAAACTGGTGGATAAAAATTCATATCTCGTGAACTATTACAATTAACAAATACAAATACTATTACGTGACAATTAAATGACAATTTTTAAGAGAGTATTTAGGTAGAGAATAATAAAGAGCTATTTCAGGAGTTATTTAAATACGTTTTTATTTGTCAGTCAAATGATATTTCTAAAATCTTGAAATACTGCACCAGTTTTAAAAACTTTAAAAGATTAAGCAAAACATAGGGACCAGAAGATTAAAATAGGATCATGAAATGCTTCTATTTTTATTGGAAATTGTTGAAGTAGGAACAGTACATAATTTAGTATTTTCAAAAATAAGGCTACCAAAATTTTATTATTATCAACATACACTAAAAGTTGTGCAGGGGGCAGACCCATTGTCATTCTTTCTTCACGTTTTTCTCGAATTTAGTTTTTTTTTAAATTAATGTATTCATTATGAACATGTTCGTACCGTTGTACTTATTTTGCAAAATTGTATTGCCCTTTCTTGCTTTTCAAGATAAAGTTTCTGAATTATATACGTTAATAACGATAACTTAAATGCACCTTATAAAAAAAATAAACACTACTCGAGATATCTTTCACTAAATGGATCAAATTTTTTGTTTGCACTTCACTTTTCCCAGATTTTGCTTATTATAAATGTAACCACTGATTATCTTAACCCTTAATATATAAGTTCCGAAAGGCCTGTTGAGATTTTGACAACTGATTTAAGGATTTTTTGTGGCGCTGATTTCAGTTAGGTCCGGGATGGATTGTATTGAACATTTATTTCGTAATTAGAATCTAAAAATCTACCGAATTCACCATTTTTATTAAAGACGGGGTTTCCATGTGGACCTCTGTTGAGAGTGTAAGTGCCCACTATTAATGTGGACTTCGAAAAATCCGAATGCGAATCAATATCCCATCAATACTGTCAATATCACTTCAGTATCTATCACGATAGAAACAATATCGCGAAAAATGTTTACAGTGTAGCCTATGAATACCGACATACTCTAAGTATTTAATTAAGCAACAGTTTTGACCAACTTGCTTGGTGCTATTGTTCAATAATATTACCATAACGTTGGTTCTGACTACAAATGCTTAAACTTTACACTCGAATGAAAAGTTTATTTTCCGTTCTATTTCTATTGCTTTTTAGAAAAACCCCTAGCAGGGCGTAGTACAACACAATTTTACTATCACATATTTTCCAGCCATTGCATTTTACGATTTATACAAGTTTGAATAAAACATACCGAAAAACACCAGAAATATGATATTTGCATGCAAACCTGTCATAATTATCGCCTGAAGGGAACTGCGCAATGGCGCAGCACATCGAATACAAGTGGGAAAGGGTGCCGGTCAAAAGTTTATTAACTCCAAATCCGTAATCAACTTGAAAATAACATGACAGAAATTACAATTTGGCCCAAGCTCCCCGAAATCAGCCCAGCCCAGCGGAGGCATCTTTATGTTCTGCTGCGGCTATAAAATTAATTTTATTGACGCCTGAATTCTCTCATCCAAAATTGAAAATGAAACGTAACGAAACTCCCCCGGGTTCGGGTTTATTATCGGCAACATCAGTCAACAGAGCCCCCGGGTAGCTCGAATCAATCATAATGTCATTCTTTCGGGGCGAGCGAGCGGCCAGTTTGCCCAGCGCTCGTAATTCGATCTCATGTAATTTGCCAAACTAACACTTCGTTCGCAGTTGCCGGAGCTGGCATCCCGGAAAATTGACGACCGGGCACCAGATCCTCGTCCGGAACTATATTTATGACATTGCGGGCCAATCACATTTCCATCCCCGGTTAATGTTACACTTTCCGGCCAAATAGCACGTGAAAACTTCATTCGCCTTGGACACGAGAAGCCGTGTAAAGCAAACTAATTCATCATTGTTAAATCAAACATTTCGGACTCGCTGGCTGCCGGGATAATTTAATTCAAATTATTCCCGGCTGCCGGTCGAGGGGCGGCGAGTTGTTTGCCAACTTCGGCGCAGGGACCAGCCCGGCCCCTGGACGAGCTCACCGTCCCTGGGCCAGACCTGAAAATTATGAAATGTGTTGCCGCCACGCCACGTCACCCCGTCCAACTCCAAATTAAATTCGCTTTTTGGGCGAAGGCAACTTTGATCCCTTTCGTCTAAAGACGAGGTAATTTAATGGCGCACTTTCCGCATCAGCCAACAGCCACCAACGGAACTATTTACTTTTAAGCAGGAAAGGCAGTCAGTTTCACTCGAACTTTATTTCACTTTGTTGCGGGGCAATGGAAGATTTGCAGTATAGATCTCATATTGCACAACTTTGACGGCAGGAGGCAATTAGAAATTTAATATTACAATAGAAGTTTCTTCGCGAGTCGCGGAACTGAGGCTATTTAACGTAGGGCTCCACTATCTCGATGCTTCCTAAAATTTTACTTCAAGGGTAGTTGTGGAACGAAAATAAAGCGAAGCAGGGCGCCATTATAATAATTAGATTCACATTTTAAATTATTAAAAAAATGTCATTATAAAATATCCCAAAAAAATATTTATTTATTTATTTAGTCTATCAATTACATATTAAAAAATCTAGATTAAGAAAATTAAACTTATTTATACATCTAGTCATTACTTCACAAAGTCCGTAATTTGTTCGATGTGAGGGAGCAATTAACAAATTTCTTGGGCGACGAGGTTTTTCCAAAGCACAAAAATTAATTAAATTCAAAAGCTCAGGACAATGAATATCGTAGCACAATAAATCTTAAACAAAGCGCAACAGCAGTCACGTCGATATTGAAGGGTTGCTAACCCAAACAACAGGCGTCTTGAATCATAACTAGGCATATCTGATTTCCACCAGTTTAGTTTATAGCATAAAAATCTGGTAAAGGACTTCTGTACCGCTTCAACCGCTCTCTTAATAAAACCAAGCGTTTTATTTGCCTTAAGTATGACATGGTCTATATGTTTAGAGAGCGAGAGTTTCCAAAACTCCAACATTATTCCTTAAACAGTAATCTCATTGACATGCTCCAACAGCTGACCGTTTATGGAGTAGTTGAATACTATTCGAGCTGCTGAGCGGTAAAGTGAAACAGTCCGGAATTTAGAAATATTCAAGTGTAGCGCATTAGTAACACACCATTCGGATAACTTATCTAAGTCCTCTTGTAACCCTAGGCAATCATTAAAATCATGTATGACGGAAAACAGTTTTAAATCATCCGCATAGATAAGGCAATTAGTATATGAGAAATATTTGATTAATTTATTAATCACTAATATCATTAAGGAATAAGATGAATAAAATAGGGTCGCAATGACTACCCTGCGGTACACCCGAATCGGCAGCAATTACCCTAGAACGTACGTTATCCATCACTACAATTTGTTTTCTGTTGGCCAAGTAAGAAGAGATCCATCGAAGAAAACTAGAGTGAATGCCCATATGATTCAGTTTCTTTATTAAAATGTTTGTTGTTATGTTTACTTTATCAAAAGCTTTAGAAAAATCTATGTAAATTCGTCAAACTGAATACCTTTTTCTAAGACATTAAAGCAAAAATTAGGAAATAATTCTAGGTTGGTGACAGTAGATCTGTTTTTTACAAAATCATGCTGCGGTGCACAAATCATAGACTTGCATAGGAAAGAGAGTTTCTTTGCAATAATGTTATCAAGTAATTTTGGAATTGTTTTCATTAAAGAAACCGCTCTATAGTTTCTAATTAAATGCTTAGCGCCACTTTTAAAAATTGGTTTTATTATTGATATTTTCCAAGAATCTAGAAAATTGCCTTCACCAAGTGATAAATAAAAGATTATGGTTAATGGCTCATTAATAGAATGAATGCAGGAAAAATAAATGCAGGCGATATATTGTCCGAATCAGGATTATAATTCTAGTCCAGAATATTCACTGCGTCTATAATACCCTGAATAATTGAATAAGGGAGCCAATGTCCAAAAGAATGTCAATGTTAGACATAGAAGGATAATTATTAGAACGTGTATCAGTGCAATAAACGGATTGCAGGAATTTAGCAAATAACTCACAAGTTTCCTTAAGATTATTAGATTTCATATTATTGTATACCATTATATTTGGGAAACCAGACGATTGGCGCTTATCATTGATATAGCTCCGAAATGCCTTACTATCATTCCTGATGTTGCTTTCAATGGAGTCAATATACTGCGTATATAAGAAACGGTGCATATAAACATTAACTAGCTATAAAGTCTCCGAGGTTTGATGTAAGTAAGGTACATAGCTGACATAGTACCATAAAGATGAGCGATGACTTTTTCGACTGGCATCAATCCGATCCGATTTTGCGGTAAGCCCAAACTCATACATTATATTCGCACAACAACATGATCTTCAACCAGCTTTAACCCTTTAAAGGACAGTGAGCTTGTGAATACAAATAACACAATTGTTCCACATCTCTTGTTAGTGTTTTGTGTTAATTATTTAATTTATCTATCTCTTGTGGCGTATTCCCCGTTTCATGGAAATGTTCGTTTATTATCCCTTTGCATAAAAAAGGTAACAAGGCCGACATTTCTAATTATAGACCAGTTGCAAAATTGTGTTCTGTTGCTAAAATATTCGAGGCACTTATTTACGACGCTCTTTACTTTCATTGTAAGCCATTCTTAGGCTCCTTCCAGCACGGTTTTAGAAAAGGCAAATCGACATCGACTAACCTTCTCGAATTCTCCAATTTCTGTTTGTCTGCCTTGGAAACTGGTAAACAGGTTGACTGTATTTTTACAGATTTCAGCAAAGCATTTGACTGAATTAGTCACGACATTTTACCCCTCAAGCTCACTGCGCTTGGGTTTCCACAATTGTTTGTGAACTGGGTTGGTTCTGACGTCACGGGCCGCACTCAGAGGGTATTATTCCGTGGATCCTTGTCTAATGAAATAGCAAACACATCTGGTGTACCTCAAGGTAGCCATCTTGGTCCACTTTTATTCATTATTTATATAAATGACTTTTCTGGGTGGCTGAGACACTCCAACACTTTATGTTATGCTGACGATGCAAAGATTTTTCGTGTTGTATCTTCCTTAAATGACTGCTTTCTTTTAAATTCTGACTTGGACACCTTCTATAAGTGGTGCTCTGCAAACTGTCTCCCTCTCAATGTAAGTAAGTGTACGTCTATGACCCTTTCAAGGAATAAGGTCTCTTTTGACTACGTCCACAGTATTAATAACTATAAGTTGTCACAACTTGATAAGACCAAGGATCTGGGTGTGTGGTTTAATCGTCGTTTTACATTTGACGATCATATTAATGTGATTACAGGCAAAGCTAATGCTACTGCACTACTAATTAGTGCACTTCCGTGGAGTGATCCCTTTATTTTGCCTCCTTATTCACATCGCCTCAAACTAATAAATCTTGATTCTTTGGAATCTCGTCGTGAACTCTCCAAAACTATTTTTGTCTATGACTGCCCTCGGGGCAACATTGATTCCTCAGTCTTGTTGTCTTCCTTTAATATTTCGGTTCCTTCTCACTCTGAGACATAAGGGTTTCCTCCGCGTTCCCCAAAACCGCACTAATTACGGTTACAACAAGCCTATCACATCGATGTCCCGGCTTCAATGTTAGTTTTGCTTATTTCGACTTTGACATGTCTAAAAAATGTATTAAGATTGGACTTGGTTGACTTCCACGTGACTTAACTTTGCTTAATTTTTCTTTTGTAAGTAGGTCACTGTATCTATATGGTTTAACAATTTATACATATATGTATTTTTAAAGTAATCAGCCTTTGATGAATTCCAATAAATGTAACACCGATTGTGTATAACCTTCTCTCTGTCCATTGGGGTGTAAACACACCCCAGACTACTAAAAATGTAAATAATTAAATATCTTATGAAAACCTTAAACATTCCTCTTGGGAATGACATCTGTGATATGTTTCACATGCAATCTGAAAAATCGTTACATGACATAACCACGAAATATATATAATGTAAAATAGAAGTGTCTTAACCGCGAAAATATAGAGCCAAAAATGATAATATTTCGTTTTGCACTTATGACATTTTTTTTTGTTATAACCACGATTGTCAAGAATTCGATTTTTATATTTTTGCGGTCGTAACAAAAAAAAATTGCCATAACACCAAAACTCCAAAAATTAAAAATTTAATTTCGCAGTTATAATATATTTTAAAGGCAGTGTTTATTGACACCACACGTATGTTCATGTGTGTGTACACGGAGAGCACGGCAGTCGGTATATATTTTGTAGGCGATGCATTTCGCTGTTTTCGATCGGACTTACACACAAACACATGGACACAGTTTGCACAATCCAACCAAAAAAAAATATCGGTTTTTTAGTTTAGGGTTATAAAAGCGAAATGTCTTTGCATTTTTCGGTCACAAGCGCGATTTCGCGGTTAAAGCAAAAATAAAATAAAATCGCAGTTATAACATTTCTTTTGTTATAACCGCGAAACTCATACAAATTCGAATTTCACGGTTATGACATTAGTGGTTATGTCAGTTCACCACTTCAAAGGTGTTTAGTTGCTTAGGTGCATAGGGGTCCTCTTGCAGCCTAATATTTCGTCATATGTATATTTACCACTCATAAATCAATTTTTGGTACAAAGACTGCGTTAGCAATTAGTTCTTTTTATTTTTTGTTTTATATTCAATTTTCTTTGTGTATGAAATGTGTGTATAGCTTAGGAGACTCAACCAGAAACCAAGCTCAACTTCTGAAAAGATATGATTTTCTGCTCCTATTTACATACATGACGAAAATAAGGTAGGCAACCACAAGCCATTTTTACACGCATAGTGTCCCATTATAACACTTTGCATGATTATCACTTCATCATGTTTATTTTGATTTTGTGTTATGTAGAGCAGTTTGTACAGTAAGACATGGTTGAATAAACGTCTATTTCTTGCAGGAGTTGTAGGTAAATGGAGACCCAAAAAGATATATGTATTTAGTCGTAAAAAACAGCTGACAATTAGCACGATATATCTTTCGTGCCGTCCCAAAAATATTCGCTAGTACTAGCCGTTGGAGTTAATTTGCTTTATGCTTGCACATCGAAATTAGTAATTATGCGATCAACACCGTAGGAAATTCTGGAGTATGTTCTATTTAATTTAAAATTACTGTTTTTGAAAAAAAGTATTATAATATTTCACAAATACTAAGACAGCCAAGCTTTTTTCTTAATAATTAGGTATAGTAGATATCAATGGAATGCACATCTAATGTAAACATATATATGCACACAGAGAAGGATAAAAAGTTCTAATATTTGTTGGAGGAAGTTGTTGAAGAAGATATAAAGTCCACAGAATTATATGTTGGTATATATATGTATTATATATAATTCTTTTCACCAAAAAACAAACATATAATGCCTCCATGACCAAGAATACAAAGTTGCCACAAATGTAGGTTTAGCTTAATTTATTTATTTTGTTAGTTTGTTATATTACCGTCTTACGGAATAGCAACATTCCAAAAATTTGTCGAGTAATATACGTAAAGTGCTGCATTACTGTCAATAACTCAGGAAATATACATCCAAATAAGACTTGTATATAAAAGTTGTGTCTGTCTGTCTTCACGTTTACAACTCAAAAAATACTGAATCGATTTACATCAGATTTTTTGATGTGTACAGTATTTCCTGGTGCGGATTTTATTCTGGTGTCATTGGTGGATTATCAAATCATTATAATTTTCTTGAAAATTAGTAACTTGGGGTTTTCGAGAGCGCTAATGTGTTAGCGGCTGCCAAAAAAATAACGAATTCAATATGGCGGGCTGACAAATATTAAACGTTGTGCGATTTTAATGGAAAGAAAATAACAAACGAAAACAGTGATCATCTAGCTTACTTATAAAGAATTAACAGAAGAGTTTCCGCGCAATGCCGGATTATATGCCAATTAATACTTTCATTTCCTATGCTATACAAATTAGCATCCTTTACACATCCTCCCAACGGGTGACACGGGATGAAATTTTAAATAGGATCCTCCTCTGTTATATCCCGGACAAGGTAGTGAAACTGCGAAACACTGGTGACACATACTGATTTAATATTAAATTAATGGACATGGTCTAGCGGTACTTTACTCTTATTTTGAATTTCACAAGAGAAATGCATGTGTAAGTGTCTTTAGAATATATAATAATGAATTACCTTGCCATATTTGTGTTAATTAGTGTGATTTAGGTACAGTATATTACACCCCCAACCCCACTTCTGGAGTCCTAATCGACAAATATCCGGTTTATTTTAAAAATTCAAATTAAAAATTCTATTTGTATAAATGTGTCATAATTCATCATTAATGAAGCCAAGCATGAAGATCCATAGATGGTTGTTCGTATTCTAGAGCACACTTATTTGCCTTGGACTTAACAAATTTGCCATAGAGAAAACACAACGCGTTTGCCGAATCTATGGGTGAATATAGCATATTCTGTTCACAAATTTTAGTTCAATTTAGCCGTGTTTCGCACACAATCTTTAAAATTAACATTATAATACATCTGTCCCTATAAACAGTAATAGTCGGTAAAATATCATCAAAATCAATTTGAAACTGCTAAATGCGCCTAATTTTAAATTCAAATTCCACCGAAAATCATATGAATGCGAGCCCCCTTTTAGATTTTTCACATTCAAAGAGCAGCTTAAAAGTCTTTCGAGGGCATCTTTGAAGCCACAAATGCCCGCATGTGGTTTGCCACCCCGGGGCTGCCACACACGCACATACTTAGTATTACTTCTGGTCTTATCAAATTTCCTTAAATTTAACGAAGTTTGAATGCAAAAGTGTACATGTCAGAGAGGAGTCTGTAACGTAACAGTATGTAATCCTATAATATTCATGGTGCTGTTTTAGGGCGAGACCCTAAAAAGGAGCGAATGGTTCGAACAAAACAGAAATCACCCTGTGAATTATTAACAAGTCATTTTTATGATGAATGGAAAGAAAAGCGTAGGCACGGAGGGGTGGAGACCGCGGGGATTTTAAAATATTATTCTGAGGCAGGGTGGGAGCCAAGCCGGTAGCAGTAGTCGCCTACGTGATGGGTGGCACCGTTGTTGATACACAAAATACTTTTAGTGGCGAAAAAATGAAATTCATTCTTGCAGAAAACACGATAAGAAAAATGTTCCTGCATTAGCCGCCGCAGAAGACAAGTCAAGTGGTTGGTGGCAAGAGTACGGAAACTTTCGTTAAGTCTAGACTTAATCTCGGTGGGGGTGCTGCGGGGACCTTCTATTCTAGTTCGTTAAAATAAAAATCATGTTCCCGGCAATTATTGTGCGCGAGGGGCAGCCAGGCGCTGCTGTGAGCAGAACTGGGGCCAGGATCATGGCTCAGCGGAGGGCCAGCGACCATTTATCTTTCCCCGGTATCAGCAGACTATAAAAAGAACCCCCGATAGCACCTACTACGAGTGCGAGGTGCTGGAGCCGGCGCGCAAGGAGCTGCGGGAGTCGGCACCCAATAAAGGTTATTTCCAATTCACAAATTTACAATTTAACTTCGTAAACCGCACACTCAACACCAGCTGTTACCCGAAATTGTCAATTTCCTTTTTTCCCTAGACCCATAGAAGTTTTTCGCTCCATCTGCTCAAAAGGCTGCCGATCCCCATGCCCTCACCCTCCGCTCCTCCTGCTCCTAATGCAGTCGAGAGCCTGGCAGTGCCTTGTTTATATGCAATCTTGTTATGGAAAAGGGTGAAACCATGTTGTTGGTGTTTTGAACCAATTTACCCTCTCAGGAATTTTTCCACCAGGTTCGTAGAAGAAGAATGATATCGGCGTGTGGGGGCGCCCCACGTGAATTCGCCTCTAAAAGGCTCCGGAGGTCACACAGAGGAATGCTAATAACTTTAATGGATCGGTATCGGCCGAAAAGAAGAGGCGATTCGCCGCCCATTCCACTCGCCGCTGGACGTATGGACCGGAAAAAGTTTTTAATTAACACCGACGTCCACTCGGTGAGCTTCTTGCGTTGCGTCCAACCCAAGCATAAGAAACGGCGAGCGAAAAATTAGAAAGTCATTAAGCAATTTGCAAATGGATTTCCTCGGCGAAGACCGGTGCAATCCTCTTACTTTTTTTACGGGTATAATCCTTTGTACACACAAGGGCTACAGCCAGCGCCTCGGAATATGACGACGACATTGATTAATTTATATCCGCTCCAAGTTAGTTGAAAAAATGTGGCGAGATTAAAATAGTAATTCCCTTGTTCGGCGAGACACCCTTTGTTCTATTTGGTGAGCTGTTGAAAAGTCGGTAATTAATGACACCGTCCCGCCCGCGAGCTCAGGTGCGCTCGCTCCACCCGCCCCACCCCTAGGCCATTATTCCTCTAATGAAATTTATGCGGAATGACACAGGGCTTCAAAAAAGCTTATTAAACCTAATTGCGTTTTTAATACCCTCATACAAGAAACGAAACGTTTTCATTAGCCTCGCGCTCTATTTTACTCCGGCGCGACGGCCATGTGCGAATTTTAATGGCTTAGATGGGCGTTCTCTTCGCTGAAAATTGAAACGGATCAGTAATTTAATTGAATGCATTATGCGTTGCTGGGACAGTCCCGGGGCCCACTTTAAAGCCACTCTCGCAGTACTTTCAAGCGATTTAAAAGAGTGCACATCCTTATGGGGCACTTGTGCACTGTGCAGTCCAACAACAGAAGTGGTGAAGTGGTAGGTTAGATATCTACCGGTGTGTGCATGCTAAATATAACTTTGAATGACTATATTGACTAAGCGTCCACGTACATGATATCATGACTTGAGTGATTGCAGTATAAACGAGTGGTTGGTGCAGTACACACTGAAACAGACGATAGATGAACGCATCATTTTACCCGCCTTCATGAAGTCCTCATTTTTAATCCAATTTTCGATAAATCTGCCGTTTATCGCTCCTAAGAAACCAGAAATATGAGGGCATATATTTTTTGTAGGTTAATCTACTTTTAAAATTCGGCAGTTACCAAGAGTTTTTAAGGCAATTGGGTGTTTGCGAGTGCGTATACAGTTCTATACAATGAGTCCTTTATGTCCAAATTTGTACAGGTACTTACTAGGGCTGTTACTACTCGAGTAGTTCTGAACTCAATTACTTGAGTATTTGAGTAGTCGAGTTCAGAGATCCGAGTTTGAGTAAACGAGTTTTGAGTACCTGAGTACTCGCATACTTGAGAGCAAAAAGATCCGCGAACTCGAGCGAGGAAGTAATTGAGTACTGCAGTATTAGAGTATTTAAGTCCTGTGGGTTTAATACATCAAGAAGTGAGAAATACAAGTTAATAAATTGTAGACTTTATAATTCATTATAATTTACAGTTAGTTACACAAAACCACATTTTTATTTTGGAAAAGAAATACAAGAATATTAACATTACCGGGATTTAAACAACTTCTGCTGGAACTTACTATATTTCCTGCTGTGGAAAATACTCGTTCAAATGTAGCGCTTGCTGGTATATTAAGGAATTTTCTTGCAAGACAAACAACATTAGGAAGTGCAGTTTCTTGGCATTCCCACCATGATAATGGATTTTGCGTTAATGGAATTTGTGGAAGAGCCAAATAGGAATTAAATTGAGATAACACATCGCTTGTTGACCCACTTTCATTTATATTAAATATAAACTCTAGTGCACTTCGTCGTTGTTCCTATTGGCTGGAATCTCCGTCTCGCTCATTTTCAAGTTTAGGCAAAAGTTGTTTGGCTGCAGATCGAATGTGCGGCTTGTTCTGGTTCAGCAAGCAGGTATTTATATTGCCTATCAAAAAAGGATGTAATATGTGACATTGCTTTCGCCTTCAGTCCACTCCATATGAAACCTATTCTTTAAATCTTGTGCCACGGTTGACTTGAAATCTGAATCCCTACCAAAGCAGCGTAGCTCATCGAGTAAATATGAAGACATAATCATAGGGACGATTTTAAGGCTTCAAGCACACCGGAAACATCTATCGCCGCTCATTTCTTAATAG
The DNA here is from genome assembly GCA_947538895.1 of Neoitamus cyanurus. Taxonomy (NCBI): domain Eukaryota; kingdom Metazoa; phylum Arthropoda; class Insecta; order Diptera; family Asilidae; genus Neoitamus; species Neoitamus cyanurus. Next base: position 30,348,146 of record OX384541.1, on the reverse strand, counting down.
ATAACGTAAAAAATATTTTAAAAAAAATAACAAACCAACGTTTGTTATATGTAGATGTAGATGTAGATTGTCATGAGGCGGGTAGATAAACCCTGCACTTAGACTAAAGGTCCATTGTACAAACCTCGAGAAGAGCGACCGACATCTGAGTTAATCTCGGTGCCCAGATTGAGCCGTAAGACGACCAGTTCTTCTAACAAAGCTCAAGATGCTGGGCAGCGTGAATTTGTGTAGATCGTTTGGATCTACATGGTAGTTCCCGAATAGAGCGGTTCTGGCTCTGTTGTAGAACGGACATGCACACAGAAAGTGAGCAATAGTCTCGTCCTCCAACTCGCATCCGCAAAGCGGCGAATCCGCTATTCGTAAAGTATGAAGATGCTTGTTCAGCCTGCAATGGCCAGTAATGATGGCCATTGCTAGGCTCAACTGGCATCTACTAAGATTGAGTAGACGTCTACTGAGGCCAAGGTCGACCCGATGCAAGAACATCTTAGACTGTCTACAATCCGATCTAGCGGCCCACCTCTCATTGTGCTCCGAGAGGACCAAGTCCTCCACCGAGCGACTGATGAGAGATGGTGCAACACCCACGTAGGGTTCTGGTCCTATAAAGGTAGAGCAGGCCCCTTCTTTCGCCAACCTGTCCGCAGTCTCATTACCTGCTATATTACAGTGGCCAGGGACCCAGATTATTGAGACTTGATTAGAGGTCGCAATAAGATCAAGCGAGTGACGACACTCACTGAGAAGTTTAGACGAAACTAAGTACGAGTCAAGTGCTTTCAGAGCAGCTTGACTGTCGGAGAAAATAAAAATGTTTTTCCCACTCAGTTTCCTCTTCAAAATCTCTTGTGCACAGATTAGGATGCCAAGAACTTCCGCCTGGAAAACGGAGACGAACCTGCCTAGCGAGCGGGAGATGCACACGTCATCATTCAGACCGTACACTCCGACTCCAGCCAGACCCTCTGCGATGGATCCGTCCGTGAACCACGCAGAGCTGGCGTCCGGCACTGTGTTGCCGAGATAGTCCTCATCCCACTCCGTTCTGGAGGGAATGGACACAACATACCTTTTATATAGGCTGAGATGGGGCATTACATAATCCGAGATCATTTGGACGCAACTGTTGGTATGTAACAGTTTGTCCCAGATCTTGGAGTGCCCTATCGGCCGATGGTTGGGTCGCCAGAGGTTATTTTGAACAAGGCGCAGGGCCGAATTCATCGCTTCTTTGTGCACGATGATATCTAGCGGAGCCAGGGAGAGAGCCAACGTTTGTTATAAATATTATCTCTTGTATAAAAATTTACCAAGCCTATTTATCATTTCCATTCATCAAATAAAACCTGCGCCACTCGCCACAAATAAATTATATTTCATTGTTCATATTGTCTTCCATTATGCCGTAGAAGTTCAAGTGAGGTAAATCGACTTGTTTCCTGAGTTTCCTACTGGCTAGATTTAAGTTACCGGCAACAAAAGTCTCCAGTGAGCTTCCTTCCATATCACTCACAGGTAGTGGAACAGTTTTGTCGCTGCCCTGCGGAACTTTCTATATCCGTCTTCTTGTGTCGCAGTAGTGAGCGCACGCTCATATATCGCAGTGGAATTTGCCAAGGTGACAGAACGTCGGCGTACAGGAAGTCGAGGGTGTGTTTTAGGCCTAAAACAAAAGTCTCCGAAGCTCCTATCATAATGCCTATTAATTTTAGGTGGCAGGGTTTTATACAATACATCCGTTCCGTATTAGCTTATATGATTGGCACACGGTTAACAGCGTTTAAAGTATTTCATTTATTTCATTGTCTTACAATTTAATAACTTGTTTTTCTTACTTCTTAATGTATTTAACCCACAGGACTCAAATACTCTAATACTCGAATACTGCCTAAATGAGTACTATTAGTCAATTACTTCCCCACACGAGTTCTCGGATCTTTTTGCTCTCAAGTACTCGAGTACTTGAATACTCCAACTTGGAGTACTCAAATACTCAATTATTCGAGTCATTCTTTGAGCCTTAGTACTTACAGTATCTACCGTAACCAGTAAAAAAATTACGTCAAATCTAATTTAATTAAATATTGGACAGTTGAATTTAAACGCGGCCGTATACGAGAAGTTTGTGATGATGAGCGCAGAGGGCGTCCAAAAGAGGTCACCACACCAGAAATGGTCGATAAAATCCATGGTGTGATAATTCACGATCCACGAGTGAAGGTGCGCGAGATTGCTGAGGATGTGGACATCACACATGAGCGAGTGGAGAATATATTGTGTGAATGCTTGGGAATGAGAAAGTGTTCTCAGCGACACATTTCGAAGTTCTAGGCTATGTTCAACTGTCCGTCGTTTCGTAACCGTGGACGAAACGTAGATTCATCATAACGCACCAGAGACTAAGGAACAGTCGAAGTATTGGACTTCACCTGAAGAATCGAGGCCGAGGGGTAGGGTGTCGGCCAACAAGGTGATGATGGCCACCTTTTAGGATGGGCCAGGAAGCATTCACATCGATCATTCTAAAAGGGACAGAACGATCACCAACTCGGATATAAAACGTGTTAAACCATACAACCGTCAGCATCTCTTATTCTTTGGCCAATCCTTTGAGCTGAAAATTTAATCAGTACAGCTTCAGGTTGCTCTTCGTCCTCAAATTAATGTCTCCGAGGGGCCCAAGAATAGATTACGTCTTATCATTACTCGAGATTCGAGAACTATCTTTACCGTATCATCTCACCAAAAATCAATAAAGCAAATCTTTACAATAAAATGAACTGAAGTACTAAAAAGTTTAAAATAATTCTGTGGAATCCTCACTGTAAACGGATTCACTGAGTCATAAGCTCACACACTCTTTTTTTCTTTTTTGGTCGGTGCCAAACTCTAACGTGGAGCGGTGCACGATGCAAGGAACAAACATGGTGGAGTGAGGAACTCGCACTCGTGCAGACGCGTGAAGGCAAACGTGTCGTTGACAGTCATTTTCCACTACTCGTAGAGGGCGTTAAAGTTATGCCAGAAAAATTTCTAGATGTCTAACACTGAAGAACATGGTTTGCGTTTTGCTCGGGTTTACTTTTTCGCTCCATTTATTCATTTATTAAAATATAATTATTAGCTGTCTAATCTCCGTTTTGGAGATTATTTACTGTATGTGTAGCCTCTTCGTGTAAGCTTAAGATTGATGTGTCGTCGGCGAAGATGGCGGTTTGGAATACTCGTATTAGGGAAACCGGCGGTGTATAGATTATAAAGCATTGGCCCTAATACTGAACCTTGTGGTATCCCTGCTTTGATATCGCTTACTTTGGATGACTTAGAACCTTGGTGTATTTGGAAATGTCAATTTGAACTACTGAGAGCATCACAGTCTGCAAATCTAGTAGGACAAGACCAATAAATCGCTTTTGATCAAAATAATTTTTAATAATTATTGGGCCATAAAAAAGGTTAATAACACCAGTAAATAAAACTTCTTCTATAGTCCATGAACTAGGAAATTGATTAACAAGGGATATATACCATATCTCTTAATTCGTTCAGACTAGAAATAAACAAACATTTCCACAAATTGAGTAAATTAGCAAATTGTTCGTGCAATCTTGCATAGTTTAGTTTCTGCAATTATCTTGCGAAGTGCCTACATACCTATGTATGTAGAATAAAATGTTATGCAATGAATAGTGCATAAAGTTCTTTTGCACAGCTTAAGATTTTGTAAATTTCACTGTTTTGTTTCACAGCTAAGTAGGATAAACGGTTATCAAAAAATTCTGTTGTGAAATTCCATAAAGCACAGGCGATATTGTCGCTTTTGTCTGTAAAGCTATGTCTATAAAAAATTGCTTTCACAAATTGCTTTTCCACCCTCAGGGAAAATCCTGACTTTTTGTGATATTTTCGGCATTTCACAAATATAATTCCCAAAAATATCACAGCAGTGCTACGACCATAGTCGCAGGGAAGACAAAATCTCAATTATCAAAAAGCTGTTAAGTACCATATATGTAGCTTAGCTCTCGGCAGAAGATTACACATATGAATTTTCCGTTCTGGGGACTACAGTTTCACTTTGATTCGAATATTCCGGTGAGCCGTGCAGAGCACAGCGCATATTTCGCTGCAGCAAATTGTTAATGCAGGCACGTAACGTCATTTATTTTTCACCTGAAATTCTATAATACAACAGGGCGACGACCATTAGCCGAATGGGTTTCCAAGTGAAAGCTTAACGCCCAAAATGACAATGTGGCCGGTGCAGCCCTCCAGCGTTGAGCTGGTCCATTTGCAGTCCTCCGACTAAAAGGAATTATTGTTCCAGAGGTAGAGTAGTCAGGGCCGGCACTGCAGCATTTTTCTTATTAAGCCATTAAAAGCCTAAGGGCACATGACTTTGGCCAGCACGGCACGAATTGTTGCAAAAATCGGATTGAAATTGTAATCAGCATTTATGCTCGTCTGACGCATCGGGGCTGCAATTCGCCATATTCGCCATTAATTCTCTTTGATCATTGGCGGCTATTATTTCGGAACTTTTTTTAAATCGGCTTAATTTAAGATGTCACACAAGGCAAGAATAATTCATCAGCCTGTTAAGTAATCATCGTTTTATTTGGTGAATAATGCAGGCCGGAAAATTGAAAACGCTTTGTGGAAATTGAGTGCTCCCTGCCCTCTTTGATCTTCAGGTGTATCGACGTTTTGGGCATAATAAGCTGGAAATTATCCCTTGTCGTTTCGTAAGTGGGGACGTCGCCAAATCATTGAAAAGAGCGGCATTTGAATTTGAAGTTGAATTCCACAAAAGAATGAACGAAATTGGAGCAAGGACTGCGCGATGCAAGAAATTAACTTTTCATAGTCATTCCAGTCATGCTTTGTTGTCGTCATGTCAAAGGAATTGAATGCTTTAAAGATCAATGAATTGCATTTTGATTGCGGTGTTTGATTATTTTTTTACATTATATTATTATGAAAGGAACTAAAACAAATTACGGGAAGATTAAAATTTAACATAAATTACTTATAATTTTTAACGATAACTACCTGTATGCATTATGCATGTGTGTGTATGGGGGGGGAGGAGTCCAACAGCGGTTGAATGAAAAAATAGTAAGGTCCGGAAAACGGTTATTTTTTTGTTGCTAGAAAAAAAGGTAGTAGATGATGGCAGTTCTATGAGAAATGATACTAGGAAGATGGTTCCTTTGGATTACACTGTGGGAAGGTTGCAGGGCCGGATTTCCCATAAGGCAATGTAGGCTCGTGCCTAGGGTGACAAATTTTTTAGGGACGGCAAAAATCAGAGTTGAAAAAAAAATTTATATGTTTGAAAAAATATAAAGTCAAGTCAAAAATTTTTTTGCGATCACGTAATTTCATTAGCAAAATTTTTTCAAGCAAATACTGATTTTTTCCAATTTTCAATTTGAATTTCCCGCTGAGAATTAGCTGAATACCAACCTCCATGCAACTGACATGAAAAAAAACTGAGTGAGACTTCAATCAGTAGGTCGATGCAGCTCTATCAACGCCATCTGGCAAACCATTAATTCAATCGTAGTTTCACGTCTTAAAGATCAGTTGTTTTGGGGTTACAATGTCTCAATCTGAATGTATATTTGCAATCTAAATGAATATTTAAAATATGATAGATTCAAAAATGTACAGCAGAAAAGTATAGTTGCCACAACTAATAGTTAGCTGCAGCTTTTTATTGTAGGCTAATCCTCAGTTATTCATTTGTCTCCGTGTAAACTTGATTTTATTGCCTATTAGAGGGCCGGCACAATTTACTCTGCCTAGGGGCGGCAAAATTGTAAATCCGGCCCTGGAAGGATATGATTCACGTTGATTAATTAAATTAACACTTAAATAATTTAAATCAATTTATTTGGTTGTGTTAGGTTGATAATTTATTGATTGCAGACTGGATAAATGAAAACAACTTTTTACTTTTTAAATTTCCCAACGTCAGTCTGTAACTAAATTGATTTTATTTTTGTTCAAGCAAGTTGATTTTATAAAAACCCAAACACTTGCGCCACACACCCTAAAATGGAGCGGTAGTGCATTTGTAAGATACGCAATACACTTAGAAATTAAATTTTGATTTGAGTTGCGTATGTAGTTAATTGATCCAAATTTTGTGTTCATGAAAATTAGATGAATATTAGATTGGTAGATTCAAAAATTATAAGTTTGTTGATCCGCTTCAAAGACAAAGGAAGGGTAAAATATTATATAAAAAACATTATCAAATAATATGAGAATCATTGTGCCAATTTTGGTAAAAATGAATTAATAAACGTAACAACTGTGAGGATTTACCATACGAGTCGACAAAAGCATTCAAAAACTGAGCTGCTGCCTGAGATATTTCCCAAAATGCTCACGTCACACGGATAGCCACAGCAGTCATTGATATATGAACGCCTGCCGCTAGAGCACTCAGAATACATTTATTCTACACCTTAGTCTACAATCTTCATTTATCATAATTTGGATATCAAGTCTGGGCACGGGCCAAAGAATATAGAAATGCTTTACAAGGAATGTTCACTCTCTTTTTAAGACGCAGTTATACCCACTTCTCCGATTTTCCAGGAAAGCAAACAGGAGAAGAAAATTACCCATTAATAAGAAAGGGACGATTTTCCTCTTTCTCATTTAAATTGCTTTATAAAGAAAGGGAAAGGCAAATTCAATAAAGCAAGAATTCACCTATATGTATTACATAATAGCTCAGTGGTAAGTACGCTGGGCTACATATCACCATAAGGTCACTGGGTCGAGCCTGGCTAGGATCATAATTGAGGTGCGCTTTCCTGATAGCGTTAGAGGGTAGTCGCGTCAATCAGGATAGCTACTGAGACTGATCGCCCAGCATAGCGAACATGAACGATTAAAAGAAACTGAAGCAGAGCCTCGAGGTGGAGAAGCTTTGTGGAAGTCGTATGCTCCTAACTGGATTAAAATAGCAAATATACAGGGTGGCCAGTGAAGTGACGTCCAAAGGTAAAATTTAGGTGCCTCATATTGGGTCCAATTCATCGCCACGTAACATATGTTCCGCGATTTTGCGTATTTTTCGAGTTATAAGGTGATTCATAATTTCGGGATGCACATTATTATTTTATTGTTAACTTTTGATCTACTCAACGCAGTAACATCAACCTCACGTCAAACAACTACTATCTTAATGTACTTTCCAAAACTACCACCAATATTGATCTACCTCCTCCACTGCAGGTACAGGCACGAAAGTAAAAGAAGCTTCAAAAATTTCCTAAATTTCACGTTTTTCCCAATTTTCCTCGAAATTAATGTCATTAATGCACCTTTTTTTATTTTAATTGTATTACCCATCTTGTTGCCTTTCTAAAGAGGTATAATATGTCCAGGTAAAGAAAGAGTATACGAAATTATACGTAGAAAACCGTGTGCGAAATATTAAAAAATCTGAGTTTGATCCACTTAAAGTACGTCACTTCTCCGGCCATTCTGTATTATGACGTTACGCCTATTACCAGGCACTTCGAAGCAACATTGCATTTAGTGGCACTGTTTGGGTGCATGTAGGTTGGCGATTTTCCAATAGGAACAGGTGGAAATGGAAATAGATGCCTCACACATTTAAGGGATACACAGGTTGATTTTATTTACATTTTTTCACCATAAAGTGTTCTGATGTGCTCCAGAACTGCACAGCAAGCATATGCGACTGTATGGTGTGGCACGCTGTAACCCGGTTCAGTTTTGTTTTTAAACACCAACCTCCGCCTCAACATTGTTCGGCTCTCCTCAACCACGATGCTTGAATATTTGATAAACTTCTGGCAAAATTGTGGGGTTGGGTGGAAGGTCATAAATAGATAAGGAGATAATTGCCGGAGTGAACAGTCTTTGTACCATAGGTTGAATAGTCTTTGCTACGGGCTTTGCTTTGCAGATGGAAATGGATATCCCTTTTAAAATGGGTCCCTAATCTTGAAAATCAGAATTTCAGACTTTATGAAGTTATGATTGTTTTTAGAAATTCGGAAATTTTTCAATTTTTTATGTATACGAGTATATAGAGATGTCTGCGAATGTTTACCCAATAGTCTAATCTTTATAAAGCTTTGCTTTCGAAAAAATAAAATAAATTTCCTTGAATTTGTAAACAAATTGGAAACTGAGATTTTTGGTGTGATTTCAAAAATATACCCCAATTTTTAAAGATCAGAATGGCGGACTCTTAAATCCAAATTTCGTGAAATGTTCACAAATGTTGGTTAATGTGGACGTTTTCAGAGTCGCTGATATCAATAATGGTGTCTAATTTTATAAACCCACGGTAGCGACAATATGACCAACTATAAATGCTATTAGGTAACTGCAATTTTTCTATTTAAATTTGGTCCTGCACCGTTTTCACCAAACAATTTCTGATACGTTTACCATTTTTCTATAACTATTTTTTGCCTAATTTCTTTAGAAAATAACTTATAAATGAGATGATTAATTATCTAATTTACTATTATACTATAGTATAGCACCTAAAGGTTTATTATATTGCTAACATAAGTACTGATGTACCTAGGTATTTAACTGGGCAATATTTGTAATAGACTGACAAAGTATAACTAATTGGCAGTCGTAGGCTACGTATATTTTTGTTAGTCTGTGGTAGGTAGCCACTTTATGGGCCATTTTAATTTTTATATTTTTGATATACTGAGTGTCACTCTTACAATTAAGGCGAGTCTAACGACACCTCTCAAGCTAAAATTCATCAAGCCGTTTAGGCTAGAGAGCGTGCCAAAGAATGAAATTAATTTTTTTTAAATATATAGCATATTTTAGCTATAAATGAGGTTTTAATAATAACTATGATTATCTATGAGAACTAACACACGATAAATATCGATTTTTGCTCTCAACTTCGCGTAATAAGTTTTTGCTCGGGCGCAAGAAAAAAATTGTTTTTTCTATCAACACGGCGGCGCCCGAGCGGGCGCCTTGATAGACATTATTCTGTTTTTCTGTCAAAGAATTTATTGAATTAGAGTTTTTGCTATTCGACTAGATACAAATTGAGAATAAAAAGGAAAACGGCGTAGATAACAAAAAAATATCAAACAATTTTACTTTTGTAAATTATAATTTAACAGATGATTTTTTGACATTTGTTCATCTAACATGTATTTTGTAATGCATCAAGATTGGGTTCGTTCACTCTCTATTGAAAAAAAATCCGTAGGAAAAGTGTACGCAGAACAAAGTTGCACCAAAGCAACAATATCCCATATTATTTATCAAATTCTAAAATTACTGTCGCACGATGCGATGTTAACTTGCAAACAAAATACTGAAATTGAATGAAACTTGTCTCATAATTTTTGGGTCACACATTTACAGTGTAACCGTTTATTTCTCTCATTGCTCTGCTCTCAGGGCACCAATTTCAAGTGGGAGATGAGTGGTACCTACTGCGCATCGAGGGAAATTATCAACTCAGTTAGCGCGTACTCTACAATTCACTTTTCACCCATTTCACGCATTGAGTTGAAATTTGGTGCGTCTTCAGTGACAATTCAATATCGTTCTGAATCCAATATATAACAGTTGCCCCAAGTGGGCAACTTCTTTTCACAACCTCCTTAACCATGATGAAAGTAGTCGAGTCGAATACGATGAACTATACCCGCTATCGGAATATGCCGAAATTTGGTATACATGTGTAACAATGCAATAATATGGTGACCTTGTATTACCCAGCGGGAAAAGAAGCGCTCAAAGATGCAAACGGAAGCAACTCCTTGGAAGCTATGGAGTGATTCCTTTCCGTTGGACACTCCATGTCTTTTTAACATTACATGTCCGCAGGAGGAAGCAGTATAAAAGCTTTTTTTTACTGCTCCCAGCTTGCTGTATGGAATGCAAGTGGAATCAGATTCATACTGCTCCCAGCTTGCTTCTATGGAATGCAAGTGGAATCAGGTTCATACTGCTCCCAGCTTGTTCAACTTACTGAACATTTTCTTCAATTTACCTTCTCTTTTATGAAAGCACAAAACTGATTTTATTATAAAAACCTCGCAAAAACGCACCAAAATCACTCAATAGAACGCAAAAATACGCACCTTACTTTACTGCACAGAAGATAAAACAGGAAGGAGCAAGATTTCGCTTTGTTTTTCTTATGAGTCATGACTTGAAAACAAAAGGGAGAAGGTTCGGTCCCAGCGATCAATTGGGTTGATGCATACCTGCATTCGCCGGAATCAACAGGGAAGCAACATATTTTTCTCTCATAAAATTTACTGATTCCAAACCCGCTTCCCTAGGAATGCCTGACCAAATTTCCCGCTGGGTAATGCTGCCAGCCAGAGTACCCATACTACCAAACTCCTCAATGGGTTATAGCAGATAAAGACTAAAAAGTAAAATGACAATAATTCATTTAGAAAGAGCAGGAATTTGGATTAAATACATTATCATCTCAAGTGTTCCACCACTAATATCACTGCATGAATTATACTGCAAAAATTCGCATTTTGCACAACATAACAAGTTTCGAATCTTTTTGTCATGAAATGCACTTATAGTCGCTTACCACGCTTTAATTCATAAAATAAGTTTGCCCTACTATGTATGTTAGATACGCAAATGAGCACACTGTACTGTGTGGTGGGCGTGGTACTACCCTGCGGCGGCAGCACGGCGCACCACCAAGCCAACACTGAAATATTAAATCCCTAATTAAAAATTAATCGCCAATTTACTTTATCAGGAGATCTATCATCTCTGGCACGTCGAAGGCCGTTGGTGAGATAGCAATTTCCAAACTTCTCAGGCTGCTCCTACCTGGATTTCGTCAAGCACCATTGTTCAGGAATATATCCGATGGGGCTAATTTTCCCTTGCCGCCCCCGAGCACTCGGGGCTGAAAAAACTCCAGGTACATCCCTTTTGCATCTGTTTGTTTTGTGAGGAGTCCTAAGCCATCTCCCGTACACAATATAAGGGCTGTGTTTCCTTTGGCTGACTCCTGCAGCCGGGTGCACCTGAGAGTTTAAAGCACAATAAAGCTGAAAAGTCCACACGTGGTGGCTGCTGAGTACAGTATATGGTACTCTGTGTACACCCCGCCTAGGCGGGCGGTGGCTGTCCTGGGAGAATGCACGCCTGACGAACAATAATCTGCGAAAATGTGAACTGTTAAGAGAATACTGATTCCATGGAAAGCCAGCCCTAATCGCTCTTTTGTAGCCTTTGTTAAATTGCGACTTGAGCACAGCTCGACGCTGCTAAATTTCTTTTCATGAGTGCTCCCGAGCACTTTTGAAAATCTCAAAATGTGGAATAATTCAAAGCTTCCTGTAAGAATTCACATGTCGAACGCTAGCTTTGTGTTACGGGATGAATAACGCGCCTGGGAAGCAGGGAGCCGGCATACTCGTATGTTTGGCAGAACAAAACACACTGCCGCGAGTGACTCCTTTTCAAATTATTAAGTCAACGTTTGAATAGCGCCGCATTGTCACAATTGCGGTCTAAATTGCTGTCAATTTTCACACAGTAGAAAACATTTTTTGAAGAGGGTTTGTTTCTATCTCTTGGAATATTAGCACGCATCCACCGTAATAATTTTCTAGTTCAAATTTATTAAGTGTGAAGGTATGCAGTTAAGCATTTGGGTATCTATTTTAAGGCGGAATCTTATATACAGTGGTAGACATTCATATGCGCGAGTTTTTAAATCTGTCATAAATTGTGTTCCCCACCGTAGAATTTGTCTATGGGGGGCGTCCACTAATTACGTGAGGCGATTTTGGCGATTTTTCGACACCCATCCATCGACAGCGAGATGTCGTGAGATTAGGCTCCCCCCCATCGCACGTCATATTTTCCAAAATGCGTATTTGTTGCGTAACGGTAATCTGTGTCCGATTGCATTGGATTATTTAAAAAACGATATTTTGCTCAATTCTTTTTATTTAAGGGATCATTCTCGTTTATAAATTTTATTATTTCATTTTTCCCGTTACCCTTGAATTATTTCCTTCAAAATAAAAACAAACTCGACCGCGCTCGAGAATGTCGAGGCGAGGTTTTTTTTTTGTATATTTGTGACCCTCCCACTCCCTTATGTCAGACTCAAATCGGCAGATAATTTAAATGCACACTTTTCAGCATGTAATTAACCCACCATACCTTAATCTGACGCGCTCGAGTATTTCCAGCTATCGTTTTTTTTACTATTCTGATCGGCTGCCATACACGCGAGACTATATTAGGGCTTAGATATAGTAGAGGTACTAAACAGGGTGCAAGGTATCCCCCCATATGTTAATCTGCCGCGCTTGAGTAAATCTCAAAATCCCCTCTTGGGCGCCCCTACTAAAGCATTTTTATAAATGGAAACACGCAAGTCGCCAATCAAAAAATAGTTTATTTACAACAGTCCATTGAATTTACAAACTAAGCAAGCGAATTCGAACAGGTTGTTGTCTTTGCTTTATATTATATATATGTTACATATGTAATAAATAGCTCAGCTTGTTTGCTGACGACATTAACTCTCGTTCTGAGACAAAGACGAAGATTTGGATTCGGATAGGCTCTAAATAATGAATAGCTACACCTATACTGAATACGTTTCTTTTTGTATTTGAAGTCTCTGAATGTAAATCATTTATCATAAAAATTCTATCATGTATCAAGCACATATATGGAGTCGATCAGTATAAAAAAGACGAAAGTGATCAAGTGTTTCAAAAAATTTAAAGTGAACTGTTTTTAAGATTTGCTCTTACAAATAAATAGTCCAGGATTTTTAATCATGTCTTTTCTACATATTTTATCCCATTAATTATTTATCCCATATAACGTAATTTCACAACTATTTTTCTAGCTGCATCAAATTTTTTTGGGATGTCTTAAATTAAACAATTAAATTGCACAATTTTGATTAATATTCATGAAATTTTGTCAGTTTAATAACATAACTGATGACATTAAGTAACACATTGAATCAAGAAGCAACAAAGTCACTTGAATACCAAATAATGTTTAAATTCATGTAAAGGCTTCGTCGATGATTACAACTTTCCATTTAAAAATAAACACCGGTCATATGCAAGTCGCCTAGGTTCGCTCTATTAATGATACTTTTCGTTTTATATTTCTAAATCACAACCGCTTCATGCAATCAATTATTTAAGGGAAATGCCCATTTAAGTTTTAAAAGCTAACAGCTTCCACTTAATAAATTAGACTGCCTACATCTCTGTTCCCTCTGAGTCAAAAGCGGACGTCAAGAGTCTCCGCTCCTAAAAGGCACACTTAAAAATAAAAATAAACGAAGCCCTTATAATTCATTGAGGATAAAGGGTGCATTGTAGTGGAAAGCAGAGTTCCACATCACAGTTCCTTGAAATGATTAACTTCCATATCTCATCACTTCCACACAAAGAAGGGTGACCACTTGAGAAATTATATTTCCTTTAAAGTTTCCTTCAAATGGGGGAATACAGACCTTCTAACATATTTTAAGTGAATGCATTCCGCTCTTTCAAAATACCGTGTGGTGAAATATGGTGGAGGCGTCTCACGACTGCAATCTTTTGAGGTTTGTATATAAATTAATTAGTTTAGCACGTCGTACCTACATACTTGTTGGATTTTTATAATAAAATAGGATTATTTAACAGGGCGTTTCAATAAGGACGGTTGACTTTTAAATGTAAATAAAACAAGTTGTGTGTGAGATGTCCACTGCATTTTTATTTTATTTGAAAAAATATTTTATGGCATTAAGTATTGAATATAACGTCGTTCAAATGTATGCCGCGGCTTTGTTTTCACGGCACGTATTCGGGAGCTCAAATTTTCGATGACTCTGTCGCATAAATCTAGCTGAATTTGTTGCATGGCGTTTGTTATGTTGACTTTGAGAGTATAAATTGTTTGCGGTTTTTTCGCATAGCCCTGTGATTCAATATAGCCACAAAGGAAGAACTATAAAGGCGTTAAATAGCACGATCTCGGTGGCCAGTATCAAACCGCTCGTGCAGAATGCGCATCGTGCCATGCGCTGTGTGGCACGTTGCACCGTCCTGTTGGAACCACATTTCATCGGTATCCATGTCATCCACTTTAGACCACAAGACGTTGTTTATCATCAGCGTTACAGCTCGCCGTTGAGGGTTATGGCAATGCCAGTTTCGTTTTGAAAGAAGTACGAACCGATTGTTCCGCCAGACCAAAATCCGCACCAAACAGTGACCTTCTCGGGATGCATTTGGTGCTGGTGTATCTTGTGTGGCCCTAAGTCCGACAATTTTGCTTGTTCATACATCCATTCATCCAGAAATGGGCTTCGTCGCTAAAGATGATTTTTTTTACGAAGTTTGGGTCAATTTCCAACTGCTCCAGAGCCCAATTAAGGAGCACACGGCGGTGTCTATGGTCATTTACCTTGAGTGCCTGGGTAAGTTGGATTTTATACTGGTGCAGACCCAAGTCCCGACGCCAAATTCGCCAAGTTGAAGTGGCAGAAAGGCCAAGTTCTTGTGAACGCCGAGAAATTGACTGCCTCGGGTTTTCCCGTGCACTCTCAAGCAGGGCAGCGATGATTTCAGCAGACCTTGCGTTTTGGTGTGTACGCGTGTTGGCTGATTACTTATCGAACCGGTTGTCTCGAATTTGGCCACCAAACGTGGAATAGTCGACTCTGCAGGACGGTTGTGGTGAGGTTAAAAATCACGTAATGCGCTGTACATTCCTCAAAAGGAGAACTGATATTAAAATAAAATTTAATGATTTGGACACGTTCTTCAACGCTCTAACCTTCCATGGTTATATAACTTTAAAAAAATCGACCGTCCATATTGAAAGACCCTTTACCTAGAGACTTGTCTCTTTTTTAATAAGTTAAGGGTTTATTCTGCATATTGCAGTTAATTGTTTTTAACTAGAAACTTTTCTATTTGAGTTATGTCTCAGAAAAGTGAGCATCGATTTTTTTGCTCCCTAGTATATACTACATCTCTTACAGTTTTCGAGATGTTTCATTGCAAATAAAGTATCTGAAGCCTTTGAAACAATTTTTTTTCAAAACGACATTGTTTGTCAATTTCTAAATAAGTTTCAAATTAATCTTCAGACTAATATTGCAACATATGAGAACATAAAAACAGTCGATGACCACATCCAAAAAAGTATGCAGCTAAAAAAAAATCCTGTCTTGTTGGATTTGCAATATGAAAATCTGCGCCGGTGCAATATTGATGCAAAGGGTGGACAATACTTTCCGCCAAGAACCGTGCGGCAGCGGAAGAGTAAAAATTGCACTTTTATTGACAAAAGTGCACAATCGTTGCGTGGGAACAGATCAATTTCATTTTGCTGGTTAAACAAAGGCCCCACCGGGTCATCGTCAATTCCATCGGGCGAGGGGATTCGGTTTCAACTCCAAGCACTTTCCAGAAAGCATCAACTGGCAGACAATTAAACGCAACGAGCAGCGCCCGACAAAAGCAAGGGAATTTATTTATTTACCCTTTTTTCGCGCTGTCGCCCATTCAATCTCCATTTCCCGTCGCGTTTTTGATTCCGCTGCCGAGCTTTTGGTGCATCGGCGAGACAAATTGTTTGTCACGAAGAGCAAATACTTCGTGCCATTGGCGTCGACTGCAGAATTATTTACGATTTGCTCCTCATTTGTATATCCGAGAGGTTTCCGGGTCACATTTCACACACTGCCGGCACCCAGACCTCCCGGCAGTGGTGGCATCGATGCCACAATTAGAGCAGATTAACAGCTAGCGAAACTATCTGGGATCCCCATTTGATTCGAGGATGTTTGCGGAGGCTCGGATAGATAGATGGCTGGGAATGACTAAAGCTTCTCCGACTCCGGGTCGATCTTGAGAACAATTCATTCATCCAGGCAATTGCATCTCGAAGGGACTCTACCATACAGCCAAAATTGATACTTATTGAAATGTTTGTTTTCAGAGGCTTATTGACGCTTATCTTACTCACTGGTGATTCTAAATTATATTAGGGCTGATGGTGGTTGAGAGTTCTTCATTTTAGCCTATGCGACAAATACATACCTTTTAAAAGAATAAATTCAAACAAACAAAATGTTTCAAGAAATGGTTCCTGATTGTCCGACCTCTCTTTAACTTTATGGAAAAAATAGCATAAGTATATAAAATTAAATCTGATTGAGTTCTCTGTAAAAAACGGTCTACATATTTAATATTTCTCTTCGGATTCTTTTTTTGTAGACTAACAATCGTCGAAAGTTAACATATGTAGTTTTAAAATCCTAAACAGGTTAAACAGGATTCAAAAATCTTTTTCGGAAGATATGTCACTATGTTCAAAATAATAGTTTTTCCCCTTCAACTTTTCCATGTAAGTACTCACGGATTCAAGAGGATTTTCCAATTTTCTAAATCTTTTCAAAATAACACCAATAAAGCTATATGAAGAAAATTGAACAAATACTGTTGGCGAAGCTCAAGGAATCATTGGTATCAAATTTGGAAAGGGTTTATGCCTTTAGAAATTTATTTATTGTTGTTCGTTTTGCAATTCCTAAAATTTACACTCAAAGAAACATTGCACTGTAAAATTCAGTACGTTCAATTTTGAATTTAAGATGACCAAGAAGAAAGGAAACATTTGGAAATCCTTTTGGAACCAAACTTAAATTTAACCGAAAAAACTTTTATTTACAATTCTAACTCTTTTCATTTTACCTTAATTTTATTCTTCGAATTGAGGTTGTAACGTTTTTGATTCTAATAGGATTTCTTTTTAGATCGTCTAGATTTTTTTTTTCCCATGAGGGTATCTGCATAAAAATGGTGAGAACTGTGTTCCAGGGGTCCCCGGTTCAGACCCCGTTTGAATACGAATTGTTTCCTTTCGAAAAGGTCAGATTATATTAGTCTAAAATCCGGCTGCTAAATCACTGCGTTCGGTTTTTAATCAAAATCTAATTTTTACATATATTTATGAATGGGGGAATATATTTTTGCCGAGTTGCCTAGCAAATGTGGCCGCTAGTATAATTAATTAAAAAAATATTAATTGATTTTTCGGAAAGAATTTCATTCACTTCTTTTTTAAATAAAACATAATCTACTGCACAGCAATATTTATAAAGAACTTGAAAAGTTATGGGTGCCATTGCGCACTTGGCCGCAACCTCTTCGCAGCCTGATGTAAACAGGGTGTTGCTTTGTTATGTTTATACGTTCGTAACGTATATTTAAAATTTATATATAAAATTAAAGCTAATTTTCTTCTCTTTATTATGGAATACGTCTGCCAATGTAAAAGTGGCCGCAAATAGGGGTTGCCAGCTGTTAAAGATAGATTAAAGTGAAAGAGAGCTCGCGCGCAACAACGCTCGTCAGACGAGGATGGCGATTGTCAGCTGTACCAAAGTTAACCTAATATAAAGCTAAGAAGCAGAGAAGATTTTTGAAAAAAAGGATAATAAAAAAAAACTAATTTCTCTCAGAAACTTTAAATTGTAAGAAACACAAAATGTCCTGCGGAAAGTTATAAAGGACGGAATGCGATGGAAAGAGAGAGCTATCATTCTCATTTCACTTTCACTTTTTCAAAAAAAGATAAATTTATGAAAAAAATTAAAGGCTCGACTCGGCTCATATTCTACCGTGCTGGAAATCTTTAAAATAAAAATTGTTGCGTACGATCTTTGATAATTCGATTTGACTAAATGCCTGTGAGCCGGATTGTATTAAGTTTATCGCGGAAAATAATGGCTGAATTAAAATGAAAAAAAAACTATTTGGAGTTAATTCGAGTTAATTTTTTTTAAATTGGAAATTTGTTTAAAATACTGCAAAAGATTTTCTGCCTATAAATTCGTACACCCTATCTCTATCTAGACATATCGTACCTTTTTGGAAAGACAACAAGATGGGCAATTTAATAAAAGTAAAAAGAGGTGTATTGATTACATGAATTTCGAAGAAATTGTGAGAGAAACGTGAAGTTTAGGAAATTTTAGAACATTTTATTCATTTTCGCAAGAGACGGTAGCTGCAGTAGTATAAGGCTACATCAGAGTTGGTGGCATTTTTAGAAAGCACATTAAGATAGTTGGCGTG
Source organism: Neoitamus cyanurus (assembly GCA_947538895.1). Classification (NCBI taxonomy): domain Eukaryota; kingdom Metazoa; phylum Arthropoda; class Insecta; order Diptera; family Asilidae; genus Neoitamus; species Neoitamus cyanurus. The sequence goes on along the minus strand of OX384541.1, from coordinate 30,329,985 downwards.
ATTTTTATGTCACTGCGTTAATTAGATCAAAAAATAAAATTAAAATAATAATGTGCATTCTAACTTGCCTACTCATCCTGTCGATTGGCCCTGCATATTGCCAGTCAAATTGGGACGTGAGTAGCCACTTATCGCTAGCGGAAAAGTTTTGTGAAATAAAACAGCAGGGAGGACATTATACGCTCACACGATGGAAGTCTTACGCTGGATGCCTGAAGACCGAGAGCTAAAATGTTCACACATAAAAAAAACGGCCGTGACATACAGACTGGTCGACACGGAAGTGACACCATAAATGTTCTTTGAACTGTTAGGTCCGGAACCCTGAAAAACACCTTTTAAACCAACATGACACCTTCTGGCATGAAAAGGAAATGGGCAATTAATATGCAAGTTTTGTCATTTTTCATTCATAACGTTTTTCATTCGAATTTGTATTATTGTACCCGTAAACAAAAATTTGTGGAAATCCAAATATCTCTCCAGCATGGTGCGTACAAATGTCATAAACTAGAACTTTTCTAAAACCCCCTTCACTAGAATTGCTCTGAAGGTAATCTACCTAAAAATTCCTTTTTAATGCTCTTTTCAGAAGCTCAGTAACCATGAAAGCAGCCGACTACTACAGGCATACCAGCGGGAAAAAAGTGGCGCATAATGCTAATTAAAACATCACTTAGGCAAGATCACTCGACTGCTATCAAATCCGCGGAATCACATATCCGCGATGTACGATATGGGTGCAGCTCCCATAGAAATTTAATTGGACCGAAGAATTGCATTAATGCCCTCAGCACCGAACACCACTTCATTACACGAGGGCAACTTGATACGCTTATGAAATAATTGGCAATTAGGGGAATCACTTGGAAAGCCTAACAACCCTATCGCTAAGGATTCAAATAGCAGAGGATGAAAATCGACACGTACTAAATTAAGCAGTCACCTAAGCGTCATTCTCAGGTGAGAGGTACTCAAGCTCTTTTTTCACTTTTTCAGAGGTGATTTTGCACACAATTTTACATTATCTGAAAGTCCTCTTTTCCTCAAATATGTTTTTATTTTCTATTTACGTAGACACCAGGCCGCCTGCAGAGGAGCCGGTTTCATCGAAAACTTGGTTGGCCACGCGTATTCTTGGGTTATTAACACATTATTGAGATGTTATTGCTTGAGAATACACGTAGTTGACAAGTGTTCTTCAACACAACAGCAGCCACCACATCTAGTTTCATATTACTTATTTTTAGCTGTGTTCCATTCGCGTAAGTAAGGTACTCGCAAGCAGAAAAGTTCGTAACTCAAATAAGTTTTTCTACTCACAACTCACAAGTGTTCATACAATTTTTCCGGAGCACCTAGCGGGAGAAATCCGCGTAAGTACTTGGGAACTGTTCATTTGCTCTGCTCAGGATAAATATGAGCACTTGCGAGTAAGAAAACAATTTAGGAACTGTTAAGAACTTCTCTGCTCACGAGTATTTTGCTCTCGCGAATGGAACACAGTTAAAGTGAAATTACCTGTAGCTAAAAATATACATCTAACGTCTTCTATTTAGGATTTTGTAGTATTAAACAAATGTAAATAATAGAATGTAAATAACACACGGCATGTCAAGCAAAATTATTACATATATTGTATCATTTTCAAATTTCACAGTTCCCACGTGGGGTGCAAATAGGCGAGTCAGTGCCACACGGACTTTACACGGTGAAGCGCACTGCCATAATTAGAACCCTAACGCGAGAGCTTGTGATTTCTACTGTGAGTTTATTTCTGCGTCGATTTTAATGATTCGAAGACCGATCGAAAGCTTATCAACTAAATATGGATCATCACTGATAAAACTTTTGAAAGAGCAATATGGCGGATCCAGTATCGCGATCGAAATTTCTCAACTGCAAGGGACTGCGATGAAAACGGGTCCTTATATGTTTTCGGGGTCGCTGATCTCGAATCTACTGTCGAAATTTAGAAATTAAGGATGGCGGATCCAATATTGCGACCGACAATTCCCAACTTTCTGAACCGATTTCGACGAGATGGAGGATCTGCATTGGCAAATTGTTTTACACCGCACGAAGCAGGATATGAAACTAGTTACTTACTTAACAAAAATAAATAATGCTTCTACAGGCAGAGTTAACATTTTAGAATTATAAAAAATTATTTTAGACTCACTAAGTGCATTAATTAATTGAAAAATGTACTCGTACGTTAGAAAACCAGAGTTAGTGCTTTTCTACAAGTATGTTAAGTTTGGCTTTTTACAAGCCTCAATTTATCTTAGAAGGAATGTTTTCTTTAAAATTTGTAACACTAAAACACTTTTAGATAAAATTTGGTTCACTCCTAGATCTTTGATTCCAATACTTTTCAAAAATTTTTTATATAATAAATTTAAGATGGCTGCACGATGGACGAATTGAACTATTTATTATCCGATCGAATTCAAAATCAATATCTGTGAGCTTTCGGGGTCACTGAAAACCATTTGTCGTACGATTTATCTCAAATTCTATATCTGGGATTTCTTGAAGTCGTGGATTTCGAATTATTGGTGAGTATTAATAGATATAAGATTACGGTAAAAAATGGCGGACGAATTTTGGTAATATTTTCTAATTTGACAAATAAATTATTCATCTTTAGACCACCTCTCATAATTATTATATATTAAGCTGGAGATATTTTTGTTTGGAAAAGCCACAGGAATTCTACAGGAGCTAATTTTCATGGTTATTTCACAAAAGTTAGGTACTGACAGTTCGCCACTGAGGATTTGCGATATTTCACACTAACTACATTTTGATACTAGCATATACGTACTATCCAGTGGGAACAAGAACTTAGCAGGAGTGTGCAATTTTGATGAGATATTGGAGTAAAGACGGCTGGATTGCGCGAACATGACGTTGGATTCTTTCCTTGAGTTATGTAATCGTCTCAGGATGGCGCCCATAGACCTTACTATTTAAAAAAACTCAAAATTAGAAGTCCAAATAGGTCAAATCGCAACGTTTTCTCTTTTACAGCCAGGTCTCCAAAACGAGAGATGACACAACCTAGGAGTAACAACGTAATTGTTTCGCGTGCGGCGTTGCACATAGTGACATTGTGTTGAAACCACTTGTCATTTACGTTTATTTCATCTAATCGATTAAGCCGCGACGTGCAACATTGTACACCCAAACTAACACTTAACTTGCGAAATGTTCTACTGGGTCTTCATAATTAATAAACGTTCTTCCGAAGTGTGACGCGATATTTACTTACTATTTTAACTTGGCAACGGTAATTAAATAATGAAAACTATTGTTTGTAATATTAGTACATAGGTAGTAACTAATAAAGTTTTTTTCAAAAAAAACTAATGAACGGATTGGTATATTCACAAAAAATTTTGGATGTTTTAAAAACGATTTTATTTAATAATGAACGGTTGGAATGTCGGTTTGTTATTCATAAGTGCATACGTTACAGTTGAAATCATGCGTCCCGAAGGGTGGTTCTACATTGGCCGTCAGAATTTTCCGATCATACCGACCGTATTTGTTCGATTTATTTCGAACGTATCCAAATTCACAACCAAATTCTATAAGTAAAAAAGGAAATTTGACATGTTTTCAATAACATGTACATGTTGTTCTTAAGGCATTAGTTCAGGTTTTCGTTGGGAAGACATGTACTTGAAGAAAACACCATTTAGACAAATATCCTTTTATGAATCTTAGAACTAATAACATGACAAACATCATAATCACATGTCGTTATTTAAATAAAGAGCGAGTACTATCTCTTCTAGCTGCAATGGCTTCCCGACCTCGACTAGGCATGCTGTTAATTAATTTCCGGATATCTTCTTGGGGATCGAAGCTCTCGAAGGCTCTGTGGTCGTTGTTGTCTAGTGTGAAGTCTTCTACCAATCTGATCCCAAACGTTCTCAATTAGATTGAGGTCGGGGCTCATCGCAGGACTTCCCATAACGTTAATTTCTACCTCAGATAGGTATTGTGTAACCAATCTGGCAACATGTCCGTCCGTCAGGTAAATGTCGAAGCAAAGCGAGACTCGTCGATGATAAATACACGAGACCATTGCTGTGTTTCCCAATGTTAATGTACTCGGCCAAATCTTAAACGCGCTCTAATATGATGTGGCAGTAAACTAGGTGAAAGATAAGGCCTACATATTGTGCTTTCACTTACATTAACGCTTACAGTTCCTCTTAGCCCTTCTAGTCTAAGAGTACAAATTTTAGGTGTTGTTTAAAACTCGATAAAAAAAATCTAAGAATATTTTTACTAGGCATTTTTTTATTTAATATGTTAACAATACAAAAAAAAATATTTAAAAAAAAAATTTTGAAAATTGAAAAAATTACAGGCTGGTTAAGTAGGGCGGGGGGTGAAAAATAAGGGTACGTCCTCGTTGACATGATTCCAACCCTTCTGGTGATCTTAAAAAAAAAAAAAGGTTCTTAATCAGTATCTAAGAATGTCATTATCGTCTGAACTAGGGAAACAAAAAAAAATTGTTTCCACAAAATGGCGGCTGTTTGAAAAAAAAAATTGATTTTTTGCCCTTTTTTCAAAGTTTTGAATTTTTTTAAAGTAGTTAAAAAACAAAATGTTTACATAATTCTAGTTCCAACGATAGAGATATAAAGAAGTTCCACGCCAAATTTCAAGTTAATTGGTTCATTAGAACTTAAGAACTCATGTCAACCGGGTTGGAAAAAGTAGTTTTGAGAAAAACACGTTTAAAGATTTGAGCAAAGTTGTAGGTAGTCTGTACTTACAATTCATTAATCGGCGATTCCTGCTCCATACATTGGGCCTACACGCGCTCTACGATAGCTCACAGCAAACTGAGCTGCACTGCACACGTGTGTATAAAAGACTTTCTGTAGGAAGATTCATCCTCAGGTAGACAGAGAACGTCTACCGCCTATTGTTCGATTCACTGTGGCAGTTCCCGTTTACGCGCTGTGTCACTAAAATAGCTATAACTCCGTAAGTATTTGGAATTTTAAAAATTTCTTTGGAGGATATATTTTTGAAGGTCTGATCTTAAAAAAAAATCTAGACAAGGATACATCCTTAAAGATTCTTGTAACTCAGAAGCAAGCAGTAACACAACGATTCGTTAAGGCGGTAGATTGAGAACCGCCAACGATACACTGAGAAAAAAATAAAAAGATTCATATTTAACTCAAATAAAAAGATATATGATTTGGCACCAAAATGGTTTATTTATATTATTTGTTTTAAATATAAATATGTTTGATATTTTCCTATAATTGAAAATGTTGAATTTCTAAAATGAGCATTGTACAAGTCATGCATACTTGAGAGTCAATGAGAATACGCGAATGGAAATTGCTTTCTTTTTTAACGTAAAGTATTTGTGTGATGTTTCCGATGAGATTCAAACTCGGGTCACCTGGGCTTCCAGTCGGGACACTACGCCGCTATTCCATTAGACGCTTCATATCTGCTTCTCTTATAATCTGACTCTTTACAAAGATAAACAATCTGAATCATGTGAGACTCGAACTCGGGTCCTTGAAGAATAAGGCCATCGCTCTAGCCATTGATCTACAGATAGCCGGATTTGATTTCAAAGAGAGAAATTTCTCTGAGTGAACGGTTCTACAGTTTGTGAAGATCTTTAAACAGAAGCGTGTTTGATGCAAACTTATTCATGTTTTTGAATATAAATCTATTTAGTCAAACGTATTTCACTTTGGAAATGCTGCAAACAGATTTATATTTGAAATTTTTCTTGTAAATTTTCTTAGTGTATTGGCAACCTGCCTTTAGGTTTTTGCAGTTTCTAGAAATGTCACTATTCGCACAGATTGTTCAACTCTTAGATGAAACGTGTATCCATTGCGCACCATTTTGAGACTTAAAGGTATACCAGCAACCAGTGCCCACTTAAAAGTAAAACAATTTTGAAAATTTTAACCTTAATTAATTACTTTTATGAGAAGTTGTGCTAAAGAAATATTTTTAAAAAAACATTTTTCGTAAAACCCATTAGAAAATTTTATTTGATCAGATAATTTTGCCGGTCAGTGTATGGTATATTGAGGTACAAATATGTATGTCAATCTCGCAAATAAGCGATTATATTTAACTCCATAGATGGACGAATCTTTAGAAGAGAGCCCGTAAAAAATTGTCTCCTCGGAGTCAACGCTGATGTTGATGTGCCTTCTTTGAAAGGAGGAATGCCAGGATTTTCTGCGATTTTTAAGCAAAATTGGATTTCATGTGGAAGCTACCTGCACAAATATCTTCGATAATTGGCATCCAATTTATGTCGACTCTGTGAAGGGAATGCAGCAAATACGCATAGGGAAAGGACGGAGAAGGGAGAGAGCCAGTGCAGTTCAATTTTAATTCTGGAAGACCCATAACTTTAATAAAAATCCGAAAAATATGTTTTCATTCAGTGCAACGCTTTTAAGCATAACGGTACAGAATACATTCCTGAAAGGGAAGGGTCAGCATTCCATATGGAAATTTTCATTTGTATACCCAGGAACCAGGGATTCCATAGTACGGTGACTATGGAGCCAAAGTCGGCTGGAACCCCTAGCTTCCTGGGGATTTTTTAATATCCACCAGCACGAAAACTTACAGGGCTCCTCGTGTATCAAAAATCAGTCAATTGAAAGCTCTACACCATCGCAAAGGCAATCACATAATAAAGAGTCAATAATATAAAATCTGAGCACCCGTCCCCGGCTCTTGTTGTTAACATCCTTCTGCGGCAGGCATACAGCCCCCGAAGGCCGCCCGCCGCAGAGAATTTAATATATTCAAATTGAATTTTGGAGCATTTCCATAATATTATAAGTACACTGTGTTTACTGTTTGAAGACGTCGATACTATTTACGGCCCCACGTTCGCCTCCCCGGTGATATTTGTCTAATGGAAAATTGGGCCTTTACTTGCCGGGCGCCTTGCACCCGGCTCCCTTTTTATGTGAACAGGCACAACTTAAACATCCTTGCGCAACATATTGTAATGTGATTTGGCGGCGGTCCACTTGTGAATTTCAACAATTATTGACTAGCGGATATTTGCTTATCGAATGTGTGGCTTTATCTCCATGTTCCTTTTGGGGGGCGTTTACGGATGGCAATTGTTTCAAACGGCACTGGCGACGATGTAGATTTATTGCCTGAATTCGAAATGTTTAATAGACAGAATACGAAGGATGAGCGTCTCCTTGAGGTTGGTGTGAGGGTATGGCTTAGAAAACATCACACAATTGTTTAATTGTTTAATAATTTTCCTTTTAATTTAAAAAATATAGATTGTCTTTATCATTACGTTTCTTCCGATTTCCATGAAATTGAAAAGGAGTTCATTCTAAGAAACTTTGCCTTTGGTCATATGCTGCGGAAACCTACAGGATAAAAGATCAAAATCGGAAGTAACGTAATCCATCTTAGCAATTACCAATGTATGTAAAGTATGTATTTATTTAATTATTTATTTATTTATTAAATGTAATATAAAATCTTACAGACTAACAGAAAAAATTATATAAAAGTTCATATTAAGTATTAGTTCTTCACATGTAGATTTTCAAAAAGAGCTAATTTAATTAGTATCCCTTTTAACTTTCTACGTTTTAAACGTTTTATTGTTTACAAGTTCTTCTTTTGTTTTCTCTTTTTTTATTTCTTTTATTAGATGGCCAATACCTGTTGAACTAATAATAAATAAATAAAATAAACTAATATAGTAACCTTAAAAAAAACCAGCTTGGAGTTCGGATTATGACGCAGTCTTCTTCCCAGGAAAAAGTGGATGTCTGCGTAAGTTACATTCCTCCAGCGTCTTCAATTGATTTATACATTGAGCATATAAACAGTGTATCTGAATTGGTTACTACGCATGATTCAAATACTTTTTTATGCTATTCCGGTGATTTTAATCTTCCTAATATAACAATTGGTTTAGACTTAGTTCAGGTAAATAATAATTATAATACGTAGGCAGACTTTTAGATTTAATCTTTATTAGTAGTGATTTAAGGAATGATTTGTGTGAAGTAGATTTTCCGTTAGTTAGTTCTGATAATCATCATAAAGCAATTGAACTGAGATTATCGTTTTATGAATATGCTACTATACCTGCTGAAGAAAGCAATTATTTATATGACTTTAGTAAATGTGATTACATTAAATTGAATGTTTTCTTTGATTCTATTGATTGGTCTATTTTAAAGATCTTTGATTTGCGAGAATCGTACAGCAAATTTCTTGAAATTATTGAGGAAGGCATTAGTAAATTTGTTCCACTCAAGAAAAGGATATCTCACAACCATCTACTAACTAACGACTAAAAAATATCAAAAACAAGGCACATAAGATATGTAAGGCTCAAAAAAGTGCCGAAACATTTAACAGATTTAAAAATATGAGAATTGAATTTCAATGTTTACACAGATTTTTATACAAGCAATATATGTCTTCAATGGTATCGAATATAAAATCTTATGGTAAAACTTTCTGGTCTTACCTTAAAAATAAACGAAATTGCTCTAGTCTTCCCAAAGTGCTTGAATATAATGACAATAAATGTTATGACTTCCTAACAAGCTGTAACTTATTTGCAGAATATTTCAGTTCTGTATATGAATCTGACATTGAGGACATAGACTTCTACAATTATTCCATTGATGCAAACATATTGGACATAGGTGCTTTAAGTTTATGTGACAGTGAAGTGTTGTTAGCATTAAAGGACATTGTGAATAGTACAAAACCTGACACTGATGGAATTTGGCCATTTTTATTAAATTGTTATGAGTCGCTGATTGGTCCTCTACGTGATATTTTCAATAAATCTCTTCAAACGGGTTTATTTTTGGCTACGTGGAAAATATCATATATTGTTACAATTTTTAAATCTGGCACTAAATCTTATGTTACTAATTACCGCGGGATGTCAATAATGAAGAATATTCCCAAGACTCATTCGTCAATTCTAAGATCAGTTTTTGTCCTCAACAACACAGCTTCATAGATGGACGTTCATGTTCGACCAATCTAGCACTTTTCTCAAACTATGTTATGTTATTACAGCAATGGAGGATGGTTGCCAAGTAGATGTTATTTATACTGACTTTGCTAAAGCATTCGATAGAGCTTATATTTTATGTTTAATTCAGAAATTAAGTAATCTTAGTTTTCATTCAGCATTAATTAGCTGGTTTAGTTTTTATCTTAGTCTTCGGGGTCCAGTATGTTAAAATTGAAAACATCCTTTCTTAAAATATAAATGTAATCTCCGGCGTTTTCATTCCGCCAAATGTCTATTATTTGCCGACGATCTAAAGTTGTTCCACAAAATGATGTCTCCTGATGACAATATTCTAATATCCGAATATTTGGACAGACTTTATCAGTGGTGCAGTATTAACAAATTATATCTTAACATATCAAAGAGCAAAACCATGACCCTTTCTCGAAAAATAAATCATATCCCTTTCCCATATAAATTAGATGGCAAACCTCTCACAAAAGTAGACCAAATAAAGGATCTAGGGGTTATTTTCAATACTAATATATCTTTTAAAGAACATGTAGAATTTTCTGTCACAAAAACATTTCAAGCTTTAGGATTTTTAAAACGCACCGCCAAAGATTTTAATTTGTCACAAACACTTATGTCCATTTATTTTGTATTGGTGCGTTCTATCCTTGAATATGCATCTGTGATATGGTGCCCTTACTATCATATGCATATAAAAAGAATTGAAAGAGTACAGAAGAATTTCACTCGATTGGTCATTTTTAATTGTAGATTGCTTGCCGACTTCATGCCGTCTTATCTTGCTAGTGTTTATTTCTAGGTATGTCAAGTTTAGAATTCAGACGGGAAGTAAGTTGTGCTGTCTTTGTTAAGCATATTCTGTCTTTTAGAATTAAATCACCTGAACTATTGTCAATAATTAATTTTCAGTGGATACTGAAAATTCAGGCTTCTAGTTTTATCCACAACGAAGTTATAGGGGGGTCGAAAATGGCCTGAACTGCTTCGAGAAAAGGATGGTACGGCGGTGCTCGACTTGGCAGGGGCACTACCGTGCCGCCAGATTCGGACTAATTATGGTTGCCATAAACCTGTTTCTAATTGTATATATTTTTTAAATTCATTTGCTAGCTCCATTGCTTTTACTATGTCAATAAATGGATTTAAGTTAGCTATGTAAAATGCCTTGTTTCAAAATGACAGAAAGTATTATACTTCCTAGTTATGGCTAATAAGGGTTCAAACAGGCCATGCCATAGTTGGCTCTATGCTGATGGGAATATAAAAAGTTTTCTCCTCTAGTCATTCGAAGGCGCGGATTAATATTGGCCCTCGATCGATAAGATGAAAACTGCACATGCAGCATCCCTGCGCTTGGAGAGAGTTACCATATTTAAAAATTTCAACCTATTGTTATAAAGAAGAAGACTATAGGAATCATTCCACGGGAGTTGACGAAGGGAAAAACGTAGAAATCGCTTTTGAACATTCTCAATACGTTGAATTTGCAGTTTATAATGGGGCGTCCATACTATTGATGCATATTCCAGTATTGGACGAACAAATGCACAAAACAAGGTTTTTAAACATACGCGTTAGTGAGATCTTTGGACCAATGTTTAATAAATCCAAGAGTAGTTTGCATGATTGATAATATTGTCAATATGAGGTCAAAAAGCAAGCTTTGCATCAAGTGTAGGTTTAAACCTAAGTCCACAACCCTATAAAGGCGTGATAATGGGTTCTCATGTAAAGTATATGAAAACTCTAAAATGGAGAGCTTCCTTGTGAAAGAGATTATGCTACACTTCTCACTGTTTAGAATCAAGTGGATTTTTTAGCACCAGTTAGAAAACATGTTCAAGTCCTGTAAGAACAGAGCATCAAAACTCGATTCTACTGATTTGAAAATTTTTAGATCGTCCGCATAAGCCAAAACATAGGCTTTCTGGAATAAAAGGAATAAGTCGTTAATAAATAAAGAAAACAATAAAGCGCCAAATTGGCTTCCCTAAGGCACACCATAATTGACAGAGACAGACCAGGAGGAAACAGAAGAGACTTCCAGTAATAACATTTTCCCGATCGTTTTCGGTTTCGATCCACAATATTAAAATTTCCATATCGGGTAAAGCAACCGTTAATCAACCCTGCTCCAGTATTCAACATTTTCCATCGTTTTGTTTTAAAATAAACAATACTCACTCAATTACATCTATTCCATCCTTATCCTTTAATTACACACATACAAATTGAATAACGTTTCAGATAACCAAGAAACTACCATTTAATCTTGTTCTCAAAGCAGGTAATATTTTAAGTGCCTTTTCAATATGTTTATTTATTTATTTCTTATCTATGTAAATCCAGTAAGTGTGCATTCTACTTTCCATACCATAACCAGCAATAAAAGAGGTTAATATGGTCAGGTCTGTTACCGTTGATCTACCTTTAATGAAATCATGTTTTCTGGAGTCAATTATCTGGTGACACTGTAAAGTGAGCTGTTCATATACATATAACGCGTCCAAAAAAATTTGAATTTAGGAATAGCGCTGAGTTAAGCGATAGGGCGATAGTCATTAACGATATCCTTGCCTGCCTTTTTTAAATTGGTGTTATAATGGAATGTTTCCAAGCAGCAGTGAGAAAAGTGTCTGATGACAAGGACACATTGTCTCGGGCGGCACTTTTCTAGGGACGGCAAATTTGGAAAAAAAAGAATATTAAATACAAATCTGAGCCGGTCCGTCGACGTAGTTGGTAACGCTCTTACTTTCTACGCAGACGGTTAAAGTGCGATTCCCGGCAAATAGTGTCATGTTCTTTTTTAAATGCATCGTTAATCCACATAACCGCCCAATTGTCAAACGAATTTCGTGGGAAAGTGTCGCTATAGAAATTCAAATGGTGGAATAGTCATCCAATTATTTTACTGTTATATTATAAATTTATTAAACAATGCATTTAATTGGTAAATTTAATAAGTAGCCGGGTACTACGAAGTTAACCACAGTTATGATTTTTGTCAAATGATTTTTTTTCCTTACTACTCCCTTTGGGAGCATAGGGCTTCCACAAAGTCACGCCAATTGTCTCTATCTCGGACTAATGCCTTGCATTCTCCACACGTTTTTCCAATTTCTTGCAGCTCTTTATCGTCTGACTGATCTCCTCCATGTGGTCCTGGGTCGACCTCGTTTTCTTGCACCCTGCGCGTTCCATTCTAACGCCTGTCATGCGATTGTTGTCTCTGGTCTCCGGAGTGTGTGCCCGATCCATTTCCACTTTCTTCTTGCGATCTGTGTTGAGATAGGTTCTTGGTTTGTTATGATTCATAACTCCGTGTTCGTAATTCTTTCTGGCCAGTATATTCTGCATATTCTTCTAAGGCATTTGTTAATGAACACCTGTATCCCGGCTATGTTGCTATGTTTAACTAGCCATGTCTCACTTCCGCATAGAAGGACCGGTTTCACACAAGTATTGAATATTCTCAATTTTGTTCCTCTTGCTATTTGTCCGGAGGACCAGGTCGCCCTTAGTCTGCCAAACATCATTCTGGCTTCCTTCATCCGATTGTTAATGTCTTCGTCTGCGCCACTTTTTGTGCTTATTATGCTCCCAGGTATTTGAAAGTATCAACTTCTTCAATTTTTTCGTTGTCGATAATTATTGGCCTGGTGTTGTTATTCTTCGTATTGATTTTGAGGATCTTGGTCTTGTTGGTGTTGATCTTAGGCCAACTTCACCCGCGTGTTGCACTAGTGCATCTAATTTGTTTTGCATATCCCTGTGCGAGTTTGCTACTAGTGCTATGTCGTCCGCATATTCTAGTCCTTCTAATTGCGCATTCAGAGTCCATTGTATCCCCCGTGGTGTTCTTGTTGCCTTTCTTATTACCTCATCTAGTACTGTGTTGAACAGTAGCGGTGAGAGTGGACAACCCTGTTTGACCCCTATATTTATTCTTAGGGGGTCACTTAGAATGCCATTGTGGAGGATGCAAGTCAAATGATTACTACTACTATATTACTCATTATTATTATTATTTCAAAGTCACATATTATTACAGTGTAAATTAAGTTAAAGAAAGAGTTTATAATGTTTCTTTATTTTGTCCAGCTTGGATATATTATGTTTGGTACCTAATTGAGTGTTGTCTAGTCTTAGAAAAAAATAGTGCTGAGGGGAAAAATAGAAAAAAAAACCTATTGAGAAAAACCTGCACCTACTTACATTATGTCAATTTTGATGAAACAGCTAGCTACTTCCTTAATTGTCGAATTGGAGGAGTATTGACACTTTTTAAAGAAATTGAAAGCAGTTATTTTTGTAGAAATGACAATTTTGTCTAAGATTGCCGGTTTGTACCATTTTTGGAATAATGCCATAGCAAGTTGAAAATCATTTTGAGTATATATTTCTGTATAACTTATAATTTCTTTATATTTGATAGAGCGAAATCATGCCAAACTGGGGCTATGTACATTATAATGCCCTGAAAGACCATTTTATATAGTATAAGTTCAATAAACTATCAAAGAAATTATCACCAATTTTTATTTGGGAGAGATGGTCACAAAAAGTTCGTCGAGATGGGCGACGATATTTTTAGGAAAGGTTGCTTAAGCTCGGATAACTCTAACTAGATTAAACCTGGTTTTTCACAAAAACATTGAATATTTTTGATGGTATATTGCGGTATTTCATTATAAAACCTGATTTTCTATAGCCAACTATAAAAAACATTTTTAGTGACTAATAAAGAAAATGTTCAACACATATGTCACAATGCTGGACAAAGGTTAAGCAACTACATTAATTTACAATGCCATTCCGTCAGCATAAAAGAGATATTTAATATAAATAAACATAAGGCATAAATCCACAATTGTAACCAATAAATAAAAAATTTGAAAAGGAGTAATTGTTGTTTTACAGAGTAAATTAAATATTCCCAAACTAGGTAGTAGTACCATATCGACAAAAGTTAATCCTTAATAAATAACAACAGTTTTTGCAAAAAACAATACTTCGCAGCGTACACCATGTTTATAATCACAGTGCCGCTGTCGTCGGGGAATTGGAGAAATTAAATTGTCCAAAATGTTTTTGCGAATTCTTTCCATTTTGAGCAGAGAGCTGAAAATAAATCCTCTTTATTTGTATTTTTCTGCTTTTCTACATTTCTCAATAGGATTAAGGTCTGGCGACTGTGCAATGTGAAGGCCATACATACATGTGCTTTATTGTCGTGTAACCAGAATTTTATCACCTTTGCCGCAAGCTTCGGATCATTGTCGTGTTGAATAATCCATCTTAATGGCATGGCAGTTCATCCTTCAAACATTGTGTTTTGTAAGGGGGCCTATTCTGAGATTCGCTTCAAAATCATTTCCACGTAACTTTCACTTCATGTCAGTGCACCTATTCCGAGATTCATGGAATCAAAAGAAAACGTTTCACTTGGAACAACTGGAATTAAAACTGTCAAAGTAAGAAATGTAATCCGGTTTAACTGTTTAACAATTTAAAAGCATTGTGTATCTTTGATGATGTCGAGTTTCGAGTTTCTGTTTAGCTCAAGCCACGATAGTGACTGTGACTCACATGTGTTAGCATTGAGACGTCGGTAAATCAGGGATAAATCAAATCATTTAGATATGGACAGTGGACCGTAAGCGTGTTATATTTGAAATTTAAATTTCATTATTCATTTAGAACGTTTTCTTCATACAGATTTCGCGCATATTATCGAATTTAAAACGCACTGCAACATCCTTCCATATTTTCACGATTTTTTTTTGGCCGTGTCTATTCGCACCCGATTTTGCCGTGTAAATACACGGGTACAATGGCAATGCGAAAACATTTCAGTGCGTAGATATTTTGAAAAAGGCAAATATTCACTCAGTAGGCCATGCATTTCGCGGATTTCGGTCGTACGGATACACCCACACATGGACATAGTTGGGTGCAAATAGACACTTCCTTTTTTTTTGTTTACGAAATTTTCCGCATGCTTGATATTTTTAGCAATATTTGCAACTTTTCTTTACACATATTAAAAAAGCATAAGAATACGTAAAATTTTTTGGAAAGCTAAGATTAATGTTATTTTAAATAAAATTCAATTCTACTTTCTTTTTTCCTCCCATTTTTCTTCTCAATCTTTCACAATTTACTTGCAAAATGGGCTTTCACTTGAAAAAGTGAGGCGAACGTATTATTCACCTTATACTGAAAATATTCACCTTGGGCAAATGTGAGAATAGATTTCACCGACAGTTCCACATGAGGAACGGAACATGTGGAACATTCACATTAAGCGAATGTCAGAAAAGGACATTTGAAATGTGAATCTTTTTTTGCTTGAAACGGAGCTCAGAATAGACCCTAAGATGTCCTTGTGGATAAAAGAGTGCATTATTCCAACAATACGATGTAGGTATGTATGTAATGATCCACCATCGTTTTGTGACAGTATCGTGGACTCACTCCTTAGCCATCTTGGCGTCGTCGTCGTACATAGCGATAGTACATAATGTACATATATGTGTCAATAATATTGAACTTTGACTCGTTACTGAACATTGTGCAACGATCGTTAACGTGAGACCTCAGAGCGCCGTTTTTTTTTGTAATTTTGGACATATTTAAAATCTTTAAACTTATTCCGGTGAACATATTTTCAGCAACAACTATGTAACCACGACTAAAAGTTAAAAATCAGTAATGCCGAAGGACTAGGTGCTCCAGTAAAAACTTAGCTAGTAAATTAGTGTAGCTGCTCCGTCACTGCGGCAAGACCTCCTGCTGGAACCCTGAAGACGCATGCTGCTTCTTCACCTCATCCTGTATTTCGATGACCATTTTTTTGAATTTTTCTACCTTCTCTTCATTCTTTTCAGCAACAATGCCGCGGGCATTCACTTAACTAAGTTGGCTGAAGCATTCATGTTCTTCAGCTTGTACGCCTTGTAGGCGAACTCAATGGCCTTCTTCATGTCATTGCCTATCATATATACCCCGGAAGGAGTAATAGTATAAGATCCCACTATATAACGACCTTCACCGAGCTGGTTAATGGATGAAAAGTATTTTATATTCAATTAAATATGTCAATAAATATATTGCAAATGGGTTGGCTAAAAAATTTCAGTCCAGAATACGATTAATTAACAATTAAAAAGTTGTTTTTTTTTTTAAAACTGCACTGGTTTGGTTAATAGACAAATTCCATACCAATCGAAAGTATGAAGCCCATAGAATATGCAAACGTTAGGTTGGCTATTCTTTTCCCGTCACAACTCTTGGGTTGGCAGGTATAAAGAGGTAAATCGATACTAGTAATTTGCACCGGTCTGGTTAATGAATTAAAGTTAAATTATAATAAAGATTATTTCGTTACGAACACGGTGGTATAGGGTTGGCTGCGAAAAATCAGTCCTGAATTCCGGTTGGCGAATTTTGAAATCAGACGAACTACAGCAAATTTTGCTCGATCACCGGTTGACTTGACGCTAGAGCAGACCATCAATGCTGATGCTAGCAATCAATTGGCTGATAATCTTTCTGCAGACTCAATATCTGCACGTCAAAGATGGGCGCTCAGTCACAGCATGAGGACGAAGATTTTAACAACTATCAAACAAAATATCGGATTAACGAAAAACGATGATACTTCGCACTCATTGCAAAAAAGTAAAATTAAGAAAGACAAAAAAAATCTGAACAGTATCATAGAAGCAATAAAATGTACGATGAATCCAAAATTGACAAAGATATATTATTCAACATTTCGACGGGTAAAACTGCACCTAAAGAAGTTGCTGAATACAAAAGTTTTTAAGTTTTTCAAATTATTTAGGATCCGAGTCACCGGACATATAATTGTGATCTCCAACTTCTGAAAATTCTTCGTAATCGCTTTCTGTTTCAGTTGTTTCGACAACACCAAAGACAAGAACAAGATAGTATCATTGAAAATGGAACGAGACGTATTTGGGCGACTTTTGGCAATTAGTCTAAACAAAAAAATCAATCTCAAATATTGCCTGACTTTTCCATTAGCACCATTGCCACCAGCTCTTTTTTCATGTACTGGGGAGGATTTTTCATGGTTATAAAGCGGAACCAGGCTCAAGAATTTTAATTAAAGCCTCTGATACTGATGTTTTGATTATTTTGTTAGGAAATATGCACAAAATTTCTGAATCAGAAATTTGGCTTGCCAGTTCAGCAAAAAAAAAACTAATAACCAACCTGTTGATTGCATTAATTGCACCGATTTAGCGTTGAAGTCAGGATTCAAATTATGCCAAAGTCTTCCCGCCTTCCATGCGTTCACAGGTTGCGATTACACTGCAGCATTTTACAATAAAGGAAAAGTAAAACCTTTTAAGAAATTTTCAAGAAATGAAAGACATCAAACAGTTTTTGCATCATTAACAGATGAAGCCGATATTTTCATTGAAGAAAAAATGAACACCGTTGAAGAATTTACTGCTAGTATGTATGGCATCAAGAACTGCACCAAAGTGAATGATGCGAGATATCGCATTTTTATAAAAAATTACTCTGCTAAAGAAGACAGCGAGCAGTTTTAAAAAAAAATAAAAGGTTTCGACTCCAACTCTATACCACCATGCTGGATATCATTGATTCAAAAAATTTTACGAACTATTTTCGTAAATTCCATGTGGCTTAATGCAACGGATCCGGTATGCTTGAAACTTCAGCCTCAGAACTGCGGTTGGTTCTTAGATGAATATTTAAAACCAGTAGGGTTCATTGGGGATCATACACCTTTAAGGATAGAAGACATTGTCGAAACAACTGAAACAGAAAGCGATTACGAAGAATTTTCAGAAGTTGGAGATCACAATTATATGTCCGGTGACTCGGATCCTAAATAATTTGAAAAACTTAAAAACTTTTGTATTCAGCAACTTCTTTAGGTGCAGTTTTACCCGTCGAAATGTTGAATAATATATCTTTGTCAATTTTGGATTCATCGTACATTTTATTGCTTCTATGATACTGTTCAGATTTTTTTTGTCTTTCTTAATTTTACTTTTTTGCAATGAGTGCGAAGTATCATCGTTTTTCGTTAATCCGATATTTTGTTTGATAGTTGTTAAAATCTTCGTCCTCATGCTGTGACTGAGCGCCCATCTTTGACGTGCAGATATTGAGTCTGCAGAAAGATTATCAGCCAATTGATTGCTAGCATCAGCATTGATGGTCTGCTCTAGCGTCAAGTCAACCGGTGATCGAGCAAAATTTGCTGTAGTTCGTCTGATTTCAAAATTCGCCAACCGGAATTCAGGACTGATTTTTCGCAGCCAACCCTATACCACCGTGTTCGTAACGAAATAATCTTTATTATAATTTAACTTTAATTCATTAACCAGACCGGTGCAAATTACTAGTATCGATTTACCTCTTTATACCTGCCAACCCAAGAGTTGTGACGGGAAAAGAATAGCCAACCTAACGTTTGCATATTCTATGGGCTTCATACTTTCGATTGGTATGGAATTTGTCTATTAACCAAACCAGTGCAGTTTTAAAAAAAAAAACAACTTTTTAATTGTTAATAATCGTATTCTGGACTGAAATTTTTTAGCCAACCCATTTGCAATATATTTATTGACATATTTAATTGAATATAAAATACTTTTCATCCATTAACCAGCTCGGTGAAGGTCGTTATATAGTGGGATCTTAGACTATAAGGATAATCACTTCAGCGTTGTTTTGTACGCTCGATATGTGCATGACGGACAAGTAGAGATCGGTATTTGAGCATTTCAAAATTCACCATTAAAATGGCATTTGGCTTAAAAAGCAAATCGGACGTAAAAAAATACATTGAAAAAAAGTTCGAATATCGTTGGCTGCTATTCGGCGAAAAAAGCAGAAATGTGCCATCACTCGGTGACTATTTGGAAGGCATAAAAAGCGATTTCGAAAAGGCATCTACCGCTCGAACTACGACGACTACGGCTACGCAAAGTCATGTTACAAATTCAGCAACTACAGCTTTTTAGGCAAGGGGAAGAGCGGCAGGAAAAGTGACCCTGTAAAGAGGCGTATAGCTACTATGAGAAGGGATGCCAGTCAAACGAATAAAATAATGTTACCATCTCCTAGCGTTGTTACGGTCGACCACTGCGTGGTAATATCTCCTATCATTTCAATCTCACAAAAATCTCTATTTGTTGGACAACATTTTTTGTCCATTGCGTAGTTACTTTCGGACCTCTTAATATTTAGATACTTAAATTGTTCAGTGCCTTATTAATTAAAATAATAATATATAGATATTAATCTAGTTATCCTACGACATTGAAGAAATAACGTGTTTTTCGTTTATAAATCAGAAGTGGGATAAAAAGGAAGGTTCAACAATATTTCCAAGATAGATTAGATTAAAAAATACTAAATCAGCATACGGAATGTCCAACCAGTTTGGCACAAAATAACTTCTCTGCTCGGAATGACCACCTAAAGGGTCGCCCCATTGAACAAATAAATAAAATGTCCAACCAGCACCACTATAAATCCTGGAGTTCCAGGAATGATGATCAGAGAAGGCTAAGAGATTCTTTGGATTTGGCCGATAAAAGTATTGTCCAACGTCATGACTACAACAGCTACACATTTGCTCCTAATGAGACATCTGGAGCCTGTTTTACGAAACGATAAGTGCGACCAGTGATCAGTAAAAGGGGAAGAAAAGCAACCAAGAGATTTGTCAATCTGTGAACATTTTTATTGGTCGGACAAGACTGATCGCTTCGTAAAATCGGCCCTGGTCTTACCTGCAAAATTTTCTTCTATATTTTATTATTTAAATTCAGATAAACTCTTTAAATATGTCATGCATGTTATATTTTAGTTATCAACCTTTGATTTTTTTTTAATAAGAATATAGTATAAAAACACGCAATATTTATGGAGGAGGGTATGAATTACCAAGATTAACCTGTATCGCTGGCCTTTGAACTTTCCAACTGGTCATTAATATGATTCTTATACACCTACACCTACAACCTACAATACATTTCAACCAACTTAGATAAGCTTTGTTTCTTTGTTTCAACTCTGCCTCATTTAACTTTTTTTGTTTTCCAAGGAATCCAAACTTTTATTTGTTTCCAAATGACGTTACCGAAGCATTTACAGTCCTGCCTTTAGTTCATCAATTAATGAGTGACAAACTTGTTTGGAAATTTGGTCCTTTTGCCCTTTCCTCAGGATATTCGGTTTCTTCTTTAGCTTTGTAAAACCGAAATTTTGTTTTTTTTATTATTAGGTCCTATTTGTGGCTTTTCTTATGTTAAATTATTTACGCAACTTTGTGGGTAGGTATTTGTTGGTCACAGGTTGGCAACTAATTAGGAACTAGATATCTATTTATGGAAAGACGCTATTTATTCCACAAATTTTGCATGGGGGTTTCTAATATTTTATGGGAAATTCTTCTTGATAATTTATTTGTTCCCATCTTCTCATTCATTGATCAAATAAGACACTTCTAAATATATCTCCCCATGGGTATGTGCTCCCATGCCGCCTTAATTGCGTTGAACAATCCATCATTATCTTTAGCAATTTGTTTGGAAACTACATTTCTTGCATCGACCCAAAAATGCTCTATTGGGTTTAGATCCGAACTGCACGAAGGACACTCAAAGACATTGAGGGAGTTGTCTTGAAAGAATTGATTTGTAAGCTTAGCTGTGTGCTTTGGATCGTCATCCTTCTAAAATTTCGAAATAACATCTCACAGGCCCACACACTATTTCATCCACCTCCAAGTGTGGTAACCTAGGATTAAAGTCGACAAACAATCCATTTTCCATTTGGGCCGATCGTGTTGACCTTTGTCTCGTCACTCCCAAGTTATAATAGATGATCTTTTGCAATTTCAAACTATTTTTTCTAGTATTTAGACTTAAAAGTGGTCTCTCTCGAGAAATCCCCTCCATGTAGACCAGCCCCAACTAACCTTTTTCTTACGGTTCTTGTTGATACTTGCTATACATTTTTGGAGAACATTGCCGAACTTTTTTCAGAGATATATTTTGAAACCCTAATCATCGTATGATCTGTTAGGACAGAAGTTTTATAAGGCATGTTCTTCTTCTAGAAATATAAGCTAATACAGAACGGCTTTATCGTGTAAAAACCCTCTACATGAGCGACTACCTTAAAGTAGCTTACTAGGGGAGTACAACATAATAGTCCGCAAGAGGGACGCTGAATCTCCCATCAAAGCAGGATTAGCTTGTCGAGTGAATGGCAGCGTGTGAATGGAATATAAGGGGGGCACACACATTATGGCAGGAATTTCGGATTTGTTTTAAAAGCCCCCTCTGAACTGAACTAAATGACCAATACAAACACAATACACAGCCAATTTCTAACACATCAGGAAATGTGGTACGCTAAATCTGGTTCCGTATTAGATTATATTTCTATGATTTTTACGCGGTAGCTGCTGCACTGGGTCGTGTGCAATGTTTATCTGTTCCCTTCGTCGATAAACTAGTTCGGAGCAGCCAACCCGGGTTAAGATTTGCGTTTTGCGACCTCGGAAAGATCAGGTTCCCTGTTACTACCGCGCTTCACAATGCTATATTTCTTCGTTATTAGTAAGGCGATAAAGGAGGAAGGTTCATTTTTTTCTTCTTAAGTACATACATTTGTTAATTTCTGTTTAATTATTTACTAGCTTACTGCTTTTATTTATTTAACCGTGTTCGTTATTTTTTTTCTTTATGGCTATTGATCTCTATTTTATTTGACCGAGGCATTGAAATTAGCTCGGAAATTACGACCAGAAGATAAGTATTTCAAATACATAACTCTTTTATACTCATAGTTTTAAATTCATATGTATTTAATGAAAGTTTACTTTTATAATATTTCGCTTAGAATAGTTATGTATGTTAATAATATTTTTTCTTCCACATGCTTTGTACGGAATGGGATAGAACGTCTCGATGTACAAGTTTTTAAGATGAATAAATGTTAAATATATTTAGTAATTAAAGAATAAAAGCTACTACACCTGCTCTATAACATAACTATAGGTCCACCTTCATTTTCTTGGCATTTATTATATAGTAAAGCGTGGGGACATGTTTTTATTATAAACCAAGATCAAGATATAGTTAAATACAACATTAATTTAAACTTTGTATGCTGTTAACAAGGTTTAAAAGAAAAAAGTCGTTAATACAGCTCCATTATTTTCAAATCGCCGTTTTAAGCTCTGACATTGAGCTGTAGTTGAAATTATTTGCATATATCCTACACAAAGGAACACTCCACAGGTTCTCCATAGGGTCACAGTCTGGTGAAGAAGGCGAATCAATATTCACATCCATATTACATATTCACACACAAATCAATATTTTCACGATCAAACCACCCTTCTGACATGAATTGTCACATTGTCTTGCTGAAAGAAAAAGGAAAATCGTCTGAAATTTCTCAATTATGGCTTAAGGTTAAGCCAAAGCACTTCACTATTCATTCTCGAAGAGGTGAAGGCCCACGTCATACAGCGTCCTTTACTAAAATATATTTTTGAAAAATATTGGAATCTTTACGGAGATGTATCCACCAAATCCATCCGGGCCGGGCCATCATGGCAGAATTTTGTTTCGTCGTTACAGACAACCAAAGTACATTTCTGTCGTGCTGATGGATATTGGAAAGATCTCCGTAAAGATCGCCTATATTTTTCAAAAATAAATTTTAGTGGAGGAGCTGTGATGATGAATGAATAGTGAAGGGTACCAGTCAAACCCCCATAATCCGGTAGCATGGGAGTTTTATGTATTTCCCTTGGCCAACACGAACAAATTTTTCCCGTGTCTTTTACTAGACGGAGCTGTCGAATTTTACTCTACATAAATTTACCTGAAAGCTGGTTAATGCATGTAATGTATGTAATTAGTTGCTTTTCTTAGTGATCTTTACCCTTTCTAAAATATCTACTGGCTGAACATTTGCCTTTTACAAAATATTTATGCAGACGGAAATTTTATAGGGCTGTATATACAAGTCTTACCATTTTTCGTTTTATTGAAATATTGAATTCTGGTTTCTTTTTTGTCGATATATTTTAATCCAAAATTCAGTGCAAATAATCTATGAACTGTTCAAATTTTCAATCATGGAATAATTTTTTGTACTAAACTTTTATGAAAATTTATTCGCCATATTGCACACGTTAGTTGGAATTGCCAAACTTTTATGGTCCAAATCAGTTGCTCTGAAAACCCCTTTGGACATTTTCATGAATATTAATTGGGCATGAAATTGAAAATTTACCAATTACGTCTACCATATTGCATCTCTCCTCTTAAGGGTTATTACCAGCTTAATTTTTTTTTCCATTTTTTTTATTAGCTTAAATAATGCCAAAACATCACTAGAATCAAAATATACTTTGTAGAAAGGTGTATTTAAATGTTAAAATGTCTCTAAACCAATTTTTCCGAAACCACTTCCACATATTTTTTTTAAACGCAAAATCGGCCGGCAGTAGAACTCGAACCGTTTTCATCCGATTGACTTCAAATTTTAACTGGACCTCTATTATTCAATTATCTAACGAAGTACACACGATTATAGCGATTGTATATCAGGAAAAACAAATTATAAGCCATGTAGTTCGATTTTTTTCGTAAAAAAAAAACGGTTTTTTTAAACAATTGCCATTTCGCGAAAAAAAATTCTGCAAATATAATCATGTGTACTTCGGTAGCAAAAATCATGTAGATAATGAAACAATTTTTGGTTTTTTTTTAAGTTACTTTGGACGAGACTTCTACTGCCGGCCGTGGAAGGACCTTTTTTAAATGGTAGTTTACGCGACCTACTGTATAGCCGCCATTTTGGAATATTTTTCAATGAAACAATTTTTTTTGTAGTTCAAGAAGTACTTAATGAAAAGTAATATCATACTTATAAATTTTATTTTAAATGTATTTATGAAACATCATTAAGAACCCTTATTTTTGGGCAATAAGCTGGTAATAACCCCTTAAATGGAAAAATACAAGAAGAAGAATCCATTATCAACAACTTTGAAAACCTTTATGAAACTATTTTCGTGGATATTTATTGAAACTGTAAAATATTGGTTACCATACATATTTAGTTGGTACCTCGAATTTCATAATGTGTATAGCAACTGCGAAATCAGCACACTTGAGAACTCACCATGCCATCAAAATGTCCGTTTTTTAAAGTTGAGAGGTGTTCGTCGCCATATTGGATCACCAACCAACCAATAGCCAATTTCTAATTTAAGTGACCTGCCATTAAGGGGAGGGTAAGGTATTAAAATTTTTTTTTTCGAATTTTTTTTTTTATTTGATTTTCTGAAATGAAGAACCTTTCAAAAATATTGTGTGAAAATTTGACACGAATCGTAGCAAAACTAACGAAGATACAGCAGTTTAAGCAACTCGCTTATAAACGTTTTACTCTAAATTGTTTAGTTTTTAAAACTTTAAGGCGTTTTTCCCACAACTCATGTTTTCAATGTCGGTGCCCCTCATAAGTTCAAAACTACTGCACCGATTCTTTTGAAATTTTGAACACTATTGCTGTACATAATTTACGAGGTAACACGTGAGAGTTTTTTTCAAATTTGTTAATATTTTTTATTTTATAATAACAAATTATCCGATTTTTTTTGCAAAAATCGCGTTTTTCACTTCAAAGTGTTCCCAAAAATTTAAAAATTGAAATTTCGAAAAACCCCTCCCGCGTTACCTGGGGAAAGCGATTATCTAACGACAAAAAATTTCCTTTTTGATTTGAGGTGATCCAGCACCGAGTTATGAGGGGCACCGCAATTCTATTTTTTTCTGAGACGCTTCCAAATAATGGCTGCCATTGCCTTATTTTTCAATATTTCTACATGAAAATTTTACAAAATATTCCTCAAATGTTCTACTGTGATGTACCATTAGCTTTAATGAATAGATTTTAACTAAGTTGTCGAAAAAAATTCACAAAAATGTGCCTTTTTTTGTACGAATTAACCTTACCCTCCCCTTAAAAAAATATATAAATATAATTTGAACCTCGATATAGCCCGGTAATGTCAAACACGATTTAGATATAACACAATATGAGCAAAACTATAATTGTTGCAATTAGAAATGGATGGTATATTCTTCAACGGCAATACCCAATTCAGCTCCCTCAAGATTGTTAAATACCATTTTTTTCGTGTTCGGAATTTCTACAACGGATTCTGAAATAGAAATTTCCTTTTACAAAATGTCTATTGAGCGAAGATTTTCATGTTAGAAAATATCTACAGATTTAGATTTGTATTTTTCATTGATGAGCGTGATGAAACGAATGGATTGGGGAGCAGAAAAGAAAGACGGACCATTTATTGAATGCAATTTATTTCACATACACTGAGGATAACATATACTTAAAACTCGGCTAAACCATTCGCACTTACGCTAACAAGTCTGGGGAAATAAACGTCTAGGTCACTGTACTCTACCACGAGTCAAATAAATTCAAATAATTTAAACTTGGGATGTTACTTAGAAATCACAAGTTACAAAATATCACCGCGGGCTGGTGAGGCGCTCATACTAAACTATAAAAAAATCTATTCACAAAATTTAGTTAGGAAAGAACACAAGCCGCCGCCGGTCGGGGTCAACATGTTGCGTTGTGGGACGCGCTGGCCGCTTCGGTGTAGGTCGGAGTGCGCGTAGACCTCTGCGGCGCGGCCCATTACACCTTGCCTTCCGGACCGCCGGAGTCCTGCTCCCTTGCTACGCGCTCGGTCGCCGAATTTGAGGTAAAATTCAAATTACTAGCTTCCCTACTTTGCTCGCCGGTTTCCCGTCGCTTTTCTCTAATATACAAATTGCTTTCCTCGTAATTTCCTCTCTGGCCCAGATTTCTGGTGTCATCGCCACCGACCCTGTCACCCTTATGCGCTAAACTGCCTTCTGCCAAGATGGCACTTTGGCCGTCTCCTCGGGCCTCCAACGAAAGTGATTGACTTTTGTCACTACTGTCGCTGGCCGCCTTCGAGCTACCGGGGATGGTACCCTCTACTGAATCCCCTACCGTCGGCAAGTCGCTCCTATTTGTCTTCTGCTTTTCTTGAACTGTGTAGCCCTCTTCCGCGAAGGAGGAAAATTTTGTTGAGCTGTTTGTGTCGGGAGCGGATGTAATGCCCTCGCGCTCGGGTCTCTGCTCCTGGGCCTTGCAGGGCGAGGAGTCCTTCTGTAGCTTGTCCTCTACTTCGCAATTGTTCTGGGGCGACTTCACCACGGATTCAGATATATTGCTTTCAGCGGTTTCATTTCCGTTATTTCCCTCATTTCTACTTTCCGTCCTTTGATCTGGCGAACTGCCGTCTCCCGATGCCGGCGTGTTCTGGCTTCTGTCACCTAGAGGACCGCACAAGATAAATTTCGCCAAAAAGCTAAGTGCAGACGGAAACTTACCTGAAATCCTCTCCCCCGAAGCCGAGCCCTCACTAGGGGCAGTTGAGGTAGACGTTGTAGTCATACCGTAATTGCTCGGGCTAATTTGAATCGAATCCAGATTTATCCGCTGCAGGTTGCGGATGTTCACACGCACAGGTACTGGGGCCATCCAACCGAACCCGTATAACAGACGTCGCATTGTATTCAGGATATCCCCTCGACGTTCTATAAGGGGTCGTATGAGCTCGCTAAGGGAATTATTGACAAGCTGACCTCTTTGATTTTGTATGTTCGCGATGTCCCGCAGGGGGTCCGTCTGACCCCTCATGTTACCGAGCTGATTTTGATTGTTCTGCTGCCGGGTTATCAAGAGAACCTGATGCAGCTGGGCTTGTTGGATTATTACAGGCAGCTCGTAGTGATGGAAAAAGTAGAACATCGAATGCTGCATGCGGGCAAAAAGAAAAAGGTTAAATATTTGAAGAGAAAATAACATTTCTGAAAATTTTAATTAAAAGCATAAAGTGTGCAGACTCCCTGGCCAGACTCAATCAACCTACAAGGATTGCACGATTTATTCATGACTAACTGAAAGCGGCATGCTTCGTTTGTGCCGATACTGCAAAAAGCGGAAGTGTCAGCTCAGGTTAATTAATGATAAAAATTGGTGAAGTGTTACATTGGTCACGTCACTATCAACTTTATGACGGGATGAAATTAATTGTCTCCCTTCGGCATTTCCGCATTCGGGAGGCTTTTACTTCTAAAATATAAATGCCAAGCAAATGTTTTAGCCTTTTTAGGTTCCATAGTCACTAGGAAGGCTTAAAGTGTCATTATATCCATCCGTCCGTCCGTCTATCATTCACGGCCTTGTAGGTTCCAGCGAACCCAAAGTCAAAAGTGAAGAGAAATTGTAGATAAATTTTTTTGGCAAAACCTCCCCATACATGTAAGGTGACGACGAAAAACATTTTTGTGAGTACCCATCGGGTGGCATGTCTTCGAATAAGACTTCTAAAATGCAACGCTTCAGTTCCGAGGTATAATATTAATATTCTATTTGGCGTTGTGTACCTATCCAAGATTCACATTTATGATATCTGCCGCCAAAGTAGATTAAAGTGCGTCCTATTCGCTAAATTTTCAGCTCATGGGCATAAATAATTGAAAATTTCGAAAGTAGTAGGAGTAGCAAGTACTTTCAATGTGAATTATCACAGTATACTTAGAATTGTCCAATAAAGGTTTTCTCCTTTGATTTGTTATAAAGACGATTTTTTTTCTTTATTTCTTTTCCATTAAGTACCTGTTTTATGTTATTGCCCACGATAGAGGTCCCGTAAAATTATTATTTTGATGACTGTCATATTTATTTATATATTTATTCTTTAAACACGATTTTCATACTCACTAGCTTTGAATGTCATTTCTTTGTTTTTTTTTTAGTTTGACTTTGATTTTATCAAAAATATAAACTGACACCATGTTTAAATTCTTAAACATAAAACTTTTTACTTTAGTCTAGGCTGTAAAGTGAATTTAATACGAATTTTATATAGATATGTACCACATTTTATGTACTTGATAGAACCATAGTTCCGCTGTACTACTTTTGTATAAATAAATTATTATTATTATTATATACGAAAAAAAAACATTCACCTTTCTTATTTTTTATTTTTTAGTTCCGCGTATTCACGATCCGTGTTATTTTAGACATTTTATATTATATTTTTATAGTTTACTTGTTAGTTGCCCACTCACGGGGCGAATTATCAGAAAGGGGCATTTACATTTACTCCATTCTCGGCCATCGCTCGGACGTAGTTCTCGGGAATTTAAAAAGACACGATATTTTTGTGACAGTAAATATATAAATGTACAACAATAAAACAGCACGAAAGGAAATGAAAACTATGTTACGCTCGTCGAAAACATGTTATCGTTGTACCAAGCACTGGGCTCTAACATGTCCTTGAAAATACATTTCTTATACCCCCACTTTCTTTTTCCCATACAATTGTGGAGGGTTAAGTGACGAACATTGATAACGCATCCATTAAGTTAGCGCTAACGTCGGAAAACGCTATCAGGGTAAATGGAAGGTTTCAATGCTGGCAGATTATTACTAGACTATTACTAGATGCATTCGCGAAGTAAAATATAAACGAGCAGCTAAAATACAATGCTTAAATTCGGCAGAGTAATACAATGTAACGATTTCTTATTATTATTTTTTTTGGAAAAGTTAAAGAAAATCATTTTTTTCAAAAACTGAAAATAATTTTGCTTTTTCGTATTCAGCGCATCAAAATCTATACGAAAAGTTATTTCGCATAAAAATACCTTTTCAAACTCAATTTGCTGTCTAGTGTTTTTAGCTGTTGGTAAAAAATTCTAGCACTTAAAAATTTGAGTGCTACTTGGTGACCATGTACAACTATGTTTCATGCTTCGGGGGTGATGAAAGGCTAAAAATGGAGTCCGGTTTTTATTTTGCATAATATATCAGAAGCCTTATATTGTTAACATGAATAGCTAATTTTAATTACAATTACTTCTCAACAATGTTCATAGGATGGTATGCTTAACTGCGTTTACCAATTGGCGAAAATACCTGGAGTATGATACCAATCGATTAATTGCACTACTTTAAACGAGTTTATAAGAAGAAAAGATGCGGAAAGTTGTTTTTGGCCTAGACGACAAAAATTAATAAAGAAGTAATAAAAGTTTATTGTTTGTATTTTTTTAATTGCTTTATTTATTTAAGTTACAAAACCACATGTTTTCAATATTTTGTTGGCCCTTTTTTTGCTTATTGATAGTCACGTTACAACGT
Source organism: Neoitamus cyanurus (assembly GCA_947538895.1). NCBI lineage: Eukaryota > Metazoa > Arthropoda > Insecta > Diptera > Asilidae > Neoitamus > Neoitamus cyanurus. The sequence continues at coordinate 30,300,569 of OX384541.1, read as the reverse complement.
TCATCATTGATGCTTTCCATGTTGTCTTAGCAATTGTCATGGCTTGATAATGAATGGATTCTAATTGCCTCCTTATAACTTCTACATTAATCACAGCCCAGATATTTTTACCTGGATTTAAATTTGTGTAACGCATCACATTATATTCTTTAAAGTACTTCTATGGTATCTTTAATTAAAACTTTATATAAATAGAAGTTTCTTAAAATAATTATTTTTTATTCGAAAGCCAAACATAGGACCTTTCATGCAACCATAAAATCTAGTCGTCACTTACCTTTTTTGCGGTATGTCACAGTTCATTGTCCTGTTGAAAATTAACTCAGCAGGTTCGTCGAACAAGTACATATACATATATTCGTCCTGTTGATCTTTCAAACAGACATCTGATGTTACCTTCAAGGTAAGAAAATCACAGTCCATCTCTTTGTCCACCAGAAAAACATCCCTAGACCATGCCACCCATCCGCTTTTGAGTAAATCCTTTGAAGACATTCATTGCTAATCCTCTTTCTGGTTTTCTTTGAACGTGGATTCTGCCATCTCCAATATGAATTACAGTTCGTATTCTCCGTCCTGAGTCCATAACAAACGTTTATTAAATTCCTGATCAGACTTTTTGATCCAGGAAGTTCGAGAAACTTCATTGCTAAGGACATCCGAAATTTTGAAGCGTCTGCGTTGGCTATCAACTTCTTTCTTTCTATTGTAGTACCTACATACTACTTGTCTTCCGGAATTTTTTTCAAAGCCATATGTAGGTACCATACGCTGACGAACGTTTACTCCTTCAGCAAATCTGCATGTGCTCAAAAATTTTACACGTTAACATAAGAATATTACGCCAATTCCGCACTGACTGCACAATTTTACTAAATTTCCACTTATTTTTATTTTTTGAAATCTCCCATACCCTCTTACCCGGAAGAATAACGAAGATTCACAAAAATGAGAAAAATCGTGTTTGGTCCTATAATGAGTAATATGGGTATCAAATAATTAGAAAAAAATTCAACATAATTGAAAAATATTTGGGAAAATAGACGAAATTAGTGTTTCGAAAATTTACCAAATATCGTCCGTACTCTGAGTACATCTATCAAACGATTACCACTGAATTATTATTCTTTATCGGTAAAAAATGCTAAAAAAAATCCACCGTAGTGTTGATCTTTTCCTCTATTTCTCAACAAACTTGCACACTTGGCATTTGATGTTCATCTCAAACCAACTTTTCGTTTAATGTGTGAATTTTATCACAAACACCCGCATTGCTCTAATGTGGTAGCCAGCCTTCTTCCGGTGGTGGTGTAGCTGTCTTTCTTCTAAATTGGCTTTCAAGATCGCCAAGCAGTAAGGTAGAGTGGAGCAAGCGGCTATTTCTAGCTTTGAAACTCCGAAGGAGGCGAGCAGGTATTACTAGAACTCTGGATCAACTCGGGCAGCTTACTGGAAGCACGTTACCATTTAAACGCAAAGAGGTTCAAATTGTCAATCTAGAATTCATTAATATTTTCAACCTACTTATACAATTCCAGGTGTACCTCTACATTAACAATAATCAATAACCTAGATCAATACTTCCTCACCACAAAGACCTTGGTCAGCTATTCGCCCCTTGCGCCACAGATGACTGGTCGCACGTCGCAAATCTCTTAGGTTGCACTTTTGTCGCCTGACTCACTGGGATGGCGCTCAGCAGTTGGCGCAGGGTGTAATGGGCACGCATCGCACTTCGGTACCTAATTGATATGGGACACTTTGTTAACGTATTATTAGCAGCGTGCTCGAGGTTTACCAGACTTTGTTCTTTAATTACGTCCACTCTCATTTGTGGTATTTTAATTACATCACAATAGCAATTCCTTTGGATTTAGTCTACTTAAGCTAAAATTTAAAAACCTGTTTACCGTATAAGGCATATCGATGTACCCATTATACGTCCCGGTAATTATCTAAAAACCTACTGAGTTTGAAGTAATATGAGCGTTAAAATACAAATTTAGTGATGAAACAATTACACACTTGAGAGTCTGATCCTAAACTAAGTATACTTGGTCACTTAGCATGATTTCTAAAAAAAATTTTAATATGTAAACAATACGAAAATTATTGAATAAACTTTTCCTCCAAGTATCATAATTATTCAAACAATTTATGTAGAAAGTCATTAGATGTCACATTATAAAATGTATATAAAATGACTTAAAACTACTCCCAATTTTCTGAAAACTTGGACGTATCTCAAAAGCTAATAATTATTAAGGATATCCAAGGACACCCACCGCTGCCTCGATCTCCGTAAACTTCAGGTCTCACTTTCAATCCCTAATCATTTCCAACATAAAACCACTGAATGTCAACAGAACACTCGGTGGTTTTATTTGTGGAATTCTCTTAATAGGATTCATTAATAGAACAGGCCCATTCAGCTTAGTCTAAACAACTTAAAGGTATGCTTATTTTAATATAAATAAGCTGCGAAAAAGTTATACAAAGAACAGAAAGAATGTTGTCTTTTTATACACTGAAAGTTACATTAGCAAATTGAGGTCGTAGGCTAACTACATAATGAAGTTATTATTAACTTGTAATTTTATTCCTACTAGAGTTTCATATAACAGAATGTCCTTGCGCAAAAGGGCCTAATAATAGTGTAGTTGTTCTATTGCGCAACACCTATCATCAATTACCATCTAAGCTATTTAGATACCTGGCGTATTCCAAACGAAAAGAATCATATCTCGTCTGTTATATGTACGTTAGCTGAAATTCGTGTAATATTTCTTATAAGGAATTTTGTACGCAGCGCAGCTCTAGCAGACAGAAGTCGAGTCCTCTCGTCTTCCAAAATACGATCTCAGGAGAAGATTTCTTTTGAAAGTATGAAGTCGTAATATCTTATTAATAATTTTATTATTGTGAATTATTTTCTACGCTATAATTCATGCCAAATAAGTCTCACGGAAACAATTTTCGGTAGCATGTCTGTCCCACACCAAAACTTACATTGTTACGACAGCAATTGGCATTGGCTACAATTGTACGCAATAATATGCCAGTATGATTTGAGCACACTGTACTGTGGTGAAATCTTTACGCTACAACCAGAGCCACAATAAACGACACACCGTTCACCTTCCACTCGAAGGCACAACACAACTGAGCACATCCAATGTGAAATAAATTTTATGGAAGGAATTAATTCGCCTCGAATGCGGTCCAGGCTGCTCCTGTTTCAGCAGTTTAAATTATTTACGAATTGAAATACTTGAAAGGATTTGTTTCCAGTGTTACGTCACGTGGCCGATTGCTAGTTATAATTCACGTGATCTCGTAATTGAATTCACGTGACTCCGGAAAACTTGCTTCGCCGTAAAAACATGTTTTTGTGCAAATGCACAGGAAACTTCGCCTGAAACTTGCACAATAGTGTACATGGAGAAATTTATATATTTCATGATTTATACATATAACGCCGTAGATGAGGAGACAATGTATTGGGTAAGCGAGTCAGCGAGGCTGCAAGAAGGCCCTAAAGATGTCTCCGAAGGGAGCTTATATGTGCAGTAACTTTGCAATAGTGCTCCTTTAATGCTATTAATTTTTGTGTACAAATAAAAAATGGTTACAATTCAATTACCTGAATAAACAACCAAGACGATACCAGCGCCAAGCTGCTGTACTGTCCATTAAACCGATAGTGGTAAGCATAAAACGAGAAGTGGTACAAGTAGAAAAATCTGAAATTAAACGATGTGAGTCGTTAGTGAGGGTGGAAATTAATAATTTATCAATAATTTGCAGTTGCCACCAAGTTGATTATTCTCCATTATGGGAACGTTTATAGAATTTATTAAAAAGTTATGCGAGCGTAAAATAGGACCATTGAAGTTAGCAGTAATATATACAATAAAACTTTCTTGTCTTCAGAGCTTATGCTATGTTAAGAGACGCTTTTAGGAATATTTAACTTTGTTCTCAGAATTTGTTGAGGAATTTTTACAAGGCATCAGAAAATGTTGACGTGATTATTTATTTTTCACAAGGGTTGATTTCACCAAATTACATAAGTAAATAATACAAGGATAACTCGAACAAATGAAAGTGATGTATGGCACACCTTTTTTATTTTTTTCAAAATAATTTCTTTTGGATCGAATTCACTTGTTTCAACAATATGCATTCTAAAGTCTGTAATAACACGATTGCTTTCATTATACCCATCTCCAGTATGTGAAACAAAATCAATTTCCATTGATCCTTTTCCGTGAGCAGGTGCATTGCAATGTTAGAAAAACTCTTTTTTATTTGTTAAACGAGAACGTTTAGGTTTAACGCCATTCTATTGCTACAAAAAAAACATTCATGCAATATTGAAGAAATCGCGTCAGGAGCACATCCGAAGAAAGCTTAAATAACATAAATATCGCAAGGAGCGTCTGGGAACATGATTTGCAATAACGTCTTTAGTTCGCGTACGACGTTGCAGGTCACGTCCATCCTGTTGAAACCACATGTCATCTACGTCAATTTCATCCAATTTCCGCCAACAAAATTTTGTCAACATACCACGGTATCGATCACATACCATTTTTAACAAAGTCCGATGATTTCTTACGGCGACAACTAACTAACTTCCCTTGTCGCTCAATGTAAACGTCCACTCAATTTTCTTGATTAAATGAAATGTTCAGTAACGAGCCATGACGGCACACCTAATCAACATTTAACATGCGAATTATGACCACAAAATATTTCCGTTTTTCTAATGGGTCTTCGCAATCAACCCTTTGCATTCGACAGGCACTTCTCAGGCACCATCACATCGTATAAATTAACGTTGGTGAAAAAAATCTCCGAGTGCAAAGGGTTAACAAACATTCTTCCGAAATTTAACGCGCTCTTTTCGTAAAGGACTATGTTTTCATATGACAGTTACGAAATATGATTGACTAAACATTTGACAGACGGAAGTAATGCGTTAAAATTCAAGTACTTGTTGAGACACTCTTATATGAATTATTAAACTCTTTGCACCATCGCTTGACAAAAATGAGTATAGTCATCGTCCTACAATTGACACCGTTGTAAGTTTCACGCCACCAACTCACAGGCACAGCGATACAAGGGGCTTAAGGAGAAAGCTGCACATGGGTTTAAAACCCATATAATTGAAATTATAAGCAGTAGTTCCATAAAATAGCCAAGTTGTAAATATTTTTGATCCCAAGTTTGAAATAATGTACTTAACATATGTATGTACTTCAAATAAACAAGAGTTATTGCCCTTCAATTATATTGAAGGTAACAGGCGGGCTGAAAAGTTCGTAGGCCGACCCATAGATGGCTCTACTAGTATCAAATCCATATGATTTTTAGTTAGCCCTAACCTTTAAAAGACGTGTGTATAAATTTGACAGCTGTTGTATTATTAGTATCTGAGTTATAGCATTTTTAGTGAAAGAACTTTTATTACTTTGAAAAAATGGATGAAAAGGAATTTCGTGGGTTAATAAAGCATTGCTTTTTGGCGAAAAAAAATACTGTTGAAACCAAGGCTTGGCTTGATAAACATTATTTGGACTTTGCACCGTGGTTTGCTAAATTTAAACGAGGCGAAATGAGCACCGAGGACGATGCACGCAGTGGACGCCCCAAAGAGGCTATTACCGACGAAAACATCAAAAAAGTCCACAAAATAATTTTTGATAACGGTAAAGTGAAGTTGATTGAGATAGCTAAGACCCTAAAGATATCAAAGGAACGTGTTGGTCATATCGTGAATGAATATTTGGATATGCGAAAGCTCTGTGCAAAGTGGGTGTCGCGATGGAGCTCAAAATCGACCAAAAACAACAACGCATCGATGATTCTAAGCAGTGTTTGGAGCTGTTCAATCGTAATAAATCCAAATTTTTGTGTCGATATGTGACGATGGATGAAACATGGCTCCATTATTTCACACCGGATCCAATTCCACAGAAATTTCGTGCCGATGAAGAGGTAATCGCCGAAACTGAAGCCTATTTTGAGGCTAAAGACAAATCGTATTATAAAAATAGTATCGAAAAATTGTATGACCGCTATAATCGTTGTATCGCCCTCGAAGGGAACTATATTGAATAATAAAATCAAATTCTATCAAAAAAATAATTTTTTCTATGCTAGCCTACGAACTTTTCAGTCCGCCTGTTATGTTTTGAAATATTTGGTAGCATTAAATTTTTAGGTTTTTTGTATTCACGTATTTCCCGCTGCGTTCGTCTTTTATGCTACAGACACACTTTTAAGGAAAAAAAAGATAGAAGCGCTTTGCCTGCGGACATGGAGTGCACATGTAAAAAGGCAATGAAGTGGAATGGAACAGAGAAAGAGTAAAAATTTTATTTAATTTCGATTTTGAATCACTCGATACTTTTTTTAGGCGTATCGATAACTTTGATTTATCCAAAATGGCGGTTTTGCTATTCCAAAATCAGGTTTATAATTATTATCATAACACTTTTCTAGACATATAGATGTGGCTACATTATTATCACCTCTTAAAAAACTAATTAATGTAGATTATAAAACTACTGTTGCATTCTTGAATGACCTTTTCAGGAAAGTAACAGTTTGGAGTTTTTATTGTGTTACTAATTATTTTCAGTTACCAATTGCCTTAAATTTATGGTTACTGCGCAGTATTTAAGGATGAGTACCTAGCCGATGATATTTAGTCTCATTTGTAACTTCGAATAGTGAACGTGATAAAAATTATGTTGAATTTCATGAAATTTAATATGGGTAAAGCAAAGGATATCAGTGCAGTGATCAAAGCGAAAATTTCGATATTGTTGGAAATAGGACAACATTCTCAGGAAGTAATAGCTCATAAAGTGGAGATAGCCGGTCATTTGTTAGCAAGTTTGTAAAAAAATAGCAACTGAGTTATCAACAAGTCCTAAAAGAAAAGGAAAATGTGGTCGTAGCTAAAACATCTAGACTATGTGCAAGACGACCATGCAAGAAGCAGAGGCTGAACTTTAGGATGGTTCAACAAAGAAATACATGGGCGGATGGACATTTGACATGGACTACAAATGATTGGGAAAAGATAAAGATGAGATAAACACTCTTTTTCATATTAGTCTGAAAACACATTTTCCAATACATTTTTCACTTCACTTAAATCAACTCTATTTTTTGAACAGTTTATATTTAGTGACGAGACCATGGTGAGTTTGACACTACCAATGTCCAGGACTGTTCGAAGATCCAAAGGAGAAGAGTATTTACCTTCATGTGTCAAGCAGTCAGTAAGGGTCATGATTTGGTCAGCAATATCGTCCAAAGGACTCTACGTTGGCCGGATAATGAACGCGGAGCATCATTTAACAGGCCTTCAGACACAGATGATCCTAACTATGCATGCAAACTTTAACCGAGATGGAGTTTTCATACACGATAAAGCCCCTTGCCATACAGCAAGGAGAATTACGGAGTTTTTAAGGACTAACAACATCCAAATCCTTGACTGGCCAGCGAATAGCCCAGATATGAACACCCTATCGAAAATATCTAGGCTATTTTTAAGCAGAAAGTGGCAGAAAAGTGCCCACGGACCCAATCAGAATTGATTGAAGCCATGAAGGAAATTTGGGAAAATGATGCCGATTTGGTCACCACAGCTAAAAATGCTATCACTACGTACGTACATAAAGCTACGTTTTCATACAATTTTGCTAATAGTTCTATAGGTGATAATAATTTGGCCACATCTATATATGCATAACATATAGAGCTTGACTCATATTTTAATTGGATTAAACCTTTTTGTTCTATTTTATTTGCTAGTCATTTTAGTCGACACCTGTGTCGCATCGTAGTGTTACATTCTAGGGACAAAAGGATTTCTAGAGTTGAGGTTCTTCAGTATGCGGATTTATTCAACAATTTATTTTTTAAATTTAAAGTAGTTTGTCAATTTTCTATTACTTTACTATGGTAATAATAATAAATATGTAATAAATAAATTTAAAATTGGAATTTTACGTATTTCTTTGTACAAAAAGAAAAATTAATTTAAGCATATATAAGCAGAGCACACAATTAAATTACGAAACGTACCATAAACGACTACACTTGTATTGAACGTTTTATATCATGAATAAGTCCTTACCGAACCTGTGATACTTTAAACGAAAATTAAACCAAAATCAGAGCAAAAATTGTCACCGTAATTAAATATATGACTTATTAGCTTTAGTGACCGCCGCCGCGTAGAACAACATTTGTCCTAAGTTCTAATTGCTTTCGATGAACCAGTTCCCTCGGCTAACCCCCGATTAGAGGGGAAATTATTTATGTTCGTTTATTTTGCCAGCACTACAGCAGAGTTTCGAGGTTCACGTAAGCCTCCACGATTTTCGACCGCTCAGGCGAAATAACCCTTAATCAATTTTTCCCTGCTGCAGCCGGGGCGAACGTGAGGATATCAAACAAGTGTTTGCTCAAAAAATTAATTACGCCAAAGTTGCCGGCTATTGGTGTGAATTATAGTGCTGGGTGTCTGTGCCTCCGATAATAAAGCGATTTCCAACTTAGTCAATTCCAATTCGTTAACACACGGGGTGCGCCCTAATATGTTTGCAGACAGAGAAGTAGGCAACCCACTCAGGGCGGCTTAATTAAGTTTATACTCCCCAGGAATTACGTGGAATGGACGACTATTCCGGATGGTGTTGCCATTGGCTTATTTTTACAAATGGAAGGAACCGAGTTCGTGATGGCATTTAAATTATTTTAGGGACTCTAATGAAAAATTATTGCCCCGGATCAGCAGTAAGGCCGAAAAACAAACGGCTGTTTGTTTGTCGCTGCCGCTGACGATCATAAGCCTTTCGATGGACTGTTTCAGGCCTGATTAAGCGCTGCAATATGTTGTAATAAAGCGCCTTGTCACGAATTACGCATTCATTAATAAACCTCGCAGGAGCAGTGCTTGAGTTCCCCACGGCGGCAGTAGTGCTAAGAGATACATCGGTCTGACCCGTTCTGACCCCGCATTTTTGTATCTGTCGATTTTAGGCACAACTGAAAACGTATTTCATTAATTGCCTCTTTCAGCAGAATGACCTGCACCCTGCCCTACCTTCACCACCGACAATTATGAAAGTGAATAAATAAAGTGACAGGAAAATGTATCCTGAAATTCGCCCTTCATTTTTTGCTGTAAATGATGCATGACAGATTATTTTTTTAAACGTCGACTGATAGAGGCAGCATTTTAGTTGTCGATGCACAGGGGAATTAATAACTTGCGAATTTTTCGCATCAAACTCGAATAGCCGGGATCTGTTTTTCTGGCAGATAACAAAAAATCCTTGGCTGGGACGTAACTAGCCAATCGAGGTAGTCTCGATGGGGTGCACAAACATGTCGATGAATCAGCATGCTCTAAAAGCATACTGCTGTCAGTCCAGGGAGCGAAAGGAAAATTCTTTCAAATACATTCGATTATGGGCAAATGGCCAACCGTCTATGCTGTGGGAGTCTCTAGGCAAAAAGGCAAAGCAACAATAGAAAGATGAAAATATCCCCTTGGCAAGATTAACTGTCTAATACAGTTTTCTGGAACGAAGCGGACACTTGCTGTGCAAATCATGAGCACCCAGCGGCTCAGCCAAGTAAGGCTCCTTCCCATCGACGTCACACATAGAAAAAGCCAGTGGGGATACAGATATTATCAGTGCGCCAACCTCGTCCGGAAATAAATAAATTACGGACGGGCCTAATGCTAAATGGCACAAATAATCTGATTTTCCACTTAATACAGACTAGAAGAAACTTGGCCGCATTTTGGCCCATATTTGTTAGGTTGGATAAATTTACGGGCGTCTTTAATGCGCGAACATATGAACTTAATCTACTTAGTTAATCATAAACCATCAGTAGAGATATTTTTTATTAACGTGTTTTATTGCATTATATTATCAGCAGGTTTCTGTAATGTTTAGTGAGAAAATACTCACTAGTACGTCACTTTTCAGATTATCAGAAGTATTCTATTCAGTGACAAATTTTTCATATCTCCAACTTCGCGTGAGAAATCACTTGGAAGTTCTCACCTTCCACTGGTAAAATTATTTGACAACTAACTGATTCGAGTAAAAGCGTTCGCGAGTTTATGTAACATGTCGTATGAATTTCAGGTACTGGCCGATTTGCATGACAGCAGAATTACGTTGCCATTTCAACTTCAAGCCAATACATTATCCCATCGATGAGGCATCAATTTGGAAAAATAGAAAACACAGCTTTAGTTTGCTATTTATGATTGGAAAAAAAATTATTATATTTTTCAATTATGTAGTTTTAACAATGTTGGCTTTGATTTTTACTTAAAATAATAATAGAAAAAAAATTTTAAAACAAGCTTTTATTAAATAAAATAAAATGCTCTTATCAGATGAACTAAAAGTAGAAAATAGGCCACCTGTAGGTGACTTTAAGGGGTTATATCCACTTGTAATTTTGAAAAAATCGAATTTTTTTTTTTTGCATATTTTGAATGCACATATAGTTGAGAATATCGTCCGAAAATTTCACATCGATCCGGCAAATAGTTTCGGAGAAATTAGCGTATTTGTGAAGACGTCTCCGAGCGTTTGAAAGTAGTTTAAATGGTTCCCAAAACTTTAAACGCGTTTTTCTCGGAACGGTGTTTTCAAAGTCGGTGAGCAAAATTTCTCCAAAACAGCTGCAGTGATCGGCTTGAAATTTTCACACAATCTTCTTAGATACTTGTATCAGGTAATGATCGAAGGAATAAGGTTTCTGACAATAATTTCGATTTTTTAAGTCCCTTTAAACTGTAAATTTTCTTGAAAAAAACGATTTTTTTCTTTGGGAAGCCGCCATTTTGTCAAAAATCAAAATTTTGACTATTCCTTCGATCATTACCTGTATTCATTTATCCTAAAATTAAATCTTTTGGTTTTTTTTATTTCAAATAATTTGGATCAGAGATATCTTGCTCACCGCCAGACACTTTTTTGTGGAGGTCCTCTAGTAGATCTCCTACAGGAACAACGGAACCGAATATTTTTGTAAATACATCGCGAATTCTTAAAACACAATAAATTCTCTATATGTACATTTATTCTATGTATTTATTTAATGAAAAGCCTCTTCACAAAAAATTCACAAAAAAACACGTTTTTTCGGACTTACAAGTGGATATAACCCCTTAAGTAAAAGTTTGGGGCACTCAAGTGTCACTCGTTTATAAAAGTGGAAGAACTGGCTTTCGTCGTCTATAAAACTGGAACCACATATTACACTTAGAATGACGTCAGGTAGTTCGTCGTATTATACTCATCAAACCCTTTCATTTGATACCCATATCAAAAGGCATGTAAAGTTAAGGCCACCCGGTGGTCTAGAATTTTCAAAAAATCTTTTTTTTTTTTAATATTTCGAAAGTGTGGTCTTTTGAGAATATACTGTTTAATTTTTGTAATGATATTGACAGTATTTTAGGTTCTACAGCCTTTTTAGCAGGTAGCGAACGGTTGATCCGCCTATGAATGGAAACATACTAAAAACTTTAAACTCATTTATCTCGAAACCACCCTTTTCTGCACGTCGCACACAGGGCCAGATTGCAAATTTATGAGGACACAAATATAATTTTGCGATGTCTCGGAATTTAACAAAAATACTTTGTTTAGCTACTTTAATAAACGCACAACGGAATCATAAAACAATAGAGCTCACTACAGCAACACATAAACCTATACGAGCGAGCCTTCAGTCCCTTTTTCACGCACGGTAAACGTGAGTGAGTTGCGAACGAAACTTGACGGAGTAACCACGTTTGTTTTGAGACGTAGTTAATTGAAAATTGTGTGTTTTTAACATGGAAAGTGAAGCGTCAGGTGTGTACTTCTAATTTATTATTGTTTCTTTGTCAATTGTTTTCACGAATCGAGTGATAATATTCTTTTGCGCGGAAGACTAATTTTGTACAAAAATATTTTGAATTTACTATAATTTGCAGACATTTCAAAAAAGTTCCACATAGTTCCGTTATATGCTATGATTTCTAAGAAGCCACAACATATAGTGATTCAAAACAAGCAGGCAAACCGTCCCCGTGTCTGACCCTTTGTTAAATAGAACTCTTTATTTCCAGGTAGTCGCGTTGACCCGAGGAAGTTGTATAGAAATGAACTGTTTTTTTTTTTTGTTAAGAGATGAACGTTTTTTTTATTTTTCGTCATTGAAATGTAATGAACGATTATTACAATACATAATGGACAAGTTTAGTATAGCTAACCCATCTGAGACTTTGAATTCTCAGAATTCTGTTTTTTGACCGTTGCCGTAGAACATTTCAAAAACCGTTAGCTCAAATTGTTTGAAATTTGGTGGGCTGGTTTATTATACATCTGGTCATGGAATGAATTAAAAAATATTTGAATATTTAGATTATAATTATTTTTTAAAATATTTATTAGTTCAGTAAATAATGAAAAATTTCAAAAATTGAACTCTAACTACGCAAAATCAAAAATAATTGCAGGAAAGCAAAACTAGTTAATTCATTCTGTGCAGTCAAGTATTATCTAACAGAAAATGTCTTGTTTATGTGTTTCAGATCAGGGGTTCTGGAAAAAAGCTACGGCAATGGTGAAATTCCACCATTGCAAGACACGCTCAACCCATAAGAGCCCATGAATATTTTTGTGATTTTTATAGGCCAAAAACAATCTTAAAGTATTCAATAATAAATTAGTTTCCTTATTTTCTAGATTTTATGTGGTTTATTTCTTTAAAAAAAAATAATCCTTTGACTCCGCACATCCCCATTTAAGCCATATAGGTCCCCTTAATTAAAGTTCGTGTCTCTTTAATTACTAATTAATTATAATATAATAATTAGTTAATAATATCATCCTAAAACTGTATTTCTACATTCTAACAGCTATTTATACGTAATGACTAAGTCAGAAAGTAAATAAAAACCCACAATTTATTTTTGTCCTCGTAAATTGGCAATCTGGCCAGTGTGCGCCGGCGGGATGCAAAACAAATAAACTATTCATCCGAATCATCCCAAATTTTAATATGTTATACAGTACACTAGTAGCTATGGCCGGGACCACCAAAATTTTTTTATTTCAATAACTTCTTATTTTTTACATAAAAAAACTAATGAAAAATAGTCTGTTTTCGATATTCAAATTTCAAAACGCGCTATTTTTGCCAAAATAATTTTTTTCCCATTTTTTCCATTTTTTGTTGGTTCCGGCGATAGCTACAGTGATATAGATTAATAATTTCCTTATATTTTATTTTTCAAATATGTGACAGAGCTAAACCTTCACCCGCCGCCGCCCAGGTTCATTTTTTTGAGGTGGTCATCTTCAACGCCATTATTTAAATAATTACAATTTTTTTTTAATTATAATAATATGTTTGTATACCTTTTAAGTATTATAATATACCTACAAAGTTTTAATTTCGTTGTTCATTATTTTCACCTTCAAAAAAAATTTTGAAAATTCCCTTAAATTCTAGGGTGCTAGACCACCGGGTGGCCTTAATGTTAATCCGCCATCTTGTGTAAAATCATAAATTCACCAATTTTTGGACTCTCCCAGGTTCCCCTTGAATCGTGCCAATATTTTCTTTTAATATCGTCAAAAGTCAGGGAACACATTTTACCACTATTAATAGTATCTATCATGTTTTTGGCCACATTTGTAACTAATCTAATTAATTCCATTAATAAACAACAACAAAATCAACACAAATAAGCATCTTCCATATGGACAGATTTTGATCAGAGACAATGCGTGAAGAAGAATTCCAACAGAATCAGTGGTCGATTTTTTTTTCCTACAATGTTCCAAATATTTGGCATATACATATGTATGTAAAGCGTTTTTCGTTAAACGTGTGAGAGCTTAAAATGTAAATAAAATAATAAGTGCATGTGATAACAATGCATTTTTTATTGCCCGTTCTTTAAAGCCAAACATAATGTGCACACCGTTCCGCACAGCAATTTGTCAAAACTGGACGAACTGGTTGTCAGAGTGTAATAAATCATATTATTAGAGTGTACAACATTAATCAAACAATCGAAAAAATGTATATCCTCATCCACTGTCCGCATTTTCAGCTGTCATTTTGCATATGCAAGATACGTTCCAGGTCGTACCTTGCATAGGAAAACAGACTTGCCGAAATTTGACGAAACGATCAACTATTTCCATTGTGGTTAGGGGATAGGCGTTGTATGTGATCACAAGTTTGCATGGGCTTCCGTACGGTGCGGTATGCACATTATAGTTTGGTTTGATGGAATATAATGTCATTAAAATGTTCATTGTAAAATGAAAATTTGCCTTTTACAAAATGTCTACTGACTGAATATTTTCCTTTTACAAAATATCTATGGACTACAATTTTACTGTTTTTATCGTGAATTCCTTCCGTGTAGTAAACGGATAGTACACGGACACGGAAAGTGTAAATAGATACTGACAAAAAAAAACATTTCTTAAATTTATCACTTCTTCTTCCACATAACTATGTATATGTAGACATAATACCTTTAAATAACATTTGCGCCAAGGCCAATGTAAATAAGACTCCGCCTCGGACAACAGAGATTCTTTTTCAATTCTCTAAAAGAAGAACCATGAACAAGTTTCTCATGCAGAAATCGACACAATCGCTTTTTTTAATTAAACACGTTGCAATGAAAGGGTCATCGCTACCGCTAATTTATGTTAACATATAAGTCACGTGTCCCAAAGTTAAAACAAATGTGTAAACGTACATATAATTTCACTAATTGGCGAATGTTTTTAAAACCACCTCGAATTAAAGCGAATATCAGAGTTCAATCGAACGCCGGTCTAGTGGAGTGGAATGCAACAGTACGGCAACGATTCGGATTAAATTACGTGGAAATGTGCTAATAGATGTTTTAATGGGGACTTGATTTGAAATTCTCTGCTTAACCACATATTACGGTCTCCTGCTGTAGGTACATATACATAACAGAGCAACGAAACTACATATTTCAAAGGATATTGTCACATTCTGCCTCCGACAGGGATTTGATTCGGTTTTTTGATAGTGATTACTAGGATGGTGAACGAGGCTCCCTTTGTGTCGATTATATCTTACAATTAATAATATTGCTTTTGCAGAGGCATCAACATAGCACCGGCTTAAATTAAATTATTTTCTGTTACGTATTCCTGACGTCTTTTCAGGGTAGTAATTTGTATAAAGGTAGAGCGCATATAATGCAATCAGATTGTAGTATGCATGCATTAAATTTTTTCAATAGGATTTTTTTATATATTATATAATATAATATTTTTCAACTTTATCAGAGTAACCTTCGTTCCTAGAATAAAAATATGCATACATTATATAAAAATTTTCTGCAATATTCTCTTGTAACTCACGTGCTGTGCTCGACATAGATATGTAACTTTCTCCTCCTTTATTTATTATCATTTTGCAGTATATAATAATATTATTTATACATTCATACTTAAGTATTGTACAATGCATGCATTCATAGTTTCATATCGATTACAGTTGACTTCATCAGAACAATTCTTTCAAAAGATTTCATATCACACCTAGCTGCAATTTTATATGGAAAATCGAAGTACAATTTTCTTTCCTTAAACAATTATTATACTGGGAATGTGAATAATTGTTTACATACTCATCTTTTAATTTAAATGCATTTGAAGATATATGGCATAAGAACTATAGATTACGCGTGGCATACAAGATCCGAGTATACAGATTGGGACATTCCGGAATGGACCCAACATGTGTCAGAGTACGCTGAGAGCAAATGTTGCATTAACAGCAGTTTTGTATACCTTTGATCGACGCCTTCAGCACGGCAGACGCGCAGATGAGGGCAAATGTGTATCGATCGACGTATTCGCTGCTCTCTGGAACAGGAATATGAAAAGAGAAAGGATGATAGACGCATCCAGAGAGCAGCGAATACGTCGATCGATACACATTTGCCCGCATCTGCCGTGTTGAGGGCGTCGACCAAAGCTATACAAAACTGCTGTTAAAGCAACATTTGTTCTCAGCGTATTATGAAACATGAATGTCCCAATCTGTATATGTATTCGGATCGTGTATGCCATGCGATATTGAGTTTTTATGTCATCAATGATTTTAATTAGAAAACGCAAACAAAACGCAATACCCCTCATATTCATTTGGTAATCGATTAAAACATTTATATGGGGTGGTGTATAATTGTCCAACTTGGAGTTTCGTGTATACAACGTATTTCGAAGTAACATGTAATTGCTCTAGTAAAAAGTTAAAAACACTGAAAGTTTTTTATCAAACTCCAATGTTCCTTACCAGTATCAATTGTTGCCAAATGTGTTTCTGGATTTATTTTTTTCTTCTCGTTTTTACATAGCGCACTATACGAATCTAAATCAAGCTTGGTACACGCAAAAATTTAATATCATAGTGCGCCTTTAAATCAAGTGGAAAAATTGGTCGTAGGTTGTGTGCTTTTAGCAGGTATCACTTTTATTTGCCAGGCAGCATCATATTCGCATCGTAAATCTGGGAAAAGTGTCTACATTTCTATAACTTGTTCAATAAAACCTGCAAACGTAAGCACTCACTTTGAAGCGAGGACCGGGGTCTACGAGTATATCTCTCGTGTCTGCACTAGCTCCACTATTCCTCGTGATTTATGCACGAGGATGTATGCGGAAATCCAACTACCCGCATTTGCACTCCTGGCATTGTGTACGCTTTTGGGGGATAAAATCAAATCTAGCTATCCTCGAGATATTTTCACAGGATCTTAGGTCACATAACCATGAAAGTCTTTTTCAAATTTATGATAAGGAGATTTAGAAGTCTGTTTGCTCAAAAAATAGATTACGTGCAGAGGAATCTGCGTAAAGGCAACATCAAGACGTATTCCCATGCCCGTTCCCGTGTATTGGGACCAGACCCAGCTGGAGCACACAGTGCCTAATGAGAGTTCAAACGGATCCGTGTGATGTTTTTCTACGTCTTAATTACACGGTTATATACATTTTATGACATTCAAATGGTAATGAAAGCAAATCTTCTGGGGATGGATTTGAGCTTCTTCTGCCTAAATGGACCCCTACGCATCATCTCTATGGCGACGATATACACTCGAATAGTAACTTTTTAAGCCTTAAAAGCAGAATGAAAGACTTTGCCGACTTCTCAGAGCACATAGGCAGACGTTGAGCGAAAACATTTCTTGGGACGAAAACCAGGGAGCATATATGTAGGCCAATTATTCTATACTTTCAGAACGTATTAATAAGCTTATGCTCCTCCCAATGGGTGAGCCACCGGGATCAAAGGAACTCCGATAAATAGACCCACACATCACATCCGCATCAAGGCAGTATTTTTAAGCTTTGAGGTAGCTAAATAGCAATTTTCTCACGCTTTAAGCACAAACACTCTTTTTGATGTTGTTGCAGCCATGGAAATCTCGTATATAACTCCCTCTAGAGTGGAGCTTTAGTCCCTCTGAATGATTTCGATGAATTTATCGCAATTTTAACGTCGATATCCACAGGAAATATGTTGAAGTTTCCGTTTTTCCTGGAAAATTCGACGAGTGGTTTTTGTTTTCCGAAAAAATCAGAGGCGTTATCAATGCCACACATAAAAAGTCATGCATTTGAAGCGAAAACGATAGACTTACTTGCTTTTTGTTTTTTTTTTATTACAATATTTCAGCTATGGCCAAAACATACGAAAATATTAAATCGATCGACTATCTAGTCGGCTTGTTTTTGCCTGGACATATTGATCGGTATTTGATTTTCTATTTACCGTATTAAGAGTCTTGTATGTATGTATATGTGTAATGCTTCCAATATGTATCGTTTTGCCTTTATATTTTCTGTTGTCAACATTTTAACATTCGTATAGTGAGGTGTGTCCTTGCAATCCGGGCAGCGCACAGTGCTGCAGAAACAGCATTTTGCGGCCAAAATTCGAAAAAAAAAAGTTTTTAGATAGAGTTTTTCATCGATGAGTTGGCTGAAGTAATATTCTAAGAAGTGAAAACCGTTCATAGTAACTTCCTATACCCTAAGTCTCCTCTTTTCTATCAGTCGCAACGTGGCATTCGCCCATACAACCTATTATTGTAGATGCACAGGGAAAGTTATACACGTGCGAAAGTTCTTGGAGTGAAGGAAATCTAACAAAACCAAACTACGTCTAAAGGTTAGTAAATTACGTAAAAACTTTAGTGAATAACAATACCTTAACAAAAAATGTTTAGCAGTAGAAATATGAGGATACATTTTTGGTATTTTTTATATAAAATTTGAGTTTTCAAACCATATAGTAATAAAACGCCATCGTATGCTGCCTTTAAACCTATAAGAGGTTACTCAGAAAAGTATTAGTTACCGAATAAAATAAGATTTAGCTGCTACATTCTGCTACTTTAGTTTTTATGCAACTTTTTGTATAAAAGAAATTGAGTATTTGGCCGCAAAATGCGGTTTCGGCCGCACTGTGCAGCGGTCAGTCATGAAAGTTCTGTCTTTGTTTTGTTCTTGAGACCTATGTCTCTATGTATATCTATGACCGATGGCGAAGAGCTAAAACATGCCGAAGTTTCGCAGTCTACAGACAAAGCAGATGCAAACATTGAGCGCAGCTTCAATTCTTTGCGCACACGTGCTGTCCAATTTTTAAAAACTTTTACTCCTAAAGATGAAAGGATGCAGGTGCAGTCCAAAATAACCTGTTTTTCAAAATGTTGAGGTTAATTTTCTCAAAAACAATTGACTTTGAAAACTCGCCCGCATGAACAATATTGTGGAGCGCATTTTTCTACACAATTAAAAAAATAGAAAAATAAGAAATGAAACTTGTTGAGATGAGAACCGACCATCATACATATATCAGTATCCAAATGAACATAAATAGTCACTCCTATTCTTGATTCAGATGAATTTAAATTTCGTTCGGAACGTAGGATATTTAAAAGCAACCTAAACCTATCAGTGGGCGCAATAGAAACTGTACACATCTGAAAATACTTGTTAGAAATTTTCTATTATATTATAAACCGCCAAACAAACAAACTAAGCTGTCTTATATATTACTGCTGTCGTTGCTTTATTATTACTTTCACACGACAACTACCTTAGACAATTGAGATTTTCCACGAAAATCTTATTCCGCGGTTCTATTTTGATATTTTAGATCAAAGGTAAAGTACCGTAAGCTGGAAAATCGTGCTAATGTCATAAATGTTTTCCTTGCTAAAAATAGATGATATACTCCAGGTACACACACCTAGGCACATGGGAATTGTTCACAAGTAAGACTGAAGATACGTACATTGAAATACTGTACTTTATTATTATGATAATTATTCTTAATTATATTGCTACAGAAACGTAAGGATTTGTCAACCGCTATACTGAAATATCGTAAAATTGAGAGAAACGTGGAAGCAAATTAAGGCTATAATATATCACAAACCGAAGGAGAGCAGCAACAAAACTGCTGCAAAGGCAGAGCAGAATTTTTAAGCTTTGCTTCGCATCTATGAATGTGATGATTGCTATAGCGTTAAATATAATTCTAAGGCTCTAAAGTTATAGCTTTAAAGTTGATTATTTACTGTTCTCCTCACGAAATCGTTTACAACAGTTCACTATCGTCGTTATCCTCCAGACCATAGCCACTAGCCAGTTGCAGTTGAGATAGAGCTTCCTCTATGTAAATAGTCTCACGTGGTGAGAAGTTTGTATTTCAATTCGAAAAGTAAAATGACTAGATTCAATGTTGTAACTCTCATTAACCTGAAATATTTAATTTCGAAACTAAGCATTGTTAAGTCAAAATTGATTGGAATTTAAGGGGGGACAACACTGTGGAGTGTTTTTTGCATTTTCTGAAAGTACATATTTTCAAAACTATGTAGAAAAACTTTTAATTCACAAACCGAATAAATGCCGAAATTATAGCCGTTTACCTGGGCGTAGGGAGCGCAGCCATCTAACGACAATGGCCACAAAAAATAGAAAAAAAACCCCGATGATGGTGCGACTTATGGGCCGGGAATCGACGAAGTTTGGTAAATATAAAAATTTGTCACATATCGATTGCGGGTCAGATGCAGTCTCGTCGCCTTAGTATAAGAGGGGGTGATGTCGCGAAACCTGGAATTATTGATGTAGTTCCAAAGGGGTTTGGATCAATGCAGCGTAGCCGGCTTTCAATGCTTTGAGCGTATTCCAATAAAGCAGATATCCTAAAGAGTTTCACATCAGAACGACTATCGGAAAAGAGCCTATAATTCTCAGGAGAACCGGGGAGGTAGGGTAGGGGAGACGGGGGCTAGTTAAATTATTAATTTATTAATTCTGTAGTTGCGATAGAGCGCCGATGATGACATCATATTATCATATAGTGCAGCCGCATATTCCATAAATGTTTCAGTGCGACGTAAGCAAATTTAAAGTGAGGAGGTGACAAAACCTGTTTTTAGGGTTCCGTACCTTAAAAGGAAAAAAGGAGCCCTTATAGGATCACTTCGTTGTCCGTGTCTGTCTGTCTGTCAAGGCCCTCTTTCTCAGGAACGCGTTGAGGTATCAAGTTGAAGTTAATATCAGATACTTAGGTCTACGGTCCCTTGGACCTGTGAAAAAATCAAGCTTTTAAGTGCAATCAATATGGCCATTTATGCCGCATATTTTGACACTCGCAAATAAATCAAAACCTATAGGGTACTTCTTGTTGACATAGAATCATGAAATTTGGCAAGCAGTAAGGTCTCACAGCATAAGTAAAGGAGAGACTCCGAAAAGCTTTAATTTGTAGTTATATCACATAAAAAATAATAATTAAATAAATAAATGAATATTTTTTTAAATTACAGTCAAGTCAATTTAGCGTCAAGTATTCGGAACCCGGGTGAGGTATTTAAACTCTTTTTGCATTTTTGTATATTAAAAATTTTAAATGAATGCATAATATCTCCAGAATATTCTGTCGAAATTTTAAGTCGATCGGAGCAAAATTGACGAAATTATGAGTATTTGAGTGTCTGTTGCTCCAGGCCGGGTTTCAATACATGCTCGACAGCTGTGCGGCGCGCTATTGTATTTATTTATAATTCCTAAATTTATTTCTTGATAGCAGCGTCTTTTCAGGCAGTGTTGTTTATATTCGAGGCATGGTATATACATCAGTTGATCGCTGTATGCCGTTCTGAGCAGTAGCAAGTGACGCTAAAAGTTTGACTCTGTTTTAGTGTGCAAAACTTTAAAACGTTCTCCTGAAACTTGTTATTTTTAAAGTTCGTGTACGCCATAACTCAAAATCTACTGGACCAATCGTTTTGAAATTTTGCACAGTACTTCTTCACATAATTCACAAAGTAACTATGGTATCTTTTTTGTTTTTTAATAATTACTAATTTTACAATAATAAGTTAGCCGCTTTTTGTTTGGCGAAAATCGGTTTTTTGGATTCCAAGTGCTACGAAAAATTAAAAAAATCGAAAAAAAATCCTCCCAGGCTTACCCCGAGAAACATTTCCTTTAACAAATGCATTTTGATTTTTTTGTTTCAGATGATTCTGTTGCGAGTTGCACCGCACAACTTTTATACGAGGCGCCTCCGGAGATTCACGTTCACTCACTCAATATTTTGCAATGGAAATTTAGAAAATATTGTTTAACTGTTGTATTATTACATGGAAATTGACTGAATATAAAACACTATCTGTAGGTATCTGTATTCTTGAAAACATGCCTTTTTTTCACCGAATTAACCTTACCCCCCTTTAATTCGCAAGTCTGACTGGCATTTGCCTGACTCTTTTTAAGTAAAAATCACTTCATGACACCTTTATGTAAGTCCACCATTTTGATTCTTATTAATTTTTCCCAAATTCCTACGATCAGGGACCCGCGACACTAATATACTTTCTAAATCCGTTTGCATTTTTGATTTTAGATTATCTAATTCCGAGCAGGAGTGCACACCGCAAAACATTTTTCTTAAAAGGCCTCCCACGCAATTGCTTATTACGCATAAAGAAATCAATATTTCTGCATGAACGTTTTTCTAAATATTGTTCACATATAAGTTAATAACATATTCGAACTAATTTAGTTAAAATGTGGGGCTACCTGTCGAGTACATGCGTCACAAAAAATCCATGGTATATATTTAAAACGGCACTAAATACTTCGGGGCTTCTGGACTAGATAAGAAATTAAACAAAAAAACAGTCAAACAAAATTTTTTGCACGCTACCGTTCATTTTATAACTAAATGCAATAATTAGGAAAGTGTTTATAGTCCTCAAAAATTTTAAGGGGTGAAAACATGAAAAACTAGTGCCTGATCGAAGGTTTTTTTTTTTAAATTTCGATTTTTTATAAACAATATAACTGTTGGTTTTTTCGAATATCTGGAAAAATTTTTCCTGAGGCCGCCATTTTGTTAATTTAAAAAGAAAAACAAAGCTGTATAAATTTCATTAAAATCTACCGAGCGGTTTTCGAGCTACAGTGGGCACCAGTCGGTTGGAACTGATCAATACAACCAGCCATTACTTTTAAAATTATTAATTTTTTTTTCTAAAATGTCTGTCAAGTCAAATCGAAACCTCATTTAATGATGCTACGTTTTTATTTTTATAAAATAAAATAATTTACTGGCAAAAAAAAATTATTTAAAATTGTCATTTTTTCATTTCTCTGACTACACCTAACCCCTTAACTCGCCTGTACGCTAGGAGAATTACCCGTTTTTCAAACAAAGAAACCTTACGAAAGCCTAAAAAAAATTCAAACGGACATAAAAAAGCCGCTAAACCTGCAACCCTTCGAATTCAAATTAACAACAACAAGAACCGCTATAATCGTTCTCTATCGATCCCAACTCATTCATCATGTGCGGTACATATGAACAGCATGAAATTATTTTTTGTTCTAAAGAAATCTCTCAGTGGTTTCCACAAAATCTTAAGTCGCAAATAATACTGGGCAAATTCTCTAACTATGCGGAAATTCGAGTTGTAATGAAGCTAGTACGCCACACCAAAGAAAACTTCTTCCCACATTCCGTAACAAAACAAATTATGCCAATGAAACGCCTGTGGCATTCTACAAAAGAACAAAAATATCATCCCCACAAGCGTTAAAACTCACGTTCATGTGCCTTCTGCGCTTTGCTCCTCGACAAAATTTCCTGTAAGAGATGGAGCCATCATTATCTCTCCATTAGCAACAGGAGTAGCGGCAAAGCGGTGCTCGAGAGGAAAAGTTCGAGGTTCGAGACCTCCACACGCCCGGGCCCCTGTGTTTTTAAACCGGCAGGAAAGGAGCTCTCGCCTGCTTTCCTTTCCATCATTATCAGTATAATAAACCCCCTTCGATGGCTTATTACTCAGATTTAAGTGGAAAATATTTCTTCTGTTAAGTTTTATAAGCCTGACTTTAATCTGGTTCTAGTGGCTCTGAAAGGAAACATACTCAAGTGCTATTGTGCTTTTATTTGAGTTCCTCTTGCCGGTATTAAATGAGGTCTTACTACAAGTAGGAATGAAGAACAGGACGGGGAGGAGCTCCTTGCGAGCCCACTCCAACCCACCAATTAACATACAACGCGAAATCGGCGGAGATGGAGAGGAAACTGCTACTTCTCGGTCGACCTTTCGAAATCCCAACGAAGTATTATTTTCAAATTTCTCTTACCTGAGCCAGTGTTTTTTCGTTATTGTTGTGTGACAGCAAATGGCATCGTATTGATCAGCAACCCAAACAATGAGTATTATGTAGAATGCCGTTGTTGTGTCGTTGAAGAACTCTGACATTATGGCTTCCATACCTGCAAATCGAAAAATAGAGATTATAGATATTTGACAGAAGTAATTTTGCAGTTCTAAGAAAAGCTAATTAGGCTTTTGAACTGCAATAAAAACTTTCAAATTTTCTCTCTGGCGCCCCTTGTGAGCTGCTCACTCAGATGGCCGTAATTGCACCGCAGGAAAGCAAATTGGCGACGACACTAATTTCATTACCGCAATTTTCATAATTTTTATCTGTCGAAAACAATCTGGACGTCCATTCATAAATTCTACTGAAATCCCACCTAACACCGGAGGAAATTGTTTTTAAAGCCATCGCCATCGCCATCGCGATTGGCACCGCGCGCACGATGATTTTTCGCTCAAACTCCGGAAATTTCTCAATCTTGAGCGGAATTAGGTGTAGGCAAGCGATTCTCCTTGAAAACAGTTCACCAATAAAATTATTTCAGCTCTAATTCATTATTCTGAATGGGCTCCGAGTGGAAACTCCAAATAAAGTGCCATTGGCATCCGAGGTGAGTAAGGCAGGGAAAGATCAAAGCGTGCACTTAATTTAACTTTATGCTCACTTTTGTTTACAAAGTGGCGTTTCTATCAACTTAATCTTACTACCCTCCACGCTCTTTGAAATTGCAAAGAAGTCAAAGTAAAAAACTGTTGGCTACAAAATATGGAAATGTACGGTGGGATGTTTTCTTCTCCTTGCCGGGCACCGTGGTGGTGTTGATTTGTAGTTAATACCTTTTTCCGCCCTCCGATTTCAGATAGAAAGTCAAAGACGTCGTGTTTCACCGCACAGCTCCTTTTGCTTTGGTTGTAGTCCTTTCAAGCAAATTAAACTTGACTTAAATCATTTATCGGTTTAAATGAATCTTCCCTGAGTGAAGTTGCATAATCAAACTAGTCTCATCTTTTGAATAATTTGAATTTTACTTAAGGTAGCAGTTGCAGCTTTTACGGATGTGGAAATTCGCATCGTAAAAGGAAAATTTGCCTTAGAAAATGTCTACTGGCTGAATATTTTCCTTTTACAAAATATCTGTGGACTAAAATTATAAAAACTTAAATGTTTTTATCTTCAGTGGTTTAGACTGTACGATGACTACCATATATCAATAAGTCAGCCACGGAACCGTGTTTCGTATACCGCATGCAGCAATGAGAGGAGTGATAGATCTCACCTAGCCAAACAGAAAATTATATGCCAGAGGAGGGGACGTAGCCCAGGATGTGATTTAGCTCTTTGGAAATGTAACAAAATGTATAGATCAATAAAAATAATTCAATAAAGAAGTGCATTAATTACACGAATTTCGTAGAATATGTTGGAGAAACCTGAATTTTACCAAATGTTTTACCATTTTTCTTTCGCATGTGACTGTACACCTGCAGTGGTATAGAGATATATCAACATTGGTGGCATTTTTGGAAAGCACATTAAGATAGTAGGTGTTTGGCGTGAGTTAATTAAATCATAACACCAAAAATAACAATAATGCGCATCCCGAATTTATTAATCACCCTGTACCTCGAAAACGGTTGAAATATTTCCCCCATACAATTTTTTATTTGCCTAGGTTAGATTTATCACCCCTCTCATTTCTGCATGCGTTATACGAAACACCCTGTACAGATTTTAAAATAATTACTCAAATGCGCTGTACATTTATCTTACTAAGATAATAATAATGTGTTATATAAACAAACAGGAGTTTTAAACATACGGTCGTAGAATTTTCCTTCTGTTTTAAATAATTGTTGTAAATAACGCCCACATAAAAAAACATTTCGCGAAACGGCAGTGTTTTCGAAATCGACAGTAATAAATTGCAAATGGAAAATATTCAATCTTATTCAACCCTACTTCTGTTTACAAATGCAAAGGCCACTCTGTTGATTGATTACCGCTTCACGAATATCCACGTGTCAAATGATAATGAATTCAGCTGGACGCTGTGATCAATATGCATAATATAATCAAATTGATTGATCCGTTTCTGGTTTGTGATTAAAAAGTTATGTAAATTCCAGTGCATTTTAATTAGTTTTTAGTGGAGTTAACGAATCAGTGCTACTTGTTACAACCTCATCAAATGAAATTACAACACATGCGTGATTGGGCCTTCTGTGACCCTTTATAGGCTTTAAAATAACACTTACACTAAATTGAAGTTGTTTAATTGCAGAAACCGTAAATGATTCTTTCTGTTTTAGATTATTAAGTCAGACTTGATATCAATATAGTTGGGAATATGTACTTGGCTTTAAGTGAATGCAAGTAGGTAATGTCAATGCAATTTCAATAATGCGGTGCAAACACAAAATGTTGCGTTCTATTGACTTTAAAGTTTTGTTTTGTAAAATTGAGAGCATACGAACTTTACTATCGCAAACTGTTATTTAAACTGTGTAAGTTTAAGTAGTACGTAAATTCGATTATCCAAAAATTTCATAAAGGATGTTTTTTTAGCTTAGGTAGAACTTGATATTCAGTACAGTCTTGCAAATAATTATGAATAGAGTCATGATTGAGGAACCGCCAAAAATCAACCAATCCTTTTTTTTAAATTAGTCGGCGATTCCCGAGACTTATAGACGACTTTGTTATTTTAATGGTGCACATAATCGCCCGTCGGACCAAGCCACCCAACTGTGAATAGATTTTGTACCACATACTCTGCATGATATAACAACACCAACGTCATCGGAATATGCGTACCGACGGCAAATATTGGCACTGTAAACGAAAGTGTGCAAGAGGAATCAAATTTATCGATTCGTCGGCGGTCGCAGCAATTGGGACTGTCCGACCACTACGTGGAAAATTTTGCTCAAAAATCGTGGAGATCGTTACCGGACTATGGTAACTTAATATTTGTTCGAAAGTGACAAATATGACATTGATCCTTACGAGAAATGTTTTCAACAGGATGGCGCTACGTGCCATACAGCGACTCAAACCATTGATTTATTGGTTGGCGATAAATTACGAGAATTCATCGGTTTATGTTGATATGTATACCAGCAACAATTGACGACTTGGAAGCCAACATTGTTCGTGTTATTCGTGACATACGGACCACAAAAAGCATTCTTTAAATATATCATACTCTCTATTTTTGCTTCCTACTGTGAGCACCACTATGGAAGCCATATCAAGAGCTCACTGTGATTATTTAGTAAAAATTATTTCACAAAGTGTGTAATTATACAAAACAAAACGAAATAAGTTGCCTGCCTAATATACATACATATTTAGCTAATTTCATTATAAGCAATTTTCAATGAATCCAAACTCGATGGAGTTCCACTATCCACCTCCTGACTCTATCATTAGACCCTCGTAAATCTACCATAATATTGTATTGTCACGGGAACTCAATATGTGTGCAAAGTTTCATAAGAATCGGTTTAGTAGAAGTAGTTGAAAAAGCTATCGCAAGATTTGAAGCACATATACGGGGTCAAGCTAAATAAAACCGTTTAAACGCACGCGGAAATTCTAAGTGCAGTTTATTTGACTAAGCAACAGATTACTGTTGTGCTTAGCGGCCGGCAACAAACTACTCAGTATGATTAAAGGGCGTTAGAAAGCACAAATACCTAAATAAATTCATCGGTAATGGTTAAATAGTCAAATTGGGATGCATTCATCACATCCCCAAACAATCAAAACACCTTCATCAGTCAAAGAATTTCAAAACAATTTTGCCCAATTTTCTTATTTTTCCACAGCGCTTAATTTCATGATCTCCATCATTAGCGGTATGACAATTGTGTTATTGCGTACACTCCATAAAAGAGGATTATAAGCCCCCAAAAATTGGAAAGCAGACATACTCAGCTCATTTGCTCGTTCCTAGGATTTAATACGGCTTTTCAGCCTCGCAGGAGCTCCAGCTTAAATACCTAGGAACGCGAACACAAAATATTTACCTTGTTTTTTTCTGTGATAAATATTTAAAAACTGCGTAATAAGACATCATAGAACTTGTAGGAACGATAGAGTTGTGGTGAATTAACAATCAGTTACAAAAAGTAAACATATTGAACATATACTCGTATGTATGTATGTAAATAAAAGTAAAAAAAGCAAAAGGTTAAACATGATCATAATGGTTTTATAACGAACGCGCACAGACGCCATCTATAGTGTGCCGTCATGTTAAATTAAAACGCTCGACCATCGAAGTTCAGAGAACAGCAATAAATAATCGAAGATTAATCTGTTGATCTAGATCACTAAGGCATTTTCCATAAATTGTAGTAATGTAGCAATAGTAATTTTTCAATTATCTATTTAAAAAGCAAAAATTCTCATTAAACTGTTGAAAATTCAAATATGTATTTAAGAAAATGGTGGGTACAGATTTCTTTATCTATCTGCTTTAAAACTAAAGCTTTCTGTTGTTTTACACACACCCAAAAGAAATACGTTCATCAGTTAAAAGATTTCTCAACAATTTCGCCCAATTTTCGTATTTTTCCTAAGCGTTTCATGTCATCGTCTACATCATTAGCGGTATTTGGCAATTGTGTTATTTGTACATTCCACAAAAGAAGATTATAGGCGCCCCAAATTTATTTCAAAATACACATATTCAGCTCATTTGCTCGTTTCTAGGTTTAAGTACGACTTTTCAGTCTTGACAGAGCCATAATAAATACTCCAGTTTTAATATAATACCTAGAAACGGGAATACAAAAACGTATGCCTTATTTTTATTGTTGTAAGTCTTCTATATATTAAAAATGGGGGTCACTCCCTCCGATTTTTTCCAAATTTTATATGTTTTTGAGACTGATAGGAAACGCATTCATCAATTTTTTCAAATATTTTTGACCATCCATTTTGGAGATATGAATTTTTTTCAAAAGCTCATAACTTTGCGAAAAATGCACCAATCGGGTCGTTTTTTTTATTCATGTTTTTAAATGCTCTTTAAGGAAAAAAATTCGACTTTATAAACAATTTTAGCCTTCATCGTTAAAAAGTCGTATTTTTTTCCGTAAAGAGCATTTAAAAACATAATTAAAACAATTTGTAAATGTTCACACAAAAAAAACTATTACAGATCGGAGAAGGCAGATTGGCATTCGAGTCTTTTTGTGATTTTTGTAAGCTGGTGTCGTGTGTGGTAATACATAGAAGCAGTCCGGATGTCTTACAAAACATTCACATTTGAATAGGTCGAGAGAAGGCAATTCTTGCTGCTAAAAAAGAAGACTACCCAGAAACAAGCAATCAAATTCTTCTCATGTTACCAGGCATTTTCACTGAATTTAAATCTATCGATATTGTAGTAGATGCCGATAAGGTCGCCAATTTCGCATCAGAGTTCCTAAACTCACTTGATCCGGCTAGATTGTCATTCTGAAAGTGGGATCTCCAATTACGGAACCACGACCCACCGAGACTTTGAATGCGTATAAAGATGATGGGCAAAGTAATTGAAGCAACTATCGTAACAGAAAATGGAAAGGGTGAAATACTCTTTATACCTCGAATACCCCTCATTCTGACGGATCTCCCTTTTAACTTCATTTAAGAGATTGCAATTTCCAGTGAGACTTCCGAACGCGATCACGATCAAGAGTCACAAGGCCGTCTATTAAGTTATGATTTGAGATCGCCATATTTCTCCTACGGACAACTTATGTTGCATGCTCAAGAGTGGCCTCTCCTAAGAATTTATTTATTCTTGCTCCTGGAGGTGAAACTATTTTTAATTTTTCCCGCGGGAACTCAAAATATCCGGTATAAAAAGTAGTCTAAATCATCCCAGACAAATTAGTCTACTCTAGACTCCTAAAATCCGCCATTTTTAATTTCCTATAGCCTAAGACTTGGCACAAGAATATATGTATGCATATATATATATACCAAAACAAAAATTATTATGTGGTAACGGCGGGAACGGATAGAGATACGTTGCATTTTGTAATATGTAAGGATAAGGATAATATTTATACTCTACTTATACTTTAAATCATCTATAAATATTCCTTCGAGTTACATTACAGCTAGCATTCATTCGTTTATCTATCTAATAGCAGATTGGGATAAACAAATGGGCAACGACGGGTAATCAGCTAGTATTTAATAAATATAATAAGTTTCAGTTGTTCATCAATTAACATTCAATTACGAAAAAGCCCATGATTTAATCGCTTTACCAACATTTATTTTCGTGAAATATCGAGCTTATCATCAATTTAAGCAATTAAATGATGGAAAATGCATATCCTGCCCAAAATAAATATGAATAATTTACTTCAAATAATTCCCATAATTAACATTTCGAAATTTCTTTCCCAGGTTAACAGACATCAATTATCATGATTCAATGGCTATCGCCCATGCTCTCCAATGAATTATTCACGGATCAGATCTAGTGAATTAAAATAATATATTTTCATAAAATATCTTGTGTTACGTCCTCCAGCCCAGATGTTTTTCCTCCATAATAAAAATGAACTTCAACATGTAATCCCACGAGATGTTATTTACCTATATAATTCCAATAAAGGTATTTTGTACAACTGATGTATTTGAAAGATTTAATCAATTGGAAAAATAATATACCTAATTCAATAAATTCTCCAAACAATGGTCGGAACATAGACGACAAAAACGAAAAAAGTAGAGGGCTTTAATATCTTTCAGAGTAACCCTCATGTATTTTCCGCAATTGTTGATACCTACTTTACGAGATATTTTTTCTAATTCCATCATTTTTTAATTATTTTTAATATTACACACTGACCAAACAATTAAAACAAATCACACTACACACTGCTAAGTGACCTAACAAACAAAAAATTAAATCATAAAAAAAGTAGAACTAAAAAAATCGAGAAAGACAGGTAGCCCAGGCAAATAGGTAAAATAAAGGTAGATCTTCGGACAAAATCTTAATGAAGACTTTCCTTCGGAATTTTAATTTGTGGGCCGTCTTTCGTGTCGGAGTTGCACATGCGCGAAGGTCAAAGGTCGGGAAAATAGTTTTCATCGATTATTCGTAAATTATTAGTTTTATGTGAATTTTCATTATCATAAAATTTGTTCGTCATCAAAATCTGCATATAAATGATCTTATGTCAAATTTACATAGGACTTATAGGGCCTGATTCTGGTTGTCACCTCACTTTCAGTGACGTGACAGCTTATAGCTGAATTGCCTGTTTTGATTCCAATAAGAATATTTCTTCGATATTCAGCTATAAAATGTCACGTCACGGAAAGTGAGGTGACAACCAGAATCAGGCCCATAGTTATCGATATATTAGGCTGAGCAAAGTTGGAGCGAGGCGCATACTCCGAACGCTATCTCACCTAGGCAAACCAAAAATTGTATGTCAAGGACATTTCATTCGTTTTCAAGTTACAGGGTGATTAATAAATTCGGGATGCACATTATTATTTTAGTTTCATTTTCTAAAATACTCAACGCAGCAACATCAAACTTACGGCAATATGCTTTCCAAAAATGCTACTCATTTTGATCGACCTCTACAGGTGCAAACACTTTCGAAAGTGAAAAAATGCTCAGAAATCTCCTAAAATTCACGTTTTCCCACATTTACTCCGAAATTCATAAAAATACTACCCCTGTTTTTTTATTTTTATTAAATTTCCCAATTGGTTGCCTTTCCAAAGAGATACAACATGTCCAGGTGGCAGGTTCAGGTGCGTCCGCCGTCCACTTTGCCCCCACCTAGGTGTCCACTCCAGGAGAAAGAGAACCCCTTACAGTGCCTTAACGCATAATTATTGTGATTTCCCATGCTCTCAGTCACATCGAAAATCCGGCTCGATCGCTCCGTTTATAAGGTTCTTCCTCTAGTTATCATTGCATCAAAAAAATATCATCGAATTTTGTAACACAAGTAAGTATATGACGTTAAGCCATACTCTTTTTATTATATTTACAGAAAAAGGTTGATTGACTGACCCATGTACATAATATTATCAAACAAGGGCTGACATTTTGAATACAGCCCCCCCCCCCCCCCCCCCCCCCCCGGTTTATCAAATATCAAAGTTACAACTATCAAATCACACATACACTTGGCAAGACAAAAACTATAAGATTATTTGAAAATGACTCGCTATATGTTTGGTCAACGCATTGAAATATAAAATATTCGCTACAGAAATGGCAAAACTTCACAAACACAGTTTGTAAAGT
Organism: Neoitamus cyanurus; assembly: GCA_947538895.1. Classification (NCBI taxonomy): domain Eukaryota; kingdom Metazoa; phylum Arthropoda; class Insecta; order Diptera; family Asilidae; genus Neoitamus; species Neoitamus cyanurus. The sequence goes on along the minus strand of OX384541.1, from coordinate 30,268,454 downwards.
GTTTTTAAGGATGTGTTGAAGCTCCTTCTTGAAACCAAATTGTTAGTTTAATCAGCACGATATTCAAATGTGCTACTGTGTCCAAGTTAGTAATCTAAAACACCAACCCGTGCTCGTCCAGCCAAATCAATTGATAACATTGCCGTAGATGAAAATGTGGCCCAATACCCTGGTTTATCGAAGCCACTAGGTTCACAGGAGTTACTCATTTCATTTGGTACTCTGCACCGTATTTTGCACAAAAATGGTGGCCTGAAAGCTTATAAAATTCAAAGGGGTGAGGCTCATCTTAACCTCTGTTGCGTATGTAGACAAAAAAAAACTGTTGCAACTGGGGCGAAGAAAAGTGAAAACCCTAAATTTTCCAATCCACAACAACTAACAGTTGGAGTTTTTCGGCTGATGGCAGTCCAATCACATTTGTTTTTTAATAAGAAATTGAGACATCAATTGGCCGTCTAGATCGTGCACTTTAACACTTCCAGACCTTTGAGGTTTTTATTAACAGACTTTTATAAATAATAGCAGTTATTAAGAAAAATCTCATAAACAACAGCAATGAAAAAAGTAAGAAAAATATTGATTTTAAAAATAAAAAAAAATTGGTGAAAACACTTTTTAAGCTAAACGGTTTTATTTTTATTCGTCAGCTCTACCAAAAACTACAAAATAATTAGGACACTTATCTGGACCGTCTTGAGATTCTGACATCTGCTAAGAAATGACGCCATACTAACATGTCTTCTCATGTCGGATGCCAACGGGCACTTTGTGTCGCTGCGTCAACGGAATAAGTAATAATCTAGGACTTTCAACAGACTAAATTAAACCGTGGGGCGCATTTGAAATATTTCTTTTGGTGGGCTTGGAAACACATTTTGCTTGATAAGTCGTTCTTATTTATACAGTAGTTGTACAGGTTTTTATGCGCCCAACGGTTTTAATTTAGTCTGTTAAAAGTCCCAGATTATTGCTCAGTAAGCCGTATTAGGTCATTCTCATTGATTTGGGTAGATCCGTCAATACGGACGTCTTTATAAAGCGGGTTATTCGCAAACAACCATCTTAAGACGTTATAAATTCGTTCGCAAGATATTGTGAATTCCCTGGTGACGTTTAAATTTTCCAAATGTTCAGTTACTACAACAATACCTGCCTGGCTTGAAGACTTTTGGACTGGCATGGTAGGAAGTCGTTCGCTGACTTAGAAGATATCTTGAGCGAATAAAACTGTTTGCCTGCGGAATCCAAACTGCCCGAAAATCCCACTTAATTTTACGATTTTAACAAATGGGGCAACCCTACAAAGCAAGCGTTGTTCTGCCTGTGTTAAGGCAAGTAAAGCTTCTGGTACAGGACCAGGGTCTAGATTGTTCCAGTAAGCCTTTGCTGGTGATTCTTTTATTACTATTTAGTGTTAGAGTGGCAGCGAGAACACAATAGTAACGTAGGTTTCGTAGATTATTCTGTTGGAAGATATGTTAAAGCAGTTAAAGAGTAAGTTTTGTAACTTACTATGTGAACTTGATTGGAATAACAACGTTTTTCACAAATTTCATAAAAAATATCGCATAATGTAATGGCATTTCCAAATACTTCTACATGACAAAAATCTGTCGATTCTTTAGCTCTTAGGCTCTTCGCCGTGCTGAATTTTGTCCCAAGTTTGTTAATCTTGCTTGTCGTTGCTCAGGCGTTTGTGATGCTAGCTTTTCTCGTTCCCTCTGTAGTTCAGCTTGCCTGTCGTCTTCACTCATTTTAGCGCGCTTTGCTCTATACTTTTCCCCCGTTTTTCTAGTCTCCTTCTTCGCTGTGTTTCAGTTTCATTTTTTTTATTAATTTTTCCTTCCATACTGTTCCCATGAGTATTGGACAAATAAGCAGGCAAGGCTCTTATACAACAAGGTGTGCCCAGCCTTGAGGGTGAAACGCTAACGACATATCATTTTTAACCACCCTTATGCCACACAGTCCTCGGCACGTTTCAAATGTTGACTCATACACCACCCAGCAAGATTTGAAGCATATATACGAGGTCAAGCTAAATAAAACCGTTTAAAAATTGTAGCAACTGTAAAGTGGGCATAAACCTTCAGAATATTTTTTAATTATGGATAAAATTTAAAAAATCTTTTCACTTGCGCATTGATTTTGACATGACGCGAATTAATTAGTTTACGAAAACTTCCATTTTGCAAATTTATTTTAGTTTTGTTATTTATTTTGTTATTAATTAAAATATTCAAATTTTTATATTTTTAAGTGAAACTACTTTCATATACCTAGTTTAAAAAATATAAACTTTAGATTTCATATCACTGCGGCGAGCTTTAAGTTCAATGCCGTTTTAACTTGCAGAGCGTGTGCCTCATTTCAAAAGTAGTTTACACAACAACTTAAAACTGATTATTTTTTTTATATAAAAGTTTTTTTATAGTCCACTACAGTATCTGCTTTACGTACGTCACAAAAGAACGCAGTAAGGCCCACGTTCTAGAGAAGCCGTCGCTTTAATTAACTGTAATCTGATCAAATTTTCTTTGCAATCAGTTTTTACACACATTTTCATATTATTTTACATTCAAGTTTTCATATCCCAAGCAAAATATAATTTGAAGAGTTTAAAACTTTGAATATGTCTCAAAAATCCAAAAAAGACCTCTCCACGCGGCCTTTACAACATGGTGATTTTAAATTAGCATAGACACAAACAAATAGTCCATAGCATGTTTACATGCTTTCATCAGAGCCGTATTTTGATGCCCAAAATCATGATACGGATTTACCTCCATTCATTCGCCGAACATACATTATGAATACGTAATTAGGGCAGGGTATTTAGTATCCCAGCACAGCTTGATACAGATTTAATTTGGCCCCTTGTTAAATTTCATAAATGCATTGTCTGAACAATTATCGGGTATAAAGGAATGAATTTTCCCTTATTCGTATTACTGGATTTTGTGGACGGATTCACGTAGAGCAGGGATTAATTAATTTTTATGTTTTCATCGCCCGATTTGTAATTGGTGACACTACTCTTGAAATCTGATGATTTTGCGCCCAAAAATATTACTTTTACTCGAATTATAACTGTAAAAAATTAATTAGAGGCGACAAATATGCGGGGAAACAGTAATGCAGTACATTCATTTAGACTTCTAAATACAATATAAATAAAAAGAGCAAGCAAGCCCTTACTACCAAGTTATATTGTGTACTCTTAAGAGTATAGAGAAAGGTTTTAAAGGTTACTATCGCGGATTACAAAATACGAAATTGTTCGTCATAATCAAAAAAAAAATAAACGAAAACAAACTCACCGACAAGCGCCAGGATGACCGTCAAAAGGGGAGCAAATGGGAATCGCGCTGACACATTAAATTCGAGCATTTGCAAGAGATCAACTGAAAGCATTTACGATTAAGCAAAAAGATATATTTGAATATTCCATTAATATTCTACCTATGAAAACAAATATTTGGTGATGAGAGTACCGTAGCAGCATCGAAATGGACAGTGTCTGTAAATTGAATTGAATATCTGTTAATTATTAATTTTTCCACACGATAGCATAATTATCTATAAACAGATTAAACATAAAACAAAACTTGGAAAACCTTTTCAATTTCAATAACGACTATATAAAATACTTACAAACAGAATCATCACACAGAGCGCAACAGGATATGAGCTCCAAGCGGCCCACCACATCGAAACGAAGCGGTAGTGTTCGCCAGTGACAACATTCCTTTTGAACAGAAGAAGACAACAGAGATTCACTTCCTTAAAATTTCATTAAGCAAGCTGAGCTGACTTACCTTAGGTAACCTTTATTGTCTTCTTGCTCTGCAATTACTCGGACAGATGCCATCAACAAATCGTCATATCTAAAAAAAAGTTACTTTCCATATTATGACCATCTTAAAAAATCTAAATTCAACGTACCCCAAAAATTCTCTCAACAAATACCGACTAAGGGAGTCTCCAAAACACTTGTCGGTTTGCGGATCGAGCGTCACAACTCGTACAGGGATATTCAGCTTCTGCCTGGTTGCTGCCGAAAGCCTAAGATGACCATATTCTAGGGAGTACTCCACAATGTATTGATCCTCTACATAGACATAGAATAATATCGAATTTCTGTGAGCAAACCAAAATGCAAAGTTCAGACCATCATAGGATATTTTTTCTGCCTCAGCATGTTCCTCCTTTGAGGGGATCTTTTCTTCGATCACTTTAGACACCTTTGCTATAAAAAATGTTTCATTTCGAAAAGAATGTTGGAGGTGGATTTGTTCATTTTCTGCATTTGTTCCATCAAGGCTTTGTTTAGAATCACAAACTGCTTGTTCTCCATTGTGTAGAGCGCGAACTGCAGATGGATCAACATCGTATGACTGAATGAGGCCTTTGTCCTTTTCAGGTATTAAAAATCTGCAAGTAAACGAGAATATTTGCAATTAGTAGGCACACCAATGTTCTACCTTAGATTAAAGGACTACGGGTACGGGCACTTTTGGCGTTGCGTTGTGCATCGATGAAACGTAGTTTTACATAAACAGCTTATCTGGACTTTATGGTTAACCATGAGCATCATTATGAAGGTTTCAATAATTGTTGTATTGAAGGGTCTGAAATATCATCCCTTTTTATCTCAATACATCAAATTAATCTGTCTGCAAGGTTCATTAAACTCCTTACATCACGAGACGGGTTCACATGTTTTTAACTTGTGATTAAGTCAGCGATCTTTCACCCTTTTTGAAAGCAAGCGGTCATTATTCCAATTCCTAAAGAGTCTCCTCCCATGCAATTTTGTGACCTACGACCAATTAGTTTAATGTGCTATCTACTGACCATATTAAGCATAATGGGATGTAATCAAGGTGAAAGTCTGGTTTTCGACGAGCACATAGTTAGGATAGTGTGCATCTGAGAGCACTAATATTATTGCGGCGTTTAACAAAGCACATATAATAATTTGGTAGTTCAATTTATGGGCCCTTGCTGCTAGGCTTGTATATTAATGATCTGACAGCTGTGGTACAGAGGATGGTTTTAGACATTTTTACGCCAATAATATACAGATTTATCTCAGCGAGCCTATTGGTTTGATTGAGAATTGTGTGTGTCATATCTCAAATGTCATATATCAAATACAGGATTGGACTTTCAAAACAGATTATTATGGAAATAGAATTAGGCTTGTAAAAGCCATTTTCCGACCTTCCTAAAATACTAAGAAAATTAGTGCCTGCGCTAATTGAGTCGACCAATTTCGCCTTCCATAATAAGACCATAATAGATCTACGGAGGTTGGAAATCATTAATGAATTTCCATGAGTTGGCGCTACAACTCATTACGTGGCATCAATATTAATTAGCATCATTCTTTAAAGAATCCCTGACAAAGTTTTAACCAGATGTGACGCATAGTCAACATATGACAGCTATATGTATGATTCAAGCACTTCAACATTTGCCAAAAAATAGTTAAAATTAATTCCGTGCTAATCAAAACATAGAGCTTGAACCTCATGAGGATTCAGCACCAGCGTTGAAGATTGTTTATTTTTGAACAAATTAGATTCTGTGACCGATAAGCATATATACCGAAGACTGGACACGTTCAACGTGGCCGTTTTCGTGGCGTCCTTTCTGACTTTAATAAAAATACGTCGAATCTACCATAAGGGAATCACTTTGGACCTTTACTGTGCAATATTTATATCAACGATCATTGATTACTTCTCACAACAATTTTTTTTATGCTGATGATGAAACATAGTATAGTATCTGATGACTGACTGTGATACTATAAATACTGACTTGGATGCTTTCCTAAAACGGTGTTCGATCAACTCGATCGACAGCCATTCTCTTGCTAGACTTGACAAACCGAGATATTTTGGGAAAGCCCCATACTACAGTACGCTACCCCCGCCTAGTCTCCAATTCAAGATAACCAAGACACTGTCCAACGTAAGGTTTTGCGGTTTCCTCTTCGTAGCCTTCCTTGGGAGAATAACATTATTCTGTCCCCCTCTTTGGACAGACTTCTACTTATTTCGCTTAACCCCTTGGAGGTTAGGCGTTCCAACTGCAGAGCTGTCTTCAGGGGTTTTTTAACTTTCCTGAATTGTTGACTAAATTTAATATCTCGGTACCTGCACGCTCCCACTCACGCATTTATATTCTTGAAAACAACTCTAAAAATCGTGTTTTTTTGGCTTTTTAGGGTTAAAGAGTCACTCGGAACGCTCCGGAACCGCCGTGCTCTGCGCAAGAAATTACCCCTAGAGGTGACCATTGTGTACCTGGACTAAATAATTTAATTGGACTATACTGGGCCACCACGTAACATATGTAAAAAAAATGCACATGGTACTCTAGCTCGAAAGTGCTGTGGACAAAAGTGCGCGGTTCATGAGAAATATAAAGGTTACACTTTTTAAATTATATTATCTCTAAAACGGGTTTTGCTATAATAAAGAATAATAGATAATAATAAAATTTGCTGAACAAAGATAAATTAATCTTTTTTTATAGGAAATTTCCTAAGCTATTATACAAATTTTATTATGAATATCTTTTACGTAAAATTCACCCTTAACGAGATATTCCCGATGACACATTTTTCGTGATCTTTGATCCCGCGTTAAATTTTAGCGGCACTCGGATCGATGGGGACTTTTGACATTTTGTTTAGAACCTCATTATCAAGGTCCATATCAAAATCCAGCTTTCTCTTCGTTTGTCCGAAGTTGTACATTTTTTGTCTAATATCTCTGGACTGGTAGATTTTCCCCCAAAAAAAAAGAACTTGATTACTTTGATAACATTGCTAAAAACAAAGGATTGTAAAAATTAAAAAAAAATATTTATTTAAAGTACCTTAAATATCTTTACGGTGTTTAATGTTTATACTGAACCGATTGAAAGATTTCTCGCCTTTCACAAAGAAAGCTCTCCGTGGATACTTTCAAAAACGGAAATTGGCACACTGTCCCAGTCAATAAGCAGGTAAGAGCACAATTGACTGCGACGACTAAATATAGAATTTTTTCTGATTAGTGTACGACCACGAACTGCCCTAATAAATTACCCATGGGAAAGCAATAGCAATCTAAGCTTTCGTGAACGAACCTTTCAGTTGAACCCGAACTAGAACAAACAACGAGACAATCTTGAAGTCTACGTTTACACTTTGTACTTATTGTGAGATCAAGAAACTTATTATTTACTGTCATTACATTTGCGAAAAATTTACCCTTTTGTCATATAACAAAAGATTTTTAAATTATTCGTACAACTCAGCATTTCCGTGTCAATGCCACTTTAATGAGTGTTAATGAAATCAAATTATAGTACTTTCGCAGCTAAATATAAATAAACTTCAAATGGCACATATTCTGGTTTTTGGAGTCCATTTAATGTCTGTCTCAGAATACATTTTACAATTAGGTAGGTCGTGATAAGGTTATTGTTCATGTACAGACAAGCATTGTAATGTGATCTTTAGCATGAACACGTCAGTCATTTACACAAACGCAGTTTCTCTATATTTGTTATGATCACTGTTAATAAGTCTGCACGATTTATTCTACATATTTGCTTACAAGTTTCATCGGAAACTGCTTATTCTTTAGCATTATTAGAGATACCATAAATCTAAACCACTTCAAACAACGATAGATATATGCATAAGAGGATTTATAATAATCCACTAAACTAGTTCCTCTTTTTTCAATATTTTAATTGATTACTGTTCCACACTAACATTTCGAAAGGAGTTTAACATTAAAATTGTATTTTCTGCAAAAATGCAAAACTAGCTCATTACAATTTTGTTAATTTTGGGAAATCATAAAAAGAAGTTTGTAATAAAAAAAAAACAAGAGAAGAAATCAACCGATTCATTCAATTGTGGCTACGATTTATATTGTGCCCTACACGAGCATTGCTTTTGAAGACGACACAGATCGTCTTCTATGATTATATTGCAATTTTGCAATTTTTCTATAAGAATTTCTGTATAGAATTCAAATATTGAAGACAAAAAGAATGTATTCATGTTCCAAAGTAAAGCGTTCTAAATTGAGTTACTGCTAATATACCTTTTGCCATATTTTACTCGATTTCGTAGGTGGGCTATTACTATTTAACAATTTTGTAAATTTGGTCCACAACTGGTTCTTCTTTTCCCTTCCATTCACAGACTTTTGAAGGCTATGCGTTGCTTATATTGATTGTTTTTCCATAAATTCAACTAAGACCTTCCGTTGCGTTTGAACCGCTTGCTGAGACCTTAGTGATTAATAATAATAAGAATATTAATTAAAACTTTATATGCCTACATATTTCTTAATAGGTGTGTCCGCGTACCCAAATGCATACGAAAACTTTCGAAAGTTTTTACCAGACCGCTCTCACGAACTGACGAATTGAGAGACAATTTGCTTACGTCACATTTCCGCTCCGAAAAAGTTTTCGTAAGTTTTTACTCGACAAATTTCGCCGTGTGAAAAATTGAAAATTGTCAAATTGCTAATATTTTCAGGTTAGGTTGCCATTTGGAAAATGTTTTGCAGCAAAGTCAATAGGCCTGACTATAATAGCCTTATGACTCTCTATGATTTGCTGTCAGATTTCCTTATGATTGGTTATGATTCGGCCGAATCATAACGAATCTTAAGCTCAACTACAATCGTCATAATGAATTTTTGACACTTGCAACCACTAATTCAACCAACAAAGTTAAATCACTTAATGTTTCCATTTCATTCACCATTACTTTAAATTTCTCTCGAATTATAAACCAATTTTTTCACAAACGTCACTTTTGTTAAGATTCCTTATGATTTGTTCGCTCCGGACCGTACCCTTTATGATTTCGAAAAGATTTGGAAACGATTTCGAAAGTGAGAGAAAGATTCGATAAGACTATTATAGTTGTCAGTGGGGCACTTCATATGATGGTACAAAATCATAAGCAGTCTTATGATCTCATAAGACTATTATAGTCAGGCCTAATCACTTATCGGTTCATTTGTTTGAACGTATAAAAAAACAGGGGAATTTAACAGTAGTTGGTTTTTCCTATGCACTTCAAAAAACCCTTTTAAGCATAAGTGTACGAAACCTGGATGTGGATATTGCACTAAAACTTTGCGGAAATGTTCCTTTTATGGTCGGAACGACTGAATTAGGAAAGTATTGTTGTCGGAAAACAATACTTTCCCAAAAATTAGCTTTTTTTAATACCAAAAATTGAAAAAATCAAAATCAATCTCGTCTCGTCTCGGTTTCGAGATATAAAATAATTGAGAGGGTACAAGTATCGTCCTTGCTTTGTACAATCGAAATTTGCGCTCATGTACATGGTAAATAAATTTTTAAATAATTCGTACATCGGCACAAAATAATTCGTAGGGAAAATTTGCCTTTTAAAAAATATCTGCTGATTGAATCTTTTCCTTTTACAAAATTGTTTTCAAATTTTGGTATTAAATCAAGCTAATTTTTTGACATGTCGACGTTTGCCGACAAGAATACTTTCCTAATTCACTCGTTCCGACAATAAAAGGAACATTTCCATAAAGTTGTAGTGCAATATCCAAATCCAGGTTTCGTACACTTGTTCCCCCTTTTACGTTAATTGGTCAATTAAAAGCTATTTGACAGTTGAATTTGACAGCGTACTTTGATACGTGCTGAGAGGAGTTTCTCTCTCATTTTCTCTCTATTCTCAATTGAAAGTTTTTAGTGGAAAAGTACGCGAACAGACCTAATATTGTTTCTTATTTTACTTTCTAGTGCAAAACAATCGGTCGTTCGACACTAAGTTGCAATCGAGATGTCGATGTCGCGCCTTCGCTACGACGTGTTCGACAAATCGAATTATATGAAGCAAAAACGACATTTCGATTGAACTTTTGTTCGACATCGAATTACATGAATAGGGCCCAGAAGTTGTGCATCAGATCAGCTGGATGATCCTGTCTATTCTACTGTCATCCGAACCATACAGTTGCGGAATATGAGTTCAATAGGGTAATGGAAAGTGCGTGGAAATCGATCAGATTGGATTGTTAATATTAATTTCACCAGCCTGGTCGAATTCGAAAAGTTGGGAACCCTGAACGAAAATGCAAATAATCGTAATGCCACTTGCCAGTGCTTCCTGATGCGTTCCAATCGAAAGGTGAAAGATCGTGTGCAAAAATTTATTCAGCTGTACTCTAATTAGCAGCGCTTTTAACGTACCTTTAAAGCTACCAAACACATGGTGTTTCTTAATGTTTCGGCCGAAGTAGGCCCAAGAGAGCATCGGACTGGTAAATCGAGCAAGCAAACAAGTGGCATTTTGGTAAAAGCTAATGACCTGCAAATAAAAGGTCAACTTGCTACTTAAAGCTCACTCAAACTGGCACCACAACTCGAGAGTCGACATTGGCTAGTTGCACGAGCCATGCCTGCAACTCTCATCTGTCACTTGCTTCAAATCTTTACCAAGCCAACGGGAAATTCAATTCCGTCTCAATTCGCACACGCACTTCCGGAACGCGGAACGTCTGGTCACTAGTGACATTTAACAGCTGATTGACATCTACAGCCCCTTGAGAGGAATTCACTGGAGAAAAAACAGCACAACAGCCAAAACGCTGTTGGCTGCTTAAATGACCGTTTGAGAGAAAAAATGCAAAATTAATCGACAGCAAGGCCCTGGCGAAAGACTAATCCGCCGAGAGGCACACGAACTTCCGGCAATCAGCCGCACGGTGAACAGTTACCCACGGGTCGCTTCAAACGGCTCTAATGAACAGATGCGAGCATACGCTGGCCTTGGGCATTTTTTTCGTCTGGACAAGGGCCGAAAGTTCGGAGGTGACATTTGAGACTTACTCAGGTTTCTTGGGGCCCATCGCGGTGTCCCTTATCTCATAGGTTTTCGTGAGAACATCGCGGCCCTGGGTAGGGTGTTGCAATATCTCCACTCTGCAAACAAGAAGCCGTCAGACCAGGCTGAATTCCAGTGTTGGTGAAATTCTTACCTCAGAACGCCGTCCCTGGGCCAGTCGTTCTTGACTTGCTCCAGACATGTGGCCGGTGTCTTCAGGAAGGTCACGTGAATGTAGACCAAGATGAAGAACGCCAGCAGGGCCTTCAGCAAGATGAACAGCTCAAACGCTCGCCGCAAAGGCCTGCAAAGATATTCGTTAAGATGCGGACTGCACTCCTTGTGAGAATCCTTACTTTGGGAATATTTGCGCGTAGGCTAGCGCCGTCTTGAAAAACAGCGCGTGAAAGAGGCGGTCGCGTACATTAATCAGCGGGTTCTGGAACGAGGCAGTTTTGGTCACGACTCAGTGGGAGAACACTCGGGGATCACTCACCTGGTTCGGTCTATTCCTGTTTACGTTGTTGACGGGGGGCGACACAACCACCTCGGGATTGTTCCCAGTGTCCGTCCGCAGCGGCAATCCGTTTGTCGCGTCAGTCATCGCGGACTTTCTTCCCTTCTCTGCGTGCTAATTGCAAAAATCCTTCGGACGTTCAGTGCTGCAGCCGAGAGTCTCCCTCTGGCATGTTGAGCGCTCGAGTCGCTGAAGAAATTTGTTGCCAACCTTGACCTGCGGGCCGTCAGAAATCTGCTTGATTTATTCCGCGATAAAAAAACGCGTGACGTCGTACGCCAATTGCTTAATGTACGTGAAATTTCAAAATATTTTGCTGTCAACATCAAAAGCCCAAATCATCGCGGCAGAATTTTTAATTTCGCCAGATGGAGCCCGGCCCCCTCGCGGGCGCACTTCGCTAAATTGGCTACGTACCTCTGTCTACACTTGGCTCGATCCCTGGCAGCGCCGCGAACTATTTCTGCAATTCTTTTTGCACCAACTGAGCACTACGACTTGACAGCGGTGAGGTACGTCTTGTGGGCTAACAAAAATCTACCATGATACGTGACGTCAGGGAGCGGGGCGCGTTGGAATTGACTATTGAAAAGTCAAAATAAAGTACTGCTTTACCTTCGACATTGAAATGTTTCGAGCCATTCGCAGGCAGATGTCGCGTACACACCTCGGGGGTATCCATAACCTACAGCTTTCGCAGCGATAAGACTCTTTTCGATTCTTGTAACGGACAACAAAAGTGGCCTTGTAAAACGGTCCTACGGCAATTTCCGGCTGAATGAATGTATGCCAAATTGCCATATGACTCGGACTAGAAAATGATTTCTTAGGGATTTCAACATTTCCGCTACTATTCTTAAGATTTTCGGTTACAACCTAGCAGAGTAGAGTGGGTAGGTGAGCATTTGGAAGAATATTTGCTACGGTGAAACTGATATGCAAAAATGGTCACATGATTGTTTAATATGTTTTAATCGAAGCATAATCGAAGCAACGATAGGATGTAACAATAATTGTATTCATGCATAAATATCTCTTGGTCTTGAAATAGCGTAAGCCGTAAGATCGGTTTCCAGTGTCAGACTTTCCGGTGCGTAATTTCCTCCCTAATGTGTCTCTATTCAATTTATGTGATTGTGTGAGAGAGAGAGAGAGAGAGAATTAGAAGGTCAGCATGAAAGCTGAGATACAATGTACGCGAAACGAATGTCCGGCGCCACGAAATCAATTCGATAACACGAAAACCAGTTGGACCTGATACAATGCACGCAACCGAATTTGCGGCGCCGAAAAGTTCGTCGGAGCTTGGAACTTCTTCGCGCGAGGATTTCAATTCCATGTTTCATTTCTGTTTGGTTCTAGGAACGCAATAAAAACGTGGAATGTCATTTTCCTTCTGCCTTTAAATTTGTTTTTAAACGCCTGATCTAGACTCCTGATGCTCCTTGAAAGCCAAAAAACTGACTTGATATACATTTGGCAATTGTTTTCGTCGTTTTCGATTCATTTTAAACTTTTCCACACAACTGACAAGAATAATCGCGTCGCGTACATTGTACCAGAGCACGCGAATTGTCACATCGTGCATTCGCGCCGCAAATTCGCGTCTCATACATTGTATCACACGGCACTTTACGTTGTTTGTTACTTTTGTACGTTACGGCTACTCTGGTTGGGCTTAACACGATACAACGCCTGATCTGTCAGGCTTGGCAAGTTGCGGTTGAGTGAACAAACTGCTGTTTTGTTTCACAGAACTTTTACGCCAGCGATAAATCAGAATGGTAAAATGATGTGTACATAATATAAATATCTTAGCTTTCGGCAGGGGAGGGCTCAGTAGGGAATTTGAAAATTAAAGATGGCGAATTGCTATGAAAACGGGTGTTTTCAGGTTTCCGGGGTCGCTGATCTCGAATCTACTACCGAAATGGAAATAAAAGATGACGGATCCATATGGTGCCCGAAAATTCCCTACTTCGAGGGGTTCTACGAAATTTGGTTCTTTTACGTTTTCAAGGTAGCTGATCGCGAATCTACATTCGAAAGAGAAATTAAAGATGGCTGGTACAATATGGTGACCGAAAAATCCCAAATTCTAAGGACTGTTATTATTTTTCTTTATTATTCTACCATACACTCCGTTCGGACTTTCGGAGCTAAATAGCTTCGTTGAGTATACGGTACAATACATATGATACTACGCGCCCGTACAGTTATTTCATACCAATACAACAATCTTAATCTACGAATGGAAACGAATCGAAGCATTTAAACTTCATTCAGCAACTACAAACTAGCATTCAGAAACTACCGTCGACGCTGTACTGATGGAAATTTAAAAACAATTGATTCCTCATACTTCTTATTGCAACATTTTAAAACAAAATTTAATAAAAACTATGCAACATATTTATTTGTGAAACTGAATTAAATTCCAGTTAGTTGTTTACACGTCAATTCTCGTGAGTATAGTTTTAGTTTTAGTTGTTTATTTTGGTTTCACGTCATTTGACCCATTTGGCATATCAGGTGCGTACGCGGAGCGGATTTTAGGGGTTTGACACCCCCCTTCCGGTGTTTTGCGCGGTTTACATGGGGATTATATAAAGCAACAAATCTGAAAACTCCTTTTCAAATACACTTAAACTGACGTCATGTTTTTGAAAAAATAGAAATTTCTATTTCTAAAATATTTTCTGCGTACACGCCTGCATATGGTTGGTTTTTGCATTAATTTTGAGAATTCTTGACAACACTGGTCGTAAATATTATCTCCTTGAAATACGAATTTAGTTTAGAATTTCTTCCATAGATTACAAATCTGAAAACAAAAACTATGCATCACGTATAATTTTTGAGAAATCGGAGTCAAGAAGTTAAAGAATCCGTTTTTGGTGATTTTCGTAAACAAACAAAAATCAAAAAATTTTGTTCAATTAAACTTTGCCCTGAACATCCCCACTCGAGGGTTGTCGGGGTCGCTAAATTCGAATCAGCCATCAAAATTTAAAAAGGCGGATCCAATATGGCGACCGAAATCCATCAATTTTAAGCAATTTGAAATATAATGAAATATAAATAAAAAAAAATGTTTTGTAAATCGATACCTCAAACGATGTCGAAAAAGAATATCTTCATAAAAATAATTTTAAAATAAGAGTATTTGAAATAAAATGAACCTTATGCACTTCACCTTTTTCAAGATACCAACAGATTTGATACATTCTCGGGTATGCCATACCCAAAACGCCTCATGAGCGTTAAAAGACATTAGAAAGACATTAAGCTGTGACAATGAGGTTTCCAAAAAATTCCTTTAGATATTTTTGGCCCATAACCTTAACCTTTGAAAAGTATAACGGGCAATCATTAGTCGAATCGACCGACAATGCAACACCAGAAGTGAAAAAGCTATTCGTAAAATTTGATAAATGACGTGGTTTTTATAATTATAGTGAGAAGGAAGTGTGTGGTCATGAGATCATTAACAATCAAAAAATAATCGAACCGACTAGCATTATCCCTCTAGGGCTAAGCACCAGTCCCTACTCACATTTCCCAAAGGGAGTTCGTGCAACAAGTTTCGTTCCCCCTCGCACGTTGGGTGCAGTCCAAATGAAGAAAGGAAGTATTTAAGTACAGCAGCAGCTCGCATTACACTTAACAGGGAGAAATAAATACTTCAATAAACATTGCCCTTGTGGCATTTTGACTCCTTTATGGTAATCATTAATGCCACTGAGGTCAAGTGGTGGTGCCGTTTAGCTCCTACTCGAGTCTGCAGCTCCATAAACATCACATCAGAACAATATTTCTTAATCGAAAATAAATCAGGCGACAGCCAGTTGGTCGGAGGACCTTGGAGAAAGTTGTGCCACCACGCCACCCTGTTTCTAAGCAAAATTCTAATTTCGAACTGGCGACGAAGAAGCTCCTCTAGTCTCCCCAGCTGTCGATAGTTAGAATTCCTCCAAAGCTCCCCAGGAATTTTGCTCTTGTTGGGGCGCTAAGAATACTCACGCCCCGTGCCGCTGGTCTCCCGTCCCACACCGATGACCGACATTTAGTCGCCAAAAACTTCAGACGATTTTGGACGGATTGAGTTTGCTGCGCACATTATGTTGAATCCCAAGCGCAACGATATGGTTCGGTCAGCAGAAATTAAATTTAAGATCGTCCCGGTCGCCCATATTTTGTTTATGTTTTCAGTTAAGAAATGCTGAGTGTTTGTATGGCACCAACATTCCGCTGGTTGTCCTCATGTAAGCAATGAGGTCATCGTTTCGCCATCGATTTCCTCCCCCTGGCACCAGACTTGCGACTACCCAAGGCGGCTGGCTCAGTCCCGAGGAATTCGTGTTCGATCTAAATGAAGTCATTCCTTCAGGACACAAAGAATGCTTTGTCGTCGGACTCCTCACTCCACACAAGCAGACCTCACCACTCCAGCCCCAACCGACTTCATCCAACTTCTTGGTCGGCACGGCGTCGTGTCGGTCGCATCGCAAGGTTGAGCAAACTTTGTTTACTTTTTGCATTTGACGTAGCCACCGTGTCTGATTGGGGTTGAGCGAAATCGATCGGCTTGCGATGGTGTTGTTGCTGCAGCTCCGCTATTAAACCTTAATGTCGCAGATCCAAGCCTTCCGACGACTTTGGGTTTCTTCAAGGGGCTGCATATGCTCCTTCCGACGAACAGTCCTGGCGTGTAGTTCAAGGATAGTCGGGCATAGAAAGGGAAAGTTTTATAGGCCGAGCTTTTAGGCGCGCCGTAGCCAAGTGAAAATTAAGTTATCACTTCCCGAAATTTATTGTGTTTCTCACCTTTCGTGTCTTTCCTGCCTTTGTAACAATAGAAGCAGAATAATGTCCTTGCAGAAAGCGGGTTAGTGGGTTTCTGTTCGTTTTTAGACTTGCCACAAATTCCCCTTGTTTTTGAAAATATTTTTAAGATTACAAGGGATAGGGTTTTGGCTTAAAAGGGTTTTTTAGTTTAAGGGGTTATTACCAGTTTAATTTTTGTTTCCATTTTTTTTCTATTGGCTTAAATAATGCCTAAACATCCCTCGCATCAAATTATACTTTGTAGAAAGGTGTATTTAAATGTTAAGATGTCTCTAAACCATTTTGTTCGAAGCCACTTTTTAAATTTTTTCTTAAACGCGTTTTTCTCGGAACCACGTTTTAAAAATCGGTCGGCAATAGAACTCGAACAGTTTTCATCAGCTTGACTTCAAATTTTAATTGGACCTTTATTATTAAATTATCTAACGAAGTACACACGACTATAGCGATTGTATAGCAGGAAAAAAGCCATTTAGTTCGAGTTTTTTCGTTGAAAAAAAATTCTAAAAATATAATCATGTGTACTTCGGTAGCAAAAATCATGTAGATAATGAAAAAATTTTTCTTTTTTAGTTACTTTGGACGAGACTTCTACTGCCGGCCGTGGAAGGGCTTTTTTTTAAATGGTAGTTTACGCGAGCTACTGTATAGCGACCATTTTGGAATATTTTTCAATGAAACAATTTTTTTTTATAGTTCATGAAGTACTTGATCAAATGGTATATCATACTTATAAAATTTATTTTAAATGTATTTATGAAAAATCATTAAAAACAACCCTTATTTTTGGGAAATAAGCTGGTAACCCCTTAATTTTTTAATATGCGCTATAGTCGGTCTAAACTTTGATTTGACGATTTGATTCGTTTGATTCAAAAAGTATACATACTAAACTCAGCGGCACGGAATTTGGAGCAAACGTAAAAAAACGCATTTTCAAAGTAACGAACTGTTTTACATCAGCCGACGGCATGAGTGTGGGTAGGTTTAAAAGCGGGGCCGTATGGAGTTACTGGCAGGCATGCACACCAAAATACTAAAGGATCTTTCAATATGGACGTTCGAAATTTTGTAGGTTATAGTGGCCATGTTGTTAAAGCAATATCTGTCAAATTTGTTGTAAATTTTTCAGTAGTATGTAGCAAATTATTATGGAAGATTATTGCGTTGAAGAACGTGTACAAATCATTAAATTTTATTAACAAAATCGGTGCTCTCCTTTCGAGAAACTTTCATCATCGAAAATAATCTTTAGCGACGAGTGCTAAAGATCGCTGATAAGCAACTTCTTGTGGCCTAAACTGGATGATATAGATACCGACGACATGTGGTTCCAACAGGAAGGCGCTACGTGTCACACAGCGCATGCCACGATGCACATTTTGCATGAGCGGTTTAAGGGCGACGTGAACTGGCCACCGAGATCGTGCGATTTAACACCTTTAGACTTCTTCCTATTGGGATATCTTAAATCACAGGTCTATGCGAATAAATCACAAACAATTGATGTCCTCAAAGTGAAACTTCTACGCACAATTCACGATGTATCATCAAATGTAAAACTCAAAGCATCATATCTATCAAGCCTTGTGAATTTTCGGTTATCAAGTTGAATTCGACGTCTTTATTTCCAAATTTCGATACTGTATTCGAGATCAGCGGGCGCAGAAACTCTTGTGTAACAATTTGCACGGAAATCCGTTCAAGTTCCATTGTGCTATTACAGTTTCACGATGCAACATTTCGTTACACTTTCAGATGCACGAATCGAATTTGCGTAAAAAAGATTCAATGCAAAATCGTATGTTGCTGCACTAAGAGCAATAACTTGCCGACTTATTTTTCAATTTAAATTTCCGTCTATCAGGCTCCATAATGACTCAATTCCACCGACGATATTCAAACGACTTGAATTTGACCGTTACGCCAGGCAATCTCCTCTCAGTCAGTTAGTCGGTCAGTCCAGTTCGTGGCTAGAGTTTCGTGCGTGTGAATTGCTCAGCACTCATCGCAGCGTCGGGAAATAATTTATTTCAATAAATTGCGCGTGTGAAAGGATGCAAACAGTGCTAAAATCACTTCCCTAAACACATAAATTTTGTTTTTCACAAAATCCGTGTGGGTGTGCTCAACGACGCTGGGAATCACGAAAATTTCATCAGTGTCTGCGGAGGTATGAAAGTCCCATCTTAAACGCATTTTTAACTGAGGGCTTTAATCGTTTTAATGAGCGCAACTAATTTCGACTATTTATGGTTTCTTTATTAAGTGGAAATATTACCGAACGCAACTACAAGTGCAAGATAATATCGTTTATTATCACGCTACGTTGATCCGATAATGCAAAATTCTCCATAGACTGGTTTAATGCTTAATTGATGAAAACGACGTGGAATTCATGTTGATCGCTCATTTGCGATATTTTCACTTTTACTAGCAATATTGTTTAAGTTGGAATGTATGCAGAATGGACACGCAGGGTCGTGTGGTCTCTCTGGTAATGGTTTATTATGATCCAAACTTTTTTAACAAATTTCGAATAGTTTGTTCAGTAAGTCGAAACAATGACGACATTTCCGATGAATGTTCGTTTCAATATTAAGTCTGTTTGTATGCAGCATTACATGCCGTAAATGTATCTTTTCGTAAATTTCTCTAACGCACAAATCGACTACTTTGTAATTTGGATTTTTTGTGTTCTTTGATCTATTCGGATAGATCTAAAGAAGCCAAATTTCTTATTATGCAGGGACCGTAAAGCTGGTGACACAACCAAATTTTTAACGCGTCGCGAGCGATGCGTGCGATGACAGGCTTTAAAGCGCTTATGCAGTCCTGTACTTCGCGTTACAACGAATTCGCATCCGACGCGTCGCATCCTTTTCGCAAATTTATAAATTTTAACGCGGCGCATTCAACTTAACCTTACTTTTAGTGTCATTCGTGTGGCAAAATGGAATTCGATGAGCGACTCATAGAAGAAGTGCGCAAACGCGAGTTTATTTATAACAAACGCATGAAGTTATATAGGAATATAATTATATATATCATAATATAACTGAAATTGCCTGTGTCACTTGGTTGTCAGTTGCCGCGTTCAATATTCTGTTGTAACTTACCTAGCGCCGTATGCGTCGCTTCATAAATGTCAACGCATGCAATGCCGCGACGCACGCGTTGGTTGTGTCACTACCTTAACGGTTATACATACTTTATTTTAAGGAGAGATATACACCTAGGAGCCGGAGAAAAAGGTCATTTTTGTGCATTTTTTCTAGGACAACTATTTGAAATTTCGGATTGGGAGTTTAACTGTCTAAAAGTATACACTTCAGAAATATGTTTAATTTTTTTTATTTAAAAACATCAAAAATATACAAGGATATTGCATGATCCTTGTCACACAACAAAAACCAAAAAGATTGTTAAATAAGATACTATAATCTAGTAATTATCATAGCCAATTTTGAAAACATCGATTTATGACAAAATGACGGGCGTTTGAACATAAATAGTGATTTTTGGACCAAGAATTCGTTATTATTTTTTCTATAAAACAAAAACTAAGTAACGAAAAAAACATCCTATGCCAAATACTACATAATGGTGTATAGAATAACCACAAAAAAAAATCAAGGCAATCGGTTCATTGGTTTTCTAGTAATTTTGGGTACCGATTCGAAAAAAGTGGTTTGATAAAAACGCGTTTGAAAATTTGGGAATGAATCAATCATGAAATTTGTCAACTTACATGGAATCATCGATACCAGGCCCATAGTGTACGTCTTTTACCAGATATTCCTGAGACCTCAACCTTCAAGAAAATGCAAATAAAACCGATTTTTTCGACCATGTTTGGTGTATATCTCCCCTTAATAAAAACAAAATACATATTGTCTTTAAAATAAAAACACTAAATGATTTTCGGCAATACTCCACAACATGGTCACGTTACATGATACTCGTATGTGAAATGTGATACGACGCGTGACATGACACGTGATATAATGTTTTACTTCACCACGTTGTAGAGCAGGTTCGAATATAAATAAAAAATGGAAAAACCATGAAGAAGTCATGGAAATATACATATACAATAATCGTGGGTATAACCAAAACCCACGGGGGATAGAGATAGGAATGAAAATGTATATACATACACAGAGTGGCCAGAGAAGCGACGTCCAAAGGTAAAATTTAGGTGCCTTATATTGAGGGGTATCCGAATCACCCCTATATATGTTCCATGATTTTGCGTAGTTTTCGAGTTACAGGGTGATTCATAAATTCGGGATGAACATTATTATTTTATTTTTATCTTTTGACCTACTCAACGCAGCGACATTAAACTCACGCCAAACATCTACTATCTTAATGTGTTTACCAAAAAGGCCACCAATGTTGATCTACCTCTACCACAGCAGGTACAGTCACTTGCGAAAATGAAAACAAAGGTCTAAAATTTCGTAAATTTCACGTTTTTCCAAATATTTCTCCGAAGATTATGTAATGAATGTACCTCTTTTTTTATTTTTATTGATTCACCCATCTTGTTGCCATTCCACAGAGGTACAACACGTCCAGGTAGAGAAAGGATATACGAATTTGTACATAGATAAGCTTTTACGGAATTTTAAAGAAAACTTTATTTTACAGAAAACTCATCTTAACTAAACCCCGAAATGCTTTTTTCAAATTTAAAACTTATTAAAGTTCAACAAACGTTTAATTTGAAAAAAAAAATTAAAGTTCAGTTTTTTTAATATTCCCCAAACGGTTTTGTACGTATAATTTTGCATACTCTTTCTTTACCTGGACATGTTGTACCTCTTTAGAAAGGTCAAAGAATTGATCAAAGCACTCAAAAAATCCGATTATTCAGATAGTTGAACTATTCGAATATTTTCAGTTCTATTAAAAACATTTCTACAAAGGCAAGGACAGATTTTGGAAATTAGCTCAGCTAAGAAATTATATGTAATTAATTTCTATAGCACAACGTCTTGCAGGTAAGTCAATATTCCATATGGCAAAATAGATCGTAGAAAAAGGTGTCATTTTGCGATTATTTTGAAAATAAAATCCCTCAGAAACTTCACTTCCTGTTCATGTACTATATATAGGTAGATGTGATGGAATTTCTTCTTAGATTTTGAATGATGAATATTTATAAAAAAAAAATGTTTCCTCACATTAGGGTCATGAAGCTAATTTCTTAGCTTGACTCAAAAAGCGTCTTCCTCTTCCATTTCCTCAGGAAAACCGGTTTCAAGTTAAATCGATAAGAAAGTTAACTTGGGCAGGCACCCATTGACTTCATGAGTGTCTGCATGTACTAGACAAGAAATTTATGCTAACCGCACTCTCAATGAATATATTACCAGATAGATCACTTGCCCGCAGAAAGTTTCGTCTTATCATGTGGTTGTCTGAGCCATAATCGGAACTTGTTTTCATTATTTGTTTTCCATTTTGAGGCTAGTGCATCACCAGCACGTGAGTAATGTGGGCAATGAATCGCGAGGTTTTCCAATTACGCATCGATGTGCTGTTGAGTTCAAGATAGATTCAATTTTAATGATTGATTGTTTGGATTGTCCATATTCAACATCACGTCAGGCTATCAGAGTTATAGACGCTTACATGAGGGAGAAGTGAGAAAGTATGAAATATCTGGAGTTTGTAAATTTCAATATTTTTAATTTCCCGGAACTGGAGATCTCCCGTACAGAGGAAATGATGGTAATATGGACACAAATTTGTTTTCAAGCCTAAATAAATAAATTGCCACTCTAGAATTAATTATAATGCATCGGATTTCTAAATTTATTCAACTATACATACACTTGTTGAAATTAAAATTCCATTGATTTAAAAAACGGGTGCATTTCAATAGCGTAGAAATTAGAAATTTGCTTTACAAATATCAAGTGAGGGTAAGCACCCCGGGAGCCATATGAAAAATATTAGAGTAATACGACAAAAGTATACTATGGCTGTGTGCCAAATCGGTTAAATTCCAGCTTATATTGGAAATTTAGCCGACTAGTTCCACGGCTGTGCCAAACTGAAAGTGGAATTATGCAAAACATCCAATTGCCATTTTCATCTGGCCTGTCATATATCATAAAAACAAGTTTTTAGCAGTTTAGTTTTGGCAATACTTCCATACGAGGTGCCACTAAATTTGATAAATTTGAGAGCGGGCTACGTAACAGATTGTAAAAGGTAAATAATCAGTCAGTAGGAATTTTTAATACTGCAAAAGGACTAAACATTTTATTAAATATCTTGAAAACCGGACGAGTAGGAATTTTTTCAATAATTTTCCGTTGATTAGGATAAGATAGATAGATCGACGCCCGCTTTCAAATTTAGGGGCACCCAGAATGGAAGAGTCCCCTTAGTTTTATCTAGCAGTTTGCGAAGTGTTTTCTTAAAATGGATTCCCAAGTAAATAGTGACTTTGACGATGACGTTATTTTCTCGAATTTTATTTATGTACTGGGATTATTTGCAATCGAAAAGAAAAAGAGCCTGCGACTGAGAGGAGAGAAGACTGCGACTATTGTTATCAAGAGCAGGCGCAAAAACTTCCTTTATAAGTATAAAAAAAATGCGATTTCTCTTGAATTACAGCCTGCACGGTATTGCTGAACATCTTACTGTTTCATCTAAAATCAATCAAACAAAAAAATATCATTAGTTTAGTAGTTAATCTAATGGCTGATCGAAGCCTTTTTTTCTTTTGAAAATAACCAAAATGCCGACCCCTGGTGTTTACTCGCGGATTTTCAAAGCACGAAGCGCTAGTTTATTGTTTATAAAAAAAATCCTGTGAAATTTAGTGCCTGATTTTCATGTTCATAATAAACTGTATAAATTTAATTCAAATTCGTCGAGTAGTTTTTGAAATACAGTGTTGACCGACTTGTGGGACAGCGTCCAACAAATGTGGCACTAGCTTGGTGTACAATAAAAAATTTTCTTTTAATTTTTGTCAAGTAAAGTTAAAACATAATATAATAACATTGTATTATTTGTTTTATAAAATAAATTAAACTACTGTCAGAGAAAAAATTTTTTCACATATTCATTTTTTCAATGAGTCTACCCCTAACCTCTTAAGGTGTCTACCCTCTTTTCGGAGGGAAAAAAAAGGTTAATTTCAATAAAGTTGTCGATAGGTTTAAATTATAAAAATGGAAAAAAAAATTGTTACACTCAATAAATACACTCTCGAGCTATATCACAAAAATTTTTTTATTCATTTTTGTGAAATTTTAAGCATGGAACTGCGGTCGACAAATAATCCAAAAAACGAGAGGGGTGTGCGGCGTTGATGAAATCTCCGAGATGCATGGTCGGGGAAAAAAAAGCAAAGAGTTTTAGGTTCAATATATTAATAGCTATAGCGCATCGGGGGCGATTTTTGATTTTTGCAAAATTGACAAAATGGCGGACATTTTTTGAAAAACATGTTTATTTTCACCGTTTTTGGCCAAAAAAATTTTGAAAATTAAAATTTTGAAAAACCTCCTCGATGCGCTATAGCTGTAGTCATAAAGAATGTTTGGTAAAAATTTGGTGGGAATCGGTTCGGTAGTTTCCGAGATTTCATCAACGCGGTGTCGAAAAAGTTATTTTGTGAAAAACGCGATTATAGTTTTGTTAATGGCATCGTAAAAAATTTCACCTAAGCGTAATCAGCGATGCCTGGACCATACACTATGCCTTTTTCTTCCTCGAAATGCACATTTTCATCCAAAGTAGCGTACCTGCGATATGTTCTGGCTTTCTTGGAGGCATCAGTGCTGCGTCGGCCGCACGCCGCACTTCTTGATTATAAACAAACGCGCAGAGATATATCAAAATTTTAATCTCGACTAATTTTGAGACAAAAAAAAAGTTACACTGCTCCGATATTTATAAAATTTTAATATGATATTTCTGTATGTATATACTTTACGAAAATGTAATAAAAAAAATCGATTTATAAAGAGGGTAGACCCCTTAAAAGCATATGAATGCAGTGTATACAAAGCAATACTCTCAAAGAATGATGATGTTTTGAAAAAGCATTATCACATTACACAAACTTTCAGTATTAATTACGAGAAAACATCGTGGATGGAGTCTTATGTTCCCGTCCTCTTACAACCGCAAGCACGATCCCTAGAAGAACAAGACGACGTAAATATGCGATTACATTTTACAAATTCGACGTCTACAACCTTATTCGAAAATTGGATGATCAAATTTTATCCGCGCTTCTATTAATTTTCTTTTTCTTCTTCACTCGCCCCTGCAATGTCTTAAAAAATCAGAATTATAACAAAATTGACCTATTGCAAACTTACATCTGTCGTAACATTTTTGTTTTGAATTTCTTGAAATCATCTTCTAACATAAATAGAAATATCGGTGTCAGTATCACCCATCCCTATCTTGATGTGCTCATTAACGAATCACGATAGACTGGCCAAATTACTGTGTCCATCTAAATTAGTGTTGCCATCCGTCCAGGTAGACCGG
This sequence comes from Neoitamus cyanurus, assembly GCA_947538895.1. NCBI lineage: Eukaryota > Metazoa > Arthropoda > Insecta > Diptera > Asilidae > Neoitamus > Neoitamus cyanurus. The sequence goes on along the minus strand of OX384541.1, from coordinate 30,243,651 downwards.
GCCATGTCACCGGTCAACTTCTGTGGCGGTCGTGCAGGTTGATATACAAAATGTCCCGGTATTGATGTTTATTCATTTCATTTACAACGAGATCCAATGGATCATGGATGAATCTTGCTACCCCACCGCAATGGCAGGACGTGGAAAAGACAGTAAATTAAAATAATTAAAGGAAAAGGAATAGTTATTGCCCATACCGCATTTGAAGAAATATCACACCTCAAAAACTTTATAGAAAAACAAAAAAGTAATGAAGTTTGAAAGGGAAAACACATACACGAATAATGGTGAAATTTCTTCTAAGACACACGTGTTAGAAAGAAAAGAGACTTTAATTTTGATGTGCCAATACTTATACGCCATTCCTGGCCACAACGCCAATTTTGAAAGGAAATTTTCTTTAGTAGTTGCACAGTGGAGTAAAGGACGCAATCGCCTTCAAGTAGAAACGGTCGAAAGAATGATTCAATACAATACAAATTCAATTTTTAAATGACATGTTTGGAATTTCATAAGTATGCTATGGGTAAACACATAAACAGGGGAGATTGTTATATCCTTGGCCCCAATTTTTGGAACGGGGTTCGAAACACTTTGCTGTGTCGGGTCAAGATAAAATTGTTCATTATTTTTCCGTTAATTAGTACAGCAAAGTGTTTCCAACCCCGTTCCCAAAAATTGGGGCACCGCATATAACAATCGTGTCCATAAACATAAAAAAAATAAGTAAACAAATTTTTTAAATTTTAATTTTTTAAAAACTAAAAAATATTATAATTCAATAGGTCCTAGGTACCAGTCATCACACTCCCCTCATCAATCTAGGGCATTAAGCAGACAAAAAAATAAAATCGTGGGGCGCGTGAAATTTATATCAACAGTCAACCGCTCATATCATTGTAAATGCTATTGACATTTTTACTCAAATTACGCTACGCCCCACGATTTTATTTTTTTGTCTGATTAATGCCCTAGCTAGATTGATGAGGGGAGTGGTGTAATGACTGGTACCTAGGACCTACTGAATTACTTTTTAGTTTTTAGTACATTATCTACATCATTATTATCTTTATTGTCAATAGAACCGTTTAACTCAAAAAATTTTTTTTTTTACTTATATTTTTTTAATGTAAGTATAGACTGTCTCAACTCTATGATCCGCCATGCACTGTGTTCTACTTGTAAAGCCCTTTAATTTCATACCCATATTGAGGAAGTGTGAGAAAATATGTAATCCGCCATTTTGTAGAGGCAGCCATCTTGGATTTATAATGATACTGATTATATTAAATTGTATTGTTATCAGAACTAAAGGTGTGCACCAAATTTCAGATCAATCTGTCGACAGGAAGGGGGTTAAATTTCAACTACTAAATTTGACCCAATCAAGGCAAGTTAAATAAAACCGTTCAAAAACAACTAATGCTTCATGTAACTTGTTTCTTCTTGTTTTGGAGTCCTAAATAAGAATACAATAAAGTTAAATTGTTGACCAATATTAATTTATTATGTTTTCCTTGGATATATCCCAGTTATAGCCAAATGCCCCGGTCAGCACTTAGAGCATTATAGCAACTCTAATCTAAAGGCCGCTAAGTAAGTTCAAGGTGACCTTCTCCTAACTGGGGTAAAAAAAAATCGATTTTTTTTACGGAAAAATGTGCCTTAATATGTCTAGAATCATGTCCTAAAATTTCACGAAAAAATAAATATGGTTTTCGAGTTATAGTGCTATATATTTTGAGACAAAACGGTGGCACAGCTGACGCCCGAGCACGGAAGAAATTCATTTCAGTTATATTTTTCGTGGCCACTTGAACGTATCGATAGTTTTTCTCTAGAAATTTCGAGAAAATGCCAAAAACTCAAAAGAATTTTACATCAAAAGCTCCAAAAAGAAAATTCCGTGGAAACCGGCACACGGCACTTTCAGCCGGTGAAGTCGATCTAAAATCAAACGCATTTTTTCTCGACTTCATTTTTTCAATCGTAATTCCACGATATCTCTTGAACCGCTCCACAGATTTTCATAAACCTTGGTTCATTTTGTTCAATTGTGCATAAATCTAGCTAGGATATAAGACAAAAACCAAGTAGTTTTTTTTACAGCACTTTATGCAAAAATTTGTTCGAAAAATTCTCGATGTTTGACTTCAAATGGCTGTCATTTTTTTTCTAATCGACCGATTGGTTAGATCCTATTTAGATCTATAGATTTTTATGTCTAATTTAAGTCGTTTTTTGATTTTTCTGTTTCAAATGATTTGGCGAGCCGCAATCACGGAATTACGGAAAAAGACCGATATTTTTTGGCGCCATTTTTTGGGTGATCGAAAAATGAAAAAATTAAAAAACAATTTCTAGTTTTTGTTAAAGACTTCCAGATAAAAAAAAGATTCAAGGTCATATGTTGTTTTTTTTTTTTTTTTTTCGTAAAAAAATCCCAAACTTTTCCTTTTTTTTTAATTCAGTTAGGAGAAGGTCACCTTCATGGAATTTAAAATCAGAACAGTTTATCCAACACTTGGCATGTCATTGAGTGGCCCTCATTCTAATGAATTTTTAAATTCCTCCACCTTCTAATATTCCTTTGCAATAATACCTGGTACTTGTTGTTGCTTAAATATAAGATATTATTGATTCATAATATTTCTGAACAAGACATGAGTCAATGAAATACCACCGGACAAAGATAGGGATCAAAATACTCGAAAATCACTTGAATGCGTTACCAGATAGCATTCTGCAGAAACCTTAGGTAATAAGCGGGACTTACAACTGGATATGTAAATTAAAAAACTATCCCGCCCGTATAGTGTCGGTAGTTGGAGTCATTTAGAAGGCGATTACTAATTCTTAGTTTGTTTACATTTGGCGCAAATTGCGATCTCTATTGAAGGAAATAAAACGGCGCCAACGTGGGTAATTATGCCGACACATTCCCAGTAATGCTCTGATGACATCATGCATGACGAACCAAGCACGGCCACGGACTAACCATACATCACTCGCGTATACGTACCAACGCATATGTGTTTGCCTATTTCGTAATCCCCACAGCCACGGGGCTCGCCGGTATACTAGTGTAAGAGATTTCCTTGAGGAAGCTTTTGACCCACCATTTGCATTCCACAACTTGATGCGCTCGTGATGATGGCAGCACCAGCAACTGCAATTTCTACTCGGGTTTGCCTGTTCAACTGCACCGTGAATGGTGGGTTGCCAGCATTCGGTAACAAAACAACGGCAAGCGGTCGCGTGAAATGCTGTTGCACACCAGTTAGCATGTGTGCGTGGTCATTTGTTTTCATATTTCGATTGGTTCAACAATAGTGTGAGTGCGCGCCTGATTGGCCCATGAGGAGCTTTTGGGGTTTTAGCTGTAACGGGCCGTAGTAAGCTTAGTTCGTAGTAAATCGTCAGCGGCGTCGGTTCAATTCGATTTTGCAGCACAGTTTTTTGGTAAAGCAACGTTTCATACTTTCGTTTTTTTTTTATACAGGAGTGGAGGGGACTTCCCCTGTTGAATTTGTGATTGTCGTTTTTGTTTGAAGTGCGATTTTCTTATTATTTTCATTTTTTTCAACCAGTGATTCTTTTACTCTTCGGTGACGAAAAGAACAGTAGAGCGCTCAGCCAAGATGGGGTTCGCCATGTCAACGGTCAAATACATTCTGTTCATTTTCAACCTGCTGTGTGCGGTAAGTTGGCTTTCTCTGTGATCTTTTCTTTCGGGTTTTGTCGTCCGCACAAGATAAAAACGGGTGACGGTCGCCATGCCAGCTAACCATTCGAAAATAGAAAGCATATTCTCTCCATTTCGATGGGCGACGGACGAGAGTCCTCAGACGCTGTGAAGCTGGACCATCGCGTCTGGGGCGAAACTTGTTTTGATCGTGTCGCGGCGCGGCCCATTGTTACGTCGCCGTGTGTGGCTTGGCCGCTGTACTGGGAAGCAGTATACTTTTCCCTTCGTCTTGCCTACTAAAAATACGCGCTGATCTCGATTTGGCAGCGGCAGCTGCATGGATCGCTCTGGAGTGGTGAAAAATCGAAACCTGTTTGCGATCGCGCCACAACACCAATGCAGCAATGTTGCCGTCCTCAGTGGTTTATTTTGTAATTTTCTCACGTTTCGGAGGAATTTCGGATTTAATTATCTCAGAAGGCACTTCCCACGTAAGCCTGTCTAGCCCTCTGTTTTGGTCCGACGAGGATCGCCTTCCGGTTTTGTGGATCGATTTTTCGTCTTGTGCCAGTTTGGAGCGAGCACAACCCCTCCCAAATCCCAAGTTTAGGTGGATTCTTGTTCGATTGCGTAATGTTCGGGGGAATATCTAAATGGATTCTCGTTGATGATGGCAATGCTGTGAACACGGTCATGGCCATTTTTTCACGAGATACATACGAGAAACACAAAACGGCTCTTTTTAACAGCATCCTTCCATAGGAGACGTAGTCATCTTCACCGTTCTCTCTCTCATAGGCAAAAATATAATGCATCCAGTTATTTTTGGCTTCCTCTGTTTTAGAGAATTATTTTTTGCGGACTGTTTCTGCGGGTAAAGTCAGAACCCACTTGAATTGGGTGATTTATTTTGGCTTACCGAAACACATCATATCGATATTAACGTGTTGCACAGCATGATGTACTCAATGCGGTGGGCTTAGTTATTTATTTATCCGCAGGTACAACTGAGAATCTAACAAAAATTCACTTTTGTACATATTATAATATATAGAAGCACATTTAGATATTTTGCATAATATAAAATTAGAAGGTAGTATCATTTCATGTTAAATTTAACAAAAATTCAATGCTGAGATATTTGCGTTCGATAAAACTCAGTTTAGCATTCTGTCATTTCAAATCATATCGTCATTATATTTTGCGACCTGGTCTTTCTAAAAATTTCATTATTCATCTAACTGTATGCCATGTAGCGCCGTCTTGTTGAAAATATATTTCATGCAGAATATATTGTCATGCATATGTTTGTTAAACTTTAGATACAAGAGTGTAATGACTCATCCCTAATTTCGTAAAATTGATGATAAAGCGAATTTATGTATATTTAAGGAGTGTAAATATACGGGTCAAATTAGCACATGCGGTAACATAATTACTGGGTCACACAACAATTCTAGTAAATAATGCACTCCCATTATAATCACTTTCCCAGAATCGGATATACAATTTAATCGCATCCATTCAAACCAAATGAACTTCGCCCATTATGATGCGAAATTGCTGATAGGATAACATCAGATAAAGTTTGTAAGCGATTCATTCTTGGGACGCACACTGATTCATAATGAATTTTGCAGAACATGTTTATGTTACTGTTCATGCACTCACTTGTAACTTATACATTATATAAAACTAAAACAAAATGATCAGTCGTAATAGGAGGATGTTATTGCATGATAACGGACTCCACGTTCGTTTTATCTTGAAAGTGAGATACGACCAAAAAGTACATAATGTTAGTCTTGGTCTTATTACCATAGATAAGAAGACAAGAAGGCAGTAATGATACCTACCGACAATGTCAACAATGTAACTCGGAGGTCTTTGCCCTGAAATCCTTTGTGAAGTTTGCAGTGAATCTTTTTTTTTTTTGTAATTCTCATTTGAATTGATTATACCCGCTGTTGTATATAAAAGGCAATGTGAAATTTATAATAATGCACCAAATCTCGTGTCTGAGCTTGGCGATGTATTTGGTTCTGTACGTGAAATTTAAAAAAAAATTATTCATTGGCGAAAGGACGCTTAATCCTCGAACTGCACATGGGAGTCTCGTACACCGTAAACAATATTCCAAATCGAAAATATAAAATAGTGTATTTTTTAAGTGCGAGTTGTCACCAATTTAAAAACGGGTGGATTACACCCTATATGCACTTTATGATACTTATGAGGTGTGTATTCATATGGCTTAAAGTCTTATATCGATTACAATCGTTTTTTCTTCCGCTGTGTGACATGTAGCACCATCTTCTAAGAACCATGTGTGCTTGATGTTAATGGAATTCAATTGTGACCACAAAACATCGTTTAGAATTTCACTTTTGCATTTACGCAAATCAAAATTTTGCATTTTATGCTTTTGGCAGTGATAAGCTAGATTTGTAAAATAACAGGCTGATTCATGTTACACAGTTCATAACCTTAAAGTTGGAACGCAAGCGTAATTTTCCAATGTTCTTGTCGCCACTATCACCATCATAAAATAATTAGCATGCTAATTATGCCGTAAAGTATAGTTATTGTACTTTATTTTCTTAATTTCTACAATCATCCGATTTTCTAAAACTATATAATATTCTATAATGCTTGAAAGTAAACATCTGTGAATCTGTCTTTATTATTTTCGTTCGAACATTCCTGCCTAATCAATTATTCTATTTAAGTCTAACTATAATGTTCTTTGCTAACCAAGAGCCTAATTATAGTCGACATGAGGAAATACAGCGATGAACGATAGACACATCTTTTTGATTTACAAAACTGTTTTAATAGCTTTTAAATACTAGTGAACGCTAATGAATAATGTATGCATAGTAAAGACTAAAACTCGATTGTAACTTTTATGGCAGGCTGTTTGTCTGAATAGAATTATGTTTTTTGTGGCCCTTTCATAATTCATTAATGTAAGAAGGATAAGAAAAATCATTTGCGCAAACATGTTCATTTTAATTTCTTAAGGGAAAATTTACAGAAGAGCTTCGAAAGCTGTACATCCCCACATGAAAGAGATTAGCAATTTCTGTTTAAAATGAGTTTCTTTGAGCGAATTGTTAGAAGCGTTTTAGAGTTTTTGTCTATAAATTCTCAAGTTGATATCTTTCAAAATGTTCGTTAAAGAGCAAGCGTATTTTCCTGTGAATGATTAATGGAATGTTTGCCACCGTAAATCTTGTGGTATGTCCCTAAAATCCCTAAAATAAAGCAATGGAAGCGTTCCTTTGTCATAGCACGTAGTAAAATACGATTTCACCTTCGAAAATTGTATCGTATCACTGAAAATGACTGACTATTCGTGCAATGAACGTTATTTCATAAGATGACATTTAGCACTTCATCTTGTTTATGATGTACATGCATACAATACGTATATAACAGTTTTTCAAGTAATATAGGCCAATCGGAACAAACCCTATTCTTTTTCTTCAGAGGATTTGGTGTTTTTTAGTAATATACAATTAAAGGCCAAAAAATGTGTATTTTTGCACAGTTTTGCCTACCAGTAAAAAATAAAGTAGTTGATCAACAATTCGGATTAACCATCTTGTAGGGAATTGAAACACCTTTATAATGTTGGTTTTTAAATGTCGATATGATTATTTGTTGCTTAGAAAATTGCAAAAAAAACGTTCCGAAATTTGCATGCATTTCAATTAACAATAAATATTGCAAAAATCAACCTGCGACTTTGTTATTGCGTAAAAAGTTGGATCTTGTAGTACTTCATATATGGTAAAAAATACAAATCCTCTATAGAAAAAGCATAGGTTTTGTTCTTGTACGCCTATATTATTTGAAAAATTTGTCAGATACCTCAATGGTTTAGAGTCCTTACTTATTTACCTGGACTGTTAGAAGTATGCCATGACTCTTGCTTCATATTCCTATATTTAATAATCTCTTAAATTCTTTCTGTGACCCAAAGTAATTTGCCTCATCTTCAATTTTCATAACTAAAATTAAAAGAAAAAAAATGATATCTGCGTTCTGTTATTCTACGCAATTATTCTTTGGATGACAAGCAGCAGGTTCAATTTGTTTAAAATATTCCTTATTTTTATTTTTCTTATGATTCTTGAGGCTTGAAAAATTTGCGCATTTGCACTCATGCGGGAGCCAATTGCATTGTATGAAGATCCTGAATTTGCATATTTGCTTTTATGAACGTTATTTACGTACAATTTGCTTTTATAAATATCACATCAATAACAATAATTTGAATAAACAACTTTATTTGCCGTCGCGGACATGTATTTGTTTATAAAAAAATCTAATCTTCTGATTATAAACGAAAAGTTGTTATTGAATTTGAAATTTTGAGGTTTATTTTCACTTGTTTGTGAAAAAAGTGGAGGTACTTGAATTTAATTTCGGTGCTTTTAATTTCGCCTCGGCTGCTCTTGATTTTGATACGGTAGTGATGTGGTTGGCTTTAACGTTATCGGGATTTGAACAACTTCTGCTGGAGCTTACAATATTTCCTGCTGTAGAAAATAATCGTTCAGATGTAGCAGAGGTTGCTGGTATATTAAGGAATTTTCTTACTAGAAAAAAATTCACCGTCGACTATCTGTACGCCGACGTTCTGTCGCCGCTCACTACTGCGACACAAAGAGACGCAGACAGAAAGTTCCGCAGGGAGGAGATAGCTCGGCGACAAAACTGTTCCACTACCTGTGAGCTTATGTGGAAGTCACCGGCAATTTTAATCTAGCCAATAGGAAACTCAGGAAACAATTCGATTTACGTCACTTGAACTTCTACGGCATAATAGAAGACGATGTCAACAACGAAATATAATTTATGAAGTGGAAGTGGCGCAGGTTTTATTTGATAAATGGAAATAATAAATAGGCTTGCTAAATTTTTATACAAGATATAATAGAAAAAACGTTGGTTTGTTATTTTCTTTTAAAATTTTTTTACGTAATCTATTAAGAAATGAGCGGCGATACATGTTTCCGGTGTGCTTGAAGCCTTAAAATCGTCCCTATGATTATGTCTCCATATTTACTCGACGAGCTACGCTGCTTTGGTGGGGATTCAGATTTTAAGTCAACCGTGGCACAAGATTTAAAGAATAGGTTTCATATAGAGTGAACTGAAGGAGAAAGCAATGTAGAAGTGCCACAGATGGCATCCTTTTTTGATCCGCGATATAAAGACCTGCTTGGTGAACCGGAACACCGAACAGGCTAAAGCACACATTCGATCTGCAGCCAAACAACTCTTGCCTAGACTTGAAAATGAGCGAGACGGAGATTCCAGCCAAGAGCAACAACGACGAAGTGCACTAGAGTTTATATTTAATATAAATGAAAGTGGGTCAACAAGAGATGTGTTACCTCAATTTAATTCCTATTTAGCTCTTCCACAAATTCCATTAACGCTAAATCCATTATCATGGTGGTAATGCCAAGAAACTGCACTTCCTAATGTTGCTTGTCTTGCAAGAAAATTCCTTAATATACCAGCAACTGCTACATTTGAACGAGTATTTTGTACAGCAGGAAATATAGTAAGTTCCAGCAGAAGTTGTTTAAATTTCGATAACGTTAATATTCTTGTATTTCTTTTCCAAAATAAAGATTTGGTTTTCTATAACTAACTGTAAATTATAATGAATTATAAAGTCTACAATTTATTAACTTGTATTTCTTACTTACTCAAATACTTCCTCACTACTTCCTCATTCGAGTTCTCGGATCTTTTTGCTCTCAAGTACTCGAGTACTCAGCTACTCAAAACTCCTTTACTCAAAAATTCGGTCCAAGCCACTATGAGTACTCACTCAATTATCCGAGTCATTTTTAGAGCCCTAATCTATTTATATTATTGTTGGTTTTTTAATGATGTTGTCAGAGCTTCAGCGGCATATCACATATATGGATGTATATTATTATATACATATACATGTGTGTATTGTCATAAGAAAATTTGTTCAACATGTGATCGCCTCACCGGAAATGTGTCGTAGGTAACCTCACGGATACCCTTGGCAGCTTTGCATATGGACAAACCATTCGATCCGACTCTCTTTTGAAGATAGAGCCTGTTTTTAAGAATTTAGTTATTGCAGTCGACAGTTCAATGCAGATCAATTGCTTAATTGAGCAGGCGATTGCAGAAACTGAAATCTTGACAACAGCTATGGTCATATGGCTAAATATGTTGATTTAGGTCTTTCAAATGGTGGGTGCTAGTAGGGTACGTAGATGATCTTCAACTTGCGCATCTGTACATTCAAATACAGGCAACGCATGCGTACACATAGACTCTCGCGAACGATAAAGATTGAAGGACTAATATAAATGAATTTGTATATTTTCTTTGCTTTACGCAATTTTCATTCTACAGAGCCCTGTAAACTGGCAATAAAAATTGCACATTGTCGGAAATATTTTCCAGTAACATTATCAGTAATATAGCCAGGCAATGTATGGTCCTATAAGTGTGGCCGAAATATTTTTAGCAACCTGGCCACACGATAGCAACAACACATTGCGATAAAATGTGGCTTGCTTAAGAAAACGTTTAGAGACATATAAAAAATCCAATTTATAAACGTCCTCTCACTTAATGGAGCCGGGATTTATCTTATCACTTTTCTATTTGTATGAGTTCTTACGACACATGTTTTAAAAAAATATTTATCACGATAAGAACTCAATAACTACGCCAATACTCAATTTGGTATGCAGTGCATTGAATTGAAGATGAAGAAATATGTGCTAGGATGTTCGTACATAGTACATCGTCTTTATATATAGTGTATAAACTTTTAATAAAAATTTCTGCAAATGAAAAGCACTTGGTTCCACAAAATATTTATGTAATTTCCTCGTATAGTTGTTATCCAATTACACTGACTATTGTTCTTCCCAAGTGTGAATACTGGTACAAGAAATGGAGTGGGGTACAACAATGGCAATCCTCTTACATTTCATGAAAAGGACAGTCTATCTAAAATATATTTTTTATATATAGTGCTAATAAAGTTGTCTATAGATTGCTGATATCATTCTGGTCATTTGTACATTTCCCTGAAATTGGAAGTTATTTGTGTTTTGATTGATTAGAAACGACAGTCATCAATTCTAGACTGACTTGATTTGAACTCTAACCTAATTGGATAGGTGACATATTGATTCGGTGTAGGATTGTTTGAATATGAAAAATGTTCGTCATAATGACTTATAATTCGTGAAGGGGGTAGTTGTACGTAAACAAAATCGTTCGGCGAACATGCACAGAATAAATAATGTGGCAAATGAAAGACAGACGAAGAAAGAGATATGACAAATTCTAGTCATTAATTTTTTAGTGCCATTCGATGAAGAGGCTAAAAATAAAAAATAAAACTGATTCATTATTTAATCAATGCAATTAAACCGCTCAAAGCAAGCAATCAGTGATTAGATAACTGTAATACTTTTTGCATTGATAAAGCCTGTTCCGGAGGTTGGCGTTATTTTATGGACAAAAACAAATTTTTTTTTTTGTTTAATGGATATCAGGACATACAGGAAGATATTTTTGTGGTGCCTGAAATTTGTTTTGAATAACTTTTAACACAAATCAATTTGTTTTTAATTTTATCTTTATTGATATTTGATTTGAGTTTACACAATTTGTTCTGTCACTTCATGAAAATCATATCTAGTAAATGACCATTATTTGCAGCCACACACAAATCAGCCCTTATTTCGGCATTTTTCATCATTGTTGAAGTGTTTATTATCGTTGCGAATGTTGGCCTTAAGTTGTTCAAGAGACTCTGGTCGATTAGCATAAACCTTGCTTTTTAAATATCCCCACAAGTGGTGCATGTCGCACCATCTTGATGAAACCAGTAATGCTCGATTCCATTTTCGTTCAACTCAGATGCCACATAGTCTATGTATGCAAAATGTTGAGCACGGCGGCGATACGATATTTGGGGATGTTATTCAACATCGTCCCGTACAGCATCAATAGCGTCATTACTTCGACGTAGACCTGCATTAACTTTAGCCCTCTCGGCTGCCACTGAACCACTATCAGGAAGTTTACCACTAAATGTCGGATTGTCCTTGGTATTGGCACTTTTTCTAACGATATTTTTCTCTGTACGCTCGTTGCGCTAACGCAACAGAGGACTGATTTTGAAAATGAAATTGAACAATTCGGTTTTTTCTTTAGGCGATATGACGGCAGCTGTCAGATGGCGATTTGACAGATGCTGTCATGGTTATTCAATAAAGCATTAGGTACCACAAAAAAATCACCCTGTATTACATTTTTGGCGCCAATATTCGAAGGTTATTAGATAGTAATATATCGCGGTGTATTCAAACACCAAAACTACTCTTCAACTGGTACTCACGTAGTAAGACAAGACTTTTAATAAAACATTAATATCTTGTTATACAAATGCACACGTCATTCATCTTCAACACATGGGAACCAGTAAACCGCTGTATCCTACTAATGGGTGTATTCAACTTCTAAGAAATAAAAAAGACGTTTATAACTTGTTCCTCAAGTCGTCTTCATAAAATGCGTAAATTATCCACGAAAATAAATATCTTTTGTGAAAACTGCTGCGACACTGGAAACTTGCCTATCTAGATTCCATAATTTAATAGAACCATCGTGCGTCCATGCCTGAGTTTCAAGTTTTATCTAGCAATTTAAAGCTAGAGGTATCCACAAGTAACACACCATTTGACCTTAAGATACATTTGGACTCAGATCGCGCGGCTCGAAGCTGAGCAGCTGAATGATTTAATTCGCCTCAGTCTTAACAAGTAGATGACGTAAGATTTCCATTACAGATGCTCAACACATTGAGCAGTGTTATAATGGCCATTAAACCTCACCTCGTTATATTCACTAATCTGATTTTTCTTCTTTAACTACATGAAGTTAGGATTGGAGAAGATACTTAGAGGGTCTGTGTTGTGTTTCTAGTTCGGCCCACAAAATTAACATTCCATTGTACTATACAACAATGTTGGATTAGACTTGATACGATCATACTGATTACAGCGAACATTTGCTTACATGCCATGCAGTGCGCTTTTCTCAGTTGTTTATCCAATTTGCTTAAGTAAACGCGAAGGTCAGAGAAATGTCTGTAGATCTACGGAACTGTGGATCTGGCTTATGCTACTTTTCGTGTGTTTGTAAATAAAAAGTTCACTTGAATTTTGTTTCAAGTCGTGAAAGCTCAATACCTACATACAAGTGCTATTGACATGCGCCATCTGTCTGAATTGAAAAATCAAATACTTCGCCATGAAATATGAATGATCACATAGTGGTTGACCTTGTGAAGTCTCACGTTTACCTAGAAGATGGTGACTCATACTTGAATTCTGTCACACCGGCCTAGTACCTGCACTGCATGTAATTATGCAACGAATGAATTCGTCGCACTAGCCGCACTACGCAGATCAGATCAGGTTGAACGCTCTTATGCGGTTAATAGGTATATCAATGACACTCTTTTTGGCAAGCTTTAAATTTTTTTTTAAAAATATCTCGAGTGTATTTCACAGAAGCCGAATTTTCTTTTTCCGCATAGTGTGAAAATGCGAAGGTTTGCGCCAAATTGCTACGTCATTGGGGGGAATTTTTCTGCGATATTTTTACTAATTTTAAAATGTGTTCTCGATAAGTCTTAGAAACAGAAACGATTTTCACTTTCTACTTTCACTTACTTTTTTTTATTTGGCACGTTAGGAGTTTTGGCGGGACATTGAATTGAATGATTGGCTGTGTATAGGTATAGTGTCACTGTATGTGAATTTGCTAAAGAACGCTAACTGCAAAAGCGATCCCAGTTTTGTATTAGTAATTCGATAATCAGGAACAGTCCAGAAATTATAAGCTAGGGATGCAGATCTAATAAAATGAAAAAGTAACGCTTCTTGCGCTTGGATGGGTTACATCCAGAAAAATATTTTGATGAATATCCAAGTCCGTCTTTCAAAACATTTTCTTTCTTTCCTTCATATCCATGACTTCACGAGCCTTTTTTAAAAAAAAATATTTTAGTTTCGCCCGAATTTTGCTTAGGAAGTTGACTGGTGTGTTGACTACAATACTATAGTACTTCCTGATTTGCAGTTTCTCTGATGAAACAGTTTTTGATATCGACACTATGAAACAAACTCTATTCTCCTTTCATCCGGACAAATATTGGTGGGATACACGTTGATGTCACGATTCTCGAAACAACCCAGTTTTAAAAATTGTCTCCCGCTAAAAAGATAAGAAACGCAAAATGAATTACAAAATGTTATTAAATTAAACTTGTAAAGCAGATACTTGTATACGGTAGTAAATGCTTGCAAACTTGATTCTACAGGTTGTTCATACAGATTTTCGTCCATTTAGAACTATTTCAAAACTTTGGAAGTAACGAAATAGAAAACCGCAAAATATGACTGTGAATGTCGGTTCGGTACATGGAAAATTACGCCGAAACACATTTGTCAGCAAGCAACAAGAATATCAAGGGGACAAAGCTGTGTTGTTTCGTGCCCACAAACCATATCCGCATTATTCTTCATTTCATTTGTTGCGTCATGCAGAATAAAGTTGTGGGAGAAGAAAGCAATTAATACTAAGACGGGCATGAGACATAATGACGGGGACTTACAGGCGCGTTTTGCTCGCTTCGGCTTCTGTTCTTTTATGTACGTGTCGTGTACTTAATTAGTAGGCAAGTAAGATCATTTTATTGGATTTACCAACAATAGAGGCGACATTTTATAATTGAAAGTACGAGTAAACAGAAAATAGGAAATCAAATATTAGATGTCTTTGACAGTGACTAATTCGAATTATTCTTTTGTTGCGAATTATTCAACATTTTCCCAATTGTGTGAAATCACTCGATGTACGAATTATCTAATATTTGATCCAATTTTCGAATACTTAGTTTATAACTTCGAATAATAAACCCTTTATAATTTCTCAATTATTATTAAGCGCCAGCATAAACCTGTGAATACCCGGTAACGTTACATACATACTCGTATATATATATATATATACATAGCTCCATTGTAAATTCTAACAAAACAAAAAGATCGTAATTGTTACTTTCCATACTATAAGTTCTGCGATAGAAAGGCCAGTTCTAGGTCGAATAATTGTTTGCTATTGTGCGCATTAATATTATCTCTGTAGTTGCTGAGTAAAAACGAAAGGATGAAGTATAGCTTTTGTTAATTTTTGTAAAACTTATAATAACCTTAAGAGAGCAATGGCCCAAGAATCACCTTTGGATTATTGGATTCTTAAGAAGGAGTTTGTCGGCGTTTTTGCATGAAACCATCGACGTCTTTGTCTGTCGCTGTCCTTGAGATGC
This sequence comes from Neoitamus cyanurus, assembly GCA_947538895.1. Lineage (NCBI taxonomy): Eukaryota > Metazoa > Arthropoda > Insecta > Diptera > Asilidae > Neoitamus > Neoitamus cyanurus. The sequence goes on along the minus strand of OX384541.1, from coordinate 30,228,538 downwards.
AGTTCAATGTTGACTCTTTTATTCGAGACTTTTGAATTAACAACATCATTGAAGTTGCTGAAATTAATGTTTCCGTCCCTCATTTTATATGCTATACGTATAGTCATTAGCGAAGGTCCAAAATTCACGCAGAAAGCTACCGTATCGAAATATATCAAGTGCTTCTGGTTGTATGGGCCAACATACAAACACATTCATTTAGAATTTGTTTTATAAAATGGAGAATTTTTTTGTTTTTTATTTAATTCAAAAAAACTTGATACAAACATTTCACCCACTTCTGTGAATCGAATTTTGTTGAAATATGTATACGTCCGGTGACAATACAATAACATTCTATCTCAATCAAATTTCAACTTCTCCTTCCTCTCTGACCCTTCTATATAAACACCACTGTTATGAAATTATCAAATGACCCTCGGTTTCAAGAAAAACGTCTTTAAAACTCCGCGTAACGCACGAGCCATTAGCAGAACCTCTACGTATGTATATTATAGAGAGCTGTGAATCTCAAATTACGACGAATTTAAACCCGGAAACATATTATTGAATGTACAAAATTTAAAAAAAGAATATTTATTTTCAACCTTTTTACCAAGAATCAAGAATGACCCCTGACTGAGACGTTTGTGCAATTCCTTGCATAGTGTGTAGCTTATCATGTATTTTTTGACAAACAAAAGTTTGCACAATTTGTTCGACCGTCTATGGGGGCCTTAAGGGTTCCGAATATATACCGCAAATTAAATGACTGTAATAAAAAAAATATTTTATCATGTGATATAACTACAAATTAATAATTTTCGGACATTTTCCCTACCTTGCTGCTTGCCAAATTTTATGATTCTTCACGGATTGATTCACGGGAAGCACCCTATAGGTTTTGATTTATTTGCGAGTGTCTAAATATGCGGCATAAATGGCTATATTGATTGCGTTGACTTAGAAGCTTGAATTTTTTACAGTTCTAAGGCACCGTAGAGCTAAGTATTTGATATTAATTTCAACTTGATACCTCCACGCGTTCCAGAGAAAAGGGTCTTGACAGACAGACAGATTGACGGACAACGAAGTGATCCTATTAGGGTTCCTTTTTTCCTTTTGAGGTACGGAACCCTAAAAAAGTTAACAATATATGTAAATGGTACAGGGTGTATCGTATAGCGCATGCCAAAATTAAAGGGGTGATAGATTCGTAGTGGCAGAGGTGGATCAGTATTGGTGGCATTTTTGGAAAGCACACTAATATATGTAGTAGTTGTTTGGTTTGAGTTTTTGATGTCGCTGCGTTAATTAGATCAAAAGATAAAAATAAAAAAATAATATGCAATTCAAGAAAAATTTTGGAAGTCATAACGAAACCTTCTATCTTTGTGTCAATTTCCAACTTTTTACGACTAAGCGGTTAGAAGTTGGAGGGTTGTGACAGATGGGCACATGAGTCAGATTAATAGCTTCCGTTGTCACCTCTTTGATGTACGGAACCTAAAAATGTTAAGTGAGACGAATATGCAAATATTACAAAGTCGTCAGCCGCCCATAGCAGAATTTTTATCATTTTAAATTACATGGAGAACATGTTTTTTTATTTAGCTAAATTGAGAAAAAATTGCTACTTATGTACATTGTAGATATTCATGTTTATGGTATGTTTGAAATTTAATGAAAACAATATATTATTGTACCTAGCTTATTCGAATTGCGACTACTTGGTGTTTTGAAAATTGTTTATAACTTCATTTGACCGACATAAGAATGCCTTGTAACACTTTGGCATGAAATGTTTAAAATGCAACACCAATGCCACAAATTTAGTCATAGTGCTTTTCGTTTTTTCCCATGAACATTGTAGGTATGACGCCTTCAATTCATTCAGTTTTCCCTCAGCGATTGCCTTTTAATTAGCTCTCATTACGTGGTTCCATAGCGTAGGCTCGTCAAGGTGTGCTGCAGTAATTGAACTGAGCCAGCCTGTGTTTATTCTTGAGTCACAAAGCAGGTTTTGTGCGCATATTCCCCCTGACACTTTGCCTTTGCTCGCCGACTAGAATTTGATAAAACAGCAAACAGAGCTGTACGTGTTCAGTAATATCGGAATATTGACTTCAAAGCTAAAAGCATTGGTATGTACTGGCAATCGCTGGCTCTCAATTACGATTCATCGCAGGGTGCACATTAGCACTTTTTCCTCCGCCACTAATGGGCAAACGGAAACTTCAACCATTCTTGATCTGTCTTCCACCTGCAAGACAGTATTTCCTGGGTAAATATTCCATTCCAATTCCGAGAAGGAAAAACATTAAAAGAGCAGAGGAAACCACGAGCCGTGGGCTGCCTTGAACAACCACTCCTTCGGGCTCCAACCGATATTGATTCAGCGTTATCAGCAGATAAGGCAAATTAAGATAAAGGCAGCAGCACTATCTGTGGTGATTACGTTACTATACTCACTACTCGTACTGAAACCAATTGCACTAACATCAGCCATATGCGCGCCTTCCTCGAAATCCACATTTTGGGCTGTGATTTGGCTCAGCAAAATTTCCATGAAATTCATATCTTCAACAATAAAAGTGATCGCCAGATACATATAATCAGCGGTGCTTATCGGGCCGAAAAAAGACGCAAACAAGTCCTCCCATATCTTCGCAGGTCTGACTAAGTGCCGTCCGGGCAGCGTGAAATAAGTCCCCAAAAGCGGCGAATTGAGTCATGTGTTGTGTTATGACCGGTTCGCTCACTTTTAAAATTGATGGGCTTCACAAGTTTATCTTTGCCGACATTGTTCGCATTCGTGTAAACCAGGTGAATAATGAACACTGGCTTAATTAGCCAGCAGCTGGTAATTTGCTATGGGGAAATACCAAAAAGTTGCGATAAGCGTTTTAAGGTGACGAAAGAAGTTAAATGGGGTGCACGAATTTCTTTACTCTTAATCATAAAGATGGCAATGCCGAACCTTCTTATTTGTAAATTTTAGGGAGTTGCTGACAAAACAACTGACCCAACTTCGTTATTAACAGGTGGCGGGTAAACAAATGTTGTGCAGCGTTCAACGAACAAGAATTTGAAACGAACTAACTATATAAAGATTTGCATAATTACACAACGTTTGAACGATTTGTTATCGAAACCAAAATTCTTAAACTAACAATTAGACGAACCAAAATAAGTTGCTCAGAAATTTGGTATGACGCATCATACATATGTAACTCATGTTTTTTCACAAGATAATTAAAAGTTCTTTTCGAAATAGCTAGAAATGGCGACGTACAAGTAGCTTCCAATTTTGCTTCCAATTTTTTAAATCTTTCAAAACTTTTGGTTTTTAGGTATGCAATACTTTTCCGCCTAAAGTCAAAATGTTTACAAGTTGTACAAACACACAGTTTTTGTTGTTGCCTCTTTTTTCATTGTCTAGAGGTGGGAGAGTATCGAAATCAGTCGACCTCCCGAAGTCGTATTATTGGCAATATCAATACTTTCTTCACTTCTACATGGTCGCTCAAAAGTAAATAGAGTAATATAATTAACATTAATTCTTGTATCTGAAACCACAGTTGTTTGGATTTTTTGACCTAAGTCTAATGTTTTGATTGTCTGGTAAGGTTGATTTGCCGTGGATTAGTTCTTTTAAGCTTAAGTGTGTACAAATTTATATTTACCAGCAGAGCCCCTAAAAGAATTACAATCACCATACTGGGTCCGTCATCTTAAATTCTCATATTTTGAAGGCCGACTCGATATCTGTAAATCTTTTAAAATTCCTTCGTAAAATTGAAACATTTTGGTAGCCATCTTAAGTTACTAAGATAACATGGTTTAAATTGACAAGTTTAAAATGAAAATACGAAATTACTAAATCCTTTTAGGGGGGACACCACTGTGAAGGGTTGAAAAAAGGGTTTTTTCCCAATTTGTTGTTGGTAACTAGATTATTTATTTAGGATTTTGGGAAAAGATATGTTATTAAGCATACATAGAACTTATATTATACAAATTTTTATTGAAAAAAATAATAAGTTATAATATCAGAAAAGAAAGATTGTTGCCCAACCGCCCGATCGCTTTCTCGAGAATGGTTTGTCTGGAAAAAAAATCCGAACTTTTTAATCTATATAACTGTAGTTTTCGTTAGTCGTAGACAGTTTTTTTTTTAATTTTTCACAAAATGGCGAGCGTTCAAACCAAAAACCCCTTCTGGTATGACTTTTACTTTACTTCCGGCCCATAAGACGGACCTTCTCCATCATCGGCGTTCTCAGTGGCGCTTTTTTTTCAATTTTTTGTGGCCATTGTCGTTAGATAGCTGCGCTCCCTACGCCCAGGTAAACGGCTATAACTTCGGCATTTATTCGATTTGTGAATTGAAATTTTTTCCCAAAGAGTTCAAAATATGTACATAGTGGTGTCCCCCCAGGAGCACTTCAGCTCTTCTTAGAAATTTAATTGTTTGAGTACTCCATTTTGGATCTGCTATCTTGAATTTGACAATATATTTTAAATCAGTGATCCTAAAGTACTCTATGTGATAACTTCTGTTGGAATTTCTAAAATTGGGCACCGTATTTTAAAGCAGTGAGCTTAAAAAATCCCATGTACCAATTTTTGTGAAAATCTTAGGAAATTTAATATTTTGAGTGCGCCACCTTGGAAGCACTAAATAAATTATAGACCTGCCTCGAAACATTATCTGCTCATTGATGAAAACCCAATTGTAATCGGGTGAGGGGTTCAGAATTTTTAGCGAACAGAAAATAAAATTTTTCTAATTTATAAATGAATAGATTAGTATAGAAATAGTATATAAGTCTACTGAGAAGGCATGAGCTTTACAATGGTGAATCAGTTATCCAAACCGCTTAATCAGTTTTCGAGATTGCTTTAAAAGTAAAAAATAAAGTATGATTTACCTACTATGTCATAAGGAAGGAGAGCAAATTAGTGCGAAAGTATATTAATGTAGACTTATAGCCTTAGTCCACCGGGGGATTTATAATCGTGGTAATGGAGAAATAATTATCCAAATCGGATTAGAGTGCCTCTTACATATGTATAAATAAACACACTCTCTAAATATTAGTATAGATTGCTCCATTTTAAAGCTTTTATTTGTAAACAAAATGCATCTGCGGTTTTTGCTTGCACAAGTTGTATTTATGAAGACGCCCAAAACTTTGCCTTCGACGCGATTATCACTGAAATACCAAAACCTTTATGCGCTTCATTTATTCAAAGTTCTGATCGCCGCGACTGTATATATATATAAAATGGAAATATGACACGCTTGTTACTGATGTATGTTCTTTATGTTATGTTTGATAATGTTCATTCTAATGATCAAGTCAAGCATTTATTGATCGAATTACAACATTTGTATATTAAAGATCAAGTTGTTGGATATTGCGTTTCCGGCGTTTTCTTTTGAAAATTAATGAAACGTAATGAAAACACAAGAAGTAGTTAAAAAAAATATTATCAGCCCAATTAGTCCGACGGGAATCAAATCCGTGCAGAACGTTTGAAGCAGCCTTTAACGTTTACAAAATTTATCAGAATCAGATGCAAGCCCCTTAAAAAAAATAAATAAATTGTCTGGTTAAACTAAATTTTGAAGTGGATTCTAGTTTTTAATTATTAATGTTCTTTGGATTATAAAAATTTTGTCTTTTAATAATTATTTCAGCCAGTCTGCTTCGATCTATCTCTTTCTTTTGGTTTTATTCTTCAAAAATAAACTAGGATTCCAAATTTGCTGCACTTCCTCTGCATAAGTTCAATAAGTTCGATTGAACATGATTTTTGGCCCGAAAAACTAATTGACTAGTCGCTAAAATTTAGGATCAATTATGGGTTTGAAACCGAATGAGACGCGAGTTATCATACACTTATTGAGTTATTATATATATACACATATATAAGGAAATTGGTCTACAAATTTTTAAATAGATAATAAAACTTGTTTTGTCTGTTTTGTTTCACCCTAGGGAATAACGTAACGACCATGCGTTAGTGTGCTCTACTAGTATTCCATAAGCAACTTTCCATTTCCTTAATACATCGAACGGAATCACTTAATTTATTTCAATTACGCTTAATTGACTCGGCCATTCTTTGGAACTTTTATCGATTCATGGAAAAGAAAGTATTTAATGTTATCCAAGGCCGATGTCACACAATTAATTTATTTCTCAAGACGCTAGAGTGATTAGCGTCAATACAGTCAGTGTCAGTGCTGTGGGGTTAGATAGAAGTTATGATAAAATTCTAAGGAGGACATAACTTTGCCGTCCGTTATCGGTGCTCCAATTATAAATGCTTTCTGTAAATTGACTCTAGTTACCCGTGCGGCACTTAATTTGTATGATTATTAAGTGCTTCTACTTTCATGTATGCGTATATAATTAAATTGAAGCCTTTTACTTGCAGCTTTAATGACAGTGGCGCTGATAACTCTTTGAAAAGTCGGCACGATAACCATGTGTTAGTAACGACCATTTTATCATGGCATTATCGTTATTCTAGCTATTTGCATAACATTTCAGCGAGTGTCTTCTCTGATTAATTCATATTAATTGTGTGCGTAGTTATTATGGTGGACGAACCTTTATTGCCATCACACAAATAACATTAACACTCAATTAACGCATGTCTTTTGACCCTCGTCGTTGCCACACCAGATTAAAAAGGTGAATCTTGTCGATTCTTTGTGACTAATTTCAGTTTTTGTTGTTTAAATTATAGCTTTAATCAAGCTGCAGTGTATTCTAGTAAAGTAATGACACAATAATATTATAAACTACAAATTTAACGGAAAACTGTAATAAACATTTTAACTTTACAACAATTCCAAAAATACCGTGCCCTTGAACTGTAATCGGCTCTTACTTTCTTTTATTTTATCTCCTATTTTGCACAATCTTTTACTAATTTCCACCATTAAGCTTTTAAGAAAATTATCAAAAAAGAAACCACTTTAGGTCATAGATATGTACATATTTTTAAATCATTTGATATTTTGAACATTTCGGCTTGGGTATTGATAACGCTATTTTAGTCATCGACGATAAGACTATCAAAGCTACGGACTTGTACTGTAATCTCCTGAGGGGTTGGAAACTTCTTTGATATATTCAAGTACCTTATTCAGTAAGCAAGTTAATTAAAAAGACCTTTAAAAAACCGGAAAGGCATAATGATTTCAGTAAATATGAGGGAAAAGGTTTTACACGTTTCCATAGTAATTGAGAAAGACTAATTTCTTTGTACCATAAGTATTTTCGGAACAAAGAATTTCACCACGGGATTTTTCGAAACAATCTCTTTGTTAAATATGTTGGCTGTTTGTAAGTTCGTCAATAAAAATATATTGTATATATAATGTTGTGCACAAAAGTATTGAGATTTTTATCAGTAAATATAAGCAGATGGTTCTTGAATTTTAGTAGTAACTTCAAAGAGAAGTAGAGAAAAACATAAAAATAACTAATGTAAGTAAGTAAATGGAATAGGAAAAAAATGTCTATGTCGTTATATATTCAGTTAAATTTCTGGCGGCTAACATGCGCTTCCACATTGTCACATGCGCTTCCACATTGTCACATGCCTAGAGCACTTTTTACAAAAAATTTCACTTTCGGTACTTTCATGATATTTTTATAGGACAAGAATGATGTCCAATTGGGAATTATTCGGGGGATTAAACTTGTCGAATACTAGTAGTGTATATAATACATATGACTATTATTGTTTTCATCTTCGTCGTTATTGTATTCCTCTTTTTATCTGTTCGTGAAATATTGAAGTTGTCAACGAAATCTTCATCAATCAATTCACCCGTTCGACGTTTTCATCAACGTCAGCAAAATCATCGAATGTAAGATTTATAACATTGTCCACGACGTTTGCTTCTCTGATCAATTAGACCAATGAAATGTCATCTAATCGTCAAAATAAATTTATATTTTTGTTGCGTTTCTATATCGTTTATTTTGAGAATTACATCAGTGGCAACATGGTTACAAAAACAGACCAATCAGCAGAACACTCGACACACGCCTCAGTGTGACTTTTCTTTTCCGCAATTCGTTATATCCGGCCTGTCCCTGAGTTCAGCCGACGACGTTATACACGACTACAAAAGCGTATAATGGAGAGCTTTTTTAAGTGTGTGTCAACGTGAAGAACAAAGTCGTTTCGAGAAAACACGATTGAACACATGCTCTTTCTAAAAATGATATAATTTTATCGCCTCTGAAGATTTTAATGTAATTTTTAGTTTCGATATTCTTGAAACTATACTTATACTTTAAGAAGGTGCAAACAAACGATTTGTTTCCAACTCCTCACAGTAGTGTTCCTTCTTAAATATTTCTTAAATCTGAATAATGTATTCAGTTAAAAAACAGTTCAAATTTCAATATAGACTTTTTGTTGTGAAAGAATTATTTGAAATCATGGAACATGTTGCCACTACTAAATAATAAAAATTACAATAAATCACAGGAATTTATTTGACAATGTGTTTAGTAGTCTCAACTCCTAATTGACAAAATCATTCTAATAACATTCACACGCAGTTTAAAATTGATTTCTTCAGCAATGCTACAACTCACTTAACATACTCATACAGTTTGATACGGAACACACAGTGCGTGATGCCCGAATCGGGTTTTATTTTATAAAAAAATATTTTAGATATTCAAATGATTTTCTTGATTGATTTGTTTTTTAAATAATGCCTTTATAATAGTTTCCCACTTGTCTTATATAGCAGTTTTTTAAAGTGCAACCGCTACAGTATTTTTAATTTAATCTAGGATGTACTATAGTAGTTTTATGATTCTAAAACGACACAAAAATCATAGTATAGACAATTCTTTTCATTGGTATATATTTGAATTGGCATAAATTCGCCAACAACTAGAATTCATCTATAGCAGCCATCGATGCTCGATGGATCGTCCATTAAGTTGGCTTTAAATTCAAAAATTGCGTACATACAAATCTATCAAAAAGAGCTTCAAAAGAGTTTTGTGAATATGAAAAGAACCTTTTTAGTTGAAATTAATTGTACCATTTTTCATTCTTCATTAGAGTCAATTATTGTATTCGTAAAATATAAGTTGAACTTCAGGGTTTGTAATGCTACGAGATCTTTCCCATGATGCCATTTTATAATAGTGCATGCGATCAGTATGAGTACTATTTTGAGATTTTACAGCCACAGACGTGTATTACTTTCAATCGAAAACAAACAACAACAAAATTCTGCCAACTATCAGAGCTACTTGATATGTTTGTAAGGCTGCCTGTTAGTGTGAAAACCGATGAAAATGTCATGTCTGCAAAACTTACCATCTGGTACATTAAAGTTTTATAGATCCCGACTATAAATGGATTTATAAAATTTATTTTTGTGCTGTTAGAAATTATCAAAATTATTGGGAATGAGCTTCGCTAGGTTTGTTTATAACTACTTATAATATCTGTTCTTATCAAATAACGTGATTCTTCAAATAATGCTATCTGCGATTGCTTATCAGAGAACGCAGATAAAATTAAATCTTTGTGTGTAACATTCCATTGAAATAGATAATGATTCTAACTAAATGATTAACTAAAATTAATCAAAAATGATTGTGTTTTTTTTTTTGGTTTTCAATAAAACACGACCTCTAGTTCATTGACAAAATAATCTTTATACGAAGATAATAAAAAAAAACAAATTTTCGTAATTTTTTTTACCAAGAAAGAGGGAGCATTGTAAAAAAACGTTATTTGTCGACTCTTATCAACCATTTGCTCGTATTATTCTCTCATACATTTCACTCATGCGGTACCTACACATTTTTTTTTACAGCAGTGTGCAGTAAATACAATTTTTATTCAGCTACAGAGACTGAAAAGTTTTTCAATGTGCTTGGAATTTGTTTAGCTGACTTAATTTATTTATTCAGCAGATGCTGACGGTGAGATGAGTCAATTGCTATTTTTATAGCAACAGTAAAAGTTCCTCATCACACTTACGTTAAAGCTGCAAATAACATGTCTAGTTTGCATTAACTTGTTCACGCGAATTCGATTTTTGTTTGTTTCAATTTTTCGATATTTCGAATACGGATTTTTTGATTGGAAACATATTTGTTAAAAATTCGCTGCTAGATATCAACAGCTCTTGATCTACATATTAAAGAAAAATAAGACAAATAATTTTTATTTTTCAAAATATGTAGTTTTTAAGATACATGTTTATATAATAAATACACATTTGGAACTTCCAATTTATCAATTGTAGGTACCAGATGTGTTAAATTTGGTCAATTTTGAAATGTAAAAGTAATTAATAGCAGAATTGGCCTAATTCGATGGGCTCTGTGATGTGCGAGATGGTGCTATGTTGTTGAGGCAATTTGTTTTATCTGTTTTGGCATACTTAATTAATTTGTCCGAATTCCTCGTTTAAAACTTACACCACGTCGCCCTTTTCTGCAATAATCAAAGCAAAACCTAAATTTAATCGAATTTCTCACTTTTAAATTTGTTTCCCATTAAACCTAATGAATTGAATTTTAATCAGATCACTGTGAAATGAAATTCAAAAAAATTGATCTACGCACATATATGCACACATCAGGCAGGGTTTCCAACCTTCGTGCTTTTCGTATGTATATTTTATGGATAAGGGGAGAGTAGTTCAACTCAAAACACTTACATATGAAAAATTATGTCGCTTAAATAATTTGTGCGGATTCTGCGGTATTGCAAAATGGACGTATTGTAATTTCCGATTGCATCGCGGTACTCGTACAACAGAATCTTTATGATTATTTGCTATTTTGCATCGTTGCATTTCTTGTTTCAGTTCTGCAGTCGTATTCGGTTCTTCTCGTAGACGTTTTGAAACGAGCCCATAGAAATAAGGAAGAGGAATTCAATCGCAAGATTTTGACATTTTCGGTTTATTGCTGCGTCAAGCGCTTGCTGACAATATTCAGACTCTTCGCCTTCAAACTACAAGCCACACTATATCATTTTCATTTTCGTAAATCTAGCTTGGATTTTTTAACTCCTAAATTTGGCAGTTTTGTTTGTTCACGTATCCACAGAGGTGAAATTGCGAATAATGGATTTTTTTGAAATACCGACGCGTCCACCCGACGAATTCACGAGGCTTTATTTATTGTTATTTGGATCTTGTGAAAATGTGTACATGTGTAAATTTAAATCGTTTTTAATAGTGGGATACAAAATGCCCAATTGCTGCGATCGACGACGAACCAATATGCATAATCTGGCGGCCACACTTTCCCGAACCATAGCAATATTTTCGTCTTAGCGACCTATTTGAGTTCGCTGAAGTATTTTGATGTTAACTATTGACTCTATTTGTTCGAATTTTTTAACCAGATTCTAAATTGTGCAAACTAACAAGGTGGACTTTGTATTTATATACACGTAAAGCCTGAAATGCATTTTTCCTTGAACGGAGATTGCCATATTAGCGTGCGATAGTTTTAACATGTTGTTCTGTGGTGTATTGCTCCTTGATTACTTTTGTATACAATCGTTCTAAGGGCTTTAGGTTTGAACAGTATTCATCACTGATATATGAAATTTAGAATGGAATTCAAACTCTATTTTACCTTAGGTCGCCATGCAAAGAGCAGTAAGCATGCGTTGTTTACACTTCAAACTGGCTTGATTTCCTAGCGTAGCAAGCCTAGCAATTAAAAAAATTAGTGATTTTGGAATCGCTGTATCTCCTTGAAAGCTTGTTCTTTCAAATATTGTTAGCTGTCCTGTTTAAGGACGAGTCCCGCTTCTGCCTCTATGATGGGAATGGTTTTACGAAGCCGGGCAGGTTACTGCGCATTTCTAGGTTTAACGATTTCGACTATTGATATCTTAAAATTATACATTCAGACACACTCTCCTGACTGGGACGAGTATTTTGGCACCTCACTAGTTCAAACATAATCCGTAATTTTGGAGTTTGTGTTTACAAACGAACGAACATATGTACAGCCCGACTACTTGTGTGTAGATTTTTCATTTAATCTTATAGCTGGCGGTGGTTTTCCGGGCCAACATAATTTTTGTGGGGAGTGTATTGCAAACATTTAAATAAGGAGAAAATATGCTTTCTAAAAATGACTACAAGTTTTGGAGTTTTTCGAAATACATACATATATAATTTTTTTATTTATATATTTATTTTTCCATTTTCCTTTCAGTTGGTGGGCATTGCAATTATCGCCTTGGGAGCGGTTTATCTAACAAATGTTAAATCATTTTCGGACTTTGTGGACACGCTTAAAGCGGTCAATTTACCGATTGCTGTCATAATCCTCGGATGTCTGATATGTATAATTGCTTTCTTCGGCTGCTGCGGTGCCATCAGGGAATCTCATTGTATGACGATAACGGTAAGGACACCAAAGACTTCGTATAATAATTCGGTTAATAACACTTAATTCGATTTCAGTACTCAGTATTCCTCTTTGTTTTGCTCGTACTGCAAATTGTAGCCGTGGTCATGCTTTTCTTGAGCAAGGACGTAATTGTCCAAGAAATTGAAAAGGGGGTTGAGAAAATCTTTGAGAAGGCCCAAACCGATCCTAAGTCGATGGACTTAATTCAACAAAGCGTAAGAACTTCTCGTACTATGGAGTTGCAAACATTTTCCCTTTACCTTTTATTTTTTGCAGTTCCAATGCTGTGGAGTTAACTCACCCGCCGACTACGTATTCCGACAAATCCCACCAAGTTGCTGCCCATCCCAACAATGCAACAATAATTACTATCAGACCGGATGCAGGGACGCTGTCGGCAAAAATGTCAATAAAGTCATGAGTGTCCTTGTCTGGGTTGGCGTTGGAGTTTTTGCAATTGAGGTAAGAGGAAGTCAGTAGTGCGACTAATGAGTTGTTTGTAACCATATTTCTCTCCACAGCTTGTCGGCTTCATCTTCGCGTGCTGTCTGGCGACCCACATTCGAAACCACAAACGAAGATCCACCTACTAAAGCACAAATACCCACACAATACAAATTAATTATTTTCGAACATTCTACAAAGTATCTGTTGACTATTTTAAGCTGAGACCTTTCTGTTTATACATTCAGCCGTAACTGTGTCCGTGTTGATAACATCACAGCTACTTATAACGGGTTTTCTTGTTGTAACAAAACTTTGCTGTTTTCGAAGTCTGTTCGTTATCATCGTTGAAACAAAAACCGTCTAAAAGAAGCATAAAATATTTTTGTATTACGCCACTTGTGTATATTACAAGAAGAGACATTTTGTATGTGAGGTTTTCTTCCACTAAAATTCGTTAAATATACTTACCTCTTTATAGCTGTTCACACAGTTGGATTCTACTTTTAAGTCTTTTCATGTTTTGTAATATAAGATACGAAAAATAAAATTAAAAAGCTTCCAATGTGTTCTTTATATTCCCATCTCAATCAACAAAATTACTAATCTGCACTTACAACGCTTCGCATTATTAGTTTTTAGTTAAATGCTGTAAGCGGAAAGGCTAACTACAAATTAAAACTCTGAGAACACAAGTGCACACGTGTGTTCCCAAGCAAGGTCAACTGGTGACTGGTGACTGGTTTTATTAAGAATATTATTTCCAAAGTTGTTATCATATTTCTGGCAATTTATTCGCACAAAAGTATTAGTAGAAAAAAGTTTTCTTTGGACACAATTTTGATTGCTTATAAAAAGCAAATCGTAGTTTTCGCTGACGCCTGACATCATACATACTTAAAACTCCAAGGCTGTATCGAAACCGGAAATAAAACAGTCCGTCTACATACTTGAGATTTTGGCTACACAATGTGCAACTATGTACACTTGAAGAACAAAGAAAGCCAATGTTTTTTCTTAATATTTTCAGGCAATTGTTAAACATTTCAAGGTTGTTGTTTGAGTATTTCCTTCGGCCAAAAGTAATTGTCCACTATTTTCTTTATCAAAGCTTCAAAAAACTTCAAAGCCATTAATTCGCAAAAGAATTTGTTTTACCTTCTTCGGATATCTTCAGTTGTTCGTCGGTAGTTTGCCATTATAAAACGCCAAGACCTTTAGTCTTTCGTACAATAAGAAAAATATTAAAGTTATTGCCGCAAATAAAAATGCCTCTCCGGTCAAAATGTGTTGTGCATTTTTTTTTCGAACTTCTGAACTTGCGTCTCTCTGAGCTTACGGACGATATAATCCTATGCGCCAAACTGATGCAAACTTAGGACAGCTTATGTGCTAACTTCGAAAGATAATTTTTTACATGACCTGCGCACGCAAAAGAGGGTGATGGGTATTATTATGGAAGCCGATCAATATTTTGCGATTCGACTAGCAACGATACATTTTCAAAGCTGAGATACTGAGATGACTCGATTCGACTTCTATAATAGGACTCCATATTTTTGACAGACAGACTGGTGATTTAAGTCACCGAGTGGCTTTTATTTTTGGATACAACTCTTATTGAGGCAATTTAAAATAAATTTCTTCTCCAGGCTTTTATTTTCGGACTCCAAAAATATGTTTTTTATAAAACAGGCCAAAAATAAGGGCCCATCTTTGACTTAAATACAAAGCTTGGTCTAATAACTCTTCTGTTAAGAGTTAAGACTTTTATTATATATCGTGTAACATTTCGGTCCCTAAAATTCAGTATGGTGAGTAGAGAGGAAAATTAAAAATTCAACTAATATAAAAGTACTACATCTTACAATAAGTGAAATAGTAATTCAAAATAAGATACAAGGAAAGCAAAAATGACAAAAAGAGAAGAAAAGAAAGAAAAAAAAATATTAAGAAAACTTCAAACTGTGCATAAGTTGGTGATATATTTAATTTATGTTAATTCAGATGAAATGCCGATATAAAATGATCAGTGAAATGTCGGCTACTGAATATGTAAAGGCAACTGATTCCCCAGACAAGCACACACTAGGCAAAGAACAAGCGCTCACCAATTGCCGATTTTCAAGAATTTTTTTTTGTGGGAAAAAAAAGACATATTCCAAATTTTTTTTTTGTTTTGTTTGTTGTTTATTAAAGATACATAAAAAAAAAATTTAATTTTTCACGCCCCATGGTAGCGCTGGGGAAGCTCCCGCGTCAGGTGCTGCTGCCTCTGCAGTGATCCGCGGCCTGCAGCAGAACTGTCTTCAAAGTCGATCTGAAAAAAAATACCGAGTGTTTTCGCTCATAATATGATATTTTGAAGAGAAGTACATAGGGATTTGAAAAAATATTGATTTTTAAAAAATTGGCACGCTTTTGAAATTTAAGGTCGATTTTCGAGCAAAATTTCTCGTAGAAAAAAGGCTATAACTTTTGTTTTTATGAAGATATCGAAAAAATCCTATGTATTTCTATAGATAATCTAGTTTTATTGATGCAGTCCAAATTTGAAGTTGATCGGATAAAAATTGCTCGAGTTATGCTGCAGGCCGCACTCAAAGAAGTGGTTTTGAGAAAAACGCGTTCAAAGTTTGAAGTTTGTTAATTTATGTGTGGATCCCGAGCTGCACCGCTCCACAAAATATTTTATATCTCCGGAAATAATTATTTTTACGACCTGGGACCAACGGCATTCTATTCTTAAATGTATTTTAGACTTTTCTAGATGGTTTTCAAAAAATCGAGTTTTTGAAGCCGTCACAGTGCACAGTGGGGCCAAATCTCAAAAAGCTGGCCAAAACTAAAGAATTCAAGTTATCGATCTGAAATCTCTCACTCGGGGGTTTTTGGGGGCGCTGATTACGAATCTGATATCGGATTTGTAAAAATCAAAATGGCGGACCGGAAGTGACGTAATGTTTTACGAAAAACTTGAGTTAGCGCTCTGAAACTCGGTATAATATAGTTTTCGGGGGCGCTGATTACGAATATGATATCAGATTCATAAAATTCAAAATGGCGGACCGGAAGTGACATAATGTTTTACGAAAAACTTGAGTTAGCGCTCTGAAACTCGGTTTTATATGGTTTGCGGGGTCGCTGATTACGAATCTGAAATGAGATTTATGAAATTCAAAATGGCGGACCGGAAGTGAAGTAATGTTTTACGAAATAATTGAGTTAGCGCTTTGAAACTCGGTATTGTATGGTTTCCGGGGGCGCTGATTACGAATCTGATATCGGATTAATAAAATTAAAAATTGCAAAAATTTAAGTCACTTCCGGTTCGCCATTTTGAATTTTTATGTATCTCATATCAGATTCGTAATCAGCAACCCCGCAAACAATATTAAACCGAGTTTCAGAACGCTAACTCAATTTTTTCGTAAAATATTACGTCACTTCCGGTCCGCCATTTTGAATTTTGTAAATCCGATATCAGATTCGAAATCAGTGCCCCTGAGAACCATATAATACCGACTTTTGAAACGATTTATCACTTTTTCGATTTTTGGCCAGCGAAACAGGTTATGCATACATTTGTTTCGAAAAAAATCGATTAAATCGAAAGGCAGTGATATGCCGCGCTTTTTTTTCTTAATTTTATTTCTTATTTATCTAATTTATCACCTCCAATCGTTTCAGAGCGGTACTCGGTGGAACTTTTTTTATATTTCCATTGTAACATGGCATCTTACATAGTTTTAGAGTTGTAAAATGTAAAAAACTCTATCTCTCTCTAAAATTAGTGTTTAATAATACAGTAACTAAATTAATTTTATAATATTCTACTAATCTTTAACTGACGATTCCATTTTGTTTTATTAAAATCTGTCAAATTTTGAATATTTTGTGCCTTCTTGAAAACGAGAACTTTTTCTCTCTTCAAAACACACAATCACTGCTACCCTTGGATGCCACTTTCACGCTGGCATTCTACGGGTGAGCGTCCAGTTGGGGTCCTATTATCGCTTGATTCTATAGCACTGGGAAGTACTTTAGCCAATTTGAGATTAAAAAATCCCAATTTGAAAACTTTTTTTTTTAGGTTTTGGCCAGCTTTTTGAGATTTGGCCCCATAGTGCAGTGGTGTTGTCCCTTGGGGGTATTCTAGTCTGGGAGTACAAATTTTAGGTGTTTTTTAAAATTCGATAAAAACAAACTAAAAATATTTTTAGTGGCCATTTTCTTAATAGATATTTATTAATATGTTAGCAATAACAAAAAATATTTAAAAAAACAATTGTGAAAATTGAAAAAATTAGATTCTGGTAAAGTTGGGGGGGTGAAAAATAAGTGTGCGTCCTCGTTGACATGACTCCAACCCGTCTGATGATCTTAAAAAAAAAAAATCCTTAATCAGTAAGAATGTCGTTATCGTCTGAATTATTTTCACAAAATGGCGGCTGTTTGAAAAAAAAATTGATTTTTTGCCCTTTTTTTCAAAGTTTTCTAAAATAGTATTATATTATAAAAAACAAAATTTTTGCATAATTCTAGTTCCAACGATAGAAGGATATATAAAGAAGTTCCACACCAAATTCCAACTTAATCGGTTTATTACAACTTGAGAAATCATGTCAGACGTGTTGGAAAAAGTAGTTTCGAGAAAAACGCGTTTAAAGATTTGAGCAAAGTTGTAGGGAGTTTGTACTTACTTTTCATGCTCCATACATTGGGCCTACACGTGCTCTACGATAGCTCAGAGCAAACTGATCTGCACTGCCCACGTGTATATAAAAGACTTTCTGTAGGATGATTCATCCTCAGGTAGCCAGGGAACGTCTACCGCCTATTGTTCGATTCACTGTGGCAGGTCCCGTTTACTCGCTGTGTCACTAAAATAGCTATAACTCTGTAAATATTTTAAATTTTAAAAATTCCTTTGGAGGATATATTATATTTTTGAAGGTCTGATCTTTAAAAAAAAATCGATTTGTTCAAAATTCTAGACTAGAATACTCCCTTAATGATTATAAAAATTTCAATCTGCTGTGTAGACAGTATGGCTGTTGAGTGTAAACTAATCGATACAACTGTTTAAGGCAACGTTGAAGCAGGTACGTACCAAGTGGAAATCTAAAAAGTGAGCTTGTTAGTATACTGTGACAAATGGCTAAGTTTAGTCAGTTTATGGACAAAATCATCATCATCATTAAATCATCCATGAACACCACGACGGTTCTCTCATGCACGCAGTATCAAGGGATGGGAAAGCAAAACTTTCAAAGGTGACATGGGCATGATTAGGGCTTTACCAGCCTCTTACGAAGGTCTACGGTAAGAATCTCGGATATAACCCAAAGTTGTCGCTATAGACCGCTATAAGTTGCCTAGACAAATTAAATCTTTAAAAAGGGATAGAAATAGCAATTGTTAAATATTATATTACGCCATGGTTGGTGTAGCAGAATGATGAGCGAGAAGTTATCCCGATCGTACTTAAAGTGATAGCTCGATAAGTTCAGGGGATGTATTACAACTCATTCATTAAATCGACACAACGTCTTTGTTTATTTTTACGAAATTAACATCATTAGTTAGCAATTCGGCTATTTCGATCGAGTCGACAACAAAGTATTGCCTTACCTTAATTTAGTTGCCATTCGAATTATCAAATTGAAAAATTTGGGACACAAAAATAAAGATAATCACAGAAGAGGTTATTCATATCATAAATATATAAAAACAAATCAATTCTATTCGAATGGACTTTCTTCTTGACTTTTATAGTGGAAATAGCGAAAAGCACGTCTTAAAATTGAGTTAATGAGTCTCAGTACAGCACCCTCATTTTCCTCTTCTGTGGGTACAATTATTTCATTATTTCATATTTGTGGATATCCACAAGCTTTTTTTCTGCTTATACCTTCAACAGCGTCATTAAGAGACAATAAATGAATAACAGCCTCTTCGATGGAATTGAATGTAACATTCTAACATCCTTCGCCCGTGACGGTCCACATACTTCACTGAAATTTTGTAATCCGGCCAAAACAAGTGTTTCGCAAGTTTCGCAATCACTTTTAAATTCTTAAACGTCCCTCATAGGTGGTCCGTTTGAATTTAATTCTGTCGAATACCAAAATGTCGATAACGATTCAAATTGTGATCTAATCAAAGTCCCAATCATGGACCCAGATCCATTTATTAATTTTCCCATAACGTGGTTATTTCATCCATGAAAATCCTTGAGGGTAAATACCATAGGTGGGCACAGTTAATCCAAAAGTTAACTTCGTTAATCGTTAATTCGTTAGATAAAAAGTTAACTTCGATAATAGGTAGAGCGTTCGAAAATTTAACGCAAGTTAAAGTTAACCGTTAAAAGTTAATCATTTAAAACTTATACTGCTTTTGGGCTCAGAGAAATAGGTAAATAAAACAAAAACAAATAGAAAGAAGAATTAAACACACATTTATTTATGTCGATAATAAAGTAGGTAGGAATAAGGCTATTATTCATCGTTATTTTGCATTAGGAACATACGAGCGTGGCATGGCGCGTAACTCAAACAAACAAAATGACGACAGCATGTCAACAAACGACTAATGTAACGGACTAAAGTTAACGGAAGTCAACAAGAGCATTTTTAACATTTTTTGAAGTTAACTTAAAAGTTAATCCGTTCAGCAGGTTGTTAACTTCGTTAATTAATGATTAACGGATTAACGAGTTAATGCCCACCTTTGGTAAATACAATGCAGGACCCATATTTGTGAATTCGATTCTATGACAGTCTAAGTCGATGTCGACACAAAACGAGGTTTAAAAGTTGGAGTGAATGCTTATATGCGTCCTCCGATGAAAGTTTTATTAATTAAATTCAGAACCATAATAAACGAGAAGCCATTTGCCATAATTATAGTAATGTGCAGCATTTGATGCGATCGTTTCACAAATACACATCTTGGAATAAAAAATCGAATCGACTTCCGAAATACGAGTCCAGAACGGGCCGTACCAAGCAATATAAATGAGAAACAAATTTGTAACCGAGGCAGCTTTTCACGCGTAAAAGCGTGACTTAAATTCTCATTTGTATCGTAGTCTACGGCCCCAGGGTCCTTATATTAGAAATGTCTCCGCAGCTCCCTATGTGAATGAAAGAGAAAGTATACGCATAAGCCAGAATTAAAACAACACGAACGGCGTGTCCCACCTTAACCTTGTTACAATTAGTTTTACATGAGGACAAGCATTTGCCAACCCTTTAATGACTGAAGTAGTTCAAGGCACCTACCCAAACAACGACAAATTAAACTGCAAATAAGCACGCAAAAACATTGTAAAAGCGTAGCATTTTCCTAAAAAAAAAACGAGATCGTTTATCACGCTGTAACTAGTCGTCCTTAGTACCACTCTGATGACTTAATGCTTAAAGAAGCATTGCTCCAAAAACATGCAAAAGCTGTTGCTGCTCGTATGACACCTGGACGCTAATTAAACGCCTCTGCAGGGCGTGAACACACGTATTGTTCCTCTTGACATCGCTGGCACTTTTATTATCCTTATGGGGGCACTTGGAGCTGTCGACCTGCTTTTGGGCGCTTTTGGACATCACTCTAGGGGTGAACGCTCGCTTGATACGTCATCGGGAAAGTGGGACAGGAAGGATTGGCTAAAGATAGAGCTATCAGGGAAAGAGCTTCTTAATCAATAAATAATTGAATGAGAGACCGAGCATGGATTTATCGTGTTTTATTTCATTTATTTCTCTAGAAAAATTATACCATTTCTATTAAACGTTTGTACTGGCTATAGTAAAAAAATACATAAATAAATTTGCAGGACTTATCGACTGATTCAGTTAAACGCTCTCCGTAAACCTATCGATTGCTGTACGACAAGCAATCATCCGAGCAATGGATGAGGAAGGTTGCTTCTGCGCCAAAGTTAATATAGGCTTCTCTACAGTTAATAAATATTTTATAAAAATTTCTCCGTGTCAAACATGAATTTAATCTTATTCTCGCTTTGCTTCCGCTTCCGCAAAAATTTTACAAAAGTCTCTTTCGCAGAGAATTCTCCGTCTAGCAACATTTGAACAACCTAAGAACTAGTACAATTGTTACTTTTGCTGATTTCCGGCGTCGTTCACGCCAATTACAAAATTACACTTTTGGAAGACAAGGCTGTCGTCTTCTTTAAGATTATCTTTGTGTGCATTCTCTTCGTTTTATTTATTATTTATTGCTTTTTAGCTTCTGTTTGAGTTTGTCTTCGGGCTTTGAGTTGGTTAAGTCACCAGTGCTGTAGGTATTGTATACATCGCCACAAAGAGAACATATTTAGATAAATTAAATTGCGTCAAATGATAATGAAAGCCAAATCGTTTTAAATAGAAATTGGAATCCTTCTGCACTATTATTACTAAAGTGCAGCTAGGATGGCCATAGGTATTACACAACCTATATTTAATTTCGATTAATTTTAAAGTTTTGATCAGCCAAAAAGGCCCATTTTTATGGATCTCGTTTTACAAGTCCTAATTATTTAAGAAAAGTGTTCACATTTAAAATTACACCTACTATACATTCATCGAGGATTGAGAAGTAAATGTTGTAAAGAATAATGGATTGAAAATTGCGGGAATATAGACAATATTAAAAAATCAATGAAAACAGCAGTGCGGGTGCGTCTATAGGGTACCGTACCGAAACACAAGCTCAGAATTACTCCGCATATCCTATTACTATCTTTCAGTATGGAACTTTGCCGATTTTTTTTAATTTTTTTACAATTTAGTAGAAAGTAGAAAACTTATATAATAACAAACCGTAAAGAAATAGTAATTGAAGTTACAAACAGTTTCTTTGTATATTTTCAAAATTTATCTTACTTAGTTGGCCGTAATAATTTTCGTTGAAAATACTAACTAAAAGCTAAATTCTGTAATTTTTTCGAATATTTTGCATCGAGAAAATGGGGCACTTTGATAACGATCAAAAATCGAAAGGTTCTGACACATTTTTGCTGTATCTTAAAAGACCTATCTAAAGGTCTAACACATATTCCTTAATGACTTGTCAGCAGGTGGAAACCCTAATTTTCGAAGAAAGAAGAGGTAGGCCCGTCCCACCTAAATTACTTTCTTAGGCAGAAGTACCGCCTACTTAAATAAGTTATAAATATACGGAGATATTCTAAACAAATCTATTCTGAGATTGTTAGTGGATAAGTTCAAGTGAAGTTCTGTTGAAAAAAAAAATTTGAAGTAACTAAATTAGACGCTTACCATCTTAAAGTTTAAATTAAAAGATTTTTTGAAAAGTGCTAATAATGGGTCGTGCGAAAGACATTAGTGATTTTAAAAAAGTTGCAATTTCAACGCTGTTGAAACAAAATATTTATTTCTATCGCGACATTGTCCGAAAAGGGTGAGTTTTTTACGAAACAGTTATCAGTTAGTCAGTTACAAGTTATCTTTAGCGACGAGTGTCGTTTAGAGGCCTTGACGGAATCAACACAATTGTCAGAAGACGACCATAAGAAAAACACAATTAAGCATGCGTGGTACAAAGGGTGAAACATCCTCCCTCAGTGACGATATGGGGTTGTATAACATCCGAGAAACCAGGACCATTGCGTTTTGTAGAAGGGAATCTTCGGCAGAATCAGTATAAAACCATTTTAAAGGATGAACTTACACCATTTATGGGCTATTTACGCCTCGGAAGATCAGAATACACGTTCATGCATGACGAGGCACCTTGCCATACAGCGGCATCCATAAGAAGTTCCTTTGACGAGGAGGAAATCATGGTTTTACCTTGGCCAGAAAATTCACCAGACATGAATCCAATAGAAAATTGTTGGGCACATCTCAAAACCCTAGTGTATCAACGGCAGAATAGTAATATCAATATTTTAAAAGAAAACATTACAGATGTATGGGAAAATAACTTGGCTTTTAAGAACTTAGTGATAAAAAATATTAAAAGTATGACAAATAGGATTATAGAGCTTCTGAAAGCAAAGGGGAGCACAGAATGTCTCTTTCACTAAATTTACTGTAGTATAAGAATAAATCATTAGTTTCAATTCAAGAAAACAGTATTTTCTTCATTTTTGTAAATTTCCGAGGTAATTAAAGTCGAAATCGTGAAAATTTTCAGAGTGATCGTAATTCGTTGATCACCCACTGTACATGCAGATGTCTTGAGTGAACCTCCACTTAGTTATGTAATAAAAAACAAAAAAAAATTAGGAGTAGCGTTCCATACATAGAATTGAGGGATACCAATTTTTTCACGCACCCCATTGTGTGGAGTTTCGTTGAACAGGTCTCTAACTTTCCAACAATATGATTAAAAAATCAGAAAATAATTAAGATAGTTAGCACTTTATAAATATTGTAAACGAAAAGTGTTTTGAACAAGATGCGTACAATTTTTCAATCGCGTGCGCGTGTTTTACCTGCATTCGTAGAGGTTGTAGAGATCGAATAGTAGGAGTCTCGAGGCAACTAAAGAGGTTCGAATCGAGCAATTGGGTTTAAATAAATTTTTTGAAGAGGAAGAAGGTGCACTATATGGCCCTGCGATAGCTGACTAGAGAAAAATGCTGTAAGTACTCAAGATGTCTTTCAAAACAATACATCGAAGTTTAAACGCCTTTATCTCGAAACAGCTTTTCTACGGTACGTTGGCATGATTACGCCGTAACTATCGAACCGATTATTTTGAAATTTAAAATGTATATTGGGAAGACATTCCTTCTTCGTTTGACCCAAAATAAGAACGTTACATCTCTTTTCTTTTTTTTAACAAAATATCGGCCAAATTCGAGAGTGATTGAATTTTCACATTGACGAGTTTTCACATGCTCAAGCTATTTTTTCTCCTATTTTGGGTCACACGGGAGTCGTGCGTATAGACAATAAAATGCAATTGGATTTTTCTGTGTCAGTTCATCTGGACGCAATATATCATGTCAACCATCGACTGAGAGACTCCGCGCGGCAGGCACATTCCTTGTAGTATATGCGATGAATATTAATATAATTGAAATGACACATTCAGAAATAAGTAATAATACACAAGAAAAAATTTGAAAAATATACATAGTCCTTTTGCATCGTAAGAAATATTCTCAAAAAACTTCTTTCTGTAAAACCAATGGTTCAGCGGTAATAAGGAAATAAACAAGTAAATTGTGTATAACAATTGATCACCCTAGAATGTTTCAATATCGATAATTTTAACAGCTAATTCTTAATGTTAATGATTTTTTGTTCAGATTTTTTTGAGCGATTTTTTGGTGATAAGTGTGCGGGATAGCAATTTTGAAGCTTTTCCCGAAAACTATTTAAGAAGATGCATACAAAAATACATCATACATATTTATAATACTATGTCATGACTCAGGGTTAACTCGAGTTAGTCCATGGAAACTAGAATTGGGTTGAGTTTCGTTAAACCTAGCTAAACTCCACGAAGGAGGCTGAGTTTGGCTGAGTTATGTAAATATGTTCGTGGATTGCTTACCTTTGTATTGAATAAATAGCATCCGGTCGAGCCAAACGGTTGAGTTGTTATTAAATGTTTAAATTCTCGTATACATATAACTCAATTATAACAGCAAGATTTGTCAAATTAACTCATGCACATAGAAACTAGAAATGTACATACTCTTTAAACTCAACGAAAACTCAATCCAAACTCAACCCTGTCCATGGAGCGCAGTATGAGTTGAATTCGCTTTCGCAAATCACATCCTGAAATTAGCCCCTAGGATCAAAATTTAACTTTTTACGTCAACTGTGCAAAATTTCAAATTGGTACGTCGTCGGCTAGTTTCAGAGAAAATCTTTTGTTACACACAAACAGACACCGAAATGACTCCATAAGTGTTTCGTTTTTTGTGGGACTTTTTATTATTTATTTTTAGAATTCGAAATGAAATTATTTTTTAAAATTCGATTTTCACAGTTGTAACTATTGGCAGTTCGTGCCATCCTGCTGAAACCACATGTCATAATTTTAATTTACCATATAAATCATACACCGATGGACACCTTTGAAAAACGTACATGCTATGTACCAATATGTGTTTTTCTCACGTGTACTACACCTTAGCAACAACGACAATAGTGTAAAATATGTTTTTGGGGTCATCATGTGGTGCTTTTAATCAAACCGCTGTAACTGACGGTTAGATGTGATTATGCAAAATTGTAGAAACTACTGCTTCTTTTATCGTTCTGGCGGTTAAACGGCTTTATCCAATAAAATCTTATTGTCGATTATGCGCAATGTGCTCTGAAGTTATATGTGGTTAAAAGACTTTACGTTTATTCCTCATAATATTTTCTGAGAGATTACGTTGTAACTGTTGGCAGTTCGTGCCATCCTGCTGAAACCACATGTCATAATTTTAATTTACCATATAAATCATACACCGATGGACACCTTTGAAAAACGTACATGCTATGTACCAATATGTGTTTTTCTCACGTGTACTACACCTTAGCAACAACGACAATAGTGTAAAATATGTTTTTGGGGCCATCATGTGGTGCTTTTAATCAAACCGCTGTAACTGACGGTTAGATGTGATTATGCAAAATTGTAGAAACTACTGCTTCTTTTATCGTTCTGGCGGTTAAACGGCTTTATCAAATATAATCTTATTGTCGATTATGCGCAATGTGCTCTGAAGTTATATGTGGTTAAAAGACTTTACGTTTATTCCTCATAATATTTTCTGAGAGATTACGTTGTAACTGTTGGCAGTTCGTGCCATCCTGCTGAAACCACATGTCATAATTTTAATTTACCATATAAATCATACACCGATGGACACCTTTGAAAAACGTACATGCTATGTACCAATATGTGTTTTTCTCACGTGTACTACACCTTAGCAACAACGACAATAGTGTAAAATATGTTTTTGGGGCCATCATGTGGTGCTTTTAATCAAACCGCTGTAACTGACGGTTAGATGTGATTATGCAAAATTGTAGAAACTACTGCTTCTTTTATCGTTCTGGCGGTTAAACGGCTTTATCCAATAAAATCTTATTGTCGATTATGCGCAATGTGCTCTGAAGTTATATGTGGTTAAAAGACTTTACGTTTATTCCTCATAATATTTTCTGAGAGATTACGTTGTAACTGTTGGCAGTTCGTGCCATCCTGCTGAAACCACATGTCATAATTTTAATTTACCATATAAATCATACACCGATGGACACCTTTGAAAAAAGTACATGCTATGTACCAATATGTGTTTTTCTCACGTGTACTACACCTTAGCAACAACGACAATAGTGTAAAATATGTTTTTGGGGCCATCATGTGGTGCTTTTAATCAAACCGCTGTAACTGACGGTTAGATGTGATTATGCAAAATTGTAGAAACTACTGCTTCTTTTATCGTTCTGGCGGTTAAACGGCTTTATCCAATAAAATCTTATTGTCGATTATGCGCAATGTGCTCTGAAGTTATATGTGGTTAAAAGACTTTACGTTTATTCCTCATAATATTTTCTGAGAGATTACGTTGTAACTGTTGGCAGTTCGTGCCATCCTGCTGAAACCACATGTCATAATTTTAATTTACCATATAAATCATACACCGATGGACACCTTTGAAAAACGTACATGCTATGTACCAATATGTGTTTTTCTCACGTGTACTACACCTTAGCAACAACGACAATAGTGTAAAATATGTTTTTGGGGCCATCATGTGGTGCTTTTAATCAAACCGCTGTAACTGACGGTTAGATGTGATTATGCAAAATTGTAGAAACTACTGCTTCTTTTATCGTTCTGGCGGTTAAACGGCTTTATCCAATATAATCTTATTGTCGATTATGCGCAATGTGCTCTGAAGTTATATGTGGTTAAAAGACTTTACGTTTATTCCTCATAATATTTTCTGAGAGATTACGTTGTAACTGTTGGCAGTTCGTGCCATCCTGCTGAAACCACATGTCATAATTTTAATTTACCATATAAATCATACACCGATGGACACCTTTGAAAAACGTACATGCTATGTACCAATATGTGTTTTTCTCACGTGTACTACACCTTAGCAACAACGACAATAGTGTAAAATATGTTTTTGGGGCCATCATGTGGTGCTTTTAATCAAACCGCTGTAACTGACGGTTAGATGTGATTATGCAAAATTGTAGAAACTACTGCTTCTTTTATCGTTCTGGCGGTTAAACGGCTTTATCCAATAAAATCTTATTGTCGATTATGCGCAATGTGCTCTGAAGTTATATGTGGTTAAAAGACTTTACGTTTATTCCTCATAATATTTTCTGAGAGATTACGTTGTAACTGTTGGCAGTTCGTGCCATCCTGCTGAAACCACATGTCATAATTTTAATTTACCATATAAATCATACACCGATGGACACCTTTGAAAAACGTACATGCTATGTACCAATATGTGTTTTTCTCACGTGTACTACACCTTAGCAACAACGACAATAGTGTAAAATATGTTTTTGGGGCCATCATGTGGTGCTTTTAATCAAACCGCTGTAACTGACGGTTAGATGTGATTATGCAAAATTGTAGAAACTACTGCTTCTTTTATCGTTCTGGCGGTTAAACGGCTTTATCCAATAAAATCTTATTGTCGATTATGCGCAATGTGCTCTGAAGTTATATGTGGTTAAAAGACTTTACGTTTATTCCTCATAATATTTTCTGAGAGATTACGTTGTAACTGTTGGCAGTTCGTGCCATCCTGCTGAAACCACATGTCATAATTTTAATTTACCATATAAATCATACACCGATGGACACCTTTGAAAAAAGTACATGCTATGTACCAATATGTGTTTTTCTCACGTGTACTACACCTTAGCAACAACGACAATAGTGTAAAATATGTTTTTGGGGCCATCATGTGGTGCTTTTAATCAAACCGCTGTAACTGACGGTTAGATGTGATTATGCAAAATTGTAGAAACTACTGCTTCTTTTATCGTTCTGGCGGTTAAACGGCTTTATCCAATAAAATCTTATTGTCGATTATGCGCAATGTGCTCTGAAGTTATATGTGGTTAAAAGACTTTACGTTTATTCCTCATAATATTTTCTGAGAGATTACGTTGTAACTGTTGGCAGTTCGTGCCATCCTGCTGAAACCACATGTCATAATTTTAATTTACCATATAAATCATACACCGATGGACACCTTTGAAAAAAGTACATGCTATGTACCAATATGTGTTTTTCTCACGTGTACTACACCTTAGCAACAACGACAATAGTGTAAAATATGTTTTTGGGGCCATCATGTGGTGCTTTTAATCAAACCGCTGTAACTGACGGTTAGATGTGATTATGCAAAATTGTAGAAACTACTGCTTCTTTTATCGTTCTGGCGGTTAAACGGCTTTATCCAATAAAATCTTATTGTCGATTATGCGCAATGTGCTCTGAAGTTATATGTGGTTAAAAGACTTTACGTTTATTCCTCATAATATTTTCTGAGAGATTACGTTGTAACTGTTGGCAGTTCGTGCCATCCTGCTGAAACCACATGTCATAATTTTAATTTACCATATAAATCATACACCGATGGACACCTTTGAAAAAAGTACATGCTATGTACCAATATGTGTTTTTCTCACGTGTACTACACCTTAGCAACAACGACAATAGTGTAAAATATGTTTTTGGGGCCATCATGTGGTGCTTTTAATCAAACCGCTGTAACTGACGGTTAGATGTGATTATGCAAAATTGTAGAAACTACTGCTTCTTTTATCGTTCTGGCGGTTAAACGGCTTTATCCAATAAAATCTTATTGTCGATTATGCGCAATGTGCTCTGAAGTTATATGTGGTTAAAAGACTTTACGTTTATTCCTCATAATATTTTCTGAGAGATTACGTTGTAACTGTTGGCAGTTCGTGCCATCCTGCTGAAACCACATGTCATAATTTTAATTTACCATATAAATCATACACCGATGGACACCTTTGAAAAACGTACATGCTATGTACCAATATGTGTTTTTCTCACGTGTACTACACCTTAGCAACAACGACAATAGTGTAAAATATGTTTTTGGGGCCATCATGTGGTGCTTTTAATCAAACCGCTGTAACTGACGGTTAGATGTGATTATGCAAAATTGTAGAAACTACTGCTTCTTTTATCGTTCTGGCGGTTAAACGGCTTTATCCAATAAAATCTTATTGTCGATTATGCGCAATGTGCTCTGAAGTTATATGTGGTTAAAAGACTTTACGTTTATTCCTCATAATATTTTCTGAGAGATTACGTTGTAACTGTTGGCAGTTCGTGCCATCCTGCTGAAACCACATGTCATAATTTTAATTTACCATATAAATCATACACCGATGGACACCTTTGAAAAAAGTACATGCTATGTACCAATATGTGTTTTTCTCACGTGTACTACACCTTAGCAACAACGACAATAGTGTAAAATATGTTTTTGGGGCCATCATGTGGTGCTTTTAATCAAACCGCTGTAACTGACGGTTAGATGTGATTATGCAAAATTGTAGAAACTACTGCTTCTTTTATCGTTCTGGCGGTTAAACGGCTTTATCCAATAAAATCTTATTGTCGATTATGCGCAATGTGCTCTGAAGTTATATGTGGTTAAAAGACTTTACGTTTATTCCTCATAATATTTTCTGAGAGATTACGTTGTAACTGTTGGCAGTTCGTGCCATCCTGCTGAAACCACATGTCATAATTTTAATTTACCATATAAATCATACACCGATGGACACCTTTGAAAAAAGTACATGCTATGTACCAATATGTGTTTTTCTCACGTGTACTACACCTTAGCAACAACGACAATAGTGTAAAATATGTTTTTGGGGCCATCATGTGGTGCTTTTAATCAAACCGCTGTAACTGACGGTTAGATGTGATTATGCAAAATTGTAGAAACTACTGCTTCTTTTATCGTTCTGGCGGTTAAACGGCTTTATCCAATAAAATCTTATTGTCGATTATGCGCAATGTGCTCTGAAGTTATATGTGGTTAAAAGACTTTACGTTTATTCCTCATAATATTTTCTGAAAGATTACGTTGTAACTGTTGGCAGTTCGTGCCATCCTGCTGAAACCACATGTCATAATTTTAATTTACCATATAAATCATACACCGATGGACACCTTTGAAAAAAGTACATGCTATGTACCAATATGTTTTTTTCTCACGTGTACTACACCTTTGCAACAACGACAATAGTGTAAAATGTGTTTTTGGGGCCATCATGTGGTGCTTTTAATCAAACCGCTGTAACTGACGGTTAGATGTGATTATGCAAAATTGTAGAAACTACTGCTTCTTTTATCGTTCTGGCGGTTAAACGGCTTTATCCAATAAAATCTTATTGTCGATTATGCGCAATGTGCTCTGAAGTTATATGTGGTTAAAAGACTTTACGTTTATTCCTCATAATATTTTCTGAGAGATTACGTTGTAACTGTTGGCAGTTCGTGCCATCCTGCTGAAACCACATGTCATAATTTTAATTTACCATATAAATCATACACCGATGGACACCTTTGAAAAAAGTACATGCTATGTACCAATATGTGTTTTTCTCACGTGTACTACACCTTTGCAACAACGACAATAGTGTAAAATATGTTTTTGGGGCCATCATGTGGTGCTTTTAATCAAACCGCTGTAACTGACGGTTAGATGTGATTATGCAAAATTGTAGAAACTACTGCTTCTTTTATCGTTCTGGCGGTTAAACGGCTTTATCCAATAAAATCTTATTGTCGATTATGCGCAATGTGCTCTGAAGTTATATGTGGTTAAAAGACTTTACGTTTATTCCTCATAATATTTTCTGAGAGATTACGTTGTAACTGTTGGCAGTTCGTGCCATCCTGCTGAAACCACATGTCATAATTTTAATTTACCATATAAATCATACACCGATGGACACCTTTGAAAAAAGTACATGCCATGTACCAATATGTGTTTTTCTCACGTGTACTACACCTTTGCAACAACGACAATAGTGTAAAATATGTTTTTGGGGCCATCATGTGGTGCTTTTAATCAAACCGCTGTAACTGACGGTTAGATGTGATTATGCAAAATTGTAGAAACTACTGCTTCTTTTATCGTTCTGGCGGTTAAACGGCTTTATCCAATAAAATCTTATTGTCGATTATGCGCAATGTGCTCTGAAGTTATATGTGGTTAAAAGACTTTACGTTTATTCCTCATAATATTTTCTGAGAGATTACGTTGTAACTGTTGGCAGTTCGTGCCATCCTGCTGAAACCACATGTCATAATTTTAATTTACCATATAAATCATACACCGATGGACACCTTTGAAAAAAGTACATGCTATGTACCAATATGTGTTTTTCTCACGTGTACTACACCTTTGCAACAACGACAATAGTGTAAAATATGTTTTTGGGGCCATCATGTGGTGCTTTTAATCAAACCGCTGTAACTGACGGTTAGATGTGATTATGCAAAATTGTAGAAACTACTGCTTCTTTTATCGTTCTGGCGGTTAAACGGCTTTATCCAATAAAATCTTATTGTCGATTATGCGCAATGTGCTCTGAAGTTATATGTGGTTAAAAGACTTTACGTTTATTCCTCATAATATTTTCTGAGAGATTACGTTGTAACTGTTGGCAGTTCGTGCCATCCTGCTGAAACCACATGTCATAATTTTAATTTACCATATAAATCATACACCGATGGACACCTTTGAAAAAAGTACATGCTATGTACCAATATGTGTTTTTCTCACGTGTACTACACCTTTGCAACAACGACAATAGTGTAAAATATGTTTTTGGGGCCATCATGTGGTGCTTTTAATCAAACCGCTGTAACTGACGGTTAGATGTGATTATGCAAAATTGTAGAAACTACTGCTTCTTTTATCGTTCTGGCGGTTAAATGGCTTTATCCAATAAAATCTTATTGTCGATTATGCGCAATGTGCTCTGAAGTTATATGTGGTTAAAAGACTTTACGTTTATTCCTCATAATATTTTCTGAAAGATTACGTTGTAACTGTTGGCAGTTCGTGCCATCCTGCTGAAACCACATGTCATAATTTTAATTTACCATATAAATCATACACCGATGGACACCTTTGAAAAAAGTACATGCTATGTACCAATATGTGTTTTTCTCACGTGTACTACACCTTTGCAACAACGACAATAGTGTAAAATATGTTTTTGGGGCCATCATGTGGTGCTTTTAATCAAACCGCTGTAACTGACGGTTAGATGTGATTATGCAAAATTGTAGAAACTACTGCTTCTTTTATCGTTCTGGCGGTTAAACGGCTTTATCCAATAAAATCTTATTGTCGATTATGCGCAATGTGCTCTGAAGTTATATGTGGTTAAAAGACTTTACGTTTATTCCTCATAATATTTTCTGAGAGATTACGTTGTAACTGTTGGCAGTTCGTGCCATCCTGCTGAAACCACATGTCATAATTTTAATTTACCATATAAATCATACACCGATGGACACCTTTGAAAAAAGTACATGCTATGTACCAATATGTGTTTTTCTCACGTGTACTACACCTTTGCAACAACGACAATAGTGTAAAATATGTTTTTGGGGCCATCATGTGGTGCTTTTAATCAAACCGCTGTAACTGACGGTTAGATGTGATTATGCAAAATTGTAGAAACTACTGCTTCTTTTATCGTTCTGGCGGTTAAACGGCTTTATCCAATAAAATCTTATTGTCGATTATGCGAAATGTGCTCTGAAGTTATATGTGGTTAAAAGACTTTACATTTATTCCTCATAATATTTTCTAAAAGATTACGTTGTAACAGTTACAACGCAACAGTTTATTTACTTTTCTGGATTATATCGAGGGGCGATATGTCGCGTGTTTATATTAACACCCACTTAAGGCATAGCGTAGCTGCCAGAAAGGACAGGATGCAGATCTTGTGAATGAACACATAAAGAAAATCATAGATGCGTTCAATTTGTATTTGTTTTTTTCTCGAGTTTTTGGTCTCACGCGAATTCATACACGTCCTATGGTTCCATGTGAGATCCATAAGTATGCAAAATGATGCTAAACATTACGAAATTCTTGTTTGCCTTTAGAAAAATTCGCTCACTTGGGGAAAAAACAAATTTTCTCTAGTATATCACTGAAAAAGATATTTAGGGCCTGTCCGATTCCAAGTCTTATTATGCCAGTACATGACATCACACCAAGTTAAGCTCTTTTCGAATTCATGCCAATGTCAGTGAGCTTAGATAGGCAGTACAACAGTTAAGGCCGGCTTAGCTTGATGAGCAAGTCAAGGTTTGGGTTGACTTGGTCAGGTAGATTTGCGTGAAGTTGGCAAAGTACTTAAATTACTGGGCAGCTTTTTAAAGGGAACACTTTTAACAACTTAGTTACCTGGCAATAAGGATATTTATTTACAAAAGCCAAAATTCCAAGCTAAACAAACGAATTCGAATAGATTTTTGTCTTTGCTTTATATTCTATAATTGCTAAGCTCGTTTGCTGACGACATTAGCTCTCATAACGAGACAAAGACGACGACGAAGACTTGGATTGGGACACCTGAAAATAACAAGTAACAAATAAGCTATATTGAAAATGTGCAGCAATAATCGAATTATAGGAAAAATTTAAGTCTTTATTTTCCAGGTATAGTCGCGTTCCAGCGGTCTTACAGTGCAGACGTGCAGTGTGGAAAGCGATACTCGATACCCAATTCAAATTGAGCAAATAATGTTGACCTCTGTTACGGCAAGCGGGCAACTGCAAGCTAAGCAATATGATAAACATTGACCTATCCGTCCCAGGCTCAAGCAGTGCAATAAGTGCAATAAGTGCTAGTGAAAACGCAAAAACTGGTGGACAAAAAAAAACAGTGATCTTTAGTAACAAGACAGTGCAAGTGCATGGAGGATCCCAAGATCTAAAGGAGTCTCAGTATAAAAGTGCCCAGTCAGAGTGCATTCAACCGGCCAAAATGCAACCAGCAGGTATTCAGCGATATATGGTGCCTCTAGGTAAACGTAAACGTGCTGACGCATCTCCCAAAATACCATCGGCACCTACAAATCAGAACAGGTACGAATTACTCAATGTTGAAGGTGATGAGCAAGCACCTTCGACACCGAAACCGCCACCAATTTACATTCGCGGATTAAGCAGCGGA
Organism: Neoitamus cyanurus; assembly: GCA_947538895.1. Classification (NCBI taxonomy): domain Eukaryota; kingdom Metazoa; phylum Arthropoda; class Insecta; order Diptera; family Asilidae; genus Neoitamus; species Neoitamus cyanurus. Next base: position 30,194,433 of record OX384541.1, on the reverse strand, counting down.
AAAATTCTGGAAGAATTAAAACCAACTCTGTCAGCAGATCAATTTTATATCGTCGATATAAAAAAGGGAACTTTAAAAGAACCAAAAATTCAGGTGAAATCCGAAGTTGATTACACCCAACTTGTTAAAAAGCTAGACATAGCTAAAATAACCTACTACACATACCAGCTTAAGAGCGATAAAGGGCTGAGGGTTATTCTAAAAGGTATAGACTCAGAAGTCAATCCTGATGAAATAAAGGAAGACCTTGAAGCCAAGGGCTTCCAAATAAAACACGTCCACAACGTCCTTAACAGACTAAAGTGCCCCCAACCAATGTTTAAGGTTGAATTAACCCCGGAATCCAGTAAGATACCGAAAATCAAATCGTTTCACCCCATCTATGATGTAAAATACATACTATATAGAAAGATCTCAGTTGAGGAACCACACAAGCGTAAGGCACCAGTTCAGTGTCAAAATTGCCAGGAATTCGGGCATAAAAAGACATATTGCAAATTAACCAATATCTGTGTGGCCTGCTCGGGTCAACACAACACCCTAAATTGCCCCAATGATAAGAAAAACACCAAAGCCAAACGCTGTAGTAATTGTGATGGCAATCACACGACTAATTATAGAGGTTGCCCAGTTTATATGGCTATAAGCAGAAATGCAAGAATTCAAGATTCGGCACAAAGACTGAGGTACAACAGCGGTAGCAGCAAGCCAGGTCCCAATTTCCTTTCAACTAGTTTCACACCATTAAATCATGCAACAACAAACCCGACTCGGCACCTACAAGAATAAATGCATGCTCCCCCCAAAGGAACCTCTTACGCAAACGTTCTAGCTCAACAATCACCCCAAGTAGAAAACAATGCCCCAATGATGCAGATCTTAATAACTCTCACAAATAACCTACAACAGATGTTACAAATGCTCCAAAAAATGCAAGATGCTGTGTCACAACAAACGGAAATTCTCACCAAACTCTATAAACCATGAGGAATCTAATAATTGGACAATGGAATGCTAACGGTATCATGAACCATAAATTAGAGTTAGAAATCTTTTTAAAAACAAACAATATCGATATAATGTTACTGGCAGAAACACATCTAACTGACAAAAATAGATTTAATATTTTCGGCTACACTTGTTACAACAACAACCACCCGGACAATAAGGCACGGGGAGGCACAGCAATTCTAATAAAAAATCGAATTAAACACCATCCGCTAATTTGTAAGCAATCTAACCACCTCCAATTCACGGCAATAAAGGTCATGGAATGGGATAGTCAATTAACTATAGCCTCTATCTACTGCCCACCCAGATAAGCCCTAAAAGAAGATCAATTCACCAAACTCTTTAAAACATTAGGAAGCCGCTTCTTAATTGCCGGGGACTACAATGCTAAATCCCCGTACTGGGGATCTAGAATCAGTACACCCAAAGGTAAGCAACTTTGGAAGGTGTTGAGATAAATCAAAGAATTGTCCAAGAAGAAAAACTTGTCCAGAAATTGAGTGAGTTGGTAGAAGTGAAAACACATTAGTTAAAAATGTAAATAGAGTTGGCAGCTGATGAGACTATTATTCTAGTACCTCTTAACCTTGAATTATTTTTTTGACAACTAGAGAAATAATTGGCATGGCGACGTGAAATTGTACTGTGAGTTGTATCTGCGAATTGTTGTAAGAAAATTGTCAATCTACATTGACTGAAGCATTCTTATTGTAAAATCAAATCCTGTAAACATTCAATAAACACTTGTTTACTAAAATTGGTTGACGATTACTTGGAGAATCCCCGGAAAGAAATTTATCAGAAGGTTATACAAAGTAATAACCTAAACTGCATATCGGGAGGGTCACCTACGTACTGGCCAACGGACAGGAGGAAAAGACCAGATATTATTGACTTTGCAAAAGTAAAGTCGACTCTTACAGACCAATCAGTCTCCTGCCCCTGCTTTCTAAGATCTTCGAAAAGCCACTACTTGATAAACTCCAAACAACCATCGACAAACTTAAACTCATACCGGAGCACCAATTTGGGTTTACAAGACAACATAGTACTATCCAACAGGTGCACAAAATTAGAAATTATATTAAATCCGGACTGGAAAGAAAACAATATTCCGTAGGACTATTTCTTGATTTAGCCCAAGCCTTCGATAAGGATAGCCATCAAGGTCTAAGAAATAAAATTGCGTCTTTACTGCCGGCAAAATTTCATAATATTCTATTTAGTTACCTTCAGGAAAGGAATTTTCAAGTAACATTCAACAGAAGTACGAGTAGAGTTTATCCAATCTCTGCAGGCGTACCACAGGGCAGTGTCCTTGGACCGACTCTATACACACTCTACACGGCAGATATCCCCACTAGCGGGGACGTGCTTACAACAACATTCGCAGATGATACGGCAATCCTGTTCGCCCACTCAAACCCGATAACGGCCACGAGAGTGCTACAAGAACACACAAATAAAATTTTACATTGGTCCAAACAATGGGGCATTAACCTGAATGAGAACAAAACGGAGCAGATTACGTTTACATTAAGGAAACGATCATGCAAGCCGGTAGTGATCAATGGTAAAAGAATTAAAACGGTAAACTCAGTCAGGTACCTGGGTATGCACCTTGACAATAGGCTCACCTGGAAGGGTCACATAATTAAGAAAAGTGAACAAATTAAAGTGCCTACAGAAGTCTGCAATGGCTACTAAACAAACACTCTAAATTAAATATTAGCACCAAAGTGGCAGTCTATAAGGCCATAATAAAACCTATCTGGACGTATGGACTCCAGCTCTTGGGGGCCACAAAAAAATCAAACAAAAGATTTATTGATAGCATGCAGACAAAAAGAATCAGAGCCATGCTCGGTGCACCCAGGTATGTAAAAAATGAAATCTTACTGAGGGATGTGAACCTCTGCACAGTAACTGAGGAAAAAATCAAAGCCAGCAAAAGATATAAGGACAGATTGCAAAATCACCCGAATAAAACAGCAAGGTAAATACTGACGGCAGCTAGATTCACCAGACTAAAGAGGTCAGACCAACTGGACGACATAAACTCCGTATAATCCCCAGCGCTTATAAACGCACCAGGCACATCAACCGGACCATTCAAAGTGTAACCGCGCAAGCCCACAAGCCATCAAACACCTTTCATCATGGGAAATCACAAGTCCAAAAAAGTAGACAACACGGGGGAAGTCATCAACTCCATAATAATCAACCCAATAGCAGTCGAATCACAGAAGCTGGAACTCACGCTGACGATTTTAACAGCATTGGTCGCGGCATCATTAGGCTACCAGTTCTATAAGGACTTCAAATGATCCATTAAAAAAAGATACGTAGTCCAGAATGTATAAGTAATAAGCAGGAAAGTTACCTAAGCACACTGGTGCCTTAGAGACTAAATTCTTTTTTAGATTTAAGAGTTATAATAGTGTATGTTAGGAGCTTTCAAAAATGTTCGATCCATGCATGTAAAGATCAATTGTATTGTGGAAATAAAAAAAAAAAAGAAACTGTGCTAAAAGAATAAAAACAAATACATGTCCTTGGCCTTCCGCGTTATATGATACGGCACCGTCATGTGACTAAAATTAAAAGCAAGGGACGTAACTATCGAATTATTGCATTTATGAAAAACTAATGTATCAAAACATATACCTGAAACAATTTAAATCTGCCTTTTTGCCGCCAACATTTTGAATATATTACAGTAGTATAAACATGGGGGTTCTAGACCACTCACCTGAGGTAGGTTACGGTAAGACTTTTAAGAGTGTTTTAATTGTAAGAAAATTATGCTTGTGAAATATTTTCTAAGGAAGGAAAGTATATCTCTATGTTGCGGTGAGTATTTCGATTAAAAAATCAAAACTCGGAAATTGGGGTTTTGAATGTTCACTCAATATATCAGAAAAAAGCAAGAAAGAAAAAAAACATGGTAATTTGGTGTCACATAGATATCAATATCATATAAATACTCCGAAGCAAATTAGAATTTACAAGTGCTTAGCGAAAAGTTCTAGTTGAGATGTTTAAAAAGTTTTGGGAAAAGTGAAAAAAAAAAACATTAAGTTGTTGTGTGAAATATGTATGTGGGAAGTTTTTAAGAAGTGCGCAACAATTGAAACAACACTGATTGTATATTCATAAAATAAAAAGTGAATCAATTAAAACAGAAAGCAATTTGAAGTGTTCAATATGTGAACAATCGTTTGTATGGTTGCGAAAATTGAGGAATCATAAAAAAAGCTCAAAGTTTGAACTGTGGTAAGTTTGATGCATTTTGTTTCGTTTTGTTTTGAATATCATATAAAGCAATGTTCACTATAATTCAGATGAATTTGATACAAATACTGGATTGTCATCGCCGTCTGTAACGAATGAGGAATTTTTGATGGATGCTTCGGAGCTAACCGATGGTATAAGTTTATTTTTTTTTTGAAGATTATTTAACGCCATGATTATTATAATTTAGATGACTGTGTTTCATCGGGTACAACACTACTTCAACACCTTCTACATCTAACGCCATCGTTGATGGTAATTTGTCAACACCTTCTACATCATCTGGTGCACCGTCAAGGTTAGACAAAGTTTTTTGTGAAAAATGCAATTTATTAGTTGATAAGAAAATGTTTGCTTATCATTTACGCACTAATGTACATAAAAGGAATGCAGTAGAACCTTTTGGCGAGTATTTAAAATGTATAAAGCAAAGTTTCAATGAGCGTATAGAAACATGCGTATTGGAAAATGTGAACGAAGCAATTTTGTGTCCTCAGAATTTTTAGAAAAAGTTGCCGATCGAATTAAACATGCTCTAATAGAGTCTTTAAAAAAACACCTAACCATAAAGTTTAATTTAGAATTATTTTGCGAATATGTAAAATATACAAACTCTAACATAAAAGAAGAAGTAGAAGAAGAAGATATTATAATATCAGTGAAATCTTTTCAAACTAAATTGGAGATATTGCATAACATACATAAAATCCTGGTTCTACTTTTTAAACTATGTGAAGATAATGTTACCAAAACAGAGGAATTTCAAGAAAAAGATGGTGGTTGGGCACTATTAAAAATTATTAAAAATTTACGTTCATTCCATCCAATTCTAGCGGGTCGCAACAGATGAAGATGCATACCAAAATTAACACGTATTTTGTGAATTGTCATTGTAAAATGTTCTCCACTTTTGTAATGGGTCTTCACAACTTATACGTGATCGTTTGTTTGCAAGGTAGTGACGGGTCACACGGCACCCTGTCTTATAGAGGAGCATGCAGATAGACTGCGAAGCCCCTTTGAATTGCATGGTTGGGTGCTGATTTCTGGCACCCCATAATATTCACTAACAATAAATTTATGGGATTTCGTGGTATCGAAACGGCGCATTATACCGTTAATTAGACTTTGACTATATTTGTTAGAACGCCACTTAAGCCAAATCAGGAAAAATACATTTCAATACATGCAGCTATGTTTAAAAATAATTGTACAAGCCTTGAAAATTGATTAGTACATTCATACAGGCGTGTTTTCGAAAATCAATTTGAAAAACCTTCAAAAATCGCAACAATTACTCTTTTTTTAATATGAGGGTACCCTTAAGTGACCTTTGACGACTCATTAGAAAGGCTGTTAACTAATGAATATTTCTACATAGAGATGTACATATATGTATGTACAAGTATTCCGTAAATCTGAATATTGCCGCGGGAAAGGGAGAATCTTTATATAAAAGAAGGGATTGGGATATGGTCAGAGTGCCAAAGGTTCTCATCGAATGGTGGAACATATATTGAAGACGGATATATATGTGTGTGTATTTTTAAATAAATTTGTACTTCCTTTTCTATTACATTTACAGACAAATTTGCCTGTCCAGCACACAAAATAATAATTTTAGGTATCAGATAGTTTTCGGATAAATCCTGCACTAGTGCCCTTCACTACAAATATTTTGAACTTCGCGTAAGGCGACACATGCAAGTTGTGTACGTAAACTTCTTATTGCTTGGTTTGTAATTTTGCAAATACCGGAGTAAATCTAAACACATCACCAGATTAAGTTTTAAATGCGACACTTAAAATATGTGGAAAAAAAAACAGAAATTAAATAAATACGGGTTCTCTGTAGTGGCTACCAAAACAACGTACAAACTCTTACGCAGCAACTGACACAAGAAACCCGAAGACATATCCTCTGATTAAATAGTGAAAAATTACAAGTAAGTGCTTATATCTATCCTAAGCCTAGTTGGACTTTGTAAAAAGGAAGAAGTCCCTATACACGAGGATCGCCACGAAGGCCTCCCGATAAACTTAGCAGTAAATAACAAAATATATATCCATCCATCGTATAATCATGCTCTCGAGCTCTCCATATAAATACTATGAATACAGTAATCGCATATCGCAAGATAAATACTCCTCTGCGGGGAAATGTACACAATAGAAAAGAGTTGCAAAAATCAAGGGAAACGCAAAAATTAGAATAGTCCGCCTCGCGTTTTCACCACTCGCCAGGCGTGGTTGATGTATTGTCTGGGGGTTGTGTATACACTAATTTCAGTTGGTGGTCGCATTCACTGAATGAAAGTAGTTCTCACCATTCGGCTGCCCGATGGTGTGCATACGTCGAAATGTGTCCGAGATATGCTCTGGTCCGCGTCCCCGCTGACGCCGTGGTGAACTCCAGAAGGGACGCGCGGTTCTTTTGAATTTGGCAGTGATTCTTCCTTTCGGTTTGCTTTCGCTTTTGCTTGTTTAATATCACAATGAAGTCTTTTTATACGCATTAAATGTAAGTGATAATTGAGTGATTGATGGCAACCAATCAACGACTTAAAGTATGAAGAGTGGAACTAATCGGGGAAATTAGCTCGCGTAGGAACGACGTACGGGAACTGGCGGCGGAATCTTTGATTCTCTCGGTCGGAACGATGTCTGCTTCTGGAGGTTGGGCCTCGTGTCCTGAAAAATAAACGGAATAACTACTTTCGCCTCCTGCACAAAATAACTGTACTATACTTTTATGGGCTGAGGGGGCACCCGCTTCCAGCCAGTGCTCTTCTTCCAGGACGAGTTCACGTCGAAGGCTTCTGAGGGTGGTTTTGGGTCACTGCGCGGCACGGATATGACCGCGATACTCGTGTCCTCCTCAGCTATTCTTGCGTTCCTGGCTTGCTCGTCAGATTCGCTTGACGAACAACTCGTGACTTGTGCTTGGCCAGCCTCACTTGGAGTTGGACTCGTCCTGCTATTTGACCCCATCCTCGCACATTCCGAAGGCGTGTCGTCTTCGTCATCAGTCTCCGCCTCCATGTGCGAATAAAGGCTCCTTGTGCTACCCGACGGAATGCTCACCAGCTTGTAGAAGTCTTTTGTGAAATCTATACATGCTATCTCCTCATCCTCTGAGTAGACGATCTGCACGAAAAATAAAAGAAAAGAAGATTAAGAAATGCAATCGCCATGTTTAGGAAAAACTAGTTTGTCAATATTTCTTTTAAATTGGACTAACGGAACTTCATGACATCAAAAACTCACAAAGGAGAATCGGCCTTTTGGAACAAGCTGTAATATTTCGTCTTTTGAAAGCTAAACGTACATACATACATATATCGAGTGGAACAAAAGTAACGACCTTAAAAGAATTTTTTATGGTTTTTGCAAATAGTGTTACATATGACTTATTTTTAAAATGGGTAGAGCGATGCGACTGTCACAACTTCCGGAGGTCGTTGATATAAAGTAATATTAAGATAGGGCCGAGTATTGAACCTTATGGGACCCCACAAAAAAACAGAGGATAAGCTGAATGTATGAATAAGAAGGCTGTTACCAGATATGTAGGTATGGTATTGGCTTCATTAATTATTATTATAGAATTTTTTCGAGCACTTTGGTCGTGAAGCAGAGTAGACTAATAGTACGGAGGTGTGGTACAACTTTTCCAATTTCCATATCGATAGGAATTGGGAAGAGAGGATACAGCGGTTAAAAATTCCGGTTAATTTACGTAAAGCATAAGCTGCGATCAATTTAGTAAAGCTAGAGGAAATTTCATCGCGGTACACGGCATTTAACTTTACAGAGTACAATGCAAGTAATACCTCATCAGAAAAAACACAACGGTACTGACGGTGTTATGAAACATAAATATGTATATTTGGTTCTACTTACAGTTTCTTGCAAAAGCTGAGATATCCCATCGGACTGTGTATCTATCATTGTCGAATTGAGGTAACCGCTGGAATTCCATATCCAGTCGTGTTCATGGTCGTTTGACTCATCGTCTAAGGCAATGACTCCCAGCTCCTCCTGTGACATGCTCCAGTCTTCCATTTCTGCTGAGCAAGGTTCGGCCGACATCAACCATTGTTCGGGTTCTTCTGGAAGATCCTCCAAATGGCTGTTCGACGGTTGCGGCTGACCACTGCTCATTGTGCAGTAGCCCTCATCCTTGCCCTTGGCTGGGCTGACAGTGAGAGCTGAGTTTTGTGCTTCAAGATCCCGAACCCGGCTCTTCAGCATAGACACCTCTTCGCGTAAGCTGTCCTCGGCAACTATGGCGTCGACCACCTTTCGCATTACGTCATCTAGGCAGTGCTCATATTGTCGCACCCGCTGATGAAGCGACTTGTTCTCCTGTTGCATAATGTGAAGCAAGGTCTCCTGGCGCGCAAATCGAGCCTATGAAGAAAATAGAGGTACTTGCTGTTATATTAGTTTTGTGGAATTTTATTAATTTTTTTCCAATTTCTTCTGTAAGTCCCTTCTTTAATTAAAAGGTTTATCTTAGCAGTGACAAAAGCATTGGTATTTATTTTGTTCGAAAGTATTAAAATCTTTGAGTATGGTAGATACACCCCGCGTCATAGATAAAACTAAATCGAAATACTTTTAATTTATCCAGAGTTGTTCACTTGAAAAATTTCAATTTAGAGGAAATGCAAACAGCTTATACTCCAACTTCTCGGCGGTCAGATATGGTTTACCAAAACGAGAGATGACACGATCTGGGACTTGGTCTTCAATAACGCTTAATTATTTCGCCAGCGGTGTGGCGTGTTTCACCATCCTGTTGAAACCACATGTCATTTACGCCCATTCCGCGATGGACGATTACCATATGAACACCAAAATGAACACGTAACTTGCGGATTGCCACTGTAAACTTGTATCCACTTAATAAACTGGCTTTGCATTTTCGTAAATATCCATGTTTCGATATAACAGCTACCAAATAAGACTGACTACACATTTGACGCGATTCAAAATTCAAGTTCTTGTTGAGACATCCTTTATTAGTTTAGTATCCCACTAACAACAAAAACGACTTTTCCCCGATTCAACTCACCCCAAAATGACTGATTATAAACATGTTTAAACAATTTTACCTTATAGGAATTTGGATTATTTATTAAACATGTGAAATTTCAAGTTAAGCGGTTCAGATTTTAAGATTTACTGACAGACATTGTAGTAACTCTCTAATTTATCAATTTTTTTTTAAATCTAAAAGTAATGACGAATTATAAAGTGAATTAACTCACAGCCCCATTTAAAAGAATAAAAATAGAATATCCTTTGTGTCAGACAAGGTGAAATATTTCATGGGGATCCAACCCTGAAGCAAATAATTAATTGCAGCATCATTGACCTGACTTCCAATTAAGATGGAGTTCCACAAGAATAGATCCTTGGTCCTTGGTTGTTCTAAGCATCAACCGAACGAACCTTCATTGGGAAGATAATAATATGCAAACCTGTTTCGACAGGGTGATGGAGCCTACTGGAATTCACTCGACAGTCTTGAGAGCGACTTGTGCGAAGTATCCAATTAGTCTAAAAATAGAATCTCGCGTATCGCTGTTAATAAATAAACTCGGTCATTTTCCCAGCGAAAAGTACAAAAGTTGGTGAGCTATTTACGCCAGATCTGATCATATTTCATATCCTCATCGGGAAATATCAATTTTCCCGAAACCGCAGCCACGTTAGAGGCCTGTCAATTAAACTTTCATCTTCCATTAATCCATCAGCACCTTCACACGGGCGGCCGGTCGGATGATTAGCATCTCGGAGAGTGCCTGTAGCTAGCGGTGCCAGTAATTATTGCAAAATCCCATCCATCCAGCGATGGCCTCGTGAGACACTAACCACTAACCAACCAGCCGGCCGAGCAACCTTTCGGCCGCGTTCAGCCGCTTATGTTGGTCAATGAGAAACGTCGACATCAGCACTTCGGGCGAAAATTAATAACATGGCCGGGGCCAGATATTAGAAGTTTTGACGAGATATGACTCTTGGCACGGGCACGCTTTATTTACTTTGCCCGGCTTTGTTTGGTTTGCTTCGGGGGAAATGAAAACAAACGGCCCACTGTGGATAAACAGTGCGATGTTGCGTGGAAGTCCACAGCCCGGGATGAGCTGCTACTTCACGGGAAGTGAATCATTTTTTAGCAGAAACTCTCGAATATAAGCAACAGTACGATATCTGAGACTGCTTCAGAATCTCAAGAACAAATTCTCACCCTGTTAGGACAATCAATCAAAGCATCCAATTCTTGGAAGTTGTTTAAATTAATGTAAAAATTTTGTTGCATTTTCAAGGCACAAAAATTACGTACAAATATTAGCAGTAAACAAACGACATGGACTTTTTAAAATACTAATAAAAGCATAAGCAAACTCACAAAAATGCATTAGTCGTTCTGATTTTGAATAATTAGTATTAAGAAACAAGACTGACTTTTATCACTAAAGAAAGGAATGATGTGCCTTCTAACAGCTAATTTTCTCAACACACAACACAAAGTATGTTAATAAACATTCGATAGGAATGATCAATGAATTTGCCTTGCGTTAGCATGAATGAAGTCCGAAGTAGCACTCGTATCCTCATTAACTTCCTACTCAACGAAATTTCACATTCAACGAATGATGATCAAGCTATTCCGTGTGTCAAGTCAAGGGTATTGTCATGTTTTAGAAAGTGAAATATACGTTTTTACTGCCAAATAGTGCAATGATATATTTTATCGGATTTCCAGTTAATACTACATACCCGCACAACAACAACTCCCATCAAAATCCCCTTGAAATTTACAAGTACTTCAACTGAAAATCGACTTGAAAAAAATTTGTCGATTGTCGATTTTTATCAAATAAACATGTAGTATTTCCCGTTTAAAAACCTCATGACAAATCCCCTAGCATTTGATCAAAGTTGAAAACCCCCCTTTCGTATTAATCCCTAAAGCACAGCAAAAGTACCCCCATATATGTATGTATGACCTCACTGATTTCTCACACAGCGGATTCACATTCATAACCATAAAATTATACTTTTGTCGATTGTGGTATTGCATCATTGGGTCTTATTACTATTGTCGATTTCTTTCGATCCGTCTAGAGAAGGCACAAATATTCCTAGCAGCTCTCAGCTTTGAATATGTGTCTTTACTGGTCGATTCGATTGAGATCGACGATCACAATAAAACTAATTATTACAGAATATTTTGTTGTGGAATACCTGTAAGGTAACATTTTCGCAACTAAATGCTTCATTTCTATAACTTTTGATTCTGTAGACTTATGGAGGCAATATTTACGTTGGATTATGGGATTTGTGTGGCTCTAAGTTGAAACTATTTTCCCGAAAGTTAATAACAAAAAAAATCTTTCTCTATACTAATATAAAAAAGAGAGAAATTTTACTAGTTTAATTGTTTGTTGCCGCAAGACCGATTGTGATTAAATTTCCAGAGTTATTTCTCGTAATCCTGGGAGTGGCTACGAGTATACTTAGCTGTCCTTTAATGATGAAGTAAATCGCAGTCAGATTCTATATTTCTAGAAAAGGTATGAAAAGCTCCTTGGATTATGTACATGGTCCGCATACGTGTGCGCGGTCTGTTTTCTGGTGAAATGAAAATATTTCTACCACTTGCCCATGTATTTTTATATGTAATAAACCCCTTTGATTTTTCGGTATTAGCATACATTTTTAAATTTATCGCTCAGTTGAAATTCGCCAAACAGCAGCAGTTCCAAATTTCCAGACGATACTGGTGATCATAGCAAAGCAATCGATCTTTTCTGGCAGAGCAGAAATAGTACTTTTTTTGGATTTTCATAACAATTGACAAATGGGTATTTTTGGGATGACTAACTGACGATAAATTGCACAATTTTAAAAATTAAAGTTGACGAAATCTATTTTATATATTTTTCTTGCATTTTTTTGTTCATAAAAGTAGGCAAACGGGGATTTTTGGGGTCACTTACTTCAAATTGCATCTCTAATATGGCGGAATAAAAATAATCAAATTTCTTAATAGGACTGCGAAACGCGACAAAGTTGGTAATTTCGAAGCTGCCTCCAAAATGTTGGGATTTGAGGTCGAATTTCTATTAACATGAGCACTTATGGGTTATGCATAAGCTTAAACTTCGAGAAAGTCGTATATTTTTTCATATTATTGTAGTTTAAAGTGTTAAGATTGGTTTGATAGGTTGCTAAGCTCAGTGTGCTCGTACCTGCCACGAAAAATCGCGCAACGGGCGCCCAAGCCCCTTTTCTACTCATCCTGTAATGATCTTTTCGCACAACTAAAGCGGCCCATACATTATCAGCAGGGCCGTATTTAGGATCTGCAGACCTTTTGGCCAAAATCGCATTCTAAAACAATTTTTTAACTGAATACCTAATAAATTATTAAGTGTAACGAAATGTTGCATTGCTGTGACGAAAATTTGTATCGTGAAACTGTAATAGACCCAATATGGCGACCGAAAATTCTCAACTTCAAGGGATTGCTATGAATATAACGTTTTGCGAACATCAGCAACTCCCAGTGAAAAGAGTAAACAGTCAGAAGTCGGAACATCTGCTAAAAATATTCCTACCAGCCTTTCAACTGTTCTACTACTTTGAGAGAATTTCAAGAGGTAAGTGGTGGATGAGTGGTGAGACATAAGGCAGGGGTTCGAAGCACAGCACTTAACGTGTTACATATCAGAAGGGAAAACCCTTTCGTTCTCATACTTTTCGCAACAAATTTGAATAGAAAGTCAAAAATCTTTGTGCTTAGGACTTACCTCCCCCGACGCCGATGATGGATGGATGGACATGGATTTCGTGAAAAACAAAAGTTCTGCGTTCAAGAAGCGGTTTTTGCACTTTCTTTATTGAAATAAATTATTTCCCAACACACGAAACTCAAGGCGTGAACTGGATTGATTAGACTGACTTGAAGGACCCTACTTGGCGTAACGGTCAAATGCAAACCATAAGTAATTTGAATCTCATTGGTGGAATCAAATTAATCTGTACCCTAATATACGAGAAATTTGATTTCAACAAAAAATCGGTAAAATTGAAACTTCTTTACGCATGGTAGAGGAAAATAAAGTGTAACGAAATGTTGCATCGCTGTAACGTAAAGCTGCGTCGTGAATCTGTAATAGTAGAATGTAATTTGAACGGAATTTCGTGTAAATCAATATACAGAGGTTTTCGGGGTCGCTGATCTCAAATGTACTATCGAAATTTGAAAATTATAGATGGCAGATTCAACTTGGCGATTCACAATTTCAAAGGATTGCTATGATACTTATACTTTTACATTTTGTGTACAATGTCATTTTGGCATAGACTAGTATGTTGTATAATAGAATACCCGATAATATATTTTATTTTAGCCTATTTTAAAAATACAATTTTTTAAACAGTTCGTTTTTTGTGTGGTGCGGGCCCTTTTGAGGTGCGGGTCCTTAGCCTACAGCCTAGGTAACGTGCGCTTAATTACGGCCATGATTATCTTGAATTTGATGCAATAATGTCATGCAAAACTGATATTTTTCCATTTTCATCTCATGAATGCAGGTCCGGTCTACATTTTCCTACCGATTGATGAAGTTCTGGATGGACTTAAATATACGCAATGTTGAATTGAAGGCGCCATGTTAATTTTACAAGTTTCGTTGTACATTTCACAATCATATTTTTTTTATATGAAACTATAAAGCGCAATTCACAAATTTACATTGACCTCAAATGAATGTGTAATATTTTTTTGCTATGAGGCTATCTGTAAATCAATGCTGAGACCCATAAACTACTGTTCCAAAGGCCCCGGGTCGAATCCCACATGAATGATTGCTTTGCTTTCTAAAAGGTTATGTTGTATTATATATGAAAGAGATATGAAGTATCAAATTGGAGAAAGGCCAACGTGTCCGCACGCCAGGCGTCCCAAGTTCGAATCCCATCGGAAGCCATATAAAAACCAGAAGTCGTTTATAATCTGCGTGAGTATCGTATCTACATTTCCCTTTATCATTTCGATTATTTTCGTAGTAAATTTGCACTTCCAACTGAAAACTAAGTCCAAGTTGATGGTGATTTTACCAGGTTTAAGGGAACGGTTCATCGACAGGTTTTGCCGTGCGCTTTTACAGTGCGTTCGGAAATTATAGTTTATAGACAAGGCGTTCAATTGCCTACAATGTAGACATTTTTCACTGTGATCCATATGTCCAAAGGTTGCATCATCGACTTTTTATTGGTAGATTTCTCTGCCCATAAGAAATCACATTAAGATTGTTTAAAGCATCTCGCACCGGATATCGTATTCCCTTTCTATTGAACTTCGCAGTATTTGATTATACTAAATAAATAACCGCCCAGTCAGGCCCTCCCGCGATATTTGTTTTGTCTCGGCCGCCCACCGCAATTGATTAGAATGAAAATGCGCAGAGCTGCACCTCGAGTGACTTAGATAAGACCGTCGAGGCTGCAATGGACGGATCTTTGCGGTGTCTGCTCGTGTCTTCGCAGCAGCGCTAATCTGGAGCTGGACCTGCCCGCCCCAGCGAATTCCGCGGGAATGGACTCGCAGCGAAGCGGGCCCCGCGTCGTTTTCCTTTTCGCGAATGCAACCGGCATATTGAAACGTAACGTCATATCTCCGCGGGCCAAGATTAAATTATGAAAATTGTTGATACTGAGAGCACGAGTGCGCGCCGCCGGATGGGCGCACAAGATATGCGAGCACTCGCGGTAATTGAATCGGTTCCAGGTTCCAGTCGGGCCGGGGCCGGCCGCCGGGTCCAATCTGTACCTGCTCGGGCTGAATGAGGAGTAAGTAACAAGCCAAGAATTACCTGGAGCATTTTGTGGTCGCGACACGCCTGCATCGCCTTCCTTTCTTTGGATTTCATCGCCCGGCTCATGCTGCAAATAGAAAGAGGATCGGTTAAGAAAGGTTCAAATTAAAAGTCCAAACATGCAAGCGCACAATGGTGGAGCTAATGATGCATGGGGCGGGGGGTTTGGGTCTGTCGGAAAATCTTGGAAGCCATTCGGCAGCCCGAGTGATTTTAATGCCCTTAGAATTGCCCTTGCCATTGTTGCGGACAATGATGTAGATCCAAGAAATTGCCGGATAAATAACCTTCTAGTCACGACCAAGAGCAGAAACATGTCTTATAGCACTCCTCCCCTAAGTGGCTGCTTCAGCCCGACCGCAATCAATTTTGTGCATAATTAGAAAGGAAAACTTCTCTGGCGTAGGAAATCCGCCGGCCGTTCTTGAAAACGCCCGAAACACTTAAAGGCAGCCATACAGAGCGGTGCTCTCCGTCTGCAGAGCTCTTGAAATAATCTTGGGCTATGGTTTGTTTGCCCCTGCTTGCCGTGCTCAGCCGAACGGCCAAGCACTATTAATGCTGCTGTAAGTGGCTGCAACAATATAGTTTCAATAAGAGGGCCGATGAATAGTCGAAAAGGGAAGTGCGACAGAAAAATGAGCCCTCCTCTCAAGGAGCTTATTATCCTTTGTTTTTGCTCCATCTCATCAATCTACCGAAGACATCCGCAACCTTGAAGGAACTATTCCATTTACTATATATAAAAACTTGTGAATCCATTGTCTGGGGTATTGCCCTTTTGGAACAACTACGAGCGCTTGATATAGACGTCGAGTAGTGGCACGGAATGTGGTATAGCTACAATCTTTGATTTGGGAAATGGCATGAATATCCATTAATTATTTTAGGTAAATTGTAATTTATAGAATTTAGTTAGACGGTGTTTTTAAGAGTTGAGAGAGAGACACTAAATTTAGAATAGAAATATCGGCCGTGAGATACTGCTCTTTCATTTGAGACATCAATACCTCCGACATAAAAAAAAAATGCTTGGGACGAAAAATATATATGTATGTATGTAAACATAACATATGTACAAAACCAATTACAAAATTATGAAGATAATTCGATTATCGATGATTTCTCTATCACAGACATTTTCATTGCTCCAGAACGTGCTGCGTCTTCGATGCTTGTTCTGTCACGGTTGAACGCATTTGATCAAAGTCTGCAGTCAGTTTCTTTTGACGAGTATACTAGTCGTGAATAAGTGGCAATATTTTGTGTTAAAACGAGTGTAGTCGTTCTACGCAAACAGAAGTTACCATTTTAATTTTTATATTCGAATTTTAGCGAAAACTGAAATATGTATATTCCAAACTTTCAAGAGGCCAACATGAAATAAAGTGAACAAATAGAAAATTATAAATATTATAATTATTACTATGAAAAAAACTTGGTAATTGTTAAGATGAAATTGAAATTTCTCATAAAGGAAATCATTCTGAGAAACTTTACCTTTGTACATAAGTATGCATGCCGCGGAAAGCTACAGGAAATAATATACACGCAAATTTGTATATTTATGTGCCAGTTGATATCTACTGAAAGATAAAATGTGGGGTTACAAGGAATTATTTGCACACAACCACACACACACACATATGTACATATAAAGGGTCTTTCAATATGGATTCTCGAAATTTTTAAGGTTATAGCGTAATTTATTACCAAAATAGCCCGTTCGAGAAACGTTCCGCGCATTACGTGATTTTTATTCTCATTACAACCTTTCTGCCGTGTTGACTTTTCGTCGTTTGGTGGCCAAATTCGAGTCAGCCAATCCGGTAAATAATCATCAGCCAACACCCGTACGTCACCGAAACGCAAGGTCTGCGGAAAACGTCGCTGCTGTGCGTGAGAGGGTATGGGAAATCCCGAGGTAGTCAATTTCTCGGCGTTCACAAGAACTTGGCCTTTCTGCCACTTCAACTTGGCGAATTTTACGTCGGGACTTGGGTCTGCACCCGTATAAAATTCAAATGTCCCAGGGATTCAAGGTAAACGCCGTGTGTTCGCTGAATGGCTGTGGAGCAGTTGGAAGTTAACCCAAAGTTCGTATTTTTGGATATACGTATGAACAAGCAGAATTGTTGAAATTGGAGAGATACTAATCCACGCCAGATACACCAGCCCGCACCAAATTCATCTCGAGAAAGTCACTGATTTATACGGCTTTTTGTCTGGAGGTCCGTACTTCCTTCAAAACGAAACTGGAATTGCCATAACCGTCTACGGCAAGTGCTTCAGATCGATGATAAGCAACTTCTTGTGGCCTAAACTGGATGATATGGATACCGACGACATATGGTTCCTACAGTACGGCGCTACGTGCCACACAGCGCATGCCACGATGGACATTCTGCATGAGCGATTTGAAGGCGATGTGAACTGGCCATCGAGATCATGTGATTTAACGCCTTCCGACTTCTTCCTTTGGGGCTATCTTTAATCACAGCTCTATGCGAATAATCCGCAAACAATTGATGCCATCAAAGCCAACATAATGAACGGCGTCCAGCAAATTTAACCAGATTTATGCGACAAAGTCATCAAATTCAGCGGCGGACATTTGAACGACGTTATATTCCATCTTTAATGCCATAAACTATTCTTTCAAATAAAATAAAAATGGAATGGAATCATGCGTCGTTATTGAAAGACACTATAGATATATTTTCCCTTTCACAGTTTTAATCTTGTCAAATTCACATGAAGGATCCAAGGGTAAAACGACTTTACAGCAATTTTTTCGAAAATGAGACATCAGTACCTACCATCTTGTAGCTTTTAAGGAGTTATCACGTGCATTCATTTTTGGGATAATATCATTATAAAGCCGTAAAAGAAAGCGATAAAGTTTCGGTCTGTTGGGGAACACCCACTTTACTTCACGTATTCAGAGGAGGGTAAGGGCACTTTGAACTTTTAAGACAATATGTTTTTTACTACACTTTTTACACATTAAATAAAAAATTTACTTTGATAAGCATTTCACATGTTGTAAAACTATCAAATTCGTTTATCTAATTTGGCATTGTAGTGGTTTTACCCCTGCACGCTTTACATCTTAATTAAAGCACTTCACATTTTATTATTTCTCACTTTCTCTTTTTTCTATTATATATAATAGTATTGAGGGTAAACGTCCACTTCAATGATAACCTAACGAGTGAAACTAATCTACGCACTTCTTTCCCCAGTCATAGAAAAATTAAGTAAGCTTTAATGAATTAAAGCCCCATCCACATGTATCGATTTTTCTGCATGAAGTACACCGAGCGGCGCCTATGCTGGAGTTCTAGTATCCAAATACACCATTGAATCGACAAAATTGCGGGCAATTTGAGTCATTACCGTGAGTAATAAAAAACACGCACCATCAGGTATTTGCCGGCATAGAGCCGGTTATTTTTTAGGGGTCCACATAAAAAGCAGCCACGCTGGCTGGCTGCTTAATGTGGTTTGCAAATCAACTCGTTCTTGCAATTATTTCCGAGGGCTTCTAGATAAAACCAATCATTTTTCGGGGCTCATAATTCGATAAATTGGAAATAGATTGATTGGTGCGGTTCACCGGAGTATCACAAATGAGGGATTTCGAATCGAAAGTGAACAGAATCTACCGATTTTATTTTCGATAAAAACATGTTAAACTACACGCATGTGGTGGGAAGTACCAAACAGAGACAATTAATTTTTGTTCATTTGATTAAATTTACTAACAAGTTTAATAAAGAAGTTTTTTGTGGGGTAATGGAGAATAAAAGGGATAACATTTGCATGATCGATTAAGCAAATTGAGCAACAGGTTTACTTACCCCTCTAGCTGTTCTTTGAGATCTCGCTCCAGAGTCGGCGACCCGCATTGGCTCTGCAAAAGTAAAGGGAAAGAAATGTTAGTATGTAGGAATTTGATATCAAGTGCAAGTGGCATTCTTGTGCAGTGTGTGAAATAAATGACAAGGCCGCTGGCATAAAGGAGGAAATGTCCTCCCGTATCGTGACGCTTATGAGACTCCACAGGGTGATCAATTTTGCCGTTTCAATAAGCGCAAAAAGGAGCCTCGCCGAGGAAGAGTAAGTGAAGTGATTTGTTTCTGTAATAAATAACGACCACTGAGGGAGCAGGCATCAAGATGCAGCCATTGTGGGAAGCCCTTCGCAGTGTCTTAGACATAAATTTGATCCCCCAAAAGAGAAATTGAAGGCGGTGGCAAAAACTTGTTAAGATACAGCCATTGAGGATGGCTCGGCTTCTCTGGCTCGACAGTCGTCAGTGGAGCATGAAAAACGCTTGGGGCGCGCGTCACTCAGGGCCTCGTCGAGCGGCAAAAACGCGGAATTATATAATCGATTTGGGCTTTTACCCAATTGAGTTAAAGCGCTCCTAATATGATTTCCTGTCCTGCAGGACAACTCGAGTGAAATATATTTCTTGGGTGACAAAAACACAAAGGAGATATTTCATGTCATGTCGTCCTGCCCTGTTTCGGCGCCCGTCTGGGGGAGAGCTAATCATGGTTCGATTCGAACCAAACCTTCATCTGATGGACTGTGTAGAGCAGACGTCCTGCATGACATCTACATGGGAGACTACAAGCCATGCAAAAAGGGTAACACATGGCGAGTGATTTATCGAGGGGGAGATTAGCAACATAATTAATTCCTTTTTGTTATGAATTTTTCATTAAGGCTTAGAACCGGTGAGGTGGGATACAATATTTTTGCCGTAAATTGAAAACGAACAGATTTGGTGCAAACAACCCTGTAGTCCTATGAACTGCGCAATTTTAGTTTGAAGTCCACGGATAGCCAACGCAAAAATATATATTAAATCGGCGGCCATTTTTGAATTTGTTAATAACACCACCCTTCCCCTATTTAGCCCAGATATAATAATATTCGTATTATCTTGTCAATCTAGATGCTTCCCAACCCTAATAAGTAGATTTGAAGAGTTTTATTTGCATTTAATTCTACATCGTTATGGTGGAAGGGTCACTAAAGACTTGAACTCAATTGAAAACATTTGGGGTTTACTGAAGCTGAAGGTTGCCAAGCATCGGTTTAGTTGAAGACACATGTCAGTCATAAATTTAACGAAATAAATAAGCCGAAGATGTCATGCTGCATTTGCGGCAAGAGGACAACCAACAAAGTATTAGTTGTAATCGTCTTATATTTAAATATTTTTAGGATTATTTGAAATAAAATAGGAAATTATATTGTGCAAAAATTTTAGATCTTTCCATGTCCATTTTTTGACTGATTTGTCATCATATTAAATAGTTTCTCTTTCAGACATTTTTCGTACAAATCAAGTAATCTATCAAAATACGCTCAACAGCAACAGCAAAGTCAAATTCCTTCGAATGTACATATGTTCTGCCCAACCTTTTTTTACACCAATGTACCATAAACCAAAAAATATGAAAATTTGAGCTTTACAGGGGACAAAAAGTAAACATCGAATTAAAATGTTTACTAGGGGGTTATTATTATATATACATATAAAAACGTATTATATTATTAAAAAAAAAAGCGACTACAAAACATAACGGCTTTTTAATATTTTAAGAAGGTGCAGCATCGGTAAAAGTCTGGAAACCCTTTCGATGGAAATATTCAAAAGCTGTATGTTGTCCTTATACCGCAATTCTTCGTAAATCACATTGTTACTGAAATGTATGATTAACTCTAACCAGTTAAGTTGAAACGAGAAGGAAGAACTAGTAAGATAAATTATTCGTATAAAAGGCCCGACAAAAGTCTGGAAACCTTTATTCATTTTGAAGTAATTGCGAAAAAACGTTTGGCGAAATTAGGAAAAAATTGAAAATGGGAAAGAGGACCGTTTATAAGATTTACACCAATAAGAAATAACCACCTCCTTCGAAAAAATGGGACGAACACTAATACAAGGTCAGCTTTTGCCAGTTTGCATCAATTAATACATCAAATAAAATGATGTAACATGGATTTCAGGTTATAGCGGCTATGTTGCTAAAGCAACATCTGTCAAATTTGTTGTAAATTGTTCAGTAGTGTATGGCAAATCACTATGGAAGGTTATAGCGTTGAAGAACGTGTGAAAATCATTATTTTTTTTTATCAAAATCAGTGCTTCGTTCGAGAAACGTTCATCATCGAAAATCATCTTTAGCGGCGAGCGCTACAGAACGATGATAAGTAACTTCTTGTCGCCTAAATTGGATGATATAGATACCGACGACATATGGTTCCAACAGGACGACGCTACGTGCCACACAGCGCGTGCCACATAGCGCATGCCAAGATTTGAAGACGACGTGAACTGGCCACCGAAATCGTGCGATTTAACGCCTTAAGACTTCTTCCTTTTTGGCTATCCCTAACAATTGATGCCGTCAAGGCTGCCATAACGAACGCCTTCCAGTAAATTCAGCCAAATTTATGCAATAAAGCCATCGAAAATTTGACCTCCCGAATACTTGAATTAGAACGATGTTATATTCTATACTAATGCCTTAAAATGTTCTTGAAAATAAAATAAATATGGAGTGGATATCTCACACAAAACTTGTTTTATTTACATTTAAAAGTCAGGCGTCCTTATTGAAAGACCCTGTGTTAGCAGAACGGATAGAGAATTATTATTATTATTAGAATCAAATCAAAAAAAGATCCAAAGAAATTCCACAGACAATAGATGCTAAAAAATATTATGGCGAGCATTGTTTCGAGACGTTTGGTGAAGTTTGGCTTGTCTGAAAGGATTATATGCAAACGCTGTCAACTACGTTTCTCCAAAGAGAACTAATATTGGAACATCGAGAATTGGAAAAATATCATTTGATCGGATGAATAAAAGTTTAATTTTTGTTACAGTCATGAAATTCGACACGTAAGACAACCCCGTAAACACTCGATTCAATCCATGATGCACTATAGGGACAATCAAACTCGGAGGAGAATATATCATGGTTTGTGCTGCGTTCTCCTATTACGGTGTCGGTCCGTTATATTGGATTAAGAAGAAAATGGACACCGTTAAGTATAGGCAGATATTATCGGCCATCATGCTTCCCTTTGCTACTGAAAAAAATGCTGGAATCTTGGGTGTTTCAGCAGGACAATAATCCAAAACATATGCCAAGAGCGATAAAAGTGTGGTTAGAAGAAAACAATGTGAAGTTACTAGAGTGGCGCTCATAATCCCCGGATGGGATAAAAAGAAAACGATTCAAAACAAAAGAATATCTATCCGAATATAAAAAAAAAAAAATAAAAAAATAATGGGTTCGTGTGCCAATAGAAAAACTTCACAATTTAATAAATTCATTGCCAGGTAGATGTAAGGCTGTAATAGCAGCACATGAAGAATTAACTAAATATTAAGGCATGTGTTTATATAATAATAGAATAAGAATTAAGTGTAAATATGATTAAGATTCTTTATGAAATGATTAAATTAAAATGTTAAAATGAAAGTTTCCAGACTTTTGTCGGATCTTTTATACCTACCAATGATTTTTGAATAATGTCAGTTGCTAAGAATTTTGGTGTAGGGAGAAAATACGGGTATCTGAATATTTCAATCAAAAGAGTTTTCAGACTTATGTCTGCTAATGTATGTAGGTAGCTACCAACTAAGAAATTAATACTTAATATTACAGTTAAAGCAGATATCGAATGGGACCCACGGGCTTACACTAGCACCCAATATGGCGACCTCCAATTCTAAACTTGAAAGGATTTCCACGTGTATAGGAATAGAATATATAGGGGTTTTTCGGGATCGATGGAACTGGACGGGAAGGTAGAGTATTTTGACAGGAGCGAGTTTTTTACCCCGAGAATACTTTGGGTTCCCGCGGGAGAAATGAAAAAAACATTTCCGCGGATGAAACAGTTTCTGTGCAACAGTTTTAATTTACAAGTACGGAAACTACGGACAAGGCCAAGTAACTCAATATATATCATACATAATAATTTAGACTTGTGCGGTTGGACTTATTTTAAGCTACATTGGCCTTGGCATCGGATTTTTTATAGTAGTTTGTATCAAGACATTCTAACCGTATAAAATATGCCAAAAAGGCATAGAGCTTGAAATTTAATCGACTCCATAGTTCATACATAGCAATCCACAATTACACAAGAATAGGTATTTTTACAGTGGGTATAACGCAGTTAAAATCTCACCATTTTCTGCGGAGATAAATTCTTAAATGCCATCCCTGCAAGAGTCCAATGTTGCTGCACAGCACAAAGCTTGAACTACCACAAAACTCTGACCATCCGAAAGCACCCATAGGGCAGGGATATTCCTGAGAAACTTAAAGCCATTTGGCATAGACAATTATCGAAGTTTGAACTCTTTAAAAACTTTAACCACCTCAGGGCGCTCTCTCCGATTTCACTTTCCTCGAGCGAATTTCAATGTCACTATCCGAAGGCGTAGGGTTTCGTAGATAACGCAAACAAAGAAGGAAAACGAAAAAGGGAAAATTCAAATCCGCCGTGTATCGTCACAAACCGCCGCCGGAAAACTGATTCAGGGAACAAACCCTCGACTATGTCAGGCAGGCCAGGCACCCGGCAGACAGGGGCGTTGCATTATCGTTAAACGCGTATTTCCAGCAGCAGCCCCTGCGTCCCGGAGGTAAGCCCAGTAACCAGAAGGCACCCTCCTCGGCTGACACAATCCTGCAGGATATATAGTACTTTTTTTGCCAACACTCAAACCGAGCGTAAAGAAGACTGCTGCGGCTGCAACGGGGGTGGGATTCGAAAATACCGGGAATTGGGGGTAAGTTGCTGCCACTCGAGAGCACCCCCATCGATGTTTGCCCACAATTTGCTGCGACTTGGCCCCCGGTGGTTTGCTCTGTTTTCTGGTTGTTTGTGTGTCCCCAGGGGACGAAACTTTAAGAACCCCAACAGCTGCATCGGGTTATGCTCATTGGACCACTTTCACTTCTGAAGATGACAATTTTTCAATTAATTGGGATTTTTGTAAGAAACTTAGCTGAAAGCGAGTTTTCATCGACCGGGACAAAATATGAGTTTCCCTTACAGTTTATTAACCCGCTCTGCCCCTAGGGACCCCATGCACTTATGTCTTGCTTTTCCCTTATGAAAGTATTTAAGAACAGCAATAACTGGGAGTTCTACCAAATAATAAATGCCACTGTAAAACATTTACTATGTAAAAGTGCACTCTATTCATAATGTGCAGAGAAATGTCCAGTAACCACCAAAGTGTTTTGTCCAACATATAATTCTAGTGATTATTAATAAATACCTTTTCGTCATCATTGAGCATATACAGGGTGAGTAATTTCAGTCGATCTAAGAAGTTATCTCGTAAGGTAAGGTAAGAGAAACAATTTTGTACACAAAAGTTACGTCGTTCAGATGTTGATATTGATCCTAACCAAGGATTAAAATTTCGGGGTCGTCTTAAGGTCAACATATTTTTTTTAATGTAACACATACTTCATTTACAGAAATAAAAATTTGAACAGCACGATTCGGAGACACCTGCAGTAACGACATATTCAGTGATTTCTCGCGACTTTTATTTACTTTATTTATTATACATATATGTGTGAAGCTCACAAAATAATTATTTATTCAGTACAATTTTTTATCTCTCCATCTGAGGCAATGCACATGCGCCAACACACCTCTCATTAGTTGCATTTGCTGCAAATTCTGTTTTATGGTATGAGTCAATCAGAAACGCTTTTCAGGGGACGACAACTCGAGTTTCGGGAAGAGAAAAAATTCGCATACGACAAAAGTAGGAAACTATAGTGCTTGCACGCTAGTGCAGTATTTTAAAATTCCCGTACAAGAAGGAACGTGTGCGACAGTGCATTGTCGTGGTGCAAGAACCATGAATTATTTTTCCACAATCAGTGGTTGATGAATATTTTCACGAAAACGCTTAATAACGCCTTTGCATTAACAGTCTGCCCTTTCGGGGAAAATTATAAATGCCTAACCCCCCACTCTAATACAAAAACAAACACTGAAACGAATTTCGACTTTTGAGTTACTTTGACATGGTTTTTTATGTTTGGGTTAATTTAGAGCACGATCCAGAAGATTGTCGACTTGTTAAAGTGAAACTTATTATGTAAGTTAGCATGTTAAGAAATGGGAGCATAATGAAAAGTGAAACGCTCGCCCAAGCTCCATGTAATTATTATTTGGGTCGCTGATTTCAATTTAACAAATTCAAAACGGCGGTTTTAATATGGTTTTAAATATTAAAACTTCTTTAGTTTTCATGAAATTCAGTACATGGAGGTTTTTGCATTTGCTGATTTAAAATTACTGTCAAATTGCGGACTTGATTTTCAATTATCACTGTTTTGTAAAAACAGAAGTTTCACTTTAGATGTGCAGATTCTTTGACACCGCTTGGTATCAGGGCTTAAAACGGATAATAAAGGAACTATTTAATAGTAACCTGCTTATTTCGTTCTCTTTATGAAGACCGTATTTCTTACAAAACAAATCAAATTAATTTCCAATGTGAATCCTTTACACCACAAATGACTTCCCGCAACATGCCTCGGTAGCGCAGTAGGCAGCGCGTAAGTCTCATAATCTTAAGGTCGTGAGTTCGATCCTCACCCGGGGCAAAAGCTTTTTTACTTGTATGAACAGAATTTCCGAAGAAGTAACCTATTAACCACATTGTGTGTATAATATTGGGGATATTATATATATAAAATATTTTTGTCACAGCAAACTAATTTAGCTTCTTGCACAACAAAAAGCTAGACTTAGATGAAATATTGAATGTAAACACTAGCATTCAGCCGGAGAGTACTTTTGGATCAAAGCCAAATACCCAAAATACATGTACTTGTAAAAGAACAGGAAAAGCTCTGCCACAAAGAACATACATATGCGATATATCGGGAAGAATTACAAAATCTGCCTATAGTAGTACTAATGTTTTTTCCGTTGTCACCCTATTTTCGCCCTATGTACGAGGCACCCTGCTTATCAACCAGAGCAAAAGACCCACCCTCGCAGTGGTGCAGTGTGGCCTGCTGAAATTTGGGGTCTCTAACATGCACCTTGTGGCATTCCTCCCCAATCGGGGAGGGAATTACTGAGATTATTCACCATTGAAACACACCCCAGGTCCCCAGGGGGTGCACAAAACAAAATAAGCTGGCGTTTCGCCGAGGGTTTTCGAGCGTAACGAGTGGAATATGCGATTAGCACGGGGCATTCGGCCGCATTTTGTTACATATGCAAAGTGGCTGGGGTCTATATAAATTGCGAAAAGCGAAAAGTGCATGTCCTGGAGGGTGTCTAGCACAACTTACTTTCAAGAGCGAGAACCGCGCCCGCCCGCCAGGCAGTCTCCAGTCTCCTCCCCGCGCCGCATAAACACCTTGTACTGCCACTCGACATCAACACGTGCTCCTCCGGCCGGGTTGATGCTCATTCAAGAGGCTGTGGCGAAACGTGACTGGAAATGAGTTCTGAGGATTATAATTCACGTGAGGACTCTCACCTCGTCTGCCGACATGGCGCAGGCTTTCATCTTCACCTTTGTTATTCGAATGGGGTAATCAACTCAAGTTTATTTGTCAAACCGCGGCGGGAGCTTCTGCGGAATTCCTGCATAAGAAGTGTTTCGCTTCTCGGCTGTCTACAAAATCAATATTGCCGTCTAGGGAGTCTACAGCAGCTCTCATGGAGTGCGAGGTGAAGCCGTGAAGGTGAAGCTCTTGGCAAGATAAATTTGTTTAATTCGTCAATTTCACTATTGGGAAAATGGGAAATCTCATTTTGGCCTAAGTTGCATTACATTTGATTTACTGCGCTTGAAGTGAAAGTATATTTTCTTCATTTAAAATCTTCTGGAACATACGGAATCAAAGTTGGCAAACTCTGGAAGATTTTTGGTGTGCAGCCTTCAAAAAGAGGACCCGTGAGTAGAGATTTTTTATGTATGTAATAAGTTGGTAATGCGTGAACCGATTTTGATGATTTTTGCTTTATTGTACAGAACTGTGTTCTCTTTTGGGAGCATTATATGTAGCAAAAGCATGCGTGGGGAAGGGGGTACTTTCACTATAGAAATACGACCTCGAAAGTCATTGCATGCTGAATACCGTAAAAACGTAGCAAAGATTCATAATTAGCGACCCGGAAAACCCTAAAATACTAAATTTCGTGAATATATTTTGTGGAAAATACTCCACTATCTTGTTTTCGGGCATGCCGTTACCATATTTGAAATCAGCAACCTTGAAAACATAAGTAATAAATTTCTCAAGATCGGACAAGATCTTCCATTTATGTCCAACTTTTTTGAATTTCGATCCACTGTGCGGCGACGTTCAGTACCAACTAGGCAGGACACGTAACGTCCGTGCGTTCGAGAATATCGATACTGTCCGCCATGATGTGAAACAGCGCCCAGGGATATCAAGACGGTGATGGGCCTGCCTGTTTTAGTGAAGCACTTAAAGATGTTTCCATATAAAATTCAGATGATGCATTAGCTACTGCCACCAGACGGCAAAATCCGTCTGAAATGGCTTCTTAAACCTTAATGAAGAATTGTATGATTTTTTTTTTCGTCGAAAATCATTACAATCGACGAGGCGCATTTCCTACTGTATGGATACATCAACAAGCAAAACATGCGCTTCGAAGGCTCTGAAAACCGTAATTGAGGCTCCTTTGCATCTACTAAAAGTGACATTTTGGTAGGGCGTATTTTTGTAAAAAGGCGATTGCGCCCTACTTTTCTGAAAACACTGTCGGCCATATGAAAGGAAATGTTGATACCGAGGTTAGATGGAAAACATGCGATTCCAGCAGGACAGTGCCACTGCACACACAGCATGTGAGACACTAAATTTAGTACCAGAAATTTTTCTTGTCGGTGTTATCTCACGGTTCGGAGATCTCCCGATGTTATAATAACATTTCAGACTTCTTTCTTTGGGGCTATTTGAAGTCATTGGTTTATATTTTTTGTGAACAAGCCACAGATTCTCGCGGCCCTAAAGGATATCATTCGTCACAAAGTAGAGTACATTTCGCCATAAGTTCTGAGAAAAGCAATTCAAAATGCCATAAAAAGAGCACTCTGCGCCCATTTGCCTGACATCAGCTTCAGCACATGAAGGAAGAAAATTTAAAGGCCCAAATGAAAAGAATATAATAAAAAAGATAAAAAACCGTTTAGTATAACCTCTCACACATAAGTGTACTTCTCGTCCAAAACAAAAAAAACTTCAACTTAAATAGAAGGATACAGTATTAAACAAAATTGAAAGATGGAAATACGCGGAACAAAGGTAATTGTTTTTTGTTCATCGGATCAGTCGTGTCTGAGAAAAGGCGCATAAAATAACATCAGAAAGTTTTTTGTCTCGATTTCAAAACAACGTAAATACCTAGAATCAAAAAAGTTCATATGGAATAGTAGGTTCAGAATTTGAGAAAACATCAGTCTTTATGTAGAGTGGTAATGATTCCTTAACGACAATTGTAATTTACCAAAGGGTCTCAGTCTCAAAATATGAAAGAAAAGAAGTTAATTTGTATACTGTAACATATGTACAACCTGTCTTCCCAAAAGGATCGATTCTTTTGATGAACTGGACTTATCATTAAAAACAAAAAAAAAACTAAAAAATCGATATGCTCCAAAACCCAAGAAAAAAATTTTCTTTGTTTTTTTCTTTACAATGTTCCCCTTCTGCTTTCAGCTTTTAAATATGCTGAATCTTCGGCCTCCCCAGTGCCCCAGTTTTTCGCCAGTGATATCCAAGATAAATGAGGCTCAGTCCATCGTTCAGTTCCTTCATTAGCGGATTGATGCCCATCAATCTGACTCTGGCGTAATCCAGGCCCATTTTAATCAGCTCCCGACAAAGCCGAAAACAATGCCTCGGCGGTGAATGTGTGTGATTAATGGACTAAGCCCCAATAGTCGTTAAAGAGATACAAATTCAAATCTCGTGCCATTAAAAGTAACAAATTAATTCCTTGTCAAAGCCACTGTTGTGTGTCAGGTTCACCCGAAAATCTGTATCCCTAAATACCTCCCGATTCACGGTGCGGAAGCATGGCGAGTCACTTTAGTTGGAAACTCCGAGTTCATCCCATAAATTGCTCTCACACTTCCTGCTAAGTTTCTTGCTCATATCAATTACAGGCGCTTGAGCCCATAAAGGATATGCGACATCTCCACGTACACAGTGACACGCCCAGGCGTCTTGAGACGTCTGAGGCTTTCTGTGCTTCGGGATTCTGGGGCTTCTGGGGTTGTGAGCTTCTGGGTTTTCACCCTGGTCCAATACTTAGGCCCCGAGGAGGGTGTAATTGTGACACGTAGGACGCCTTAGGGAGGCCTCCCTTTCGATACCCTTTTTGGTAATTGAATAGAATTTCAATGGAGATAAAACATATTTGGGGATTTATGGAAGAGCTGCTCAGATTTTATCAATATCCAACTTCTGATAGAATTACGCCAGCCTAGTCGTGGTGGGGGTGAATTACGGCTGTTCGGGTCACGGGGTAGTGTGTGTGCTGGTTAAGATTCCCCGGGATCGCTTAAATTGGATAATGCCCGCCTAAATGGGTCCGGGGAACAGGAGATAATTCAGTTGTTATTCATTGAGATCTAACAAACTGGCGAAACGTGTTGTGAATGAGTTTTATGGCCGATTAATGATGGAATTTAGCGCCCCCTCCCGACAGGAACAACACAAGACTTATGGCGAAAGCAAGTGTGGCACCAAGCGCCATTCGTCTAATTGCCCAATTATTCGCGCTACTTTTAGCGGTGCCATCGGATTTTGACAAAATATAAATGACCGAAACTTTTTGGAGGGGTTTCGCCTGTTTGCCTTTTGTCTTGCACGCCTGGGTGAATCTCACAAATCACCCGCTGATCCCGGCTGGAAGCTTTGAATAATTGATTCCGAAATATGACTCAATTACGGCGGAAACAAAAGTTACCGAAATATGACTCAATTTTGGGCGTGGGGAAGAGCAGTGGGACAGCTCAAAATCCTCAAAAAGTTTTAATCTGTTTATGTCGAGCCCCAAATTTGTATGGGGAGAATTTCGTAAAGTTCTATAACCGACTCGGCGGGTGTCTCCCCAATGTTTGGAAAATATTGAATGTGAAGGGGTGGTTATGGCCGACGGGATGGGGCCGAATCGGCCCGTAAATGAGGGTCTCGCTAATATTCCTCCGCAGTGTGTTTTACGAGGTAGTTGCCAGTGGCAATTTACTTACCCTTCATTCGAACCTCCTCCCGAAGATGTTTACGTGCTTTAATCAGGCGGCCTATTGAGCCCATTAACAAAAAGGTGGCCGTTGCCAATTTGCTTAATGAAAGAAAATTCGCCCCGAGTTTCGTAATACTTACCGGCTCCTGCAGCTCGTGTAGGCATGTGACTGTGTGTGCATATGCGCCAATTTCAGGGGATGGGCGCTACACGTCCGGAAATTGATGTTTGCTTTACTGCACGTCCTGATGTTACTGGGCTGTACACTGTACCCTGCACAGCCCTATTGAGACAAGCAAATGTTTTCAAATTTGCAGAAGACATCAAAAGCCTTGGAAGTTGGAATTATTCCAATTTAAGCACTGCTCCCCTCAAGAGTACTCCCTCTTGGTTTGAGTGATTAAAAAATTCAGGGAGTTCACCCACACCCTTATATAAATTTTTGTCTTTATTGAAAATTGCTGCATACTGGAGAGGAAAGCAAATCCGCCAGAAGAAATTGAATTTCAGTAGGGGAAACTCTTTTGTCTAAAAAATGGTCAACATCGAGTCGCTTTTGTTAGTCAGCCTGTCAGTTTATGACATTTGGGAAAATGTCGGTACTAAATTAATTTTGATGGTAGGAATTCAATTCTTCCTTTATCCGAGTGTTGGTCCATCAAACCAACAATATTGAAATGTTTTTGGTGTTTTCAAAATAATTTCTACCTTTTCTTGCTTAACAACAACTCAAAATTATAAATCTTCTCAAATTCTTAGTTCCGGTGTCATAAACCTATGCAGGTAAACGCCTGATAAAATATATCGATATAGGCAGATTAAAAGTGCTATTATTTTGTCCTCTCTTCCACCCCATTTAATTTCTGAAATATATTTAGTTAAAGAGGTGTTTTTAGTTTAAAAATAAAAATTTAGAACTCGTGAAATTTATTTCGAAAATATTCGAACGAACATACTGGCATGAAAGTGCTTTTAAAAATTTCCGTTTTTGCCTATTGGTGTAGGAAAGATTCATGTTAGTCTCACAAAATATTTATTTTCCTAATTTTGATATTTATTTCTTAAAAACACGTATATATATATGATGCAAATAAGGTAATAAATAGTTATCAACATAGTCTAACTCGAAATTCAATATAACGATTTATCTAGGAGATACAGAATATCCAGACCAGTTACATCATAGGGTAACGGCAGATGGAAGAAATAGTACTTCATTTCCCTTGACTTATAATCTTATATGCTGCATTTATTTGATGTCAAATCGTTGATTTGATTTGATATTTACTTACAAATGAAATAAGTATTTTGCACGCATAGAATTTTTGGGATGCTGAAAATATTTCGAATATTTTTGCCACTCGTTCGTAAAGATTTTTCGGTTTTTCAATTAGTAAATACTAACAAAATTTGCTGCTTCTATCCATCTAGGGTCTATTTGTTCGTGCGGTACGGAACGGCACGGAAGCTCGAGGGACGGAACGACGCGCGTGCACAAAACAGCACGAAAAGCCAAAATTGCCATTCTGTGACGCACGGACAGCCCGAGGTTTCAACTAAGCACTGCCTTATTTCAAACAGAACGGCACTCGCCCACCTTACATTGCTGTCCCATTTCAGTCAACCTCGCTTTTTGTCAAAATGGTTGTCCCCATTTTATTAAACGGTTTTATTTAGCTTGTCCTGTTTGTTTGGGTCAAATTTAATAGTTAAAGTTTAACCCCCTTCCTGACGACAGATTGATCTGAAATTTGGTACACACCTTTAGTTCTGATGACAATACAATTTAATATAATCAGTATCATTGTAAATCCAAGATGGTCGCCTCTACAAAATGGCGGATTACATATTTGCTCACACCTCCTCAATATGGGTATGAAATGAAAGGGCTTTACAAGTAGAACACAGTGTATGGCGGATTTTATTTTTTTGTCTGATTAAAGGGGTGTGGTGTGATGACTGGTACCTAGGGCCTACTGCATTATTGTTTAGTTTTTAGTACATTATCTACATCATTATTATCTTTATTTTCAATAAAAACGTTTAACTTAAAAACAATTTTTTTCTTTTTTTTTATAAATGAAAAAGAATGCAAATGTTTTTTTGGAAATGCGAAATTATCGTGGGCCAATTGAAACATTACAGAGGCTAATTTTGCAAAAGTTTTGTTTGTGTTTTTGGTATGTGGGTCAGATTTCGAAGATTTTTGTGTGGGCTTCCAGGACTTATTGATTGTCGTGAAAGTCATGACGTACTTTGTGAACGGATGATACTAGTTCATTCTTGAAATTTCTAGAGTTATTCAATTGTATACTATTGCCATGCTGTATAGCTCTAACATTTCTAGCTTCATTCTAGACAAATTGAGTTAAGTTTCGGAGATTTTACAAAACTTTGATGGTGGTAAACCAAACGATTCATTTTCGCCATATTTTGCTGTAACATTTTACTCCCATAAAGGGACGAATGCGCGAGAAGCTAGTAAAAACTTGAGTGAAGTTTACAATGATAATGCTCTACAAGATCGTTTGGGTTCGTCATGAACTCAAATAAGTTCATTTGCCGGCTCGTATAAACATACATATATGCTCGTTTTTTTTAAGCGACTGGTGACGAGATGGTGTCAAAGGACATCGAAATCGAAAGACATTCATTACAGGAAAGAAGCAAATTCAATGTGGTAGGGTTTTAAATGTGCCGTATTTTTTGAGGTTTTACCAAGGAATAAAACAATCAATTCACATGTGTGCCTTAACTGTTGGCCATTGGACAGCTTAAACGAATCTATCATCGAAAAAAGAAACGTTCAGAGCTCCATAATCGTAAAGGAATTGTGTTCATATGATGACAACGCAAGACGACACACGCACAGGTTTGATTACACCTAAAAAATAAGTGGAGTTTGTACCCATATATCACTCGAAAAGTTGTGCATTTTCAAGAAGACTGAGACCATAAACGGGTTTTTTTTGAAACCATGATTTTAAAACTGTCCGGAAATGTAACTCAGCCAAACCGATTCACTTGAAATTTTCAACAATCGAACTACGTATGGAATTTTCGATAGAAATTGTCTCTAGAAATCCTTCAAATACATTTTAGCTTAAAAATGAGGAATGGTGATTCGTAGGGAAAAAGTATATGAACCAATTTTGCAGACAGTTACAATATCCACAACTTTTGTATGAAGTATTTTTACGATAACATTTACCGTTTACGAGAAATATGCGAAAAACCGATATCGTTGACCTTTGATTTTTTTTTAATTTTTAGCACAAGTCGGATAGGTGGGGTCTTTTGATATTTCATTTGTAATGATGTATTTAAGGTCTGTAATAGTTATTGTTAGTATATATACATATATATTTTTTAATCCTGATGGCCCGGTTTTAGTCTGACAGTACTTAATAAATGAAAGACTCTGTTCGGCGTCATGTTCGAGTTATTAAAGAAATATACAGACAGAATGTCTCGCCAGTACTGTCAATTAATAAAGTGGAAGAACTACGTTACCCTTTTAGCGATACTTACACCTCAGTAGATATTTCTTCACTTTCCAGTTCGGACATGCTAAAGATACTTCAGAAAACATCGTTATGGCAATCTACCCACATTAATTCCTGCGCCTTTCTCTTTAATGGATTTAATTTAAAGGTATGCCAAGCAAGTCCAAGTCAGACTTCAACTTGACTTGATCAGTCAAGAAACTTGCAATATCTGGCAACGAAGATGCTCGCCTTATCACAGAAACGCCGACATGAAGTGATTTTAACGAGAGCGCCGATTACGAAAATCAGGAATCCATTTCGAGGTGCGTTAATCCCTAAAAATCCACTTAAATTCTTATCAAATTTCAGGCGAATGCACTTAAATCCGCTAAATGGCGATGGGATGCAAAATTGTCTCGTGAGAACGAAACAACAACGTGCTGAAGATGCACTAACTGCAGCGACTATAAGCACTAAAAGCGAATGTGAGTGGAAAACAGTGTGATGTGATAAGCTTGGAAAAAAAGAGGCGGAAAAAAATAAATACAAAATGAAAAAACTAAACAAAGTGCAAGAATATGTCTAAGATGGTGAAACGAAATAAACACAAGTGAAACTTAAGGAACTTAAAATTAAGGTAAAAACAAAAAGGAAAATTCGTACTCACATTGTTAACTTTGTCTTGCAAACGAATGAGAGCCTCTTCGAGCTCAACGATCCGAGCCTCCAAGACCTCCTGTAGAGATAAGAAGTTTGTGCTTTAGGATGAATGAAGACAAATAAAAAGAGCGGTAAGAAACTAAGAACAACTAAATAAAATCATACGAAGGATGAGTATGTTGTGTGTGAATGCCTCGAGCGGCCTGCAGACACGCTGCTGATTACACCGGAATAAATAAGAGTGAATTTATTGAGCTGCGTTTCCCTTTTTGTCTGAGTCGGCTCACGTCGAGATTTGTTTGATTCACGAGGCTTAAACTAGTTTTCACTGTCTGAATGTAAGCGGCTTCTAATTTTTCCACGGCTGAATGTAAACCAAGAATTTGTTATTTTAGTTTTTTTTGAGATATTGTAATTCATGTTGTATAATGTCAAAGTAACATTCTGAACCAGATGCAATTCAAAACCAAATAGATTTAGGAATGAAATGGGAACTTTTTATGCAATGGAGTGATTGTTTCGCCACTTGCGTAGCATGTAGCGCCGTCTTGTTGAAACAACTTATCTTAGAGGTCCATATACATATACGGCTATAGCAAAATGTTATTTATTGTATTGCCCAATACCTCTCCCAACAACCTACAATACTCACAACTTTTCCGGGGAAATGGGTACAACAAGATCTCTTCCGGGTTGTTTTCAGACTACACACAACAATTTTGTTCATCCTCAAATGGACCTCGTCGCTAAAGATAATTTTTTGGTTGAAATCCAGGTGAACTTCGAGATGTTATAATATAAAGCACAATCAGGAACGTACGGCGCAACAAGTCGTCGTTTGGCCTGAAGTTATATGTCAGCTGGATCTTAAACGGGTGGATGCACACGTTTTTGTGCAGAATTCGCCAATTCGAGGTTTTTGAAAGCCCAAGTTCTTCGGCACGACGACGAATCGAGAAGTTTGGACTATCACGCACACTATGACGGACGGTGGCAATATTCTGGTTTAACCAAGCGCTAGGACGATACACATGCATTGGTTGATCGAATACACAGCCAGTTGACTCACAGTTTAAACCGAGATGGTGATTATAACATTATATCGTTTTATTTTCCAATTGAGGACTTTTGGTTTAAGCTCAACAGCTTCGTTTAATATAATATTATAATAAAACAATATTCTTTGCTGATAGCCTTTAGATAATTGATGAATCCAATGTTACGAAAATTCATACAAACAGTCGCCATCAGTTTTCACCTTCTTTGATTGTCTTCCTTCAACTTCTACCCATTGTTTCGATAGTTATTTTCTCTCTGATGTATAATAATGAGTACGTGTCTCAACAAAAACGATAAACCGTCACAAAAAGTTGCATTGCGTTTAAACATGACCAAATATTCGCTGGAAATATTGTCGAATACAGTTTTGATCAAGTATTAGAAAACATACCACAAATTGTGCTGTATGTTTTTTATATGCAAAGGTGCATGCATAATGTTATCTATGGATGTATGAACACGTTCAAAATCAGGAGACAAATTATTATACAGTCGAAAAAAAAAGAGTCAAGCTACTTTTTGATTTCTTTCTTAAACCTTTCAAAACGAAATTTTATTCCTGTGTATTATATCCATAAAAGACTGAAAGTTGTTTGATTTGCACAAACGAAACAAAGACATTAATGAATAAAGCTGTCTCAACATTTGGCAGAAGCCTTCAGAAAGATTAAACTTACAACAGTTTGAAACTTTTCCACTTAAGTGGTTATGTGAACAAACAAAATGTCTGTTTCTGGGGCACGGAAAATCCACATAAAATGCACGAAGAGCTATTACATCCCCTCAAAGTGACTGTTTGGTGCAACATTTGTAGTGAAAAGTGATTGGCCCTTATTTTTTTGAGGTCGCCGACGGTACCGCCGTAACCGTAAGTGGTGAGCGCTACAGGCAGATGTTAAACGACCTTTTTTTTGCCGCAAGTTGCTGAACTGGGTCTCACCACTCACAGAGCTCGGACAACGATGGAGATTTTGAAACTCGAATTTCCACGCCGTGTGATCTCCCGTTTTGACGATTTGAACTGGCCGACCAGATCGCCAGTTCTCACTGTGTCAGACTTCTTCCTTTGGTGATTTTTGAAATCTCGCGTTTACCACAACAAACCACAAACCTTGCAAATCTTGAAAGCCAACATTCAAGAATAAATCACTAATTTGGGGTCAGATGTTTTGCGAGCAAGAATTGAAATCGCTCGTTTTACGGCAGCACAAATGTGCATCAACTCAGGAGGTGGTAATTTGGCCGATATCATTTTTCAACTTAAAGTCAACAATTTTAGACCTTCCAATAAACTTTCCGTGAAAACAGAGCCCATTTTCTTAATTTCTAACAAAATGGCAGCCAATTCACATTATGACATTACTTTTGCCACACCCTGTAATTCTAGTGTTATTGAGGGCAAAGTCTTTGTCAATAAAAGTGACTTTAAGCCCAGGAATGACATCTCCCTTATTAGGGCGAGCACTTTTTACCAAAGTCTAAAACCATCCTATACATCGGAAGTATACTTGTTGTGGCAAGAACCACCGACTAAAGGAATAGAGTTAATGTTGCGAACACGGCGAAACCAATACCTGCCATTGGCAGATTAATGGGTTCTTTCACTTTAAACAAATCTTACCCAATTTCGGTTGGCAGGAGCAAAATCACTACCTGTAACGTAACCGCCGCGTAATAAAGTGCGGCTTTGCGGCGAGTGGCAGCAAGGCACTTCCTTGTACAGAGTTGGAGCATTAAGTAAGCATCGGACAACGAACTGCAATAAATCTACAAGGCCTCAACCCATTTCACATTGACGCTACTGAAACTCCGCTATTTGCGGCATACCCCGGCCCGCGTACCACCGATTCGGGACGTATCCAGCTCTATGCCGTGCTCGCAAGTTTCAATTTCAATTACAATAAAAGCAGGAAGGCCGCGGCACAGGCCAGCAGCTGCTGAAGGCATTCTCGGAGGAGGCAGCCAACGCGAACGCTCCTCCATTACAAATGGGACACGAATCGTTGAAATTCCTTCCTGGGATGAGCCGCGGCTTCCCATTTTTCATGTTTTCCCGGCGGAACTCTTTCTACGTTTTCCTACGAATTTTGGGGATTTTTATTTTTTTTGGTGAAACGTCTCGTCTGAACACAGCGATTGTTAGCCGCTTAATTAAAAGCACATTTTGAGCCTCGAAATCTTCGGGGCGTGCCGATTGCGGTGTCGTCATTTGAATTTATTTGACGCTGAAGACATAACTGCATAGTTCTCCTGGCGCTTTATGACGAGGGCTTCAACCTTACCCGCGACAAGGATGATAAATCTCACAGTCTTAGGGAAATTCTTAGTTTTCACTTGACAAATATTTAAGAAATAAACAAATCTGAAAATTGGAGGTAAGAACAATTTGGGGTATTTTTAGGTGCTAAATCTGATAATGAACGGAATATTTTGAAAATGTGTATGCACACACATACATTTACAGAGTGTGGGGTACAATGTGATTTCTTGTGGTGAAGTGAAACTGATCAAAATATAGCGGGCAATCGATTTAAATAATTCCTTCACTGTTGCATAACGCATTTCTTCCCGATGCACATACATGTGTTATTCTTTTTCATCAAAAGAGAAATTCTTACTGGATGCTAAATCGATTGTCGATGATTAATTAACTTATGGTAAGCATACGTTCACGCCATATTCTTTTCGAAGTATATAGCATAACAGATCAAAATCATGTTAATGTACCATATGTATGTACATATATGAGCCGCTTGGCTCGAGTGAAGCGCAATCTGGATCCCCAACTTTGGACCACTTTTTCAAGCATCTTGGTC
The DNA here is from genome assembly GCA_947538895.1 of Neoitamus cyanurus. NCBI lineage: Eukaryota > Metazoa > Arthropoda > Insecta > Diptera > Asilidae > Neoitamus > Neoitamus cyanurus. The sequence goes on along the minus strand of OX384541.1, from coordinate 30,155,889 downwards.
CGTACATCGGCAATAACGCCGTGAATGTTGACTTCAAAGTGGTACACGATCATGGAGACCCACAATAACTTGATTGTGTCGCACGCTGTGTAGCATGTTGCGCCGTCTTGTTGAAACCAAAGCTCTTCCACATCAGTGCCAATCAGCTGGGTAACAAAGAGGTCAACAATCATGGATCTATAGGGCTCTTCATTGACTAACGTTCTGGCGGTATCAGTTTTGAAGAAATATGGGCCAATGACACCACCACTCAATAAAGCACACCACCAAATAGTGACTTTTATTGGATGTAACAGCGTCTTAAAAAATTCTTCTAGATTTTCTACCCTCCAAATCCGGCTATTTTGTTTAGTGACGTTCAACAATTCAACTTAAATGGGCTTCATCGCTGTACAAAATTTTGTGTTGAAAATAAGGATAAAGCGTAATATTGTTTCCATTCACCCAACGTACGACGCACATGATGGTCACGGGGCTTCAAAACTTGCACGAGTTGGATCTTGTGATGTCCGTAAACCAAGATCTTTCCACAAAATCTTCCAAAAAATGAATGGACACAGCTCCAATTTCTGTGCACGATGGCGAATCGATTCATTCTGGTCCTCCTCAACACTACGCTCCAGAGCAGCCACAACTACTTCGGCGCGTATTATACGATGACTTTGTGGAGGCGTGTAGTTAATTGAAGTGCGCTTGGTGCGATAACGATCCATGGTTATTCAAAAAAAACTTGCTGGGATTTTATGTCGGCCATAAAATGTACCTCACACTGAACTGAATTTTGAATCGGGCGCTATTTGTGTCTATCAAATGTTTGGTCAGTCACATTTGACATGCCGCGTTTCACTTCGAAAGACAATTCTCAACTTAAATATTTATTGGTTTGCATAACCGTTCGTCGATATTGGATGGAATGGAGGTAAATAACATGTACATAGTTGCAATAGGACGGCGATAATTGCCACTCCGCACGGGAAAAATTGACGTTATTGTAAACCAGGTAGATATGACCATGTTTCACCGTACAAAACTGCTATTATTGAATGCAATCTGTCTTCTTTAAAAAAAACGATCAACCAAACTACGCTAGAGATTTTTTTCCAAATATACTGGAGATCATTTATTCTTCACCATAAAAACATCAATATTGGCATGTTATTTCACTGTTCAGGACGCTCACCTTTGGATTGTCTTCCTCTGGACGCTCGTTCAGATGGTTCGGTCGGTGCATTTCATCAGGGTTCTTGTTTAAGTGAATTTTATAGATGCTTTTTCTTTTAAGTATTGTTTACTTTTTAGGACTTTTCTTGACTTGATCAATGTATTATTTTCATATTTAGATCTGGATCAGTTTCGTAGCAAATTTTGAATTGAAATGAAATTTTAGACTAGTTACCTTTAACAAAACTTTTTAATTTTGAGAAAACAATATCAAATTGCGTTGTCTTATGTATACTCACTTTGCATAAAAAAATTATCCCAATAATTTATTCGACAATCGTTATTCGCACCGCTCTTGTGTTCATGTGTGTGTGCACACGGTGTAGACGGCGCAGTCCGTATAAATTTTGTAAAAGGCAAACATGAAAAAACAATAGGTATTTCTAATTCATTCAGTTCGATTTGTGACGTTTAGATGGGTAACAATCATGGCAATTTGATACCTCTTTTGTGAATTTTAAAATGTTTGCTATTTGCAAAATGCCTGATCCAGGATACGAACAAAACGCATCTAATGTCTTTCATTCTGTCTTATTTTTAGTTGTCCTTTATTTTGATAATTGCAATATTTTTAGGATTATATTATTGTGTACTCTATAAGATTTGAAAATCTTGTCTTGCCCCAAGTATCATTATTATTATTTTCAATTAATAAATTAAGTTAAAAAAACTATTCGAATCTTTGCTTCGCTCATCCTTTAAGAATGTGTCCGACTTACAATGAAATATACATACAAGTGTATATGTATAAAGATCCAAAACAAAAGTGCAATGGACATTTTGAAAAAAGATTAACATGTGGTTTTACAAGCCCTTGATCACGAAATCTTATCTAGATCTTATTTGGATGCTTATTTCAACTCAATTTATTGATTCTGAGTATTTCGTTGGAATTTCCTTCACAAACAGTACAATTAGAATCTTTAGAATACCTTTTCGATTCTTCTGGAGGAACTATTCTTGCCAGCAAAAGAAACGTCTTTCGGGTTGAGGTCAGCAATAAAGCGAAAAAATATCTGTGGGCGCCTTACAACTTGCAGGCCATAATCATCTTTGTTGCTACAAAGGATTTTTTGATGGCTCTTCCATCATCCTTCTGAAACTGCGCAAAAAGTCCACCTTAATTCCGCACGACCACAGCCGAGAGGGGCTCATTAAAATCGTCCGATTACAAAATGTAATTTCATTAAAGACAAGATTTAATGTAAAATTGATGGAGGCATTCGCGAGGTGCACTGCTTCCACCGTGGCTCGCGTACCCGCGGAAAGCCCCTCGCCAATCGGGTAAGTGGTTCATTGAACAGCGAAAAATTTCAAGTTTTTGTGCCCATCGTCGATCCTCGGCGGCTCGGCAGCGTAGCATCGATCGGAATGACTCGCTCAAACCAGTTGCAGTCGCAGCGGTTGGACCTCGAGAGGATTCAGCTGATGCAACTAATGCGAAAAGCGAGTTTCATTGTGTCCCGGTGCACCTGTCCAATCAATGCGCTTGTACCTCGCGTACCTCGTGCCTTTTCGCATAGCTAATGGCCGGGGCAACTGTTCCCCCGTGTTTGCCTTTAATGAACCTTTTTAGTGCCGGGAATCGCAGAATTGCATCGGAGACCACAAAGAAGTTGATCGATGGATTCTGCCGTTGCGCTGCGGCCGGATCGACTTGCTGTTTCTTGTTGGCGCACCGAATTCGAAATGATTTTCCAGGTGCCGCGCGAAATTGTTTCCTCTGTTCATGACCAGTGCTTGCCACTCGGGCTCCACGGGTATCGGTGGTGGCGCGGTATCTTCGGAACGACTTCATACATGACTCTTGACGTCGCGTCGCTACGGCAGTTATCTGCAGGCGCAGGGCAAGGTTCTGGTCAGCCACTGGGAGGAAATTGAATAGCGTGCAAAGGTTCAAATGGTCGTCTGGAATTCATTCAGAGATGTCGGCGATACTCGGCGATGTTAATAACCCGCGGTAGGACAGCGAGACCACTGTTTACTTCAGGGAGCTGCAGCGCTGCGTTTCATTCACCAGTGCGGGGCATGAAATCGTTCCCGTGCTGAACTTGATCTCGTTTGATGCACTTAACAATGGGCCGGCCACTCAGGTGAGACTACTTGGCCACCGTTAAAGGATGACTACCCGTAGACAGTCGCGAACTCACCCAACTGGAGAATTTCTTGTCCCCGCTGCCTTAGGAGCAGGTTTGTGTTTCCACATACTTAGGGCAATCTAGTTGTAATTATGTTTGCCTTCGGGCTCCTCCACGCTCTGGTTGCACTCCGAAGAGGGGGTCCCGACTGGTCTATATGAAAACGCTGTTCGCAGGCAGTATATGGCGCTCGGAAGTAATATAATTTGCTAGCCATTAGCAGACCCATTGTGCTCCCACAGGAAGCAGATAAATCACTGAACCCAATTAAGACCATGAAAGGTGCTATCATTCCTATTAAATTGCTCACATGAAGTGGATTTGAGTATGCCCACTTATGGTTATAATGGGAAGGGTGATTTGTACCCAAGGTACAGCCTACACTCCCTGATTCTTAGAGGTGAGCTGATGAAAAGATCATACTTGTAAAAATTGATTGCCGTTTAAGGTTTCCCGCGAGGAAATAATTACTTTAGTAACTTCCTAATCATCCTATGAATTAGACAGTTTACCTACTACCAAATCTATAGGCGCCAAAGTTACTCCAATGGTCCAGTCAGATCAGGTTTCTAAATTTCACACAGCAAAGTATCAGCACAGATTCAGAGAAAATATCGTGTGCTCTGAATACATGATTCCTTAATCCAAAATTCCAAAAGCCTTTTTGCGGTTTTGGCAACTGATTTAAGGGGTTTTTGGAGGGCTGATTTCAGATATAAACTGCATACAAATATTTAGTTAGCATACAAAATGTATGATACCGTCATATCTTTTGGAAAGTGTTGTAGATCTTGGCATAACTATTGACGCAAAATTTACGTTTTATAGCCATATTGACAACATAACACTTGGTTTCGTTAAGCGTTGGTTTGGGCTCGGTTACGCTGGTGAATAGCTGGTGCTAGTTCAACTGGTCAACAAGAAAGTTAAACACATGTGATTGATACAGAGTGGTAGAAATCCCTTTTATGAGATTCATTGATTATTTGAGATTTCGGGGTCTCAGGATGCGTCCATTCTAGAAATTTTAGTACAGGACCCCATGAGACTGATTTTGATTGTAAAAAACACAGTTTTTATTTACAGTAAATTTAAATGATTGGACACCTACTAGATAATATCCAACCGGTGACAGAAATTTAAATATCCCGGACTAGGTTGGTAGAACAGAATTTAGATTGGTATGTCACCATGCTAGTGCATAAATATGTCCTTCATTTTTAACAAACTTTAAGAGAGGAGTTTCCTAATTCGACTGAATATTTTTTTTGCAGTATGTCCACTCATATCTTCGGTATTTCTAAACCAATTTGCATAATTTTTATTTAGAAAGCTATGCCTTCCGAGTGGTACCATAGAAATTTGGTCAAGCAAAAGAAGAAAGAGAGAAAGAAGAAGAAAATTCCTAACTTCAAAGGATTGCTATGAAAACGGTCTGTTTGTGATTTCAGGGTCGCTGATCTCGAACCTTCTATCGAAATTTGAAAATTAAAGATGGCCGATCCGATACAGCGATCGAAAATTCTTAAGTGGAACGGATTTCCGTGTAAAAGAATATACAGAGGTTTTTGAGGTGCTGATTTTAAAACTGCTGTCGGAATTTGATCCCGCGAATTTTTGGATTCGCGCTGGATAAATTAAAAAAAATCGTCTTCGTGCATAAAACAGTTTCATTCATTCTGCAACTGGTTTAATTTAGAAGTATTGAAAATCCACGAAAGACCAGTACGAGTCTGCAACTATTATATAAATTAAGGCATTAAAAATAATTTTTGTTGGAACCGGTGCCAAGCCGTTGTTATATAATATCTAAAGCATTATTATTAACAAATTACAGATATGGTCTGCGTGGGCTAAACGTGGCGTGACCTAGACCCAACGAGCATTACTAAACCGGTAATAATGTCTGAAAAGGATATGTCGTAAATGTCAAATATGTCGTCTTGAGAAAGTTTTGTTGTATAACATACATATGAATCGAAATCTGCAGGAAAAATGTACTAGCAAATTTATATATGTATGTATGCAAGCTATTAGCATTTTATAAGCTTAAATAGGAGACCCCGCTCACGATTTTTATAAGTCTGCCACCGGTTTGATAATATCAAATAATATGCTAATATTTAAATATGTACTAAAAGGTGATTTTTTAAGAGTTTGGTTTTTAATTTAAAAAAAAAACAGAAAAATTGAAAAACGTGCAACATTTTTATTGGAGATTAAAAATCAATCCTTGCCATTTAGTTTTTAAAGATTTTTTCATGTAAATGTTGGCAACGACTACGTTCAGATGGTCCATACGAGAAGTCCAACTTTGAGTGACTTTTCGAGCATAGCCGCTGGTATCTCACCGATAATACGCGTGATGTCGTCTTCTAGTGCTTGAATCGATGCTGGTTTATCGGCATAAACAAGAGATTCGATGCACCCCCACAAAAAGTAGTCCAACGGTGTCAAATCGCACGATCTAGGCGGCAACTCACTGATCCAAAACGAAAGAGAGCGTGCGTGTGGAATATGGCACCGTCTTGTTGAAACCACATTTCAATCAGATTCAGCTCGTGTATTTTGGGCAATAAAAAGTTGGAAATCATTGCACGATAGCGAGTACTATTGACGGTAATGTTGTTCTCATTGTCATCTTTGAAAAAGTACGGACCAATGATTCCACCAACAAACCACACCAAACAGTGCATTTTTCAGGATGCATTGGCAGCTCTTGTATTGCTTGTGGCTGCTCTTCGGACCAAATACGGCAATTTTTTTTTATTAACGTATCCATTCAACTAGAAATGTGCAATTTTTTGGTAAAAAAGGCGATCTTCATCCAGCTTTTTCAAGGCCCATTTACCGAAAACATGACGCTGTGTTAGATCGCTCGGCCTTAGCTCTTGAACGAGCTGTACTTCATACGCCTTCAAACCAAGATTGTTGCGTAAAATCTTCCACGTAGTGGAATAACACAATCACAGTTGCTGCGAACGGCGACAAATGGACACATCACGATCTTCACGAACACTGGCTGCTACGCACACGGGTGGGTGATTTAATGTACAATAACTCGAAACTGGTGCGAAATTTGGTCACTATGGCTTGAATAGCCTACTCAGTAGAGCGATTATGACGACCGTAAAATGGTCGAAGTGCGCGAAACACATTTTTCACAAAGCACGAATTTTGATAAACAAATTCAAAAATTTGTAAGCGTTGTTCGGATATACAATAGGTCTCTCCATGATCAAATTGCAATGCAAACTGAACAACTTTGACTTTGACACATGCAACGAATCATGCGTGCGTGAGCTGTCAAAAACAGAGCGCTTAAAAATCAAAGAGCTAAAAAATCACCCTTTATAAATAAAAACCGTGTCCTATTATATGTACATTAAAAATCAGTGTCACGCGGTTAGTTTGTTTGGTTCTGTAGAAGAGGTAAATCTACCTTCTTACAACGTACTATAACTAGCATGAACTGTTCTGCGGCATAACCACTAAATAATGAAGGCTGGGACTCTATCTGCTGGCACCAATTGAACGAACACCAACTGTTCGCCAGCGTAACCGAGCCCTAAGGACTCTGCCGATCCTTATCTCCTTAAATCCTTGTTTTGCGCTTTCATCCGTCCGATTTTAGGATATGTGTGTGTGGTCTGAATGCCTCACTACGCTGTATGCACATAATGTACATATGCAAAAAAAACACCAATAAAAAAACTGTAATTCCCCCTTAAAAACTCCAAAACTTCTGATTTGTTCTCCGGTTTGTCGCTCTTAAAAAGTGAAACACGCGGAAAATATGTAATTTCATAGAAATCTAATATGTGCGATTTGAATATGTACTGTCATTCCAGGAGTGTGGAGTTAATAGGTAATTGCAAATTACTCGTACACATTGACTGACTGAATTCACTGATAGTGTTTTTTGCTTATGCCGCCCGGCAGCAGAAATGTCGATCTTCTATCATCTTTCAAAATTCAATAGCACTTAATGGGTGGAATTGAGCTACTGCCCAGAAGTAAAAGTCTACAAGAGTATGTTATGCAGATTTTGTGACTTTATGGAAATCGCCTCTTGTTGGAATTTCCTGAATAATTTAAACATCGCTTTTTATCCCAAATGACTAGGTTTATCGTGTTCCTACACTCGGAATGAATAGAGTAAATGGTTCAAATTTACATCTTTATATTCGTCTCGAATCAGATAAAGTTTACTAACAACCAGCTAAACTCCGTTAGCAGCTCTGGCTATGGACCACTAATTAATCCAGCCTACTGGGTCCAGATTAGGTGATCCCACATCCACAATAACAAGTGGAAAACAAGCGTTCATTATCAAATTTGAAACTTAAAGGCAGGGCCGCCCTGGGCGCGCTCCATCACGGTCAGCGGTTATCGCCGTCTGTTTTGATAAATGCTGTGTAAACATAGCGCCAAGAACGGCCTGTTAATTTCCGCGTCCGCGGCCTATTTGCGGCATTTCAGCGGACAACGACGAAGCACAATTCGAGGTGTGTTCGATTTCAATTTTGAGGCCCATTAGCTGCGCCGTCGGGCATTGTTGAAAAATGGAACGAGCTCGTTTACGGTTTTCGCTTTTTGCGGCCCCTCGCGCCAGGCCCAAACCCAACGTGGGCTTGCTCCACTACCAGGTAATGAGCAGCTTCGCAGGTATTAATTGAATTCACACATAAATTCGTCGTACCTTCGCGTCGCTACACAGAGCACTGTACTGTTTGCGAGCTGCGAACTTAATTTGCTTAAATGGGAGTAGCACTAGACTAGACACACTAGACGTCGTCTGAAGAGGTGCCAAGACGCTTAGGTACTTAGGTGACAACGGTGACTCACCTTATCTCTGCTGTTGTCGCAAGGCTTCGGGGGCCCCAGGCAGATCTTCCCGTCAGAGATTTTGATAAAGCGTGGCGGAGCCACGTCCTGGGGCTCGTCTTTCTCATCATCAGTCTTAATGTCGTGTATCGGCCTGCAAGTAAAAACAAAAAGAATTTCATTAGCGTCAGACGGTAAACAAGTGGGTCATTAGTTCTTAATTTGCCGGTGTTTATTGTCGCTAGAGGCCATCTCATACAATAACTCTTAGTCGAGCGGGGCTCCACCGACTTTTGAATGAAACTCAAGACAGCATTCGCCCACGGGCAACGTCTTGTCCCAGAGAAAAGAAAACTTTGCGCCTTGTCGCTCGCCCCTGCACAACTTAATATACTACGGGTCTTGCGGGCCATAGGCCTCGTAGCCGTAAGGTCCCGTAGACACACGGGAAGTCTTAATTCATTCGCTGCGATTGCATTCCCTTTTCCCACCGGGATGGCGGGACGATACTTCGTCGGCTTCGCTTTTTCTGAGTCATTTGTCTTAGCTGCAAAATTCTCAGAGGTTTCATTCTGCAGAACACTAGACCAGAGACCAGACCTTCGGGCAGCCGGTGTAGGATCTCGATCTATGTAGGTAAGAGCAGATAAGAGCTGCTTTCTATAATCCGAATCCAAAAGAGGAGCCACTGCCTTGACCTTTTTCCCGAGGCGGCAATGGGATTATGCAAATAGGGCATTAGCGCAGCTCTACTAACGCTGCAAGTTGTTCCTCGACTGGATTTCGGGCGTAGGTGGCGAAACTGTGTTAAGAGATTAGTCGAGGAGCGAGCGATGACTTTAAGTGGCTGGGGCGGTGAGATAATCTGGAAAGCTGTCAGATATGGGCAAAGATACAAGCGACTTACTCTTGGCAGCTGTGGGCCGCAAGGGTTCCACGGGGGAGTTTCTGGATTTTGCAAAATCGTGACCTTTTCACTTTTAAATGCGTTCGCCCGTTTAATTGTCTGCCTGTTGGCTTACTGTTGGGGATTATGTAATGGCCAATCCGTGGGCTTACCTTGTCAAGACAAATTTTACCTAATTGAATGTCTTTCAAAGTGAAGTGCTTCGTTTCCTGTTTACAACTCAGTTGAATTCGTGCAAATCGCGGACTGTAGAGGCGTTCAGATATTCGCTGAGAAAATTTTGATGTAATGTAAGTCAAGGAAAATAAGTGTTAATGGGTTTTTGGAAAGGTGGAGCCTACTACGCTGTTGGTCTCGTGAAGTGGTTTAGAGGGAATACTTAGATAGTTTTATGTTAGATTTCAATTAACTTTATTAACTGTCTTTTTATCCGCCCGCGGAACATTGTCGTTCAAATTTTTTTTACCGCATGATAATTATGCACCTTAATGGCCCTGTGACTGTAGTTAAAGAGCATTGATATTTTGTATTCTGAGCAGAGCTAGGCATATTTTACCAAACGATTTTCATCGATCGAATAAGTTGTCTTGTGTTATTCCTTCTACTTAAAATTTCCTTCCTTCACAGTCGATTTTGGGAAAGTTGTGCATACGCAGGGCCGGATTAATTCATGCAGAGGCCCCTTGGCAATGCAAGTCTCGGGGTCCCTCTCTCCTTTTCAAACTTCTTAAAACAGATATTTTTTTATTTTAACTTAACGTTATTTATATACGCTGTTTATTTTACTGCATCACCTACCAACATTATGTGATGACACAATGAATAAAGAATAGGAATAAAAGTAGTTAAACACTTTAAACTTTGATCAGATACCGCTAAATTATTGAGTCACCCTGTGTATATACATAGATTTTATAATAATACAATAATAAGGACACAATCTTTTTTACACTGTATGTCATTTATTAAATTTTCAAGGCTCTATAATGTAATGTGATTATTATAAATGATCTTTGTTAGAAAAGCTTATTTAAGTAATCAAGTTTTTAAACATCAATCAAGTTTTTTGTGAGAATGCTTTCAAATATGTATCTCGAAAATAATTTTTTGTCAAGATATATTCAATTGCCATTATTGCAAGTGCATTCAAAAGTGTTTAAAATGTTAGAATTGGGGGACTCAAAATAAAAGTAGGATTAAACAGAGTACTACTTTATTGTTATTAAAATAACTTCTTGGCATAGCGATAACTTCAGGCAAAGTAGATCAGACTCAAAATTACTCCATGATAAGAATCCCTGCCGCCTCTAGCGCCGGGAATAAGGAACGAGTCAATAATGCACGCTGTGGTAGATGAGGATGAACTCCTTGAAGCTCGTTCTGTGATGAATACGACAGACTGGGGGAATTAATTGTCCCATAGGACAGTGGCCATTTGAGCCATTTATAGTCGAAGACAGTTTTTAGGAGTTTTGATTTTGAAAAGCTACGTTCACCAGTGGCGTTCGTAATCATGGGACTTCATACATTTGCAATGCTGTCATTTTATACATACTTATTTAACCCGAACGACGACATAAGAGTATGTTGATGTGCAGCGTTATTTTATTGCACTAACAAAAAGTAACTCTGGCATTATACACTGATGCAATGGGAGAGCCTAAAATGAAAGTTCAGGCATTGCCTGATCCGTCAACCCCTAGAGGTCGCGGAAAGCGTTCTACTTGTTCTTCCAAAATGGAAAAATAAAAATCGACCTCACCGAAAAAATTTATCTAACATATTTCCACAGTTTTTGAGTTAAGATCGTAAAATTTCATTGGAAATATTGACATTGTAAAAACTATAGTCAAAACTTGGATTAAATGATGTTTAATTAAATCAATAATTATGATTAATCGATACCAATAAAAGGCATGCAATCATTACATTGAGATACCAAAAATTACAGGGTGTGAAAGTGCTCACTTGGGAGCGGCTCGTGATGCACTCGAGAGCAAGAGTCATTTTGTTTTCCAGGAGCTCTCACTCTCGAGAGAGAGTCGGTTATAGTTCGAAATAGGGACCAAGAGCCGGGAGCGCTACCTCTTTACTCGCACAAATGATGCACTCTGTTTATCTACCTGAACAAGTTTTTCGTTTTCTCAACATTGTCCCTTGCTCATATTCTTGTTATATTCACAGTGCAGTTCGTGGATTATAAGCAATAAAGTGAAAGGCTGACTGAATTTTTGAATTATTGAGCAATGTCACCGAAAAAGCGTTCAGTTTTAAGAAAATATATTGAATTCAACGAAGAGGAATACTAATCAAGATGTGTGTCGTGTGATAAATTATTATTTCTTCTGTCATAAAATTTTACCTTGCCCTAACCCTAATTGCAAAATTACCTCGAATGAGAAAGCACAGTAGAAAATTCCACAGCATGTTTTGAATTTGGCAAAGTACAGACCGTAGGATATTTTGTAGAAGGGAAATACGTATTCAGTCAGTAGACAAATTGTGCCTTTACAAAAAAGTATAAACAACGCATTAATTTTTTTTATTCTATTCTAAGCGTCATTCCAAGACCAAATTGAATCCTTATGATTAGATAGTATTGTCCGATTATATGTTTGCCGAAAATAATAGGTACTGTTACAAAAAATTCCGCCAACCAAAAATAAACAAGATGATAAGAAGCGAATTCAATTTGAAAGCCAAATCAGGTATGCCATAAGAATTAATTTTGTTTCTCCAAAGATTCCTGCAAAAGATATTGGCACCCATGCTGTTTTTTTATGTGTCACGCGAAAAATTGTGAAGTTCCTTTAGATATTCAAAGTTCTTCAAAATAAATGACCGATAAAAGCCAACATGCATGCTACCTGCATAAAATGTGATTGTACAAGACAAACGATAAAGGTTATAGAATGGAGCCTTGCGGTACACTACGTTACACGGCTACAACTTGGATTATATACGAACTGTCTGCTTATAAACATATACGTTTTCCCGAAGAAAAAACAAATTGGGATTTCTTAACACATTCATACTCGAACTGGCCAGCCGGGTGTCCAATTCCTTCTTGGCTATGAAAATTAATCTCTTGCAGGTGTTGAAATATTAAATTGAGTTGGCCTGAACTTAACTAAATTGAATTTTAGATATTTAGATAATTCAAATCTTGATAATATGTACTTCGGCGTGTAGTAAATAATTGGATATGTAAATTGGCGCAAGATGTGTGATGACTAATTGCAATAAAGGCAGTAGACATGAACATTCTCAGTCCGTTCTAAACTGGGCGACGGGTGCTATAAAAAGTGACCAGTGCATTGGGCAATACTAACGCGGCAGCACGCATTATCGCTGCACGCATGCAAACGAAGTGGTCGTAATTTCCGTTTCCCTTTCAGTTAGCATAAAATATTGCAATTATTAACGCAATCTTGACTTTTATCTGCAATTCCCGTCTGCTCTACAAAATTTGATTAGAGCGAAAGCAAATAGTCCCAGATCACGACTCCCGCAGCCCAGGGCGCTTAAGTGTGCACCGAGTGCTGGCGATACAGTCCGCTCGACTACGCAATCAATTATGCGGCCCCAACGAGTTCAAGAGACGTCGGATTAGTTCACAGTCACACACCAGGATATATTGCGCGGAATTCCACTTAAAACAAAGAAAAGTCCAAGACCTGCGACAAACAAATGCGCAGGAATCCAGACCATGAACGGAGCAGGCCGTCGCGTCCGTGGGCACCTCGCGCCCGACCCGGCTCCGGCTGCGCTAATTACTCAAATCAGTTCGGAATGATTAACGCAGCATTCAGTGTGCGACTTTCAATTATGACGGAATGCTGAGCACGCGAAATATTTGATTTCATGATTCGCCTCCTTGGAGGTACCTGCGAGCGTGCAGTTGCAGTCTATTTTCGTCCCGCCGTGTGTCATTGACCACACGTTGATTTATTCGCCATCCAGGCCGGTGGGCACGTCAAATGTTGTAGTGCTTTCCCGACTGATGGATAAGTGCAATGGCCCTGCAGGAAGAGGATTTGCCGATTACTTCCACCGCAGGAATTGTCACTCAATCCATTAGGGCGGAATGGACACCATCTCCTCGGTAATCGCGCACTAGGCGCTGCCGGGCTGGCATCGGAGCCATTCAGCACCCCATTCCTGCCATAATCCCAAAATACTTCTCAGATGAAGTGTATTCGCATAGCCCCAGTTCATTTATTTATATCGTCCTCGGTATTCCCGGCTTTTCGGGTTCATTCATTTTTTATAGTCCTCCATTAGGCGGGGTCTCCTTAGCCAAGAAGCGGGCACTTTTTAGGCATGAAATATATTCCGGTTGCCAAGGGGCTCCAAAGTAGTTACGGAGGCTGTGCTGGACCGACAACGACCGACTCAAAGGCACGTCGTTCGGAGGATGATATACAGTACTGACAAAAGCGTGCTATCACTAAACAATAATAAATACGCCTCCTCCGCCGAGGGTGAGTGCTCGGCCTGTTTTCATTGCAGACTATGAAAAGTCTTTGCTGCGTCGGGAAAAAATGTGATCAATTGCCATTACAATGAGTTGGACTTTGGCAGGCGCCCATTTATGCTCTGTCGCTTCCAAATATCTTCTTCAATGGGCTCATCTGTTCAGGACGTGACAACGTAATGCACATTTTGTGGTTTTTGGAGAAAGTGATTTCCTCCAGGGGAGGGAGGAAGGGCATGCTGATGTGAAATATCACCCTTGGGTTTCAACGAAAGTGTTTTATGAGTTAATTGAACTCCACAAAGATTTCCCAGCAGCAATTAAGATCCAAAACTCAATCCTTTGAACACCACGTTTATTTTTTCTGATTATTTCTTACTTGTTTAGGAAACTTTCGGTTTGTTGTTGTATTTATATTCTTTAAAGAAATGATTTTTGAAATAAATTGTATTGTTAGCTTCACGACGACATTCGTGTACTTTTTATGATTCATTTACATTTTTTAATCCAGTAAAAGTAGACACAAAAAAGTCACAGAGCTGCAAATTTGTACAGACCTTAAATACACCACTACAAATTAGGGCTCTAAGACTGACTCGGATAATTGAGTATTTGAGTACTCCCAAGTAGGAGTATTTGAGTACTCGAGTCCAAAGATCCGAGTTTGAGTAAAGGAGTCTTGAGTACTCGAGTACTCGAGTACTTGAGAGCAAAACGATCCGAGAACTCGAGTACTCGAGTACTCCTTTCAGGAGTATTCGAGTATTCGAGTTTGGGAGTATTCAAGTATTTGAGTCCTGTAGGTTTAATACATTAAGAAGTAAGAAAAACAAGTTAATAAATTGTAGACTTTATAATTCATGATAATTTACGCTTAATTACAGAAAACTAAATCTTTGTTTTGGAAAAGAAATACAAGAATATTGACATTATCGGGATTTAAGCAACTTCTGCTGGAGCTTACTATATTTCCTGCTGTAGAAAACACTCGTTCAGATGTAGCAGAGGTTGCTGGTATGTTAAGATATTTTTTTGCAAGACAAGCAACATTAGGAAGTGCGGTTTCTTGGCATTCCCACCATGATAATGGATTTTGCGTTAGTGGAATTTGTGGAAGAGCTAAATAGGAATTAAACTGAGATAACACATCCCTTGTTGATCCACTTTCATTTATATTAAATAAAAACTCTAGCGCACTTTTTCGTTGTTCCTCTTGGCTGGAATCTCCGTCTCGCTCACTTTCAAGTTTAGGCAAAAGTTGTTTGGCTGCAGATCGAATGTGTGCTCTAGCCTGTTCTGGTTCAGCCAGCAAGTCTTTATATCGCGGATCAAAAAAGGATGCAATCTGTGACACTTTGAGATTGCTTTCTCCTTCAGTCCACTCCATTTCAAACCTATTCTTTAAATCTTGTGCCACGGTTGACTTCAAAGAAGTTTCTAATTCGGTATCAAGTATATTTTCCATTAAATGGTTATCCATAAGGCTTCGGATTACTGGCGTCACCAACGATAAAGTAGAATCTTTTTCGGAACATAAAAGATTAGTAGCCACATCAAAAGGTTTGAGTATTTTACAGATATATGTAATATCAATCCAGTCAGATTCTGACATTTCTAATTTCTGTGCAGTATCTTCCTTTACTACAGTTCTGTCTGCACACACACGGCTACAACTGAACTACGAATTTTAAGAATTCTTTCAAACATTTGGAAAGAAGAATTCCACCTTGTTGGACACTGCTGTATAAGTTTTAGGTTTGATAAACCTAAAAGTGTCTGCTGTCGTTTTAGCGCGTTTGTAGCTTTTGTAGAATGCCTAAAGAATGTTACGATTTTTCCTGCTTTTTCAGACAGATCTTCTATGCGTTTTTCTCGCAAACCACGTCTTAGGCTTAATTGAAGGTTGTGTGCAGTACAGCCAATACCGTTAATGTTGTCCTCCATTCTCGACACGCCATTAGTTATATTTGCTGCGTTATCGTGGGCAATTGCACTCACTTTGCCATTTAAATTCCACTTATTAATAATTGTTTTCAATGTGTTCTTCAAATTAATCGCGGTATGCCTTTCTTCTAAAATTTCAGTTGTTAAAACATAAGATGTCTTGCTCCACTTTTCAGTAATTATGTGCGCGGTTACAGTAATATAAGAATTATTACTACGTGATGTCCAACAGTCCGTTGTCAATGAAACGTCGATTGCTTTCCCCAGAATACTTCGCAGTTTGCAAGCACCTTGTTCATATAATAGTTGCATCCGCTTATGAACCGTTTGGGTACAGGGAATTTTATAATCAGGCTGAAGTGCTGCCATAAAATGCTTAAAGCTCGAGCTATTTGCACACGATCATCACGCCAATCATATAAGCTATTACGGAACGGCTGTATCGTGTAAGAAGCCTGCCACCTATAAGTAGCTTAGTAGAGGAGTTCAGCATAACAGCGTGCAAGAGAGAAGCTGAATCTCCCACCAAAACAGCATAGCTCGTCGAGCGAATGGCAGCGCGTAAACTGAATATAAGGGTGCATAGGCATTATTCCAGGAATTTCGGAGAATTTTGTTTTAGGCCTAAACCATACCGTCGACTTTCTGTAGTACGCCGACGTTCTGTCGCCTTGGCAAATTCCACTGCGACGCACGCTCACTTCGGCGACACAAGGAGACGGAGACAGCAAGTTCCGCAGGGCGGCGACAGCTCGGCGACAAAACTGTTCCACTACCTGTGAGTTTATATCGAAAGGAGCTCACTGGAGACTTTTGTCGCCGGCAACTTAAATGAAGCCAATAGAAAACTTATCCTAATCCTAATCCTTTTTTGATCCGCGATATAAAGACTTGCTACCTGAACCAGAACAGGCTAGAGCACACATCCGATCTGCAGCCAAACAACTTTTGCCTAAACTTGAAAATGAGCGAGACGGAGATTCCAGCCAAGAGGAACAACGCCGAAGTGCACTAGAGTTTAAATTTAATACAAATGAAAGTGGATCAACAAGAGATGTGTTATCTCAATTTAATTCCTATTTAGCTATTCCATAAATTCCATTAACGCAAAATCCATTATCATGGTGGGAATGCCAAGAAACCGCACTTCCTAATGTTGCTTGTCTTGCAAAAAAATATCTTAACATACCAGCAACCTCTGCTACATCTGAACGAGTGTTTTCTACAGCAGGAAATATAGTAAGCTCCAGCAGAAGTTGCTTAAATCCCGATAATGTCAATATTTTTGTATTTCTTTTCCAAAACAAAGATTTAGTTTTCTGTAATTAAGCGTAAATTATCATGAATTATAAAGTCTACAATTTATTAACTTGTTTTTCTTACTTCTTAATGTATTAAACCTACAGGACTCAAATACTCAAATACTTGAATACTCCCAAACTCGAATACTCGAATACTCCTGAAAGGAGTACCCCAGTTTAATCTACAGAAATTGGAGCTGAAAATACAGAAGTTATACCTGTTACCGATGCAGCTACATCTATAAATGATACTGTATTTCAAGAGACAGCAATTCGTTCTAAAACCACCTTGGGTACTATCCAAATAAAACTGTAACTGTAGATTAAACAGAACCACTTTGAGCATTAAAAAATTCGGCCAGCTTGCGTGTTTTTGATAGAACAGCGTCGTTCTTTTATTCCTTTTCGTCTTTTGCTTTACGTTTAGCACTTCCTGAAGCGTAGTGCCGACCCGCATCTCTAGATCTGCTGCTCATGTTACCTACCGTTAGACGAAATTTTTTTAATAAATGTTTATCCTACTCCTACCCAGAATCGAACTCAGATTACAAAACAACTTTTCTCAAGAATGACTCACATCGGAAGTGCTTATTATCTTCCAAACGTAATATCATCAATTTCTTATTGAGTGCTAGTCAATATAACCCTTTTCAACCGAGCTCGATGACAATATCAGGGAATTCCCCTGCATTTTTGCAAGTTGGCAATTGCGTGCAGCACGGTGCAAAACATAATTTTTGGTGTGATCAGCGCTCACTTTTAGAAATGTATAATACTAACATTTTATATTAAAGTTGAACATATCGATGCCAACTCTTTCGTGGTAAGTATTGTGCCTACTCGTACATTGATTAGAAAACAAAATTTTCACGCTTCTATCTAATTTGATAATTTTTTACGGTCAGAAAGCGTTGGTGCGCGGGGCCCCCCAATTGCGCGGGGCCCGTAGCATTTGCTACTCTTGCTACGTGGCAAATCCGCCACTGTCTACTCCCCTCTGTAAAAAGACTTTACTGTGTGTGCGTGTACACTGTAGAGAGACCTTAAAATCTATGAATAACTACAGTAACCTCAGTGGAAATTGAAAACATTTTTTTAAGAGTTTGAAGGGATTTTGTATGATGACGGCATCCCTGATTGACTTTAGGTAAGACTTTTTCCTTCAAAAACTTCAAACGCGTTTATCTCAGAACTATGTTTTTCCGGTCGGCGCGGAACTACTGAACCGATCTTTATAAAATTTTAACCACATATTCTACACAGTAATAGATTTTGTGCATTCTACAACGACATCAAAATATTGGTTTTCACTATTTTTTTTGGGCAAAAAACATTGAAAAAAAACCTCATTTTGTTGTTTTTTTTCTTTCAATGTCCGCCATTTTGTTATTTATCAATAAATAGAAATTTCGATAGAATGCAAGGGAGCCAGTAACCAAAATATTTTTCATTTTTGTGTTTTCGATGAGCCGTTATCAAGGTATCACCACAGTAGTGACCTACCAACTTTTTGTGGAGTTTTGTACACCCGTTGTTTTGTACATAAAAAATTTAAAAAGCTATAAATATTATTTATGTTCTTCAAATGTGTATTTATTAAGCCAAATAAATCTCATATCAAAATCTATAATAGTTTTTTCATACAAAATTCATAAAGTAGCCGTTTTCGGAGCGTCAAAACCAGAATGATCCCTCAATTTCCTTCCGGTTTATAAGAAAAGCTATGCAGTGATGATTTATAACCTACATTTTAGGTTTGGTACAAGACAAAAAATTGAAGTTCAAATTCCACCACATATCTCCTAACAAAGGATAATACCGAGGTAGATTAGCATAAATGATTTTTCGTCAACACGCATGTTTGCTGTTTAATCAATTGCTGCAATATTGCTCAATAGCTGCAAATACAAGGTTTCGACATCACTTCTGTCTAAGGAAATATTATTAGTTTTAATCAAATTTTCGGTTGCTATTCAGAGAAGCACCTCTTTCCCGATTTTATTGTTTCAGGAAACAGGGTTTTTTTTCAGGATTCAGGGTTTTTTATAAAAGGACAAACAAATTATATTAAGGAACATATACCATACATACATATTTCCTGTGCTATTTTACGTTATACTTGTATTACCATTTATCAGAGAAAACTATTCCCAGCAGGAAATTGGAGATTGCGTGAAATTGTACATCGATGATTTCATGCATGACTAAGGTATGTATGCCAATTCTGAGGACATAGCCATGCTAACAGGAAGGCATAGGAGTTTGTTTGTTTCAAGTGAGCTGAAGTTTTATTGGGGTTTTGTTGTTTCATGCGCTTCTCAGTAATCCAAATCTTCTTCTTTTTGTATTTTTGTGATGACCCCATACATTCCGTGGTCATGCAGAAAGGCATGCATGACTTTCCAATGACATCGCCGTGAGAAATGTCATCGATGTTGGAATGAGTATACATGCCCTTTTATTGATGACTTCCTCGATGCCGTCATGTGTAAATTTCCTGCTGGGTTATTATCTTGTAACATATGTACTCGTATCTTTTGTGTATGTTATCAATTGAAAGTGATAAAGACAATGGTGCATTTCAGGTAATTCCAATAGTTAAGCATTTCAGATACTTACATACGTGACATATTTTATCACTTAAATGAATTGAATATTTATCTTAGTGCGAAACTACTTGAACGATACTTCAAAAAGGTATAAAAGACGGTGAGTTTGTCGGAAATAAATTAATAGTTGTTGATCGTTGATTCGCCAAAATGAAATACACTCTGAGTGGTGCTTTGTTCGCTGTGCTGTTTGGTGTGTTGTTTGCACTTCCGCTTCAGGAAGTCAATAACGAGGATGTCGAGGTGAACCCTGAGGAATTTGGGGACTTTTTTGAGGGCGACATGGAGCTCAATGAAGAGCAAATGACCTCTTTGATTTATCCAGACAAGAGGAACGGTCGTCTTCAAGAAAACTACAGATGGCCTAACAATATTGTGTTTTATGATGTTGGCAGCGCTTTCAGTAAGTAATTCGCTAAATGTTTTTTGTACTTTATATATTTATGCACATTTTTCAGATGATGAACAAAAGGCACAAATTGAAAAAGCTCTGAGGCAGCTTGAAAAACACGCTTGCGTTATATTCAAGCCACGTTCTAAAACAACCAAGGATTATATCTATCTTACTGTAAGTTAGAAACGTATGAATTCATATTTTATTAACTCAAAACTATCTACCTACCTACAACAGGGAGATAATAGTGGTTGCCACAGTGCTGTCGGACATCAGAGTGGACGACAGAGACTTAATTTGATGCCTAATAAGCCTGGACAGGGTTGCTTTAAACTTGGAACAATCATGCATGAATTTATCCATGCTCTTGGTTTCTATCACCAACAAAGTGCCTCAGATCGGGACAAATACGTGTCCATCATTTGGGATAATATTAAAGACGGAAAAGGACATAACTTTGCTAAGCACCCGAAAACTGTTGTCACCGATTTTGGAGTTTCTTATGACTACGGCAGTATTATGCATTACAGCGGCCTAGCATTCTCTAAAAATGGTAAAGCAACAATTGTTCCTCATGATAAAACTGCGAAGATTGGACAAAGAGATGGTCTTAGTGCCAGTGACATCAAAAAATTGAAGGCCATGTATAAATGTCATTAATGAGCGGTTATAATAAAATTTTATAAGAGATCTTTTTTTCTTTTCATTCTACATCAAGCGATAATCTATTGTTTTCTTTACAATCCTCAATCTTCTTAGAAATTACTTTCGAAACAGTGGTTTTCCACTTCAATTATGGAAGATAAAGATAGCATAAAATCTTAAAGTGACCTTTATACAGGGTGTATTAGTTAACGCAAGCCAAAATGATAGGGGTGATAGATCTCATATAGACAAAAAAAAATCTGAAGCCTGGGGGGTTATCCCAACCGTTTTCGAGTTCAATGTCAAGCAAATCATGCAAGTTGTTTCGATCAAAGTCGTAATAGCCTGATTCATTTTTCGACAGTTTTTAGTTCTAGCGACATTGGGTAAAATTTGGCCAAATGAGCTGCTGAACACGAATTTTGATGTTGACACGCCGAAATCTTGACCAGAAGCTCAAAATTTAAAATGGCGGACGTTTCCTCAATATTACGATATTTCCACTCACGGGGCCGATTTGTTTCATCTAAAGACCGTTTATGGGGTTGTTTTTGTAGCAGAATGTGATAATAATTGGTTCAGACTCTTCATGCAATTATTTAACCGATTTTGTACGAAAAATACTATTTATCTATTTATTAGTACATTATGTATCAAGGAGGCCAAAGTGCGTTTTACGCGACCAGCCACGAGTGTCCTATCCTTTACCTCCTAGGAGGAAAAAGTGCCCACTTCACGCTACTGCTAGCTTTAGTGAAAAAGCGAGTTAAAACACAGCTAGCAGATAAAATATATTTTGCCGATATTTCTGTTTTGATCTTTAGTTTGGTGTTTGACCTAAGGAGTGTGTAATAAATGTGTCGCACGAATAGGTAAACCACGTTTGACCTTTAGCCAAATGACAAATGCAATATTTATAGCAACCACACTGGACGTTTGGTAATTACACTGGCCGGTTTAATCGTCTTTTTTAGAGTTCGTACAAAGTCCACAACAGACACACATTTAGGTGCAAATTAACTTAGCCTTGCGGCATTTACAAAGTTTACATACAAAAGTTGTAAATCTTGCAATTGTCTATAAAAATAGTTCATATATTTTTTTTCCTACGAATCATCATTCTTAATCCTTCATCATGATTTCAAACATCAAAAACACTAATATGCACTCATATACCCCCGCGGTCAACCGTGACAGTTACGACAAAAGTCATAAGCAAACTTGTAGTACTCGAAGTGCTCTCTTCGATGGTATCATCACTTTCGTTGTAGCTGCAAAGACAGCCGAGAAAATATAAAAACACTTTGGTCTTACCCGGTCTGGATAGGTGAGATAAGATGCATCCGTTCTTTTTCCTTGCGATCTTTCTTTCTTTGCAAAAATTGTTTTTCGATTTTCGCCGCTTACATTAAAGCTACAACAAAAGTAATGGTCGAGCGTAAAGGGGGCTTAGAGTACTACAAATTTGTTTGTGACTGTTCTTCAATAGCAGACACTCCAAGCTTTCCGCTGAGTATTTAAGAAGGACGCAGTCCCGCAGAGTTGTAGAAAAATAGTTTTTCAATTGAAACAAAAAACTGACTTTATCTGATTTTTGTGTTTGCGCAAATGAGTTTCCTCAACAAGAAGCACCACAAAGGTATCGTTCTGCCAGACATTTTTGAATTTCCAATATGAGCCCAAGTTCTATTGCCAGCTAACCGTTTCGAGATAATCGTGATTCCATTAGTGGAACTCCACGTGCATTTGTTGACATTCCCTATCTTTGAAGCAAGTAGGCTAGCGCCATTTTTCTGATGCAACTTATTATCTCATCAACTTTGGCCTGACCTAGAAATTGTGTTGCTGATCGCGCCGAACGCCACATATATTCTTATCTAAGTAAATGGGCGTAAATCAATTAGTGGCCGAAATGTTACTTAAAGCGTAGATACAATGTACGTAGCATATACGTAAAACGATTTCCTTGCTCTCCAAAGTTTGATTGAACTTTAACTTTTCTGGTCGATGATTCATTGCCAAGTGCCTATTTCAGTTTGGTTCTAGGGACGGAATACTATAAAACTTGTAATGTAGAACTCGCTATAGAAAATATGTAGCGTCGCTATCACTATATCTTGCAGCGTGGTAGTTCACGATGGTCCACGCACCACAAAATCGTATCGCTTACTTTGTATCTCTGCCTTTACTTTTGAACTCGACGATAATTTACTTCGGCGTTTTTCTTTTGGTGTACAGTCCCTGGTCAAATTATTACATTTTTAAAAATTACGATAGATGTAATTCTTTTCATATTTTTTAATTGCATTAAAGAAGAACAAATTTCAATGACCAATAAAATATCAACTTTTTTTAAATACATAATACAAAAACAACAAGCAATTTCTTTTCAATCTTCAGTTTTCCTGATAATGCTCTAAACAGGCGAAACGCGTCGTGCTTATTATTATTTTGTACTGTTATCAATATCAAATAAACTTTAAGTTTATTTTTATTTTAACAAGCAATTCATGCGTTGCATCGTTCCCATCCACAGACGCGGATGAGGATTGCTATGAAATCCAGACCCTTCATGTTTTCGGGGTCGCTGATATCGAATTTCTCATCGAAATTTGGAAATTAAAGATGGACTTTAAAAGATTGCTATGATAGTTTAGTTAGTAGTATCACTTTTCTAGTGTGTAGTACAATATAATACAATCGTTGGTTGGAGTTGTTTTCTCCACTGATACATCAGCTACAGCTAGATCACACTTGCGTATAGGATGTAAACAGCTCCAATTAACAGCTGTCACGCATGTTAGTTAAACAGATTGTCAATAGTTTATTTTTCGTCATTACCGGGGAACGTAATCTTCAAAATGATATCTCAATTATTAATTTTGATGAAGTATTAAGGAAGATATGACACACGACAAAAAAAACTCCTTTGAGAAATAATATATAGTATATGACTTTTGACCTGTTGTTGAAGCATACAAGATAAGAAAAACATGTTGAAACACGGAACTGATTGTGAAATTAAAGTTCCTCTAAGATGATAAAAGTCCAACAAGTGCCTTCCAAAAACTCAAAAAAAATTTTGATATGCTGTAGTTCCTAAAATATTAATTTTATAAAAAAAAAATTACGAACAAAAAAAGTAAAGAATTTTATCTTCATTAAAAAATGTCTTTACAATTTTTTCCAACCATTTTCCAATATGGCAACCGAAGCATTCCATAGTACCAACTGCCTCCTGTAGAGCTAGCTTCAGTAATTCACACTCGGGGAAAGACTACCAACTATTTTCAAATTGGAAACCTTATTCGGAAAACCATATTTTAAACAGACTACTGGACTAATTATACGTATGATGAGATACCTAGTTACTCAAAAATCGTACGGGGTTGCTACAATTTTCGTACTTTAAGGTATTCATATTATATGTATGTAGATACGCGATTGACGCAGTTGTGCATTTTGTTCTTTTTAAAGAATTATTTATATTTGCAACTCATGGGACCCTAAAAAGGGAGATTAGATTGATCGGAATTCACTTTGAAGGATGTTGAATCTGCTGCATAATCATATCGAAAAAGGTGTGTATTGTAAGGATTGGCCCAATATAAAAATCTCGTATGGAAACTCACTTCCCCAACTCTGTAATTGAATTTATAAGTTCCTATGGTAGGTCTTCCAATGGAAGATGGATTGGAACTTTCAAAGACGTTACCCACAGCCAGAAGGTCGAAGGGCTCATAACCCAATAAACACTTGGACGTTCCTATTTCAAATAAGTGAAAGACGAGCACATGCCTTCGTCCAGAGAGAATTGATACCTTTCAAAGCATGCTCAATATTTCCGATATTTATAGGCCGATTTCTCATAGCAGCTCCATTCAGGTCGTGACAGCGAGAAATTAGAACTTTGGTGCCGCACGACCGCAAGACTCACTTTTGACTTTGAGTTATGAAACATGCGGGCTTTTCCAAATTCGACCAGTGACATGTCAATCAACGCATGTCACCCAACCGGAGCACCAAAAGACCTGGCACACACAGCGCTTCCCTTGCTGCCAATAAAAGCAGAATTTCGAAACAGCCTGCTTAGCCGGGCTCGTCCCGGCTGGGATCAGAGACAGGCCCATGCAAGTGCTTAATGCAAGTGTCTGTCACGAAAGTTTCAAATTGCACCTCCGTGTTGAGTTTGATGAGTTACATGCAACGTGCGGTTTTCAGATGTAGGCACCCACCCCTGGTTCCTGCCCAACCGACTAGGACCCGTCGCATCTTCTCGCGACGGACGACGTCCAATAAAAGATGTCAGACGGAGTTTTGATTAAAAATTTGTTTATGGCGGCTTTTATAGCCGCGATAATAAAACACTGAAACATTTTACGTTTATGGATTTTCGAGATCCACTCGAATCGCAGCCGAATCGGTTTTACGGCACTTTACGATTTCAAGAGGAATTACCAATTAGCCCCAATGGACTTCAGCGCGGAAGTGGGGGATCGACGGGAAGAGCGGATACAGAGACTTGTGAACAGGCCATTATTACGTGATTATAAATAATTAAGAGCGGAAATTTTATTGGCCCAGCATGTTTTAATTACGGATGGATTGAGTGCGCCGTTAAGAGCTTAACACCGAATTCAAATGAGCTCGTCAGAGGCGCAGAGAATTAGGATCTGTTTCGGATGATGAAAAGACTAACTATGGGGTTCATTTTCCATGATATGTGAACGACGGGTGCTTCGGGAAGTAATAAAAGCACAGGGCTTTAGTAAAAGTTTATTTCCGTTCCATTGGCTTGCACGCATCTGTTCCAATAATGTTGCTCTTTCAATATGAACTTTGGGAATGGCTTTTGATAGTTTTAATGGAGCCGTTTATTTTGAAATTGGGGCAAATCTATTTTTCTGAAACGATGGGCCTATTTAACAATTCAGCGGTGTGAAAGCCTAGCTATTAGCCTAGGTATTACTCTAAGCTGCTCGAAAGCAGTGCAGCAGTGAGCAGTTTACGCAGTGTTGTTGTTACGACTGTTTGCTGTCATTTGGCGTTTAGCGAATGGAGGAGAGAAATTGAACGAACAGAATTAATATTACTATAACCTTAACGTTTGCTTCCTTTTAAAATGACTAAAAAGTCACTTCGAAATATTTCATTGGGAATAAAGTTGGGAATTTTTAATACCCGGTTACATCTCTTTCTGTTATTACTAGCCACTTCGTTTCACTTGTTATCAATGTTTCGCGGCATTGCGCATTTACCGTATTTACAACTACATACATTTAATGACAAGTTATTGGAACTGGCCAACAAGTCACTTTAAAAATTTCGCATGTGAAAACAGACACAACAATTCAACAATTCCGCGCTGGTGCTTGCATCACCATGCATCATGACGCAGACCGAATTTAGCATGGTGCAAACAACGCTGAATGTTTGAATAGGCCCTATTTTTAAGACATTCTATCATTTACATTGGGACGCGAGTAATCTAGTGGTAAGCGTGTTAGACTTCCGATCCAAAAGTCCCAGGTTTGAATCCCACTCGGACCTCACGCTAAACTCCCAGAGTGCGCTTTACCTAATAAGCGACAGATGGAAGCCCCGTTAATTAGCATAGTTACACCCAGAATAGCGAACATAACGAAAGAAACTGACGCAGAGCCTCGAAGTGGAGAGGCTTTATGGAAGCCCTAGGCTTCTAACTGGGGTGAAAAAAAATGTTCTGTAATTTCAAAATTCATGATTATCCGAAATTATTTTTATTATTCTTGTGCGACGGTTGTTTTTTACGCTTTTTTCGGAATTTTGTTTCAGGAACTATGACGTTGTAGCTTCTGATGGACCATACTTTCAATGATCTTCAAAAAGATATATTTTATAAATAAAGATTTGTTGTCACCAAAAAAACGGAACTTAATTTGTTCTCATACCTAATAGTTCTTTGGCATTTGATGTCGCTGCGTTAATTAGTTCAAAAGATAAAAATAAAATTAAAAGGAAGAGTCTTTTCACACGGCGAGTGGGATAGAGTGGATGAGAGTGCGCGATACAGTGGATGAGAGTGGCACAGAGTGGATGAGAGTTGACCAGAGTGCATGAGAGTAGGCGGTAGAGTGGGTGAGAGTGGATCAGAGCGGTTGGGAGTGCTGTCAAATTACAGTCTGCATAAATATTTTGTAAAAGGCAAATTTTCTGCCAGTAGGTATTTTCATATATAGCAAGAAAAGTAATTGTAGTAGGTAAGCTAAATACATTGCTACCATGGCATGTTTTAAATTTAAATATGTCACTCTGGTCCACTCTCAACCACTCTACCGCCCACTCTCATGCACTCTGGTCAACTCTCATCCACTCTGGGCCACTCTCATCCACTCTTTAGCGCACTCTCGTCCACTCTGTTCCACTCGCCGTGTGAATAGACACTTCCAAATTAAGGGGGGCGAAATATGTAAAAAAAAATCGAACTTTTTTTGTTTGCATTAATAGTTAAAATAACATCTCAAAAATATACCTGAATATTTTTAGAATGAAATTCGCATTATTTATCGATTAAAAACTCATTTAAGTGTTCCGGCTCATCTTGGTGCTCGAGCGCTATTGCCTGTACCGGAGCGTTCGACTCTCGCTACCTGCTTTTCAAATTTCTGACCTTGGGGTCTTTTGTATTGACGACCCGGGTAAGCAGATGTTCGTCAAGCATGTCGAGAAGAACTTCAGAAGAAAAACGAGTACTACGAACGCACCGAAGGACTTCTGTATGGCCCTGGAATCGCTGACTAGTTGGTAAGTCGCTGTAATCATAGAGTCTTCGTGTGTCAAAACTTTACAGGCGTTTCTCTCGAAACGACTTTTTTTTAAATAGTATTAGCTTATTGAATCTCAAAAATGCCAAAAAAAAATTTTAAAAATTACCATTTTTGACCCATAACCCATCGAAAAAAAGGGTGAAAAATCGGACTTTTTTCTGAGGCGTGCCAATTAAGATTTTTTGACTATTTTGTTTTTTTATTGGTTCAACTAGAAGATACATGTTTTATGAACACGCTCAAACCAAAATTTTTGATTTCCGATCGCTGTAACAGACTTAAAATTCCCGCCGATTGATGCCTTTCGCCGTGAGTGTCTCAGGAGAATAGTTACTATGGCGGCCATTTTGAAAAAAAAAATCTGTTTCTTGTATTTTAATATATAATGAATAAACATAATAAATTTAAAAACGATTCATTTATTCTTCCTTTTAAATAAGCCTCTGTAAAACGGCCAAAGTTCAGGCGGTTACATGTATCGCCCCACTTAAAACGTGCGTCCCTAATTTATTAATCACCCTGTAACTCCCAAATGGTTGAGATTGCCTACGATTACCATACGATTTTCTGTTCGCCTAGGTAAGATATATGTATGTATGTATGTATGTATATGTATTGATTATTAACGAATTTTTTATCCGTACTCGTTTGGACGCCAGGACCCCCACTTGAAAGGAATAACCCCGAATTTAATTTTTAATGATGGAAGTGATCGAGAAGGTATTTGAATAAATTTCGATTAAAATATTTTAAAAGTAGCCCGAATTTTCAAAAACTTTTAAAAAGTGTGCAGTTATTTACGGAATGACCAAATATACTAAAATTTAACTAAGAAAACACATAGGGAATTATGGGGGATATGTATCACCCAGTTGCTTGTTAAAGCTTAAAAATGAGAACGCCACTCCACTAGAAAATCTAAAAATAGAACCAAACAATTATCGCACACTGCTGCACTCCCGCACAGGTGTCTGATCTCGTTTTCAATCTCCGGTGCAATCACCCGGCCTATGCGTAATAAATAAGCTCCGCGGCCCAATTAGGCGGAGCGCGATAAATACTCGAACAGCACCCACAACCCACAACAAACCGAGAAAAAGCCTATCACAACGGAAGGCGCACAAAGGCGCTAGTCTAATTGCAACATATGCGTGCATAATGAATTTGTTTGGCTCGAGTGGTGTGTCAGCGCGACTTCCCTTCTGGTGGATGGTGTAACATAAACACGGGCGGCCGGGCCACCAGCACCACTCGTGCAGAAATGGGTCATATTTGTACAGCGAATGTAAAGGAATCCACACGTTATGCTTTTTTCATAATATCCGAGCTGAGGAGGAAGCACTTTATCACGGTCCCCGGATTCAGCGCGTTCAGACTGTCATGTCGCTCAAATAGAAAAAAACTGGACGCGGAAAAGCTCTGATTGATTTCATAACGTCGTTGTCGCCGTCGTATGTGACCGCGGTCCCCACCCCACGTGGAACCTGACCTGCTCCCGTTTCCCTCAGCCACAGATTATCAGCAGTCGAAACAAAACATGCGGTGAATGCAATTTGGCTGCGTTTAACGGCTCAAGCACGGCGGCAGCTTACGTGATCGCAACATTAATTAAATATTAATTAGGAAAGCGCGGCGGAGGTGCTGAGCATGCTAACTGCAACCACTGAGCCGATTCGAATCAGGCCGATTTCTTGGCCGTACACATAGCATAGGTGCGCGGAATTGCTTTCTACTGCTCGCCCCTTCTGGAAAATCATTGAAAAGCCGACAGAGTGGAAAGTCATGGCTTATAAATCGGACAAGATACAATTGTTCTTCATTTCCACGTCTTGACGCAAACAGGGCCACCATAATGGCTGTTTTCTTGTGATAATTGCAATTGCGGACTTCCGTCCGGTCTTTTTATCAGCGACGGGGCCTAAGCGAATTCCCACTGCTTCCGCGACTCACAGACGAGCAGAGCTATTCGTGTTTGTCTAATTATGCAGGCGATAACAAAAGGAGACGTCAGGCGGGAGACCTCTCGAAGCATGCAGGATCTTCCTGAGATAATTGCAGAGCCTCGGCCGCGGCATGCGATTGCATGCCCCCATAAATCTAGCATGTCGTTATTATTTTGACACTCCCTTTGTGCTTGCGAGCCGAGCCAGCCAAGTTGGCCGAGTCAGCGCAGCTTCAAAAATTTTCGTGCAATTGAATTGGCGGCAATTTGCCATATGCTCGCGGTAAGCGGTCGGAACGGAATGCCAGCCCTTCCCCAGCAAATGTTATTTCTGCCATTTCGCAGCTCCGCGCCCGCCACTTTTTAGATGCATCGGCTGATAAAGAAGGAGCAGACATCAAAGAGGCTGGGGCACACAAATAATTCCCACAACCTGCTCGCGGGAAGGGCCCATAAATTCCCGGCCTCCCATCATTTCGCAGTAAGCATCAATTAGAGCTTCTTAAAATTTTTAACACTGCCATTAAAGCTCTAATTAAAACGACAATTCCGCGAATGGATTAATCCGGCTCCATCGATGAACTGCGGCTGGTTGCGAGGGCCGAGACTCTCGGGCAGGCCCTCCACTCACTGAACTGGCAACAAGCAAGTAGGTCAGAGCTCGCTTGATATGAGATAAGGCAGCTTCTTGCGGAGCTATCAGCAGTGGGGAATCTCAGAAGTACCCTGCAGCCCTGCTTATCTACACCCGTACTGCTGCGTGCTGGCTCGCCAAGTGATGTGAGGAGCGCCTTAAGGAGGACCCAGCTTCCACATCCACACACTCGGCAAGAATTTATTGGCGTGGGTGATTGGAGCGCTGGAAATCTCTGCTTTGTGTTGCTTCCGAGAACAAGTCATCATGATCGCACAATTTTGTGAGTTAATTTTACAAATTGCCTCAGTGCTCTAGAAGGCGGTCTCGGCGGAACCTCTGCGGTGGGAAACAACAGAACCGACGAATTCCTTAAAGCGTTTCATGCTTCAAAGGGAATTATGTTGATTTCATGCCTGAGCTTACCGCAAGCTCTTTGGGATTTTACACCCCAGCGATGGTGTATTGAGTTCCCGGCGAAATACGGAAATTTATTTCCCACACACCTTTAAGTGTTTCAAGAAAGTCATTCATGCTAAATCGTAAACGCCAGACCCGCCACACTACACGACGCATTATTTAACTTTACCACCACTCACGAATATTTATTTCATAAACATATTCATACATATATGTACCCAGTAAGATTTTGAACGTACATATATAAATGGGACACATGAATGTATACAAATAAACGGAGTCTTTAAGCCTGCTAAAAATATAGTTTAAAAAAAAACACAAAAAGTCGAAGTCACTCTTCGGAGCAATGTCGACACATGTCCAATAATGATGGCTTACAAGTCCCTTATTGTTGCTGGTGTATGAGCATAAACCAGTGACCTTCACGTAACCCTATAGAAAATAGTCGGAAGGTGTCAGATAACACCATCTTGAAGGCCAATTTCCAGCGCAATTAATAGAAATCACATTATCGGCAAATCTTGATTTGAATAAGTCGGTTATTTGAGTCGGTGTATGGCACGTAGCTCCATCCTGTTGAAACTAGATCTCATCAGGATCAATGTAATCCATATTTTCGAACAAATATTCATTGATAATTGTCCGGTGACGATCCACATTGATGACAACGCGAGGTCCTGCTTCATTTTTCAAGAAATAGGGACCGATGATGCCACCACACCAAACGTTGCATTACTGGAGGTAAGGTGGTATCTAGACCTGCTTTTGCATTGGTCGCACTTGTGCCACAAAGTGCTAATTTTGCTTATTAACATACCTACCTATTAAATTAAAACTAATGAGCTTCAGCACTGAATGCAACTTTGCGATAAAATAACGGCTCAGCTTGAAGCTGCTTTAGAGGCCAATCGGCGAATGAACGACGTAAGTGGTGGTCTTACGACTTTAACTCTTAATCCAACTGGATCTTATACGGGTAGACCAAGATCTTTTCACAAAATTTTCAACGTATTGGAAATCTATCCACAGAACGACGCGAATGTGTGAATGTCTCGCGAATCGCCGACCGATTTTCAAAGTAAAATTGGATAACTTTTGACCGTTCCTGAAACGAGATGTTAGAATGACAGTGATCCCAATCGGAAGTTCTATCTATGCATCGGTATAAGTGTAGGAGGTGGGAAAATGGTTTGAAGTTACGATTTATTGGTTTCGAATCAAGTAATGTTAATACATTTAAATTCGAACTTAT
Source organism: Neoitamus cyanurus (assembly GCA_947538895.1). Classification (NCBI taxonomy): domain Eukaryota; kingdom Metazoa; phylum Arthropoda; class Insecta; order Diptera; family Asilidae; genus Neoitamus; species Neoitamus cyanurus. The sequence continues at coordinate 30,124,372 of OX384541.1, read as the reverse complement.
TTGGAATAATTCAAATGGTATCAGTCGAATAATTTGCATCAAGTTTTCAATTTAAAAAAAAGAAAATATGATTACAAAGAAAGGAGCAATTCCTGATTAATTTACAAATTTTATTTGTAATTTTTATGCAAAACAAATAATCACTTTTGAAAAATATGAAAGTGTCACTATAATTATGAAAGAGGCGAATATGCGTTTTTACTTCCGAATGGAGTTTGTATGTAGACATGAATGTTTTTTTAATTGATGGTGATTGTTGTGTTGTCATCACTCTCATTACTATTGTCAAACATTATGTTCTTCTAAGATCAATAGTTTCCCAGATATTTACAATTTATGATTGGCGATATGAATATGAAACGCACCTTATTATGGTAATGATGTCCCATACATTGAGCATCACCTGGTGGTCAGTGGCTAATAAATGAACTGTTGGATACTTTTTCTGAATCTGCAAACAATTATATTTTTCGTAATCATTTTATCGCAATCTTACTATACGAATGCTAAGGTAATCCCCATTCGTAAAATATCAACTCCTATGTCACTGTCGGACTATAAACCAATTAGTAACTTGCCTTCCCCTTCTAAAGTCTTTGAAAAAATTATGCACAATTATGCAAACGACTGAGTTTATTAAAACAAACAATATTCTTTGCAGTTTGGAATCAGGTTTTAAAAAAAGACGTAGTGTTAGTACCGCCTTACTTAAAATTACTGATGATGTTCGTACAACAATTGATAAGGACCACATTAGTTTATTGATACTCTTGAATTTATCTAAAAGTTTTGATCTTGATGATCATCACGTTCTTCTGCAAAAGATTAAACATTATTTTAGGTATTTCGATACTGCTGTGTAACTGATTGCAAGCTTACTAATGAACCGCCAACAAACCACAGCGATTACTTCGCAGTTGTCACCACTTTTTTTTCTTTGCTATGGAGTGCCTCAAGGATCGATTCTGTGCCCGCTATTGTTCTCTATCTTCGTTAACTACTTTAAAGTGATGCAAGTTTCATATTTTTGCTGATGATACTCAGCTCTTATACAGTTGCCCATTGGGTTTGGTAGAGGATTTATTCTATTTATCAGTGGTCCAAACTTCATACATAATCAATTAACCCTGGCAAGTTGACAAAGCTACTAACTTCGGTTTAGTGACAAATAATGAGTTTAGTTAGACCGACCACGCAAATAGTGCCATTACGTGAATTAACAACACTTCTTCCGCTGCATGTCCGCATGAAACTTGTTCGAGCGCTTATTTTGCCTGTTATTTCATATGCAGACGTAGTGTATGGCCACCTTGACTCTAAGTCTTTGAGGAAGCTAAAGGTGGCTTTTAACTGCTGTACTAGATATATTTATGAATTAAGATAGTATGACCATGTATCACAATATGAGAAGGACATTCTAGGTTGTTCCCTTGAAACATATTTACATAAACGAATATGCATATTTTTTTATAAACTCGTAAGTTCTCACAAACCAAAATATCTGTACGATACGAGGAGGCAATCATTCCGCGTTTTACTCTGCGTAGAACCCAACGTTGTTTCTTGGTTGATGGTGGCACAATTTACAACACTTTACCAGCCATAATTAAACATCAGTCTACTCTTGCTCGGTTTAGACGCGCGTTAGTGCCTCATTTTTCAAGTGCATGATATTTGATGCAGTGTAATCATATAATTTTTTTTCCTTTCTTAGACTTTTAGTAAGTATATTATATTCATATGTTTATTTGTTATTATTCTCCAACTTTGTCATAATTTGTAATTACTTTTCATTCCCTGGATTTAATTTTGTAGCTCAGCCAATAATGTAGTGCCATTTTTGGAAATGAATAAATGAAATACTTAAATACACAAATCTGGTATGGCATTTTATAAATCAGCGTACATAATTAGAAGCACATGCATGTTGGACATTCATTCTAATTTCGAGTTGAAATACTGCTCAACCACAAGTAGGAAGTTTATAAACATGTTCGTCATGTGGAAAGGTTTCATACAAACTAGGTAGGGCGCAACTAGTGTTAAAGAAGTCGTCATTTTGATACGTATGTTATCTAGGGTGACCTAAAAATTCATCAATTTACATATTGAAGAATTTTATGAACGACGAGTATCTATACCTGGAAAATTTGGACAAAAATAGAGCTACAGGGTGTGCAAAATTCTTACCTTCTAGTGGTCTTCCACCGCCGCTTAAGTACTCCCAACATGATTAAAAACAAAACAAAAGGTGGTTCCACTGGATATTACGTCTTCATTCCAAAAGGAAGTGGTTTAACTGCACCGTCGTCGTCACACAACTGGCGAACTTCGCGGAACGCAGATCGAAATCAACGGCTCGCAACAAACTGCAAATTGGCGTCTTGTTTATGTTCTCATACTGACAAATCGTACGCGCTCTTATGGTCTGTCATCGTGGCAAGAAAAAAACTTTTTTACATTTTAATTATTCCACTGGGCCGCGGCGAAAATAGCACGCATCAAAGCGGCAGCAGCAGCAGCACCACTGAAGAATTAATTAAGCGGTCACCCCGTGTGCGTCTCGTCGTGCACCGCAACTTCCTTCTGCAGCATTATCGCGTCACAACTTTGAAAGGAGCTATGGTTATGATCACGTGAGTTAATGTGGCGTGCAAGGAGCTGCGTGCACGGGATGCACCAGCCACCGGCAATGACTGGATCTCCCCTGCAGTAATTCGTCTGGAGATGCAAACACTCATTCCCGGCATGTGGCCCCAAATAGCCAATTCTCGTAATGCGCGATAAACTCAAGCACTGCAGGCGTCTTCAGCCGCATATAGTGCTTCTAATCCTAACCAGGCCTTATCGGGGCGTTTATCTCCTGGGAATTGCTGTAACCCGCTTAGGGCTATTTCGTAGTCTAACGAGTTTCGGAGGAGCCAGTGTATGAGCTCCCAGTTCCCAGGGCGGAGGCTCATTAATGCATTTCGAGAGCGCTAAAATCCCAGCTCGCCGGGACCGGGCGGGGCCGCATGATTAAAGCACAACTCTGAACAAATGGGGCCCACTTACCCGCACTGGTGGCAGCCAAGGAAAGTGGGTCGCATTGTTCACGGCAGAGCTAAGGAGGAGTTGGGAGTCTCCAGCAGAACAACAGTGCCCTGACTGTCAGGGTGAGCTCGGCCCGGGAAAGTGGGCAAAGTGTTTCTGGCGAAGCATTTTTACTAAAGCCGGGACATTATGGACTGGAAGTCTTTTCGGAAATAGTCTGGCGGTGACATGCAGGAATGTGGAGGCGCATAAGAACCGGGGAGCGAAGCGGGCTAAGATTTATGCAAAACCCGAAGTGCACCCTGGCGAATAGCTCTGGTAACAACTGAAAAAGGAGCTGAAAACATGTTTAAATTTGCAATAGCACATAAAAAAGGCGTTTTTGAAGTTCTGGAACAAAGCGAAAAGTCGCATATGTTTTGGGCCCTGTTGAAAACTGCTGCCAGGACGACAGCAGGGGGATGAAAAGGGTTTTGCTAGAGAGGCCTGAAGAGATGTCGCACACGAAAGTGCTGAAAAGCAATTAAAACTTTTTGTTTTTTTTTGTTTTCCCGCTCTCTGGGAGGGCTTCAAACACGGGCAACGTCACTAGCGGATGAGTTATGAACTATAATAAGAGGAGGAGGCGAGTTGGTCTATTCTATTATTAAGAAAAAAAGGTGCGGTGCGTTGCCGTGACTGTGACATCAGCGGCATTGAGTCGTCCAAACGAATTTGTGTAAAAAGCAAAAGCACCGTCGCGTCGCGGTGTTTGGCAAAGAAACGGCATTTTCCTTGCTTCTGGCGATAAAAAGTTGCAGATAAAAAGAAAAGCCTTGGCACTTCACTCTTTCGTGTGTGCTGACAAATTTCAAAAGGTTTTTTTTTTACAAAATTCATGCGATAACCGCCATAAATTCCAACCATGAAGTGGAGCCTTTTTCCAGTTATGCAAATTCGCATACATTTTTATGAGAAAAAGTGTGGACACACTCGGTTTGCTTTTATTTTGTTTTTTTCTTTTGTATTTGGACCTCTTATCGAGCCGACTATTTGATTATGAGATAATTTATGTTTGCCAGCCACTTGCTGTTTGATTGTGCTTTTATGAAATCTACAAGATGTTTCCCTTTCGCATAATCATGCACGGAAGGTTAGTCAACCTTTGTGATGTGGGGAACGCACAAATTTTGTCATTTTTGGGATTATCTCATAATTCCGCGTGAGATAAGGAGGTAGACAGCGTTTGGATACCATACAGTGAGCCACGTCGAATATTCAATCAAGCAAATTGTTTCAAGTTCTGTAGGCCCTAGGGTTGTATAAACATTAATTTCATTAATTTCAATTGTCAGGGTCAGGTAATGTTCATGATTTTATGGGATTTTTTTGAACTTGAATGTTTGTACAGGAATCTTCTATTGTGTATCAAGGAAATAGGCCATGATGAAAGTAAACATTGTCTGTTTACACTCTTGAGATAGATTTGAAGCATCATTGATATTATCCATAGTTATGCCACATAAACAGAGAGAGAGATTGTGTACAGACCCACATTGGTTAAGCGTCTTAACGTTTTGTTTTGTGTTCGTTCCAAAATAAATGACATTATAGGGAGGACCTCTAATAATATATTGATGAGGTTGCTTCGAACAAACCAGCAGATAATTATACCATTTTCAAATTTTGTATGATATAATTGATAAAAATAGAGAAACATTTCTGCGTTACAGTAATTCTATACTTACGGAATCCCGTCACTGATATTGTACTCAGTGTCTTTATACATTATTTTCACAAAATTAAATGTGTTTTAAACTTGGACCGGTTCCTCAATTTCTTTTGCTTTCCCAATCATACCACCACTCCGATTTTATACATATGTATGTACCTACATATCTGTTTATGTCGGTTGCAGGTACATCCAAAAGTTCTTCGGCGAAAACGAGTTTGCAAACTGATAGTTATCCGTCGTAAATTTGTTTTAACCTTTTTGTTGGTTATTTCACAGAAATTTATATGTATTAAGAAATTACCCAAATGCGTGTCGAATTACACACGACACAATGATTCGTAGTTATTATATGGAAAAATTTCTTGCACGCACGGTTTCGAGTTACAATAGAGAGAACACAAGGAATGCGCCGCTTAATATTTAATACCACTTGGGTCTCATTAACGTTACAAAGTAAGCCACTTAGATATTTTTGTTGTATAATTTATAAAATGCTTCTTATTTCCTGTTCAGAATAACTTTAATTGAAAAGTGGTTATGATGAGCTACTGCTTTAAATTCTTTAAGAATTTTAGGCGAATAATAATAGAAATAAAAAGTGGGAAGCACTTATAACGATCGACCGGTGTATTGCGCTCATATTTTTACATATGTATGCGCTTCTTTTAAATTTACTGAAAGTTCAGCTACGGCATTGCATTCTTTTTAGGAATTATAACAAGGTAAAATTGCTACAGAAGCATGTAAAAATGTCGTTCACGGTTTTAATGAAGAGGCAGTTTACGAGAGAACGTGCATTTGAAGCAGCCACCTCTAGGGGTTTAATCTCTGATCGATATGGTTGGGATCATTATGCAGCAAGATTATTGGCAACTTCGGAGATTGTGGAATTAGCACAACTGTTCGTGCAATCCCTGAAAAATAATTGAATTGAAATCAAATTTTAAAATATTACCGAAATAAAATGAACTTTTGTTGACTATATTCACAACAAACCATTTCGGACCATATTCGGTGTATACATTTCTTGATGATTCTTTTAATTCTAAAACGGAGAGAACTTTTCGATAGACCTAATATACCTATAACAAGTTTTCGTCAGATTTCGTTGCTGATGAAAGTTTTGTGCAATGACAGTCAACATACATTTAAATGACGTTAACGATGAAACAGACCAACAAGCATTTTGTTGTCGAATATGCAAACAAAAATACTCAATTGACTAGAGTTTTTAAAAAAACTGTACTCAAAAGTAATAAGAAATGTATTTTTACCCCTTTTATAAAATTTGTAAAAACATTATAGGAACTCCTACAACGTACGTAAAGTGCGTATCGGATTCGCTGTTGTGTCATTTTTCAAAATATAATAATGTTTTGCTAATTTGACATGATCTTAGCGAAGCAAAGTCACTGAGAAGGTTCGTTAATATTTCAGCCGGTATATAAAATGTGTGTATGCACGACTAAAAAAACACACATTTTGTACACCGGCTAAAATTTTGTTCAGCCTTTTCAGTGACGTTGCGGATGTCGCTTTGTTAACTTTACGTACGTACTCTCTCATGCCTATTCCAAGATCAGTCATAGCAATCCTACGTCACGAATTCGAAAATAATGGTACCTATCCTACGACCTACTAGTACTATTACTATTGGTGGTGCCATATGAAAATCATTTCGAAATCAGCTATTTAGCGTCAAACTATTTGGAAATGTATGCCATTTGTGACTGTCGGGAGGTATTCGGTATGAGAAAAAGTCTTTAAATATAAAATATATCTTTTTTGAACATCATTGAAAATATGCTCCAACAGATGAACATCCATACACGCATACATACGTGGACTGCCAAACTCATAACCCTCCTTCTGTACCGTAGTCGGGTAATGAAAAGAAGAGGAACCAAATGGCTTTCCTGTGGTACGCCTAAGGTATTGTCGATAGTTGGGGAGGATGTGTTTCGAAGGGATACAGACATTAAAGTAGGACGATATGCACTTTCACTGGAATATCAAGTCTCTCAAGTTTTAAAATCAAAGGGCGATTTACTCTATCGAAAACCGTTAATCTCCTCTTGACGAAACCGTGCTAGTGTTCACCAATGGCCCTGAACAATTTTCCAAGTGCTGGACGATTGGCGACGGGGTTATAATTGGAAACATCATACTTGCGCACTTCTTTGTGTAAGGCAAAAATAGAAGATGATTTCCAGCAATCAGAAAAAATACGAGTAGACATCGTCAAATTAAGGGAGTTGTCTCGTGTGATCGGTTAGAAATAGCCCAACAAATCGCAAAAAAATTGATGAAATATTGATTTCATTTTAAATTTTATAGAAAATTAAAATTTTGATATTTTCACTTAACCAGTTCCGGTTGTAAGTAATCAGAGGTCTTCTGATTAAAATGCCGTTTTATTTTTGATTTTTTGATTTTCTCCTCATCAGCCCATTACGCCAGGCCTCAACCACCTTTTGTTTTTATATGTGTGTTTTCTGAGAGCTGTTAAATCTATTCCTCTATATATTTTGGCTTGTTAATAAATAAGTATTATAGTTGAAATTCCAACAGATTATTTCCTGATGGTTCGTTAAAAAAACCAATTCCCAAAAAAACGAAAAAAAACAGCTGCCACACAAAATGAAATAAACGATTACTTTGACTAAGGACATACTAAAAGAGTAAGTTTCCCTTGGTTTATTGGATTGGATGGAAGCTTTATTGAATCATAAAATAAATCGAAAATATCACAGTTGTCGCAGGAAAAGGAAGTAACTACTAAAACAAACTCAAGGAAGTAGTGATAAGTACCAATGGGATCAGATTTTTGTAACCGGACAAGTAATTTAAAAAATTAATAAATTCATTTTAATACTTTCAAGTGTAAAAAACAATAAAGTGTTCTTTAAAATCGGTAAGTGGATAATATAAAAAAAAGAAAAAACATAAGATTTTTATAATTTATTTGAATTTTATGGCTAAAATTTAGACAGACTTTCTTTTGAGTTGCATTAAGAGTTCTTGTGACGGGTCGATATATTTTTTACAAATTTTTCAAATATCCATAATACGAATTTTCTTACTTTTTACCCTATTTTTTTCTTAAACTGGGCAAACCTTCTTTTCCCCTAGAACTATTGTACTTTTTTCTAAATAAAAATTTTGAGATTAATTAATTTTTACATAAGCGGGGTTCCCATTAATTAGCAGATGCACCCTCAACATGAATTGGCTGCTAACTTTTAATTGCCTGACTTGAGCAATTACATTCCTTTATAAGAAATTTATTTATAAGAGTGTTCCCAGCCATCTCTGAAAATTGCTTTCATTTTGAAATTGGATTTTAATTGATCCCTTGTTCTTCGACAGTTTCCTTTTCTTCGAGTAGCCTACGCTATTAACACCCTCCAGGCTAACATCATGCAAAGGAGTATCTCGTGTAGAAAACTCAGGTACTGAAATAAAAGTAAACTAACACCTATATCTGCAAATTAATTATTTTCATTGCATGTCTGCTAGGTCTGCAGTTTTTCTATAAACAAGTACGCCCATGGCTTTTAGAAGTCACGTAACCTAATTAAATGCACAAGACTTTGACCCTGTCTGCGCTAAGAAGAATTTATGAAGTTGTTTCTTTTATATCTTTTCCATAGGAAATAATTGCAACTATCTACTGGAACAGCGGGCAATTTTACCTGCAAAACCAGTAGACGTAATATGTTTTTAATCACTCCTGGAGGGATTTCTCCTTCCGACTTTTAAATATTTATCTCGTACTTAAGATGATTACAGTTTCCTGTTGGTGGCCACAAAAAAGTGTCTTTGTCGCGACAATACTGCTAACGAGCAGTAAGCAACCTTCGAATTTAATTGTCAAACAGGTCTTATCTAATTCGGGTGTTGTTGGTTTTCTCCGCAATTCGTAAACCAATTGCCCTTAGCGTAAAAGACGCAATTGCTAACTAATGACTCCCTTGCAGTATCAAACTCTCAATTTTTCTTATCTAAGATCGGGAAGCGACTTTAAAAACAAATATTGCTGACGAGTTCAAGAAACCCGACCGATATCGATCATATTACATACCTAGCAGGCCAGAAATCCAGCCATGCCGCGGCCCGAGATGCTATGTGAGAATCTAAGAAAATTCGTAAGACGACTCGCAAGCAATCGATCTTAGGGAGCATAACGCGATGGTAATTGCATGCAGTCAGCGCGGGCAAACGGCAACGTGTAATTCGCGCTAATTACAGCCTCCACGCAGGGAAGAGTTTCTTCTTGGGCTCCTCGTGCATTTCACTTGGCGTTTATTTTTAATTTGCACTTTTGACGAGATATAATTGGATTTGCTATCTTTGGAGAAAGATGTGCACCCCAGAGGGGCAGCCTCTCTGGCTGGACCACGCGATTAAATCGTTAGATTCATTGAAACGGGGCCCGGCTCGTGTGTGTGCAGTGTGCGCCCTGATTAATGAAGAGAAGGCTTCGTCAACAAGCAGAATCATTCATTCCCAACAATGCACCAGTTCGCCACTCTGTGCCAACGGCTCCTCCAACTGGATGTAATTAGATTTATCTAAATGTCCACGCTTGTTTGCTTTCAATTAGACTAAATTACTGAGCAAACCTGAACCCTGCGCTTTCCGTGAAATTTGCAATGGCTCGGCACTGCCAGTGCACCGGGTGCCGGGAGGTGATGTGATGGAGACTCGCACGACATATAAATCAATTTTAATACGCTGTGGTCGGCAAATATTTTTGGAATTATGGTTATCATCCGGATTTGCATGGATAATGCGAAAATAGCTCCTAACACCACGCCTTGTCAAATCCATTGTAGCGGTCATTGAGCTACCTCCGGAAAAGTGGAGCCGCTTTAAGGTCGGAACGAATCAGAAATGTAAACTTTAAACGCAGATCTCGATGATCGATTTTCGCTTAGAAACTTAAGCCGCAAATTTAAATCAATAGTGAGGTCGTAAAGGCTATAAATAACAGGAACAGCATAAACTTTATGGTCCACAATAAAATGGTCGGAATGGGTTGGTGCGTTTTCTGGGTTTATTGATTCGTGGCAACAATGGCGAACCTCTACAGGTCCCTGTGGGGTATGGGCTTAGCTACTTTCAAACAGTGCGCAGCAAATCGCACTTAATGTTATTCATAAATTTATTTAAATTTTATTCACCCGACAACCGGAAGTTACGCCGTGTTTTATAGCGCCCCGCCTGCATGTGTAATTAATAAACATTTTTGGATAACACACTCCCGTCGTGCATACGCAATTGACGAGCTGTTTGCAATTGAAATTACGCTAGAAATGCCGCAGCGACACTTTGGAGGCATGAGAAAATGAATTTGCATCTTTTAAGGTTTCTTTCCCCGAATATGTAAAGCAAAAGGCGCAGATGATACCTGAGATGGTTTCAATGGACGCACTCAAAAGAGAACGGTGATTTAAAAAATTCATTAAAACACCAAAGGGAGCAAAAGTGTTCCTTTGTGGTATGACATATGATAGGTTTCCGTCTTTCTATGACTTTAAAGAAAAACAAAAGGGAAATAACAACATTGGTAAGACAAAGAACTTTTAGAATGCTCACCATAGGTTACGAGTAATTAACTAAATCTAAACTTATGCACAAAGCAAAACGGCAAACATATATTAGAAAAATCGACACCCATTATGCATTTACATACATATGTAAGTGAATATTTGAAAATGTGGCCTCCACATATAGAAGAATAGGCCACACAGTCAGTCGAGGTTTTGTTATGAATTTTTGAATTTCTTGAATTAAAGAAGTGTAAAACATTAAAAATAGAATTCGACCAGATATTATTTTTCAAATTTTCAAATTTAGAGTTCAATTATCAGCTTTTTTATAGATATGGAAAAGCAGTAATTCCTCTGGCCTTTTCCGCTACGAAAAAGGCCAGGGGAATTACATTTTCGTACTAAACGAGAAAAAATTCGAATAAAATGAATGGAAGTTCTTTTGGAAATGTGTACATCACATTACTTGGTTATTTAAATAAATAATATTGTAAAAAACGATAATAATATAATACTAATTTTTAACATAAATAACTCACAACAGGGATATTATAAATTTACTAGCCTTAACGTTTGCCGACCACTTAACAAGTACCTTAAAACACAATCCACGAAACGCCTCACTAAAGAATAACTTCAGGCTGTAGTGATACCATCCGCACTATAATGACGACAAGTGAGCGTTTCATTTCACGTATTACAATCGAAGTCAAAATATCAACAGGGGAATTAAGTAGGAATGTGGATTCACACTTTAGGACATTTATACGATAATTGGTAAATTGGCTATTTTTTAATTTAACAAAGATACATAACATTTAGAACGGCGTTTTCAGACGTGGCACTCTATAAAGTACTATAAATGAGGTCAACAATTCAATAAAAGTCCCACACCAAACCAAATATACTTCACCCCAAAACAAGTATTTTCAGTCTTAAAAACCTTTAAAAACAGGAAGGCTGCTGGAGAAGACTATCTCAAGGCTAAGGTGTTTAAACAACTACCTAAACAAGCCATTAAATGGATCCGCCATTTAGAATATGCAAATTTTGATTGCATATTCGAAATCAGCGACCCGGAAAACCACTTAGTGCGGACTTTCAGGTCAATTCCTCGAAGTTTAACTTTTTCGGTCGCCATCTTTAATTTGGAAATTTTTTAAAATTATTGTATTGTCATCGGTTCTTAATACGTGTGCAAAACCACCGTACGAACTCTGTATATACGGAAATATGTAACTCGATATTTTGTAAAAGGAAAATATTCAGTATATCCGGCACACGGGCACACACACATGGAGACCGAACTTGGCCGAGTTCCGTATTTCCGTATATACCGAGTCCGAACGGAGGTTTATACTGCCATAAAAATATTTAACTGTAAAAATGACTATAAACAAGGAAAGGCGGGACATGTTAGCACAAATGTAACGTGGGTCAGGTAGAAAATCAGGGCCATCCCATCCACAAGTCATAAAATAAAATATATGAAAGCAACCGCGAATTTCATATGGCGTTTTCAACTGTACCAACTGTGCTCCGGATCGACTCTTGCGGAGATGACTCAGGACCCTTATATTTCTGAAGTGGTCATTTCGAGCCTCATTTTCACTAACAGAAAAATATCTCGAAACCTGCTGAACTGATTTGCTTAACATTTAGGCACTGTCGTATGTTTAATTTAAGCGGCTGCCATTAAGTTACAAATCGATATTTTGAATTAATTGTTATTATATTATTAAGATATTAGAATATGCTTTTTTATAAGGTACTCTATTTTTTTATTTTGATGTGATTTTTAACAAGGCGATTTTTTCACGAGGACATATTATGATCGGGGATGAATTTTTTGATTACTAAAAATTGTGTATAATATAAAAAAGAACTGCAACCAAATTCCTACAATAGTTAATAAAAAAATAATTCTCAAAAACACGCAGGGGTTTCAGGTGTAATTCTGGTTCAAGAACCTGAAAATTGGCCAACACCCAATTTTTTTTTATCATGGTAATATGGCAATATTAATTGAACCAAGGGCATGCAGCAGAACGTATTAAAATTTCAGACCCATGGCCCTATTCGTTTACTTGCTTCTACATACTTCCGTAGGGTGAAATCAGATAAATGCATTTTAATAGGGCAGCTACCACCCGTATAAAATGCATGCGCAGCAAATTGTTGTCCAACTGAAAATATTATGAAGAGTTTAGCTTGAAATATTTTTGAGAGGCCACATTTATACAGGTGTGTCTACCTTTTATAAAATAACCTAACAGATAAATATAGTGCACATTTGGCGGTTACATTTTAAATTTAAGACCTGCAGGGACGAGTGACGGCGCAGAATTTAAATAAAAATAAAAAAGAAAAAAAGACGCAGGGCCACAAGATACCGAAATTATATAGGTACTTGCTTTTAAGCCGCAAACTTTACTTGCAAATAATTTGGTTATTCCAAATATATAATATGAATGTTTTTACTATTTTGAATAGCTTTGCAAGACATCCGAAGTGATTCCCCAAAAGATTTGTTTACCATGGCATTTTGACAAATGGAGCAATTTGCCATTCTTTGCTGGTCAAAATCTTCTGCAAGTGGCAATGGATTTGATCTGATAGCGTTCATAAAAATAATCGCAGCTGCAATAACAACCAACTATTGCGAATCAATTCTCGTTTTACGCCGAAAACCCAAACAATTTTTAGTGATAAAATTAGACCATGAATCAATCCACTCTATCTTCGAATTGCGAAATGCGTGGTGATGTTTCGCTTTACCGTCTTTACTTGGCTGTAGTCTAAACACATATCTCAAGCAGAATTGTTATTTCAGTTTTATTGATACTTAAATCACGCCAAGGAGAGTATCACAGAGAGTTGTTTCAATTTACAGCATCCAAATGAAACAGAAGTAGCTTGCTTATTGTTAACTTATTCCACTTATAAATTTTTATGGCTTACCTATTCTTTTACATGAGACTCATAAGAGTACCTACTGTATAATAGCTTTGTTTTTTTTCAAGTAACCTCTAGTGAATTTTACAGAAGAATGTCCAATTAAAAAAAAGCACAACGGCATAAGTAGGTACACGTGATTTACATTCGCAGCAGTTCCTTTTTGCTCATACTCATCATATCATTTGTTAAACATTATAAGTTCATATTCTTCGAAACAATGCGGGTTTTAAGTTCTACGACGCTCTAACTTGATCAACTCTCCACAAAATTTGTGCTGTGATAAGACCATTCATACTAAATAGGAAACTCTAAACCGTCTTGAATGTACTTCACTATCTGAGATAAGAAAACATAAAAGTTTATTTACTAATCTATGAATTGATAAAAGTCAGCCAATTCACAAGTAGAATTACATACTATCAGTCAGCAATTAAAATACCCTTCAGGCTTTTGTACTAAACATGTTTGCACAAGATTGTGCAATATAAAATACCTCAACGTTTCTGGCAATGTATAAATAAAATTTTCTATTTACTTTATGCAAACTTATACCCCAACATGAATGTCCTTTGTATAGATTATTTGAAATTTCGATCAATAGGATTTTTTAATGATTCCTAATTCAACATAGTCATTCATTAGTGCCAGTATACAGGGTGTATCAAGGGAAAACACCAACAGTATTCAGTTACAGGGTGATTATATATTTTTAACAATGAAAAATATTGGTTACTTTTGGATTCTGGCACTTGGTGGCGCAATGAAGTTAAAAGATCAAGAAAAAATACTTACTACTAATTCCACAGTTTAGTTTTGGAGAAATCTATACTAATATTCCAAAGAGATAGAGAGAGATTATCAGTTTGATATCGCAAAACTCAAAGACCCCTACACGGATTTGATGAATCTTTCACAATGATTTCTTCGTAATCTCGGGAGTGATATAGGCTATTTAAACCTGAGAGTACACACCTCCGTACAGAACTTGCGAGCAGATACGGGATCACGCTGAGCTGACACCACAGAATTTGCTATAGGTATCTCATGAATTTGTGTTACGAGGTTTTTAGTTAGGAGGATGTAATTGATTCGCAAACAACATGAGCATTATTCTGTGAACTACGCCTTTCATGCAGTGGCGTAGCTAGGTCCCCAAGGGCCCTGGGGCAAATCAAAAAATGGGGCCCCACTGCTACCTAAACTGGTTAGGTTTTATCAAGTAAAAATATTAAATATACAAATACTTTAAAAATGCTAAGCTACTTTATCATCAGCTATTTTTAGTGCACTGCAGGGAAGGTAATAAAAATATTAAACAGTAACAACAGATGTTCATACATCATTTGGATAGTCTCTTATCAGTCTTTCTAAACTTTCTTTGATTTCCTCCTTCGACGCATTTAAATTGACAAAAAAAGAGAATTTAGCCGCGATATCAGTGTATGCCTTAGCACATTGTCGCAAGTTGGTTGTCAAAGAATAGATCATCGGAAGAAACGATTTTATCCGAAAACTATCACGCGGAGACAAATTTTCAAGCGCATCTTCAGCAGGCCCGTCGTTTACATGGATTTTTTCATTTCGCATTTTTTATTTTTTTGTTTTCAAATTTCCGAATGTGTTTTCAAACTTTTTCAATTTTTGGGGCCCCTGTCCAAGCGGGGCCCCAAGCAATTGCTTCCTTTGCTACCCGGTAAATCCGCCACTGACTCTGCGGCTGCCGCTTGCCGGCCGCAAGCGGTTGGCGGCAGCTTCTGGCGGCAATGATAACCGTTCTCGAAAAAAAATCTGGACTCGAATTCACAATAAAACGCACATCGATGTATAATAAAACGCACATATCGCTATCCGTCAAATTGACAACACTGCAAATCCACAGAAAGAATTTAGGGGAATTCCCTAGGTATAACTTTCGAATTTTTCTCAACTGAGTTGCCATGATTAAAGTCGGGTTGCAACCTGTCATATTTATTTTGAAAATGGGATAGGTTTTCAAAAGTTCAGTTCGATCGAGATTTTCTAGTAAGGATTCGAGGGCCCCCTGAGCTTGAGGGCCCCGGGGCACTGCCCCGCCTAGCCCCTTAGTAGCTACGCCAGTGCTTCCATGCATGTGTGGCTTTGAAGAAATGTAAATTTTAAATCTTCTGATTTATCGGAAAGTCTGATTGATTTACATTTTAATCGGTCAGATGAAATCTGCCTAACAACAGCAGTTGCAGTATAACTCTAATATCTCAGCAACGTATTATTCAATAAGCGGAAACATACATTTCAGGCGAACAGTGCACTGAAGTAAAAATGAATTTTCCTATACACGTGTCCATAGAGCAATGTAGCCGATTTGTGGGTGATATGGTAATGGAGGACTTGAATTACTAAATATGATACGATCTGATAAAGTAGTAGCTCTATCTTGTAGTAGCTAGTAAAAATACAAGCAATAAAACAATTCCTTATTTATAGTAAAACCAAAATTCAAAGTTATGAACTCTTAAAAATCGGGGTTAAAAAATCGATTTTAGTGTTTTTAAACATTTGAAACTTGCTGTTCTGATGATGTAGGTTTAAAACAGTGGATACAGTATGGCAGGTTACCCAGCGTCGAAATTCAGCATAATCTCAAAATCACCATTTTTGCCTCTGAGCGATATTATTCACTCTCCTATAAATTTTACTCTGGCAAGATAAGGTCCCTTTTCAGAGATTGCATCACAAATTTCATCGGATTTTGATAACAGACACACGGGGGTTTTTGGGGTCGCTGATTTCAGATAAAGGGACAAATGTAGTTCGTTCGGTTTTGGATATTGCACTAAAACTTTTTGGAAACATTCCTTTAATGGTCGGAATGAGTGAATTAGGAAAGTATTGTTTACGGAAAATAATACTTTCCAAAAAATTACTGTTTTAATTAATGTTTTAATATGTTTAATATAACGATTGAAAAACAGTTATGATTAAATGCTTAAAAGCAGAATGCATGTATGCAATCAGAAATCCAACGAAAATATTTAATAATTTTTAAGTGTTAATTATGTTATTCTTAAGAAAAGAAACAATTGTTAGTAGTAATTTCAGTCAGTAGATATTTGGTAGAAAGCCAATTTTAGTCAGTAAATATTTTGTAAAAGGAAAATTTCATCCGGTAGACGTTTGGTCAAAGGAAAATTTTAGTCAGTAGACAAGCAAGGACGATGCGAATAGCCACTCTGAATTATTTTTTATCTCAAAAACTAGACGAGATTGATTTTGATTTGATAATTTTCCCTATTTAAGATGACAATTGTAATTATGACTTTTAGTAACAATTAAAATTGCTTCGAACGCATTTAAATTTGCAAGCAAACCATGTTCTCTTTTTGAATACATGCCGATAAAATATCCCAACAGAAATTTATGGGAAATTTTGCATGGGAATATGTCAAGTTCTTTGTGTATATAAACAGGTACGTAGGTGAATCTGAAAATGTTTTATATTTTCAGCGATTTTGCAGCGTTCTAAACGGATTGGAATGATTTTGCGGAAGGACATCCTGGCGGGGAGCTAGTCAAGTTCATTCGGATTTGGATATTGCGCTAAAACTGTGTGGAAACATTAATAGTCGGAACGAGAGATAGGGCTAAAACACCAAAATTTGTTTTTCAATTTCTGGTATTAAAACAAGCTAATTTTTTTGGAAGATATTGTTTTCCGTAAACAAAACTTTTCTAATTCACTCGTTCCGACCATTAAAGGAATGTTTCCATAAAGTTTTAGTGCAATATCCAAAACCGAACGTACTACATTTAAGCCCAAATAAATTAGCTAACTTCGCAAATTAAAGAAGACGGGTCCAATATTGTGGATTCATAATAGCTACTACATTTTTTAGATTTTCCAAAGGTGATAACTTCGAATATCAAATGTTTGGAAATTCGAGACGACAGACCGCAGATAGCAGCCGAAAACTCTGAACTGTTGCAGATTTCTGATCTAGTGCCAACACTCATTGGTGATTACATTAAAAAAATATATTTGTTGTCTGTTTCTTTTTAAATTTTAAGAATGCCCGAGCGAAGTCGGAAACGAGCGTACATATAAGTTTGTTTTGTTTGAATGGTTATTTAAAGTAGCAATCTAGCAGTGAGATGAAAAGTATCGACAATTTGTCCAATTTTGTTATACATTTATTAGAAATTGTTGTAATAACAATTGAACAAAGAGAAAATCATTTCCCAAAACAATTCTACTGCACCCAGCACTTGGATTTAGAGACGCCACTATACGTTTTTATTCAAATCATGTGTCCCAAAAAATTAAGCGAACCGTATCACTCCACAGCAATGCTAGAGATACACACCACGCATATGAATAAGCTGCAGCCAAAATATCAATGGACACTAATTTGGCAAATTTGTAACAAACACCTGAAACCATACTTGTAGGTAAAGGTATCACAAAAAAAAAGCAATAAAAATGTCGCACGTGCACAAAGGTGTCTGGTAAGCTGCCCTTCGTTCTAGGAAGCTTGCTCGGTCCCACTAGACTAGTAAAACGCTCTTAAAGTATCGCGTATCATCGATGGATTCGCAAACGGAGTATTGATTTCCAAAAAGGCCCTCAGCCATGTTCCCACGGGCGGCGGGCGCATTCCTGCATCTGTTTCCCATGCATAATTTCTACGTCGGCCCTTAAATTCTACAGCAGTGCGATTATGCTTGGCGGCATAGCTACTTAGCGCCTTTGTGCTGCATTTCTAATCAGAGGCAAAGGGGCAGTCCTAAATTTTACTGTATAATTCGGTGAGAGCTTGCTGGGATGCTTCCAGCGATTAATTCAGATTTAATGAGGCGCTGCGAAAAGGAGCCGACCATAAAAGATGAGAAAATATTAAAGCCGACGTTAATTGAGAAATCGGTGAAACTGACTGATCCCCGAAATCCAGCCGGTAGTTATCGGCGATTTGTTTGCATTACTTTCGACGAGGCGCCAAAGGAACGTACCCGCGCCTGCTTCAAAGGCCGGTAATCAGCGAAGCCCTCCAGAACGAATTGAATCGACCAAGGTGCGCTATCAGTTAGAAAGCGTCACGGCGTGACTAATGACGCGCGGCCTATCTTTCGATAGTGGAGCCGTCGAACAAGTGGACCAAGGTGAAATGTGGCCCAAACACGCCGGCGGCGATGACAGCTACTCGTACGTAGTTGGGACTTCACCTTTCTTCCTGATTAATTTCGACGGCTGGGTGTGGGGAATGCCTAATGGGAAGGCGGATAACGCCAATGTTCGGCGCTCATTTTCATACGCGACCCGTGAGCGTTTTACCAAACGATTCGACTTCTTCGATTAGGCACTTCACTGGTAATCCGAATTGATAGATACCCACTCACTGGATGACCGGGCGAGGCCAGCGTTTCGATATTACCTCTTATCACACACCAACCACACCGTTACTACCGATCTCAGCGGGACCAACGTTTTCCGAATCTGCGACGTCCAAGCGTGGATTCGTCAACACGAGCGGTGCACGGCAGACTGAACTCACTGAACGCTTCGGAGTGAAGCAGCTGCTCCAAGTCCAAGTCGAACCAAGTGGATGGTCTGTCTGTTGGTCGCTCGACAGTCGACATTCATCCACTGGAACCAGAATTTCTTGAATGGAACCTGAGTTCAGGCGGTGAATGAAACCACTCCGCGTGTGTAGGGTAGTGACGCGATGAATTTAACAGTTGTTGGTACTTTAGAGAAGTCGCGCGGTATGCGGGATCCCTTCGAATGAAGAATGAACTCCAGCGATGGAATGAATTCTCGACTCGCGAGATATTCAGTGGAATTTCCAGAGCAAGGTCTCTACTCTGCATTGCATTGCATGCGGGATGGGATGCGATAGGGGTGGACTGTGGAGTGGACTGAACAGTGAACGCGCGACAGTTGCAATCACGTTTTCATCCAGTCTGCTAGTCCTGTACACTTTCTAAATTTTACCGTTGTTTGCCGTGGAAAAATAGTTATAAATAAAACTTTCTGGCATCAGCGATTATAAAAAGCGTTTTAACACTAATCGCATTAGGCCCGGTGAAATGACTGGTTCCAACAATTAATTTAAAATTACACGCTCATTGTTATTTCTTTTATTCATCTATCTTTATGTAACTTCCTATATTGGCTGATTAATTAATTTTGTAAGTTTTTTTGTTTGTTTATATTTTTACTGAGAAAAATTCTTCTCCTGGCTTGTTTACCGTGACTGGTCATTTGACCGTTGCAGAAGCTTATGGGTATTTCTCATCAAATTCCGAAATTTAAGTCCCGAGCTATTAGTGCTAAGTCACGTGCATTAATTATCAATGAAATATTTTTATTTAAATGCAAGTTAACTATGCTACTATTTTTATTTTAAAAAAACGAGACGTGGTTCAATAGAAAAAAATATGGTAAATTTAATGTCATGATAATCATTCCCTCACGTCCCCCAGTCCGAGTTAATTGATAGAAGAGCAGCCTTTCTAAAAATAAATGATTTCTTATCAATTAAATATTGCTAAAATATTGGAAAGATAGTGTATATATTGTATATGTATATACTTATTTTACGCTACGGCAAATATGTACATAAATCATAAAAGAATTTTAAATATCCGTCCCTTAAAATATAATCATTCCCCCACCGTGTTACGAATATTCGATTAATAATCGCACCGAACGACATCTGTGAACGCAACCTTAAGATTTTAAAACCTGGCAACACTTATTATGTCAATGTGGCGATATTTTTTCAACTCCACCGCTGGTTTGTGCAAGAATGCATTTGGTTCAAATTATTTAAAAATAACATTTCTCTGTATCATTACCTTACTGAACGTATATTAAAAATAAAGTTAGTATAAATGAATGTTTTAATTTTTTCCAATACGTTTTGGGGAGTAAAATGCATAGGTCAAAATGCTAAATCAAATTGAGGTTATGTGTCTGTGCTTTCTTAGCTTTTGTCTGAATTCGTCATTCCCTCACTGTCATACAGTATCATAATAAGTACCTATATAGAAAATGAACAAAAATATGGAAGACCATTACTCTCAAATAGACCTCACATAGTCAAACGTTGGATTTCTCCTATAAAAAATGATTTTCTTAACACAAAAAATTTAGATGTACATAATCCAAACTGAAATTTTGTGATATGATGAGAAATACCCTTATACGTCTGAACTCAAGTAAGATCCAACCTTCTGCTCTCTATTCCTGATTTGGCCAGCATCAATTCATATATTATTTTATATGTATTGCGGGAGTAACTGGACAAAAGATGCATATCAAGACAACAATTTCTATTACAACTAGTAGAAGAGCTTACCGAGGACACGAAATTTTCCGAGACAAAATGAAAACATACAAGTAATATTGTACACCGAAAAAAACTGCATTCCAAAATAAAGAAGAAAATAATTTTTCGGTAATAGCAGTCCCTGGCTGAGCCTAGTCAAAAAAAAACTCAGGAATGCGATTGAATAAAGTGATGGTGAGAGTGGAGGGAGGGAGGAATATATATATGTATAGATTTAACACATTTGACACGTTTGTGAAAAGAAGAAGAAAAAACACCCTTGTTTTAAGTCTGCTCTGGCGGACAGAGTAACAGGAAGCTTTAATAACTTCCCAGAAATTTATTCCTTATGGAGTTTTGTACTTGAGCAAGAACGCACAAATTTAAAATAAGTGTCGGCAGAAACACTGAACGCCGATGATGCAGCTATTAGGGTGTGTTTACTCTTAGCGCTGCTACGAGCGATGCTGCCAAATCAAACACGGGATAAAATCTATAGTCTAAACTCTAAACCATGAACAACAAAATACAATGCCTTTCAGTAAAGACTCCATCCAAAGAGGTTCAGCAGTCAGTAGCGAAACAAGCAGTCTATTGATATGTGTACGCAAAATCGCCTTCTTTGCTGTCTTAATATTTAGTGTCTACCTTTTGAACTATCCAATAAAAAATACCATTCAACCAAAGCAAGAGCCATTCTTAAACGTTTAAAACTTTTAAATGAAATGTTAAAAATGAATCGCAAGCGATTAATCGTTTCCAATTCGAACACTCGGTCGCAAGTGACCACAGGCGTTTAGATCGCTTGTAGTCGCTCGGGGCCGCTTTATGCTGAATAAAAATAAATCTATCTTGAAAATGGCTCGTTTTTAGGGTTCCATGCGTCAAGGGCAAAAACACCCTTTTTCTTAGGAACGCGTGGAGGTATCATATTGTTTTCCAATTTTCTCAGCTTCTATTAAAGCTATGTCAAAAGTGAAGAAAGTGACCAACGTAGAGGGCGCTTCGAACACCACAACTTTGGTTATTACAACTTTTGTCGTAACTGTCACGCAGGCCGGGGCAGGCGCTACAGGTGCAAATACTGTTTTTCCATTTATTCGACAGTTTTTGCACCTACGACGAAAGTGATGATACCAGCGTAGAGAGCGCTTCGAGTTCTACAATTTTGCTTATGATTTTTGTCGTAATTGTCACGTTTGAATGTGGAGGCGTATGAGTGTATATTAGTATTTTACATGTTTGAAATCGTGATATCTCAGGAACCGTGATTCGTAGGAGGAAAAAATATATGAACCATTTTTGTAGGCAATTGCAAGATCTACAAATTTTGTACGATACTTTTTGACGATAAAATTGACCGTTTATGAGAAATATGCGAAAACCGATGCCGGTGACCTTTGACCTTGAATCAATTTTTTGGGATTAGTGGCGACTTTTGACGTTTCAATTGTAATGATGTATTTAAGGACTGTACAAATTTTCAGCTCTGTGGGCATTTACTCTAGGTTGAATACCTATTTTAACTGGACTAATAGATACTGATGCTGACTAAATCTAATAAAAATTTCATCAAGATTTAAAGGTCCGCTCTAAAAGCAGTGGCGGTCTGTCCCCTTAAGCTTTGGGGTAATAACCAAAATAGTAAACAGCCCTTAAAGCGTTTATCTTCAACTTCAAATTTGGAACTTGTTGAAAAAAATCTCGTAAAATAATCAACAAATTTCTATTAATCCAACGGGATTCTTTCTGCATATAATTATATGTATATGTACATCACATACATAGGCACATAGTATATTAGAGACCCATTTATGGGATCTATGGATCTAGATCCCTAGATAGAATGAACCAAACGAGCATCATCACATTTTTGTTTTTTAACATTTTTGTCGAAATGAAAGATGATATTAATTTTTTTTAACTTTACAGTAATATTTATATGTAGGTATAATATTAATTTCACCATATGAAAGGTGAAGAACGCTATTTGCGCCTTTCTTGTGTTATGAGTTGTCACAAAAATCCGGAGGTCACGTTTGCGCTCTTATTCATCAGTACAAGTTTTGCAGTTGGTTATATTTGCGGAACCCTATACGAATTCCACTTGCTTTAATAATATAAAATTACAGAATTATTTTTTTCCTTCTAAGACCTTTTGTAAATAAGGGTAGGAACAAAGCGTAATTCTATTAGGTCTGAAATTGCCTTGGATATGAACAGTGATGACAAACTGTACAGCAGTGGCCATGAATATAATTGCGAAAGTCATATGGTCATCCCCTAATTTGCTTTAGAGTTCAAGTCTTTTAAATGGAAATGATTATTTTACGGAGTGTCCTGGTCCAAAACATCTGCCTAATTCGCATGCAAAACCTATTTAATATTTCTCTATATTTTTATTTCGCTCTTTTTTTCTTATTATACATATGTAATAAGAATAACACAGCTCTTTACCACCGCCACTATGCTAACCAAATAAATATGAATAATAGATGAGTCACTGGTTATTTATATGTCATTCATTTTTTCATAAAATCATCGTAAATAAAGTATAAAACAGAACATTCCTAATAAAACCACACAAATGGAGAATCAAGCGCTGTATGACTTGTGAATCTGTTTCAAGTTATTGATAGAATATTTTGTTACCGAGGCACAAAGCCAAACGAAAGTGAAAGACAAATAAAAACGAATGGTCTATGCTGTGGCCGAAAAATTATTAAAGTTAGGAAATTATTTGAATAAATTTCATTTGTCCACAGATAACTTTTCTACAAGTATTCCACTAGCAAAAGTATTGAGTTAAACAAAAAGTTTTGCCAGTAAAATTCGGTACTTTTTCAAGAACTTCATCCTTTTGCAAATAACTGTTGTTTATATACATACAATACATTTTTCTCGATAGGGCGATATTTTTGCGTCCATAATAAAACACTGTACACTGCTTTCAAGCTGTAAGAAGAATTAAGTTTTATTATCCAACGCACTTGGGTCGCCCCGCCCGTTCTCCATAATACACAGTATGCAGAAAAAAAATGCAAGTTGATTTTATTAACTACTAAAGGAAGGCGTAATTGCTAATAATCTATATATGTACATACATATGTATTTAAATCAAATTCCGTGCGTTAGTCTCGCAAAAACTCGAGAACGCCTGGACCGATTTGGATGATTATTTTTTTGTTTTGTTCGTTTCAATAGGAGGATGGTTTAGAAAAAAAATCGGAAAATCCCAAAGAAAAAGCCGGAAAATGGAAAAAATCGAATTTTGCGTTTTTTATAGGAAGCGAATGGCAATTGGGGGTTTTCGGGCTCGCTGATCTTGAATCTACATCTACATTCAAAATTTCGGAATTCAAGATGGCGGATCAATATGGCGACCAAAAAAGTTAAACTTCTCAATGGATTGCCCTGAAAATCCGCACCTGGCAGTTTTCTGGGTAACTCATTTCGAATCTGCTACCTAAATTTCCAAATATGAGATCTCCCCCACCCTGCTGTTAGATATAAAAGAGGGTGTGCTGCAGGGAAGTGGTGTAAAGTGAAGACATATATAATTTTAATAATACTGTTGGAAAATATCGAAAAACATGTGACAAACGGAAATAGAAAAACATGGAGAAAGCGGAAAAAAAGTCACCCTTTGAAAATACAGAGTCGTGAATTTTGTCGATATTGAAGAGACAAATTGAAAGACCTCAGTAATTATTGTGGGTGGGCTCAATGGAAGCGCCTTGAAGAGTAGTATAATCACGTATATATGAACAATATGAGCATTTACGTAATAAGTAAAAGTTTTTTGTAGTAAAATGGAAGAAAATGTAATGTAAGTAGAGTTCACTGTTTATTTTGTATTGCAAAAAGATGGGTGCGGGTAAGGCTGTGAAAACAATTTAAAAAAATAGAAAACATGCGGGGCTATGTGTGTGCCAAATTTAGGATGAAAATATTAATAAGTGTAGAAACTTTGGTTGTTGGACATTTGAAACTTTGAAATAGGCAAGTGATATATTGGGTGTATTGTGTACGAATTCATGCTTGATTTAATGAGACCACCCCCACCCCGCTGGGACATACTTATAGGAGAGGCGGTGCAGTAGGGAGGGGTTGTAAAATAAAGGAATACAAATGATCTAGTATCCCGGGCAATGCCGGGTCCGGGCAAGCTAGTTATAAATATTTGGCTAACTAGTTGATTGAATATGTGAGCCACTGACGATTTAAAAAATAAATACATATTCACATTCATATATTTCCTTGCATATAAGTTAAAAAAAAGAAAGTTTTTTGGTACGATTATGTGTATGATATAATATACATATAAGATCTGTCCTAAATGATTGTACGTCGTTTTTTCCATTCCATTATTTGCATTAATTCTTTTTATCATAAGACATTTTACAAAAGGCAAATATTCAATCCACGAAAAAAATGGAATGGCAAAAATGACCCCCAACCGTTCTAAGTACCTACATATGTATAAAATTCATGAAATTACTACATTTATTTTTGTATATTTTAATGCCCCTCCTTCCTGATGATATTCTTATAAGGCTAAAAATTTAGAAATTTGCTCAGAGTTCAAAACGTCCAGAACCTACATGCGCCCTTTTGAGTTCATAGTCGTTTCAAGACTGAGCATAATTAAAAGTATAAACAAGGAAGCCATTTCAGTTCGCGTAAATATCATGAAATAAATGAAAACATGACATTAATTACCCTGCTGAATAAATTTCCTCATTTCCATCAGATAGGAGCATCCCCTCGTCTAGCTTCACTAGACGGCCATCGAGAGTAAGATTTCTTTCAATTTGCAGCCAGTGCAATGCAACCCGAGCAATTGGTCTGACCTTGTTCCCTATTGCAAGCGCCTACCGGCTAGCGCAGATATAAATATATTTAGCCGGATTCAAGCAGTGTCATTTAATTATTGCAAAAGATCAAAGCGCCCTGTCCAAGGCAGTGAACTCGAGTGGCGATCGTCGGAACAGTCGCCGCATTGTTGCCAGGGCTCGGACAGGCCATTGTAATCAAGCCGTGGCAAATCACACAGCTTAATTAGAATTGATGCGAAAATAATTTTGTGTTATTGCAGTTGGTTCGTTCCGATAAGTACAGTTTATGCGCCCCGATTGGACGTGCAATTTCGTACTGTAGTTGAACTGACTCACGTTTGTTAATCTCGCTGCGGAGGAAAATGTTTGTTTAGGTTTTTTCACTGCTTATTATGCAGGAGTCGCTTTTTATTACATAGAACGAGCCGCTTTGTTCCCCAGTCACAGTTATTTTGGTATTAGTGTAGGAAGTAAATTTAATTGGGTACCGTGAACAAACAGTTTAACTTAATGAAGAAAGCACTCGACTAATGATATGACAACACCTCCTTTGCAGATTCATTTTAAGGGTTCCGTAAAAAACCCTATCCGTCTTATTTGGTCGTCCGTCTGTCACAGCAAAATGTCTCCACAACTAGTAGATGGATGTAAGAACTTCACAAACTGGCTTTTCAGGGAAATGCAGATGAGACACTATTTTTGTTTGTCGTTTTTTTGGCATACACCGTGTATGCCTTAATCGATTTTGGTTCTAACACATTCAACGCGGCACACTTGTTCATTCTGCATGATGGATCAGCGTGTATTTGTCGCATCATGGTGAAAATTAGGTGTGGATCATCGGTTGCTTCCTAAAAATTACGGGCTCCATATGGAAGTCTCATGTGGTCGACTCGACTAGCAAAGACACATTTTAAAGGTGAGATACTAACAAAATTATTGTCTTCGCTAGTCGAGTCGATCAAATGCTTTTTCCATAATAGGGCCCTACGATTCATTCGAATTTTCTTATAGTTTCTGCAAAAGTACATAGGCAGGTATTTTGAGGCATATGTAAGTATTTCATGATTAGGACTGTTATTTACATAGATCGTTTGTGTCATTCCTAAGTACTAAGTTCTACATGCCAACTAGCTAAAGTCAGTCAAGTTAAAAAATTATATGTATGTAGCTAAGATCTAATAAAATCTCGTTAAATTGAGGTACCTTCCAATACCTAAGATTTGATTCTTTTGTGTCTCATTTAAAATGTTGACCATTGCCAATTTTATTTGATACGTTGAGCCTTGATCCAACATATTTATGAAGAGACCAGAGACCAGAGAAGTGATCAGGCAATTATTCCATGGGCCAGTGCTTATTGAGTGAAATTGGCCGGTGGTTATGTGCCTATTGAAATGTACCAATAAACAAAGTTCATCACAGATTCCGGCTCAGTTTCAGACCGTCTGCTCCGGCGTGCAGCTCTCCTTATGTAATCCGATTGAGCACATTGGCATGGCACAATAAATTGAGTGCATGTAAATTGGCCAGCAATCAATTCAATTTGGGTGTTGGACATCCCTAAAGATATGAATTCACTGGATTGATTGTCCCATCAAATTCAGCTCTTAAATGGTAAGAGATCGTCTCCCAAATTAATTTCATATAATTAAGTAAACATTGCATTAAGCAGCGATGTATTTGTCATAAAGTTTATATAAGGTGTTTTTATAGAGGTATGCATCGGGGTGTTTCGTATAGTGCATGCCAAACAAAAAATTGGCAGGGGGGGCATTCTCAACTGTTTGGGAGTCACAGTGCGTTTGATAAATTTTTTATGTAGATTATTATTTTATTTTTATGTTTTCATCTACCCACTGCTGCGACATCAAACTTACGCCAAACAACTACTATCTTAATGTAGTTTCCAAAAATGCCATCAATGTTTTTCGACCTCTACCACCGCAGGTACAGTCACTTTCTAAAGTGAAAATGCTTCAAAATATCCTAAAATTCACGTTTCTTCCGCATTTTCTCTGTAATTTATACACCTCTCCCTTATTTTTATTAAATAACCCATCTTGTTGCCTTCCCCGAGAGTTACAACATGTTCATGCAGAGAAAGGGTATACAAATTTATACGTAGAAAACCTTTTGCAGAATATTAAAAAGTCCGAATTAAAAAAAATTCGAATTAAAGCGTTTATAACGTACTACCATTAACTGTAATAAGTTTTTAATTGAAGAAAAAGCATTTTTGAGTTAATATGAGTTATAGTTTTTATAAAATGCAGATTTTGAAAAAATTCTTCCATTATTCCAATTCCAATCCTTCCAAATATGTTCGGACCGATTTTGCAACGTGAGGTCTGGCGTTGTCATGTAGCAGCTTGTTGTGTCTAGTGTCCCATTCCGACCGTTTCCTTTCAAAGCTCAGTTGAAATGTATTAGCTGCAATTGATAACGAATTCCAGTGTAATTTGTTTAGTAATGCATTCAGTGATATCACTTGCGATATTAGTTCTCACTTAACGAGGATTTCACCGTCAACTTTTCAACCTAAGGACCTTCTACATATACGCTAGATTAAAAGTTATAATCATAATTCTAAATTAGTTGACAGTTTCTCGCACGGTCCTGATGAAAACGTATCTTTTGTTTTATGAAGATGTTATTCCAATATTTTCCTTGTTAATTGCCATTTATTTATCTCTTCGTTCTGGTTTCTTTCCAAAGTCGTAAAAGCTTTGTGTAATTGCTCCTTTACATAAGAAAAAAAGTAAATGTGATGCCTTTTCAGGTCGATAACTGTTGGCAATCTGAGTTGTATCGCAAATCTTTTTGAAATCTTAGTTTGTGATGGAATTTTATTTTCACTGTAAGCATTTTTAAATGCCCTTTCACATGGATTCGTAAAAGGTGAATCCAGTCATTGTATGATATTTCTTCCATTGAATCTGACATACAGGTTGATTGAATTTTTTCTAATTTCAGTAGGGTTTCGACAGAATTGATCACAATTATTAAACTAACTGATTATTTTGCATAGATTTCTTTGCATCTGAATGAGCGTATATGTGTCCGTTTCCAAAGTGTCCTCTCTTATCCGACTAGATACACTTGTGATGTACCACAAGTAAAGTAATCTTGACCTACTGTTGTATCAATGACGTATCTTTTATTTCTATACACTTGAGAATTTTACTCTGCTGACTGTGCGAAAATTCCTTCCATAATATCTGATCATCGAGATTGTGAAAGAGTTCCAACTCCGATTTGGATCCCTTTCATTAGTGGTGTTCTATTAATTTTCTTCTTTAAATATCAGCATATGTACTTGCATGTCCTACTTGTCCTATGCTCTTTTTCTGAACATTCCCTTACCAGGTTTAACAAAGTGAGAGACTTGGGAATTATACTTAATTCGCTATTCTCCTTTTGAGTTTCACACTGAATAGTTACCAAAGCTTAATTCGACTTTGTATTTCGTAAAAAGGTGGTCCAAGGAGTTTGATGACCCATAAATCTTTTGGCCCGTACTGGTCCATTTTGGCTTTTGACTGTTGGAAAGATGTTTTAAATTCAATTTCAATGAGTTTGTTGCTTCAATATCACGGCACCCTGATATTCATTTTCATTTATCTAGAGGCCAAATCAAGAGTTTGCTTCAGTTATGATTTGCTTTATAGATTATTATAAGCAATGGGATCGCTAATAAACTGCCATGACATAAAACAAACACACACACAACATTCATTTAGTGGGTAAAACACTTCACACTACTGGGGTCGCAAGAGAGGTTCATTTTGTAAAGATTTGCACCTTCCAACGTCAAAAAACTATATATATATACATACACACACGCACGCACCACACACATATACAAAACATATGTAAACACCAAACACACGGTATGTGTGGATTTATTACTATTAATTTTATCATTCCACTCATCACCAGACTTTCATTAGACTTATACTCCTTGAGTTTCAGCAGTGCTTAATAAATATTTCCATTTGTTTTGTCCATAAGATAAGACACCAGTGTTTTGAGGTTAAACTGGCCTTGGCACAACAGACATCTGTAGTAAGAGATTTGTTCCAAAATAATTAAATCATATTTATTTTTTACCTTATCAGTTTCATGTTTCCTAACCAAAACTACTTATCCTTATTCCTCGCTTGCTATTTAAATTTATAATCTAAGTATAATTTTATACAGATTTGTTGCAAAGCTCGCTGTCGCCACAAATCCTTCAAATTGAGACTTCTTCTTCTTTCTTTTTTCTTAAGACGTCGATAGTCCGAAGATTTTAGTGCTGCGATAGTAAGGTTAGGAAAAGAATGCAAAAGTAATTAGTCATTTTCTATTTGGCCTATGTGCTGTTTATCTAGGCTTTTACCCCAAAACGATAGTTTTGCATGCAACCAGAAAATTGGGTGCTTCAACGTTGACTTCACCGAATTCCTTGCTTTAACGACCTTTTCTGGTAGTCAGAAGGAACGTCGCTAATTGTCACAGTCTGGAACTGGCGATACAATCTTATCTCATTATTTGACAAAAAAAACCTGAGGTCCTCAGGGACTAAAGGCACGACTGGAATCCAACTCGCAACGCAACAGTCTTGCTGGAATGCATGAGCGGAACACCATCGGACCCATAAAGCGAGCGCTAATGAGACAGAGCCATGCACAACGACCAAAATAAACTCTCAAGACGGAGAGGGTAACGAAAACAAAAGCGCGACCCAGGCGCTGCTTCACGTGCAGTACTTACCGCGACTCCAATTTAATGAATTCCCACGACGTTGACAGTTGTTGCATGCTGCCGCTTCCGCCTCCCGCACCATGTGACGTCGATGCGGACAGACTTTTGTGATAATCAGACACACCGTCGGTACCGGTCTTATCACTTCGGCTGACAGTCAGGCCAGACGCCTTGTTGTTGTTAGTGCTTGTGGCCGAACTGCAGCCACCCCTGCCAGATAGCGCGACGAGAGTTTTGATCGGTATATTGTCCGAGAACAGTCCCATGCCAGCAGTGCAGAGCAACCTTCCTTTTGTATACTGCACACCGGAGCCGAAATGAAAATGAAAAGTCGACGGGAAGGGTGTCACACCGGGCGAGAGCTCGCAAGAGGGTCGACAGAATGGCGGAAATGTGCGAGCCACAGGCAAATTTCCTTGATTCATCAAAGGAACACTTCAGACCGGATCAGCCGCACGGCAGGCCACATAATTAACCACACATAAATCACATAATCGCCCAAGCCTCGAGTAATTTCTTGAAAGTTCTTTGAAGAAAGGAAATTCAGACGAAAACTAGAAATCCATCCGTTCGCGATGCACTCCCGTCGGCCATTTTCACACACTAACTCCCGTTTATCGAGGCGAGAATGTGTGCTACCCCTCGGGTTGGCATCGGGAAATGTGTACGCTGTTTCTTCAAGAAATAAACGCTCAGCTCAGCGCCAGCTGTGACCTATGCTGTAACTTCGGACTGAACTGGGACCGAAGGAGCGGCAACTTGTGATGTCCGCCGCGCGTTCACCGCCTATTCATCCATGCAGCTAGCTACGCGGCTGTTCGTACATGCACGCCGTACCACAGCTGTATGTGCGCCGGCATACGTGCCCCGCATGCGTATTCCCAAACCGACAACCGTTCGGTTTGCTTTGCGAACAGATGACACAGAAATGGGAAGAAGAAGAACGGGTGTTGCGGCAGAACGTTGAGGACGACTGAGCATCTTGAAAATCGGCAATCCATGCACAAAAGACGAAAGCCCTAGGAAATTGCAAATTGGTGTAGATTCTGCAGTTACAGTTTTACAGTTACGACGGTGCTTTACCGACGCGGCGGTCGGTACAGTATTGCTGAAAGTAATCAAATCACCGGGCTTCCTACTACGGTTGAGGCTAAGCATCTTCACCGCAAGAGATAGGATTTCTGCAGCTGCGGTCGCGGAGGTGACATTGTCATTTAAAACTGCACTTCCTGCTCTCGACGTGAGGTGACAATCGACCTACAGTAAACAAAATCTCGGGCACTGCTGAATATACAAAAAGGTCTAACGTAAAGTGGTGTCATGTAGACAATAAGTAAATGTATTGAGAAGCAACGGCCAATTTACGAAAGAATCGCGAGAAAGATTTGATTCGAGCCAGGCCAATGAAGGGCAACTCTGCATGGAATGTTGAATGCCTCGCTCCTAACAAGAAAAACAAAAGATTTTTCATTGTACACCTCACAGAAACTAGACCATTTGTGAAAGGAATAATACTGGAAGAGTAACCGATATATTGATTGCAATTCTAGGTATCATAAAACAAGAACGCAGGGGCATTATTTCTGAATGTAAAATTGTCTCTAATGTGAATTTTTTCAAATATTTCAATCCGAACGTTTGCCAGATTCGAAATTTTATTTTTGTTTTTTTAAGATAAGTTAAAAAAAAAGTGTGTGCAACCTTAATGTGTTTGTGTGTGAGTGAAAAATCTTTGCGGTAATAGCTATATGAGATGGAAAAGAAGGACTGGGTTTCGAGGTCATTGATTATAAAATTGGATGATATTTATTTACAGTACAATAATAAATAAAGAGTGGCAGCTTGGATCAACCATTTTGGCTGC
Organism: Neoitamus cyanurus; assembly: GCA_947538895.1. Taxonomy (NCBI): domain Eukaryota; kingdom Metazoa; phylum Arthropoda; class Insecta; order Diptera; family Asilidae; genus Neoitamus; species Neoitamus cyanurus. The sequence continues at coordinate 30,092,357 of OX384541.1, read as the reverse complement.
TACTACTACTACTACTACAGTTTGAAAAACACTATACGTTGAGAAGTAAACCAAACCAAATTAATATTAATATACCTATGCTTCATTTCCATGTATACGACATGCAAATTAGCTGCTAATAGGCCTTTCCATAACAACTATTTATTTCACACGATGGAAAACCGTGCAAAGCTGGAGCGAAAGAAGTTTTCTTGAATTTATTGTCATTGTATATCATGTCAAAACTTATGGATTATAAGTACACCAATATTGGAGAATTCAAAAGATATTTGGGACAAATTGCCTGAAAGCGTTTTGCATACCTATACATACATACATCTATGTAAATGAATTTGAGGAGCGTAGATATTCGTTTTGTTGCAAGGCATGTTGTTGAAAAATCGTAAAATTTCTGAAATTGCAAATACGCACTTTTGAAAATGGAAATTTATATATGTATGTATTATATATAAAAATAAATTGCTGTGCGTTAGTCTCGCTAAAACTCCAAAACGGCTTGACCGATTTCGATAATTTTTTTTTTTTTTGTTCGCTGTAATACATACAGGGGAGGTTTAACAAAAGAGAAAAATCCCAAAGGAAAAGCCGGAAAATCGAAAAAATAGTAAGCGAATTTTCCAACTTATAGAATTTTTATGAAAAAGGCAATTGGAGGTTTTCGGGGTCGCAGATCTCGAGCTTGCATTCAACATTTTGGAATTCAAGATGTCGGATCCAATATGGCTACCGAAAAAGTTAAACTTCAAGGGATTTCACTGAAAATCCGAACTTTTGTTTTTGGTTTAGGTTTTTGGAGTCACTGATTTTGAATCTGCCATCAAAATTTTGGAAATCAAGAGGGTGGATCAATATGGCGACCGAAAAGTTAAACTTCAAGGGATTTCCCTGAAAATCCACACTAGGGAATTGTCGGGATCACTGATTTCGAATCTGCTATTCAAATTGCCAAATATGAGATCACCCGCACACCGCTGGGAGATGTAGGAGAGGGGGTGCAATAAGGAGGTAGTGTAAATTGAAGAAAACTAAATTTAATAATACTGTTGGAAAATATCTAAAACATGTGCAAAACGCAAATAGGAAAACGCTGGGTCACATAGGAGAGGCGGTGGTGCAGTAGGGAGGCGTTGTAAAATTTAGGAATATAAATTTAATAGTATCCCGGGAAACGCCGGCTCCGGGCAAGCTAGTGTTTAATAAAATAATAAGTTTTCGTAAAAATAAGAAAACAAATCTAAAACTACAACCCTGTGGGTGTGCACGTTTTTCGGTTATCGATTACTTTACTCTTTTATTGTGTTCATTCCACCTCATTGAATTCGCTATGTTGAATTCGTAAAATTGAGCACCATGTGTAAAATCAGCGATTCCCAAATATCTCGTGCCAAATTTTACAACTAAAATGTATTGTAATTTAGTAATTTGTAAAAAAAATAACGGCCAAAAGCCTAACTTATTAGTTGAATCCCAAAAGGAATCCCCCCTCCCCAATATTGACTTATAAAATTTTTGTGGGAAAACTCGAAATCCAAAATGAAAAAAATCAAGTAAAGAAAAATATAAATAAATATTTTATTATAAAAAATTATAATTAAGTAACTTTGATTCGCTGCAGTTCAGAAAGTTTTTTTTTTTTAAATTTTAGAATAAAAAATCTTACCATCTGGGAAAAAGAACCTTATCATTTTGGTGGTATGCTTAGCAGTCTCCGAAATATTCCCAGAAGCTGAAACATGTCCTTCACCGCCGCACCAACTTAAATTTACACTTGGGAGGACCTGCAACTTGTATACAAATAAATATACTCGTATGTATTGTATGTATATCCAATTTGAACAATTCATTCGGAATCATTTGCGAAATATGGTTTATTCCTAGCACATCCCACCAAAATCTATGGTGGTACTTGAACTAACAGACAAACATAAATGGATATGCATATATACAAGGTGTTTCATCAATGGGAGGCAAAAACGAATAGGATGATAGATCTCACCTAGAGAAACAAAAAATCGTATACCAGGGGGCAACCTCAATCGTTTGGGAGTTACAGGGTGATTAATAAATTCGGGATGCATATCATACTTTTTTATCTTTTGATCTAAATAACATCAACATGAAGCTCAGGCCAAACAACTACTATCTTAATGTGCTTTGCAATAATGCCACCAACATTGATCTACTTCCACCACTGCACGTACAGTCCTTTGCGAAATTAAAAAAATGCTCTAATCTTTCCTAAATTTCACGTTATGAATATGGGATATTAATATTTTGGAATATTTGACTTTTAATTAGATCAAAAATATCGCTTGAGGGCCTATATGTAGTATATAAAAAAACATTAGTAGGGCTGTCTGCACATAGGATCTTCAAAGGATTTCTACGGGGAAACATAAATAAATTTTCGTTTTGTGTATTCATCTGTTTGTGTATTAGATCCAGTATGACGCAAAAATTACCAAACAGACTTTTATCGCGCTATGTTTTCTGTTATCTGTGATCTTTATTAAACCCTTCCAAAGTTCAAGAAATATCTATGAAAATAGGTAGTTGGGTGTTTTCAGGTTTCTCAGTGCCCTCAGTTAAATATTTGTAAGTGCATATCTTATTATGAGTATTCTTTATCGGACGTTTCGTGTGATTATGTGAATTTTATAAGATTTTATTCGAATGAAATATCCCGAAAGTTTATTAACTGTCAGCTATCAAACGCATCAATTAATCATAAAAACTTTAACATGCCCAGCAGCACACTCATAATACTTTATTTTCGACTAGTCATTAAATCAAGCTACCAATTTCGTCCGTCTCTGCCTTGGAGGCACTCTCCGATACGCCCAAGTCCGGAAAGAAAAGAATTTAATATTCGTCCCCCAGAGCGGGGGATTAATATCAATATTGAAACATTTCCAGTTTATGAGCGGGAATAAAGCCCCACGTGCTCCATAAATTCCTCCATTTACTCTTTTCATTCAAACAATTTGTTTAAGCAGAGCAGAGACCGCTTCCAATATCGCCCAGAAAGAACTGGGACGCTTAAAAGAGGATTAATCCACCTCCTGGATGGGCCCAGAACCAGAAATCGATACGCTTTACATACAGCCTGCCGAGTGTAAAGGAATCAGCCGAAACGAATTTTTCGCTTGATTGGATCCTAAAAATCGAGGCTCAGCATTTCCGGGGCCAGAGTGCAAAAATCTTCCGCACTTTGAGCAAAGAGCTCTAGTGCTCCGCCCCGGTCGGGGGCGGCTAGATGAAATTTTTCATGGATGGCCGACGACGGTTCGCTATCGCGTTGGGGTAAATGTCGGCCGAAACTGAAGACTTCGCTGAATTAAGATAAATGGGATTATGTGGAGGTAGGCAGACGGAGGCTTTATTAAATTTAAATAATCTCTTCGTTCCCTATTGCCTGTGCCGTGGAGGGCTGTTGAACGAGCTGTGAGTGTATGAATCCCGTATTCCGCCGACCCAATTATATACTAGGAAAAGAGGGAAATTTCAAAATCGATGGGCATAAATTCGTATTGAATTTGATAAGCCCAAATAAACGTCTTTAGCTGCCTGAAGTGGATAAACTGAATAAATTTGTAAATGTCACCTCAAAAGGGCTTAGTAGTAGATCAAGTGAGGTTTCTCCTCACGAAAAGTATCGTTAATTTACTGTGAATGAATTATGCCCAGGCAAGTGGATCTTCAGCGCACAATCAAATTTCAAAAGAATCCACAAACAAAGCGCGGGGCGGAGACCCCAAACTAACCTACAATGACCCAGGCCCGCACTATCGTCGTCATATGAAAGAGACGACGTCTGAAAAATCCCATCAGTCACCGGGACTTATTCTCCCTCAAATGGGACCGATCGGGGAAATCGGCTGATCGTATCGAATCAATCTTTGGATCAAAGAAATTATTTTAAGGCACTTATCGTGCAATTAATCACCGAGAAGCATGAAGCCTTCCTCAGATTTCTTGTCACGAACACATGTCGGTCGGTCCCTCCGGGCTCCACATTTTGCCACGGTCCTCGGTCTTAGCCGGACGTGCACCGTGACGAGTTGGATCAACTCCTCTTTGAACTACTTTCAGTCTGTTTTGATAGGCGATGTCGTCTCGTAGAGGTGAGTTATCCCACCTCACGATCATTACGGTCATTTATACGGCTCGTTTCCAGCACCTACCAGACTAGATCTCCTCTAGAGTCTAGATCACGGGCGAATTGCTGTTATGTCATGCCCAGCGCCTTAAGCGATCGCCATTGATACACGATCGCCGGCGGTAGTTCATCGATCATTATTTCCTCGATGGATCACACCAGTCATAAACGTTTCAAAAATTTCACCTCGCTGCCTGTTGCGAGGGGTCAGTTCGCGGCACAGGTAATGATCGAGATATTTTGTGATGAGCTTTGGCAACAGTGATTGATACCGGCAGATCTACAGGTAGGTCTTTATGCGCGACACCGCGGGGCTCGAACCCTGCAACTTCCGAGCACATGAGTTGTTTACACGCTCAGGGTCACTATGCATTAATCACATCTCGTTTCCAGTGATCGACGGCGGAGTAAGGGCCAAGACACTTCAAAACGATCTTTGAATTGCTCAAGTTTGAGGTCAAGGGGGGTCTAGCGATCCACAATAGAAGCTAATTTTGGAATATACACCAGGTTTCGCAATGAGGCGCGTGCATATCATTACGGCGGGTTAACAACATACAAATTTAAAGGGAAGCAGTAATTGAGGAAATCTGACTACCTTGAGTGGAATAAATCTAACGTGCTGTCATTTTTGGTCTTAGCATTGCTTCATCGCCGTACCTGCTGGTGCGCGCAATATTACTTTCATTCGATTTTTTGGTTGCGCTTATGTCACAATATCCGGGATATTATTATACTCATCAAATTTTTTGCGTTTATACATTCATATGTAGATATGTCTACTTGTATTAGTTCCATGACGGTTAAATTTGTTAACTCAGTAGGTAGTCAGGCTCAGCATTTTAGTTATTTGTTGCTTTGTCATCTAACATTAATAAAATCGCTGAAAATGAAATAGATAGCATTTATTAAATTAAATGTAGAAAAAATACATATGGGAAAATAGTAGAAGCAGCCCTGGATCTTGAATGTTTTTCGAGGCGGGGCAAAAACCGGCGCCCACGCCGTTGCTCCTTTAAGTTTTTCTACCAAGATCAAAATTTGTATTAAAAGGGCAGCGTTTGAGATAAAACATAATATCCCCATATCTAAGAGAAATGCGTAAAAGGTAATTTATTGCTACAAAGGAAAAATATACAGAGTGTTTCATCTATTGGTGATAAAAACAAATGCAGTGGTAGATCTTACCTAGGCAAACAAACAATCGTATGGTAGAGAACGGGGCAATCTCAAGGGAGTTACAGGGTGATTAATAAATTCGGAATGCGCATTACTATTTTATTTTTATCTTTTGTTTTGCCCAACGCAGCGACGCCAAACAAATACTATCTCAATGTTCTTTCTAATAGTGCCACCAGTGTACAGTTTCGTGCGAAAGTGAGAAAATGCATTAAAATTTCATAAAATGCACGGTTTTCCCACATTTTCTCCCAATTTCATGTAATTAATACACCCACATATTTTAGTTTATTTTTAAATTTCCCATCTTGTTTCCTTTCCAAAGAGGTACAACATATCCAGATAGAGAAAGGATTTTCGAATTTATATTGTAGCAAAATTTACCAGTCGAGCGGCTAGCTGGCAAATCACAGCGAAAACAATAGTACGAAAATGTGCACCAACTGCGATCGGGGTTCAAACGAGCATCACTTTGGACAGGAAGTCGGGCGTCTATGAAATAGGCCAAATCGACGGTTGGACCTCGCTGCCTAAGAACACTATACGTCTTGCCTGGAGTCAGAATTAGTTTATTTTAGAAAAATAAAAAAATTAGTGACGAGAAAACTATAGCACGTCGGCACTCGCGCATCGTGCACTGCTCTCAGACTTCAGTCGACTTCGCTTTTTTGACCGTTATTATAAAGCATACCACAACGGAAAATGCTTTTCTGCACCCTACAAAATATTTAACTTAATCGAACATCAAAATTCAAATTATAAACGTATTAGGTACAGTTAATACGTTATAAATATTTAATTTGAATTTTTTTTTAAATTCAGATATTTTAATAGCCTAGCACACACTAAAAAATGGATTCACTAAGGCTGCAGTACCAACATTTGTTTTCGAAAGTTGAAACATCATTATTTTGAAGTAGTTTTTTCATATTTTTTTTTCATTTAACAATTCGAAGTCAGCTACCCCGAAAACCCTTTTCAATGAAATTTTTCCGCTAATCCATTCCTAGAAGTCGTTCGCCATTTTAAAGCTGCCACGTTTTTTTCTTATATTTTATTATGATATGCGAATTCAGCAGCCCCGAAAACCTCGATAGAGACAATTATACTCATATTTGCTCCTTTTTTCGAAAATCGGTCCGAGGTTTTGAATTTTGAAAATTCATTGTGTCAATCGAATGCAGCAATCTCGAAAGTCTTTATGTACATACATACATATTTGCAAATTCACTTACATTTCTAGTTTTGGTCAGGTTTTTAAGCTTTCCTCAGAAAATTTGAATTTTGAAATATATGTATTTGCAAAGAACTACCAACCACCACCTTTAATCCTCTTGTAAAGCTAGTAGAAAATATATAAGTATTTATAACATTTTTAAACATTTTTTAAAAATAAAATTGGATCGTATATGGAGTGTTGTTCGCTTTACCATACATAAACACGATATCATTACAGCATGCGATTACCCTGCAAAGTAGATTCCACCCTTAAGTTGAATTAGCAATAATTACAAAACAAAGCAAAAATAAACAGTCCCTTTAAAATGTTTGAGAAAAGCACCTCTGAAGACGTTAATTGAAAATCTCAGAGACTGAAAGTGAACTTGTGCAACTCCATAACGATACCAAATTAATTTGTAATTGCCTTTCTCCCCCATGTAATTATAAAAAAAGGAATTTACAAGTTCTTTGTTTTCCTACATAATTGTGAGAATCGAACGCCTTTCAAAAAACATCACTTCAGTCGGTGCGATTTTCATGGCACGATAAGCGGAGAAAATAGTAAAATACCACAAGAGAAACTGGCAGTTGGAAATTATCAGAAATCTTTCAATTTTAAGAAAACTCGTAAAAATGTCGGAACAATGGGGAATAAAGGGCGGCCATCAAAGAAGATAGAATTTCTTCTCATGCAGAATTCGAGTTACGAAGAAATCCAATTAAAGCCTCATAACCCTTGGCACCTTTCATTTTTCAATACGGTCACTGGCAACGAGATGTGGATGTGGCCAAAAGTGTTGGCCTACGCGGAGGAATCGGTTCTTGTTTACAGAGTGCGGAGGGGGGCGTGTTACATATTTGTGGTAGCAACTGCGTCGGGGACATCAAAGTTTACGAGATGATGGAAAGGTTTTCCTGGAACGAGATTTTGATCTTAGCACTCCAGTAGTGAGTATACAGCCGGAGCCGCACTGGTTGTACGATGGGCGGCACTTTTCTTAGTAAGTAAATGGATAGATTAAATGGTCAATAACAAAAGGCCAAAAGACGCAGATGTTAATTGTCTTTTTCCATAGATAGATTCAGATACACCCAGTGAGTTTACATCGGTGCTTCAAATACTCAAATTGATGCAACTTGCTATTATATTTTGATTCGATGCAATCATGCAAGTTGAATTATTAAGCACTTGCTTGTCCGAGATACGTAAAAATAGGTACGATAAATTTGGCCCGCTTAATTACCTATATTCTTTTATAAAACAAAAAAAAATCGCCATCACGTTCACCGTGTCCGTTTCAAAAAAACGTTACCCTAAAAACAATATGCCATATTTCGTGTTGTCTTTCTATGTGAATTAGAGCTTCGGTGCTGCAAGAAAATTATCCTCTTTCAGAACCGGTGAGAAAGAAGTTTGCTTGGTTGAGGCCTGGACTAGAAGACAGTCTTTCGAAACGTGTAATTTTCGGGAAAGAAGAACCACAGGAGAGCGACACACCGCACCTTACAAAAACATACCTTCTCGGCATAGCATGTTTAGTGGGAGCTAAATTATAGCCACAAGACGGCGGCGTATCAAGTACATGCCTACATTAGTATCGCTGAATCGTCATCGGTACCTATGTACATCACCGGTACATTGCCTGTTTGATTACCTCGTTGGAGCGGACAAGAAAAGCAAAGAAATTTAATTTAATTGTCTCGAAGAAAAGAAAAATAGATACTAGAGTATTAGGAAGTTATTACTAAATTGATTAAGAGAAAGAGCTCACTAGGTTTAATTTTCGATTGCATCGATCATCGGAAGGAGGCTGGGCCACGTGGTAGCTGGAATTGAACATTGGGTTTATTTCCTGAGCTAAGTACCCTTTTCTTGTTCCATATTTTGTGAGTCGATATTCTTTTTTTCTGGGTGAACGCGATGTTCACGTTTATTCATTTAATTTTCTTTAGTCCTCGTGCTCGAGCTACCTTGCTGGTACGTACTAAGTAGGCAGTGTGCAGAAACAAAATTGGAATAATGTACCATATAAAATAGAGATTGAAAAGGAATAGCATCTTTCTTTTTATTATTGCTAATCTTCTCCGATATCACCAATTTCTTTTCATGGTTCTTGGTCACCCAAGAAAAGAGGAAAAAAAAAATTAAAACCTAGTGGCGCCCGGTTACTGTGATCATCTGATTATCTTATATGGTGCTTTCTTTCGGCCCGGCCCTTCTCCAACGCTAGCTGGGAATTCCCGCAAGAAATTTTGCGTGTAACAACCGTTCGAACTTATAAATGATACTATTGCCAAATACAACCATAAAATTATAGCAATTTTTTTGTAATTGACACTAATTAGCAAGACAACGAAAATTCTAAACTCTTACTTTCCCGAAGAGACCATTCAGGCAATAATTGGTGCAGTAAGAGGATATTTCCAAGAATGTGTCCAATCGGCAGGGGTAAACTTTTTTTCGCTCTCAAAAAGTTCCCATTTTCAACATCTATAGTTTTTTTTCATATATTAATATTTTCATCCCAAATTTGGCAGACGCATTTCCCTGCAGGTGTTCTAATTTTTAAAATTATTTCCACATCCTCACCCCTACCCCTCTTATCGTACAAAGAAAAGCAGTAAACTCCTTGCTCTTTTAGATTTAATTCCATTTTAAATGTTATACATATATGTATATAAATATACATGTAATTATACTACTCTCCAAGGTGCTTCCAATGAACCCACCCACATTACACGACGTCCATTAATTACTGAGATATTAAAATTTTTCTCAATCTCGCAACTTTTTTTATTTATTTTTTTATTCTCGTCAACTCGCTAGCATGCCCGACGGTAGTATGCTTTTCGTTAGAAAAATCATTCGTTTTAACCTGCACTCTATGTACCCTTCTTCCTTAGTTCATTCCTACTCCTTTCACCAGCCAATCACAAACCTCACAGGCACCTCGCTTATGTACATACCCCCCATGCATCACAGATTACTTCCCTTTTACTACCTGATCTAGAGTCTAGTCTAGACCATGCTAATGGATGGCGCGCCAAAACAGTTAAAATCCTAATCCTGCCTAATATTCAGCATGCAGATGTTGCTCACACCGGGACTACTCTTCCTTCTCCAGCGAGTTTTATTACCACCCGTGCTAGCAAGAACACATTCTTGACCAAATGTTTTATTACCTTATGTTATTTTCAACCACGCGCCGTATCGGCGGGATTTTCTCTTCATGCTAATGGTTTTCTAATTTAGTTTTTTACATGTTTTTAGAAATTTTATATTTTAGATATTATTTCACACCCCCCCTCCATACTACACCCACTATCCTATATGTTCCAGCAGGGTACGGGTGCTCTCATATTTGGAAATTTTGATGACATATTCGAAATCAACGACCCCGAAAACTCCTTAGTGTGGAATTTCAGGGCAATCTCTTGAAGCTTATATTTTTTAGTAGCCTTTTTGGTTCTATCATGAATTTCAAAATTTTGAATGCAGATTAAGCGATCCCCAAAAAACACCCGAGTGTCCTCACAAATAAAGATTTCTTGAAATTGGAGAATTCGTCGCCATATTGGATCCGCCATCTTGAATTCCAGGAAAAAAATTTTTGTCAGAAACCTTCGCGGCGAACACACAATAGCTCATCAAACTCATCGCATCCGGTTTAGCAGCGCATAGAAGACAAACAAACAGAGAGACATTAATTTTTATTCAGTTTTTCCCGAATTTTCCAATGTTGTGGGAAACTTTTAGGTACAATTATTCTTTCCCTAAACACCTTTTTCGGACTATCACGAATATTTTTAAAAGAAAATTGGCCAAATCGGTCCAGCCGTTCTCAAGTGATGCGCTTACCAACGAATAGTATTTAATATTTATTTATGTAGATAATCTTTTAGTGGAAAATATACTATGCTTTAATCGAACAAAACGATTGGAAATCGTCTTTTTTTTATTTTCCATTTTCCAGCACCACAACGTGAAATTTGATGCACAAACTGTTTACATCGCAACTGCTTTAAATGGAGAACCAAATTGATGCAGCGAATCAAATTAATCAGGGACATCGCTACACATTTTGATGCACCAGTTTAAACTCACTGATAGAGCAACATTCTGGCTCCAAATCACGCTTAATCGCACCTGAAACTGAAGTCGCAGCCTAACCATCCCTCAGTTTGAGTCGTGTCTTCCCGAAATACGTCTGAATTGGCAAAAAAGGTGAAAATGTTTTCCTTGTTTTTGTACAAACATGCAAACTGGGTCAACACAGCTGCTCATCGTAATCGATCAAAGCTGCGAGTTTGACTAACATCTCACAACTACCCGTCTTGGTAGGGCACCCATCCAATCCGCAAGTACCGTTGGCCGGAAGTGAGATCTCACTATCTCAGTAGCTCCATGATCATATCATCAGCACCATGCTGAAAGTGCGGTTTCTTTGAAAGACTATCAATCGCAGGTCGTCGTCGTCGCTAGATATCGATGGAATGGCACTAGAGCGCGACGCGCAGTCTTCGGGCTGCAGCTGGTTGACGACCATCCAGGTACTGGGCGACTCATATTTCCTCGCGATTGATTGCTCGGGGAAAGTAGGACTAATCAAATCATGTCATCAGAGTCAAAAATTACCACAGATTGTGGGGAAAAATATAATTTCATAGGATTGGGGGGCGGTAGGGTCGACGAATGTGGCGCAACTCTGGGAAACCGCAAAACAGATACGCGAGCAAATCGGTCCAGCGAAATGAATGGGCTCGAGGAACACGCGGTTACATCATTCGGCCGGGGCCCCCATGTTGCATGTTGAGTCATAATCAAACCGCGATCAAAATAAATCAAGTCAGCGCACCACCGTTTCACAGGTGAAAATAGAAAACGTCCGCGTGTCACGTCGCTATAATGTAGCGGAATTTATGAATTTGTCGCTCTTTAATTAGAGCCCTCGAGGAGATTCGATCCCATTCTGCAAGTGGCAACTGCCTGGGAAGGCGTGGACACCCACGTGGTTGTGGCGGGCTTAAACCGCCATTTGAAGCGAGTTAAGGAAATATTCGACGCTACTTAATGGTGCGGCGTGAATGGCTCGACATCAGGAAACAACTTGCGACTTGCGGCTGTCCTTTCCCCGACGACTATGTACGTTTAGTCGACTATCCAACTGCCTGTACCTGCCCATTGAAGCTTCCAAACACAATAATTTGCCTTAGACTTTTGGAAACTCCAGCCGGCAGATTTCATCCGTGAAACATTCTGAGCAGCGGCAATTACTCCTGTTCAGTTAGCTTACGCGCCTCACCAACTCCGACGGCACCGGTCGTGGCTTGGAGTCAGCTTTCTTGCCTCTATCGCGGTCTTGCATCTTTAAGCTCCACTTCGACCAGGCATCTGCTCAAACTGATTGATTGGGCGATTATCTTAATAGCCACCTGACGACTGCCAGCTCGTCAACTGGGCAGGCCGTCAACGAAAATGGTGCAAGCCAATCAATTACCGATTAAAAAAATAATAACATAAAACAGCACTGCTGCTAGGTACGTTCATTTGAAAAGGTGTCACGTTTTCACTTAACGAGGGTCTATGGCGTGAAATATTTGTTGAGAATGTTACGAGAACACTTTAGTGAAATTTTGGTTTTTTGTGTTGTTTTCACAAACCATTCAAGTCTTTCATTTCATTTTGGTATAATTTGAGCGCCTGCTTACACACCAAAATATTTAAGGCATCATAATCTACGGTGTTTTTTTGCAGGTATATATGTAATCTTAGAATGAAATAAAACAAATAAAAGTCATGCTAATGGCCATGGTGTTGGCTTTATTGGAAAGATAATTTTATACCATTAGTGCATAAATATGATTTCGGGCATATGGGCGCCGCGACTTGCTCGAATGAAGCTCAATCTGGACGTCCAAGTTGCGACCATCTTTCCAACAGTTGGGGCAATAACGCGGCGAAAATTGGCTTCCAAGTAGTCCAACGGTTTTTCATTATATTTTTTTTTATTACATACAATTATTAAATACAAAGAATAAATTGAAAATATAAAAATAATGAATCAAAACGATGAAAATCAAAGGACTTTAAAATTAACTAACCTAGAGAAGTGCTGAGCAGGGTGAAGAAGAGGTGAAGGTGTGAAGAGGTGATGCCTCAAGGAGCGAGCCGGAACAGAGATTTTAAAAGAGTAAAGATTCAGGCGAATTAAGAACACCTTGCAAGCAATCAAAAGTTAAAACAGTTCTGGAGATATGCTGTCGATGTTCAAGCGATTGGAGGGAAATGAAGTAACTAATTATCGACCAATCTGTAAGATTTCAACAATTGGTAATCTTTTTGAAAAGCTGGTGTACAGTAAGTTGGTTCTTATTTTGAAAGACGTAATCCCTCCGTTGCAACATGGCTTTTTCCGTGGTAGATCTACTACCACTAATCTATCAATTTTTTCTAATTACTTGTTGAATTCACAGATTTTGCAAAGATGATAGAGTAGATCATGCAATTTTAGTTTCCAAGGTGAAAGTTTTAGGTTTTCACTCGAGAATTTTAAACGATCTTAAGTCCCACCTTACCAGTCGTACTCAATACGTCCGAAACGATAATGCCCTCTCGGACCCTATTAATATTACTTCCGGTATTCCTCAAGGAAACCACCTGGGACCGTTTCTATTTTTGTTATTTATAAATTACATTCCGTCTGTTCTGAATCATTCCCAGTGTCTTATGTATGCAGACGATCTAAAAATCTACTCTTTTATTAGATCTCCTTTGGACTGTGATAATTTGAAATTTGGGACTTATACAATTTGTCTGCTTGGTGTATTAAAAATAACTTACATCTTAATGTTGCCAAGTGCCAATGTCAATCCTTCCATCGTCTTGCCTCACTCTTTACTTTTTATTACGCTATAGGGACAGAGCGGCTCGATAGAGTAACGACGAAAATGGACCTTGGTGTCATTTTTGATTTCAAAATTGATTTTTCTGGCCATATTGACAATATTGTCGCGTTCTATTTTAGGGTTTATATGTAGGAACGCAAAGGGCTCCTCAGATCCTTTTACCTTTAGATCATTATATTTCTCCTTTGTAAGGTCAATCCTGGAATATTGTTGCATTGTATGGGATCCTTATTATGTGTCGCAATCGTCGCGAATAGAAAGAATACAAAGGCTAAATGCGCTACTAAATGCGCAATCCAGCTTTACTACTTGGAATACATTCTCTAAAAGTTCGGCGAAAATATTTTGCTATAATGTTTGTAAGGGATGTTATCAATTATAATATCGACTGTTCTTTCATACTTTCCCAAATAGGACTACATATATGTACCTTCAGCTTTTTCATGTTCCATATCATAGATTGAATTATGGCTTCAAGGAAGCGATCGCAGGTTGTTTAAGGCAAGCTAACTCGGTTTGTAAAGTTGTAGTTCTAGAATTTTATTCCAGTAGGGAATCCTTTAAACGTTGTTTACTTTTTGAAGTTTTGAATTCTGAACTTCGCTATGGTTACTATTTTTAACACATCTAGTCGTTAAGTAGTCTGTAAAATTTGTTAACTTTGATTGATGAATAAATTATTATTATCATTATTAATATAGACTTTTTTAATAGGTGTTAAATTGCCTTCTTAGACTAGAATAAGTCAAATAATTGCAGACTTCTGTAGTAACCTTAGATTGCCCCAAGCAGCATTTCTTTGATTTCGGAGAGCCTTTAAATAGGCATCAGACCAAGGAGGCGAGAATTAAAAGTCCTTTCTCTTGACAAAGGGCACACAACGCGATACACTGGTAAGAATGATTCCATAAATTTGCGTAGAGCAAGTTCCATGTCATTGGCTTCATGAACCACAGAACTACCAGCGTTTGATAAAAAAAAATTAATTTTTTTTCTGTCTTAAATTAAATTATTTGTACAAAATTTCACATCAAAATTTCAAAAATTGACTGAGTTACAGCCATTTTAGTGAGAGTAGGTAGACCGACTCTTTTCTTTTCTCTGCCGGAGCCGATTCTTGGTGTAAGTTCCAGAAAGCTGTATCGACAAATAGCTTGGACTCGTTTGTTGATAAGCCACCACTTCCGGAAGATATTGCAGAAGCATTATTACCGATTTATGAAGACCTCTCGGACCTTACATTATTAGAAAGATGTGTTGGTGGATTCACCCAAAATAATAACGAGAGCTTTAATGCTTTAGTGTGGCAAATTGCACCGAGGTCCAATTCTAGTTGTTCTGTTATTGTTGAAATAGCTTTATTTATTTCGGCAATAATATTTAATGAAGGTGCACTGGCAACCTTAAAAGTAATGGACTTACTGGGCATCAAAGTTGGACCGACACTCTATTCCTACTGCACCAACCGTGACTCTAACCGGGTTAAAGCTGCTCAGGATCGCATGGAAAAGGCCAATGAAAAAATTAGGAAAGTCAAGAAGGCCCCTGGAGATGAAGAGGAAGAAGAGTCATATGGTCCAGGACTCGATAGTTTAATATAAGAATGACAATTTTAAAAGATACATGATTTGATAGCGAGAAAAATGGACGAACAACTTTAAACACGTTTTTCTCGAAATGACTTTTTTCAAACTGTTCGCATCGATAACTCAGTCAATTATTAACCGATTTTCAATTTTTTGTATTTTTTTTGTTCGTATTTGCAGTGGCTAAGGTTAAGCGTAGCCGATTTTACTTTTTACTAGTTTTTAGGCTCTTTAAAACAAAAAAAAGGTCGAAAAAATGGAAAAATTTTCAATTGATCGCCATTTTGTGAAAAATCAAAATAAAAAGAAATAAATCGGCTGAGTACAACGAAAACTACATTCATATAGATAATAAAGAACTTTCATTTTTTTCGGATAACCCGTTCTTGAATAATCAATGCGACCATGGAGGCGGACTTTTTTTTGGACTCTACGACAACGCTCATAACTTTAAAACTATTTAATATTTTTTAATAAAAATGTATGTAAATATTGTTCAATGTACACTTAATGAAATAAAAAAAAAACCATCCTGATATTCCTTTATTTTCCCGGTCAACAAAATTCCCGAAAATCACTCATTTTTTCGGCCGTCACAGTGGCCTTCCCCCTTAAAATCTGCCTTTCTAAAGCTTCGAAAATATTTTAGAGAAGATATGTCAGATCAGATGGCAAGTTAAAATTAGTTACTGAGAATTTTGATTTAGGCCCAGTCGTGCGATGGCTCGAGCGCTAGACTCACGCGAAGCTCCTTTAAAATTCGCTTGCGAGTTGCTGCTGAGCTACTGATTCAGCCAGATTGCACGGGACGTTATTTACACATAAAACGAAGAAATTACCGACTGCAAATCTTCTCAGAAACCCGCGAAAACATCAATCAAAATTCTGGTTACCACTTATAAATCATACCCTCTGCCCATTCGATAAGGTTGGCTGTTAAATCTTCTTGAAGCGAATTTTTATTGTATTTTAATGTTCGCTTGTACAAACAGGTATATCACAACAAAAACAACATTTTTAAGATCTTATCAGTGTTTCAACTTTAGGTGGAAAAAATTAACTACAAGCTTGGCGAATTGGTCTCGTGGTGCACAACTAAAAAAAAAAGCTTCTATTGTGGGCTGTGGCGAGACGTTGTGCTGTGGTGATGGAAATTAAGTCAACTCTTTGAATAATGATGCGGTACCTCTTCCGTAGAATTTTATAATCGTGGAATCGCAAATCGATTTGACAGGCAAGTATAAAAGCTTCTTTGCTTCCAGTAAAGTTTCAGTGGCATTCTAACGATATCATACAACAGAACAATATTTTTTTAAGAATGAAGGTGTTGATCGCTCTATTCGTCCTTGCATTTGTTACAGGAGGCTTTGTAAGTGTCCATCCTTAGTTGCTTGAACTTTATAATTTTTCACTTTTTCCCCAGTGTGTGAGTGAGGACGTAAGAACCAACGGTCTACAAGTAAAAGCCTCCTGCATGGCTAAGGAATCAGTTACTGAAGATGAAGTAGCGCAAATTAAAAGCGGAGATTTTTCAAATCCCAATAGAAACATTCGCTGCTTTGTAAACTGCTTCTTGGAGGGTGTGAACTTCGTCGACTCCGAGGGTAATCTTCTTCCAGACCAAGTAGTTGAGAATCTATCTGTCGACGGCGATAGAGAAAATATTCAAGCGGCGGTCGATGCGTGCAAGGATATCTCGGAGGATGACAAATGCGAAAAAGCATACATGCTCCACAAGTGCTTCTTTCAGCAACGGTCCAACAAACAACAAATCTAACTTCGTGTATCCTGTTGTTACGTTCCAAATGTGAATAAAATTTGAAATAAAATTTGAAGTCAACTTTCCTTATTTCGAAACATCATAAGAGTATTTTCTTTCAATTTAAAAATGCTGTAGCGTTGTAAAAAACAGGTAGAGAGGTCCATACGTGATTGGTCTGAAGAAAAAAGAAACGGTTGCCAAACTGCGAGGTGCATTAGGAATAAGAAGTTGGTGTCCGCTGTCTGAACGCAAAAGCCTCAAAAAATCCAGAATAGTTTTATAAAAATTGTGATATTTTCATTTGAATCATTAGCTGTAAATTAAATATGCTTTTTATATCCGGCTCAAGCTCTGGATCAGTAGCAAATGAAAGAAACGAACCAGATCAATGACCGAGATACCGATTTTTCGTTTGTGTAGTTTACATGGATTCCTATTTGAGCTTTTTAAAATATGTATATTTCACAGTAGAAAACTATAGTTGAAATTTGTTGTGTTCTGTTGCGATTTGATTTGTGCCAGTTGTAATTCGTTGTATCAGCTGTTAATCAAGTTGTGAATTTGTTGTGAAATATTTGTAATAGCCGTTGGATTAAGATGAACTAATTCTTTTATTCTCAAAATCGTACAAATAACACACAAATTTCACAGTCAATATATTTTTTGTCTTACTCTATAAAATAAAATTCTCGGTTTGTCAACAACAGCTGTGCGGCAACGGATAAAGTCGACGGGTTCATTGGGTCACCTCTCTCCGTTCGCGTACTCAAAAGTTGGAGCTTGCGGCAATTAAAGTCGACGGGCGACAGATTCTATAGGCGGGAGCCTTAGGGAACTCCAAAATCAGGATACATAAGATCAGTGGTGTAATTCCATCATGTTCCATACACAAACGGCAATCTGTCTCATTAGGCAGATCTTTTTTTTTGTAGGTGGCCAGATAGGTAACCCACCGGGGGGGTTTTATTTAAGTTGCTGAAAGCGTTTCACATAAATGTCTCACAAATACACCCATGGGGTCTCAGGCTGAAACCCCGGAACATTTTCGAGCTGGGGTATGGTTTGCGACATCTTTGTAATTATACAAGGAGGTGCAAAAGTTGTCACCTGATGGTCTTTGACTGGAATTTTTATTATGAATGAAAAACTTTGGTTCTGCTTTTGAATTGTGTTTGTTTGATGTCTCAATTATTTCCATTAAGTCAAAAAAATAATATCGGCCAAGTGGCCGCCGCACAGTGGGCCAAAACGACTTGGTCGCTATCAAAAATCTGTAACTTTTGTTGTGTTAAAGATATCATAATGAAATTTAGGCTAATTAATTTTGACATTATTACCCCTTAACTGCCAACAAAAAATATTTAATTGGTTTACAGGGTGCCGCTAACTAAATCAAAGAAATTTGAAGTACTCCATAAATGAATTATTAATGTTATTTAAAAAGTTTTCACAACATTTTTAATTTATTCTTTAATTATTTTGTCATCTGCATGATCAATATTTAATAAATAAAAAAATAAATTACAAATTTATTCAAAACAATAAAAATTTTATATTGGTATTTTCGACGAAAAATTTTATTTTCAATTTTCGCAAATCTTTTCCCATTTTCGTTTTCATTATTTTTAACAATATTTTTCTGTGTATTTGAAAAAAAAAAAAAATTATATCACACCCCCTCTCCTATAAATCCCCTCCCCCATATTCCCCACCGGGGTGCGGGTAGTCTCATATAATCAGGCATCCATTTATAAACCCAACCCCAAAATATCTTTCACCAATTCCTAACACTTTTCCCACAATAAATAAATTATTTCTTCATTTTCCGTGTCATGGAGCAACATGTCACCTTTATTCAATCTTTTCTTCGAATTTCTTTTCCCACATTCGTTTTTCTAATTTCAATGGCTTTTTGTTTATGCTATTGTACGTATCATTTTATAACCTCTCCCCACTGCACCATACATATGTATATCTTACAAAAATTCGAATAGTCTCACAACTTTCTAATGCATCATTCTTTCATTTATTCCTAATATCCTTTTTTATAATGGCTTATAACTTTTTTTCCTGATATATAATCGTGTGTACTTCTATAGATAATTTAATAATAAAGGTCCAGTTAAAATTTGAAGTCAATCGGATGAAAACTGTTCGAGTTCTACTGCTGGCAGATTTTTAAAAGTCGTTCCGAGCAAAACGCGTTAAAAAAAAATATTGAAAGAGTAGCTTCGGACAAATTGGTTTAGAGACATTACAACATTTAAATACACCTTTCTACAAAGTTTCTTTTGATTCGAGGGATGTTTAGGCATTATTTAAGCCAATAGAAAAAAAAATTGTAAACCCAAAATTAAGCTGGTAATAACCTCTTAAGTAGCTAATATTTCCGTTAATTTCACCTACCTGCAACTGATGTTTTTAAACACACACACAATTACAATTCTCCCTTATGTCAGGCAATTATAATAAAACAAATTAGGTGTCATAAAAATCAAAGTCAATAATCATCGTACGTATTTACCTGGATGTTATAAAGTACTAAGCACATACTGAATAGGGCGCATATGCAGAGTAAGTCAAAGTCAGTTAAAAATGTCATAAAACGTAATAATATAACTTCTTTAAATACAAATGATGTCGTTAATCCTAAACGTTCATTAGGAAAACTGTAATTTATTTCCCAAGCAAACATTATGCAGCCTTAAAAGTCATAAAATGCCTGCATAAATGGGAACATTGTGTGGAAATATGCACGTGAAAGCAAGGTAGACTTTACTTCAAATGCAATTTTCTCCCAAGGTCGCAGGTGGTCGCAGCCAATTTTTGTTTTAAATGATAAAGGAGGGTTTATAGTTTCATTGGTATTAAGGAGAGCGTGGCCATCTGTGGCCATTTTTTTTAAAGTCAAAAAGAAATAAAAATTTGAACGAAAAATCGCCCTTTTCAACTAAAATGCTATTATTAAAAAAACTGTTTGACTTTTATCATAAGTTATTGGCCTAATAACACCTCCTGCTATGTAGTAAGTGATTTCATTAACAACAATTCAACCTCCCTATACAAACATTTTCACAATATAACTTTGAAACCAAAGAAAACTCGAACATTTTGTAAGGAAAATAAGCTGTTCAGATTTTTCTCTGACTTTAGCCATTCCAAACACATAGAGGGGGGGTGAATATTGAAAAAAACTTTTGCCATAAGGTGATACATGTTAGTTTGCTATCGAATGGCATTAAAATTTTTAAAATCTATGACATGACGAAAATCGATTTTTGGTCACCTAAAATTCGTTTTGGCCCACTGTGCGCGCCGCCAGAATTGATGACCATACGGGCCCGATTTATGGCATTTTTCATCACTTTTGCCTTCCGGCGATAGGTTCTCTCATTCTTGACGGATATTCTCTTTGAGGGCTTCAAGAGTTTGGAGTTTGTTGAAATAGACTCGTTACTTTAAGAAACCCCACCGAAACCGAATCCGATGTCGATTTAACCCCATCACCCCAGGTTTCAGCGACCCTGAAAACTTATAAAAGACATGGTATCCCCAGATTGAAAAATTATTATTTTTTCTCCCGTTTTTGCTGAAGATTTTTGAGGTTATGTCAAAAACCTGACGTGATGGGGTTGAACTGACATCGGATTCAGTTTCAGCGACCCCAAAAACATATGAAACACATAGTCCGATCCCCGGGCCCGATTTTTTTTTTTTTTGTGTGGCTGTGTAATTCATGTGACGATCTTTAGGTCGTTGATGCTGCTCGCGTTCACAATTTCAGCATGACAAATTCAATAAATTAAACTTGCTAAGATTTGCACGACATTTTGTACGTAGGGGTTTTTTGGAGTCGCTAGATGCAAATATGGTACCCAATTTTACAAAGTAAACATTAAAGTTCTTTAGATTTTCACAACAGTTAGTACATAAGAGTTTTTGTTTTACTGATTTCAAATATGGTGTCAGATTGTATAAATTCACAATGATGATTTCATTCTGGCAGACTTATTCATCATTAATCGTTGTGTTGTAAAAAATGAGTTTCACTTTTAACGTGTGGATTCTGTTCACACATTTTTTTGTATATCCAATATACATGGTGGAAGCATTATTTAGCCACTTATAAATTTTAAAATTAGAAATAGCACAGCGGTTCATGTGATATTCCAACTGATGGGGGTCACTTTTTCATTCTAAATTTTCCACATTTTTTCCATCAATTCTTTTTTCCATAACTGAATATTTGCCTTTCACAAAATGTCTGCTGACTGAGTATCTACCTTTTACAAAATGACTAAACAGAATTAATGAATAAATAGCAAAAATAACCATGGTAAATATGGAATGGAAAAAACGTCCTACAATCCATCAATTATTCACTTTGCTATCAACCAGTTACACCCCCTAACACTATATTTAAAATATTTTTTCTGTGCAACTTTAGAAGATATTTTCACGTAAAATCGTGTGCTGTTAACTGACTCCATCGCTTCCCTTGGCACATTACATATGTATAGGGTCTTTCAACTAGGACGCTTGATTTTTAAATGTGAATAAAATAAGCTGTGTGATATCTCAATCCACTCCATTTTTATTTTATTTGAAAAAATATTTTATGGTATTAAGAATGGAATATAATTTCGTCGAAATGTCCGCTGCGGCTTTGCTTCGGCAAAAACGGCGAGCGCTGCATATCGAAGCAACTTCTTGTTGCCTAAACTGGTTCTAACAGGACGGCGCTACGTGCCACACGGCGCATGCCACGATGGACATTCTGCACGAGCGATTTGACACTGGCCACCGAGATCGTGCGATTTAACGCCTTTAGACTTCTTCCTTTGGGGCTATCTTAAATCACAGGTCTATGTGAATAAACCGCAAATAATTAATGCTCTTAAAAGTTAAAATAACGAAAGCCATCCAGCAAATTCAGCCAGATTTATGCGACAAAGTCATCCATCGAAAATTGGACCTCTCGGATACGTGCCACCAAGCAAAGTTGCGGCGGAGATTTGAACGGCATTATAGTCCATACTTAATGTTATAAAATATTCTTTTAAATAAAATTAAAACGGAGTGGACATCTCACACACAGCTTGTTTTATTGACATTTAAAAGTCGAGCGTTCTTGTTGAAAAACCTTCTATAACTATGCTGGGTAAGTACTAACGTTTGGTAGCCAATAAAAATAATAAAATTAACAAATTAATAAATCCTTTTTTGTTACATAATTTTTAACAATTGGGGAATAGAATTAGAGTACGCCTCTTGTCCTGGTATCTAGTCTGCTCCACTCTCCCCTAGACACCATATTTTTCGAGCCAGACGATTAGCATACTTGAGCTCGTTATTTTTTTTCCAGGTCAAATGTTTTCCGCCCAATTTCACTAGCTCCCTGAAAAGAGATCGTAAAGTAGCACTGACTACGTCCTAAGCTATGTGATGATGAATTGAAACAAATTCGTAATTACATTAATTTTTGTCGCTCTTATTGCAGGCCCTACAGCTGCTGACAATAAGTAACGAACGGAGCAAAGCCGGCCCTCCACCGCTGATGGCTCATTTGCAATCCTAAATACATTCTGCTCGCTCCTGGGAGTATGGAACTTTAAAAAGCGCTCGAATAAATTTCCTCAACGAAATCTTCCGTTTGCATAATTATGGAAATCCGTCGAGAAGATTCCCTGCATCCATTTAACTGCCTTTCTTATCAGAACGTCTCCACCCGTCCCCTAACCTTTCGTTGCTTCAAAATGAAATTTCCTTCCCATTGTGCGCCGAGGTCTTTGCACAATGGGGGCTTTGCGGGGGCCGGCTAGCATCACCTCAAATAAGTTTTAACTTTTCCTAAGGAAACAGGAACAAGGGCGCTCGCTAAGTTCCTTGTTGGGAAGCACTAAGCAGTGATAGGCTACCAACCCACCCTTTGGCCACGGGAGCCGTGCAGAAATCGGTCGTGCTCCTGTCGGGGAATCACCCTTTCGAAGTTGCCAGACACAGAAAAGGAGCAAACAGGATCCATCTATCGGTCGCAAAAACAACCAAATGGCGAAGACGTGCACAGATTTCCTTTGTCTGCCACAGGACGCAGGGAAGTGGTGAAAGTCAAGTTCAATGCCTCCGAGAAAGTGGATAAAAAGCCCCAAATCAACTGGTGCTGAGCGGAGGCGCGCAGACGGCGCGGCCGGGACTTTTTGTGTGCTTTACGCTCGTGGCCCTTTAGGGCGGGTACTTTATGGCTGTCTTCTCATCATTTCGCATTTCGATCACGACTCAGGACCCGTGATTCAACTTTAACCTTCAACTCTGGCGAAATGCGGGTCTGGTCTGGCCGGGCCGTGCGGGTGGAAAGGCGGCTGGAGTAATGCACTAACGTGGCGCGCTGAAAGGTTTCTATTTGGGCAGTCAACAGAAGAAACATTTCGAGCAGACGAGACGGCAAATCTGATCAAAATTGAATTTTTTGCACGGTTGTCTTTCTGTCCCCCTGGCCAGGTACTCAGCCACTCAGGTCGAGGACCGACGAGGGCAGACGTCTTCTGTGTCCTCAAAGTTAATCATCAGGAAATCATATTCTCATTACGCGCGTACGTACCCGGTAAAGTCTTTTCAGCTCTATCAGTCACAGGCACATCTTTGCGGATATTAAGGAGAGCCAAGATGTTCCGCCGTTTGCATTGCCATCCGTCTCCCCCGACATGGCTACATCATCCGGCGACAGGCCTGCAAATTTTATAAATTTCCAGAACGAGTGTGGCACACCGCACCTCACCTTGCCATCGTGGCATCGTCGCCTTGGGTTATTAAATATTTACGTCAAGTCATCTCGTTGCCGCGACCAGGGGAATTTTATAATTTACGTCTGTCGTAATTAATTACGGCGGAGTGTTGAGCAAGAAATCTTGCGGTTGCAGAAGCCGCACTAGAACTGGGTTAATTTCCTCCCCGCGCCGTGCGGCGCTTATTGTCTTGCAATATTCATTAAACCGCTCGGCGGTGTTCGCTGCAATTAAGGCGCAAATCCGCACAGTGAAACTCAACTTTCCTCGAGTGTACTTCGGCTTTTACAAGAAGTGTTCTTGGCCTGAATGTAACGTGAGGGAGCTCTGTTTACTGCAGTCGTAAAATTCCATCCTTTCCGAGGAAATGTGACATAATTTCGGAAATTGATTTTACGATTGCGGGGATTTCTAGGCCCTAATAACTCTTGTGCTCGTACTCTGGCAAACTTTTGCGCAATTTCGGTTTATTTTTCAACTTTTGTTTTGCTGTTGTGTTTGTGGATTACAGAAAGTTTGCATAGTCTCACCAGGCTGCTAACACAATTAAGCACTTAGGAATTGACTGGGGAAAAATCTGATGCCTTATTCAAGCTCCTAATTTGATACCTAAATCTTCGAGGTTGATATGCAATCGATGTAAAATACATATAATAGCTAACCATGTCCAATTTGATTCCTATGTACATGTGTATGTCAACGGAGTTGTAATCATTATGGTGATCCGCTTTCTTGGTGCATCCGCCATATCGCACTTAGAATTACGTCAGGTAACTCGTCGTATTATACTCATCACACCCTTTCATTTGACACCCACGTCGCACAGTGGAGCAGAATCCCAAAAAGCTGGCCAAAAATCAAATTTTTGAGTTGTGTATATTCGTCTATATACCATCAGATCTTGTTTAGGGATAGTCCTAGAACATAATTCCGGACCGGGCAGGTAAATACTTGCTCTAGGGTCGTCTGGACATCATTTGACATTCAGCCTCCGTTGAGTACGCACGAAAAAAGTGTGCGCGTGGAAAAATTCTTTCCTGTTTGAAGTGCTGCGAAACTGAGGAAACTAGTTCAATTCGAATTCGGCAAAATGGATTCATTTTCTGGAGGTATGTAGAATCTATACTTATGCACAATTATTGCTCATTGTTACGAAAATCTTGGTTTTTTTTGCTACAAATCGTTTAAAAAAAACAAGAAAATATTAACGAAAATAAGCAATTTTGGTACGGACGATAACTATTAATAAGTAGAAGAACATATATAAATTCCAAAGCAATCAGTTGTATAGGTTTTTGTTTAGGCCCATGACAGTGTTAGAAAATGATGTTTCGAGAAAAATGCGTTTAAAGTTTCAAGAGCAGAATTTTCGTGGAAAGTTTGTATTTACACTAATGAATTTACCATATCAATTTTACAATACTTTTACGATGTTAAGCAATAACCTCGAAAACCAAATTACATTAGATTTCATTTCATATTTTCAACGTATGAACGTTGTCCGCCATATTGGATCCGCCATTTTGAATTTTGAAAATCTGACCTCAGATTCGTAATCAGCGATCCCAAAAACCTCCCGAGTAACCAGTTTCAGTCAAATTAATAGAAATTCGAATTTTTTGTCCGCCATATTGGAGCCGCCATTTTGAATTTTGAAAATCTGACTTCAGATTCGTAATCAGCGACCTCGAAAACCCCCATATAGGTAATTTGGGATTTTTGGCCACAAAATCGGGATTCTGCCCCACTGTGCGTCGGGGTGTTGTAAAGGAAAAGGTAAACCGCCATTTTTTAGTGGCCGCTATATTGGATGTACTATAAAATTGAATACACTCGGTTGCACAATTATATACGCACTATAAAATTTTTTTTTTGATATTGTTTCGCAAATTTTTTAAAAAAAGCTTTTTGTACAAAACTGAGGTTCGTTGATATTTCATTACCAACAAAAATTATGAAAATGAAAGCCTTTATCGAAGAATTATTGAAAAAAAATCGATTTTGGCTTACACGCACAAATTCTCCGAATTTGCTAAGTTTTTTAAAATGTTTTCATCTATGCTGGTCCGTCCATACGTCCAAAATATCCGTTTTTAGTTCACCAATGTTTTGAAATTGCCTGTTTTCAGCATAAATGCGTCGAACAAGAATCCCCCAGAGATTTTCAATGAGGTTGCAGTCTAGGGAGCGAGCCGACCACTCAAGTATATCATTATTATTTTTCGTGCTCCTACTTGAGTGAACAGAAGCATTGTCCCGTTGAAAAATTAGGGAACGGTGCCGAAACCTCCGCAGAAATGGTAGCAAATTGTGTTGATGCACTCCTTGGTGTTCTTCGCTGTCCATTTTCCAAGAAGGGAAAGAGAGACTAAGTTTTCTTCCGAAATTGCGCTTTGAAAAGACCCGTTTTTCTTTACGAAGATCGTGCCAGTACGCATTGAAACCATCTGGACCATCAAGGTTAAATTTATTTTCATCGCTGAAAATTACCTTTAATCAAAAAAAGATAAAATTTAAAATGCCATAATTTTTTGTAACGCAGGCATACCCAGGTCCAGTCCCGATTCATGAGACGGCGTGTAAATTCCAGCCTCCTTTGTTTGTCCACATTCTTTAAAGTAGGCGCAGGAGTTAACTTAGCCCGAATAATGGAAGGACTGCGTTTTAAAGTCCTCCAAACGGTCGTACGATGAATTTGGAGATCTAGTTCTCTTTTAATTTGAGCGCAGCTTTGATAATTTGCCTTTCATCACGTTGTAAAAGTGTTTTAGGATGCCCCGTAGACTTTAGTCTCCCATATCCTACGGGATTTTTTAGGAAATTACAAAGTCTGATCTTTTCAGCTCCCGAGCGATTTCCCGCATTGACTTTCCAACGCGATATAAAGCCTCAATTTGACCTTTCTTCTTTTCTGTTAACTTCTTTTCAATAGCTCAAATTTAATTCAGCGGTGGTAAAGAAGTGGAAACTCATAGAATATTTAGAACGTAAGTTTCCTTATAATAATGATTGTTCTCCAAAATGAAATCTAATTGAAAATATTCTGCATAACAGACAAAGGTGCATTCAAGTGTATAAGCCGACAGTTCAGAAAATTGTTTTTAAATTATGAAGTCTCGTTGTGTGTAAATATTCCATTTTGGCAACAAATGTACATATAAAGAGTTTCCGAATAGGGATGACCTGGTTTTGATAGATCGTGGCGGCCATATTTGTTTATGGTTTTTTTACAGGTCTATGCAGTTATGTTCAGTAAGGTTTGCGATTTCATCATGACACAATTCACTTTGATCCAACGCTTGGAAATTGTCCAAAATGATTACGCAAATTAGCATTCTCTTATCGGTACTGTAAGAGCGCTTCGTGCATAAAACGGTCGTCATAATGCTCCTTCTGAGCGCGCTATAAGACGCATAATAACGAAGTTTGAAGAGTTGGGGTTCCCCAGGATGACAACCTGGCGAATTTTGCGATTGGATTTGGGTCTGCATACTTATAAGATGGTATTGGCACAAGAACTCAAGCCAACCGACCATCACTTTCGTCGTCAGTTCGCTGGTTGGTCACTGGTAATGTTGGAAGCTAACGGCCATTTCATCACAAAATCATCTGCTCATGGATTCGACAACAAGCAAAATTGCCTCTATTGGAGTGAGTCAAATCCACGAGTGGCTCATGAATCACCATTGCATCCACAAAAAGTGACCGTTTGGTGTGGATTATGGGATGGCGGAATCATCGGACCTTATTCCTTTCGAAATGAGGCATGAGTTGCCGTTACCATTAATTGCAATTTTTTCCCGCAATTTGATGAAATTGATGCGGACGACCTTTATTTCCAACAAGACGGTGCACCGCCTCACACTTCCCGACTTAACATGGACTTATTGCGCGGTAAAGTTCGGTGACTCGTTAATTTCCAGAAATGGTCCCATCGCTTGACCGCCTAGATAACATAATTCGATTATTTCCTTTGAGGCCACATTAAGTCGAAGGTTTACAGCAACCATTCTAGAACTCTTGAGACATTGGAAGGTAATATTCGTTAAGCCATAGCTGAGATACCGGCCGTAATGTTGCACCGAGTCATCGAAAATTGGCGTAAGCAGATGAACGTGTGCAAGAGGAGCCGCGTGTTTTATTCAAATTTAAAGTCCGGACGTTCTTATTGGGAAACCTTATATTTGAAAAACGTATGTAATTTAATTCTACTCGCACTATCAGTGAGTAATACCATCGAAATTTTCTCCCTTTAATTTGGAGTAAAAGTCTTCAAAAGGTCACAGACAAAGCCAGTAGGCGAATATCACGAAGGCAGTAAATGTTTAATAACAAAAAATAAAGAAGATTCGTGGTTGGTTAATAAGTATGTGTTCGCTTTAAATATTACTTACACTTATTCCGTCATTATACAAACATCTCGGGCGCTATCAGAACTCGTGATGATATTATAGGAAATTCAAAAATAAATTACTTCAAAATATGAACATATGTATGCACCGTATGTCAATGCCCTGTTTATTATTGAGTAATGCAGAAAACCAAATCGACGATTATGAACATAAGTTTAAACAGAACGTCGCCAACCAAACGTGATCACAGTTTTAAACACCTGGAATTCGTTAAAGCACGCCAAATGAGAATTAACATAATTTGCATTCAAAAACCCTTGCTTTTTTGTTTTGCAAAAAATTATCATAACATATCTATTGCCTACAATTTAAATTCCATTCATTTGTAATAAAATGGCCGTGGGCTATGGTTATGGGCACAAAAGTTAACATGAAAAGAGTCAATTCAACTGAATGAATAAAACTTGAGATTTATTGGAATTCATAAATTGTGCAGAGAGGACACTTGCTGGGCAGGTTTGAGGCAACGGATTTTTATACTAAAAATATAAGCTCAAATAAAACGTTAGCTGAGTCTTCTCCTCGTCTTCATAGAATATGAACATTGACAGACCATAGCAATTGAACTAGTTCATGACGTCACGTTTGACATGCGAACCATGACCGCCATTACACACTCAGTTTATTTTGAACTAGTTCAGTTTCTCGTTTGACACTTTGTTGGGGTTTTTTTTATAAAAATCCTTGAAGTTACTGTTTGCTGGTCCCTGACAATTCAAAAACCGAATTACATTTTATTCATAATTTCCTTTCATTTTCCGTGATTTTCTTTTTAAAACACCATTGCAAAAGTAGTTTGATTTCAGCATAGACAATTGCTTAGTAATATATTTTTCCACTACTGGCGCTAACAACAGCAGAAGGTATGCAAACTCAGTATGAACCAGTGGAATGTGCGGATGTTTGAGATAGTTCCAGCAATGGGAATTTTACATGAGCAACGTCATTTTGACGTCACGAACTAGTTCAAGAACTCTAGTTTGTCCACGGCATAATAATGATATTTTTGGGGCTTAGCACAGCAATTCTGTAAGATTTAAGGGTTCATCCTAGTTTAAAGGCCTGAAAATTTAGCTTTTTTGGAGAATTTCTTTCACAGCCCCTAAATTATATATCGTTTTAATTCTTTTTGGGCTAAATAAACACACTCTCACAAAATACGAAACAATATGTTTTTTTTATTTTTAATTACAAATACATTCAAAATGGCGGAATTCGTGTAGGGACATAAAAAAAAGCTATGTCAACGGTGTTGTTGATTTTTTAGTGAAGATTAGCCTGAAACACAAAAACCAGCAACATTTAGATTCAGTGTGCCAGTGGCTATCGTGTATACTAGAATTATTAATTTTTATGCAAAAATAACAAAATGGCGGCAACTTATACAAAAATTTTCGAAAAACGTGTTTTTTTTCATGATTTTTCGGTTAAAAAAAATTGAACAAATTAAAATTTTGACATAATTCTAGTATACACGATACCCATACATGTCACAAATGTGTGGTAAAAATTTCAGAACAGACGGTCTAACCGTTCCGGAGAAAACTACAACACCGTATAAGAAAAAGTGATTTTGAGAAAAACGCGTGTAAAGTTTTTTTGTTGAAATATCATGAAAAAATTGTACTTACGCAAAACGAGACTAACGTTCAAATAACATACATATAAGATTTTTGGGTATTAGAATAGACTGATATAACTTGTTTTCAAGTATAAATAGGACAATTGTTTGCAAAG
The DNA here is from genome assembly GCA_947538895.1 of Neoitamus cyanurus. Classification (NCBI taxonomy): domain Eukaryota; kingdom Metazoa; phylum Arthropoda; class Insecta; order Diptera; family Asilidae; genus Neoitamus; species Neoitamus cyanurus. The sequence goes on along the minus strand of OX384541.1, from coordinate 30,062,613 downwards.
CCGAGAGCACCGAAGAGAGACGAAATAAGCGCTCATATACTCAATAGCACGCCGGAGAGCGCGCTCGAATAAAATCGAAAAAATATAGTTAGACTGCTCCTATCTTTATAAAATTTTAATATGATATTTCTGAAGTTATTTACTTTCGAAATTCATCATAAAAAAAAAAAAAATTTTTTAAATTGGTAAACTAGGATGAACCCTTAAGGAGGTATTCTCATGTGAACGCATAAATTTTACCTCTTTTTAGGGATTTTTTTTTTACAAGACAACAACATTCAATCATTTTAATTTTTTTATATGTTTTTATTTGTATCTTAAACTGTATAAAGAAACTGTTGTTTTTGCTTATTTTACATTTGTTATATTTTTTTTTTTAATTAAAGTAGACACCAAAAAAAAAAGCAGGTCACTGGCGGGGGTAATAGCGGCTGTTCATGTTGTGTGAAATTAAAAAAACCAATAGATTATTGTTCAATAGGTCTGTCGCTTTCGTCCCTACCAGAATTAATCAATTTCATTGAAAAACAAAAAAATGGCGGACTGTAGAAAAAAAAGTTACGAAAATCTTGTGTTTTTTTCTTAAAAATCGTTTAAAAAAAATAGTAAATATTTTCGAAAATAAGCAATTCTGGTACGGACGGTAACTATTAATGGGTAGAAGAACATATATAAATTTCAAAGCAATCGGTTGATTAGTTTTTTTGATAGAACCCCCCCGCTTTAGAAAATGATGTTTCGAGTAAAATGCGTTTAAAGTTTCAAGAGCAGAATTCTCGTGGAAAATTTATACTTACACTAATCTGGTATGCCTTCACCATACAATTTCACAATTCACGACAAAACTTTATATACACTATTCCACATATACACAGGTAGGTAATATACTAAAGTTGACCGTTAGAAACTCCGTACGCAGGTCTAAATACCGGTGAAAACAATAGAAATGTAGGAGCTGCAGATCTGGCGCGGCGGCGACTATGAGTTGTAACTTATTTAATACTAGGAATTTCGGTCTAAATTTTTCACAGCATATGTTCGATAGGTTTTACTATCGAAATATGAAAGAAAAAAAAATCGATTTTTCGAAGTGGTCACATGAGAATACCCCCTTAATATCTGTAGACATTTAATAAATAAAATAAATAAATAAATAGTTCCACCAAAGCCCATAGGGAATTTGCAAGGGAGAAAGCGTAAGAAGATCGCCGTTTAACTAAAGATATCGAGTCAACAACATATTAGAAAGAGATGGATAGGAGTTTCACAATATATAAACATAGCATTACTGGTGGCTTTCTAAGTTAACAAAAGGAAATAAACTTAAGCTGGGAAATAATAACTGTGATAATATTCACACGTGTAGACATATAAATGGCATACAATCGTTACTTCTGTCTTGCAATAGCTATTTTAATATTTTGTTTTGGTGGTGTTATAGTCTTTAAATACATAAGTATACAGATATCTAATCTAATAAATATATTTATGTATAACACAGACAGCTTTTCCAAACTCTTAAGGTTGACCCCCATAGAATCCGGAAACTTCGACTTAAACCTGACCGTTGACGCAGAGCTTATAAAAGCTCTCTCACGCCGCTTTGGCGAAACGAAATGTTGAACATTTTTCAACTTTCATCACCTCACCGTCGTCCTCCGTCGGCTATGGGTTCGCTCTTATAAGAAAGCATGCATTCCAGTAGTTATACGGCAACGGTGAGGTTGAGTTGGACCTTTAATATAGAAATTACTATTATTGGCCCGATTCCAGCAGCGGATATTCGAATTTATGAAAATCTCATTTATGATTGCATCGATTAACGAAAATGTAGTCGATGAAAAGGTCGTTCACTGAGTAATGCAGAAAGTAAGCAAGCAAGCAAATGGTCTTACTTTTTATCCGACTCCAGAACGCAAAAGAAGGGGTATGTCTACATCATCTATCTATGTAGGTACAGTATCCCGCCGCTGAACTATGACTGATGAGAAAAACTTACAATTAGAGAATTTGATTTAATTCCTAAATATAACAGAAGTCATTGCTTTTTTATATTTTAATGGTGCTACATGATGGTTACTACAAAATATAGAAATATAGTCATTATGTGTTAATACAGAGCTTCCACTTGTACACTATTTTCGCAATGCTTTCTATTTTTTAATTCTTCATGGTTTCTTCACACCGTCGTCCACACATCTTCGATGTTACTTTTTAGTTCTTCTCTTCAATTGTGTTGATTGTCCGGATGTGTACCTTCGATCTTAAATGAGCCCAGCAGTTCTCAATTGGGTTTAAATTCGGTGAATTGCCAGGTCAGGTAAAACTTCCAAATCAAGCGAATATAGGTAGTTCATGCTTGTTCTCGATGTGTGACATGGGGCTCCATCTTGCAAGTTGCATCAAGATGTATTCCTTCTTGTGATGCTTTGACGGGTTACATCTATATTTCAAATTTTGAATAAAAATCGATTTTAGTTAGAAGAAGCAGAAGAACAAGTTAGATGAATAAAATCTTTAGAATATTCAGTCCAGGACTGAGCGATGGACATTTTGTACAGAAGGATGAGTTAACATATTTCAGAGTAAAGGAACGTTGACTGTTGCAACTGTGTTCAACAAACCCCAGCCCGTTTTATCGGCCTTATGAGAACTCAATTGTGTTTAGGCAGTACTCAGTTTTTTCTATACCAAAGTTGAAATTTTATATCTAGAGTTTGAAGTCAGTTTTAGATGTTAAAAATTAAATTTTAATTGAGCGTTAATCGTTCTTGAAACTTTTTAAACGTGTTTTTCTCAACACGAGGTTTTTAAAGGTGATCAAGATATCTCGAGAACCGCTGTATTGATCGTCGCAAATTTGAACTGCTTTTAAACCAAATTCAAAAAAAGGTGGGGGCTCTCAATTCTAATGTGGTTTTATTTGTGTGTGTGTATGTTGCCCGATGTCTTTGCCGATTGCGAACCGATTTTAATGATTCTTTATTTATTAAATCATCATTTAAATTTAAAGAAAATATTCCACCGCTAAGGATGGAAAATTAGGCGATAAATCCTGTTTATTGAATTTCATCCACTTCACGTTAACTGATTTTGATAAAGCTTGGCATATTGGTGTAGTTCAAATGCAATTAAAATATTATAGCGACCTGCACTAAAAAGTTAAAATTAAAATCTTAAAAAGAAAACCGACTTCAAAAATATGAACTAAAGCACTAAAAAGTTGAAAATAATTCTTTTGGAGTCGGTCCAACGCTTCCACTCCTAGAGTTCGTTTTTTTAATAACCGACAGATGAAGACCCCATCAATTACGATAGGTACATAAATCAATTAATGAAATTGAAGCAGAGCCTCGAAGTGGAAGAGGCTTTGTGGAACCATGGTACGTCAAATTTTTTTTTTAGTCCAAATGTTGGGGGCTGGCCTGGCCCACAAATATTTTGAAAGAATCAGTGTAAATAATTTCAAAAATTTTATTTGAGCTTGCATAGCCGTAAATCTGTGACCGGTTTTCCCTCCATCCCCCTCTATAACCTAAAGTGTTTGGAATGAAAATCTAAAATAAATCTATTTGTATGTACATACACCAATAGTACAATTTCGTCTTCAAAGCAACAAGTAAGTTTAATTTTGATATCTCAAATGGTTTAGGACAAATTTTTGTTTGATTGTTATTATTTTTAAATATAAAACAATTTAGAAGATACCGTTGTTTTATATTTAAACTACATATTTAGGGTTTTAAGTTAAAAGTGGGCACGGAGCCTTTGAATGCTATAAATGGTTTTGGAATCACTAGGTATACAGATCTTCATTGAGCACATTTGGTTTGGGTTGGTGTATTCTGTAATGCGAAAAAAAACCAAGAAACAGCTAATAGATTCCATTAATATGTTGGGCCTTTTTTTAATTACAAACTAGGATAGTTGTTTGTAATTAAAAAAAAAAGGCTCAACATATTTCATTTTTGTAATACTAGTACTTAGTTATTGATACACGATTTTTAAATTTAGTGCTGCGCGTCTTTATACCAATTGTTATCCATATTTGAAATTATGTATTAACTACGTCGCTTTATCCTGAAGTTTGGAAACATTAGCAGGTTTTCTGATGAGAACCAGTTCACAAAAAAATTACTGGCTATAATATTTAGTCTTGAGTTTATTTGATCTATGCCCGCCCTGGTGTGTAGCTCCGAGGTGGAGAAGTGCCAAGGTAAGTTAAGAATCATTTTCAGGATTTTGTTTTGCGCGACTTGTAATTTGATGATGTTGGTTCGAGCGCACCTAATAGCATAATTGTTTGAAATGTGACTTTATACATGACAATTTTGTTTTCCAAGCTTAAGCTTTACTTCCTATTTATAAAAAGGCTACATTGTTTTTATAAACAAGCTTACTCGTACTTTGCTCTGAGTTGATTTTATGTGAGTAGCGAAAGTACTCGTAAGTTTTTTGTGTAGTTCGATACCAAGATATTTTACATGGTCTGTCCAAGAAATTTCCTGATTGTTCAACTTGAGCTTTGCACTTGGTAAGAAACACTGTTTCATCCTTCGTGTGAAGAACATGGGTTAGTTTAGCTCTGTCTTCCATTTGTGGAAGTACTTGACAGGCTTTTGTCAAGGCCGCGCTGCAGTTTCCTGTAGATGTCACCTACATTCTCATGCCAAGTAAAAATGGCTGTATCATCCGCAAATATAGAAGATAAACAGTTTGGTATGTCAGGAAAATCAGCGGTGTAGATACGAGTATTATAAAGGATTGGTCCTAACACCGATCCCTGGGGCACTCCGGCGGGATTTTGCTTTGGGATCGAGGATACTGCTCCCAGGTATACCTTGTATCACCTATCTCTGAGGAAGTCGTGGACCATGACTGTTAGGGGGGTAAGGAATCTAAAGTTGATCATTTTATGTACTAGTGCGTCATGCCAGACTGAGTCAAACGCAGCTTTCATATTGAGGAGGAGAAAGCCTGTTGCTTTTTTTGAGGCTAAATTATTTTTAACGTGCTGCGACATCCTGAGGAGCGGTTGTATTGTGTCGTGCCCCGCTCTGAATACAAATTGCTGATCAGGTGGATATTACTGTCTTCAACATAATCGATAAGTTTCTATTTTATTACTTTCTCCAGTATTTTTGCCAAATTACTTGTTAGACTAATTAGGCGATAACTGCATGAATCACTTGGTGCTTTCCCAGGCTTTAGTACTGTGATTACTTTCGTCTCTTTGGGAAATATTGAAGCTTGACACAGGAGTATATTTATTTATTTATTCATACAGTCATCAAAGGGTGATTGAATACAAATGAAATCAGATTAAACTTTAAGTATTTTCTAGGCATATTGGCATCCATACAATCATATTTCTCATTAAAACATCGAGACATGGATGTGACGGGCTCATGCAAACCATAGTTAGTTCGATGTTGCGGGATTTTTAAGAAATCCCGATTCCTCGATGAGCGAGAGGGAGCAGATAGATTAAAACAAGCTAACAAAGCTGAACAATCGATGCTACCTTACAGGCAGTCAAAAACAAAAGCAGCTTTTGAGTTCTTACGTCGGAGCTCGAGTGACTCAAGTTTAATAAGTTTGAAAACTAAAACGGTTATTTAGCGAAACACCCAAATCCTTGATTTTAACCTCGCCAAAAATGGTCTGCAGTGAAAAGCGAGAGTCTGGCTTATTAGAGCCTCAAAGATTTTAGTGATTGAACTCAACTTTGCGACTGGCTTGTAGTTCGATATATCACACCTATCACCCTTTTTATAAAGGGTAATTATAGTGGATAATTTCCACATTTTAGATAAGACGCCACAGGATACTGGTAAGTTAAATAAATAATACAGGACAGGGACAAGAGAAATAGAGCGATTATTTAAGGGGAGGGTAAGGTTAATTCGTACAAAAAAAGGCACATTTTTGTGAATTTTTATCGACAACACAGTTAAAATCTATTTATTAAAACCAATGGTAGATCAAAGTATAACATTTGAAGAATATTTTGTAAAATTTCCATGTAGAAATATTGAAAAATACGGCAATAGCAGCAATTATTTGGAAGCGTCTCCGAAAAAAGTAGAATTTCGGTGCCCCTCATAACTCGGTGCTGGATCGTCTGATCTCAAAAAGGAAATTTTTGTCGTTAGAAATTCAGCATCCCCCGATAACGCCAAAAGGGTTGTTCGAAATTTCAATTTTTCAATTTTTGGGAACACTTAGAAGTGAAAAACGCGATTTTTGCAAAAAAATCGGATAATTTGTTATTATAAAATAAAAAATATTAACAAATTTGAAAAAAACTCTCACGTGTTACCTCGAAAATTATGTACAGCAATAGTGTTCAAAATTTCAAAAGAATCGGTGCAGTAGTTTTGAACTTATGAGGGGCATCGACGTTGAAAACATGATTTGTGGGAAAAACGCTTTAAAGTTTTAAACACTAAAAAATTTAGAGTAAAACGTTCATAAGCGAGTTGCTTAAACTGCTGTATCTTCGTTAGTTTTGGTCCGATCCGTCTCAAATTTTCACATAATATTGAAATATTTATTCATTCAGAAAATCGAATAAAAAAAAATAAGGAAAAAAAAAATTTTAATACCTTACGCTCCCCTTGGCCCTTAAGACGGAAACAGGAACACCACACGAAAAGCTATCTGCCGAGCTATGTGTGTATTTTACGACTGTGTCGTCATCAATTTAAAGGTCTTTAGTTTCCAAGGAAGTCGGTGGAAACGTCGTCAGGTGGGAAGAATCATTAAAATGAATATCACAGTTGTTGTTAAGGAAGTCTTAAACAAATCGCTGAAAAGGACTGCGATAATCGAAGGATAACTGCTCTCCTTGTTTTCTAACTTTAACGAACTTAATGAACAAAAGTGTTTCCAAGCTTTATTTTTGCAATTCTTCGCGTTCTTCAATGAGCTATCCATCCAAGGAGGATTAGAAAGTGTATTAATTGTTCTAGGCAGTGGTGCACAAAACATGAAACAGGAAAACAAAATTTCATAAAAAGCACTTACAGCCACATCAATGTCACGTTCCAGGAGAATGTTGGACCAGTTGCTACTTAACAATAATAAATAAGTCTAGCAAAATCAGCCTTTCTAAAATTAAAGTAACAGTTATTATGCGCAGGAGATGATATTGTCACCGGGTCGAAGACAAGAACAATCTGAAGAGCCGGATGGTGAGAGGATTCCGCAGTCAGGGGTCCATGCACCGTCTGGCCAAAGTGTCATAGGGATCGGAGCAAAACACGAAATCGAGCAATCTGCCATAATCGTTGTGGACATCCAAACATTGCGTTAACCCAGCTGAGAAGAGAGTATCAATGAAATTCGAATAATGCTGAGGACCAGAAAAATAAGAAGGCACCGGGACATTGTTTTCCGATGAATTCCAACCGATTGACGGCATGTTAAAATCACCAACAAGCAGAAGTTCGTCACTTGGTAGCAAGTTCGTAGAAAGATCCTCGATGTTAGCGGCCAAAATATCGTAGATGCCAGCAGGTTCTCCGGGAGGAATACATGACAAAATGATGCAAATGCTCTTCTGAGGAAGTTTCAGAACAACGCAAAGTACTTCCAGATCGCGGGGATCGAAAAGTTTAACGATGGCGCACGGGATATTGACGACTATTTCGCGAGATTTCTTATTATGCTTTTTATCTCATTGGGCCGAACATACCAGTGAGAATAGGGAAGATCAATATGCGAGCTTTCGGAATCAAGAATTCTCAGGGAGCTTTCGCCCTGTCTAATGGTAGCCTGGTTACTAAGGTTGGTTGGGATGGTGGAGTTTGCAGTAAATTTTTGGGATATCAATTCTGCTTATTTTTTAGCTACATATGTAATAAATAATGATACGGCTAGGTGTTCCTTTTTTAGTCACTAAGGTTTTAGTTGTTATTTCCGATGAAATTTATATAAAACGTGAACAGCTGTAGCATTTCCAAGAAGCAGTTGGATTCAACTGCTGAAAAAATAATAATTTACAAGTTCCAATATGTCAAAGCAACCTAACAGGGCCATAAACGCCCTGAATGTATGGAATGGATGTCTCATGTGGTTCGTCGTTTGTACAACATTTGTACGACATTATTTCCTTAAACGCTCCTATTAACCAACGACTGTCTCTATTCGTGAGAGCATTTAGTTCATCAAACAACGAATTTTACGGCCCCTAATAAAAGAGGCGATAAAATCGCTCGAGGAATACCTGAAACAATTGCTGCTAAATGTCTTCAGGCAGATACATGCGATATTTTCCGTACAATCGTGGGAGAGATCACTGAGGTGTGAAATGACGGTTTGTGTACATTGTACAACGCCTGGAATATGTGAACCCGCGGGCAAAGGCGTAATAGGCTCATTTGTATGTGAATATTAGGGCAACCCGGCCGATTGGGAAATGAGCTACTTAAAACAGGAGTGCCCTTCTGGCATAAATTCCCCCGTAACAAGAACAACCACCTGCAACATTGAGGGTATGTCAGTCGTCGCCGAGGAATAATTTAATAATAAAAATCGTGTGACGGTAAAAAATGGTAACTACCGCAGGACACCGCAGGATTATTCTAATGGAACCGCGGCAAAGAGCGCCGAACGTTTAGCGGGTACAGTCCCATAAAATTTATAGGGCTCTCAGGCAGTTTCGCAGAATGTTAATTGCGTGTTCTCCTAAAAGGTCTTGGGAGCAACATTTCTTTCCATTTTCCATCGGATGTCGAAGCCAAGTTCGCAGGAAGACTGCGGCTACTTAATGCGGCTCTGCGGTGGTTTCTCCCGGCGAAGGTTGTGCAGCAACCTGGATGGAAATACGATAACCGAGGCGAATGGGATTACGGGCCCTCGCAGGGATTGCATCGGAAATTTATTCGTTTTTGATACTCGCAAACCACAGGCGATTACCAACTGATAATACATAGGTTCGGGTGTCGGCGGAGGAAATTGCAGCACAGGCAGTGGTTTCGATTACACCTGCGGCATGATGCCTCTTACGAAACCAAAGATGCGTGCTGGTCTCCCTGAAACCAGCAGCGCAGTGGCCGGTGGCCCTCAGATCCTCGGGCTCGGGATTTCATGTTTGATTTGATGAGAAAGTGCCCATCCCTTCGGCTCCGCTGGTGTTTTTCTAAGAATTTCGAGTGTCTCAAAGTTCCGTAAAAAGCGCCAGCTGCAGGCTTGTCAAATATTTGTTTGCGCTCCATCCGCTATTAGCACGTACTTACGAAATACCTGTCTTCTACTAAACCGCCGCTTGTGAAGGGCAGGTCCAGGTACGCAACATAAATTACAAGCCGAAGCGCATCCATCGCGGACGCGGCTGCGGGACAGTCGCTGAACCATAACAAGAGCATCCGCTGGCCGGGCATGTGTGACATGCCTTTGGACGCGCTCACATAGCCCGCGCAATCCCATAAAAAGCGATGATGAGTCGACGCTGCGGGTACCTCGGGCGCACCTTGGTCCCAAATTGCATCGGACACGGGAAAAATTATTAAAGACCGCCGTTATGCCGGCTGTGTGCTTTCGGCAAAATGGATAAATTCTCGGTGCAGCAGATGATGATGCCCTGGACCAATGACAGGAACATTTCGTACATTCCTGGAGTGGCGCTGGGTGGCTGGCGCGAACGCTCATCTGATCGGGGTGACGCGGCGGTGGTAATTATTACCACGACAGCCTGACCACGCTGACGGCAGGCAGCGTGCTGTTACTTAGTCGAGCAGGTGCACGAATAACGGACAAGTTATTTCGCGCAGATGCCGTAAGGATTATGGGTGTGTCATTGCGAACGGGAGGATTTATGGTGGCGATCATTATCGACATTTTGTCTCCGGGCTATAAGGGATTGTTAATTGGCAATTGGCTTTAACTGAAAGCACTTACGACGGGCATGAGTGCTTCATTTCTGCTCGTGAACTTCCTTAATTGATTCCAACAGATCGCTATCTCCGAAGGCGATTCGATTTAAGAAAATTACCTAATAATTTAACAGTTAACCTTCTTTCTGTCTGTACAATAGGGCTGTAAACACACCCAGGTCTACCGAATTAACGTGAACACAGGAATTTGTTCCTAAATATAATTTAGTTCAAATTAAATTAGTCTCCGACTGTAATACAAAGTTTTTTTTAATTAATTTCATATGAGATATGTATGTCCCCCCTTCGCTTTAATTACTGCCTTGGCTCTTTTCGGCATGGAGTCTATTATTATAATTTTTTGCAATTATTCTTGATGGCCTCGTCCTGAAACAACACCTGAATTACTGCTTTCTCCATTTTTGTTTTTGTCGTGCAATTCATTTTTTTTGTAATTTAGCTCACAGATTCTCAATAGAATTGAGATCTGCTGAATTTCCCGGCCAGTCAAGGATGGAAATCCTCTTGTCTTGGAAGTATTTCACCATAGTCTTAGAGACATGGCACGGCGCCGGTTTTATTGAAAATAAAGATAATAATGATGTTGATAATGTACTAAAAACTAAAAAATAATTCAGTAGGTCCTAGCTACCAGTCATCACACCACTCCCCTCATCAATCTAGGCCATTAATCAGACAAAAAAATAAAATCGTGGTGCGCGTGAAATTTATATCAACAGTCAACCGCTCATATCATTATAAATGCTATTGACATATTATAGTTACTCAAATTACGCTACGCCCCACGATTTTATTTTTTGTCTGATTAATGCCCTAGATTGATGAGGGGAGTGGTGTGATGACTGGTAGCTAGGACCTACTGAATTACTTTTTAGTGTTTAGTACATTATTTAAATCATTATTATCTTCATTTTCAATAAAACCGTTTGACTTAAAAAGTTTTTTTCTTATTTTTTTATCCACCCTAATACCACACAGTCCTCGGCACGTTTTAACCATTTACCTTAACTTGGGTGGTATAAGTATAGACTACCTCAACTCCATGATCCGCCATGCACTTTGTTCTACTTATAAAGCCCTTTCATTTCATACCCATATTGAGCAGGTGTGAGAAAATATGTAATCCGCCATTTAGTAGAGGCGGCTATCTTGGATTTACAATGATACTGATTATATTATAATAAATTATTTCATTGGTGTCCGGAGCGACTGTATGCGGACGACACAGGAGTTTTTTCTTCTGACCAATTGTTGCCAATTTACAAAATGCATCGAATATACCATCTAAGTACCTACTTTAAGAAGTGGTAAATCAAAATAGATTCTAGTAAAACACAATCAATTTTCTTTACCCGCAAAAGAAAACAAATCTTTTCACCTCATCCAAGCCTTGAAATTAACTCCTCACGCATTGAATGGTGTAACGAACTAAAATTTTATTCGACAAGCACATTCAAGGTAGTTCCATAAAGTCACAAAGTTGATTAAGTTTCTGTATCCATATATTTATTGGAATTGGATCTTAGTGTGGAAAATAAATTATTTATATACAAAGTTGCTTTATGGTGCTACTATTGGGCTGACTGTGCTAAAACCAAGAGTAATAAGCTTCAAAGAATGCAAAATAAAAAATTAAAGATAATATTTAATCTGCCACGGTTTTCTCTATCAATACATATCAAATTTGTTTAGATGGAACAGTAAATATCGTTAATATAGTGCAATCAGGTTTTGTTATAATAGTTGTACGTTGTGGGTTTTTGCAATCATTAAATTTTCCTTTCACTGATTATTATATTATTCCTTAAAATTAGCTCTTCATTAGTCAGTAACTATATCTCAGATTGCAAAGCGCAAGGATTCTGACCACTGTAAACTCATATAAATTCTCGTTACTCATTGTAGATTATGTTAATAAATTCTATTCTATTCTATAACGAGGCATCTCCAGAAAGTAAGTGTATTAGGGCCCGCACGGGCAGAGCGATTTTTTTTTATCTATGTTAGTCACACTACCGTGTAGCTTAGCTCCTCCATTTCCAACGAGCCGATGAACGCATTAGTACGACTAAAACTGTGATCACAGCAACATGCCCCGTGAACCATGTCGATAGAATCTTCCGCGAAGTGCATTGTGAAGGGGAAATTTCCGTCTGAAATTTTTAACGAGATCAAATCGGTTTATGGTGAAGGAGTAATGAATCTTGCGAGTGTGTTTAAATGGTGTCCGTGAATTTAAAAACGGTCGTACTGATCTGTACGACGAGCAAAGGGGTGAAAGACCGTCGATTTTGACTAAAACACTTGTTGAAGAAATTGAGGAACCTGTCCGTGGTGACCGCAGATTGGCTTTGGATGAACTTTCGATGATGTGTGAAAGACTCGGATTTCGTAAACTGTGTACAAGGTGGGTCCCAAAACAGATGACAGAGCAGCACAAATTGATTCGAGTGGCAACCTCCAAAGAGTTTTTGGAGCGGTGTGAACTTGAAGGTGATGATTTTCTGCACTCTATTGTTACAGGGGACGAAGCTTGGGGTTCCCACTATTTGAACTAAATTTCAACTGACGTGGAAGTGAAGGCGGAGGTGAACTAGTGGACAAAAGGAGTTGGCGGTAGAGTTCTTTGACCAAGGCATAAAAAAAATTGATCGCTCGTCTCACTACGTGCATCGAGAGGGATGGCTACTACGTGGAAAAATAGTTCACATACATATGTACTGATGTGACCATGTAAAAATTGTCTTTAAATAAATTATTAGAAACCTTCGAAAATCTAGTACACTTACTTTCTGGACATACCTCGTATTTGGAAACTTGTTTATAAAATTGGCCAGGTGGTGTCAGGTTCATATTCGCTACGTAGAACACGTCATCATGTCCTCAGTCACTGTCGGCTCCGCGGTGGAAGTTCTTGTGCCGCTATTGACTGACGATGCAAGCTGCAACTTTATAGCTCATTTGGCCCGCCACAAAAACACTCGCTAGCCTTAACAGGACGTTAAATAGTGTTAATTGGACATTAACTAATTAACGGAGTATGGTGAAACCGGCCCTAAATTTCGGAAATCGAAAAATATTGTATTGTAGAAATCTTAGAAAATGGTTGTAATCCAAAACCGAACGGATGTGGACGCGGTCGTTTTACCTCGGGTTACTTAGAAATACTTGAGTCGCTGATTTCGAATCACAATGATTGGAATCTTTTCTAAATCGTCTCTACGTTGTATCTGCCGTATGAAATCAGCGACCGTGCAAACCCCTACGTATCCATTTTCATGAAAATCAATTGAAGTTGAGAATTTCCAGTCGCGATCCGGTGGCAGCTGACTAGGCGTGTAGTATTTATTAATAGTCATTGCATTTCGAGTGTAATTGCGATACCTAGCAATGGATGACGAAAATATTTGTGCTGCCCAATGTAATTTTTAATGACAGATAATTTTTACGTGTGGTTTTGTTGTGTACGTTAATGTCACGTAGGCAGTAGTAAGCTTGATCTGCTTATGAAATCTAAACATATAATTTGCCCGGGGATAGTAGGAGACATTAAGTGACTACCGTAACACCCCAATTAAATTGCATTGACTTTTCGTCAAATAAGTGGGTAATTTTCACAGCAGGCCCATTATTTCCTAATCAATTACCATCAGCCCCAGGGAAAACCGTAGTCATACCTTACTCAAATAAACCAGCTCACTTCTGGTTATGAATTATGCAAATGCAACAAATAGCCACTTTCGAAAAACAGAAAACAAGTGCATTGCTGAGAACCCAAGAAAATCACCTTGACAGCAACTAGACCAGTGGCTTATTCGTACTGGAATCTGTTGCTCACTTATGAGCAATTTGATGGAGATCAAGGCGACTGATTTAGGTACGCAGCGGTCTTAAAGCCCATTAGCACACTAAATCCGGCGTCTATATAATTCCGCAGGTCAATACCGCCAAGATGGCAGGCAATTCGTTTTAAACATCACCCACTTACCTAATCCCCCAAATCAGCCAAGATCGGAGGTGTTAATTTAGCATAAATTTTGGTGGTTCGAAAGGAACTGAGCACTGCATAGCTAACAGCCAGTCGAGCACGTGAGAATGAATTTTTGAGACGTCGACATGTTCTGATAAAAGATCGGCTGCAGCAGCAACAAGTCGTGACTGGAATTCCACCGGTATCTGGCTAAACCTCAGCACACCAGCTGGTTTCTCGACGATAATCTAACCGCCGCAATTGCACCCAAAGATACAAAATAATTTTACACCATAAACACCGACGGCTACGAGACACCTCTGGGCCCAGGTGGCTGTCAAAGGAGCCTTTCTAGTGCGCGATAGCGCAACAATTTGTTCTTAACATTTCGTCACCAGCAGCGGCGATAAAAGCCCGACTCGATCCCGGGCTTGACCTTTTTCGCTATGATAGCGTGCACCGTGCACGGCGAGATTGGTTGCTCTATCATTTGTTTAACGCTTGCTTGCGGTAATACCGCGTGCCCGCGAGATAATTGTAACTATCTGGACGTGAGCGATTTCTTCAGCAAGATCGCTCCAACACCAACAACGTCGGAGGAGGAGGTCAAAGTGGGTCAGATGGAAGATTCTTCTTCGAAAGCGACCTGTGCAGACAGCAAGATCTCTAATGGAGCGTAATTTCTTCTTCCTTGTTTTTGCAATTTAGAGTTACGTTGTTGTAAGTAAGATAATTTTAAGATCGTTTTCTTGGTGAGAACGCTGGGTCTGAAATTACGGAACTGTAATCGGTAATTTGTAAGACTGATTAATTCTACATTAATACGCTTATACAGAGAAATCATGGCATTAATAATTATTAAATTATATTAAATGTTTAATACGTACAAACGTAAAGAACTGTACACTGCGGGCTAAATTCATTGCGCATCTTTTCTTCGTTTAAACAGTGACTTCCCGGACTTTACGCCAAAAACGAAGAAATTGCAAATACGTGTTTTGCCATTATTAGTAAGCAATAACCTACAGTAGCGAGCGTTGAGCGAAGGTTAGTCAAAGTGACTCTACCCAGGAGTTCCACTTACTTACTCAATTGCATAGAGACAACTAAAGAGTGTGAGTATGTTTTGAGGAAGTAAAGTATCTGACCGCTGCAGCGCGATGTTAGATGAGTTGCGATGATGACTAGCGCTCGGCAAAAGGGTATTGGTGTCAGTCGTGGGGTGCCAGTTGACGGTTACGACTGAATAATAATAATATATATTTATTTAGTATTATATACTACAAATTTCACAAACTTTTATTAAATTTGTGGAGAAAACACATTAATTGGATCAATGGAATGTCAGTCTCATCATCAAAATTGATTTATACTAGATTTTCTGCCCACTAAAACAATTTACCAGTGCTTGATCCTCCATACCTTCGAAATCGGTGCAGGAAGTTGAAAACTTTCAAACAATATGGATATTGGATCTTTAATTCCCAAATTTCGATAGAAGATTCGAGGTCAGCGACCCCGGAAACATAAAGAAACCCGTTCCAGTCCTTTGAAGTAGAACCTTTTCGGTCGCCATAGTGGATCCGCAATTTTTGTTTTTCAAAAGTATTAATACTATTATATTATTTTTATTAGTGATGTTCCATATTGGGATGATAAGCTTTCGACGAGTGTTGGAATAATTAAAATCGACGCAGAATTAAAGTCAAGGCAAGCTCTCGCGTTAGCAATTTAATTAAATAAGGGGTTTTTCAATAAGGACTCGACCTTTAAATGTAAATAGGACAAGTTGTATATAAGATATCTACTCCATTGTTAATATATTTGAAAGAATATTTTCTGGGATTATTAAGTGTTGAATATAACCTCATTCAAATGTGTGCCGCAACTTTGTTTGGTGGTACGTATTCGGGAGGTCCGATTTTCGATGACTTTGTCGCATAAATCTGGTTGCATTTGCTGAATGGTGTTCGTTATGTACACTTCTAGGGTGTCAATTGTTTGCGGCTTATTCGCATAGTCCTGTGATTTAAGATAACCCCAAAGGAAGAAGTTTAAAGGCCTTAAATCGCACGATCTCAGTGGCCACTTCGCATCGCCCTCAAATCGCTCGTGCAGAATGTCTATCGTGGCATGCGCTATGTGACATGTAGCACCGTCCTGTTGGAACCACATGTCGTCGGTATCCATATCATCCAGTTTAGCCCACAAGAAGTTGCTTACCATCGATATGTAGCACTCGCCGTTGACGGTTATGGTAATGCCAGTTTCGTTTTGAAAGAAGTACGGACCGATAATTCCACCAGACCAAAATCCGCACCAAATAGTGACTTACTCGGGTTGCATTTGGTGGTGATGTATCTCGTGTAGATTGGTATCACCCCAAATTCGGCAATATTTTTTTGGCGAAATTTGGGTTAACTTCCAACTGCTCCAGTGACCAATCAATGAACACACGGCGTACTCTATGGTCGTTTACCTTGAGTGCCTGGGTCAGTTTGATATTATACGGGTGCAGGCCGTACTCGTCAAGTTGAAGTGGGACAAAACCCAAGTTCTTGTGAATGCCGAGAAATTGATTGGTTTTCCCGTACATTCTCACGCACAGTAGCGATGTTTTCAGCAGACCTTGCGTTCCAGTGACGAACGGGTATTGGCTGATTATGTTACCATACCGATTGACTCGAATTTGGCCACCAACCGTCGGATAGTCGACTCAGCAGGAAGGCTGTGGCGAGGATAAAAATCACGTAATGCGCGGAACGAACGGAGTACTGATTTTCAAAATAAAAATTTGATGATTAGTGCACGGGTTTTCAATTCCATAACTTTTGACGGTGATTTTCCACACACTACTGAATAATTTAGAACAAATTTGACAGATGTTGCTTTAAAAACATGGCCGCTATAACCTAAAAATGTCCGTACTACGCGGATTTAAACGAAAAAAGTAAAAACGAATAAAACTTATTTTGAATGAAATATGGCACAAGAAGGGCAATTCAGATATTGAAAACGGCATTAGGTATATATAAATAATATTGTAAAATAATTGTGGTGATAAAACCTCGCTGGCGGCAGATAAGCTAGTGACGCCTCTGCATTTATTTACTCAATCTAAAGGTAACTTACTACATTAAAACACTTGCATAAATGCGCATACGACTATTTTTGTAATCCCTATAAAATTAGTGATTGAAAGGTTAGGCTGTTTTGTAAATCCCAATCTCGCTCTTATGAGGTAGCAACGACGATATCGCATAGATTCATTAATATGTCCCCAATGAAAAACGTTCACTGTGCGTCTGCGTATAGGCACTATAGTTAGTTCCTTATAACAGAAAATGGTCGCAGCGGGCTATTAAATTTAATTTCCCGGAGAGTCATATCGAGGAAATAGTGGCGAGCGGGCGGTCTTGCCACCGAATTTAACCCGAACTCAATCACCATTAAGCTGAATATACGGCGAGATAAATAAGCAGTTTTCCCCAATATAAATAAACGCAACGCGAACCGCGCAAAGCCTAAACTTTATTAAGAGGATCCGACGTAGGCTTCTCTTTATCGCAGTCCTCAATGCGCTGAATTAAAGGTGCAATTCAAACTAACTCGCGCCATAAACAGGAGTGGTGCTGCGTGCAGAGCGGACCCAATAAACCAAAATGCCCGTAAAATAAGTTGGCCGCAACGACCGCACAACTAAATAAGACGCACGAAATATGTTTGGCTAAAAATATGCCAAAATCATAACCGCAACTTCCCGCGGAATAGAGTAATTTTTCGCTATCACGGATCGGGACGGGCTCGTGCTGGGCTCACCACAACAAGCGGGGGCCCCGCGGAATTTATTTTAATCCGCGGAAATGGTCGGCCCCGTCCCTCAGCCGGGCCGCAAGAATTGTAACTCAACACCCGCCATTTAGAGCTCGTTTGTGGGCATTTTCTTCGCGGTGGACTGCAGCTAATCTCTTCCTGCAGAAAAAGAGCAGAAATTCCGCGCTTCCATTCAGGCGATGCCCTTAAGAAGGCTTAAGAGGAAAACGTCCGTCCCAGCAAGGAACTCCGGTATGGCTTTAGAAAAAATTTAATAAAGTGACTCGGGTCTGTGGGTGGCGAGTTAAGATATAAAAATTAATGCAACCGCCCCGTGGGGCATGGCAGATTTCTTGGGGACCATTAATCCCTCGCACAAATCAATGGCATTCAAGGTTTCGAGACAGACCTTCGGGGCCTTGCAGTGGGCAGAGGTTGCAAGTGGACTTAGTGGGCTTGGAAAGGTGAGAATTTATTGCCACTCGCATTCCCCGTTAGTATCTCTTTAATTCCATTACATTTCGCGAACGTTTCAAGTGGACTACGTCATCGGTTTTTGGATCAGCGTCCTTATTTTTCATTCAGTGTTTTCATGAAGAGAAAGTACAATAGAAAAGTTCATAGTCGAGATTATCGATCACATACTTTTGGGTGTACGTAAATATGTTATGTATATGCACACTGCGGGCGGAGCACTTGATAGGACATCCAACACCCGATTTTGACATAAGGTAGGGTAAGACGGGGTACCCTATGGGCAAGATGGGGTATGTCATTTTTCATACTTTCTTCATTCCAACTCCCTCTCTCCGTCTTTCTTTTATAATTCTTCACCATCTTAAAAAAGATAAAAATCAAATTAGTTATTAACAGTTAATCAAAAACATACCTATGTCATTATAAAGTCATATTTTATTTTCGAAGGGCAAGATGGGGCACCGTACCCCAAGGTACCCCATCTTGCCCTTTCATGCTTTTTTGAATAAAATAACGTACCATAAAAAAATAAATCAAAATTTTGAAACAAACATATTCTTACCTGCTAGTATAATTATTGATAAACAAAAATAACTTTCAGTGAGTTCTTGATAGTTTATATTGAGGTGGAAAACACATGCCATGCACAACGCGAAAATAACAAGCAATTTGACAAAAACAGAGTTTTTGGCGCTAGGTCACAAACGCGTAAACACACAAACCGGTGACAGTGCTGACTGAGAAACAATACAACGTCGCGTCATTACGAGCCAGAGCAGCTGTGATTGGACGTTCGTACGACACGTGAGAACCTCTGCCCCGTCTTGCCCGCTACCCGTCTTACCCCTCCTTCCCCTACTACATAAGTTGCAATAGTTATTTTTTACTTTCGTGAGGATTTTAGTGCTCGAAGCACTCTATACATTAGTATCAACTCTTTCGTCATAGGTGCAAAATCAGCCGAGAAAATGGAAAATTTATTTTGGCAGTTGTTGTCCTCCCCCCGATTCCCCCGTGACAATTACAACAAAAGTAGTGCTCGAGGTACCACAGGACTGTGGATCAGGACTCTTATATGGATATTCTCAATCGAAAGATAGTTTCATTTATGGAATGGAATATGCCATTAAGAGGAGCCGGTTTCCAACAGGACAATGCCCGTCCTTACGTAGCTCAGACGACAGTGAATTAGTTCCATAACAATAATATTACTGTTTTGCCGTGGCCTGCCTGTATGTAGCCCGGACCTTAATATTATTGAGAATGTTTGGAAGGTCTTAGGGCAAAGAACTGCAAAAAGAAAGCCAGTAACAGTGGAGGAATTGAAGAATGTCTTGGCGGAAGAATGGCTAAGCTTACTAACTAAAGGAAATGCTCAAGAACTTACTTAAATCCTTGCCTCGAAGCATTACCGATTGTATTCGAGCAAAAGGTTATTATTTCAAAGGTTAAATTTTAAAATGTGTGATGGTCTTATTATTTTACACAGCACTTGATGGATGAAAAGTTTTTTTCTCAATAAATTATTTTATATTGTAAACATGAAAGTTAGATTGTTTTGTTGAAAATAAATTTTATGAATTCGAGTCAAATTTCTTTTTGTAAGAGACCGAGAAACTTTATTTTGACTTTTTTATGCGTAAAAACGCATGGTGGGACATTTTTTGACCCACCCCGAAATATTGGAATAGCTGCGCGCTGTACAATTTTTTCTGAAGCTTCTTATTTAAAGTAGTTGGCAACACCATTAGTAATTGTCAGAAATATATTCGATTGCGTTGGCAAGGTTTATCATCATATGACAGGTTCATCAAGTGTTGAAACCGACAATTTTTAGTAGTTCAACTTTTTTTCGTGATTTTTTTTATGTGAAAAATATCAAAAGTAAGTTTTCTTTTATTATAAATTACTTCTATGTAAGCAACTAGAGTCATTTCTAAGAAAAATAGAAACTTTATCGTTTATTTTTTTTTTGTTAATGATGAAAGTGTGGTGGGACCTTATTTATTCCACCATGCAACTTAGGGAGTAATAAATAAAAACGCGTTTTTATTTATTATTTACGTTTTATAATGAAAACTATAATTTTAATTTTAATATATGTAATATTTGACCCTTCTAATTCAAGATGATCAAAAATAGACTGGATTTTGAAGAAATACCTTTAGATGACAATTCTGTAATTGATTCTGAATCTGACGAGGAAGAATTGTTTACCCAATTGAAACAAAAAATTCGACTACTTTCTACCTCAGATGAGTCTAAAAGTAGTGACATAGAAGAAAATGCACCAGTTCACCATAGGAAAACCTTTGCCGAAAAGTGTCCAAAAATGATTCATAATGGAAACACAATTCCAGAGGGAGCATTTTCTTCAAATGTTGGGCCGAATCAATGTATTGCAGACCTGCCAGATCCAAAACCTTATGACGTGATCTGCAAATTTATTACTGACGACATTATCGACTCCATCGTATTTCAAACCAATTTATATGCGCAACAACAAAGTAATAGATACACTCCAAATAATGAACAAGAAATTTGCGCATTTATTGGTATAAATTTTATAATGGAAATAAATCCACTCCCCAGTTATAGAGACGCTTGGAGCACTATACCTTATTTACGCCATGAATACATATGGCAATTAATGACTGTAAATCGTTTCGGTTGGCTTCTAAGTCATACTCATATAAATGATAATATGTTAACTCCAGAAAGAGATAGTATCAACTATGTCAAACTATATAAAATTCGTCTATTTTTGGACAAGATACAAGAAAATTTCGAGAAAAATTTTAATCCATGTCAAAGTCTAGCGACCGATGAATCGATGATAAAATTTAAGGGGCGTAGTTCAGTAAAACAATATCTCCCTAAAAACCAATCAAAAGAGGATACAAATTATGGATTCTAGCATTACATTAGGTACTTGTCCTTCATTGATTTCGAATTATAATTATAATATGCATGCCGTTGATAAATTCGATCAATTATTGTCTAGTTATAGCCTTGATCGTCGCAGTAGAAAATGGTGGCATCGTATTTTGCTGTATTTGCTTGACGCGAGTGTTGTTAATGGATATATTTTATATAAACAATTGGATAAAAAATAACATTAAAAAAATTCAAAGGTCAATGTGCTGAAGGATTTGTTGCACAAGCATTGATAAATAAAAACGTATCTAAATCCAAATCACTACCAGTAGAAATATGTAAGTAAATCCAAACCAACGGTTTCATTAGAAATTAGAAGAAAAGATTCAAAACATCAACCGATACGTTCCAGTCGTAGACGATTTGCGCTATGCAGTACAAAAGAACATGAAGTTCGCACTTTGTGGTCTTGTACTGTATGCAAAGTACCGCTGTGCCTTGGTAAAAATACGTGTTTTAATAAATACCATTCATGAGCATGTTCATGTAGCATTCATCTCATGTCGCACGGTGGGACTATTTGAGTCTAACTAATAACAGAATTAAATTTTTTATATTTTTTTTTATGTTTTTATATCATTGAATATCCTTATTAATAAAAACACACCAAGTTTGTTCAATTTTGAACGATATAAAATTTCTGTGCAACATGGGTATTCTTATTTCCTAAAATTCCGTGCCTTAAAGGGTTTTAAGCCAATAAAATAAATGTTACCAAGAATACGCTATTGTGACTGCTGCAATCTTATTTACTCTCATACCATCATCTGAGCACCTATGTGCATAAACATCGTCGAAAAGTCTTAAGGGGGCAGATACCTTTAGAATTTTCAGAAAATCGAATTTTTTTTTTTTTTTTAGATAATTCCAATATATAATATGTTAACAATATACTGTCAAAACGACAAATCGAAATATTAAATATTAATGGAGTTTTTGGGAAAAACGTCAGAGCCCGCATACCGTCATTAACCAGGTAGTCGGAGAACTTGGGTCGGAGCAATGCCTTTTCACAGTACGTTTGTGTATTCTTTTGTCTCATAACTTACTCCCTTACTTGGCGACTATATAATGAAAACATCTTCTACCAATTTACGAAGATTTGTCCAGAAAATATTTACTGGAAGATGCTTGGAGGGCCATACCCAGAATGCCAACGAAAGTTTCAATGCAAACTTTGAACGCGATTATCTCGAAACTGTGTTTTCAAAAACTGCTAGCTCTGTAACTCAAAAAGTTATTGACCGATTTGACCGGCTGAAACATTCAGAGGTTTCTCTTTATAGTGCTCTCGGAAGGATGTACATAAAAGTTTAAAGATATCGGGTTAATAAATAATTTTTTTTGGGGTCAAAACTCTTGAAAAATAGCCAAAAATCTGGACCTTTGATTAAACAGCCGATCCGACATAAATTTTAATTTTTAACTTTTTTATTATTTTATAGGTTTATCCTTCCCTTTAATATGTTAGTAATCGACAAAAAAAAACTTTTTTATTTCCGATAAATAGAAACATTTTGACAGCATCAGCAGTTTTCGATGACCCGCGAGAGACGCTTGAGGAAATATTCTGTAGAGCCGCAATTTTGTAAAAAAAAAATCTCATGTCTTTGTACACTTTAATAATGTATTAACAATATGTCAAAAGTAATAAATGATCCAATTATTGTATCACCTTGAAAAAAGTTCAATAAAATTGACTGATTTCACCCGTTCTAAAGGTATCTGCCCCCTTAAACGAGGTATCTAGCCACTAACATACTTTGTAACAAAGCCCCAATTTCGCTGTAGCTGCCTCGTAGAACAACGTCAGAATGGCTTTGTTTCGTAAGGTCACCCGAAGAGCGGTGTAACATGTAACTGAAGCTGACATTTCGCGTCAACCATCTGGAAGGAGGCGAGTGCGGCTGAGGTGGTGCTGAATTGCATTAAATCCACTGCCAGGCGGTTCGCCCGAAAGTATTGCATAATCCGCGCATGGTAATTTGTAGCCTTGTTAAATGCTGGCTGTACCGCAAGAGCGTTTATGTGCGACCGCGCCCGCCCCCCGATGCCTTTCGCCAACATTGTGGCGAACAGCTGCAAAATTTTTAATTTTAACTCGCGGCCTCGCCATGTCATCAGCGGTTGGAAGAGCCCCTGTCCCCAGGTGATATGCAGCCCAAGCGGTCAGACATTAGGTTTAGGCGGCAATTAGACGACCGCAAGAATCGTCGGTTTAATGATACCGAGAGCACTCGCGGCGGAAGAGGAGCCGGCTCATTACCGCATTGGCCAGGTGCTTGGCTCGGTCAAGTTCATTGACTCTGCGGGCTGCATGCACCGGCATAAGCACCAGGCAGCATAAGAAGACTTACCTGTCGCACTGAGCACTTGCCCTTGTCGTGTACAAATCCGTCAAGAGGGCTCGATGACTCGTGCATTCCGCAAAGGTAGCGTCTAGGAAAGTTCTTAGTCATAGGAAACGGCCGTTAAGATGTATGCGCCTGTTTTTCAAGCAACAACCTCAACGCGGCCTCTGAGACGGCTCGTCGTCTTGCCGTTTCCTTTCCTGTTGCTTGCGCCAGGCAAAATTGATTTTCCCATACCGGCGGAGTCGCGAACGCGAATGCGGCGTGGCTTGGCTGTCTGTTTCGCGTTGGCACGCGGGCCCATCGCGGGTCCTCCGTGGACGAAATCAAGAGTTATCAGAATCGCGAATGATTTGGCGTATGGTAACCAGCCCACTTAATGGCTGCAATTTGAGCTGGCGGGTTTTATTTAGGTGCTTATCGTGACGGCGGCGGCGGAGGAGCGCCGTCTCCGTCGCCGCCGTCGCCCCAGTCGGTGACCTCTAAGGCTATCGGGCTCCACGCCACCAAATCCCTGTCAAATTTATTGCATGCAAGCAGAATATAAATTAGTCTGGGCATTGTAGTTATCTGCTGTCTGAAAGAAGACCCAGGCCCGGCCAAGATAAACAGCACACATGGCCACAAAGATATAAACATCCCTGGAAATTACTCGCCGGCCCCGATACAAGGGGCGATAGTCGGGAGCACCAAAGCACCGAAGCACCGATGATGGTCATTCCTGGGATCTTGGATCCGTTCCAAATGTGTCGCACAGTCACTAACGGACGGGTTCCCACACGGCGGCGGCCAGTGCACTTTCCTATTTGCGACCCCATTCAGGCATTTTATGGTATTCGTGGGCACGGGGGCGCCCTGCAACGGCTCTCGCCGGGCTACTCCTGGTCTTTTGAAAGTTTGCCAAAATTTCCAGGAAGGACACTCCTGGTGCGGAATTTGAAGCAGCGGAAAAGCAGTCCATGCGAGAAAGAATCAAAATCTTAGTCGACGAATTCCAGGCAGGGACGCCACTAATAATGCTCTCCTCTCCGGGCAATGTCCAGCAATATGCAGTTACAGAGCACACCCCTTAAAGTTTAGTAGTGTGTCGAAAATTATGTAATTCAAGCTTTTTAAAGTTCATCATAAAATATCTCTTTCACAACATTTGAGTGGATTTTTAAAATCGACGAGAGAAACGGAAGTATTCCCAATAGTTTATGAGAATTCTTACAACTAAAGGCCAAACCATAATATGCATACCGCTCCGTATGGAAGCACACACAAAACCTATCCCCAAGCCATAATGGGAATAGCATAAACTATAATAGCCTTACGGGACCTTAAGGCAGCTTAAGAATTTGGACGATTATGTGAAGTACCATACTGACAACCATAATAGTCTTATCCAATCTTTCGTTAACTTTCGAAATCGTTCGGCAAGTTTTACAGGTACAGTCCCGAGCGTACAAATCTTAAGGGAACTTGACAAAAGTGACGTTTTGTAAAAATTGGATAGTATTATATATCGAGAGAAATTCTTTACTAGCTCTATAAGCTTATCATTAAAATGTGCAAACATTGTACACAACTTGTTTTAAGATCCCACTGACACCTCACTTTTTGCAACTGTCAAAATAACATTAAGGCGATTGTAGTTGAGCTTAAGATTCGTTACGATTTGAGAGAAACTTAACCAATCTTAGGGAAATTTGACGAAAAATCTCAGGGAGCCTCAAGGCAATTATAGATGGGCCAAATACTTAGTCGTTCGTTTCGGCAAGTCTGTTTTGCAATGCAGGGTACGATCTGGACCGTACCTTGCATATGCAAAATGACAAGAGCTCAGAATGGGGACAATGGATGAGGACACACATTTTTTTGAAAGTTTGATTAATGTTGTGCACTCTTAATAACACACAAATCGCAGTGATTTATCAAACTCTGACAGCCTGTCGAATATGCATAAGCTTCCGTTCGTCCGGTTTTGACAGATATCCGTACGGAACGGTATTAACATTTTGGTTTGGCCTTAATCTCTAATGCAGTAAATGAAAACGAACCGCGTCGCACCACGCAGGATGTTTGGTGATTATGCGACTGGAACGTGAATGTGACCTTGTCGGCGTTGTGTTGTCTTAATGTTTACTGTATTATCGCTGTTAGAGTACTTAAAAGTTTTCGCCATGCTGGTTAGCCTATTAAATTTGAATTAATGAATTGAATACCAAATTGTTTGCATTCTCTTGATGAACTCTTTGCCACGAGTCATCCCTGCCCCTCGCTAGAACACACTAGTTATCTGAAATTAAAGAAAGCCAAATTATAACCACAAATTGTAAGATATTGAATTTGATAACACACGAATTCTACATATATTAAACAATACATGTAATACAAACCTCTAGTCTATCTAAATTCTATGTTAAAGTAAATTATTGAAAATAGCAGTATGATTGAAATCTATATATGGGACGTTCTTTTACAAATCGTACAGATTTTGACAAAAATTGACCAACACATTTTTGATTTAGTTGAAACTTTTTTTACGGGTTCTATATTGAAAAAAAAGAGACACGTATTTTTTTATTTTTTT
Organism: Neoitamus cyanurus; assembly: GCA_947538895.1. Classification (NCBI taxonomy): domain Eukaryota; kingdom Metazoa; phylum Arthropoda; class Insecta; order Diptera; family Asilidae; genus Neoitamus; species Neoitamus cyanurus. Next base: position 30,036,591 of record OX384541.1, on the reverse strand, counting down.
TTTGTCACAATATTTTGGACGCTAAAAAGTATTGAAATGCCGCGATTTCGGTGATTTTGTGCTTAAAGAGGAATTTTCAAAAATTCATAACTCCGGTTCTATTTAAGCTACAGACTGTATTTTTTTGCATTTTGAAGGTAAAAGAACAAGCTTTAAGAAGCAAATACCCTTGAGAAAAATTATTAACAATTTAAGATTGTTATTAACAATTTAAATGTTTAAATTGATTTTGATTGAACCCACGTTTTTTTTCCTGGGGTATTAATTATTACTATTGGAAATAAATTAATTTATGTAGTGCGGCACGTCTTATCGGTGCGCGGATTCTATCGCCTGTAATATTTTCTTGCATAATTTCGTTTTTCTCTATAATACATATAGTTTTTTATTTTAATCAGTTCAAAATAGATGTTACTGACTGAGACAATCTTATTAAAAATTATTACTAGACATTTTGTATTACTTGAGTACTTTGTTGTTATTAATAGATGAAGCTTAACTACTTCCTTCCGTAGTCGTACCGAACTTTCACGTATGTTACCTATTTAAATACAATTATTGACAATGACACATACCTTTCCAGTGCAATTATAGTCACGTATAACTAAACAGTTAGCCGAATACAGCCTAGTATCTGGCTAAGCATTATTTACCGCGACCGCGAGTGTTCATATCAAATTTATCCGCTCGTAAATTTGGCCCTGTGTGTCTAAGCTAGTGAGCCTATTGGTAAAGTGCTGACGAAAATCATAATGATGAATTACAATGCACAAACATTGGTACTGACTCGTGTTTTAATCCCTTTAAGTTAGTTAGTCATTCGAGAAGAAGAAAAGTAACATTGAGAAAAGTGAATGAAAATTTTCTGCGCGCATTAAATATGTCCATTTCTGAATGTTTACGTCACGATACTATTGCTGTTCATCTCTTTCAGAGACAACTCGTAGAATTTATCAAAACGAATTTGAAAGACATAGATAAGATAATATACATATTTTTCGGATGGTGCAAGCGGACTATATAAAAACAAAGAAAATTTTATAAATCTTACTCATCATATAAATGATTTTAAAATAGCAGCTGAGTGGCACTTTTTTCCAACCTCACATGGTAAAGGACCATGTGACGGAATAGGTGGAACATTAAAACGACTTGCTGCTAGAGCTATTCTTCAAAGGGTAAATAAACCGATCCGCACTCCGGAAGAGTTGTTCAATTGGGCGTCTAAAGCTCTACCAAATATAACGTGTCGCTATTTAACTAATAATGATTATGAAGAGGAAGAAAAAAGATTATTAACGCGTTTCCAAAAAGCTACAACGATAAAAGGCACGTTAAAGTATCATTGTATAGTTCCAAACTCCCTTCAAGAATTGGAAGCAAAGCAATTCTCATTGTATGGAAAGAAAACTATTGTGAAATTTTTTTAATAAAATAATACTATACACGTATAGTATAAGAGTAAATGTAAATATTGTACAATGTCACTTAGAACGAGGTACTTAGTCACTAATAATGATGTATTGAAATCTTAATAAATAACAGTATTCATTTGCTACAATAATGTTTTGTATTTACTACTTTTTTTTATTTAATTATGCATGATATTAATTGTGCTTACAAATACTGTTTAACTGAAGATGTCAAATAATTATTTATATAACGGAAAGAGAAGATGTGGAGAAGAAAATAAGCCGTGCGGTAGAATCCGTGCGCCGATAAGACGTGCCGCACTACATAAATTAATTTATTTCCAATAGTAATAATTAATACCCCAGAAAAAAAAAGTGGTTTTTAATAGAAAATTTGATGCAGAATACGATGGTAATACTAATAACTCGCTACGAGGGGGGGCAATTGTTAAAAATCAAATTAAACATTTAAATTGTTAATCTCAAAGGTATTTTTTTCTTAAAGCTTGTTCTTTTACCTTCAAAATGCAAAAAAATACAGTCTGTAGCTTAAATAGAACCGGAGTTATGAATTTTTGAAAATTCCTCTTTAAGCACAAAATCACCGAAATCGCGGAATTTCAATACTTTTTAGCGTCCAAAATATTGTGAAAAAAAAAAATAAAAAAATAAGTGTCTCTTTTTTTTAATATAGAACCCGTAAAAAAAGTTTCAGCTAAATCAAAAATGTGTCGGTCAGAAAGGTGTTCGGTTTGTAAAAGAACGTCCCATATATAAAAATGAATTGCTGTGCGGTAGCACGTCTACGTCTACGTTTCGCTAAAACTCAAAAACGGCTTGACCGATTTCGATAATTTTGTTTTGTTTTGTTCGCTATAATACAGGGAAGGTTTAAAGAAAATTCGGGAAACCCCAAAGAAAAGCCGGAAAATCGAAAAAATCGAAATTTCCGTTTTGTATAAGAAGCGAATTTTGTAACTTCAAGGAATCTTTATGAAAAAGGCAATTGGAGGTTTTCGGGGTCACAGATCTCGAGCTTGCATTCAAAATTTTGGATTTCAAGATGTCGGATCCAATATGGCGACCGAAAAAGTTAAACTTCAAGGGATTTCACTGAAAATCCGAACTTTTGTTTTTGGTTTGGGTTTTTGGGGTCACTGATTTTGAATCTGCCATCAAAATTTTGGAAATCAAGATGGTGGTTCAATATAGCGACGACGATGGAGATGGTGTAAAATGAAGAAAACTAAATTTAATAATACTGTTGGAAAATATCTAAAACATGTGCAAAACGCAAATAGGAAAACGCTGGGTCACATAGGAGAGGCGTTGGTGCAGTAGGGAGGCGTTGTAAAAATAAGGAATACAAATTTAATAGTATCCCGGGAAACGCCGGGTCCGGGCAAGCTAGTCATACAATAAATATGAATGCAAGATTAGGGTTATAGCCCAGTACAATAAGTTATCAAAAAGGTAAAATTACGAAAATTCCGATTAAGCTGAATTTTTATACCTTTATTTGGATGTCCGTTTAGCTGTCGTGTAAAGTACGCTTAAGTTAAGCCATTGGATTTAAGGGTGAATTCTAGTCTTTTGCAAATAACTCGTAAATTTGGAAATTTTAATGTCAGATTCGATATCAGCATCAATAAAATCCCCTAGCGTTGATGTGAATGCCAATCCCTTGAAACATTTTAGAATCACCAGTTTGAAACCTTATACTTTATCAAAATAACAAATAGACTAAGTAAAATCTACAGAAGTAACATAGATGTTAAGTTGAAATATGTAACACCTTGTGGCAAGAAATGAAGTCTATCGAAACAAATGTTTAGGAGTGATTGAGTAACAAACAAACAAAACCAACACGCTTTCGTTTTTATATATTTATATATTACATATCTTTATATACATACCATTTATAACACAGCCACACAAAAAAAAAAAAAAAGTGGGGATTACTTTTGATGCCATATGTCATATCCGTAGTAATTTGGCCTGCTGATCACGAATCCGCGACCAGAATTGAGCCGTGACGTCCAGATTTTTTTCTAACCTCCAAAAAGTGGGTTAAAAACAGAGAAAATCGTGGAGTAAAATTCAGAAACAATTTATTTTTAACATTTAAACCTATATTCATATGAATTGAGACCTGCTGAGCACGAATCCGTCACCAGAATTGAGCCTTCACGTTCTGATTTTTTTTTTAATTAATAATTCATATGAATATAGGTTTATATGTTAAAAATAAATTTTTTCCAAATTTTACGAGTGTATTTTCCACGATTTTCTCTGTTTTTAACCCATTTTTTGAGGTTAGAAAAAAATCTGGATGTCACGGCTGAATTCTGGTCGCAGATTCGTGCTCAGCAGGCCAATATACTACGGATATGACGTATGGCATCAAAAGTAATCCCCACTTTTTTTTTTGTGTGGCTGTGTAATCGTTGGTGCGTCTGTTAGTGTAACTTCTGAACGACTTGTCCGATTGACTTCATATTTACAACATAAGCTAGTTAGGTTGCGAGAATGGTTAGGCGTGGTCTCGATAGGTGACGCCGCTATCACACTTCTATACTAATTGATCCCAGATTCACACCATATTATTTTGCGAGAAAGCATTATTATCATTTCAGCATTTCTCCCAAGGGGCAAAAGGGGGTCGAAATATTTGTATGGGGAAAAATATTTACTTGAAAGTTTGCATAAACTTGACATCAAACACACGTGAAAAACTATTATCTCAGTGTTATTCCCAAAAATGTCAACAATATTTATCTATACCTTCACCACTGCAGGTATAGTCACTTGGGAAAGTGAAAAAATAACAGATTTAAAGTATTTACATATTTACTAATGCAGGCTAGAGCGATACAAAGTTTGCCGAGCTCCGCGTGTATTTTATAAAAATCAATACACATGCATTTATATATAATTGTGTAACGTGTTTGTTGGCGATTTTCAGCTTCAAAACACATTTTTCTTTTGCATGTTTCATTATTATGCCGAATTTAACGTACAAAATTAATGTTTGTACGAACGGACAATTCGAAATCTACTGACAGTTTATAGACAGTAATCCTGGGACTAAATTAGGTCGAATACCCTGTCGGATATGATTGTTGCTACTTTTTGTTTGCCTGTCTGTTTTTCCGGACTAATATCGGGAACGGATGGACCAATTTCGATGGGACTTGCACTGGAATTATTTAGGCTACTTTTTTTTAACTGTCTGTCTGTTTGTCCGAGCTAATTGCGGGAACGGACTAACGGGGACCTTTTTTTTTGTTAGGTTACATTTTATTCCGGGAATATATTGGGTTTCTGTGGAAAACACGAAAAATTGTCTCCATTCAATATTAAAAATTCAGATAAAAATTGGAACAGTTTTCTTACATTTTGCAACAGTTTTAATTAAAAGTATGGAAAAACTCGGGCAAAGCTGTGGTCGCGTCCCCACGTGTATTATATAGATTCTTCATCGAGATTTTTGAAAATCTATTAAATAGTAGAAGTTATTTTTCAAGTTCAACTTCTATCTTTTATGACCAGTTATACGCTTCTTTAATTTTGATTTATTATTATATTTTCCACTTTTGTGGAGTACTTTTAAGGCTAGGCTAAATTATTTACATAAATATTATTACTTATAATTAAATATTTTTGAATTTTGTTAATTGCATTAATCAATTTTTTTATAGATTTATTTGGCCATGGAATGAAAGAGCCATCGAAACATCCTTGTGCACACTGCCGAGTCCTCGAGATAGATATGTTGATAAGTACATAGTCACGCCACTGGCTTATGGCTGCAGGACTCGTATTGATTCGAAGGGACGATTGCCTGCTTTCTTGCATGGCCAAAACAAATTTAAAGTCGGTGTTTGGCTCTGACATTTCCACTTTGTCATCGAATTTTGAAAGGGTTCTGGGTTTGGCACCTATTCCCACCAGTAAGCCTCTCCAGCACCATGGATGCAACTACACCGAGTAACAGCGCCATGGCTGTGTACTTAGGCAGACAAAACAGGCGGTTACACCCAGCCGTGGAGTAATTGCAAATAAACAAAGCGGCAGGCGCAAAATTCGCGTGTCTGACTCTAAACCTCCGAACAACAACGTCAGCATTCTGTTTACGGAAAAAGTTTTGTCCAAAATTCTATCGGCTGTTAGCCTGTGCTTTCTACCGGGAGGTGAAATGTCGCGAGCTGTGAGATTCCACCAAGTGATTCTCCCTGATGCTCCAGTTTCCTATTTCGCCTGTCTGGCTGGCGCCGAAACTTTTTCCATCAAACGTAAACTGTGCAGACACAACGACGTCGGAGGTTGGAGGATTTATGATTTTCGGCGGAAGGCCGGATCCAGAAATGGCTCTTTCAGATTACAGGATTAATAACTGGTGGCCCAGTTGTGTGGCATTGGGTCAGCGTGGATGGATGCACACTATTTGCTGATTAAGGGGAGTGGAACTACCGCAAAAACTGCTTAAGGGTTTTGAAACTTCATACTGTTGAAGGGGTATTGGTGCTCGTACAATGTGTAGATGTGTAATGTAATATGCAGTTACATCGAAGTAATACTTTCGTTGGAGTTGGGATTTGTAACAGCTCATTAAACTGGTGTAACCGACTACTTGGAAGAAGCGCTATTTTTGCGGAGTCATTTTAAAATGATTAAATGACGGATGAGAGATGACTCATTTAAGCTCCGTTGCGCTATCTTACGTAAGACGTAGATTTGTGGCCAAAAATCTGAGAACATGGTTTACGACTCTTTTTATTATGCAGTTAAGCGATACTTTTCAAATCTTAATAGAGAGCACTGAAAAGTGAGGTGAAGGTCCGACCTTTCGCCCTGTGAAAGAATATAACCTGAAAGGAATTATCTAAGCACTGGCATCTGGCACGATGTCAAATTAGGGGATTTGAAATTTTAGTTTTACTACTTGGAGAATTTAGGGTGCATGGCGGTAGTTGGGGATAATTTTATAGCTATGCGGTAATAAAGTTAAATTACACCACATAAAGACGGGAATGAATTTGTCAAAGTGGTCGCTGACGCCAACGAACATTATTTGAAAATCTAGGAATCCCGTTGTTGCGATTACTAGATATCCAGGCCAAATATTGGGCAGTTGAAATATTCTCTCCAAAGTCATAAGCGAAATCACGTCGGCGTTGCACATGCGCGAAGGTCAAAGGTCACGAACTACGTTTTTCTCGATTATCTCAACTATTAGTTTTATGTGAATTTTAGTTATTTTAAAATTTACTCCCCATCAAAATCTCCATATAAATAGTCTTATGCAAAATTTAAATAGGACTAATAGTTCTTGAGATTTTCGTGCCTATGACAACGCTGTGTAAAAAGAATCAGTGCTTTTGCATTCTAGCTAACAGGTGGTGCGGAAACGAATGCATCGTAATGCACCACTTATCTTATTCTGATATCTCGAGAGTTATTAGTCCTACCTAAATTTTACATAAGACTATTTATATGTAGATTTTAATGGGCAGCAAATTTTATATTAACAAAAAATCACGTAGAACTAATAGTTACGAGATAATCGAGAAAAACCATGTTCGCGACTTTTTACATTCGCGCTAGTGCAACGCCGACATCATTTCGCTTAGGACTTTTGAGAAAATATTTCCACTACCCAAATAAACAAAATCCCGAAGGAATCTTTCCAATAGGATTTTGTCCGAAGTTCAACTCTATTTTACCTGCGCTAATACTTGAAAATAGAAAAGTTTTAATAAAATTACCGGAGAGTTGAGAAAATAATAGTTAGCAGACTTCAAAACATCAACTCCAATCCTTTAGCTTGCCTGGGACAAATTGATTGAAAAGGATTTTCCTTGGGCATATAAAACATTTTTGATGATTTTTATTAAATTTTACAATGACACAACTTGGAAACTAGGTTTGCAATGACGTAATTTTTTCCCATTCAGTGAGGCAGGTTGCCCCATCTTGTTGAAACTATAATAATTGTCATGTATATCCGTACATCAATCCCATCCATCAGCGACGGAAGATTATGAACACCATGATGAACACGTAAATGAGAATTGCCACAGTAAATTTTTTTTTATTGATCTGCACTAATAAATGTTTTTCCGAAGTTTAACACAGCATTTTGGTAAATGCCTATGTTTCCATATTAAAGCTACCCAGCATAACTGACTAAACATTTGACAGGAGGAAATGGCGAGCGACTTAATTCAAGTTCTTGTTGAGATGGTCTTACTATCAGAACCTTAGGCATTTTTTTCAATACGATGCCTTCAAAGTTGGTGACTACTGCATGTATAAAACTATAAACCGTTAAATCTGAAATTCATTCTTTTACTATAATTGACTGAAAACAACATGTCTTACAAACTAATAAACACTGAATAATGTGAAGTTCTAACTGCCTTTGGACTTGTTTAAGTTCATTGCGTTCTGCATGATTATTAGATTTAAAAAAAAACACTTTGAGTAGAAGCATGAAATTGTACTCAAATGAAAGCTGAAATCCTCTACAAAAATAGATTAACTTTTACAACCCTTAACAGAACGCTCGAAGTGTGTGTGTGTGTGGGGGGGGGGGGGGGGGGGGGTCAGGAACGGGGAGGCAACTCATGCTATTTAGGTTTATCCGAGCATAATGAACCCTTTCTGAAAACATTTTCCACCAACTCGGTACACTGCATTTTTTGTAGTCACTGGTTCGCCGCCTGTATGGCTGCAATCAGAAACATTAATGACCACTTTTTCACAGATTTTGAAATTTTATGCCTCTCTGGAGCTTTTGTGCTCTATTGCTTTTGTATGGATATATTTTTTATTAAGAGTTACCCAAATCGATATAAATGCGAAAAACCAATTGTTGTTCTTGTTTGTTAACCTTTTTCGTGCTGTGACTCGAAAAGAATGAACTTTACGAAAAAAGTTGATACAACTAAATTTGTAGAGAATTTCGAAATCTGAAAATATGTTTTGAAATTTTTATATCTAGAAGATGAAATATTTATGAAAAACGATTTTCCTACAATAATTAACATTAATGCCGAAAGCGCAAGATCTGTCACTACATAAAGTCAAACTTAAGCATTTTTAACAACCCCCTTCTTATCTTCATTGTCAACTGAGGTGTGGACGGTTTGCAGACAGAAAATACAATTTGGCTGAATTATGAGTTAAAGTATAAACACAAAGGTTCAAAAGAAGGATAAGGACTTACAGGAAAAAATATAAATGGCCGGAAGGGGAAGTCAGATCAAGTGTGGGGGAGTCAACTCATGCTAGTTAGTTGTGCCCGAGTATAATGCACCTTTCCTGAACATATCATCGCTTAGGGCCCATTCATGTATTACGTAAGAAAATTAAGGGGGAGGGGGTTCAGATTTTTCTTATTTTTTCTTACAGGGGTGGGGGGTTTCAAAAATTCTTACGTAAGATTTTGTGAGCAATTTTTATTGTTTTTCATTGCTAAAAAAGTTTTCGAGGTTTAATGTAATCCTTATTTATTATTATTTCTCTATCATTTATTAATTGAAATTGAACGTCTTCAATAAATGTCAAAACAAATACCCTATAACATCACAGAGATATATTTAACAATTAGAAACTTAAGGGGTCTACCCTCTTTTCGGAGGGAAAAAAAAGGTTAATTTCAATAAAGTTTTCGATAGGTTTAAATTATGAAAATGGAAAAAAAAATTATTACACTCAATAAATACACTGTCGAACTATATCACAAAATTTTTTTTTATTCATTTTTGTGAAATTTTAAGCATGAAACTGGTGGTCGAAAAATGATCCAAAAAACGAGAGGGGTGTGCGGCGTTGATGAAATCTCCGAGATGCATGGTCGGGGAAAAAAAAAGCAAAGAGTTTTAGGTTCAATATATTAATAGCTATAGCGCATCGGGGGCGATTTTTGATTTTTGCAAAATTGAGAAAATGGCGGACATTTTTTGAAAAACTACGAAAAAAACATGTTTTTTTTCAACGTTTTTGGCCAAAAAAAATTTTAAAATCAAAATTTTGAAAAACCCCCTCGATGCGCTATAGCTGCAGTCATCAAGAATGTTTCGTAAAAATTTGGTGGGAATCGGTTCGGTAGTTTCCGAGATTTCATCAACGCGGTGTCGAAAAAGTTATTTTGTGAAAAACGCGATTATAGTTTTGTTAATGGCATCGTAAAAAATTTCACCTAAGCTTAATCAGCGATGCCTGGATCATACACTATGCCTTTTTCTTCCTCAAAATGTACATATTCATCCAAAGTAGCGTTCCTGCGATATGTTCTGGCTTTCTTGGAGGCATCAGTGCTGCGTCGGCTGCACGCCGCACTTCTTGATTATAAACAAACGCGCAGAGATGATGTTATATCAAAATTTTAAACTCGACTAGTTTTGAGACAAAAATACAGTTACACTGCTCCGATCTTTATAAAATTTTAATATGATATTTCTGTATATACATATATACTTTACGAAAATGCAATAAAAAAAAAATCGATTTATAAAGAGGGTAGACCCCTTAACTAACTTCAGAAACGAATGAGACGTCCAAGAAAATGATTTTTCTCTGTTTGTCCAAATAGAAAAGACAATTATGAATCAAATATAAAATTAATTCAAATTAAAAGGTATCTTACGAGATTTAAAAAAACATTTAAAGAAAACAGCATCTTACTCTAAAGGGGGTTGGGGGTAGACGAAATTCTAATTTTGCCAAATACGGGGGAGGGGGTCAAAAATTAACAAAAATATGTTTACGCAATACTTAAATGGCCCCGTAGCCCGATACAATCTATTTTTACGGTCAACTCTCTTTTCATGACAGTTAGTACTTGGGGGTTTTTGCGTTTGCTGATTTTAGAAATGGTGCCAGTCAGATTGTATAAATTCAAAATGGCGGAATTGTGCTGTAAAAGAGGAGTTTCACGTGCGGTTCAAGAGTTGATCAAAAAGTTATTGGAATAGACGAGAAGGAGGGCGAATAACAATATGGCACTATTTCTCCTTTTCAGTATGTTCTCCCTTAACCTTAATTCACTTTTCAGATCTTTAGATTAATTTATTTATATCTTTAAAAAAATAAATAATTTATCGTCATTAAAACATGTTTTCCCCCGAAGGTCTTTTTTAAATTAGGGAACACAAAAAAGGCACATAAGGTCATGTCTGGGCTGATTCAGCATTTGGAAACCACACATGAGTGCATATTAGTATTTTCGATGTTTGAAGTCGTGATATCTCAGGAATATTGATTCATAGGAGAAAAATTATAAAAACAATTCTTGTATACAATTGCATGATCTACAACTTTTGTCTGATCTATTTTTACGATAACACTTACCGTTTTAGAGAAAAAAGCGAAAAACCGATATTTTTTTATCTCTGATCTTGAACAAAATATTTAGCAAAAGTCGGTCGGTGGAATATACTACATTTGTAAGTGTAGGTGCACAAATTTTCAGCTCTATGCGAATTTTTCCTGACTTAAATGTCTATTTTGACTGGATAAAAGGCAAAAAAGCCAGCCATGGAAACATGGCTCTTCAAAAGCCTTTACTCAATTTTCCTCTTATTTATTTTAACAGCTTGTTTCAAACGATCTACTAAGATAATTCTAGTACTCTCCTATTATTGAATTAGAAACGCTTTTGTAGGAGTTAATGAGCCCTCTGTATCACAGAAAACTTTCGCTGTCTTTTTCCCGGCAGATTGAGACACCTTAGACTTGTTGAAGGTAGTGCGCATTTTTTATGCCACTGCACGGACTTCTTCAGACAATCTTCAGAATTGCATTCTTGTTGCTTCGGCAGATGTCCAAAACCGGCAAAAAGTCACAAGAGCACTATTGAGACTAATAATTCGACTGAGCTGAAACTTCATTGTATACGCTTTGCAACCATCGCTGGTGGCGCCACCGCGGTGGTGGCGAGAATGCAGACATATCAACTATTTCAAAAAAGATTTTGATAAAAACACATACATACATATGTTACCTTACCCAGTAGCAAAATTGTCAAGAACCTCTATCAGAAGGCATGCTATAACAGCTTCTGAGCATTTATCAATCTCATGCCTACAGCACTTTGTATAGAGCGCTGGCAGCACCGCTCCTTTAGATTGCAGGAGGTATTGAGTCAAACCATTTTTATGTTCCACCAGGTATATTACGAAGAAAATTGAGATGAGTCATTATGTTGTTTCTAGTGCGAGTGCAAGGAAATTTGGGGATGGGTCGCATCTGTGCGTTTCTAGCCAGGTAGTGCAAAGAAAATTTTGAGTTGAAAAATTATTCGTATGCCGTGATCTCTTGGGTTCAATTGTGGTGCAAGTTGCAAGTGAAATTACGAAGTGAAATTAAGAACTGAAATTAAGAATTTGTTATTTTATTTTAAAAATGAGTTGTGATATATATTTTTATGTTATTTGGAACAATAAAAATTTTTTATATACGAAAAATTGAATTTTAAATTTCCAGCGGAATGATGTTAATGGTTATTTACTTACATATAGTGCACGAATGCATTTGTCCAGGTCTACTGAGTAACCTTTTCTATCACTATTTCACAGTAAGTGAGAGAGGAACTGCTTCTAAGTAAGTGAGAGAGGAAGTCCTTGCCTCCAGTCCCATTATGGCTTAAAAAGAAGAAAGAAAAGAATCGAGTTGGGAAGGCCTTCTAATGCTGAAGAAGCAATTCTGTCATTGCTTCTTACTCCTTCTTTTTTCTACTGGGTATTTTTTCCGAACTTGAAAGTAAAATTTTGATGATGTGAAAACACTCAGGAATAAACGTGTTCAAGCACGATTTATTTGAAATATAGGGGCTAAAAGTTAAGAACCGTACCCACGAGTTGGCGGCGTGTCGCGTTTTAAAAGATATGCTTGCGAAGCGTGTACTTAGTACGCGAACATTCCCTCGCCTAGAACTATCCCTTCATTCCGGGAACTTTATGAGCGCCCTAATATTTTACTCTTAAATAATTGATATTTATTACTGTTGTATCTAATTGCAAAAAGCATAGCATACTTAACATATATGTAGGTAGTACATGCCATGAAAAGAGATTGTGAATTGTGTCGTTGTTATCTTGTTATCGGAAACTAGCATGAGAATTTATTCAATCCGCGATTCTAATTGTTAGGTCACGTAACGCCGAGGTGTCCATTACTAAAATTGCAATAAATCTGCGGGCTAAAACCTGCAGTCGAGCAGGTTTTGATCAGATGAGCTCATCTGTTTTCATAGGTGGCTCGCCTATTCTTCCCATAAATTATAAATTCTGATTTTCTGCAATTGCAATTACAGACCGGCTCCCACGCGCCCACTCCGCTGCACTATTGTGAGGTGAGCTGCTGTGCAACTGCTACGAATTCGGTTTTACTTTCATTTGTTCATCGTTCATTTCAGAAAACGATGAACAGCCCACGGTTCACGCTCTCCGATGATGTGAGAAACACTTCAATAAACTCAGCTCTCTGTTTATCTCAGTTCACTCTGGTGAACAAAATTCACTCCGCAACCATGTGCAATGAGCGTGAGAACGGGAGCACCACTCTGGTTCATTCACCCACGGTGCGTCTTGTGTTTGTTTGCATTTTCCTCCACCGGCCACAGCTTCTTGTGCCGTACGAGTACCCCCCCACCCCGCAAAAAAAACGAATCATTTCTTGCGAGCTTTTTGCGATGGTGCGTAGCTGGCCAAGTATCCCCGCCTCACCAGCAGCAGCTAGATGGAATAGTTTACGGCCGTCGCGATGATTGTGTACGTTCGCGCGGTTATGACGCCGAGTATTGAACTCGCCACCGAGAGCCAGACTGTCTGATGCAGATGGCTGCAGTGGGATGGAGGCGCGCAGCGGTTTAGATATTTTGTCGCATCGCGGGCTGCTGGGGGACTGGGGCCGGGTCCTTATCTAAAATCGCACTCTGCCCCCCAAACCAATTTTGCTGCCGCTACAACGAAGCGCTTCCTTTGGGGACTTCCGTGAATGGAGAGAACAAATGTTGTCGTTTTTCCAAGTGGCTGGTGCAATGCCACGGCCACGAGCTGGTGGTATACTTTTTTATTTCATTATCTTTAGACATTCATTTTCAATACTGTTTTGTAACAGGTTTTACGGTACTGCAGACGTCACGTGATTCTGTGAACATTTTTGCTACAAGGTAATATTTGGTAGAGACGCAGCGACTGCACTGGAGATATGCAACAATAAAACCTGTTTGCTATTAATTACATACTACAAATATGTAGGTACTGACAGAACCGTGCGGTTTTTATAACAGCAGTACCTCTTGGCACAGGATGCAAAAATTCAAACATAAAGTTTAAACCTTTAGGAATAGGGAGAAAAGGTTGCTATACTGAATTTTCCCAGTCCGACAGTGCGTTGTTTCTTATTCTATTGTACATATGTATGTAGTCCAGGGAAATAAGCAAAAAAAAAGCAAGATCGGAACACTGAATCATCCAGCAAAGCAATACGATTTTCGCGAAGTACTAACCTATAGCAATAATACCTATACTTTTGCCACTCCTGGTTAGCCGACGTTTTCGAGTAATAAACAATTAAAAGTGAAAAAAGTGAAATTTTAACACATTTTGCTTACCAGATTTAAATAAATAGTTTTAAAGGCAATTTATTGCAATCATCTTGTAGGTAATGCAAAAACCGACAACTTGGCCGAAATCGATTTTGAAAACGTCAATTTGTTGCTTAGATAATTGCTAATTTACAATGCAAATAGCTAAATATTCAATTAACAATAACTATTGTCAAAATGTATTTTAAAACTTAAATCCTCGTAAATAGGTAGCTCCTGTGGTACCGAATAAATGTTAATAATTTGAAACCGAATCTTTGGATAGTTTTTGCAAAAAAAAACCAAATGAATGTCACACAAGTTATACTTGATATAATTAATAATACGATTTTGCACATTGTTACTTTAATAAATGACGTTTTATCTTAGTAATAAAAGATAGCTTATTATGATTTAACGAATAATTTAAAAAAAAATATATTTTTTAGCAACAAAATATTATTAATAAAAGTTGAAAATATTTATTGTGTGGTTCTCAACCAAAACAACAAAACAAAATTGATTCGTAAAAAAAAAAATTTTTTGTTAATTGTTGAAACAAAATACGTTGTTTATTTATGTCTAGATTCATAAACAAATAGCATATTAGTAATGTGTTCGAAAAGCTACCTCAAATTAAAAAAAAACATGGTTTTTTGAAAAATTTTCAAGGAAAAAGTTATTCTATTTGTTTATATGGTATAAATGACAGCATTTTTCTAAAATCAATTTGCAACAAAAAAAATTATTTTTTTGTACACCTAATGAAATATTTTGAAAATATAACTCTTTCCCTTTAACATCACAGGGACAAAACCGAAAATTTTTTTTGAAATGTGCGTAGAGTGCTGTTGCAAAACAACAGTCTTCCGGATAAACAAATTGAATTTTGCAAAAACTATCCAAAGATTCGGTTTCAAATTATTAACATTTATTCGGTACCACAGGAGCTACCTATTTACGAGGAATTAAGTTCTCAAATACATTTTGACAATAGTTATTGTTAATTGAATATTTAGCTATTTTCATTGTAAATTAGCAATTATCTAAGCAACAAATTGACGTTTTCAAAATCGATTTCGGCCAAGTTGTCGGTTTTTGCATTACCTACAAGATTATTGCAATAAATTGCTGTTAAAACTATTTATTTAAATCTGGTAAGTAAAAATGTGCTAAAATTTCACTTTCTTCACTTTAAATTGTTTATTACTCGAAAACGCCGGCTAACCAGGAGTGGCAAAAGTATAGGTATTATTGCTATAGGTTAGTACTTCGCGAAAATCGTATTGGTTTGCTGGATGATTCAGTGTCCCGAACTTGCTATTTTTTTTTGCTTATTTCCCTGGACTAATATGTAGGTACTGACGGAACCGGCGTTCCCAGTCCCACAGTGCGTTATTTCTTATTCTATTGTACAGTGTGTGTTCAAAAAATTAGACGCGATAAGTTATTCTAAGGAACTTTACGCAAAAAAATCGGTTTCCGCGAAACTTTCTTAACCATAACGACAAGTAAAAAAGCATTCCAGGATATTTGGATTATTAAGGGCATCCCAAATCTGCCCGATGAAAGCTGGGAGGTATATTAATGGAATCGAATCCATTTTTCCTTCATTTAAGAGAAAAGTTTAGTGAGAGACAGTGAACAATTTTGAACTAAAACAGCTTTTGGAGAGTGAATTTGTAATTTATATTGTTATCAATTCCTAGTGATTGCAAAATTCAAATCTCATTGAATGTGATACTGAAAAAGACTAGTGTTGAAATGAAAAATGGGGCGAATTAAAGATATCGCAAGTGATAAGAAGAGAATAATAGAACGACTGTTGAAATCAAAGGATCTTTTCAATCGAGGAATCGCGCACCAGGAGAGGGTTTCAGCAGGAAAATTACGGTAGGAAAAGGTTAACATCCAAGAGAAGGGACAGAAAAATTATGTAATGTTACAAGAACGGCGAGCACCCGTCCGGATCGTACAAAGGCAACTAAGGGAGCAAAGGGTGGACATATCTAAGATGACTCTTCGCCGACGATTTTATGATCAAATTTAAAATGTAGACGACCTACTAAAAATTCCTGAATTTAACGGAATACATAAAATTAAGAAGATTGCAATGGGCTAGATTACATCAAAACTTTACACTTGATTATTGGAAGAATGTAAGTATGTCAAAATATTTTCGCGAAATTCAGGTTCGTAAAATACTCATTATTATTCTTAATTTCTAAATTCACAGATTGTACATATTTAGCGACTATTGTCGTCTAGAAACGGTGACGGAAATTTTTGAGTTCGTACGAAGACGTCCAGGGAAACGTTATAATGAAGATTGCATACAAAGGACGGTTAAGCATCCCCCAACCGTGATGCTATGGAGGTTTGTGGAGAAGCTACGGGTCCAATATATTTTGTGGATGCAATCTTGCGTTCTTATCAGTATGAAATGCGCTTTTACCCTATTTAAATTCGATTTTGTATACAAGGTCAAATTATTTGTATATTTATGCAAGACGGAGCACCTTTTCATACCTCTAAATTAATAATAAGATTTTTTAACTAATGAAGATATTAAAGTATGTACTTCCCTGGGCAGGCAATTTTCCGAACCTTAATCCGATTGGAAATTGACGGGTTTATTTAAAATCTAAAGTATACGGTGGTTCGAAAACAAACAGCAGTTTTAATGAAAAATAGTGAAGATTTTTGGAATAATGAAGGTCTCAAAGAAATGATAAAAGCAAGTATAGAAAGTATTCTTAGAAGAGTCAAAAATGTTGTAAAATAAAAAGGAGGAGTGACTAAGTTTTAATTAAAATGTGCTAACAATGAGTTTTAATATAAAATAAACTGTATTTAAAAAAACGATGTGTGCGTCAAAGGACGTTCACCAGAAGTGAAGCTTCTTCATATCGAACCCGTCATCTTTAAATTCCTATTCGATGGTAGATACGAGATCAGTTTGGAGGTCGCTACATATTGTAAAAGGACCGGTTTTCAGAAGATCCTTTGGAGTTGAGAACGTTTGGTCGCCATCTCTAATTTCAAAATTTCGATAGATTCGAAATTAGAGACTGCAAAAACATAAATGGACCATTTTTCATTTCCATTTTCTATTTGATGTTGAGAATTCCGGTCGCCATATTGGATACGCTAATTGAAGTTGAAAATGTTTGGTTGTATATTGGTATTTGAAACCTTGAAATTACCTATAACCTAACATTTGGCCAGAGAACATATCTATAGGGTGTTTTTTTAGGAGGTTTGTTTTTCCGATAGATGTCGTTTTATTTTATGGCAGTTGTTTTGACAGCTCAAAGTGGCATTTCTACTCAGTATTGTTTGGCAAATCATTATGAATAGGTTAACTCCAGAACAACGTTTTCAAATCGTGGAAATTTATTTTCAAAATCAGTGTTCAATTAAAAATGTTTATAGAGCACTTCGTGAATTTTATGGTGCACATAATCGTCCGTCAGAGACCACCATAAAGAACGTAATTACCAAATTTCGGTCTACATTCACTCTTTTGGATGCCAAGCCACCGACAAGAATGAGAAGAGTTCGTACAGAAGAAAATATTGCTGTCGTTGAGGCCAGTGTCGAAGAAAACGACAATTTATCGATTCGTCGTCGTGCTCAGCAAATTGGACTTTGTCCATCGACTTTATGGAAAATTTTACGTAAAGATTTGGGTTTGGTGCCATACAAAATTCAATTGGTGCAAGAATTAAAGCCACACGACCATCGTTTGCGCCGTGAATTCAGTGATTGGTCGTTAAATCAATTGAACGAAGATCCATTTTTTTACCGTAAAATTCTCTTCAGTGATGAGGCGCATTTTTGGTTAAATGGATACGTCAACAAGCAAAATTGTCGCATTTGGAGCAAAGATAATCCACACGCCGTTCAAGAATTACCAATGCATCCTGATAAATGTACTGTTTGGTGTAGTCTATGGGCTGGTGGGATCATCGGTCCATATTTATTTAAAAATGAGGAAGGACGACGCGTTACCGTGAATGGAAATCGATACAGAACCATGATCAATGAGTTTTTGTTGCCAAATCTTGAAGATATGGATATGGATGAAATGTGGTTTCAACAAGATGGTGCCACTTGCCATACAGCACGTGAAACAATCGACTTATTGAAAGAAACTTTCAACGACAACATTATTTCGAGAAATGGTCCGGTGAATTGGCCTCCGCGTTCGTGCGATTTGACGCCACTCGATTACTTTTTGTGGGGATACGTGAAGTCATTGGTTTATGTGGATAAACCTCAATCGATTGATGCTTTGGAAACCAATATTCAACGTGTCATTGCTGACATACGCCTCCAAATGCTTGAAAAAGTGGTCGAAAATTGGATCTCCAGAATGACATTTGTGAAAAATAGTCGTGGTGGCCATATGCCAGAAATTGGGTTTAAATGTTAAATGCCAAAAAATTATCTACCAAATAAAAAAAAAATTTTGGTCATTTCATAATTTTATATGTGTTTTATTCAAAAAAAAAATCGGCAACCTCTTAAAAAAACACCCTTTATAATCTAATTATAATATAATTACTTTTGAGTTTTTTACAACTGTCGTAAAGCATTGAAATGGTCGCTGAAAATCGTTAGCGAATCATTTGGTTTGCTGGGAAGCAGCTTACGATGGAAGAGGAAAACTTCAAAAGAAATTCTATTTATTTGGAATTTGAACTACCGGTAATTTGAAGTTTAGTTGATTATATGTCATTCTTGACTTGACAGAAATTTAGTTCATAGTTTGAGACATTTACGAAATGGAACGGTATTCGCTTTAAGAAAGTTCAATTCGTGAAGCGAGCTCGTGAAACTGGAATGTTGGTGGATAAACCAACCCGTGTACGTACTCGTCCGGTGCACTCATCGAAAACATTGCTGCTGTTGCTCAAAGTGTGCGTGAGCTACCATTAACATCAACTCGTCATCGTTCTCAACAATTTGGCATTCCACGCATTTCTTTGATGCGAATTTTGCGTAAAGACCTTGCCAATTGAACAATTCAACACCTCAAGTACGAGATTCAAGCTGCTATTGCTGACATAAGGCCCGAAACAATCGAAAATGTACTCAAAAATTGGGTGGACCGAATGGGCTACTGCCAAGTCAGCCGTGGTAGTTATTCGACCGAAATTGTTTTTCATAAATAAATGACATAAAACAACCTTTCAAATAAATGTTCAACCATTGAAAAATATTGAGCCGTTTTTATTTATGACAAAAAGAAATTCAAATTTTGAAATGGGCCACGCTTTACTTTAAATTCATTTCACGGAAAAGTGAAGTCTATTGAGGCAGCTAGATAATTAAATCGAATTGCGCAATTTTCAATAGGTTCATGATAGCCACCCATAATCAGTCCTAAGCAAACGAACATACAGTAAGGTTGTCGAACGAATTGATCTTTCTGGTGCATTCAGGAGAATTAAATCTCTATGATAAAAACACTGCATAGATTACTTCACTTCTAAATGCTAAATTTGATTATCCAAGAAGTAAGCACCTAGCATGATAATCTGGCATGTAATCAGCCAATAATTTTCAATTAAAAGACACAAATCATCTGAAATTTCCCTGTATTGATTAAATTCTATTTATCAAATATGATTTAGCAAAACTCAGTTGAATAAATGCTCTCTTCGTTTGCTTTTTATCTTTTTTTTATCCTCAGTATTCGATCATTTGATGAATTTGTAAAGCCATATTATGGTATGGTGGTATTTACACGCCTCCTTATCTTTGAACGTCTCGAAACTACTTTTTCCAGCTTACAATATATGATTCCCCGCATTTCATTTACAATCACTGGATTGTGGCTCCAATATGGTGAACTATAATAGTATATTGTGCATCGCTTCGCTCGTGCGTCTGCCATCGTGGGCAATCGGGTAGTTTCCACCCGAGTTGCTCACGCTAATTTTCATCACAAGTGCGGTGGTCAGTTCGTTAAGGGGGTGGTAGGAGGTGGAAGTCGTAGGGGTGGCAAGGGGGGCCTGCGAGGGAAAGTCCCCCCTCCCCTGCAAATGAGAAAGGCAAACATATTTTCTTAAAAATGTCAAATTATTTTTTAAATTTTAATTATTGTTTTTACTACCAAAATAAATATTTATATTCGAACAATTACTCAATTGTAAATGGATGATTTTACCATCGTCTAATTTTATTCTTTTTATGATGTTATTTTCTTTTTCATCTTTTGTATTATCTATTTTCCTTTTTGATAGGTTTTTTCTACATTGATGTCGTCCAAGTCACTATTTTCTGATTGGTCACCTTCATATTTGTTGTCTGAATTTTCGTTAATGAAATTAATAGAATCGTTTGCTTCATTTTGTGCCTCCTGTGGTGTTGAAATTCAAGGTTGATTTACATCCATAATTCTTCGCATTATTTTGCGGGAAGTATTGATTTTATTTTGTAGCGAATTTTCAATGTATCCTTCAGCTACGGCGCACAGTGGGCCAAAACGAATTTTAGGTGACCAAAAATCGATTTTCGTCATATCATAGATTTTAAAAATTTTAATGCCATTCGATAGCAAACTAAATGTATCACCTTATGGCAAAATTTTTTTTCAATATTCACCCCCCTTCTATGTGTTTGGAATGGCTAAAGTCAGAGAAATATCTGAACAGCTCATTTTCCTTATAAAATGTTCGAGTTTTCTATGCTTTCAAAGTTATATTGTGAAAATGTTTGCATGGGGAGGTTGAATTGTTGTTATTGAAATCACTTACTACATAGGAGGAGGTCTTATTAGGCCAATAACTTGTGATAAAAGTCAAACAGTTTTTTTAATAATAGCATTTTAGTTGAAAAGGGTGATTTTTCGTTCAAATTTTTATTTCTTTTTGACTTTAAAAAAAATGGCCACACGCTCTCCTTAATACCAATGAAAGTATAAACCCTCCTTTATCATTTAAAATAAAAATTGGCTGCGTCCACCTGCGGCCTTGGGAGAAAATTGCATTTGAAGTAAAGTCTACCTTGCTTTCACGTGCATATTTCCACACAATGTTCCCATTTATGCAGGCATTTTATGACTTTTAAGGCTGCATAATGTTTGGTTGGGAAATAAATTACAGTTTTCCTAATGCACGTTTAGGATTAACGACATCATTTGTATTTAAAGAAGTTATATTATTACGTTTTATGACATTTTTAACTGACTTTGACTTACTCTGCATATGCGCCCTATTCAGTATGTGCTTAGTTCTTTATAACATCCAGGTAAATACGTACGATGATTATTGACTTTGATTTTTATGACACCTAATTTGTTTTATTATAATTGCCTGACATAAGGGAGAATTGTAATTGTGTGTGTGTTTAAAAACATCAGTTGCAGGTAGGTGAAAGTAACGGAAATCTTAGCTACTTAAAGAGAAGACAACAACACTGCTACGAAAAGAAGATTTTAAGCCAGGAGAACTTTTAAGTGTGTGATTTGTGCTTGTTAATTACATTTGTTGGTATAAAAGTGCTACGAAGAAATCAATATGCAGATTTTGTATTGTGAACTTTACAAACTAATCTGTGATAACAATGCTATGGAATACCAATATGCGGCTTCTTTCAAATACGTATAATGATACAATTTTGGACGAAGAAACAGTTCGGCGATTCTTTCGGACTTTCAAGAAAAAGTGGCATCTTAGTACTAGAAACGCACGAAAGTTTGAACAACAAAATGAGACCTGGTTAAATACGGTAATGGAAATCAGCGCTAAAGAAATAAAATCTTCCGTGTCATCCCAACCATCAACTTCATCATTTGCAACGCCTTCGTCTTTACCTTCTACATCAACATCGGAATTTGCTTTACCAACATTGGAACCTTCTACATCACCCGGCAGGGGCAGACCAGCTAAATATAAAATTTTTTTTTTTTGCATAAATTTGTAATTTCTTTTTTTTTTTATTAAATATTGATCATGGAGATGACAAAATAATTAAAGATTAAGTAAAAAATGTTGTGAAAACTTTTTAAATAACATTAATAATTCATTTATGGAGTACTTAAAATTTCGTTGATTTATTTTTCGGCACCCTGTAAGCCAATTCAATTTTTTTTGGCAGTTAAGGGGTAATAATGTCAAGATTAATTAGCCTAAGTTTGATTATGATATCTTTAACACAACAAAAGTTACAGATTTTTGATAGCGACCAAGTCGTTTTGGTCCACTGTGCGACGTCTGATATCCATCCTCCGTGATTTTTCAACTCCCGTCTGTGAGCTCCAGCATCAGCAAGAACAGCCGCCGATGTTCTACGAAACGCATGACCGGTATAATCATGTGCGTTTGATAAATTCAAATACTTGGCCACAGTCTTTGGCATTCCCCCGAATGTATTTATTCCGATTACTTATGAAGTGCATTTTCTTTCTCTGTAACCGAGAAAAAATTTTGAGTTGAAATATTGTTTGGCGCAAGTCGGCGTACTTTTTGTAGACACCATAAAATTCATCCGCCACTACTAAATGTTTTTGGTTTTTGGGATAGTTTTTCCTCTACTTATTGAAAAAGTGAAAATAATTGTTTGTTTAACGGTTAGTTATTCAAAAACACAAACGAGAACATAGGTACGTGTTACAAATACGAAAACGCTATAATAAAATATCCCGTCCGACGCTTCAATGGCCTCGAATCCCACAAAATTGATTTGTTTTATTATTTTCACCTCAAAACGGGCTTGAAGTGCAAACAGAAGAAGAAAACTGCAATAGGGCAATCAGACGATCGCGTTAAGATGAAATTCCTCACACACCTAATGATGCAGTTGCAACTAGTCATATTCTTGAGATTTCCTCAGGAACAGTCCACGTCCCCTTCACATTATGGCCGATCAAATGCAATAAATCCGTACGTAGTACATGTATCCACCGGCCAGACCATTGTTTCTGCTGGAGCCGAGCGATGGTGTTTATTGCACGATCGGAGCAAATTATGGCCACGTAAATCGCCGGTACCATTCAAACGGATGGGAAATAGTAGGTTGCGCAGAGCAATCGAACTGGCCGCTGGGGGTCCCAGCCTATCGACCATTGTTCTTGGCCTCCAACTCCTGCACCTCCCGCGTTACACATTGGAAAACGCGTGCAATGCCCTTTGTTCAGCCCCCCAGACAAATAAATTTTGCACCAAAACGTAATTGAGATGTAAATTGCCTGGCTGGTGGCTGATGTCACGATCGGAGAGATGAACTAATGGCCCGCGACTGTGCCTAGAAGGACCTGAGGTCTCAAATTGAAAATTGTTAGAAATTGCAAAAGAGGCTCGCCAGGCAATGCCCAAAGCACCGCAATTCGTTTCGATGGTTCATTTACACAAAATTCCACGCGGGGTGGGCGGAGTAGGATAGCGCGGCGGTAGTCGTGATTTATTTCGGCATTTAGCCACCTCGCTATTAATCTCGCCCGAATCTCAAGAAATCCGCAAACCTGACCCCAGCGTTAATGTGTCTGGCTCTGGCCACTACCAGACCTGCGCTGCCGCTTTTGTAGTTTTGATTTATTGCCCAAGGTGTGAAGATTCACCTCGCGGCCACGCTACCTAGCTGCTGTCCAACAACAAGTAATTTACATAGTCTGCTTTGGAGAAGTACAGTTGCTCGGATCGATCCCTCAAGACAGAATTTAATGGGAAGGGAAATAACAACACTTAAAGCAGCGATGCAAAAAACGGAAGCAATTTTCCACATTTGCCGAGAGTGAACCCCCAGAAGTGGGTCAGTGTGCGCCCGAATGCTGACAATGAGGAGCGCTAGAAGACTGTCCCAAAGCAGCACTTCGCACAAACTTAAAAGCATCTAAATTACCTAAAAGACATCCATTAACTGCTCCCCGAAGGAGCCTAATTATGAGGCGCTTCGTTTTGTTTCACTTTTTCCTGAGCGCTTCCTTGACTGTCGCAGAGACAAACGGAGCAAGACGCAAGGGCATCTTGCCAAAGCTGCATAGGGTGGGACTGTAATAGAACGAACGCTGGGTGGCACTTGGGACGATTTCTTGCATCAAGGAGGTGCGCTCTTCTGCTGGCAAGGAAACTACTTTGTAATGCAGGAACTCGAAAATGAGTTTCGTTTGCACCAAATTACCCAAAACAGAAGAAGTAGGAGAATTTGCTTTCAAGAGGTTTTTTAGGTTACGGCTAGAGGGCTGTCCTGTTAATCAGCTAAGTACAATGTCTCTTTGGGTTTAAACTTGACGCATTGATATGTCCTTCTTAGGATCACATCTAATGGTTTTCTAAGTACAGTTACAAATCCTTAAAAAATAAGAAGAGTATAAAAATAATTACAGGGTGTTTCGTACGTCATTGAGCGAGTGTGATATTTTATGTGGGGATAACAATAAGGAAAGAAATGGAGGAGACACACGACTAACTCAATAATAAAGCCTACAAGATATGTACGTTTCGTTGCCATTTTTGGAATATATTAAATTACTAGCTGAGATACCCTTGTCCGGGGTATTCCGTACTTGCAAATTAAAACTGTTACACAATGACGTTTTGTTCATCTCTCACGCGGGAATCCAAAATATTCCCGGTGTAAAAAGCCTTAAGATATCGTACCCGACGAAATATCCAACCTTCCAGTGAAAGTCCCATCGTAAGTCAGTGTAAGAGTCGCGAAAGACTCCACGCAATTTCGTTTGCCGGATTAAAGTAGATTTGCGACAAAATAATTGCCGACGTGGAGTTAATAAAGCTCCGAATATAAGACTGGTCAAACCGAGGATTGAACCTCGGTGCTTTAATTTCCACACCTTTGCTCTAACCAATTGAGCCATTGAGGATCACTATCAAGGTTGGGTTTATTAAGTTTTAACACACTGTGGGTATGTCTCCCAAGTTTATATATTTTGCGCTTAACAATTTATTATTATTGCGAATGCATTTCCAAAGTTCAGTGGGACCTTGGTAGTTGTTTAAGGAGGATTTGAAGTGACTTAGGGCGTTATTTTTAGCCGTTTTAAGTGTTTCAGTGTATGCATTTTTTTGGTGCAGGTATTGGGTTACATTGTCATCAGTTTTATCTAGTAACATTTGTCGTCTGGCGTGCATGACATCCTTTTTTGCTGTTCTACAGTCGAGGTTAAACCATGGGTCGTGTTTTGGAGTGTTGTCAGTTTTTACCCAGATGTTTTTAAGCATGCTGGTGTTTGTTGAGGCTACGGCTATTGCGTTCTTGATGTCTGGCCATGTCGAGGTTGATGGTGGGTGTGTTTCCATGTTTTGTTTATAGGTGTTAATTTTCAGCGGCTCCCACTTCCATAATGTTAGTTTTTTTCTTTTGGTGCGTTTGGTTTGAGAGTATGGTGAGAGGCCAATACTGAGCGGCAGGTGGTCCGAGGAAAGTAAGTCATGGGATATTTCGAAGCTGATTGGTGGGTTTGTTGATGTTGTTCTTATCCATGCCATATCTATTACTGATTTTCCTAATTTGCTTATATATGTCCAGTTGCCGGAATAGTCCTGTGCTGATCTGCCGTTTAGTATGTTGAAGTTAAAGTTCTCGAACCTGTCAACTATTTCTAGTCCTCTGGAGTTAGTAGTGGCGTCCATGGATTGTCTTATGTTAGATAATGATTCGGTGATTATTGGGTTAAGTTCCGGTAGTTGGTTAAGATTACCAATCCGGGCGTTGAAGTCGCCGATGACCATGACGTTTGTGTTTTCTGAGGTATTGACAATATGCTCTTCCAGAAGGGACTAGAAGTTGTAGTCGTTATAATTTGGAGGGACATACCAGAATGAGATTTGCCAGGGTTTATTGTTGACTAATAGATGTACGGTTATGCTAAGGTTGTTTGAGGAGAGATTGGTGTTTTTTCCATTTATAATATGTTTTTAAAGTAAGACTATTGTACCACCACTTGCTCTGCCTTTTGTTTTGTTTCTTGTAGCCGGTATTTCTATTAGGGTGTAGTCAGGTAGTTGTTTACTGAAGAAGGGCGAGTGGTTTGTGCACCATGTTTCCACCATGCATATTACGTCGTATGAGTTATCTAAGTCTTGCCAGTTTTTTTTGGTTAAGTATTTTAAGTTATTTAAGCCTCTTATGTTCCAAAATAATATGTTAAACCTGTCTGCTGGTTGCTACTTATCTTCGGGTGCTACTACAGTCGTATCCAAATTTTCCCTTGAGGAACTGGTAGACACCGAGCGTTTTGACGAGGGTGTCGGAGCCCCTGGCAAATCTATGCTACGTTTCTTATTAGTTTTGATCTTGCCTTTGTAGATCCATGCCTCTTTGCCTTCGGCCTTCAAGGCACGGACTTGTTGCAACAGGGCTGAGCGTTCGGCCATTTGTTGTTTAGTAAGGTCCTCATTTATGTAGATGTTGTCAAATGCCGGGTTTTGACGTAAATCACGTTTGTGCCTTAGTATCGTGTTTCTCTTCTTTTCAGTAGTTTCAGTATTATAAGCCTCGGTCGTGAGTCACTACGTTTACCGACGCGAAATATGTTATCGACCTCCGTTGGATGTATAATTATTTTCAGACCGTCTTGTACTAGCTTGATGACTTTTGCTTCTAGCTCTTCCGTGGCTTGTTCAGTATCTGGTAGCCCAATTAATTTCAATTTAATAATTTAACCTATTTGTGGACGTTTACATAACCGGTACAATATTACCGATATGAATTGGACCTGTTAACAAAGATCGATATTTTTCCATACTTTGTAGGCATTTAACCAAATTTTTTACGCATTTATATTCGTTCTATGTATATATTTTTACCCATTTTTGTAGTTATTACCAAATCATGGACATTTGCATAAATTTTATGCATACTCGTATATACCTTGCTTTTGTTCAAAATTATACGTTTTATGGTATTTTACACAAATTAAGTGTAAAAAATGTCCCTAAAACGTATACAATTTCACACTTTGCCGTCTTGCAATTTTTGATACCAAATTTATAAACAACAACTCCAAAGCTCTATTTATCCGGCTCGAAGGACCAATAAAAACGCGTTCAATGAAAATTTTGATCTAATTGCATAACCAGTTAACAAAATGGATTTATCAGTAAAGGTGTAAAAACAGAGTTCAACAATTTAGTAAAGTTTTCTGAATTTACAAATTTCAATTGATTTTCTATTATATTCTAATTTTCAAACTCCTACTTCCAGCAGATTTTCTGGAATACTTTTTAGAGATTTCTTATTCGTTAACTATCGCTTCCAGTAGCCAAATTCGAAGTGAAGTCAGTTAGCAGTAACTTCAAGAATTATCTAGATTTCAGAAATCATAACTGCTTTCCCTAAAACAAACATGAAAATTGGTAAATACTCACCCCAAATTAATATTGTCCTTTTCACTAACTCTATATTTTACGTCTAGTACGTTGCGGTTTATACCGAGGCTCGATTAATGGTAGCCGTCGGTTTCTCAATTGTTCGAGCCAACGAACTGCTGTGCTCAGTCTCAACGTCAAGAAATCCATGTTTCAATGTACAAATGTAAACAACTCCACATCGGTCCACTGTCATAAAATTTGACAAGGCCTACCGACAAGCATACGCAGAATAGTTCACCTATACACCATAGCTGAGAATAATCCAAGTAGGCGAGATAGGGCTGTCAGATACATTCGTATATAAGACCATGCAAATGCAATGAGAAATCAGAACATTTCATGGTCTCACCCAGCAGAGTTCTAATCTGCACTATCAGAGCTCTAATCTGAAACCCACAGAGTTTTAATCTGTAATCACGCAGAGTTCTAATCTGCACCCGCAAAGATATAATCTGCCCTTCTAAACAGAAGCACAACCCATTCACAATCTAAGTTGATTGTCTTATCAGACATTATACTTAGTGCTCTAATCAGATTCCTAAATCTTCCTAACGAATGACCAACCATCAAATCAAAAGATTCTTACCAGTCTTAACCACCGATATCGCTCAACAGGTAGTACAAACCAGGACGCTGCACCAGGAGAGTAGCAGGTGACCAGAGCTACAAGGGGACACAAACACATTGGAAGAAAATTGAAATATTTAATTTATGTGAATTTATTATTACTTGAATAATATATGGTTTTTTAAAAAAAGAGATTTGAACTATGTAGTTTTTTATTCCGGCAAATATCTTTCTGTTCGTGCATAGAACGCACATCGATAATATCAAATCAATTAATTTCCAAATGTCGATAGTAGATTAGAGATCAGCGACCCAGAAAAACCCTGCCACGTCATGTATTTCCACTTAGTTAGCGTAAAAAGCAAATCTAATATATCGGTTAAAACGACTGCTGCTGCATATGTTCCGTTAACTATAATATGTAGCATAAACTCAACCATAATTATTATATGTTTGCTCATATGTAAACCTTCAGTAGCAATCTTTAATCGTTATCTAGCTACATACGTATTTAGATCGCACAACAAGAAGCATCTCTGTAACTACACTTTCATTAAATTATAATTATTCGCGTAATTATGGCAATCTTGTTTACCACGTTCTTCGACCATCTTCCTCATTGTGGATGTTTTTTGTAATTAATTTTTTTTTATCAGTATAGCTTTCAAAAACAGCTATGCAAACCCTTTAAAAGTTAATAGCTTTCTACTGTGCAACTAATTCGTCAAAACCAGGAAAATGAATTTAGAGCTGTTTACTAATAAGCTGTTAATTCAATATCGTCTTACATTTTCTTTGTTTAATTGCATAATGCGCATATGATTGCAAATTCGACGGACGGACATCTCACAGAGCTTTACAGAGAGTATGCTTTAAAACGCACATGATCGCACGGCATCGAACTCCATTACAAATTATATTTAATACGCCAATAAATATGCAATGAGTTGTTAAATAGAATCAGAACAGAGCTCATCTTTTGACTCGAGAGCTTGCGACGGCCGACGACGCTAATGAGCCGGAAGAGAACTTATTGGCTGCCAATATTCCCGCCAATATTCAAATATTCATGCAGATTCCAGTGGCCGCGATAAATTTATTTATTGCATTTCGGAGGGATCGATTTACCCATAAATATGCCCACAAAATAAATGCATAAATTTTGCAGTCACGGCGATAAAATTTTTGGAGAGTTGCACGGATCTATGGTGTTCGGGCGACGATAGGAAATAAAAATGCAAACCAAGTCTGAGTTATGTAACATATATGTGCGGCGGTAAATCGTCGGAAATGGCATAAAACTGGTTGATAGTGCACAACTGAAACAATTATACTGCTGTGATGGCACTTTTGTGGTGCTGGGGAGGGTACTAAAGTGGGAATTTCTTTTATCTTTGCGGGAATAAAAATAGTTGTAATGAAGTCGTTTGGGTTTGGAGAAGGGAAGATAAGTTGCAAACCAGTGAAATAATTACCCAATTTGGCCCGATTCGACTTTTTGATCTTTATTGGTGCTGATGTATGTGTATTGTGTTATGTTGAATTATGTCTGCGCAAGAAGAATTTGGTTTATTTTTGGGTAAGTAGACACAGTTCATTTAAATCTATTACAATTGAATACTGCTAAGATAAAAATATTGCCACATTACTAATTTTTCTTTAACTAATACATAGATCCAAAGTGGCCTTTAAGGGGGGCCACTAGTGTGAAATTTTGGAATAATCGATCTTTTTTGCATAGTCTATACCTTTTAAAATAATATACTAAAATTGCAAGAGCATATCTCAAATAGTTTTTGAGTTACAGCCATCTGCAGAGCAGCCGCTCATCGGTTCGAAAGTTGCGTTGGGTTAGGGGCCGTACCTGAGTTATTGTTCGGGCTCTGTCGGCCAGGAAAGCCATTATAAAGGGATTCTGGTTTCTATTGTTGACCTTATCGTATTGAGAAATATATGAATAGGTTAATACGTGGGGGGTTTCGTGTACGTAGCTGCCAGTCACATGTTTTGGAGGTGCTAGAACCTGGCACATTTAAACGACTCATCTAGTAACTTAAACTTTAAACGCGTTTTCCTCGAAACCACATTTTTCAATTTTGCTGCGGTTATAACTCAAAGACAAATCATCCAATCGATTTGATTATTATTGCAGCTTCTTTTATATATGTTTCTCCATACCATGAACCTCCATAAATTTGAAATTTTTTGTGAAAACTCCATTTTGTTAATTTAAAATTTTGTTTTTTCGATCGAGGGTCATGGTGCGGGCAATACCTTCTAGTTAAAGAAACTTTCTGGTTTTTTTGTTTTCTTTAAAAAAATTCCTAAAAATCACCTTTTTTTCACCACTAGTTCCCTTAAGTAGGGATTTTTTGGTTGCTGCATTGGATCCCCAATTTTGAATACATCAATATCAAAAGTAACTTATATTTTGTCTGTTGTCTATCTGTCCAGAAAATTGGTAGGGGGAAACGCAAACTATATGGGGAGAGGCGCCACAATAGAGCAATTGTAATGAATTAATAAATGTGAAATTTGTATTAAAGTGTATGTGAGGGGTTACTGATTTCAAATATACTACCCAGTTTAAGGGGTCGCATCTGTTTGGAATTTTCAATGAGTAAATTTTTGGCTTTTTATTCATTATGTCACTTTATATTACTTCCTTAAGAACATTCTCGTCCAAGGCCAAGCTCAAAATTTGCGGGATCAGAAAATGTTGCGAGCATTTAGTGATGGTAAAAAATGTATCTTGTTATATAAACATAAGGGTCTTTGCTTATTTAGTCGAAACAAATACAAACATTTAGGGAAGTTCCAGAGCTCTTCCAGACTCATATCAAGTATGCATCTAGAGTATAGGATGACACATGATCAAATCGGGGTAAGCTTACACGAAGCGGACATAGGCGTTATTTGACAGATGACTGCGAATCGAGATATGGATAAAGCTAATCACACTAATTTATGAGCGGCATGATATTGGTTTTAAACAAGTGCTCTCCGCTTCTAATCACTAAACCCCAACAGGAACTCCACCATTGCCTAACCATTCCAAATATCCGTCCTGTCACATAGCGTGGTCAGACCAGGTCAATTTAAAGTTAAATATCACTCCTAAATTCTTTACGTTGTTCGTGAATGGAACAATCACATCTTACACAAAAATTAATGCCACGTTGTTTTTATAAATTATGATAGCCTGAGTCTTACTAGGATTAAGAATTAAATTATTGCACTTAGCCCATTTATGTACCGATTCAAGGTCCTGATTTACGTCACGACAGGTCCTTGATATACAATGAAAATAAGAGAGGTCAAAAAAAATTTATCCCTGAGGGACCCCACAAAATACCTCTATACGGTCAGAAAGACTGTCACCTACCTGGACAGGCTGATGAAAGTTCACAATATAGTTCCTAATTAACACAACGGACGAAGGATCCATGATCAACAGAGTCGAACGCCATTGAGAAATCTAACAGCACAAGAACAGTGGCAACAGAAATTACTTTTGTTAGGTTAGAGGAAATAAAAGACAAATTTAAATAAAAACGAGTAATGTGTATAATTATTCTTCCAAGCTAATCTTGGTGTTTAAATGTTACTAAATATATTGCAATTGGTTTGTTACAAGGTCCGACATGTTCGATGTCGATAGTGATTTAAACCCATTGGGTTTGTTACTACGCGCAACTAGAAGTTTATATTGATGTCAGCACATAAATTAAAAAAATATGAAACATTAAAGTGGCTTTTATATACACATTGATAATTAATTCCTTAATTGTGCGACCTTTGTTATTGTTTAATTCGCTACTGCAATATAGCACGAGATATCTATAAAAGTCAAGGAAGTCTTTTAATTGGAATACAGAACCAGATTCCAATGATGCAAAACAATAAATATTAATCAAAAGTTCTTTCATGCATCGTGACGAAGCACCATCACTTTCTTATCAAATTGATAATTGCCCTAAGCTTCCCCACACCCTAGGAATTTTACAGAGTAAAACTAGTCATCTTAAGTCGTCGCATCAATTTACTTCGGAGAAATTAAATACTCGTAAAAAGAAATAAAAGACACTAAATGGAAAATTTAGAATTTTTTTTCGTGATCCTTCCAGTAGTGGTTTTTTCGGTGTACTTGTTTTTAACGTGGAATTTAAATTATTGGAAGAAGCGTGGGATCCCAGGTCCAATGCCGGAAATCATCTTCGGAAATCTAAGGAAAAGTCTCCTTATGAAGAAGCACATGATGTACGAGTTCGACGACATTTATCGGTAAAAAATTGTCATACAGATCTGTGACTTTAAACAGTTCATACCCTCGCTAAAAGGCAGTACAAGCACGAGGATAAATTCGCTGGAGTCTTTATGGGAAGGTCACCGGATCTTTTGCTGATTGATCCAGACGTTATAAAGGAAGTGATGGTGTCGGACTTTAAGGATTTCCACGCCAACGAAATATCTAGAGTGGTGTGTTTATTTATTTACTGCTTCTGTGTGCTTTGATGTCATTTCTGTTTTTTAATTACGTTGGATTGGAATAGACTACCACAAAGAGAGATCCGCTAGTGGGACCCAACCCCTTTTTGTCAACTGGTGGAATTTGGAAAAGGAAGCGGTCGGAAATAACTCCTGCCATTACTCCTACGAGGGTAACAATTATCTTTGCGACTATTTTCAATTTCCTAAAGTGCTTTATGTGATTTTTTTTTCTTATAGATAAAAAGCAATTATCCCATCATGAAAGATGTCGCCCGACGTATGACAATGTACTTGGATAAGCTCTTTACGAATCCACCCAAAGAGGGTATTGAAGCGAGAGAGGTGCGCATACTCCTTTTTGTACTACAAAGAATTCTTCAATATCTCACCTCACCAACCTGTTTTAGTTGGCGATGAGATTCACTACCGATGTTACAGCTAGCAGCATTTACGGTTTGGAAGGTGGAGGCTTCGATACCGAAATTTGTCGCATACTGGAAGAGGGGCGTAGCTTTACGATTTTCCAAACAACGTATAACTTCGTTGCATCAATCTTTCCTGTCGTGAGGCGCTTCTACACACCTAAGCTCGTGAATTCAAAATGTGAAAAGTTCTTCGTAGACTTGTGCCATAAAGCTATTAAGTTACGCGAGCAGGCCCAGGATGACTTACGTGTCGATTTACTGAATTACTTACTACAGGCCAAGGAGAAGAAAAATTTGTCTTACATGGATATTGCGGCACATACGGTTACTTTCTTCCTCGACGGATTTGATACATCGGCCATTGCAATTTCACATGTATTGCATATGGTAAGTGTTGGAAAGTTATACCTTTATTTCGATTGGTTTATGCGTTTATAGGTCTGCTTCTCTATTGAGGCCAGAAAAATCATTTCGACCTCCTTTTTGGCGCATTGCGGTACAAATTTATTTATTTATTTACACTGATAGCCTTGTACAGAAAAACACAAATTTTGCTATAACAGACAAGTTGTAGTGGTGTGGTTTTATCTGCCGGAAAAGTGATGGCCTCAGTTTACTGGGATAAAAAAGGGTATAATCAGGGGCGCAACTAGACATTTGGGGCCCGGGGCAAAAAATTTTGGGGGGGCCCTTCTTCTAAAATTTTTTTTTTATTATTATTATATAAATTTATATTCAACTTTTACATTTTAAATTTACATTTGCGTCCTCGCTTTGATGGCACTGAAATCCTTTATAATTTTATCATAATTGATTTCACTCGCTTTTTCGTGTTCAAAATGTTAACCTTATTAATTTCCTATAAACTTCACTTGATCAATATCTCACTACTTTCACTTTTTCTCTAACATGCTTTCGACATTCCCGCCTTACATGGAATGAACTTCCTCAGTCTTCCTTAAACTGTCTACCCTTTATCCCTAATTTACTCAACAAACGATAACGTACCTACCTGCTTTTCCCCAAATTACGTAATGACTCATCTCTGCTAATTTACCTACAAATTAATTCCCACATGTGCGCCACCGCGGATATCTTACCCTTTTTCCTAATTTCATTTGCTTTGTCTCATTTTTCTAAATCGAGGAAGCCTGCGCTCCTCGCTGAAATTTACCTGCTATGAGCCCGAACCCCCTGCTAAACATTCATATGCACAGATCTTGCATGTGCACGATTCCTTTCCCATATTGCACAAATGTGGCTTACTCAACTTATCTCTACTGAAAAAAATGCGTTTAGATTTTCAGCCGGTTTTTCCCTCGCATGAAACGTAGTGGGTATTCTATCGTAACGATATCATGGGAAAATTTTTCTTTCCCAAAAATCAAAAATTTTTCGTTTCCATCATTGTCACTCATTTCGAGAGCTTTTTATATTTTACAAATTTTGTTTTCTCTGTATCGAAAATCCTCTTTTATTTGTTACTTTCAACTGAAGCTGAAAATTTGCTCCTAAATTAACATTATAAATTAGCAAAAATTCGAAGTATGAACTATTAAATATTTTGAATATTGCTAGAGCTATTTTTTATTTGAGTGAGTAAAGTCAAATGAAACAATCGACAACCACGACAAAAACTCTGATGATTCGACCACTCAGCAAAGTCCGTTTTCGAAGTGTAAAATTCAAACAAATGTATAGTAACTTTTCAAGTTCAAGGAACTCCAAGCAGGATGTTTTAGCATTTTCGATTATTTTTTCGCGATCCGCGCGGGGCCCCCTTGAACCCGGGGCCCGGGGCAGATTGCCCCGGTTGCCCCCCCCTGGTTGCGCTCCTGGGTATAATCATGGGGCATTACTTAAGAAAAGGTGAAACTATAAACTCTGCTTACTATTGCAATCTGCTGCGAAGTTTAACAGAAGGAATTAAAGACAAACGGGCTCTGGTTTGCTAAGAAGAAAAGTTTTGTTTCACCAGGATAATGCGCGAGTTCACATATCAATTGAAAGCATGGCAGAAATCCATCACCCCCTATTCACCTGATCTAGCTCCATCTGACTTTTATCTATTTCCAAATCTTAATCCATAAGGAGGTCAACAATTTGCCACAAATGAAGAAATCAAATTTTGAGGGCTTAGATGAACATTTTTTTAAAGCTGGTATAGAAGCGTTGCCAGACCGATGGAAAGAGTGTATTGATGTCGGAGCAGAATAGGTTGAAAAATAAATAAATTAAAACATTATAGCTTTTCATTTTCCTGGTTAGGCTAAGAAAAATTACCACGGATTTCGAGATATTGGCACTTTTTTGAAATATTTAAAATTCTGTAGAACTAATAGAATTATACGCACTCCTTAAATAAACCATTAAATAAAGTGAACATTAATTCCTTTTCAGCTAGCACGGCATAAGGATGTCCAAGAAACACTTCGGCAAGAATTAACTGAAGTTTTTACTTACACAGGCGAAATAGATTTCCAGGAGTTTATTGATCTTCCATATTTGGACCAAGTTTTTAACGGTAACCAAGTAAAAAATAATATTTATTCACCCATTCTTCATAGGAATATCCCATTTTAGAAACCCTGAGAATGTTCCCGCCCTTTAATTTGCTGACAAAAATATGCACTCAAGCCCATGAGTTCACCAACTCAAAAGGTAAAAAGGTGGCAGTGGACAAAGGCACAGTATGCGTAATAAACACTTACTCGATACACCGCGATGAAAGATATTACCCAGAGCCAGACAAATTTATACCGGAGAGATTCAGCCTCGAAAATGGCGGAACCAAGAAGTATAAAGATATGGGTGTTTTCCTACCTTTTGGCGAAGGTCCAAGAGTGTGTCTAGGTAAGCAATTTGTCCAATTCCGTTAAATTAAAACCGATTTTAGTACCAATTCACAACATTTTCCAGGAATGAGATTTGCACTGGCGCAATCTAAAACAGCTATTGCTGAAATTGTGACAAATTTTGAATTGTCTGTTAACAAAAGAACTCGAGATGATATCGTAGCTGATCCCGCTAGCTACATGCTGATTATAGACGGCGGTGTGTGGCTGGATTTGAAAAGGATTGACAGGAATATTTAACGTAAGAAAAAATAAAGTGATAAATAAAACAAATCAATTGAATATGTTTCCGTTCTTATTACACGTTTTCATTGAACTTGCTTTGTTATTTATTTATTTCACCATCATATATTAATATGATCTACCTTTGTTCTTATGAGTACACAGGAGATGGTTAATTTGTTTTAAATCAATATTAAAATCAAAAATTTGAGCCTGCTTATTATAGCACCTACACAAATTGCTAACAGGGAATTAGCTGTTAAAATCTCCGGAGAATCTATTAAACTAGTTAAAATTGTATGCATAAAGAGACCCAGATTATATTCCCGCCTCTTATTAAGCGAAATAATATTAATTAATTTTAAGCGATTGTCGTATGGAGGAAGCTCAAGTCGGTTTCTCCAAGAAAGGCAGCGCAGAGCAAAACGCAGCCATTTCTTTTGCACAGATTCAAGTTTTGTTAATGTGTATATCAAAAAAGGATACCAAACCTGGCAGCCGTACTCGATGTGTATGGATATTTACTTATTTATTTTTTTATTTCGCTTAACTTAAGCTAGAAAGCAAATAAAGTAATTAGCTTAAAAATAAACTAAATCAACTCAAATATGACTTCAACTAAGACAAGGGGCAGATAAAACAAAGATGGGACCAATGGGGAGCAAACAGTAACGGCATATTAAGATAGTGGGACTGGATGGTAAAGCGAATGCCTCAGGGTAACTTTATCAACAAATCGAAAGGGGCAGTATTGTTGGCTCTAACATACGTAGCAGGTTCAAAGTGACCATAGTTGGTGCGTGGGGTGTTGAGACGAAATAGTGGAAAGGATCTTACATTGCAGGGGTTAGTATTGAGAGAGATGTTATGGAGAAATTCGGGACAGTCGATGGAGGAGTTAGGAAGTTGTGGACGAAGACAATGTCGGCGACTTCACTACGCAATGCTAGGGACTGGAGGTTAATCAGTTTCAATCGTTCCTCATAAGGAGGAAGATTAAAGTTATCAACCCAAGGAAGGCCGCGCAACGCGAACCGAAGAAAGCTACGCTGAACAGCTCCAATCGTATTAATCCGTGTAGGCTGAGAGGGCGACCAGACTTGACAGGCATACTCAAGTAGGGGCCTGACAAAGCAGAAGTAGAGAGCTTTAGTGACATAGGGATTGTAGAATTCCTTAGACCAGCGTTTGACAAAACCGAAAACTGAGTTAGCTTTATTAACGATATGATCGATATGGGAACGAAAATCGAGTTCGCTACCACATATAACTCCCAGATCTCGTAACGAACTGACCGATGGAGACCATTTATAAATTTATTGTAAACTTGAGTAAATATCAAATATTAAGTTTCACTAGATATCCAATAGCTGTCTTAACCTGATCATAAGGTGAGTATAATATCAATATTGACTTTGGGGCCGCGATCTCCATCATGCCAGGGCCGGTTTCTTAAGTGAATCCGCCACTGTAAACAAGTGAACCGAATCCGTAGTTAGCTACGACTATTAAAAATTTAAACGCGTTTTTCTCAAAACCATTTTTCAAAAGTCCGTGTTCACTGGCATTTAAAAACTTCATTACTGATTCATTTCAAACTTGGTACCCACTTTCTACATATAAAACATCTCCCCCCAACGTTCAGTTTTAGAAATTTTTTTTACATTAAGGGGGTTTTCTACTAACAAAATGGCGGAATTTTTCGTAAAAAATAGCAGTTTTCACTTCAAACGACCACCAAAAATTTAAAAATGAAAAAAATAATAATCAGAGAACGTTGGGGGATGGATATGATGATGATACTTTGACTAAATTTAATGGATTTTGATTTCAAATAATTTCCAGCTGAGATACAGTGAACACCGCAAATCGTCTATTTCTAAAGACGTTGTTGGAAGAGCTCCATCACTGTCTTGTTTGTCGATATCTTCGCATAAAAAAAATTGACAATGTTGTTGAAACTATACTTAATAATGTACAAAAGGTTTAAATAAATATGCTCAATCCATATTTATAAAAAAAATTCACAAAAAAAGTGTTTTTTGTCACGCTAACCCCCCCATAAACTCCAACCGCTTGATCGATATATATTCGGTCTGCTGAAGAAAGCTGTGAATTTGACCTATGACGGCAAGACAATGTCAATATACGACATCCCAGGGATTTTAGCTACTGCTATGCCCCTTCCTCACAACATTCTAGCTGGCTTTCGCACAACTGGGATTGTTCCATTTAATCGGCATTTGTTTACTGAACTCGATTTTGCACATGCATTTGTGACAGATTGGCCAAATCCTGTAAATACAATCGAGGCAACTGAGGGCCCTATTCAGAATACAAGTACAGCTGAGGATAAAACGCCAACAACATCATCTTCTATTTTAACTCTCGAACCACGAACTCTCTTTTTGTACAATAACCGACTGTAAATATGCCACAATGTTCACATCACAAGTCCCAGACAGAGAACAAGAAAACATCATTGCAGATCCAGAACCTTTGATTGCACTACCCGGACATCAAAGTAGTGGTAGTGTTCAGCAAAATTCACCCAAACCCACCACAAGTTTTCAATCCGTTCCTGTGTTGACAAATCAAAAAGAAAATATCGCGACTTCGAGTATAACACTTATGTTTTCGCCGGAAGCAGTACCTGCCACTAGGCCACAGAAATTACTTTTATTAAGTTAGAGGAAATAAAAGACAAATTCAAACACAATCAAGTCATGTGCATGACAATCTTCCAAGCTAATCTAGGTGTTTAAAAAACACACCTGAATATGTTACTTAATATTGTAATTTGTTTGTTATAAGATCCGACATGTTCGATGTCAATAGCGATTTAAACTCATTGGGTTTGTTACTACGCGCAACTAGAAGCTTATATTGATGTCAGCACATAAATTAAAAAAATATGAAAAGTTAAAGTTGTTTTTATATACACATTGATAATTAAAAAGATGCCTTAATTGTGCGATCTTCATTGTTTAATTCGCTATTGCAATATAGCACGCGATATCTACAAAGGTCAAAGAAGTCTTTTAATTGGAATACAGAACCAGATTCCAGTGACGAAAAACAATAAATATTAATCAAAAGTTCGTTCATTCATCGTTACGAAGCACCATCACTTTCTTATCAAATTGATAATTTCCCTATGCTTCCCCACACTCTATGAATGTGACAGAGAAAATTAGAATTCAAAAGTCATCTTAAGTCGTCGCATCAATTCACTTCGGAGCAATTAAGTACTCGTAAACAGAAATAAAAGACAGAAAATGGAAAATTTAGAATTTGTTTTCGTGATCCTTTCGGTTGTGGTTTTCTCGGTGTACTTGTTTTTAACGTGGAATTTAAATTATTGGAAGAAGCGTGGGATCCCAGGTCCTAAGCCGGAATTCATCTTCGGAAATCTAAGGAAGAGTCTCCTAATGAAGAAGCACATGATGTACGAGTTCGACGACATTTATCGGTAAAAAATTGTCATACAGATCTGTGACTTTAAACAGTTCATACCCTCGCTAAAAGACAGTACAAGAACGAGGATAAATTCGCTGGAGTCTTTATGGGAAGGTCACCGGATCTTTTGCTGATTGATCCAGACGTTATAAAGGAAGTGATGGTGTCGGACTTTAAGGATTTCCACGCCAACGAAATATCTAGAGTGGTGTGTTTATTTATTTACTGCTTCTGTGTGCTTTGATGTCATTTCTGTTTTTTAATTACGTTGGATTGGAATAGACTACGACAAAGAGAGATCCGCTAGTGGGACCCAACCCCTTTTTGTCAACTGGTGGAATTTGGAAAAGGAAGCGGTCGGAAATAACTCCTGCCATTACTCCTACGAGGGTAACAATTATCTTTGCGACTATTTTCAATTTCCTAAAGTGCTTTATGTTTCACTTTTTTTTCTTGTAGATAAAAAGCAATTATCCCATCATGAAAGATGTTGCCCGACGTATGACAATGTACTTGGATAAGCTCTTTACGAATCCACCCAAAGAGGGTATTGAAGCGAGAGAGGTGCGCATACTCCTTTTTGTACTACAAAGAATTCTTCAATAACTCACCTCACCAACCTGTTTTAGTTGGCGATGAGATTCACTACCGATGTTACAGCTAGCAGCATTTACGGTTTGGAAGGTGGAGGCTTCGATGCCGAAATTTGTCGCATATTGGAAGAGGGCCGTAGCTTTACGATTTTCCAAACAACGTATAACTTCATTGCATCAATCTTTCCTGTCGTGAGGCGTTTCTACACACCTAAGCTCGTGAATGCAAAGTGTGAAAAGTTCTTCATAGACTTGTGCCATGAAGCTATTAAGTTACGCGAGCAGGCCCAGGATGACTTACGTGTCGATTTACTGAATTACTTACTGCAGGCCAAGGAGAAGAAAAATTTGTCTTACATGGATATTGCGGCACATACGGTTACTTTCTTCCTCGACGGATTTGATACATCGGCCATTGCAATTTCACATGTATTGCATATGGTAAGTGTTGGAAAGTTATATCTTTATTTCGATTGGTTTATGGGTTTATAGGTCTGCTTCTCTATTGAGGCCAGAAAAATCATTTCGACCTCCTTTTTGGCGCATTGTGGTACAACTTTATTTATTTGTTTACACTGATAGCTTTGTGCAGAAAAATATGAATTTTGCTATAACAGAAAAGCTGCCCAGTATTATTAATTTGGGCAAACGGTTAATGATTCACCAGTCCTTCAGATTGATCAGATCGCTAATAGTCTTCTTTGCAGTTAATGGAGTTAAGTTAATATCTTAGAGCGTCAGCGTATAAAAAAACTTTTGAAAATATTTATGCAGTCAAGTCTTGAATAAATAACAGAAATAAGAGCGAATCGAGAATAGACCCTTGTGGAATACCAGATAGGGTGTTTTCACACTAGAGTACAACGACATGGCAACGATAACGGTACCATCACGCCATGACCACGACACGGCATGCTGTTATCGTTGAGCCTTTCACATTAGATAACAACGGTGACGGAACGATAACGACACATTTGTAGTGTTTGCCATGGCATTCACTTTCAGTAAAACAAATATCCAAATAGCAACTGGTCTGCTGACTTGCTGGCACACAAATCATGAAATGTTTAAATACAACAGTGTATTGTTACCGCCGGAGTGCAGACGATTAGGGAAATTTGGCGACGACATTATCGAAGACGGCGTGTCGTTGTCGTGGACGTCATGCCGTTATCGTTGCTTTGCCTTCTTGGTTATTGTGCTTTATTTGACAAAATACATTTTTGTTTACTACCACTTTTCAATCCGGATCGAAGTTTCAATCTTGGAGATAAGGCCGGTTGTACACGTTGTAAGGGGAAAAACTCATTTATTTTGCATGCTACTTTAATGAAAACACTTTATCACTGTGCTTGACCTATTTCTGAAAAGGTATATTAAACACAAATATTTACCAATATCATGATGAATCATTTAATCAGTGCATGTGTTGAATCAAATAAAACTTTGTTATTTAATTAAGTATAATGGGAATATAGCCTATCTAAGTTCATGTACAGTTCAATCGAGTTAGTTTACTTTGTTATAACATATAATATAATACTCCACTACACTATGAGTATCAAGAAATCAGCAAATGACTTTATACATAGCTCATAATTTTCTCCTGTAAAATTTTGAAGTGTAATATCTTATGTCACGATAGTGCAAGTTGGCAAATGTAGTGTAACGAATAACGAAGTGCTTCTTCAAGCAATACTAACAACTTGCTCATGACTATGTTGATGAAAGTTGGTATGTGGGAGTTTTTTGAGTCACTGGTTTCAAATATGGTGCCCAATTTTGCAAATTCAACACAAACCACACTAAATATGCTCAGATATGCATGAAAGCTAGTATGTTGGAGTTTTCTGAGTCACTGATTGTAAATATGGAAGGTACCTACCAAATTTCACAAATTCAAAATGGCGGCTTTAATATGGCGGACTTAATCACTATTTATCGTTTTTAAAATGAGTTTCACTTTTAACGCGCGTAGCGATCACGCATATTCGTTTTCTACTAATGTTTCATTTTACCGTGCGGCATATTTTGAAGGCTGACAGTAGAAACTATTTGAAAGAAAATTTTGATTTAAAATCTTGTTTTTTTAAATACAAGATATAATACTTGAATAAACGTTGTGAATATCAAACAATCATTTTTGATTTCTCGGTATCGAAAAATCTCAAAACAAAGTTGTAAATCTCTTACCCAAACACTCAGTATAAGATTTTGGTTTTTGCTCTCTTGAGTTACAGAATTAGCTGAAATCAGTCCAATAGTTCTTAAATTCATTCCATGTTAGTATCTAACATTAGTTAAACTACTTGCACTAGATTTTCATTCTGGGTATTCCGGAAAGTTCGTAGCCTGGCGTATCTCGGAACGTCATATATTTCTCAAACTACTTTCATTTTAAAGCTTTAATGCTTTCAGTTGAGCAAAAACGCGTTCGACTGACGATTTGCCACGACTGCTTAGAGCTGTTTGAAGCTGATCCACAATTGGATCGATTATTAGAAGATGTTTAACCATGGATGAAACCTGGGAAAATATACTCCAGAGACAAAAGTATAGTCTAAACAGTGGAGAAGACCAGGATCCCCTATTACAAAAAAAGGCAAAAGTGGTTTCATCCGCCGGAAAAGTGATGGCCTCAGTTTTCTGGAATTCAAAGGGTATAATTATGGTGGATTACTTAGAAAAAGGTAACTCTGCTTACTATTGCAGTTTGCTGCGACATTTAAGAGAAGATATCAAAGAAAAACGGGCTCTGGTTTGCTAAGAAGAAAAGTTTTG
Organism: Neoitamus cyanurus; assembly: GCA_947538895.1. NCBI lineage: Eukaryota > Metazoa > Arthropoda > Insecta > Diptera > Asilidae > Neoitamus > Neoitamus cyanurus. The sequence continues at coordinate 29,993,851 of OX384541.1, read as the reverse complement.
TTTCACCAGGATAATGCGCGAGGTCACACATCCACACATCTGTTGAAAGCATGGCCGAAATCGATTGGTGTGGCTTTTACTTGTTACCCCACGCCCCGTATTCACATGATCTAGCTCTCTAACTCTTAAAAACCACTTAGGAGGTCAAAAGTTCTTCACAAATGAAGAGGTCAAAGCTACTGTCGATTCATATTTTGAGGTCTTAGGTAAAATAATTTTTAAAGCTGGTATAGAAGCGTTGCGAGACCAATCGAAAAAGTGTGTTGAACTCGGAGGAGAATACCTTGAAAAATAAATTAATTAAAAAATTATAGGTTAGGCTACGAACTTTCCAAACGCGCCTCGTACAACTCTCAAAAAATGACCACGGATTTCGAGACATTGGCACTTTTTTGAAATATTTAAAATTCTGCAGAACTAATAGAATTATACGCACTCTTTAAATAAACCATTAAATAAAGTGAACATTAATTCCTTTTCAGCTAGCACGGCATAAGGATGTCCAAGAAACACTTCGACAAGAATTAACTGAAGCTTTTGCTGACAAGGGCGAAATAGATTTCCAGGAGTTAATTGATCTTCCATATTTGGACCAAGTTTTTAACGGTAACCAATTAAAAATAATATTTATTTACCCATTCGTAATAGGAATATCCCATTTTAGAAACCCTGAGAATGTTCCCGCCCTTAAATGTGCTGACAAAAATATGCACTCAAGCCCATGAGTTCACCAACTCAAAAGGTAAAAAGGTGGCAGTGGACAAAGGCACAGTATGCGTAATAAACACTTACTCGATACACCGCGATGAAAGATATTACCCAGAGCCAGACAAATTTATACCGGAGAGATTCAGCCTCGAAAATGGCGGAACCAAGAAGTATAAAGATATGGGTGTTTTCCTACCTTTTGGCGAAGGTCCAAGAGTTTGTCTAGGTAAGCAATTTGTCCTATTCCGTTTAATTGAAACCGATATTAGTACCAATTCACAACATTTTCCAGGAATGAGATTTGCATTGGCGCAATCTAAAACAGCTATTGCTGAAATAGTGACAAATTTTGAATTATCTGTGAACAAAAGAACTCGAGATGATATCGTAGCTGATCCCGCTAGCTACATGCTGATTATAGACGGCGGTGTATGGCTGGATTTGAAAAGGATTGATAGAAATATTTAACGTAAGAAAAAATAAAGTAATAAATAAAACAAATCAATTGAAGATGTTTCCGTTCTTATTACAAGTTGTCATTGAACTTTCTTTGTTATTTATTTATTTCACCATCATATATTAATATGATCTTCCTTTGTTCTTATGAGTATACATGAGATGTTTAATTTGTTTTAATTCAATATTGAAATCAAAAATTTGAGCCTGCTTCTTATAGCACCTACACAAATTGCTAACAGGGAATTTATGGAAGTAGCTGTTAAAATCTTCGGAGAATCTACTAAACCTGCTAAAATTTTATGCATAAAAAAACCCAGATTATATTCCCGCCTCTTATTAAGCGAAATAATATTAATTAATTTTAAGCGATTGTCGTATGGAGGAAGCTCAAGTCGGTTTCTCCAAGGAAGGCAGCGCAGAGCAAAACGCAGAAATTTCTCTTGCACAGATTCAAGTTTAGTAATGTGTACATCAAAAGAAGGATACCAAACCTGGCAGCCATATTCGATGTTTATGGATATTTATTTATTTATTTATTTCGCTTAATTCAAGCTACAAAGGAAATAACAAAGTAATTAGCTTAAAAATAAACAAAAATAACTTAAACTATGACTATGATTAAGACAAGGGGTCGATAAAACAAAAATGGGATCAATGGGGAGCATACAGGAGGGCCATATTAAGATGGTGGGACTGGATGGTAAAGGACTGAGGGTAACTTTATCAATGTGGAAATCGAAAGGAGCAGTTGTTGCTCTACGTAGCAGGTTCAAAGTGACCATAGTTGGTGCGTGGGGAGTCAAGACGGAAGAGAGCAAAGGATCTTACATTGCAGGGGTTGGTATTGAGAGAGATGTTATGGAGAAATTCGGGACAGTCGATGCAGCCAGTTAAGAATTTGTGGACGAAGACGAAACAGCTTCATTCGTATTAAGGGGGTATTCAAGTCTAGAATTTTGAACAAATCGATTTTTTTCATATCATTTTTCAGATCACATTTTTAAAGATCAGACCTTCAAAAATACATCCACAAAAGGAATTTTTAAAATTTCAAATATTTACGGAGTTATAGCTATTTTAGTGACACAGCGAGTAAACGGGACCTGCCACAGTGAATCGAACAATAGGCGGTAGACGTTCCCTGACTACCTGAGGATGAATCATCCTACAGAAAGTCTTTTATACACACGTGTGCAGCGCAGCTCAGTTTGCTCTGAGCTATCGTAGAGCACGTGTAGGCCCAATGTATGGAGCAGGCATCGCCGATTAATGAAATGTAAGTACAGACTGCCTAAAACTTTGCTGAAATCTTTAAACGCGTTTTTCTCGAAACTACTTTTTCCAACACGGTTGACATGATTTCTCAAGTTCTAATCAACCGATTAACTTGAAATTTGGCGTGAAACTTCTTTATATATCCCTCTATCGTTGGAACTAGAATTATGTATAAATTTGGTTTTTTACTATTTTAAAAAAATTCAAAATTTTGAAAAAAGGGCAAAAAATCAATTTTTTTTTTCAAACAGCCGCCATTTTGTGAAACAATTTTTTTTCATTTCCCTAGTTCAGACGATAGCGAGATTCTTACTGATCAAGAATCTTTTTTCTTTTTTGTTAAGATCACCAGAAGGGTTGGAATCATGTCAAGGAGGACACACCCTTATTTTTCACACCTCCCCACTTTACCATCCTGTAATTTTTTCAATTTCAAATTTTTTTTTTTAAATATTTTTTTTGGTATTGCTAACATATTAATAAATATCTAGTAAAATAATGGCTACTAAAAATATTCTGAGTTTTTTTTTATCGAATTTTAAAAAACACCTAAAATTTGTACTCCTAGACTAGAATACCCCTTAATGAGTGTAGGCTGAGAATGCGACACGACTTGACAGGCATACTCAAGTAGGGACCTGACAAAGCAGAAGTAGAGAGCTTTAGTGACATAGGGATTGTAGAATTCCTTAGACCAGCGTTTGACAAAACCGAAAACTGAGTTGGCTTTATTAACGATATGATCGATATGGGAACGAAAATCGAGTTCGCTACCACATATAACTCACATATAACTCCCAGATCTCGTAACGAACTGACCGATGGAGACCATTTATAAATTTATTGTAAACTTGAGTAAATATCAAATATTAAGTTTCACTAGATATCCAATAGCTGTCTTAACCTGATCCTAAGGTGAGTATAATCAATATTGACTTTGGGCCCGTGATCCCCATCATGCCAGGGTCGGTTTCTTAAGTGAATCCGCCACTGCAAACAAGTGAACCGAAGCCGAGGATATGACGTATTAAAGCCCGACGATTAGTCGCATTAAATTGAATTTCCACCAATTTCTGTAGTGACTTTCTTCTATTTTTACTTTTCATTGATTGCAAATTGGAGACAGTCAAGTCATATCAGCATGAGTCGTATAAAGTAAGCAGCAATCTCTGATTACCAAAAACCAGTCGCTATAGCCGGAGTGACAAGTTAAGTCACTCAACTTTGATCTTCAAATTGAGAAAGCTTGCCTTATCAGGATTTTCATATTTTTTGTGAACTCTTAAGCACAGCAAGCATGATTAGTTGTCTCAAGGCCATAATATAAATATATGTATGTTTCTGCGAAATGTTACTGTTGCGTTTGCTGTTTTTAGCCCTTATCACTCGGCAATTCAGGCTTGAAAGCCCCTTTTGGTCATATTTTTGATTAATGGTGAGTTTTGATCTAGATTGATAATCAAGTTATCTACAAGAAACCGTTATAAATGATTAATTCGATCCATTCATGGATATGTATGTATTTATCTGTCTTTTTACTCTATTATATAATTTTGTTATTGTTATTCATTTTATAATACCTATTTATCTTATCTCTATTTTTTTTAGTTATTACACATTCATTCTTATTTTAATTTTACTTAAAATCAACAGATAAGGTATGATCTCTTCAGGGACTCGTGCGGGAATAGCCATTGAATTGGCATTTAGAGACGTTTAAAGTTTTTACTGCACCATATACAAAAATAATCTAAGTCTGGGGGGAGAGTTTGGAGATTTTCATGTCACCGGCGTATATTCAAAAGTCCGAGTGCTTAATGATGTACTAAACATCGTTTACGAAGAGAATGAAGATCAGTGGACCCAGATGGCTACCTTGAGGAACTAAGAAAGGGTTAGATGTTACTGAATCGTAGATTCCATCCAAGAAAAAAAACACGGCTGGTGACCAAGGGAACGGAGTTTAAAAAGGATTATTAAAGAATTTACTCAAATCAGTGACAGCCGCATCGAATTCGTCACCACTTTCCAGTACACAATGTTAATGTTGTGGAAACGATGTCAGTGAGGTTAGTCGTAGTTTATTTGGTTTTAAGGAAGCCATGTTGGGGCGGGGACCACTTATCCCCTAGTGTGGATGATAAGGCAGATATATAAACTAAATGTTATTTTTAAGGCTGAACATCATTGTCATTTTCAGCTAACTCTAAGGGGTAAGTTCAGGACACGAGTGAGGCAGTTTAGTATAGCTCGGGTAATTAAGGACTGATAATGAAAGTTTCCTATTCTTACTTTAATAACAAAATAATGTATATCTCGCTTCACAAAAATTTTAAAAAAAAATCCCTTAACACATAATTTTAATGATTGCCAAACTCAAGACGATGACCAAAGACTGACGAAAGTTCGGAAAAGTAATAAGTGCCAGACGTGCAACGATTGTCAGTAATATTTACACTAGATAATGATTGATTGCTCATGAAATAAGAGTGAGAGAAAGTAAGAGAAGTTCATTTGCCCCTACGTGAAAATAAAAAAACAATAAAACCTTAGTCAATAGAGTTTGGAAATATTTTAGATGAGAAGACCAATAAAAATCGATCGAGTGATCGAGAAGTAGGGTAGGATGTAGTGTGTTGTATAGAAAGAAGAGTATAAAAGTCCCTATTAGGAACATTCTAAGTAAAACCACTCTGGAGGTGATTGAAAAGTCCGCTTTAGCCCTAGTGAAGAAAAAAGTGGGAAATAGCTCACAAGTGGAAACCGAACACGAACGAACTAATAGCAAAAACTGTAGTGGGTTTACTGAAAGACATTCCTCCTGGTAATAAGGGAAAAGTTAGAGTGGAATTATTTCAACTCGTCGTTGCCGTTAGAGAAAAATATGAAAGCAATTAAGTATTCTAAAGTTCTCTATGTGGATTTTGCTAAATTTGTATTTTTGTTACGGGGTGCAAAGTAATATGTAATAAGAAAAGGAAACAATGATAAGAAGAAAATATAGAGTGATGTATTTTATATATGTTATTTTGAAGTAGCTATTTAGTTATTTAGTTCTTTAGAGTCCAGTGGACACATGTTCAATCTTTGAACGCGTGAACGTTTTATTTCAACTATAGAAACTTTTATTCTTATTTATAATGGCACTTCTTTTAATCACGCCGGTCTTACACACGTATTCAAAGATTTAACATGGGTCCACAGGGCCCACGACTACAGTTAAGAGTTAATAAGACTGAATTTATTTTATGTAAATTTTGAATTTTTTGAAATTTTTATATATCATGTTATTGAATTGGAAGTGATTTAGTTTTTATATAATATAAAAACAATATTGGAAAACGTTAAGTGTTTTATTTACGAATTGAAATTTTCGCACAATATATTTCTCATCTGTGTTGCTTCATTTCCATTATATCGTTCCATCTTCCATCGTTAATTCTTCTCTCCTGATCCTAAGCAGTTCTGGTTCCTAAGTTGTTAACTGCAAGCGGGGCTCCGATGGTTAACCATCGTCACTGTTCTTCGGGACTGAGAAGGGCACCGATCCCCTAGTTTTATCTAATCTCTTCGCCGATTTCTTTAAAACTGCTTTCTGTGATAGTACCTGTGATATTAACTTAAATGATTTTAACCACCTGACGAGGCTTCCGCCGACTACTCTTCAACCTAAGGATCTTATCTTTGATGACAAAATTGTACTTCGGCACATTGCTAACTTAGTTGACAATTTTTCGTGTGGCTCTGACGGAATTCCGTCCGGTTTTTTGAAAAGGTGTGTCCTTGTCTTGGCCCCTATTCTTCGTTATTTGTTCAATTTATCTCTCTCTGTTGGTGTCTTTCCGGGGCCCTGGAAAATTTCTGTGATTCTTCCTATGCATAAAAAAGGAAACAGATCGGATATTTCAAATTATAGGCCAATTGCTAATTTATGTCCTATTGCTAAGCTCTTCGAGGTAATGATTTGTGAAGTACTTTATTTCCACTGTAAGCCTTTCTTGATGCCATTTCAATATGGGTTCATGAAAGGTAAATCTACTACAACTAACCTTTTGGAATTTTCCAATCACTGTACGCCGGCTATTGAATCTGGCAAACAAGTCGATTGCATTTTCACTGATTTTAGCAAGGCCTTTGACAGGATCAATCACAAAATTCTTATTCATAAATTATCTGTTCTTGGTTTCCCCAAATGCTTTGTTAGTTGGGTCACCTCGTACTTATTTGATCGTACTCAGTTTGTTTGCTTTCGTGGTGTTTTTTCTGATTTGTTAAGAAATACATCAGGTGTCCCACAAGGTAGCCACCTTGGTCCACTGTTATTTATCATTTATGTCAATGATGTTTCTCTTATACCTGTCCATTCGAAAATTCTATGCTATGCGGACGACGCGAAACTATTTCGCACAATATCTAGTAAGCGTGACTGCCATTTTTTAAATTCTGACTTGGACGCATTCCATAATTGGTGCCCCATTAATCACTTACCTTTAAACATCGGTAAATGCACTTGCATGTCCTTCACTCGTAAAAAGATTCCGGTGCATTATAATTTCACTATTGGCGGCTTCTCCCTTACTAGGCTTGACAAAGCGAGAGATCTAGGTGTCATTATCAACTCACGGTTCTCTTTTGAAGATCATATAGACTCCATTACTAGCAGAGCTAGCGCGACTCTGGGCTTTGTAAAGCGTTGGTCAAAGGAATTCAACGAACCTTACATTTCTAGACTTCTTTATTGCACTTTTGTTAGACCTATCCTCGAATATGCGAGTCCTGTCTGGTCCCCCTTTTATGAGAGCCATATTAAACGAATTGAATCTGTTCAACGCAGGTTTCTACGGTTTGCTCTCAGAAGTCTTCCTTGGGATAATGATCTTGTTTTGCCTCCCTACTCCGATAGGCTCAAACTTATTTCCCTCGAAACCCTGGAACACAGGCGGAAAACCTCCAGAACTGTTTTAGCTTTTGATTGTTTGCAAGGCGTTATCAACTCTCCGGAATTGCTTGCCGCTTTTAAAATTTCTGTACCGACCCGCTCCTTGAGGAACTATGGCTTCTTTTACTTACCACAACATCGCTCTAACTACGGCTTCAATGAGCCTATATCGTCGATGTCCCGTTCTTTTAATGCTTCTTTCTCCGTTATTGACTTTAACATTTCCAGAAGCCAGCTGAAAAGTCGACTTTAGCAGGCTTGTTATTGTATTATACTGTTTTATTATATTGTACATAGTAATCAGAATCTTGATGAAGCTGTGATAAATAAATATCTACATATGTTATTTATGTGCAGTCGCGGAAGCTTGTATATAGTCAGCTGGTGTGTTTTCGGATCTCCACTCACCCGAATGTTCTCCACCATCAGAATCCACCCTGTCTGTAAACTGCGGAGGGCAGTAAACGTTTCTGCATAACCTGTCCAGCATAATAAAGTTCTTCCGATGCATCAACTACACACGTGGATGCTTGCCGTGACATTATTTTTAACGAGGTTGCCGATCATCCTCGCTGCTAACTTCAGTGACTTTTTGTAAACCGCCATCTGACGCTAAAAAATATTTGATTTTTTTTAATAATTTTAGGAAGACTGACTTAGTTTCCCTTAATTTGCTTTTATTAAACAGAAATTGGTCCGTAGTGTACGATTGTCCTGATGCAGAGAGAATTTAAGGGGTGATTATCATTTTTATGCGGACTTACGTAAACAATTTAATAATTATTCAATAACGTTATATCGCCAGTACACGATTCGCACAGACCATAACATTAAATCTAATCCTAAGCAATTTTTTGACTTTGTTAATAGCAAACGGAAGACCAATAACTATCCTTCTATTTAAATTCTAGACAAAGAAATTGCTAGTGAACCTTCTGCTATTTCTGACCTTTTTGGGAAGCATTTCAAAAATGCTTATTGTGATGACATCTGTGATATAGACTATTTTATTATTATTATTATTTTAATCATGTGACGTGTCTTCCTTTACAAATAACTTTGTTTTTGATGACTGTACCGTTTTAGAGTACCTAAATCAAATTGACGAAGATTACTCGGATTCACCCGATAACATTCCTGGGGTTGTTCTGCGTAAGTGTGGTACTGCACTGGCAAGACCCCTTACTTTTTTGTTTAATTTGTCTTTGCGTTCTAGTGTTTTTCCTCGCCAATGGAAATTATTTTACGTGATGCCCATTATTAAAAAGGGGAAAAAGAACCAAATCGAAAATTACAGAAAATTGCTAAACTTTGACCGATTCCAAAACTGTTTGAGGCTATTGTGAAAGATTATCTGACGTTATACTGCAGTTCTCTTTTGTCGGTGCACCAACATAGCTTTGTGAAATATAGGTCAACAGTGACTAACCTTGTGGAATTTTCGAATTTCTGTCTAACAAATATTGAAAAGCTTAAACAGGTCGACTGTGTTCACACTAATTTTAGTAAAGCATTTGACAAGCTTTACCATAAAGTGCTTATATTTAAACTGCTTCGACTTGGCTTTCCCAAAGATTTTGTTCTTTGGGTTCAATCCTATCTTAATAACCGATCCTTCAAGGTTAAATTTTCGTCTGCCTATTCTGCCCCTATTTCTGTTTTGTCCGGAGTTCCACAGGGTAGTCACCTTGGCCCATTACTGTTTGTCATATTTATTAATGTTTTGGCATATGCAGATGATTTGAAGATCCTTAAAACTGTTGAATCTTTTTCATGATGCTCAATACCTACAGGACGATCTTCTAATATTCGCGGAGTGGTGCGCCAAGAATCATTTCAAACTAAATATTAGTAAATGTAATTTTATTTCTTTTTGCAGGAAATCCTCCATTGCGGAGTTCTCCTACAAAATGTTTGACAGGCCATTGTCTCGAATTGAAAGTGTTGTTGATCTTGGACTGCTGATCGATTGTAAATTTGACTTTGGGCGCCATATTGATAGTATAATTAATCGAGCCAACTCAACGTTGGAGTTCGTTAAACGTTGGTCTGTTGACTTCACTGACCCACACAGTTTAAAAGTTTTATTTTGTGCTTTTGTTCGCCCATTTTTGGAATATGCTTCCGTAGTGTGGAGGCCTCGTTATAATACGAACATAAATCGAATCGAGGCGGTACAAAAACGTTTCTTACGGGTCGCTCTTCATCAATTACCGTGGAATGACCCCTCCAATCTTCCTCCATATAAGGACAGATTAAAACTGCTGGGTTTGTCGTCTCTTTTAAAACGTAGAGATGTTGCTGGTGTTATGTTCATGCAAGATATCTTAACTGGCGCCGTAGACTGTCCTAATCTTTTAAAACTTTTAAATGTTAATTCACGCCCCCGAGTGACTAGAGGACAAAATTTTCTTTATGCAGATAATCACAGAACCAATTACGGTTATTTTGAAACTTTGTTGGATATGTCTAGAGATCATAATGCCTGTTTCTCAATTATCGATTTTCATTGTGATAAAATGGAAGTGAAAAAACGACAACTTTTCTTAATATTATAATTCATTTTATACTGCTTAGCATAATTTCTATCTTTGTAAAGTCAGATGGTTTGCACCTGTTGATGAGTAAATAAATAAATAGATAATAAAGTTACGCAGCGCTACACTACACAGAATTTTGCCAAACTACGATTTCCCTATTCACTAATTTTTACTGCTTAATTTATTTTACTGCTGTAGATGTACTCTAATGAACCTAATATTTACCTCCGCGGCGCGAGATGAACCCTCAAATACGACAAGGCCTGATAGTAGGCCCATGTGCTGTCTTCCTCCACAGCGCCACTCCCAGACTTTGGTCTCTTAGCAATTTCTTTCGCGAAACGGTCGCGAAGAGACCTCTACCTGTCTTGACATTGTTTCACTGAAATTAAAAATTGTTATAAAATCACTTAAGGTAAATAACTCAGAACATTAGCACTTACGTTCTGCTCCAACACAAACGGCTACTTCCCACCAGGCCTTTTCTTATAGCAACTTGTTGCGGTAAGATTTGAGCGCCTTATTATAAATGCATGGATGATGCTCTACCGCCTCAATTAATTTGAATTCAAATTGTTTCACTGTAAGCACATTTTATACATTACATAAATTTTAGCGTTAATATATGTTTGTTTTCTTACCATCCATTTCCGAATAATTGCAAAATCATCAAAACAATTGACAGATCACAAATTCAAAATTCAAACCTTTGCTTGTCAAATACATAGCTGATTCAACGAATCCCAACTGGCAGCTGTTAAAGCTCTCTCAGCAAAGCTCTCTCACGACGGTCTGCTGCATCGAAATTATTATAGGTTCCTCTAAATTTCCTCTCGCAACGGTCTGGCGGTGAGTCGGCAATGGGTTAGCTCCCACATGAATGCATGTATTCAATAGTTGTGCAGCGGCGGCAGAGGCGAAGTTTGACGGCGAAGGATTCTATGGGGGCCTGCCTTAAGTCTATCTGGCTGATCTCCTTTTGCGCTACGATACGAGGATCGGGTTTCCGCTTTGCCTCGTTCGGTGACGAAGAGCTCGGGAGCCCGGTCTTGGCGACTTTCCTCCTTTTGCTCTTCGCTGGCTGCTCGGGTTTGCTCACCCCAGAGCTTCCGGCGACAGTCGAAGAGCCTGGGTTGGACGAATCCGCCTCGGATCTACTTCTTTTGTTCGCTGGTGCTATCGGGGTTGACGCAGAGCGAGCAAGACCATCCGGTCCTCCGGCTTTCACCTCCGGAACTTTGGCCTTCCTCGCTCTCTGCCTTAGCCGTCGCAGCTGACGTTTGGACATCCCCTTGCTGTCCGCCACATTCAAGGGAGGATCCCTTACCACTGTAGCCTCAATCAAGGGGGTGGGAGTGTCCATCGAGAGAGGATTAACCGTAGTCGCAGAGGAATACTGCTTTCCGGTCCTTTCCTGATTCAAAAGTAGGCTCTCCATTGACCCTGTCAATGTGCTAATCGACGATAGTTCGTCTGTAGACATCCTATCATCGGGGTCCAGTAGAGTACTTTCTCCTTGGCCTGGTCCCATCATCTCGGCAGTCAATGAAGTTGGAGCCTGCACATTCCATGCCCCAGCCGCTTCTTCAGCGGGAGGATTCCCAGTTTCCTGGTTACCTCGTACAGATAATAAACCCGTTGGCTTGACCTCCATTGTGTGTGTGTGTGCTCACCCCTCTTAGTCTGGCGCGTTAAGACTGGCCTGTTCGACATGGGTGACCCTGCCGGCAACCTTGGTTACCGTCGACATAGCCCAGTCCATCATCGAATTCGCGCAAGCTCCTTCACCGCGGCAAGGTGGGGGATCCGTTTCGGAGGAGAATTAGCCCTAGTGAAGAAAAAAGTGGGAAATAGCTCACAAGTGGAAACTAATGACACGAACGAACTAATAGCGAAAACTGTAGTGGGCTTACTGAAAAACATTCCTCCTGGTAATAAGGGAAAAGTTAGAGCGGAATTATTTCAATTCGTCTTTGCCGTTAGAGAAAAATATATAAGCAATTATTCTAAAGTTCTCTATGTGAATTTTGCTAAATTTGTGTTTTTGTTACAGGGTGCAAAGTAATAATAAGAAAAGGAAACAGTGATAAGAAGAAAAGATATAGTGATGTATTTTATGTATGTTATTTTGAAGTAGCCTTTTAGTTATTTAGTTTTTTAGGGTCCAGTAGACCCATGTTCAAGTTTTGAACGCGTGAACGTTCTATTTCAACAATATCAACTTTTATTCTTATTTATAATGGGACTTCTTTTAATCACGCCGTGTTTTATACACGCATTCAAAGATTGAACACTGGGCCCACGACTATAATTAAGAGATAATAAGACTGAATTCTTTTCATGTAACTTATGAATTTTTAAATTTTTATATATCATGTTATTGAAATGGAAGTGATTTATTTTTTATATAAAAACAATATTGGAAAACGTGAAGTGTTTTATTTACGAATTGAAATTTTCGCACAATATATGTATTTCTCATCTGTGTTGCTTCATTTCCATTATATCTATGTGTAGCCGCGGAAGCTTGTACATAGTCAGCTGGTGTGATTGCGGATCTCCTCTCACCCGAATGTTCTGCACCATCAGAATCCACCCTGTCTGTAAACTGCGGAGCGCAGTAAATGTTTCTGCATAACCTGTCCAGCATAATAAAGTTCTTCCGATGCATCAACTATGTACACACGTGGATGCTTGCCGTGACATTATTTTTAACGAGGTTGCTGATCATCCTGCGCTGCTAACTTCAGCAACTTTTGTAAACCGACATCTGACGATAAAAAAATATTTGATAGTTTAGGAAGGTTGACTATGTTTCCCTTAATTCCTTTTTGTTAAACAGTAATTGGTCCGCAGTGTACGATTGTCCTGATGCAGAACAGGCTGTAAGTAATTTCTATGAAATTATTTTGAATGGAGTACATCAGTTTGTTCCTCTCGTCAATAGGAAAAATTCCTTGAGTAGTCCGGTGTGGTATGACGCTGAGTTGAGATCGTTGAGAAATCGCAGAAACAATGCATGTCGTAAATTCTGTAGTACGAATTTAAGGGGTGATTATCATTTTTACGCGGACTTACGTTTTCCTGGGGCTACAGCTATTTACGCGCAGAAAGGGCCACCGTCCCGAAAAGCTTCCAGAGGAAGTGACATATGCCTAATTGCGTTTGCTCCGTCAATGGAAAGCAGATCGACATATAGTGTCCTCCCAAAGGTGGATCAGCTTTTTGTAATTAATAAAAGAGATTTAGCATCATTCTCTTGGCTTCATGCGATGCCAATTATTGCTTTACTGCCGTAGATGTTGGAGTATACGGTAGTCAAAACGACGGCGGTAACAAATTGTTAAAAACATTTAAAACGGCGAATTGCATTTGGGGGACTGGAGGAATGAAATCGACGTCAATTTAAGAAGACCAAGGGTGGGATCTTACAATGCCACCAGGAGTGCCTTTTGAATGAAGGCTGTATAAAAAAACAAATTTTATTTAACAAATGCATAATAACCGCTATATGAAAACATTGGCTTTAATTATTCATTCTTCCAACTGATTTAATGTACCCACTGACTTTCAAAATTGGGAGCAGCATTGTCCGAAGGAAGATTTCGCGCTTTAATTTCTCTGGCGGATCTATCCCGTAGCGATTTCCATCGGCGGCTACAATCCTCAGCTTGAAGGAATTGAAAACATGAAATGACCATAAAAAGCAACAAACAGCATTCATTACCCGTTCTGCATAAATTCGTTCCAATTGCAGATTGCACACTTTTTTCTGATATTTGTTCAGTCCTCGAAGTTTTAGCACATAAGCAGGAATGCTTTTTTTACTTCTTCAGTTAATTTTTCTTCGTAACTTATCTTTATTACTCTACTATTCACTATAAGCGCAATTCTCACTGCTTTCAACGCAAAAACTGAGTGTCAAAGTTGAAAATTCGGCAACTTTTGAGCTACCGCTGCGTTCGTTGCGTTCATTGTGACCGTTTGTTCTAACTGCCTATGTTTCAACCTTTGCGTGACAACTCATTACGTCTAGAACGCGTTGAATGCGTTACATTGTGCTTTGAGGGTTAAGTAAGCGAGTCTGCCGACATTATCTTCATTCATCAGCTCCCATTCGATGTGATTGACTGCCCCTCCCTGTTACAGCTAATATTCCTCCACACTAATCCCCTTACTTAATCACCTTATGGCTTTTCCTGATGATCCGCATAACTCGCGAAAGTTATTTTTTTTTATGAAAATTTCTTATTGTGCATTTTTACGTGTAAAAGCATTTTATTGGTACATGTTTAAAATAAAAAAAAAGTTATTTATCATTATCAACGAAAGACCTTCACATTAAACAGTTTTCTTGGGTTCATGTATTTTTTTGTAGTCCACCCACACACCACCATCCATTAGGAAAAGGAAATTTTTGGGATCCGCGTTGAATTCTGGTTTTGTCTTCTTATTAAGCGTCAGTTGCCAGTTGAGCGCCAATTCTGCAATTGCTGCTTTGGCTTGCGTTAAGGCAAAGCGCATTCCTAAAATTGAATGAATACAATCTATGTAATATTCATTTTGAATGTGATGTACCTAAACAAATTCTCGGGCCATCACCAAAGGGGAAGAACACTCCCATGTCCTTGTATTTTTTCACCCCACCATGTTCCTCACTGAACCGATCTGGGAGGAATTTGTTGGGGTCTTCGTAGTATTCCGGATCTCTATGTATGGAATAAATTGGGAGTATGGTAACTACGTTCTTTTCTATAAGAACTTGATTTCCTTCGGAGTTGGTAAATTCTGTCGGTTCTGTGCAGATTTTGGATAAAAACGGTCCAGGTGGAAACAACCGCAGGGTCTCTAGAAAGAAAATGTTTCATTAAAGACAGTTCATGTTTTCTTTGCACAAATGTTATTGTGTAATATACATACGTATGTAAATTGAGTTTATTACCGTTTATGACACAATCAAGATAGGGGAGATCGCTCAGTTTTTCAAATGGTAAAGCGCCGTCTTCGGAAAGAGCTCCCCTTATCTCCTCTCTGAGCTTCTCCTGTACATCTTTGTATTTTGCTAACTAGAAATTTAAGAAAGGGATCTTGTAAGTTTGCATGAATGTGATTCTAATGTCATATTTACATGTTGGGCTTCGAATCAAGTCAACCGGATAACAAGAAATTTATGACCGACCGAAATATTATTATTTCATTATAAATAAGGGTCTTCAATACGGACGCCGAAATTTTATAGGTTATAGCGGCCAAAATCAGTGCTATCAGGGTATGTGAACAAGCAAAATTGTAAGTTTTGATTCGATACCAATCCACACACCAGCATCAAATGCATCCCGAAAAAATTACTGTTTGGTCCGGATTTTGATCTAGCGGAATCATCGGTCTGTCCTTTTTTCAAATCGAAACTGGTGTTGCCATAAACGTCAACGACGAGAGCTACAGATCGATGATAACCAACTTATAGTGGCTAAATTGTATTATTAGGATACCGACGACATGTGGTTCCAACAGGACGGCGCTCCGTGCCACTCAGCGCTTGCACGAGCGATTTGAGGGTGACCTGAACTGGCCACCGTGATTGTGCGATTGAACGCATTTAGACTTCTTCCTTTGGGGCTATCTTAAATCACTAATAAACCGCAAACAATTGATGCCCTCGAAATCAACATAACGAACGCCATCCAGCAAATTCAGCCAGATTTATGCGACAAAGTCATCGAAATTCTGTCACCAAGCAAAGCCACGGTGGAGATTAGAACGACCTTATATCCCATACTTAATGCCATAAAATATTCTTTCAAATAAAATTAAAATTGAGCGGATATCTCACATACAGCTTGTTTTATTCACATCTTAAACACCCTGCATTAAACCATCAGCCCTAGAACAATTGATCGTAGATCACAAGTCACCGTTGGGTCTTAGAATGGCACAGTAGATCTTGCCCTCTTCTGAAAAACAATCTCGCTATGTCATTGTCGTCGTTGAAGTTTTGTA
Source organism: Neoitamus cyanurus (assembly GCA_947538895.1). Taxonomy (NCBI): domain Eukaryota; kingdom Metazoa; phylum Arthropoda; class Insecta; order Diptera; family Asilidae; genus Neoitamus; species Neoitamus cyanurus. Next base: position 29,977,930 of record OX384541.1, on the reverse strand, counting down.
TACTCATCACTGGAAAAACGCTGTTGAACTGGATATTTGTGATGTTTCTCGTTCAAATGTTGCAAATCAATAATCATCAACCGCGACTCTGTGAATACGAAAAATCCGAAGAAGCACTCACTCCATTCGTATTCTGTGTATGCGTGCCGGTATCAAGAAATCCCACTCAATTACTTAATTTCTCCATTGATGTTTTGCCTTACTTACGCAGACTGAATTCAAAGCTCTAACAGAAGCTCTCCACTTGAATTCTCTGTTTGATTAAGGCTTATCAAATACCCACTTGCGTAACGGGTTCAAGCATCAGATTACATGACTGGCTTGTATTCATATGTCTGCCTCCACATTTGAGTATTTAGTGTGAAAACAATTATCAGACTGACGGAAGAGAAATACAATGGAAAAGGGGGAATATAAAGAGTATCGAGATTGCGGACTCTTTCATTGCAGAACTTTTAAGTGAGGTTCAACTAGCTGCGTAGACAAATAGTTTCAGTCTGCCCGTCCGCCTGCCTCTATGTAACAGCCCTACCATTTTGTCATTTATATACCCAAATATTCCCCCCCCCATAGAGTTTAAAGTGTGCTAAAATCATTTTGTCCACTTACCCCATTGAGCGGGGTGTTTTAGATACATAGGTCTCCTGAAATGCAACATAAAATGATTTGGGACCATTTGATTTTAAAGTCGTTATCGAAGTTGAGGTACTCCAATTTTCTCAGTTACTAATATTAGAATAAAGAGTGCTTTTCCACTTACCATATGTATAACATGTGAAATTAGTACACTTGAGGTCTCAAATCCATCGATGAAAAAGGATAGTGTGTGCGACGCCATGTCAAGTTCAGAAAGATTCTTCTTCTTTTGCAGTTGAAGCAAATAATTCAGAAAGTCAATGCGATCATCTTTAGTTTCTTCACGCAGCTTGATAGCGTCGCGCATCAAATTCGTGAAGAATTCTTCCGTTTTCTTCGAAATTAGAGGGTAATAGTAAAATGTTTGTATAAAGGGAAAAGAGGATGCTATGAAGAAGTAAACAATGTCCAACATGGTATTGTTCCCGAGAATTTCCGTTCCCTCTTTGCGTATGCGACATTCACCCTTTGAAAAAGCGCCTGCTTCAATTCCGAACACGGCGCTTGAGACAACTTCAATCGTATATCTGGAGGCAAGCTGGGAGCGGTAGTAATAAATAGAAATGAGTTAATTAAAATCTACGCAGCTTTCCGAGCTTATGTGAATTGTTCTTACTTCTTTGCCTTCAATTCCGTCTTGGGGGGGATTTTCAATTTCTGTTTCAATGAATTTTGATAACTTCTTACACACCTCGGTCATGATAGGGTAACTAGCCTTAATCTACGTGGTCAATAAATTAATTTAATTTCTAAATATGAACGGCAATTGAAACCATACTCGATTGGCCGTTAAGGCAGGTGTAATTTCAGCTCGTTTTTCCTTCCATTCTGGGCCCCACAAGAAAAAGGGATTTTGAGCGATCAACTTGTCCACTTTTGGATCTACCTACATTTTATCATAAATTAAAAAGTAAAAAAAAAATTCACTGTACACACTGGAAATATAATGTCGTTGATCTGGAAATTCTTAAAGTTAGCAATCAAAATATCTCGGATCAAATTAGGGTCAATAATCATCAGCCGGGGCTGTCTGGACACGAAGAAGCCGGCAAAGCGCTCCCTCCCTTTGTATTCCCTTAAAAATAAAACGTTTTATGGTGATCTCAAAAGAAGGGTTTGCCTCACTGGTAGATCCGATCCAAGTCATAAGTCATGTGGTTCGAGAAGGAAAGCAAACCAGCTATGTTGCCGTAGATAGGAGAAGGTCGGGGACCTTTAATTCCGCGCTTCTTCCAAAAATTATAGTTCCACACTAACCCCACGTAAACCAGTCCTGCGATGACTGCAGCTATTAAAAACACCCACCCAATTATGCACTCCATCGCGCGCAAACGACTGTTTCAATTTTTACACCGCACTAGACCACGGCGTGTTTTAGACTAAATTCCAAGCTCTTGCTCTTGCAATACAACTCTGTACTTAAATTGTGTTTGATTGTTTGATTGAGACAAATGCACACTTGGCGAAAGCGATTCGAACAGAATATCTAATTCGCGTGAAACGAAGTGATCCGCGATAGAGCCATGGAAGGAAAATTTAGATTAGAAAGAAATTTTAAAGAGAATCATTTTCGAACTTCATATTATCAGACGGGTGTTATAATTAATTGCAGAACGTTGTGTAAAAAACAAAGCAATAAATGCTTTTTTAATTTGAGTGGTACCTTGCCTTTGTTGAGATACGAAAATTTGGATAATATTGCGAAATTAGACTTGCTTTGCACATCTGGTTGTTTCTAGCAGAGAATTGCATCGTTTACATATTCGTCCACTTATCTTCTATAACCATACTTTTCTCGCAGTACCAACAAGCTGCAGTTACAATATGAGTACCAGAACAGACAATATTGTTTGTCTGTGGTATCAGGTTATGACTTCGATTTTTATGCCGCCAAAAATAGTGATCATGGAGCTGTTATATAATGTCTCCCAGAGGACGTCTCTCGTATCAAATTATCTCATTTATAAAACAAATAAACAAATTGAATCAGATAAAAATATCTCAAATGCTAATGGGAGCTTTCCTGTTATCTATGCCTTAGTACCTACTAACTCTGATCAAATCGAAATTTTGTCTTTGGAAAACTTCAGAAGATCAGGAAGTTGTGGTGTTTTTTCGTACACATTGAGCTCTCTATGAAATATATAAATATGAATGTGTATTTGATTGTTTGTTACTCAATCACGCCTAAATAGTTGCGTCGATAGACGTAATTTTTTTACACGAGGAAGTTCATAGTCCAACTTAATATATAGGCTATTTGTTATTTTGATAAGGTACAACGTTTAAAAAAGCGGGTCCAAAATGGCTACCGGTTAATTAAAATATTAAATTAGTTAATATTCAAGGGATTGGCTTAAAAATCAGCACTAAGAGGTTTTCGGGGTCACTCATTTTAAATGTACCTTCCAAACTCAAAATAGCGGATCCGAATTGGCGACCGAAACTCTTCTACTTTAAGCAATTTTAATGAAAATGAATATAAAGAAGACTAAGGGGATAGGAATTTCAAACTTACCAAAATTCAAGATGGCGAACCCATAATGGCTACTAAAGCTATGAAACTTCAACGGATTGCCATTAAAATCAAACTTGGGGGGTATTGGAGCATCTTGACTTCGAATCTGCTATTGGATTATGCTAATTCAAAATGGCGGATCAAACGATCGAAATAATTCAACTTCAAGGAATTTGAATGAAAATAAATACAAAGAAAATTTAAAGACTTTAAATCTACCAAAATCTCAGCATACACTGATAAATTTCTATAATAGCGGATTTTGGATATTCTGTTGAACTTTAAAATTCTTAACTTAACTTATTAATAGGAAAGATTGAAGATATGTGAACTGAATAAAACACTATTTTCGGGCAAGTAACGTATACAGATCATAACACTTCTGTACAAATAAATCGATTACAATAAATAAAATGCGCCACGCGCTGCGGTGTGAAGCCGAGTAACTGACCCAGTATCTTTATAAATGTTGAATAACACTGTGTTTTAAAGCCATAAAATTATATTTCACAATCTTTGCCTGCTGAAATATGTGCGTGTCGCGAGCACCTTACATTATCCCAAATTTCAAATTCATCTACGTCACATCGCTTTCGAGAAAAACAGTGTGACAGACAGACGGGCGTAATGTTTGCACCCTAAAAATAAAACATAGATTTGATATAAAGTTGTTCAAATGAAAATATGTTTTTGAAAACAAACATAGAAACAAACAGGCAATTTGTGACTATCGCAGAGGGAGATCTGTTTGTAAGAGTCAGGGTATACGTCCATATCACGGCAAGCTAAGCTAGAACATCGCTTTTATAATAGTTTTGAGAACTTTTGAAAAATTTTTTATTATCACATTTCTATTGTGGGTTTAATCTACCCAAAATCTAAATTTAAAAAACTTTTTACTTGTGCATGACGACACGCCAAAAAAAGTCGGCAGACAATATACCTGTGTACCGTAATTTTATGTTTCATTAATCAATGAAAAAAGGCGCTCAAATTTACCATATTATATATTATTGGAGACGTTGAATCACCTTCCTCTACTTACCTTTTCAATGATGTCCCAATAACTGTTTTGGGAAAAATAAGTAATTTATGAATCAATATGTCATGGATAAAATCTGCTACTTTGTCTTTTTTAGAAAGCTGGTATATGTAGTCTGCATCTATAAGTCCTAACTACGACTAGATGCGCAATTTATATAATATTTATATAATAATATTTTCGTAAGAGCTTTCACCCCCAATTTACTTAGCTTTAGCGCCATAAGCGAAGATATTTCTACATTTTCTTTTACAGCATGCTCACAAGCTTTTTTAAGGCAAAATCTAATGTTTGCTATTCATGTCAGTCAGAATAAGCACAGTCGCGCATCTCGCAGGTTAGGGAATAATACAACAAATTATACGCATCGACTACATATATCTCGACACGATTCATATGAATTTCCAATTGCACTAGGTCTAGCCATAAGGGAAGAGATTACGTGACTCTTTTATATTGCATGCTCACAGACTCTTAAGAGTCTTAGGAGTAGAGTAGACCCAGTCGGGAATATTAGAAGCCCTTACTTATGTATTTGATTTCATTACTTCAGTCCTGACTTTATTGTAAAAAACTAATCGCTTGAAATATAATGAACATAGACCCAATAACGTAAACGAGCCTATAAATTATCTACTTCCACACCCTCTGGTAACGCGGAGGGTAAAGGCCTACCCCCATAGAACGCGTCGGCGCGTCGCTTTGCCGCGGAGATTTCACTTTTTTAGCGCGGCAAGAGAGACCCGAACCCATAGAATCCGTCGCCATCAGGTGTCGCTTTCGCTGCCGCTCAGCTGTTTATGAGAATTCGAGACCAACCGCCAACTGGCGCAGTATGCTCCGAAGGTGAATTAACAAGAAATCTAGTAGCAATTCGTCAAGAAACTAGACTAATGAATTCGGGAAAAACTCGGCATCCTCCAGGAAATCCAAACGAAGAAAGAGGAAACCGAATAATTACAAAATCACCAAAACAATTCACAGATATCAAATTCAAACCTTTACTTGTGCTTATTTGACAACGCTGATTCAACGAATTCCAACTGGCCAATCCCAACTTGTCAGAGCTCTCTCAGCAAAGCTCTATCACGACGTGCTGCCGCGCGAAATTATTGGAGGTTCCTCTAAAATTCTCTCTCGCGACACGCTGCCGCGGCGCCTGCTATGGGTTAGCTCCCATATGAATGCATGTATTCAATAGTTGTGCGACGACGCCTGAAGCGACGCCTGATGCCGACGGATTCTATGGGGGTAGGCCTTAATAACCCTTTGCTTTTTGAGCCGCCCATATCTGTGGAAAATGAGAACACGAGACTTTTTGTGCTGTGTAATTACATGCCACTTTCCCTGAATCTCGTAATCTCATCGCTTTTGGCTAGGCTTACATACGAATTGGAAGCATATTGAAGGTGTAGTTCTGAGGAAAATGTTTCTAATAGATAGACATCTAGTATCTAGACGTAGTAATTTGTTATGTCTGGTACTACTGTTAAGCCAGTTTGTATTGAATTTCAATGTTTAAAAAAAATGTCTAGCCTTTTTTTGATGTAAGTAAGGAAAAATAGAAGAGGGGGGAAAATTCTGAAAAATGAGAGAGAGAGAGAGAGAAATTTTCTATTGTAAAATTTAGTTGATAGAATTTCTGTGAGAAATACGGTAAGGTAAGTTGAAGTTAATAGTTAAATATTTAAAAAAAATCTAAATGAACTTCGCCAAAATTAACAACTGTAGGCCAGATTTACAAGTAAATCATTTATTTATCTGGAACTCTTCGGAAAACTCTCCATATGCAGCATACATCATTTGAATAGAAAACATAGACATATTTAAGTACTTACGCTCGTAAATATATTTATATACAACTCTTCTCCAAAACTGCTAATCATTATTTTTATCCTCTTTAGCAAAACACAATCTTTTTCCACGCCTTGCTGATAATAGATTATCTAAATATGAAGTACTATTTCTGAGTCACTGTAGTTATTAAAGTCATACCGAACTGGCTGGTCTCCGGGTATATGTTTTAGATTTTTAGATTAATAAAATACTCTATCTCACTCGAAAATTCTTTGTTATGCTGACGATGCGAAAATTTTTCGCATAGTATCTAATGAGTTTGACCGCGATGCTTTAAATACTGACTTGGATGTCTTCCAAAAATGGTGCTCTATCAATTGTCTTCCACTAAATGTGAGTAAGTGTACCTGTATGTCTTTCTCACGCAAAAGGAATCCAATGCACTGTACGTATACGATTGATGGCCATTCTCTTGCTAGACTTGACAAGGTGAGGGATTTAGGGGTCATTCTTAATTCGCATTTTTCTTTCGAAGATCATATTGATTCCATTGTTTGCAAAGCTAACACGATTCTAGGGTTCGTTAAGAGGTGGAGCAAGGAGTTTAATGACCCCTATATCTCTCGACTGCTTTATTGCACTCTTGTAAGACCCATACTTGAGTATGCTAGTCCTGTCTGGTCTCCAATCCAGGACTGCCACATTAACCGTATCGAGGCTGTTCAACGCAAATTTTTACGGTTCGCTCTTCGTGGTCTTCCTTGAGAGGATAGCTTTTTTCTGCCCCCATATCTGAATAGACTCCAGCTAATTTCGCTTCACTCCCTGGAGGTTAGGCGATTTAACTCCAGAACTGTCTTTGCGATTGATTGTCTTCAGGGAGTCAATAACTCTGCTGAATTGTTGAGTAAATTTAGTATATCGATTCCGGCGCGTTCTCTGAGGAATCAGGATTTCCTCCAACCAGCCTATCACCGTACAAATTATGGATTTAATGAGCCCATATCCGCTATGTCGCGCTCTTTTAACTCGCAATACTCTGACATTGACTTTCACTTATCGCGAGCTAATATAAAGGGTTGGCTTCGTTAAGGTTGCAGATTAGGATTTTTTGTTGTAATTGGAAGTAATCAGTTTGTTGATGAAATTGTCAGAAATAAATACATATCATTTAGAAATTTATCATTAACTCATATTACACAGTTTTCTTGGGTTCATGTATCTTTTTGTAGTCCACCCACACACCACCATCCATTACGAAAAGGAAATGTTTAGGATCCGCGTTGAATTCTGGTTTTGTCTTCTTATTAAGCGTCAGTTGCCAGTTGAGCGTCAATTCTGCAATTGCTGCTTTAGCTTGCGTTAAGGCAAAGCGCATTCCTAAAATTGAATGAATACAATCTACGTAATATTCATTTTGAATGTGATGTACCTAAACAAATTCTCGGGCCATCACCAAAGGGGAAGAACACTCCCATGTCCTTGTATTTTTTCACCCCACCATGTTCCTCACTGAACCGATCTGGGAGGAATTTGTTTGGATCTTCGTAGTATTCCGGATCTCTATGTATGGAATAAATTGGGAGTAATGTAACAATTCCATTTTCTATCGGAATTTGGTTTCCTTCGGAGTTGGTAAATTCTGTCCGCTCTGTACAGATTTTGGATAAAAACGGTATTGGCGGGAATAACCGCAGTGTCTCTACAATACAAACGAAATTTAGATATAATGAATAAAATTGCAATCAATGTTTACTGGATAACAATGGAACAATGGAAATGGCTTACCGTTTATAACACAATTAAAGTAGGGGAGATCGCTCAATTTTTCAAATTGTAAGGTGCCATCTTCGGACAGAACTCCTTTTAATTCTTCTCGAAGCTTTTCCTGCACTTCTTTGTGTTTTGCTAACTGGAATATTCAGAAGTCGATTGTAAGTCAGCGTTGTGTTAATTATATTTTCCGTGTGTAGCTTCAGAGTATTAAACGAGGGGGCAAGACATTTAGGACCATGCCGGAAATATTCATAGAAATGAGAGAACAACGCGCAATGAAACAATTTCGGGATTTAAAAAAATTGGGATCAAGCGTGATTTTGTTTGCAAAGCAATAAAACGGTACAATCAAGCTTCCTTTCTGGAGGACTGCAAGAGATCTAGTAGGTGAAAACCGTTTCGTACGAAATTTAGCAATTCATCTGAATATTTCTAGGGAATCCCCGCACAATATTTTGAGAAGTGATCTTCGAATGGTCATATATGCCTTCGAATCTTAAAATCGCAAACCCGAAGCCCGAAGAAGGTTATCAAGAGCCTGTGGGAGGAAATACCGACAGAGGCCGTGTGTGCCGCTTGTGCCGAGTTTCAGAAATATTTAAGGCTACTTCAGAAGGTTAAAGATGGAATCATCCCGAAACATTTCTTGTAACGCATCCGCACTTGTAACCAAGAATCCAAGAATTCATCCGACTTCAGAGCTCGGCACCGAGGCTACGCTGGCCCGTGATCTGCGGCCTGGCTGCTGTTGTGACTTATCTGTATGCGTTGGAATATTTACATCTGAGCAAGCCGGTGTTTGTGCCCATTGCGCTCGTTCTTAATTGATGAATGCAATTTCGGGTGTGCGAGGCACAAAGGGCAACAGAGAACGACGGGCATAGTCCTGAGGTAGTCACATTCAAATACAGATAAGTCACAACAGCAGCCAGGCCGCAGATCACGGGCCAGTCTCGGTGCCGAGCTCTGAAGTCGGATGAATTCTTGAATTCATTTCTGGTGAAATGAACGCGGTGGGAGCCAATCGAAGACAAAATGTTCATAAGCACGGCGGACAAATATTTGTTAGAGATGAGTTCTCTATATACTGTATGCTTGGTGCTATTAGTCAGCAACTTAGAAAGGGAATAATGACGAGGGGAATAATGACCGCGGGAAAATCGTCATAGTAAATTTTACCACCGACCCCAAAAACAAAATACAGGAAAACATAGTATGGTATATAAGGTAGAGTGCGGTGACTTGGACAAAGCATACATTGGGAGAACATCAAAAAAGCTCAAAACGAGACTCTCACAGCATAAAGCGTAGGATAAGGAAACAAAATCCAAGTTCAGCACTTGCATCACATATAATTTATATAGGACAAATTTTTTTTCATTTGAGGACACTAAAATAATTGACCCAGAATATAACAAAAGAAGGCGAGAGACGAAAGAAAAATGCCGCATATACATAAACAAACATAAACTCACCAATCTAAGACAGGACACGGAAATCATTAACAAGGAATACAAACACATTCTAAATAAAATAAAACCGTAATTTTAAATCTGTCTCATTCCCGCATTCCCTATCATTCTATAGAAGCAACATCTCTTATACATATTAATCATTTTCGCAAATTGTTAAAAATGTTTATGTATTTAGTTTATTGTATATTGTACGTTTGTCAAAAAATCTTGTTAATTATGTAAATTTTAAATGACTGATTCACAAAGGTAATATAAAATTTATTACGCAACCGCAATTTAAGTAAATTGTTAATCTTATAGCTCCTGAACAAGGGCACGCATATTGTTCGTTATTCATATAGTCGACGATCGGCGTTTTCCCTAAAAATCCTAAAAAACCAAAAATTCTCAAAAATGTTCTAATCTGAAGATTTTGCTGGCTTTGGGACTAACTGGATTTGGCTTTCTACAAGACCTTCACTTGCCGAATTTAAAAATAAAAATTACTTTTCCTCACTTACCATATGTATAACATGTGAAATTAGTACACTTGAGGTCTCAAATCCATCGATGAAAAAGGATAGTGTGTGCGACGCCATGTCAAGTTCAGAAAGGTTCTTCTTCTTTTGCAGTTGAAGCAAATAATTCAGAAAGTCAATGCGATCATCTTTAGTTTCTTCACGCAGCTTAATTGCATCGCGCATTAATTTCGTGAAGAATTCTTCCGTTTTCTTCGTAATTAAGGAGTAATAGAAAATTTTCTGTAGTAAGGGAAAAGTGGTAACTAGGAAAAAGTAGGCAATATCCAAAATTCCACTGCTTGAGATAATTTCCGATCCTTCTTTGCGGATACGACATTCACCCTTTGAAAACGCTCCAGCTTCAATCCCAAAGATGGCACTTGAGACAACCTCGATCGTATACCGAGCAGCAAGCTGAGAGCAGTAGAAGTAAATGAGTTAACCATACCAGTTTGCGCGCACGGATCTTACTTCTTTTGCCTCAATTCCATCTGGAGGAGGATTTTCAAACTCCGATTCAACGAATTTTGATAGCTTTTTGCACACCTCCGTCATGATGGGATAACTAGCTTTAATCTACGTATAGAAAATAAACTCAATTACTTTCTAAGCTTATACAGCAACAGCAATCATACCCGGCTTGCCGTTAGAGCTGGTGTGATTTCAGCTCGCTTTTCCTTCCATTCTGGCCCCCGCAAGAAAAAGGGGTTCTGAGAGAGCAGCTTGTCCAACTTCGGATCTACCTAAAAGTTCTCATAAAGTTAAACCTAAAATTCAATTTTAATTTACTCACTGGAATTATAATATCGTTGTTCTGAAAATGCCTGAAATTTGCTATCAAGATATCTCGAATCAATTTGGGGTCAAGAATCATCAACCGTGGCTGCGTGGAAACGAAGTACCCGACGAAACGCTCCTTCCCTTTGTATTCCCTTTAAAAAAATGTTTGTCGCTTTCATGATCACTTCAAAAAAGACTTTGCCGTACTGATAGATCCGATCCAAGTCATAAGTCATGTGCATCGATAAGGAAAGCAAGCCAGTGATGTTGCCGTAGAGTGGTGAAGGCTGGGGACCTTTTATACCGCGCTTCTTCCAAAACTTAAAATTCCACACTAGCGCCACGTAAATCAACACACCGGTGACTGCCGAAATTAAGAACACCGACTCAATTAAGTTATCCATACCGCGCGAACTACTGTTTAATTTGTTTTACTGAACTCATACACTTCCTGCGTTAGACTGAATTCAAGAGTAATGTTATTGCTGCAAAACGACTCTGTTCTTAAATCATCTTGTTGAATAAGTCTTATCACGTCCCCACTTATGTTAGAGTGTTTAATTGCCCTGAAACAAATTGCCGAGCGATAAGAGTTTCGAAAGAGAAATTTAGATTAGAAAGAGAATCAATTCCGCATTTCAACGGTACTTTGCGCATAAAAATAGATTTTGGCTCTCGCGGCAATTTATGTGTAGTTGGAAATTGCTACTCATGTTCGATAGATTTTTGTTAGAAGCGCGGTGTAGACGGCTCGGTAATAAAAATAATAATTTTTGATTCTTTTTGGTGCTGAGTGAGTATTCGCCTTTCGGCATGCTTCGCAACCAAGTACCACTGATCTTCACTCTCACAGTATAAGGCCGACCACATTCTCCGACGACAGCTGTCCTGTTTCCTCCGTGACACCGGCCGGCCCACAGTGGGGCGAATGGCCTGTTTCGCTGGCCAAAAGTCGAAAAATTGAGTTAGCGCTCTGAAACTCGGTATTATATGGTTTTCGGGGGCGCTGATTACGAATCTGGTATCGGATTTACAAAATTCAAAATGACGGACCGGAAATGACGTAATCTTTTAGGAAAAAATTGAGTTAGCGCTCTGAAACTCGGTCTTGTATGGTTTTCGTGGGCACTGATTACAAATCTGAAATCGGATTTAGAAAATTCAAAATCGCGGACCGGAAGTGACGTAATGTTTTAGGAAAAAATTGAGTTAGCGCTCTGAAACTCAGCATTATATGGTTTGCGAGATCGCTTATTACGAATCTGAAATCGGATTTAGAAAATTCAAAATGGCGAAAAATTTAAGTCACTTCCGGTCCGCCATTTTGAATTTTATAAATCTGATATCAGATTCGTAATCAGCGCCCCCGAAAACCATATAATACCGAGTTTCAAAGCGCTAACTCAATTTTTTCGAAAAACATTACGTCACTTCCGGTCCGCCATTTTGAATTTCATAAATCCGATATCAGATTCGTAATCAGCGCCCTCGAAAACCATATAATACCGACTTTCAAAACGATTCATCAATTTTTCGATTTTCATCCCACTGTGCTGCGGCGCGCGTGAAATCCTGCAGCGCGTCACTCTAACAGCTGTAACTGTTTTTCGTGGAAAAACGTGGAAAGTTACTTGGCATACAAAAACTAGACACTTCATCGAACGTTTCCGTGAAAGAATCAGAGCGTAACCTCGTGAAACAAAAAACGTAGCTCCAATTGAATTAAGAAAAAAAGTTCATTTATGGGAAGTGCAGTGTCATACTTAATAATAATGGGAGTAAACAAATATAAGTTGTGGCGAAAATTCAATCACATATTATTATTGTACATACCTTCGCGATCAGTATCCATTTTCAAGCACTCAAATCGGACACTTAGTTACCAAAATATTAACGTTCAAAGTTTACGTATTATAAACGTTGCCTGCGCGTCACGCGTGCACGTGGTCGAGCCCTAACTTTGAAATGACGCAGAGGGTCAGGTACACACCCCATCGACCCATCTCTTACAGATTTATATGCCCCAAAGTCCCCTCTATCAAACTATGATGAAAAAAATTAAAATAGAAACCATCGATTTTCGACTTTTGGCCAGCCAAACAGGCCATTCGCCCCACTGTGCGGCCCTCTGATTCTGAGGCGTCGTCTCGTCACTATGACTCCCGCAGTATAACTACCCGGATGTCTCGGCCCTCCCTACTTTATGGGAGGTACGCCCGGAAACACCTGTCTCCGCTCAAAAACGCGTGAGGTAGTATACGAGTAGATAATCTCTCCATAACTACGACTCATACGACAACTCTATCCTTGTCACCTGTCCATAGTGGGGGTCTTGTCCTCTTCAGCAGCCCGCGGATCTATGCGGATCACCCCAGCGAAGACAAGGACCGTCCGGTAAAAGCAGACTACTCTGACCTGAAGCGTTGTACAGAAGCTTTACGCTATACTAATAATAGTCATAATAATAATGATAATGGTGATAATGACAATACAATTTTTTGCCTATTATTTATATTATAATTATTATTATTTTATGACGGTGATCTCGAATCTAACGAACTTTTGAATTCAAAGATGGCGAATCGAATATAACAGACCGAATTTTTTCAAATTCAAAGTATTCCTCTCCCAACGAGACGAAAATGAATTTAAAGTTGATTCAATATGGCGACCGAAATATGAGGAAGTTTTGTCTTTTGACGCACACATATATTTTTTTGTTTCGCAGTTACACACCATAGACAGTAAACATCATCGTATCGTAAAGGAGCCAGTAAAGCCGCAGTGTGTTCTTTCCTTTTCTTTGATTTTTGCTTTTCCTTCATTCCCAGCGGGAAATTTAGTCAGGCATTCCTAGGGAAGCAGGTTTGGAATCAGCAAATTTTAGGAGAGAAAAATATGTTGCTTCCCTGTTGATTCCGGGGAATGCAGGTAGGCATCAACCCAATTGATCGCTGGGACCGAACCTTCTCCCTTTGTTTTCAAGTCATGACTCATAAGGAAAACAAAGCGAAATCTTGCTCATTCTTTTGTGCAGTAAGGTGCGTTTCTTTGTGTTCTATTGTGTTTTTGTGGCGTTTTTGCGTGTTTTTTATAATAAAATCAGTTTTGTGTTCATCAAAGAGAAGGTAACTTGAACAAAATGTTCAGTAAGTTGAACAAGCTGGGAGCAGGTATGAACCTGATTCCACTTGCATTCCAAAGCAGCAAGCTGGGAGCAGGTATGAACCTGATTCCACTTGCATTCCAAAGCAGCAAGCTGGGAGCAGTAAAAAAAAGCTTTTTACTGCTTCCTCCTGCGGACATGCAATGTTAAAAAGACATGGAGTGTCCAACGGAAAGGGAATCACTACATGCTTCCCAGGAGTTGCTTCAGTTTGCATCTTTGAGCGCTTCTTTTCCCGCTGGGTTCTTATCAAACGGTGGACCATTCTGCATTTAATCTTACTCCCCACTGTGTGTGTGAGTGTGAGTGTGAGTGTGTGTGTGTGTGTGTGTGTGTATGCGCGCCACTGCTACAAATGAGATTGTGGTGTGCTCATAGAAATATAATCTAATAACGAACAGCTATCGGCCAGATTTAGCATACCTGATGTGTTAGAATTGGCTGTGTTTGAATTGGTCGCTCAGTGCAAGCGTAAATATGTAGACATAATCAGAGAGGGCTTTGGCAGCAAAATTTTTCGAAGCTCCTGCCATAATGTCTGGCCCCCTTTATATTAAATTTACAAGCTGCCATTCACTCGACAAGCTATCCTGCTTACGTTGGAGATTCAGCGTATCTGTTGCACGCTATTATACACTACGAGTATATTCCTCTGGTAAGCTACTTTTAGGTGGTCGCTCATGTAAAGGGTTTGTACACGATACAGCCGTTCCGTATTAGCTTATATACATATATTTCTATGAGTGTACACAAGTAAATACCAAAAAAATAATGCGTCTATTGCTGAATATCACATTGTTTGTTGTGACGTGGATTAATCTGTCAATTGAATTGCCTCCTTTGGCCTACTCAAACAGCCAATGTCGCTCAGCAGGCAGCCAAGTGACAAATAAAATTCCGCAGGCAGGCAAATGATAAAGTAAAAATTCTTCGTCAAGTAATGATGGTTAGTGCCAATGCGGCCGCTGATTAGGCCGCAAATTAGGAATTGGCCAATTTCTGGCGCGAACCACGTCTCAGTAGTGTGTGCACGTACATACATGCAACATACAATAGTGCTGGGTCGCTGGACATCGCCGTGGAAGTAGTATTCTGGTTCTGGCCAAGGACCCGCAGTGCGACGTCCCAAGTGTGATACCCGAAGTGTAATATTTCACTAGTTCACCCCGCACCCACCCTTTGGGATAGATATTTACACATCAAAAAAAAACATAAATTCACACTTTCCAATATATTGAGTCTACAGCATAATAATAAGGCAGTGCCTATTTGCACACTACGTGTGCCCATCGGTGCAAAAAGGCAAATTTCAGTCCATAGATATATTGTAAAAGGAAAATATTCAGTCAGTAGACGTTTTGTAAAAGGCGAATTGTCAGGCGAAGATTCAAAGTATTCCATAAAGCGTACGGTGTGGTAAAAGATTTTGAAGGGATTGTATTTATTTTACAGTAAGACGTTGTACCTGCGCAATCTTTACGAAACTTCGTAAAATGTTGTTTCTAGGCAGAAAGGTGCACAAACTGATTTACGAATTTATTAGAGTGAAACGAATACCTTAATCACAATTTTATTCTTGTGCTGCAATCAGGGTTCTGTAACATTATAAGAATTTGAATGAACTTTTCATTAATATTGCTAATAACGAAATAATCACGGTAGTAGAGATAACGAAGGACTTTTCATCTTTTATTAATTTCAGTAATATTTCAGATCGTCCTAATACTTTTGTTTACAACTTAATTTGTCTAAGCAAATCTTTCCTCAGTTTGCTGGAAATGCCTGGCGGATCCAAGAGGATAGAATAGATAGAAGAAGTCATGCCCCTTCTTCGCGAACCAACACAATCAACGTGCCGCACCCTTAATGACACTTATCAAAAAATAATTTTTTTTCCTATTTTTTTATTACATCCCTAAAACCCTAAGGAGCTTTTGGGTAGGGCGGTAGTTTTGATGGTAGGCGATTTTTATGAATATATGGTTTATTGGAAGATCGATTGACAAACTAAATTTAGAGGTTGTGGAACAATCTCTTACAAAAACATTAAAATATGGTCGTCTCAACGAAACATTATTTTTGAATTATTAATGAATTATTTAATGTTGAACTACTTTGAGTACCTATACAACTGTTCATCAACCAATGGGTACGTTTTGTAAAACTCGCCGAATTTTGTCCGGAAAACCGAAGGAAATAATAGTATAGTTAAATGCTACAGTACACAATGGTATCTTTGATTTAAAATTCTTTCAAACGATATTGGCTTAACATATATACATATGTACTGTACATACAAAAACTTTTGATACAGTTCTATTCGTCGAAAATCAATGTATTTTGTAAAACGTACCCATTGGGTAAGGACGTCATAATAGCTGTATTTGACAGCGGCTATGTTGCTCCTCAGGTTACAACAGAATTACTTACTCTTCGTTTTGTATTATTTGACATTGACACTTATTAATACATTGGAATATGGTTTAGCTTTAGAATAATGAAATCATTTGTCATCCAAGATTATGTTTAGTTAATTCAAGAAGAACTTGTCGAATTAAAGAGTTTTTTTGGATTCATGTATTTTTTTGTAGTTCACCCATACACCACCATCCTGTGTGAGAAGGATACTTCTGGGATCAGCGATGAATTCTGGGTTTGTTTTCTTATTAAGCGTCAGTTCCCAGTTTAGTACTAATTCTGCAATTGCTGCTTTAGATTGCGTTAAAGCAAAGCGCATTCCTAAAATGAAACGAACATAGTTTAACCAAATTTTCATTCTCCATTAAATATACCCAAGCAAATTCTAGGGCCGTCACCAAAGGGGAAAAACACTCCCATATCCTTGTATTTCTTGGCCCCACCATTTTCCTCACTGAATCGATCTGGATTAAATTCATCTGGATTTTCGTAGTATTCAGCGTCTCTATGTATTGAACGAATTGGTAGTACTGTAATAATACCCTTTTCTATTGGTATTGGTGTTCCTTCAGAGTTGGTGAACTCTGTTGGTTCTGTGCAAATTTTCGATATAAAAGGTGCAGGCGGGAACATGCGTAGAGTCTCTAGAAATAACAATAGTAATTAATAATAATTTATAAAATTTTATTTAGTAATAACTAATAGAAATTATATACCTTTATAAACACAATCGAGATAAGGGAGATCGCTCAGTTTTTCAAATGGTATGGTGCCATCTTCGGAAAGAGCTTCTGTTAATTCCTCTCTTAGCCTTTTCTGTACATCTTTGTATTTTGCTACCTAGAAAAATTAAAACTAATACTCTAACTAGTGCATGCATCCGATCAGCGTTGTATAAACGAGATTAGGTAGATCACATTTCAATTTTTGGTTTTTTGGTAGATGCAGTTATTAAACTTAAATGAAAATACAAACTCAATATAATAAATGTACATACGCAGTATTTCTCAATTCATGGATAAAATTATATTGATTTCTCAAAATATGCTAGAGTATATATGTATATAGTTGCAATAATTTAATATTAGGTAATCGATTCAAAAAAAAAATTTCTTATTTCACTCCAATTAGGAGCATAGTGCTTCCACAAAGCCTCTCCCACTTCGAGGCTCTGCTTCAGTTTGGTTAGTTTGGTTGGTTGGTGATAGCCCAGCGTATTTACCAGCTATTAGGCCCCCAATCGAAGTGGCGAATAGCACAGTTAAAAATTGTGACAACCCTCGAATATCACGAAATTCGAGTTACACGAAATTCGAATTACACGAAGTCGAAAATATTACCGTTAGTCCGGAGTTAATTATTTGAAGGGGGGCAATGTTTAAACCTAAAAAAATGATTTTTTGCTGTTTTTTGAGGTTAGGGACAAATTGCGACCTAATATAAAAAACCAATAATCGATTTCAGTTCAGCGATCGAAAACATAGATCTACTGTTTCAGTTTGTGTAAAATATCATAATGAACTAAGATTTTAGCATATTTCAAATTTTTTTTTGGTGGCGTCACTGCATTTAACATCATACAGTTGGCCGCCACTTTTTTTTCAAAAAGAGCCATCGACTATCGTAAGTAGTACAGGCTTTTAGCTACGAAATGACAATATGAAAATTTGTTTTAGTTGCTCCTATTTTTGGACAAGAGGGGGGTAAATCTCTTTATTGTATGGATCATTAGTATCGGTCTTTCAACAACACGGAACCAAATAATCATGTTACCCGAGGGATGCCTGTATTTTAAAACGGTTCTCATCGAAAAACTAGTAATGTATCAGTATGAGGTTACAAAGTAAGGATGCATTTTTCTGTATTATTTCTCCTTTAATAATATTTCTGGAGATACGAAAGGGTAAAGATTTGTTTTTTTTTTAATATTTCTACAAGGTAGGTAACTTGTGCAATTATATTTTCGAACATCCAAACGCACTTTAAACCCTCCCACATTTTAAAATTGAAGCAGTGTATAGTTTAAAGATCAAATATTTTTGATTCAAACGGAATTGTTATTGATTGATATCGCAAATGTATTTATTTGTATTCACAAAGTAGAAGCGCACTTATTATGTTTTACTTCATGTTTTTCTGATATTGTCATTGGGATTCGAACCCGAAAAACGTTCAGTTTGGAAACTCTAGCAATTCGCCAATATGATATGAATTTGACCTTCAAGAAAGTAAAACAATGTTATTTACGTGGGACTCGAACCCGGTACCTCTGGAACAGTAGTCCACTGCTCTCACCATTACTCCCCATTAGCCCCCAGGCAGAAAAAGAGCGTCTTTTTTACGGTTCCGTAACCGAAGGGTGCCCTACGGGACCCTATTACTAAGCCTCCGCTGTCCATCCGTCCGTCCGTCTGTTTGTCAGCGGGCTGTATCTCATTACACAGCCACACAAAAAAAAAGTGGGGATTACTTTTGATGCCATATGTCCTATCCGTAGTAATTTGGCCTGCTGATCACGAATCCGCGACCAGAATTGAGCCGTGACGTCCATATTTTTTTCTAACCTCAAAAAATGGGTTAAAAACAGAGAAAATCGTGGAAAATACACTCGTAAAATTCGGAAAAAATTTATTTTTAACATTTAAACCTATATTCATATAAATTGAGACCTTCTGAGCACGAATCCGTCACCAGAATTGAGCCATCACGTTCTGATTTTTTTCTTAAATTTTTTTTTATTAATTTTTAGAAAAAAATCAGAACGTGATGGCTCAATTCTGGTGACGGATTCGTGCTCAGCAGGTCTCAATTCATATGAATATAGGTTTAAATTTTAAAAATAAATTTTTTCAGAATTTTACTCCACGATTTTCTCTGTTTTTAACCCACTTTTTGGAGGTTAGAAAAAAGCTGGACGTCACGGCTCAATTCTGGTCGCGGATTCGTGATCAGCAGGCCAAATTACTACGGATATGACATATGGAATCAAAAGTAATCCCCACTTCTTTTTTTTTGTGTGGCTGTGTTATCCGTAATAGGTAGAGAGTTGAAATTTCCACAGAAAGTGTATTTGTGTTGCCGCTATAACAACAAATAATGAAAAACGAAGATGGCGAATTTAAAAATGGCCGCCATACAAATTAGAAAAAAACATTTTCGATTATGTTATAACTCCTAACTTGTTTCTTTTACAAAAGTATTTAAAAAGTACTTAGTGTTATATCTTTTACGACGGTACGGAACCCTTCGTGTGCGATTCCGACTCGCACTTGACGTACAATGGGCTAGCGGCCTTATAACTAAAATGCTGACTTAACTGCTTTCGAGTTCAGTTTAAAATCTAAACTATTCGTGGCGACTAGTAAACTTTAAAGTTTACAACACATGACAATGAAATACTTTTAAATTCCTGTTTAATTTAAAAGGAAAATCAATCAAAAACAAATAATCGTTTTTAAAATAAAATTCAAAAGTTTTAAAAATGCGGTAATATTAGTCGGGTTAAAAGAAAAAATTTTACAAATATGTAATCAAAATTTCCGATATTTGCATTAGGTTTCCTCAAGAGAGGTTCCTTAGTGGCACAGAAAGAGCTTGGAGATGTAGGGGTCATCATCATCGCGTGACCCTCTCTTGATAAACCCTGTGCTCTGTTAGCCTTGAGAACAATATAATTGGCATGATCCTCAAAAGATGTCCGTTAGTTAAAACTGACACCAAGTAGTAGTTATGTAGTAGTAATGGGGTCGCCATCTACTTCATATGATAAATCGCATTTAACCAGAATCATAGTAGGTACTTAATTGTGACCTTCATCATTAGTTTTACGTAAGAAGGAAACATTTGTTGCTTCGTTTGCAACAAATAATTAGAAACAACTTTGAATTTAATTAACAGTGTCAAGCAAGGTTAATTCAGACAAGCTTTAATAGTAAAATTGATATTTTTGTAGGCAGTTGCAATGCAATTCATATAGGTAAACCGTGATATATGTAATTAAAAGCCAATTACAAAGTAAACGGACCACGACAATAAATTTATAATAGATCAACATCAAGCACGCAAAAGCATTTATTGAGCTTATTCCAAAGAAAATAACAAGGGATAGTGTTGGGTAAACGGTTAACAGATTTCTTTAAAAATAGCATTATGATAGGTATGTAGTACATGTATGTGTGGAATTGGAATGTACTTTTGATTTTTATAGAATTTCAGTTGTGTGAAGTTAATATTCCCAAACATCCATTTTCTTTCTTTACACGCAAAGATATTAAAGAAAAATTTGCTTCTTAACTTACCATGTGTATCACATGCGAAATTAGTACACTAGAGGTCTCAAATCCATCAAAGAAAAATGTCGTTGTGTGTGCTGCCATGTCAAATTCAGAAAGATTCTTCTTCTGTTGTAGATGAAGCAAATAATTCAAAAAGTCAATACGGTCATCTTTAGTCTGTTCACGTAGCTTAATTGCGTCATGCATTAAGTTCGTAAAGAACTGTTCTTTTTGTTTCGAAATTAGAGGACGAGAAACAATTTTTGGTATTGAGGGAAAAGAGGTTGCTAGAAAAAAATAGATAGCATCAAATATGCCCAGGCTTCCGAGAACCTCTGTTCCTTCTTTGCGAATGCGGGATTCACCCTTTGAAAATGCATCTGCTTCAATCCCGAAGATAGCGCTTGAGACAACTTCGATCGTATATCGAGCAGCAAGCTGAGAGTAGTAGAAATATATTAATGAAGGCCTACATAAGTCTGCTCAACTTATTTATTCGCATTGGTCTTACATCTTTTGCCTCAATTCCATCTGGAGGAGGATTTTCAAACTCCGATTCAACGAATTTTGACAGCTTTTTACACACCTCCGTCATGATGGGATAACTAGCTTTAATCTACGTATAGAAAATAAACTGAATTACTTTCTAAGCTTATACAGCAACAGCAATCATACCCGGTTTGCCGTTAGAGCTGGTGTGATTTCAGCTCGCTTTTCCTTCCATTCTGACCCGGGCAAGAAAAAAGGGTTCTGAGACAGCAGCTTGTCCAACTTTGGATCTATCTATATTTTTTCATAAATTTAAAGTATAAAAAATAAAAGTTACTGTACACACTAGAAAAACGTTGTCGTTTATCTGGAAATTTTTGAAATTTGTGATCAAGATACTTTGGATCAATTTAGGGTCAATAATCATTAATCGCGGTTGTCTGGTCAAGAAGTAGCCGACAAAACGCTCCCTCCCTTTGTATTCCCTTAAAAATGAGAAAATTTCACTTTTCCGATTAACACAATTGGAGGTTTGGCTCACTTGTAGATTCTATCCAAGTCGGAAGACATGTGATTCGAGGAGGCAAGCAAGCCAGTCGTGTTGCCGTAGAATGGTGAAGGTCGGGGACCTTTAATATTGCGCTTTTTCCAAAAATTAAAGTTCCATACTAACACGACATAAATCAATACACCAGTCACTGTTGATGTCAAGAACAGCCACTCAATTAAGTTCTCCATTGCACGGGAGTTATTGTTTAAATGCCTTTACCGGACTCACCCACGGCGTGTATTAAACTGAAATCAAAGCTCTTGCGGCGACGCAACTAGTCATTTACATTCTGTGCTTGATTAACACTTTGAAAATCAAATACCCGCTTGCCAGAGGTTTGAGCAAAGTTAGGTACGTTTGTGTACATATCTACATACATCGCATTTGATATTAACTTTGAGTTACTCGAGATAATTTACGGCTGAAAATAAAAGTTTTCACAAAAGCTCGACAACATGACGCAAAAAAATGTCTCACATGTGACTCAATCACCTCAAGGTTTGAGTTGGTCTAAATTTGAGTTCGCTCAGAATTTCAGTTTCGTTGCTGCGCTCATAATTTGAGTGAACTCTGTTTGAGTTGAGCGGTGAGTTGAATTAGATTTGAGTTTTTGACAACCTTTATAGCGCCAATAGATGTGCCAAATGCGGACCCTCAGAATACATTAGCCTACTTTAGGAGTCTTAAGGGGGACCACTAGTGTGAAATTTTGAAAAAATCGATAACCTTTTTTACACATTTCGATAGTCTATACCTTTAAAATTAATACATTAAAATTTCAAGTGCATATCTCAAATAGTTTTTGAGTTACAGCCATCTGAAGAGCTGTCGCTCCTCGGTTCGAAAGTTTCGTTGGCTTAGGGACAGTACCTGAGTTATTGTTCCGGCTCTGTCGGCCACGAAAGTTATTATAAAGGGATTCTGGTTTCTATTGTTGACCTTGAGG
The DNA here is from genome assembly GCA_947538895.1 of Neoitamus cyanurus. Taxonomy (NCBI): domain Eukaryota; kingdom Metazoa; phylum Arthropoda; class Insecta; order Diptera; family Asilidae; genus Neoitamus; species Neoitamus cyanurus. The sequence goes on along the minus strand of OX384541.1, from coordinate 29,955,563 downwards.
TATTGAGAAATGTATGAATAGGTTAATAGGTGGGGGGTTTCATGTACATGGCTGCCAGTCACATGTTTGGGAGCTGCTAGACCCTGGCGCATTTAAACGACTCATGTAGTAACTAGAAACTTTTTCTAAATTTTTTTTTTCGATCGAGAGTCATGGTACGGGCAATACCTTCTAGTTTAATAAACTTTTTGGATTTTTGGATTTCCGGCACTGTGAAGGTCACCATCACTGCAGCAGTCGGGGACTTTTTTTTGGAGCCTTGGGAGGTTGCGAATAATTCAAAATTTTTGGTCCACAAATTTTAACATGTATTAATTATATATTCATAAATATATCCAAATTATTAAAACATTCCACGCAGTAGTTTTTCTTTTAAAAAATTCCCAAAAATCACAGTTGTTTCAGTCGGTCACACCTGGAGTACTTACGCGACCCGTTCACCAATAATAATAATAATAATAATTGAAAACACCCCTCAGTCAATTTTTTTTTCATTGTTATTTGAAATGTTAATAATTCAAATAACTTATTTTCAAATACGTCCCCACAATATTTTATTGGTTTGAATTGAATTTATTTGTATTTTGCCAGGAATTATACAATTTTAACAATTACTTGATTTGGGTTTAATACAGAGTTTTGGATTTTTCCTTACACCTGTGTCATTTTTATTTTTGAAATAAACTGAGTTTTATAGGTATGTATTAGCTATGAGAAAATGTAAGGTCCGTTTTTTTGGTAAAAACAAATTTTTATTCATAAAATATATTGTTATTGAACATCATTAAAAGTATGCTCGATCGGAAACTGCGATGTTAGCCCATCTTTCTGGCAACTTGCGGCTTCCATCCCTAAATAACTACTCGTCCTTCAAGGCGATCCAAATATGGAGTCAAATTTGGATACTTTCAAACGAATGAAACCGTTCTCCACTAAGGGCTGACTGCATCGACCGGAAAAAATAGTAATCGGACGGTGCGATGTCCGGTGAGTACGGCGGGTAGTATAACATTTCCCAGTTCAGCCCTTTTAAATATTTTTCCACTGGTTGGGCTATATGAGGTCTCGCGTTGTCGTGTAAAAGTATTATCTTATCGTTTCGGTTGTCCCATTCTGGGCGTTTTTCTTCAATAGCTCGCTTTAAACGTATTAGTTGCTGCCTGTAGACATCGCCAGTAATGGTTTCAGCAGGTTTCAGCAATTCATGATAAATAACACCTGTTCAAATACACTTTTTGATGATTTCAATGCGAATTGTGTTTAATAATTCAAGATCCAACGCCAATAAATTTTAAAACTAAATTTGCTAATGACATCTTATCGAGACACCTCGAAGGGGTAAAACCTTTTAGTCATTATTTTAAAGAAATTGTTTGTTCCATACCACTCAACTGTCTTCCGAGAGTTGAAAGGACTGTATAAAAGGAACGCATTTCCCTTCATCGGCCTCATTCTTTTTAATCGGTCTTCGAAATACGAGTAGTCAGTAGTCAGAGAAATTGTCAAGGAATTGCAATTTCTAATTAGGGTTTAACAATTTGTATTAGAGTTATTTAGCTTGGATTTTTTGGACTTTGAATATTTTTGAAGAGTAGACTTAACTCTGTATTATATTTATTCAATTTTGTAAATTTATTGTAGCCTTGTATTTGAATTTCAATATATTACATTATTTTATTATTTGAATTTTAATTTCATGTAAAACGTTTATAAATTATTGTGTTTGCACCAAATAAAGAATTAATTTGGACTAAAGTGCACAATTGTTATCATTTACCGCTACAGCCGCTACAACACCTTTCATATCCCACTATATGCAGAGCATCTCTTTGTCACTATGAATATCCCGCTTTGGCTGTGATGGACCAGGTCCACCAGGATTAGCCCAAGTTTTTTACATTTACGATTGTCATAATGAACCTACTTTTCATCCTCAGTAACAATCCTTTGTAAAAAACCCTCTTTTGATTGCCTTTGCAGCAGTATTTCAAAAATGGTTTTTCGGTTTTCTTCTTGCCGTTCAGTTAGCTCATAAGGTACCCAATTTCCTTCTTTCTGGATGAGTCCAATTACCTTGCATTGCATCTTCTGCATAAATTTATTTATTATTTCCAAAGCATTTTGAAGGTTGCGTTATATATTAAAACTGTATAGTGATAATTATAAATTGCAGTGTCGTCAGCAAACATGGCAAGTTTAGAGTTCGGAAGCATTTCAAATAACGAATGCCAAGTGCATCTAATACCTAGACATTATCCCGCCATAAAGTTATTTGCGAAGTAGATAATTTGATCATATGCTTTTGTCACGGAATATTGTATTAACATGAGTTATCATAAAAGCTCTCCTAATTATGAAGTTAAGTAATGGATAATGATCCCAATTTAAATTTCAGCCAATCCGGCCAATCTTGGCGTCTCAGGCAAGTACGAGTTAGACTCGCGTGTTAAGGGTTCCAAATATTTGCCGCAAATTATATGACAGTAATTTAAAAAAAATATTTTATTAACTACAAATTAATGATTTTCGGAATTTTTTTCTTACACGTGCTGTGAGATTTTGCTTCTTGCTAAATTTCATGATTCTAGGTCAACGGGAAGTGCCCTATAGGTTTTGATTTATTTGTGCGTGTCAAAATATGCGGCATAAAACCGTATTTTTTGATTGCGTTGACTTAAATGCTTGATTTTTTTTACAGTTTCAAGGGACCATGGACCTAAGTATTTGATATTAATTTCAACTTCAACGATACTTCCATGCGTTCCTGAGAAAAGGGACTTGACAGTGAAGTGATCCTATAAGAGTTCCTAAAACCCTAAGAACGGAAAAAAATTACAAAAGAAATCGAATTTCGCCGCGAAACTTCGCAGGGTGTTAGATTTAATATATAAGATGGATGGAACAAAAATCTCGGGTCTCCAAGAGCAGGAATTTGGATGTTGTGTTTTTTCGAAATTCAACAATGTAAATTATCCAAAAAAGTGGTTTTCCTGGCTGACAATGCTGCCCTTGGCTTTGTGGAGCTCCGCAAGACGAAAAACCGGTAGTCAACTAAATTGATCAATCCTAGCGCTGGATCAGCCAATATAAAGTGTATATTGCCACAAATATAAACAGACTGCACTTAAAATTTATTTTAGTGGGAGAAACACTTATAGATCGAGATAATTTAATAATACTTGCATAAGCATTTTTTTAAGCTTTCATTTAAGGTGTATCTCGACTTTGTACGAACCTTAATATCTTTTTAAGTAAGGAAAAATGGTTGGAAAACGTTGTTTTTTAACCGCTGCAGGATTGGCGAATGTGGATAAATATTATATTCTTGCGTTGCCCACATTGAGACGAAAAATTTGACTCCAATATCGTCCATCCATAGATAACCTATCTTGAATCTTAAAAATTGAGTAAAATAAAACGCTGTTGCGAATCATTACGGTAAAATAACAATGACAAACGGTGCCTTACATTTTAACTAGCAACTACTGAAGTTTATTTGCACGCATCTGATTTCTACAGGAGTGAAGTGATCTCATGAATGAGATAAAAATAGCCCCGAAATGCAATCACACATCAGTCTCGCCTCAGAAATGTTTACATATAGCAAGAAAGAACCCCAAGGACAGAGTTATGGATTGTTTGTATGAAATCTCAAGATGACGAGCTGCTGCTTCTTTTGCCTTTTCGGGCACACACTAAATGGATTCGCCCCATTGATTTGTGCCAGCGCAGATGTATTGTGGTGGGTTTGATTACGAACAAAAGCTCACAACATTTTCGGCTCCGTAATTCGTATGTTAATGTAAATAAGAGCAAGCTGAGTAGACACAAATGGTACTCATCGCTGGGCAATAAAATAAAGTCATGGTCGACTTTCCTTGTGGTTTCGGGTTATTGTTCTGCTGGAATTTTTGTCAAAATACAAAGGAATGAAAAATTTAAGATTCCATCCAAACATTTACTTAACATGTTCATCACAGTAACTAAATTACTTCAAATTCAATCAAATACTAACATTGGCAAACACAAGAAATTTATTGAACCCCTTCAAGAGTATTAAATTAAGACAGAAAAATACCGCATTGGGGGAAAATTAGAGCACTGTATTTTAAAAAGACTATACGAGTAGTTTTATTGATGTACGCTGGCTAAATTAAATAAGTTCTAAAAATTGAGTATTTCGATCGGAGAACTTCAGCTGATCTCATCGGCATAACGATTAACTTCTTTGGGATGAATCCACAATATAGGTATTTGCTGCAGAATACTTTTTCTTATGTAACTCGGTTGTTAATTAGAGATTACTTGTTAATAGTGCAGTAATTAAAAAAAAATATATTAAAGAAGACATTCTAACTAGTAAATTTAAATTGTACTAGAAAGTAGACGTAAGCTTATAATAATCTATTAACACACATTGCAACACTTGAATACACACTGCAAATTCACGCTGCTTTCCTTATCGTGTGATAAATGCGTCTTTGTATTCAATCCGCAAAGCCGTCACACACACACAAATAAATTGGAGTGTGCAAACTATTAATGCTAATGGGGCTCTGATTGGATTAAATTATCTTTATATATAAAAATGAATTGCTGTGCGGTACGTCTCGCTAAAACTCAAAAACGGCTTGACCGATTTCAATAATTTATTTTTGTTTTGTTCGCTATAATACAGGGGAGGTTTCAGAAAAAGAAAATTCGGGAAACCCCAAAGGAAAAGCCGGAAAATCGAAAAAATCGAAATTTCCATAAAGATGAATTGCTCTGCGTTAGTCTCGCTAAAACTCAAAAACGGGTTTACTGATTTCGATAATTTTTTTTGTTTTGTTCATTATAATACAGGGAAGGTTTAAAAAAAAAAGAAAATTCGGGAAACCCCAGAAGAAAAGCCGGAAAATCGAAAAAATCGAAATTTCCGTTTTGTATAGGAAGCGAATTTTTCAACTTCAAGGAATCTTTATGAAAAAGGCAATTGGAGGTTTTCGGGGTCGCAGATCTCGAGCTTGCATTCAAAATTTTGGAATTCAAGATGTCGGATCCAATATGGCGACCGAAAATTTAACTTCAAGGGATTTCACTGAAAATCCGAACTTTTGATTTTGGTTTGGGTTTTTGGGGTCACTTATTTTGAATCTGCCATCAAAATTTTGGAAATCAAGATGGTGGATCAATATGGCGACCGAAAAGTTAAACTTCAAAGGATTTCCCTGAAAATCCGCACTAGGGAATTTTCGGGATCACTGATTTCGGATCTGCTATTCAAATTTCCAAATATGAGACCACCCCCACCCCGCTGGGAGATATAGGAGAGGGGGTACAATAAGGAGGTGGTGTAAAATGAAGAAAACTAAATTTAATAATACTGTTGGAAAATATAAAAACATGTGCAAAACGCAAATAGGAAAACGAGGAAGGAGAGGCGGTAGTGCAGTAAGGAGGCGTTGTAAAATTGAGGAATACAAATTTAATAGTATCCCGGGAAACGCCGGGTCCGGACAAGCTAGTCATTTATATTTTTAATCTGGCGAGTTAGGAAAAATTTCTTTGGAATACATGTCCTTAATTAATGATATGTACAATGTAAATAATACTTTAATTGTTTATTGATACAAATCAAGGGAGTACCAAAATAATTTTTTTTAAAATTATTGACATTCACTAGCGGCAATAGACAAATAAATATAAAGATTACCCACTTCGAACAAGCAAAACGAAAAAAAAACTTCTGAGGGCTCCACAGCAATACCTCCACATGTGCTACGGCAACCGACGAGTTCAACGCAGGAGAAGTCGAGTTGTTCAGCGCGCCCTGCTTTTTATGTGCTAGGCAAGGCGTATTCCCAGAAAGAAGACCAAAAAACAAGGCAATTGAGCGTTCGTACGATAGCTGCGCTGATCTGCTGCCTTGCTTGAGCCTGGTAAAGAAGGGGTGCCTGTGTGAGCTAATTTACATAATTTTATTTTCGGGAACTATTTTGCTTGCTCATAACCTGAAACAGGCGATTTCCGCACCCTGAGTTTTTACCCGACTGCGCCAGAAGGCGGGTTATGTTTTTCGAGTGTATGTATGTACATTATTTTGTCACGCTCTCTAGCCTAAACGGCTTGATGGATTTTAACTTGAGAGGTGTCGTTAGATTCGCCTTAATTGCGAAAACGACACTGGACAAATCAAAATAATTAAAATTAAAATGGCCGATTTTTGGCGCCATATTATATGTTTAAAAAAAATTTTTCCCCTCAAAACCTATCGAGTGGGTTATCAGCAGAACGGGTTTTTTAAATGGCTTACAAAAATATATACAAATTATATTTTTAAATGTAATTTGGAATGAGAAATGCCAAAAAAAGTATTGAAAAAAAACCCGACTGCGTGAAAAATTGTAAACTTGAAATTTTCAAACTTACTTAATACATGAACTGAAAAGATAGAAATAAAAAAGTTGATTTAAAAACCAAAAAACTCGACTATAAATAAATCAGTACTATTAAAATTGATCTATCTGGTCAATTTTTTATTAAACTGACAAAGTATAACTAATTGGCAGTCGGAGGCTACCTACATAGACTAACAAAAATCTGCGTAACCTCCGACCGCCAATTAGGTATACTTTGTAAGTTAGATCAATTTTAATAGTACTGATTTATTTATATATTTAATTATCGTTTTAGTTCTTTTTACAGTCAGTCGGGTTTATTGGTTTTTAAATTAACTTTTTTCACACTTTGCGCTCGGATGTCTAGAAATTCAGATGAATTTGTTAGGCCGGATAACAATAAAAAATGTACTTTGCCGTTGGATATTAATAAATAAAATTTCCTCCATATTTAAAATATCTTCTTTTTTATGCATAAAAGAATTCCTAATAGATTCTCGGAGGTGAAAATTTGATAAAAAAATTGATTTTCAATTATTTAACATTAGTTTGTGTAGTATCATTTGAAAGAGCTCGTCAAAACAAAGTGATTCTCGTTGGGTTTAGACCTCTACTCCCTCGATTTGAGTTTTTCTGCGTTTCATTCATAATATAGCAATTTGGTATCGAAAAGAGTTCATCAGCTTTTTTCAGAGTTACCTACAAATGATACTACACACAGATTCCGCGATTGGGTGTAAATTATTAATGATAACCAGCAGCAGCCTTTAAAAAAGAAACAAAATTTCACATGTGATGTTAAATTAAAGTTTATTAGAGATATTTTTTTTTACCTTTCAGGTTCCGAGAATCTGTTAGGAATTCATTAGGGTATATTTAAAAAAAATTAATCGATTTGGTTAAGAATTGCACTCTCCAGCCATTTTTGTACAGAAAAAATCAGTCCGGGACCACTGTGCATTGACGCGGAATAACTTGAAAAATCGTCATATTTTTCGTCGCGCCCATTCAGTACATACAACATACTAAATTTTCAGCCAAATCTACTGGACCCACTTTCCCATACTTTTTACTTTACTTATAAAATCAGTTTTGGCGATGCTAACCATGGTGCATAATAAACTCAATTTCTAGAAGAGAATTCGTACCATTTATACAGAAAATGTTAAATTACATATATGTAAATGTTATAATGTCATGTTTCTAAATATCGTTCGAAAAGTTTCACACTTCGTTCGAAGGGAGGCAACCCATTATTTTTGCCCTTGGGAAATCAAAGGACATGAAAATCAATTTTACACTTTTCTGAAAATCTGTTCCACAGCACTTCACACAACTAACAAGCAATTTGAAAGTGCGAACATGCCGTCAGATGGTGCCATTAAAATTGCAAATTCTAATTGAATTATTCATGCCGCCACTTCGGGTGTTCTTTGTTCTTTGATTCAAGCCACACAGATTTGCCCAATTTTTCCTCCGGAAATTGCCGGTTGCTCTCCTTATTTAGAAGAATGACAAAAACAAATTTTATGATAAAAAGGACCTTCTTCCTAAAGCAATTTGAATTCCTTCGTTGGAAGAGGCATTAAGACTGCTTTACAACCCATCTGTATAATTTCCGCAGCCAAAGAAACAAAGCCGCCTTTGAGTCAAGGACCGTCGGTACTCGGAATGTGTGGAAAGCGAGCTAATCTGCATGTTAGAAATGTTAAATCCAAAGTAATTGCGTCCGGACATCCAAAACGCCAATATTTGTGGAGGGATAGTGATGAATGCCAAGTCCCAAATTAGCAGACCTGGACCGGAGCGCTACTCAAGAATGTACCCTCAGGGATGAAAGCAGACACATTAGGCTCATGTTGTTAGAGTCCTTTATTAGCATCCCTCATGTTCAGGGGCGATTGAATGATACATTTTGGATGAACTCATTTCGAGAAAGGCAAAATTTGATAAAGGCTGCGTAATTAATGAAACGAATATAACTCAGGGACTGGGGGAGGATGATAAGCTCCAGGACGATTTTAATAACTTTTGCGCAATTCACCCTTCTGCGTTCTAGCGCTATTTTAATTAGATATTTTATTGTTGGTTGTCTGGGCTTTTCATTAATGAGATATACATACATCCAATAAAAACTTTTCATCAATAATTACTATATGTAGTACAATATATGTTCTTTTGAAAAATATACAACAATAGTCAAAGTGAGTAAGTATAATACCGCATGATAATTTGGTACTAAATTACATTGGCAGTTAAATAAAACATAAAAAATAAATAATCATTGAATGTGAACATACACAAAAATTACATCTTTAGTCGTACTTAAAAGTTGGACGAATTGATTGAACAAAATTTAATGATTACTTACATGTAATAGTTTTTATGATGGCGCACAAATTTAAAAAAAAAATTCAAAAATGAACTCAGTATTATGTAAATTTTTGTATGCAGATCGTGGCATCTCAACTTATATGTAAATCGTATACAATCATTGAATCATTAACATTAAGTTAACGATTACATTCAGATTCAAGCCATGCATAAAATGGGCTTCAGTATGTGAAATGTGGAATTAACATTCCTTTCATAAGTTCTAGCTTTAAAGCAGATGAAATTACCTGATAATCTAATGAGTGTAAGTCCACAATATATGCAGTATTGAAAAATAATCCCAAGTCTCTTCACCTTATCAGAATATGGAAGATGTACTCCATTTAAATTTATCGGTGGTGCATTAGACGTATCCTCAATTGATTCGATGTCTTCATTAAAACCCGGTAAAGCGAGAAAGATAATACACATCGTCGCTATAACATGTGCATATTAACATCTTCGATGATGTCTGGGAGATCGTTGATAAGTAAGCAGAAAAGAAGCTGTCCGAGAATGGAACTCTGCGGTACACCCACGACTAATACCAATCCATTCTGACTTCTCAACTAGAACGTTCACCTGCTGAGAACGATTGGATAAAAGATCTGTGATCAATTTGATTGTATTAAGTGAAAAATTGTATTTATATGGCCTGGAGATTTTATAAGAGGAGGCTGCAATTGATATAACCAACGACCTCAGAGAAGTGGAGGAGCACAAGCACAATTACCTTCTTCAAAATTTTGCTGAGAAAACATGACAAACCCATTGGGATAAACTCGCAGAGAGAACTTAAGGCATTGCTAAATGGGAACACTAAACCATTTTTACACGATTGGGGAAACTCCGAATAAGTAAAGCAAACTAAGCTGTCGAGGAATAGCAGCATTTTAAGAAAGAATTTAAGAAATTCCGTCCGAACCAGTAGCATCAGATTTGATAGAGATTGTAAGGGCGGAAAATTTTTTAAATAAAATCCTCGTATCAAAACATGAAAAAGAAACCAAGTCTTTGTTTTCGTCAGAAATCCTTCCCCAAAACTCGTTACCTTATTTTCCTATATGCGTACACGTTTCTTTGTTTTAATTTTGCTAGGGTCGCTGTTCTTAATGAGGGTGCGCATTCACACCTCGACCTTTTTCTCTTATGTGTTGCGCAGCGAAGGTACGATTTCTAAGGAAACGCATTGCGGGCTATGCATATCGGGAACAATTTTACCCAGATGCGCTGGGAATTACGCATGATATCCATACACTTGAGGTAGCAAGAATCTGGAGATTTTTATGAGGGTCAGGTTATTGGTTGTCTTTCCTTCAAATTTGTATTTTTGAGTCATTTCTTTTAAAAAGAATACGTAATAAGTTTTAACCGAAAACCTGGCTCCGCAAGGAATTGTTCCTCAGTCTAGTGATAGATTTCAAGAAGGGAATACTGAGTTTTAATTTGAAAAAGGAAAAAGAATAAAAGTTGTGCGAAGGAGTTTTGAATAGTTAATAATTGGAGCTGGTGTAAATTTTATTGGGTGAGTGTATTTCACTTACTGAGTTTATGGCTATTTTAGTCAACTTGTCTCTTATTATTATTATTTCGTAAATGTATATTTTTAAATTTATTTCATTTATTGCGTGTGCACTCGGAATATTTTGAATGGTCGGAATTAATGAACCGAGAAATATAGAATTGAATTAATTAACTGATAATTTGAGTGAATATCATAAATCGGGAACCTTTTCGCCGGAGTTAGGTCAAACGATGGCCTTGACTCATACTGAAGGCTGAGCTTTGCTGTTTGTGGATTATAGGTGCTCGTGAGTTAGCCCTTGCGCCTAGGCCGGTACTCGTGAGTTCGCCCTTGTACTGTGCCGTTGCTTGCCCCAGTAATGGTGAATTCTAAGTGCTCGTGAGTTAGCCCTTGCACTTAAGTTTTTAAGGTGCCCAGCACCTAATTTTCTAGGGGTGTTCGTGAGTGAGCCCTTACACCCCGTTTTGGTGAATCGGTACGTGTGACGTGTCTGCCTCCGCGTACCACTCGTATCTGTTTTACTCCCGAATTTATGAGAGCTTGTTGTACTGTAATGTTAAAGTATTTTAAAAATCCGGTTCATTAATTCTATGTGTTTTATTGTGTTTATTTTAAAGTACATTTTTTCCCTTCTGCCCAGAACTCACAGTGGTTTTTTTTTCCTTTTTTTAGAATCGGATGTGATTGAACATGATTGTGCCCAACGCCTCAACCCTGACTTGGAAAGAATAATTCTCTTCCGTGGTTTTTTACAGTCACCATGCTCGTATTAAATTTTGGTGTATTACAAGATGAAAGGCCTAAGATGTTTGCCATAATGAAACGCACCGGAAACTGGAATCATCATGACCAGCAGCATTATTGGGAATATAAAACAAAATCTGAGCTAGGGAAGTTGAGATCATCAGGATTCAAGGTGCATGATGGAACATGCTTAGCACGTCTCAGGTTCGACCATTGTTTTTTAGGATTCCGTACCCGAAGGGTGCTCTACGGGACCCTATTACCATAGACAAATAACTTATATAGATTTCCATTCTGGTGCTAAAGCTCAATCCATTGAGCTTTCAATTTGGTAGCCTGATGTCGCCTGATCTTACTAACACATCCCTAACATGGCTCGATATATCATTTCTGGAGAGAGAGAAAATTGTTCGTTTAGCTCACGTCCGGGCAAACTCGGCTCCCGAGTGCTCCGAGTGCAAGCGAAAAATATTTCTTTAGCTCCTCATTGCCTCCTGCAAGTGCAAACGAGAAATGCATACTCCTGTCCTGAATCAGTGATAGTGAACATGTACTCTATTTGTCATAGAGGAATGTGACAAAAGTAATCAAATTAAACACTTTTAATTTCAGAATTTATTTTGTAACAAGTATGTATCTGTACGCAAAAGCGGGCTGTTGATAGTCTTGAAGAGAATCGTTGGTTTCCTTTGCTGTCTCTCTCGTGTTGACGTGTAATGCATCCTCCTCCTCCAACCCACTTATCAGCGAAAATCTTATATTCTTGTAATATTCGCACATATCAGTTCTTTTTGGTGCTGGGTTTCAAGATTATATTTAAGGTCTTTTGTACAAGAAATGTTTGCCAGAGCCGTTTTTTCTATCAACACTTCTTCTTAGAAAAATTTCAATTTTTTTTTTTGTGGGATATCAGTTTTTTTTGTTGTGGATTTATAGAGTATACCTTGAATTAATTAGTTCAGGACGTTTTTTAGCAGGAGTCACTTTTTTCTTATAAACGTATATGGCGGGCGTATACAGGAGTAGTTTTGAGGTTTGAACTTCCCTTACCCCCTTCCTTCCCAAATGTGAGCAAAGTTGTTGTGCGCCAATTTGCGGCGGTTTAAATGGCGATTATACCATATAAACAAACAAAACTTAAAACTGTCTTAAAATTGCCTTTAATTAAGGTCATGTCTTTTGAATAAACCCAAAAAAATCGCGCTCGCTACGCTCGCCTTTGCATCATATAATATTTCAATGCTACGAACAAATAATCGAAGCTACTTATGACATTAAACTTGGCTAATTGGCTAATTAAATCCCAAATTTTACTTATCTCTGAATGCAGGTTTATTCGGGTACTCACCCATAAAATGCCCGATTGCTCACTTCATGATTGGTTCAAATTCGATATAACACAAACGTCGTCTGAATGAACCTAAACCTAATTTGAAAATCTTGTTTTGCCATCAATGCTATCAATAGGTATCAAACCCGGAGAAAATATCAATCATAACTCTGGTGGTAACCCTAGCTCATATTATACAGAAGATCCGCTTCTCAATTTCGGTGCGATGACTTCAGCAAATGAGAGAGGAGGCGTGGCCTACTACATGCGATAGAGTAAATGCGTGCAGTCATCGCAAGCGGAAGCAGCGGTGGATGTAAAATTATTGCACACTGAATAAAAATTTATTAAAGGGGTATTGCGCTTTGAAATTTTGAAAAAATCGAAATTTTTTTTCTTTGATATATCTATTGTTAATGTATTTAAGATTGTATTACAAAAAGAATTTTTCAAAAATTCATAAAATTGACGTAGTTACGATGCCTCAAAGTTGAGCGGCGAGCGCGATGCTATGCGAGTGCGGCGATCTATCTAACTTTAATCGCGTTTTCTCGAAACAGCATTTTTCAAAACGGTCACCACGATATCTCAAGTTCTACTCGACCGATTTGTTTCAAATTTATACAGAATTATCCTTATACTAGCGGCTATCGCCGGTACTACGATCTTGCTTATGCGATAAATAGTTTTTTTTTAATCCAACATTTACTTCGAAAAAAAACCCAAAAAATCGAACTTTTTTTAAAAATTTGTATAACTTGGGCAAATTTCTATATTTTTACTTTTCCCTAGTTCAGGCGATAACCAAGAGGATACAAATTAACAACAATTTGGAATTTTTTGTTTCAGACGTCTATGAGGGCTGCAATCATGGTGACCGTTTACCGCTTCGCGAAAAACATCTCCACTTTGACCAGCTCTGACAGCTGGAATTTTTTTGTATTGTCAACGAAAAAAATATATTTTGATACCAGAGACATGTATTAATAAATAACAAAAACAAAAATCAAAATATCTTTTGTAGTTTCTGAAAAAAAAAAATTTAAAATCTTGCTCCAAAAATGACGTTCAAAGCGCAATACCCCCTTAAAGCAATATCGCCAATACCACGAACGAGGCACGATGGACATGAAGAGACCTAGTTGCGAGTGTTGCCAATAATTAAAGTTAGTAATATTACATTTTTTGAAATGCCAATGAATTCTATATGCTCTCCCCGGTTAGGATGATGGTACCTGTGGGGGATAAAATTTTCATCAGAAATCGTCTACGAGCAACGGTTTCCGAGATATTAGCATTTTTGTTTTTTAACGTCGTCTGAACCTAAACCTAATTTAAAAATCCTTTTTGCCATCAATAGGTATCAAACCCTGTATGGTATGGTATGGTAACCCTAGCTCATATTATACAGAAGATCCGCTTCTTCGGTGCGATGACTTCAGCAAATGAGAGAGTAGGCGTGGCCTATTACATGCGATAGAGTAAATGCGTGCAGCATCGCAACCAGAAGGATCGAAAGGCTGAATAATTATCACTGAATTAGAATAGAACATAATGACATAATGACGACACCAAACTATCGCAACGTCTTCGGCTCACCTAACCCTCCCATAAGACGTTTCTTTCTTTTCTGTGCTGTATGTGCTGTATGTATGCTTAGCCAGGAGCTTGGAGGGGAGGAGTGAATATATTGAATAGCACCAGGGGACATTATCATGAATCTGATTTCATGGTCCTAAGATCGTGGCAGTGATTAGTATCACATCCTGCTCGAGGTACCTCTGCTAAAGTGAAAATCTCATCCTTCGGGATGAGATGGCCACTGAACAAAACGTCACGGATCTAGAGGGGACATACTCGATAAAACCCGCAATCCTGGGTGTAACCTATCGTGCCCATAGGATGAATGGCACTGCGTTAGTGTGTCTTTTAACGATGGACTCTGAATACCTGGCGACCTTCAGTTTTAATTTAGCCTTCCTGTGACATGCGGGGCTCTGTTACAGGTGACCACCCTTTCCCTAGCTTCTCGTGGGACCAAAAATTGAAGTCCAAGAAAACCATGAGGGAGGCGCACCTCTAAATGCTTCAAAAACTTTGCAAGGGGAAAATATCCCTGCATTAGGGAAAGCAGTAGACCTTAGTCCTGCAAGTACCGGCGAATCTATGGAGATATCCTCACAAGAAGAGGAGAAGCTCCTGAGATCGCCTGAACCGAACGAGACCGTATCAGCTGATGCCACTCTCGTTCCCACTGTCCGCATGCCCCGACTATCAGGGGCAGCTAAAAAGCGGTACAAGTGGTACCTCCAGCAGGGCCACAAAGTGGAAGAGGCTAAGGAGTTGGCTCGGAAGCCGATGGAGAGGATGGCGGAAAGAGGCCTGAAAAGGAATCGTTCCGACGACTCTTCACCGGGTGGAGCTCAACCCGGCCTCAAAAGACCAAAGGCGGATAAGGAGAAAACCGAAAGGCATGTCTCCACGCGTGGCCCTCAACCTACGTTCAAGGAAGTTACCGAGAGCGTCAGGTTGGGGATCATCCCCGCCAAATTTCCGGATGACAGTCTGACAACGGACCAAATAAGGAACGTTCAGACTGCCATCATCTTGAGGATCGCTGCCGAGAAACAGGGCTCTATAAAGCCGAAGTTTCTCGGCATCGCAGGTAGACCGGGCTGGATGGTTCTCACTTGCGCCAATCAGGCTACAGCAATGTGGCTGAGGGGAGCAATTGGGAGCTTAAAGCTGTGGGAAGGAGCCGATCTGAGGGTTGTAGAGGAAGACAAAATTCCTCGCCCTCAAATTATGGTCGGATACTTCCCGCAAAGCTCGGAGGACCCTGTTGATCTGATCCTCGATCTGATAGGTCAGAATGAGGATCTGAATGTAGCTGAATGGAAGGTGCTACGCAAAGTGCAAAAGCCCTCGTCAGTTGCTGAAGTGACTCTTTCGGTTGATCTTCAATCAGCCGAACAGCTGAAGAAGTCTGGACTTGTAATCAGTTACAAGTTTGGCAAGGTTCAGCTTAGACTGAAGGGGGCAAGGACAGATGTCATTGCCCGCCCAGCCGGACGGTGTCAAGACTGCCACCGAGCCCCCAAGCAGCAACCCCCAGAAACCACCAGTGGCCACTGGGCCGCCCAAGGTGGTTTCTGAGAGGCAGGCTGCTGCGTCTACAAGGGACCCCCAATCATCAACGTCCACCAAGGTCCTTGGGCCCGGACCGAGCACCAAGATTGGGGGACCTGTAAAAGCAGCTTCCAAAGCGGCTGAGAAGAGGGCTTCTACCCTCCGTAGAGGAAATAGGCGAAAGCCTAAAGGCAAGCCTGGCCCTAAAGCCAAGGCAGGGGCACAGACTGGCCCCACCCTTAAAAAGGCCCAGGTTATGACCAGCGCCAACCTAAGATGTGTCCAGGTGAACCTCCATCATGCAAAAGCGGCATCTGACGTGCTTAGCAGGAGGTTCATCGTGGAGAACCTTAGCATGGCGCTTATTCAAGAGCCGTGGGTGCACCAAGGAAGGATGCGAGGACTGCCCACTAACTCGTGTAAGTTGATTTATGATACATTACACGAGAGCCCAAGAGCAGCCTTATTGCTCAAAGCTAACCTAAACTTTACTCCACTTCCAAATTTCATCACCAGGGACCTAGCTGCAGCGGCCGTAGAGATCCCCTTTGCAGGAGGCAGTGTAGAGGCTGTTATAGCCTCAGCCTACTTCCCAGGGGACTCCGATGAAATACCTCCAAGTGAGTTGCAACGCCTGGTGGATCACTGCAAGAGGAGGAACAAACAACTGTTGGTGGGATGCGACGCGAATGCCCATCACTTGATATGGGGGAGCACCAACACCAACACAAGGGGTGAGTACCTTTTAGATTTCATCATACTTAACGAATTAGAAATCAATAATAAAGGCGACAAACCAACCTTTATGAATGCGCTTAGGCAAGAGGTTTTAGACTTAACTCTCTCAAGCGCATTTATAAGCACAAAGATACAAAGATGGCATGTATCAAATGAGGTCTCCATGTCGGACCACATGCATATTAGATTCGACATCGAGTCTATCCTAGCTCAAAAAGAGGCTCACAGGGTTCCAAAGATGACTGACTGGGAGCTCTATCGAGAACTCCTAAAGGCACAGGACGTCAACCTTAGCAGTCATATCAGTACTGCAGAGGAACTGGACCTCGCCTCTGAGCAACTCCACACAGCTATCATGACAGCCTTCGAAACCAGCTGCCCTGTGAAACAAAAAATGGGCACACGAACTGTGCCCTGGTGGAACAGGGAGCTGGATAAGAAAAGAGCGGAAGCCAGAAAGCTGTTCAATAGAGCCAAACGCTCCGGAGAATGGGCTGAATGCAAGCGGGCCCTCACAAGCTACAACATTGAATTGAGAAAGTCCAAGAGGAAGACTTGGAGGACTTTTTGCGAGGGAATTAACCAGATTCCTGCGGCAACTAGACTCCATAAGGTCTTATCTAGGGATCACTCAAATGGTATAGGCTCCCTTGAAAAACAAGATGGAACCTACACCGAGAGTGGAGAAGAGACAATTAAACTCCTCCTGGAAACTCACTTTCCAGGCTCTCGTATAATAAATCAAGGCAACGAAATTCCTACCGTGTTCGACACACCTGATTACCGATCACAGAATAGGAATAAAAGCCTTGCAGGGAGCATCTTCACTCCCAATAAGGTCAGGTGGGCCATCAACACCTTCAAACCTTACAAATCTCCTGGGGGGGGGACGACATCTTCCCAGCCCTACTTCAGTACGGCATAGAAGAGCTACTCCCCTCCTTACTCAAGGTATTTAGAGCTAGTTACTCTTTGGGATACATTCCAAGAAACTGGAGAGACGTTAGGGTAACTTTTATACCCAAGGCAGGAAAGAGACCTAGCACGCTTGCGAAGTCCTTTCGGCCCATAAGTCTCACATCATTTATGCTTAAAACCATGGAGAGGGTCTTACACCTACACCTTAATGAAGGTGTGCTGAAAAGATCACCTCTCCATGCAAAGCAATTTGCTTATCAAGCTGGCAAGTCTACGGAATCTGCCATTCACACACTGGTCAAGGACCTTGAGAAAACTTTTCAAGCCAAGGAAATTGCCCTTTGTGCGTTTGCCGACAAAGAAGGAGCCTTTGACAATACCTCCTTCGAGGCAATCAAAGAAGCTGCTGTGGAAAGGGGTTTCGAACCTGCCACGGTAAAATGGATTGATTCCATGCTCAAGAGCAGGAGGATAACGGCGAATCTGGGGGAAAAATCGATAACGGTAATAGCCGCTATGGGCTGCCCGCAGGGAGGGGTGCTGTCACCACTACTGTGGTCGATCGTTGTCGACGATCTCCTAGTGGAGCTGACTCGCTCTGGCTTTAATGTTCAGGGCTATGCAGACGACATAGTTGTCACCGTCAGAGGCAAGTATGACCATACTGTCTCGACACTAATGCAAGAAGCCCTGTCCATGATTCGCGGTTGGTGCCTGAGACATCGTCTCAGCATCAATGCGAACAAAACTGTTCTGGTTCCGTTCACCAAGAGGAGGAAGCTAAACCTTACGGCTCCAACACTTGACGATACGGAACTCAGTTTCTCAAGTGAGGTTAAGTATCTAGGGGTAACACTGGACAACAAACTCACCTGGAACCTACACCTGTCGAATGTGACTAAAAGAGCGATCACCTCACTCTACATTTGTCGCAGTTTCCCGGGTAAAACTTGGGGTCTGAAGCCGAAGATGGTGTTTTGGCTTTACACAACAATAATAAGACCCATGGTCACTTATGCATCCCTTGTATGGTGGCCAAAAATAAAACAAAAAAAGGCGGAAGTCGAGCTACAAAAGGTGCAAAGACTAGCCTGTTTGGGAATCACAGGCGCAATGAGTACCTGCCCAACTGCAGCCATCCAATTCCTACTTAATCTTACACCACATCTTCAGGTTAAGCTTCAGGTTAAGAAGGAGGCTCTCCTGGGAGCACTTAGGCTGCAAAGAACCATGGTCTTCAAACCAGGGGACCTGGTGGGACATCTCGCGATAATCGAAGAAATTCGATTAGAGGAGATGACCAAAATATCTGACGTGACCACAACCAAGCTGGACTTCACAAGGCCATTTAGCGTGGTAATCGAAACCCGTCAACAATGGCAAGCCAGTGAGGCGTCCCCACCGAAGGGATCGATGGTGTGGTATACGGACGGATCAAAAACAGATAAAGGGGTAGGAATTGGCGTGTATGGCCCAAGGTGCCGCATTTCAAAGGCACTAGGTAAAACCCCTACCATATTTAAAGCTGAAATATTGGCCATACTAGAATGCGTCAATACCTGCATCAACAGAACCATCAATGGTTCTACTATCTCTATATTAACAGATAGTCAAGCCGCACTAAAAGCGCTCAGGTCCTTCAGTGTAGACTCAAAGCTGGTTTGGGAATTCCTGGAATCCCTGAAGCTTTTAGCAATCCACAACAGGGTTACTCTTATGTGGGTCCCAGGCCATGCAGGCTATACAGGAAATGAAATAGCCGATGGTTTGGCAAAACAAGGGGCGGAATCTGCTCTTACTGGTCCAGAACCATTCTGTGGCGTGTCTAAATGCCACCTAAAGGGGGCCATAGAAAGCTGGGAGAAGAGGAGCCGACTCCGGTACTGGAATAATACCCCAGGATGCCGGCAATCGAAGATCTTCATGGGTGCACCATATGAAAAGGTCGAGAAACTCCTCCACTTAAGCAAACAGGAGCTCAGAATAATTACTGGGCTCTTCACTGGACATTGTTCCTTAAGGTACCACCTTAAAAAGATTAGGAAAGCTGACTCTGACACCTGTCGCTACTGTGCGGAAGCCCCAGAGACAGCGGTGCACATTCTTTGTCACTGTACAGCCCTAGCAAGGCTCCGACTAACACAATTAGAGGATGCCTTTCCAACACCTGAACAGGTTTGGAAAACGACTCCCAATAAAATCCTAGGCCTCTATAAGAGGCTAAATTTGGGATAAAATATTGATGGGGATTCACAATAGATCCTAGCGGTCGCGGTAAACGGAAGGCTTTATAGGCCTAAACGCCCCCCTTTCAAATCAATCAATCAATCAATGCCTAGCCAAAACCCTTCTCACCTTCCCCTGCCAGACAAGGACAGGGCAGCTCAGGCAGGGCAGCTAGGACAGGGCAGCTAGGACAGGGCAGCTTGGATAGGGCAGCTCGGACAGGGCAGCTCGGACAGTGCAGCTAGGACAGGGCAGCTTGGACAGGGCAACTAGTACAGGGCAGCTCGGACAGGGCAGCTCGGACAGTGCAGCTAGGACAGGGCAGCTAGGACAGGGCAGCTCGGACAGGGCAGCTCGGACAGGGCAGCTCGGACAGGGCAACTAGTACAGGGCAGCTAGGACAGGGCAGCTAGGATAGGGCAGCTCGGGCAGGGCAGCTCTGGCAGGGCAGCTCGGACAGGGCAGCTAGGACAGGGCAGCTAGGACAGGGCAGCTTGGATAGGGCAGCTTGGATAGGGCAGCTCGGACAGGACAGCTCGGACAGTGCAGCTAGGACAGGGCAGCTTGGACAGGGCAGATAGGACAGGGCAGCTAGAACGGGGCAGCTAGGACAGGGCAGCTCGGACAGGGCAGCTCGGACAAGGCAGCTAGGACAGGGCAGCTCGGATAGGGCAGATAGGACAGGGCAGCTAGGACAGGGCAGCTCGGACAGGGCAGCTAGGACAGGGCAGCTAGGACAGGGCAGCTCGGACAGGGCAGCTCGAACATGGCAGTTAGGACAGGGCAGCTCGGATAGGGCAGATAGGACAGGGCAGCTAGGACGGGGCAGCTAGGACAGGGCAGCTCGGACAGGGCAGCTCGGACAAGGCAGCTAGGACAGGGCAGATAGGACAGGGCAGCTAGGACAGTGCAGCTAGGACAGGGCAGCTAGGACAGGGCAACTCGGACAGGGCAACTAGTACAGGGCAGCTCGGACAGGGCAGCTCGGACAGGGCAGCTAGGACAGGGCAGCTTGGACAGGGCAGATAGGACAGGGCAGCTAGGACGGGGCAGCTAAGACAGGGCAGCTAAGACAGGGCAGCTCGGACAGGGCAGCTCGGACAGGGCAGCTAGGACAGGGCACCTAGGACAGGGCACCTAGGACAGGGCAGCTAGGACAGGGCAGCTAGGACAGGGCAGCTCGGACAGGGCAGCTAGGACAGGGCAGCTAGGACAGGGCAGCTCGGGCAGGGCAGCTAGGACAGGGCAGCTAGGAAAGGGCAGCTCGGACAGGGCAGCTCGGACAGGGCACCTAGGACAGGGCAGCTAGGACAGGGCAGCTCGGGCAGGGGCAGCTAGGACAGGGCAGCTCGGACAGGGCAGCTACAGCTCGGACATACAGCTGGAATATACACCTCGGACATACAGCTCGGACATACAGCTCGGATATACAGCTCGGACATACAGCTGGGATATACACCTCGGACATACAGCTCGGACATACAGCTCGGACATACAGCTCGGATATACAGCTCGGACATACAGGTCGGACATACAGCTCGGATATACAGCTCTGATATACAGCTCGGACATACAGCTCGGATATACAGCTTGGACATACAGCTCGGACATACAGCTCGGATATACAGCTCGGACATACAGCTCTGATATACAACTCGGATATACAGCTCGGACATACAGCTCGGACATAAAGCTCGGATATACAGCTCGGACATACAGCTCGGATATACAGCTCGGATATACAGCTCGGACATACAGCTCGGATATACAGCTCGGACATACAGCTCGGACATACAGCTCGGACATACAACTTGGATATACAGCTCGGACATACAGCTCGGACATACAGCTCGGACATAAAGCTCGGATATACAGCTCGGGCATACAGCTCGGATATACAGCTCGGATATACAGCTCGGATATACAGCTCGGACATACAGCTCGGACATACAGCTCGGATATACAGCTTGGACATACAGCTCGGACATACAGCTCGGATATACAGCTCGGACATACAGCTCTGATATACAACTCGGATATACAGCTCGGACATACAGCTCGGACATAAAGCTCGGATATACAGCTCGGACATACAGCTCGGATATACAGCTCGGATATACAGCTCGGATATACAGCTCGGACATACAGCTCGGACATAAAGCTCGGATATACAGCTCGGACATACAGCTCGGATATACAGCTCGGATATACAGCTCGGATATACAGCTCGGACATACAGCTCGGACATACAGCTCGGATATACAGCTTGGACATACAGCTCGGACATACAGCTCGGATATACAGCTCGGACATACAGCTCTGATATACAACTCGGATATACAGCTCGGACATACAGCTCGGACATAAAGCTCGGATATACAGCTCGCACATACAGCTCGGATATACAGCTCGGATATACAGCTCGGATATACAGCTCGGACATACAGCTCGGACATAAGCTCGGATATACAGCTCGGATATACAGCTCGGATATACAGCTCGGACATACAGCTCGGACATACAACTTGGGTATACAGCTCGGACATACAGCTCGGACATACAGCTCGGATATACAGCTCGGACATACAGCTCGGATATACAGCTCGAACATACAGATCGGATATACAGCTCGGATATACAGCTCGGATATACAGCTCGGGCATACAGCTCGGACAAACAGCTCGGATATACAGCTCGGATATACAGCTCGGACATACAGCTCGGATATACAGCTCGAACATACAGATCGGATATACAGCTCGGATATACAGCTCGGATATACAGCTCGGACATACAGCTCGGATATACAGCTCGGATATACAGCTCGGACATACAGCTCGGACAAACAGCTCGGATATACAGCTCGGATATACAGCTCGGATATACAGCTCGAACATACAGCTCGGACATACAGCTCGGATATACAGCTCGGACATATAAAGCTCCGACATATACATCTCCGACATATACAGCTCGGACATATACAGCTCGGACATATACAGCTCGGACATATACAGCTCGGACAAACAGCTCGGACATACAACTTGGATATACAGGTCGGATATACAGCTCGGACATACAGCTCGGACATACAGCTCGGATATACAGCTCGGACATACAGCATGTCCGAGCTGTATATCCGAGCAAGCCGAATATAAATATTATAGTATATTCATATATCCCCTTATTAAAGGAGGTATTTATTTATCTATGTATGTGCTCAAAATATATCTTCAATGTTACTTGTACCATTTCTATCTTCATACTGAGCTCAATGTCAACAATGTGGGGTATTGTTATGATACTCGTTTAATTTCCAACTTTAAATATGTATATCCGGATAAATCTTATCTATAAAACTTAATCTGATGAAAAGCAATCATAATAGCTCCAATTTACCCTACCCTTTACCATCCTCAATCTCTTATAAATATATTTAAACAAAATATTCAATAGAAATGTATTTATTCTATCAGGGCTAAAAATTCCTAGAACAATCTTTTTTTGCAAAAGTTCTCAATTGGGCTGCTGAGCGGGCTCAATATGAAAATTGAAAAAGAGGCAGTGTTCTGAATTGAGAAATATTCTAAATATTTATCTCACGCACACAAACTTAAAGGAAGTTGAACTAGATGAGCTTTCCGCTCAGATTTGTTTTCATAGGAACAAATTTTGCTATGAGATTGGATATCTATCTATTATTTGTCTATGCTATTACTAAGCTTCCGCTGTCCGTCCGTGCGCCCGTCTGTCTATCAGCTGGCTGTATCTCATGAACCGTAATAAGTAGAGAGTTTAAATTTTCACAGAGTGTATATTTCTATTGCCGCTATAACAACAAATAATGAGAAACCAAAATGGCGAATTTCAAAGTGGCCGCCATGCAAATTCAAAAAAAAAATATCGGTTATGTTATAGCGCCTATCTTGTTTCTTTTACAAAAGTATTTAAAAAACGGTCAAGTGCGAGTCGGCCTACCCCCCCCCACACACACACAATGGAATATTATAAAACATATATAACATATTATTTTTTTTAAACAACGATATTTGTCAAATATTTTTATCTCTGTATATACGGTATTTG
This sequence comes from Neoitamus cyanurus, assembly GCA_947538895.1. Classification (NCBI taxonomy): domain Eukaryota; kingdom Metazoa; phylum Arthropoda; class Insecta; order Diptera; family Asilidae; genus Neoitamus; species Neoitamus cyanurus. The sequence goes on along the minus strand of OX384541.1, from coordinate 29,932,114 downwards.
ACATCGCAAAACCATTTGGTGGTCAAACCGTAGAAAATTTAAAAATTTACACTCGTATAAAAGTTACTATATAGCTTTTTATCGCAGGACGGTTAGAAGGTGTACTAGGTAAAAACTGACTAGAATTTCCCACATTTATCTCTTTTGAAAATTTTTGCTGAAATCCGAACTCCGTCACTTGCTTGTCGGTTGCCGCGTTCAATATTCTGTTGTAACTTACCTAGCGTCGCGTGCGTCGCGTCATAGATGTCAACGCACGCAATGCCGCGACGAACGCGTTGGTTGTGTCACTACCTTCAGAAGTCAGAAACTATTGGAGGTAAAGAAAACCATTTCGTAAATTTAATCTATTTCAATAAAAACTTAAACTAACTTAATATTTTTGTTGGACGCTTACATTGGAGGATATTTGCAAAAACTAAAAATGTCCGAAAATTTCGTGATTTTTCTAGATGGTGGCGCCGCCAGCAGCAAAAAGATTTGCTCCCAGACATATTAGATAGGTAGTAAAGTATCAAGCAGCACAGCATCAAATATGAGCTTGACCCTAATTTATGCACGCATTCTTTACTATTTATTATCGTGGGAGTTCCATTAGTGAATATTTGTGAACTGGGAAGTACTTCGCGTCCTTCTTATTATAAACGCCGCCTTGCCGTGGAGGACATAAACACACTCTACATCTTACTGACTGAATATCCCTTTTACAAAATGTCTATTAAGTGAAGATTTTTCTTTTACAAAAATATGTATATGGACTGGTATTTGCATTTTCCATTTCGTAAAAGGAAGAATGATGTATCCCCATTACAGTCATGTTAAATCCACGGCGGCGAGCGCATAGTAACAGTTATCAAAATTAATCTAGAAAATAGTAAAGCGGTTCCTCATATTTTAAATGCAACCCACAATTATCCAATGATAATTATGAAAATAGTTTTTACTTAAACACAAAAACACAAATACTAAATGCCGAGAAATGACAGCGACAAAAATACTAGTCAGCCCAGAAGCGTGGAGTAAATTCGTCAAAGCGGCAGATAAAAGGCATTATCTCCAAGCAATTTGGTGCCAAAATTCTTCCAATTCGGGCACACTCATCCAAAAAAACACAGCCCTTAATGGTGTACTGGGATGATACACCCGAGCCATCCTGAATTAATTTCTAGTCGACTTTCTTACGCTCATCTAAACGAAAAGCATCCACTTGGTCTAATAACCCTCTTTCCTTGACAAGTGCCATACGTGACAGACTTTGGGGTTTGCCAAGTGGCAGCCCTCCTGGGGACTTCCGGGTGTTTTGTGACTACGGTACAAATATGTACAAGAGGGGTCGTGATAAATGGGATGCAATGAACTCTTCCACAATCGTTTTATGCATGAACACGACTTCCTCTTATTGCATTCGCCCGGGGAAAAAAATGCAAAAATTAACACTTCACTTTACATTATGCGACTGGTTGAGTGATACGTGCCGGGCAGGCATCGGGAGGCGCTCCATGCGTTTTATGCCTTGCGGTGATATATGCGACAATCCTGGCGGGGCATGGCTTATGTTATAAATTGCAGCAGAAGTTTTAAATTGCCGGCTATTACTTTACATGAATGATGCTGGAGATATCTGGTAATTTGGCGCATGAAGGAGAAATTGATTTTTCGATCGGTTTTTATGCAGTTGCATTCCGACACATGATGTACGTACCGCCTTTGTTACATTAACTACATGCCAAGAAATATAATTTTGCGAAGGCTCTTTTTAGCAGGCTTTGAGACTTTCTGGTAAAAGGAGCAATCGAAAACTTTACTATACTTCTCATTAAAATATGTAACTTTTATTATTTTTTCAAACTAAACATTTGTAATGTATCACATTAACTGCAATAAGTTTTAAATTAGAGAAAAAGCATTTCGGGGTTCATTTAAGTTAAATTTTTTGTAAAATCCAAATTGTTTTAAAATTCCGCAAAAGCTAAATTTGTACATCCTTTCTCTACGTGAACATGTTGTACCTACCTGTAAACAAGACGAGTAATTAAAAAAAATATACAAGAGATATATTAATTACATAAATTTAGGAGAAAATGTGAGTTAAATGTGAGTTTTAAGAAACTTTTTAAACATTTTTTCAATTTAGCAAGTGACTGTATCTGCAGTGGAAAAGGTAGTCAGACATTGGCATTTTTGGAAAGCACATAGAAATAGTAGTATCTTGACGTAAGTTTCATGTCGCTACGTTAATTAAATCAAAAGACAAAAAAAACTAATGCATCCTGAATTTATTAATCACCCTATATCTCCCAATAAGTCGGCATAAATTTGGCTATTAAGCACTTGCGGCAAAAATAATAGTCATTACAAATGATTGCCGATGATACGCCAGTCCAAACAATGACGCTGAAGTTCTTCTGGAATTAGGTATCTTTTGTGGACTATCCTTCGCCTGGTGAATTGCGATCCAACCATCCACAGAATTCGATCCGAAACATTGTCCTCTATGTCGCGTTCTGAAGACACTCCTAAACTTCTCACGAGTCGTTTCGTGTTCGATGGTGATTATTTGCTACTCGACGTTGGCAGAATCTTCCGATGTTGCAGATTCGCTGCTGTTTGGAACTGTACTTCCAAAAGTCCGCAAAAAAATCCCTCTTTGTATTACACGTCATCGCAATAGTAGAGGTAGACTATTATGAGCATTATTGTTAAGAATAAGAGCATTGAGATATTGGTTTTTTTACGTGAGTTTGATGTCGCTGCGTTGATTAGATTAAAACACTAAAATATAATAAAATAATAATGAGCCAACAACGAAAATGCCAAATTTATTTATCACCCTGTAACTCCCAAACGGTTGAGATTTACCCTCCTCATATATGTTAACCCCTTAACCTACGATTTAATTTCTAACAGAGCGGGCCAAATTCAACCATGCAGTAGGCAACAAAGCGGACCCAACTTGGGCGCCCTATGATATGCAAAGACATGTGTAGCATATAAATAATTTATAAATAGACACAGGATTATATGCAAATGAACATTCTGTATTTACCTTTCGGGTCGAATCCGAATCTAAGTCTGACCTGCTGGTTTTTTAAATATTTTTAAGACATTTTCAAGGGCTTTTACAAAATTATTTATAAAATATAGCTGCGTGCGCATAGGACTAATGACAATACATAAATGGGAAAGAAAGCTTTTTGCCCTTCTGCCCCACGTGCACCACGAGCACCACGCGCCTAACTCTATGTTATAATTTTTGCCCTAAACGACTCGCCATGAGAAAGGCTCGATGTTATCGTTTTTGGCCAAATCGAGCGACCACGAGTGAGACTCGATGTTGTAGGTTAAGGGGTTTGCTTTTTTGTTTGCCTAGGTGACATCTATTATAATCAATGCTATTACCCAACTAACTTTGAACTGATAGAAGAATTGCTGAAATTTATGTTTCGTGTGAATTTTTCTGTAGAGCTTAATTTCATTATTTCTTCTCTACGTTCATTAGAAGCTAATAATCAGTTTCTTCAACAAGTTATGGTATCTTCTTTTGCTGTTTATTTATGTATTTACTTCGAAATCAACAGATTCAAAGACCCCCTGACATTTACAAATAAAAACAATAAGTTATCAAAACAGAAAAAAAATAACAATATGGATTCGTCAACAAGCAAAATTGCCGCTATTGGAGTGAGTCAAATCCACGAGTGGTTCATGAATCACCATTGCATCCACAAAAATTGACCGTTTGGTGTGGATTATTGTATGGCGGGATCATCGGACCTTATTTCTTTCGAAATGAGGCAGGAGATGCCGTTACCGTTAATAGCAACCGCTATAACACGATGTTGAAGACCTTTATTTCCAACAACACGGAAATACACCGCCTCACACTTCCCGACTTAATATGGACTTATTGCGCGGTGAGTTCGGTGAGTCGTTAATTCCCGAAAAGGTCCCATCGCTTGGCCGCCTAGATTGTGTGAGATTATTTCCTTTGGGGCCACATTAAGTCGAAGGTTAACAGCAACCATCCTACAACTCTTGAGGCATTGGAAGTCAATATTCGGCAAGCCATAGCTGAGATACCGGCCGAAATGTTGCACAGAGTCATCGAAAATTGCCGTGAGTGGATGAACGTGTTCAAGAGGAGCCGCGGGGGCCATTTGGCCGATATTTTATTCAAATCATAAATCGCATGAATTTATCTTTCAAATAATGCAATCAGAACCATTTTTGCCCGAAAATTGTATGTTTTATTCAAATTTAAAGTTCGGGCGTTCTTATTGGGAAACACTATACGTCCTTGTATAAAGGAAAAGAATTTGTTATCCGATTTACTTGATACTTTGCATACACTACACACTCAAGTACTCTACAACACAAACAATGGGGCTATTACTGGCGAGCTGTAAGTGTTACATGCAATATATTTTTACCGTTATATAGCTTAAGACCTTAGCTAAATGGCCCCAGTATTATTTTCACGGAGTGTTTTAACCCCTGCTCGCGGGAGGGGGCGAGCTTTGTGCCTGCGAAGTGAAACAAGAAAGCGCGAGTTTTCGTGTTAATGAATACATATACGTACAGAGGTTTTCGGGGTCGCTTGTCTTGAATATTCCGTGGATAATTCGATATTCAAGATGGTGAATCCTATATGGCGTCCGAAAATTCTCAACTTTAACGGACTTTCTGCTATCAACATTTTGAACTTCAATATAATATCCGGAAAAAACTCCATTAAAAATAATTAGAAAAGTCAGAACAGCTTACCCTTCACCGTTTAAAATTAAACAAAATTTATATACGAAATCTACGTGGATGAAGTCGCGGGTAAAAGCTAGTGTGCATACAAGTGATCGAAGTCGCAGAAATTGTGCTGGGAGTTAAATCAACGAAGAGACGTCTTTTAAGTCCTTTATTTAATTGCATAAATGTACAGACATCATAACGTTGTTTTATACAAAAAATACAAATGCATAAAATACAAAAGTTATAGTCTAACCGAGAAAACAATAGAAACAGTAAGAAACAACAAGCTACCAAATACAACTTCTCTGAATTAATACTAAGGTCTACGGTCTAAGCTAGAGGTGCATCTAAGCGCTAACAAATTTACTTAGATGGTATTTTCATGTGGTGCTGAAAAAATTGTGGGGTTCTCATCCCGTTCCTGTCACGTTCATTTCATTCAGCCTTCATAAAGTCCGACTGGTGGCCTGAGTACATGGTGCAGTACCCAAGGAAGGTCTGGGCATCACGCGAATCAAGCTGTTTTTATTTTCGGTGAGTAATTTCAGAGGTACTTTTATTTCGGCGGATACTTGACATGAGAACTCCACATAACTAGCGCAGGACGGAACTGATGACGGCTTTTAAGGTCGTGTAGTACAAACTATGGAACACTTTTCTCCGCAGGCTTTATCTAAAAAGAAATGAAAAGCGTTAGTGGGTTGTGTGACTGTAGGTGACGACGACACTCAGTGCGCTTCATGAAAAGGGAGAATATTTTGTGGGCCTTAATTACTCCAGACCAGATTTCGTTGGAATTTCTCTACTTTGTGGTGTGCGCCTCCCGAAGGGTATGTTTAATAGGAGTGACCTATATACACTTTCGTGATGGATTTACAGCCTTGATAAAAAAGGAAAGGATTTATGGCTGACGTGCTGTTTTTCAAAAAGGCACCTCACATTCAGGTGAACGGGCATGAATAGACATGCCAAGCATTTTCACTTTTAAATGCCATGCACGCATTCTTTCTGTTTAACATTTGAAGCGGCAAATGGGAAACGAAGTGAAAAAGTTAAAAGCTTGCCACTTATTGTTAGTCAGATGAAATTATTGAACTTATTTCTATGTGATTTATCAATTTGTGCTGAAGACTCGTGAAATAAAAAAAAATGTATGTACCTAGTATACAGTACATACATATATATACAAACTAAACTTTTGTAACGTGCTACCATTAGCTGTAATAAGTTTTTAATTTAACGAAATACATTTTGAGATTTATTTGAGTTACGTTTTTTTAATTGCAGATTTTTTCAATATTCCCCAAATATTTCTGCGTATAACTTTGTATATCCTTTCGTTACCTGGTCATGATGTAGCCTTTGGGATGGGTAATAAGACAGGAAATTTAGTGAAAGTGTACCTACTCCTATTAATTATATGAATTTCGAACAAATTGTGAAATGACGTGAATTTTAAGTAAATTAGAACATTTATTTTCACTTTCTCAAGTGACTGTACTTGTAGTTTGCAGTGGTATAGATAAACCAACATTGGTAGCATTTTTAGAAAGTACATTGGGGAAGTATTTTTTTGGCGCGAGTTTGATGTCGCTGTGTTAAGTAGATTAAATGATAAATAAAAAATAATAATGTGCATACCGAAATTACGAATCTCACTGCAACTCCCAAACGGTTGAAGTTGCCCCCCACCAATCTCCTTGCCCAACATATTTTTTGTTTAGGTGAGATCTATCATTTTGGTCCCCGATACACCCTCTATTATTTGAATTTAATTTATGAGTGTGCCGACGAACTGCTGAAACAATAAGAAATAAAAACTGACAAATATTTTTTTTTATTATTTATATGTATGGTATGCCCGTCCTTGATGATTTTCTTTGACTACTATTTTTAATATTAAAAACTATTTTTACTTTCTCCGTCGCATCTCCCTCCCAGCAGTGGTCGTTTGACCATGAAATTTGTTCACAAAATTCTCGCCTGACGGTCCATTGTCGCTGACGGATTAAATTTCGATGATTGCTCTTTTTAACGGTTTTAATTAACTTCACTCCATATATTTGTTTGTGTTTGTTTCTTTCTTTCTTTCCTTCTTTGTTTCAAATCTTGCAATCGATTTTTCGAAAACTTCTACTCAACCGATTCTGATGAAACCTTGCATACGTGTGCATGACAATACAATATAGTATATTCAATTTTATAGTACATCCAATTTGGCGGCCACCACAAAATGACGGACTACTTTTAACTTCACAACCCCCCCCCCCCCCCCCCCCGACATGGGTATCAAATAAAAAGGTATGACAAGTAGAATACAATAAGCTGTGTGACGCCATTCTAAATGCAATATGGTGGCCGACATAAAATGGCGGAATATCGTTTTCTTTACAACCCACTCGACATGAGTATCAAATGAAAGGGTATGAAAAGTAAAATTCAATAAGCTGCGTGATGTCATTTTGAATCCAATATGGCGGACAGCACAAGATGGCGGATTAACATTACCTTTACTTTGCCCTTGATGTGATATCAAATGAAAGGGTGTGATGGGTATAATACGACGAGCTATCTCTGTGTGAAATGTGGCGGTTAAAGATTGGGGTAGAAATTGTTGTAACAAGCACCAAATTATTTCGAAGCTCTCCAGACTCCTGTCCATTCTCGCAGAAGGAAGCGACAGTTCCAACTTTCCATCTAGGTCATCTGGATTAAACTTTTCATCATCGCTGAAAATAACTTTTATTAAAAAGATGGGAAGATTTTTCAACAATTAGAAATAATTAATGTTGTTCATACGAGAATGATCTGGAAGAAAAACGTTTTTTCTCTAAACGTTATTTCGGCGGAGGCTCATTAATGGTATGAGTTGCGTTTAGTTTATTAGGAAAATTGAAAGTTCCTTCTGCGAGAATGGACAGCGCGTCGTATTAAGGAGTGCTCCAAAATAATTTGGTGATATTGTAGCGAAAATTTTAACATTTGCTTCAGTCTTCCCAACAAGAGCACAAAATCTTAGATTCAAAGACAAAATATTGAAGTTCTAGAATGGCTCGCACGCTCCCCAGACTGCCTTCTTGAAAATCTCTGGGGAATTCTTGTTCGATGCATTTACGCTGAAAACAGGCAATTTAACAGAATTGACGAACTCAAAACAGCTGTTTCGGAAGCATGGGCCCATATTTTCAAAAATTGACTAATTTTTAATGCCGAACCGAATTTTTTCACTAATATATCAAAATGGAGGGCACACAAGAGAATAATATATTATACTAATGTAATAATTGAAATACCGCTAGCAGATATAAAGTGAAGGAGTTCTTGAAGTGCTTGTAACTTTGAGCAACAGGCAAACATTTATTTTCTTTCAATTTTTCTCCTATAAGAAAATTTCAATTATATAATCTTTAGTGGTTTAACATATTTATGAACGTTAATTCTGTAAATTAAAAAAATTTTAAAAAATATTTCCAAAAAACCCAAAAATTCGTAACTTTTATCGTGCGTGTATTATTGTGCAACAAAGTTTATATTTTTTTCTTTTATGAGATTGCAAACGGTGTGCATTTATCATTACTTTTTGTTTAATTTTATTATTTCCAATTCACTCTTCTTGTTCTTTTTCTTTCCTAATTGATTATTATTAAGTTTACCTATTACTATTAATTTGTGCAATTGGTACTAATTAGTTTTAAATAAAAGTTCAATCAAATAGCTGATTACAGAGAATTAAACAATTGAAGTTTCATTAAAAACAATATAAAGAGAATCCAAGCAAATCGAAAGAGGCTAGCTAAAGAAGTGAGACTAACCTTAACTAAGCCGATCTTCTACTTGGTGTCTAGAAAAATTAAAATCCATCACATCATTATGTTGATTAAAAGGACGGGATATAGACGAAATGGGTTCGTTCATACCGTAGTTGGTACGATGAATTGATATCTAAAACAAATCATGATGCTTCAAAAAGCGCGCTGGAACACAGATATTAAATATTGCTAGCAACTCCGGCGAATTAACAGTACCCTGCAAACAGTCGAAAGCAACCTCAAAAACCGTTCTGGAATTTTTATGTCTTTCTTCTAGAGTACTGAGAGAAATTAGTCCAAGTCTGTCCCTATAAGAAGGCACAAAAAATGATCGGCCCAAGGAAGGCAAATCTTAGTAACCTTCGTTGGACGGCCTCGATTCGATTAATTTGAACCTTGTAAAATAAGGACCAGACCGGACAAGCATATTCCAGAATGGGTCTAACGAAAGTGCAATAAGGAAGTTTCGTTATGTAAGGGTCATCGAACTCTTAATGAATCCCAGGATAGCATTTTCCCTGTTTACAATGATCTTGATGTAACCCTCAAATGAAAACCTTGCGCAAAGCAGGACGCCGAGGTTTTTGATTTTGTCAAGTCAAGCTAGGGGAGATCCGTCAACACTAAAATTAAATTTCAGTGGTACTTTCTTACGCGCAAAAGCCAAGCAGGTACATTTACAGACATTTAAAAGGTAGACAGTTTACTATACACCAATTTTGGAAGGCTTCCAGGTCAGAGTTCAGAAGCTGATAGTCAGTAATGCTAGATCTTAGCATCGTCAGCGCAGTAAACAATCTTGGAGGGGGAAGCAATCAAAGATATATCATTAATGTAAATGGTGAAAAGCAATGGATCCAAATGGCTGCTTTGCGGTACACCGGAGGACTTATAATGGTATCAGAAAGACCCCCTTGGTAAAGAACCTTTTGAGTACGTTTAGAAAAATAGGATTGGATTCAGTTGGCAAAATAAGAAGAGACGCCCAATACGGACAACTTATGGACCCAAATTTTGATGATTGATTCTCTAAAATTCTTGCTAAAATCTGTAAAAATGCAGTCGACTTGCTTATCAGTCTCTATAACTGATATGCAATAGTTAGAAAACTGCAACAAGTTAGTCGTGGTTGATCACCCTTCACGAATCCGCGTTGAAAAAATGACAGGAACAGTTTGCAATGAAAATATAGAACATCGCAAACCAAAGCTGCAAATAACTTCCCAAGAAATATCACATTTGTTGCCCTTGTTGTGTAGAGGAATTGTTATTGAAAACTTGCAAGGAAACGGAAGGACACCACTGCAAATAGATAAAGTAAATAAATAACAAAGAATAGAGTTGAGAAATGGGCAGCACATTTTAACAAAACAAGCGGGAACACCGTCAGGACCACAAGAAAAACTGTTAAGCAGTTGCAAGTTCCATTCACAAACTTCACTTTCACCAAAACTTAAATCTTTGGGTTCAAGGGAAGTTGGCGCGAACTTCGCCGGATGCGTAAAATCATTAACACTAATATCACAGTCAAAATCCAGGAAGGCAATGCTGAAAAAATTACGAAAGAGATTAGCAATCAATTGAGGATCACCAGTACTCTGAGAACTAAGGCCGAGGATGGAGGGATAACCATCAGACTTACGTTTACAATTTACAAAGCTCCAGCACGATCTTTATAAAGAGTAGACTTGATGCGACTGATGTAGTTATTGTATGATATACCCGAACTAGAAATGAACGCGGTATGTAAGTCGCAATAAGTGATATCTCAATAAATTCGCGAAGAAATTAAAACTAAAGGAAAGCTTTATGAGTGTTAATTTGTTTTGGTGTCCTTGCGTTACATTCAGCGATATATCTAAACCATTGCAATTATTTCGTACCTGTTGTCTTGTCGGTATTTAATTTCAGCAATTTTTTCAGAAATGTGTGTCACCGCGGCAATCAACCGCCTCAGCCTATAATAACAAGGAGCCGAACATAATTTCCCTAAATCGTCGAAGGCAGCAATACAGTCAAATTAATAGGAGTTAACGACGATCTCAGCCAATTCTGGCGGAATGGCTCTAACAACATACCTCGAGTGCCACTTGCTAACGGGCTGCTAAGGTCGGTGGGCTCGAGGGTGGGAGTCTGACAGGACTAATCCTTGAACGCTGCTTGAGGACTCTATTCTTGTCACGCTCGCGGTTCCATTTCGAAGTGCCATAAATATCGCGTGATAGTCGCGCGGACACGGGCGAATAGCCTCGAAGGAAATTGTACCTCGGGGTGAGCCACCGAAATTTCCCGGGCCTTAGTAATGGGGGAATCTCAGAATTCTGTGTGTTGTGTTGACCATGCGTTGGTGGGAGTCGATGGCAACTGATTTGGGCCCAGACATCAGGCAAATTAAGGTCAAAGCAATTAACGCAATCGATATCTGTTAATGACAGTAATTTGAAGCTACTGCAAACTCACCTACTTAGCCCGTTCCCTTCGGATGGAGGAAGCCAGCCAGCACGCCAGAGCGATTCCCAGGACCTGAATGAAGGCAATACCAATGCCGACCCCAATTAGGATGACGGCGTTGCTGTCGATTCGCTCCTTCAGTTTCATGATACATCCATCCTGGGGCGGAAAAAATACGGTCAAAGGAAGTTCCGTTACAACATTCGCGGCACGCTATACTCCGCGGGAATTACCTGGAAATATTTATCCTTGAAGAGGGGCGCCGCGTCTTTACAGTCCTTCTGGAGGGGATCAACAAATTCGGGCCGGCAACAGCTTGTCCTCAAGGTTTTGTTCTTGCTCAAGTCAATCCAATCGGAAGGACGATTAACTCCACAGCACTTGAGCTTCATTTGGGCTCCATCCCAGGCCTTAAGGTCCTCGTCGTTGGAACGTTTTATTGTCTCCTCGAGGGACTCCTTCAGGGCATTCTCTAGGTCAGCTTTGAAACAAACCGCCGCTATGCCCACCGCCAGTTCTATTATGAAAATGATTCCCAGGAGAACGGCATACTAAAGGGAAATTAATTTAGCGGAAAAGTTTAGTTTAAATAAAACCAGCTAACTGTCAGCAGCATTGAGGGTGACTCCTTAATGGCCCCGTAGCATCCCAGCGAGGCAATCAGGAAGATTATCGTTCCAGTGATGATAAGGACTATCGGTGGGGCCGTCACTCTGCCTTCGATGAAATGGCTGAACTCGTTGACATCGGCGAGCACCAGGGCACCTGTTATTAGGATACCAAGGCCGGATAGCTGGAAAAGGGACAGAAACGTCCTCTTGTATTACGTGATTACAAGTGGAAAAGATTTGTTAAGATAGGCATGAGAATTAAGAATGCTGGTAACGTTGAATTCACAATAAACGACACATATTTTACCTCTTGAGCCTCAAAGGATTATTTTAATGCCCTGAAAAAATGTTGGAGTAAATGGAGCACTCTTATTGGTAATACTAACACTTTTCGGTAATGGGATTCAACTAATCCCATACTGACTTATGATAACTCTGAAAGTAGAATCCTATAATTTCGAAGCCAACAGCCAACTTCATAACATTTAAGATTTGCCAAAAATTGCTTTAGATGCACAAATACAACTCCGTACAGTAGTCATTTAAATTTTTACCAGAGTAGTAACAATTACTCTTTCGTTGGTTACATAGAAAAAAGTGGTGTCTCTATTAGATCGGTACTTATTATGGTAAATATTTTCGAGCATGTCAGAGATCCCAGACGCTCCCACCTATTTTCCAATTGTAATGCAACATGGTAAACAAGCCACCATTGTAACTGTGAATTCAAATTGCTTCATGTTCTGAATCAGGGACAAGGCCTCTGATGCTGCAACCGTTTCATCTCTTCCAAAAGATCCAGAAGGGCGTCACGAATTGAAGAGTAGTGATAAATCACTGATAAGGAACAGCAGCGAGGCTAGAAACTCTCCTCTCCCAACGAGCTTCGCAAACTTTTTTAACGATAGGCCATCTACGTGCTGACGTGAAGATTTTTAAGCCCAAAAAATTGTAGGTTCAAGTTATAAATGTATACCTACATATTAGTCTCAACCCGTAAATATTTCTGAAACTAACGTTAAGTGCGAAAATCTGAATCTTTGGAACGCGGCGATAGTAGCAAGGTAAGTCATAGATAAACAAAAAAATATTTGTTAAAAAAGAACAAACAAGTCATTCCGGTTACTACAGTAATTGTTAAAATGTTAACTTTACTCGAAACTTCAAAACTGAAGCAGTACAACGTTTTGGAACATAGGAAATATAATAAATAGTATCGAATATTACGATGTAGAAAAATTCAATTAAACTTCAACAAGATCAGGGCATTCGTATTCCAGAAATCGTCCATTGACTACAAAATAGACTATTTAGAAAAAAGCTAATATTTTCTTTAACTTACATGGGATCGTCGCCATAAAGCAGTACAAACGTGTAACCACGTGGCTCAACAAACAATGCCAAACCAACTAGCAATCTCCTACGGAATAGAGAAAGAGAGAGAGAGAAGCAATAGCTAAACAGCTGCCTCGATATTGTGCCTATGACGCTCTCGGCAGGACAAGCCGAATGAGAGGAATTTCAAAAGACTTTCTCTTATAGAGTTTTACTACGATTGACTTAAAACTTTGGAAAAATATTCTTGACATGTTGAACCTACTATCAGATTAAAAACATAAAAAAAATGGATGGAAATTTCACAACCCATGTAACTAGTCCAGCCAAATTAGCATTTCTGTCCCAAAACTTAAAAACCAATTTTATCGAATTAAAGTTAAACTTCAAGGATTAGGAGGTTTTCGGAGTCGCTGATTTCTAATCTGCAATCAAAATTCCCAAATTCAAAATGGCGATCTAATATGTCGACCGAAATTCCTTAATTTTAACCAATTTTATGAAATTTAACACGAAGACGTTTTTGGAGTTACAGAATTAGAATCTACAAAATTTAAGATGGCGGACCCAAAATGGTAACCGAAAAAATTAAACTTCAAGGGATTGCTCTGAAAATCCGCAATAGGGGGTTTACGAGGTCGCTGATCTCGAATTTGCCATCAAAATATCCAAGTTCAAAAATAAATAATTTCTTTCGTAGTGTATGAAGAATAAATCAAAAAAGTGTTTTTCATTTAATTAAAGGAGAGTTTCTTCAATTAAGTCCTTGCAATAATAAAATCGTCAACAAATACAAAGGGAGTAATGCTTAAAATTTGCACTCTTTCTAGAACGTAAGAAGTTTTACTTCCAATTCAAATTTCTTGTTTCTTTTCGAATATTTGAACCTCTGACCTTCGATATCTCGTTAAGGTCAACTCTGATCGGTCAGAACTCGGAAACCCCTCAGTCACCATCATTGAGCTTGTTTTTCCAATTTAGAAAATTTGACCTTTTAACTTTGAAAATGACTCTCAAGGCCTTTACCGATTTTGCGGAATTCGTCATCTCCGACCCCAAAAACTTCGGAATCAACCATAAAATTGTCGAAATACTTATGAGCGCGTCACCAAGACACAACATCCGCCAAATTACAAATTCCGGCGTCACAGTCTTTTCGATAGAAACGTGACAGGCAATCGGACGCAACATTGATTTTATAATGGTTCCGGATTATCCTATTAAGGTACACGTCAAATTGATAATCTCAACTTTTATGAAGTTGCTTAAAAGGAAACAGGCCGGAGTTTTCAAGGCGAACGCTGAATAAAGCGTATGTAACCCTCGTCATAATTCATTTCCAAACCAACCCCGACAAGGGCCTTTTTAGAAATAATAATTGATGGTTATAATCGTATACACAAACTCTTAATGAACCCATAATGTTGTTTTCATTTTTGTCAATTTGATTTTTGGATAAATGGATATGGTTAACGTTCCTGTATGGTTTCAAATCAACGATCCCCAACCTTGAAACGTTAACTTGACAGCATATCGAAATATACTTAAATAGATAAGTCATCTTGTTTTAGGCAATTTTTGCCATACTCAAGAGAAAATCTTGCTTGGGTACACTTGTCTCCCTGCTTCTCATTGTTTAATAAAAAAAACATGTCTGCGAAAAGAATTTACAATAGATGCAAGTCGGTTTAGGTTTAAATATTTCAAACGTTGTGACAATTATTTAACGAGTGATTTATGATAAACGAACTTAAATTCGAAGCTGTGCGTTTAAAAAATGTAGTCTCGAAAAATAAGAAACACCTTAATGCACATACGTGATATATGTAAGTATTTTTCCTTCATCTCAGGTCCCTAATTTATTCGATTATAAAAAGGTGTATCAAGAAGCACCATTATTGTTTCAACAATCCTAAACGAGATATTTAAAACTAGAGCGGGAGAATGGCATTACAAAATTTATCATGCGTTATCAACTTATAACAGTCGGTTCACAGAAGTGCTTAATACAGCAGCTTTTTATTCCAACGCAGAAGTGCTTAACACTGCAAATGATTTTAAATGCTTGTGAAAATCCCACGAGAATCACGGAAGTGAGATAACTAATGTCATTTCAATGCTCGTCAATGGTAAGGTCGCAATTACGCGAAAGTGGTCACTTTATGATGTAATCCAGACTGTACACATTTTTGGAAGAGATTCTAGTCTACTTCCTGATGTCACAAAAATGATAAAAAATTAATTCCAACTGGACTCAGGAATATGAAACAACGTCAATAAAATTACAAGTAACGTTCTTCTATTTTTGATTCGTATGAATATGCAAAGCACGAAGAAGATTATCGATTAGCTTCACTGCTAACTATATTTGTAGTGACTAACTGCTCACTTAGATATATCGTTATGACTTTTGGTTTGTGTTTGAACGCTGTTGTGTACAAATTATTTTATCGATCGCAAGTTGAACATATTAATCAAAGTGTGTGCGATTAAGAAAGTTGACTTTGTAATAGTTGTGTGAAATGCATGTTAAAATTTAAATGATGTCATTCATAATTGTAATCGTTTTCTTTTGCAATGCATTGGACCTACCTAACATATGTTAATTACTTTTACTAAAAACAAAGCCCACGTTAATCAAAAATGGGGCCAAAAATCCTTCTAAGCCTTAACCTCTAAAAGTTCAACTTTATAGTGGACATCATATAAATTTATAAGTATATGCATATATGTGCAAAATACACCACTTAGGGAAATAATGGATTTATAAAAATATCAATTTCAAGAATGTTTTTATTTACAAATTTAACTTCTTCATTATTGGTTTTTTTTATAATACTAACGTGGTTTCTATTTTAAAAAAAAGGGGAAACAGACGTGAATTAATTAGGCAGTAACGTCACCTATTGACAAGAAACGAAGAAGTGGATCACATATCAAATTTTCATGAATTTCATCGAAACCAAAAATACTTCGATGCATTTGGAAAGTGAAATGGTGTTTTGAAAATATGATTTTTTTGGTGGCCCAAAAACATAGCTTCCAAAATGGGTATCCAAGAGCGAAGAGTATACAGGGTGTATAAGTTAATGCATGCCAAAATGATGAAGGACCCACCTAGGCAAACAAAAAAGCGGCGAGGGATATCTCAACCGTTTTCCAGTTACAGGGTGATTTCTTAATTCAAAATTTTCATGATATGCATAATGTTAACGTATTTTTATATTTTGATATACGAGTATGTAATTGACGCAGCGACATCAAAGTAATGCCACATTTCACTATCAGCTGTCTTGTGTTCGCCAAGCGGGAATTTTGTTGCTCAAATAAATTATAAATCGCCTTCAGTGACTTGATCAAATTTATTTGTGGAATACGAAGATTTGAGACCTTCTTGTCCAGATGCGCGATGGAGGTACTTACATCTCAAACGTACAGCCCTTACATTCTTTTACAAACATGGTACTACCATATGTTTCGCATTCCCAAGTACCGATCCTCTGTTAAGGAAGGACAGTGTAAGGTTCAATCAATTGGCCTTTAGAACGCTCTATATAATAGCATTCAGACGTAGCACTCGTGACCGTGAGTACTAATTACACAGCCACACAAAAACACAAAAGTGGGGATTACTTTTGATGCCATACGTCATATCCGTAGTATTTTGGCCTGCTGAGCACGAATCTGCGACCAGAATTGAGCTTTGACGTCCATATTTTTTTCTAACCTAAAAAAATGGGTTAAAAACAGAGAAAATCGTGGAAAACACACTCGTAAAATTCGGAAAAAATTTATTTTTGACATTTAAACCTATATTCATATGAATTGAGACCTGCTGAGCACGAATCCGTCACCAGAATTGAGCCATCACGTTCTGATTTTTTTCTTAATTTTTTTTTTATTAATTTTTAGAAAAAAATCAGAACGTGATGGCTCAATTCTGGTGACGGATTCGTGCTCAGCAGGTCTCAATTCATATGAATATAGGTTTAAATGTTAAAAATAAATTTTTTCCGAATTTTACTCCACGATTTTCTCTGTTTTTAACCCACTTTTTGGAGGTTAGAAAAAAATCTGGACGTCAAAGCTCAATTCTGGTCGCGGATTCGTGATCAGCAGGCCAAATTACTACGGATATGACATATGGCATCAAAAGTAATACCCACTTTTTTTTTTTGTGTGGCTGTGTTATCTGACTTTTATTTTGAGATCTTTTTCTGTAATTCCATTCCAATTTTTGTTCACACCAAAATATTATAATAATACGTATTGCAAAAGATTGTAATCTTGTAGTATTCTGAACTACAACTAAATGAATGAATGAATGAAAAATAACACGTGGTTCCAACAGGATGGCTCGACATGCCACACCCCATGGGAAACAATGACGCTATTGCCAACCAAGTTCCATTGTCGTGTCGTTTCGCTTTGGGCACCAAAACAGGTAGACCGAGAAGTTGCGATATAACCTGTTTGGACTTCTTCCTTTGGAATTTATTTGAAAACTAAGGTATATGTGCAGACGATTCAAGAATCAAGAAAAAAATCAAACGTTATATTCATGGAATTCAGCCATCTTTACTCCGAAACATCTTCCAAAAATTTCGTCAAAAGGTACACAGAGTCACGGTGGCCATTTTACTAACATTTTATTTCATGTCTAATTTCAATAATTGCACTATACAAATCAATAAATATTTCGAAGCATTTCATTTAAACATTACGCTTTCTATTATTCAAATTTTTGATACGACACTCATATTCATAGGTAAGATAATATATGTATAATTATAATCTCGATTGTTAAGAATGATGTGACACAATACGGATGACCTCGGTGGCGTAAGCGTTAATTATCGTTTTTTTTAAATATGTGATTTCAGCGTCGTTCAGCGAAACCTCACCAAATATAATTCATTTTAAATTATACTTCAATCATTCAAACGTACACGGTGGTCGTTACAATAATGGCGGCGAAATGTTCAGTACTTATAACCATTTTGGCGAAAAACCCCAAAATTTTACAGTTAATTGCTGATAATGGCCAGTTTGAATGACAAGTGAATTCTTTTTTATTTTATTTAATTGGAGTAATATGTAAGCAATCTAACAAAATATGCTCTAAGCATCTATGTCTTTAGACATTTTTTTGACAGACATTTGAAGTTCACGAACATTTTCAAAGATTTAAGAAAACACTTTTTGCTTTGCTTTTTATGTTCAAACTGTTTTGAAAACATGCGTGGTTATTGTTCTTTCTTTTGAGGTATCATTTACGCGAATATCTCACAAATTATTGAAACTAGGACCTACAAACCAAATTGAGGAAGAAAATTTAAAGGACCCCGCTTCCACTCGATCACGCTGAAATTTTGATATCTTGCAGGCCTCGACATTCTAATCAAATGTTCCCTTGATTCAAAATGATTCTACGTCCAGTTTTGGCGCTACAAGGCATTGAAGGTGACAGTAATTGCAGACGATGAGGTATCTAACTTCTATGGTATATCAATGGGCCGAGTTAGCCTAAATTCACACCATAACATATATTTATATAAATATATCTATGTAAAGTATTTTCCGAGAAAGCTTTATATGTAGGTGCTGTTCTCAAAATTCAACCCACAAGGGGGTAAAAGGGGGTGTAAAAATTTGAATAGGGAAAAATATTTTTTGGAAAATTGCTAAAATACCTGATCCATTATTTTTGTTGTAAAGTGTTTGTGCAAAGTTTCAAGTAAATCGGATTGAAACAAAGGCGCCGTGTGGAGTGGATAAAAATAGTTTTCAAAAATTCATATCTCAGAAAATCTATGAATTCATTTCAGATTTTAATAATTGCTGGAGTAGGATGTTTGTTGGTATAAGGAGAAAAATTGTGGAATAGACCTGGTCTCACGGTTTTTTAAGTAAATGGTTTTAGAGTTGAAGAAGATGGCGTAAGAGGAGTTATTTTTATTTTTTTAAAGAAAAATTCTATTACTAAAAATATGAGAATTAAAAAAGTGGACTGCTGAGTATTTATGTGAGTTTTGGAGACCTTAACTCTGTAGGCGCGATTGCTTAAGATTTAGTAAAAATATAGTATTAGTAACTACACATGGTTAAAACAAAATTGGGAAAAAGAAAGGATTTCTATCGGAAAATAGAAAGGCCAGTTTTGCTTAATTCCCTAATTGCAATATTTAAATACATTTTTGAACATTTTCGTGAACTACAAGTGTCTGTAAAAAATGTATGATGTCATAGATGCTTAGAACATGTTTTGTTAGATTGCTTACACACTACTCCAATTAAATAAAATAAAAAGAATTCACTTATCATTCAAACTGGTCATTATCAGGAATTAACTGTAAATTTTTCGGTTTTTCACCAAAAATCATAAAAACTTGGAAATTCGTCTAAGACAACTATGGCTCTAATGGTTCTAAACGGTCAATGCTAGCTTCGGCTTAAAGCTTTGTAGCCATCTCCCAAACACCCTGTAGAGTAATCGCATTGAAATCGGTTGGCTCATTAGTAGCGGGTTGTAAGCCCACATAAACATTTAGATCAAACCCATTACCACCCATTACCTTTATCTTTCGGTTCGTGATAAAAAAAAGTATTTATAATGCCAAAATAAACTTTTTATTTTAATAAATGAACGCAAGAACGAAAATAAAATAAAGCGAAAAACTCGCCTAGAAGGACTTCATAGCGAAACTTACTCAAGATGGTGTTTCCGTACTGAATAAACTTATAATTGCTTCGGTGCCTAATTCAGGTTTTAGGTCACAGCAACGTTAATAGCCTTCCCCACCATAATTACATTTTGATCCAAATGTGAAATGAGTTATCGCCCACTCTCCACGAGTCAACGAATGAATGTAGGTAATCGTTTTAAGGAATTATGTAGTCATTTGGCAAAGGAATTAAAAGTAGGACAGCGAAAGTGTGTCTGCAACTCGCTTTCTAAGAACACGAAAGGGCTGGCCGAGTAATAGGTCATTAAAAATTAAGTAGGTTTTCAAAGGTCCCATGCAATGTTCGCATTACAAACTGCAGTAAGCCGCAGGGAATTGAGGCCATTATTCTGTTACATATTGGACGTACAAAACGCTTCACCCGTGCAAACATGATGATTTTATTTTATTATAAAGCAGGAATTGGTCTTCGAAGGACACCACCACCATCAGCAAATTAATGCCAACTTATTGAGAGTTGAAAATATTTTCAATTGGGCTCAATAATACATAGGCGTGTAATAACATCCAAATAAAAAAAAATCGTAGAGTGATTCAGAAACCAATTATTGAACATATTGCGATTTCTCGATTATTCTCGAAATCCATTGCGAAATTTAATATATTTCTGGAAGACCATAAAACACTCTCTCGCCTATTTGTGCGAATATGGAAAACACCACAGTGAAAGGGCAATGGGTGAAGTTATTTCTCTAATGCGTGTCAACGTTCGATTAATCCTCAGACAGTCGCGAACAGCAATCGATCCATAATTTCACTTTCTGTAGAACTGAAGAAGTTTTTCGTATTCGTTAAACGGAAAATGAGCCCTTCGTAATTATGGAAACGTTTTCACTTACCGCAAATATGAAATTAAACGCGAATAGCACGTATTTAATCAAACTCATTCCGCAAGACCTCATTTTGGCGGTTAGGGTGCTCTGATTCCTGCTCGACTAACTTCAGGCCTAGCACTTGAGGCGAACTTCGCGCGACTTTTCTTTTACCTCCGCTCCCAGTGGAGTTTGAATAGTAACTGATTTCGGACTGACCAACAACTGAACCTCCACTGTTCGCTCTATCTGGACTGGAGTCGCGGCAGTGCTTCGTTTTTTACAACGCCGTTTTGATGGACAGGGCATTCCGTCTTAATTGATTGTCCCTCCTGATATTTAGATTCCAAACAGTGACCGCGCAGGGCTGGTCAGCAGTAGGTCGCTCGGTGGTAGGTAAACGCGAAGATTTGTCAAGAAAGGGTGATGGAGCTTTGACCTCTTTGCGGTGAACGTTTCTGGGCTTCGCGGGGTAGTTTGGTTCTTTTTCCTTTTATCCCAAATCTGGAATATTTGATTACTTCTGAGTATTTTGTTACCACCACTTTTTCTCAACTTTCCGAATTCATTATGTTGCTGGACAAAGATACGTTCAACTGTTCTTTTCCTATGAAATATGAAACCATGGTTTTGTGATGACAAGCTTCTAAAGAGGCAGTAAACACAAAAATTGAACATGGCGTTGTAAATCCAATAATCCACCTTAAATCGCTAAAACTCTTGGTATTAAAGAATTTATATTTTAACGTCAAAGTGTGTTCACAACTCTCCTAGCCTATCTGTAATTTGCCTTATAAAGTGATGTAGTTGTTTCACCCAAAAATGCCATTGTCATACAATGTACTTGTGCATGCTTTTTCGCACAGCAAATCCGTTATTTTACAAAATCCATGTTGATAGCACGACTGCACAAAATCTTGATATGCAATGTGTACATATATGACTTGGTGGTTTTATCTCTCGTATTTATTCAGTCCAGAAAAGTAAATTGCATGTGTAAAACGTGTTTTTCCGTGTGGAAACACTTCCAATCAAAAGCAGTAAATTACTTTACTCTTTTGTTTTTTTTAAACGTACTTATGAACTTATGAAGATAGAAAAGTCAAATCTATCGCAGTTTTGGTTACCCTTTAACATAAATTGATTGGCTTTTCCAATGATAGATCGAAGTGATAGATCTCTCAAAAAAAATTGCAAATGATTGAATTTTTACCCCACTGCGCCAGAAGGACGGTTATGTTTTCTGATATCGTTTTTAGGGTTCCCCAGTATACTAGGACCTTATGTGACTTATGTCCGTCCATGGATTCGTATCCCTGTGTGTCGCAGCCACAGCCCCATACCTCATACATTTGCAATGAAATTGTTTACACAAGAACGCTTTAGCAAACTGAAGGGCAGAAGTGAGGACTATATCTTAAAAAAAAAAGTTCATTAAAAAAACAGAAAAACCCGACTGACTGTAAAAAATAACTAAAAAGATATAAACAAGACACATTCATAATCAAATCTATAAATAAATTAGTACTATTAAAATTGATCTAACTGGTCAAAATTTGTAATAAACTGACAAAGTATACCTAATTCGCGGTCGGAGGCTACGCACATTTTTGTTAGTCTGTGTAGGTTATAATTGTAGTTTATAAAATTCTGCACAAAAAAGGACTCTAGACTCTTTTCCGTAGAATAAATCGTTTTTTAGTAAAACGTGTGGTAAGGTTGCAATATCCGATTTTTTTTTCAACTGGCTTGAATGAAAAAAAGTACAGGTGACTTCTGCATTTTTTATAGTTTTTACACCAAAACCTACAGAAGTATTATAAATGTACTTTGCATGCTCAGTGTTCACAAAAGGGAGTAGAATCAAACCAAAACTTCATCGATTCAGCTATTGACCCATTTGGTAGCGAACCAAGAAGATTGCAGTTTTTGTTTAAAAACTATAATTTTTTTGAACTGACATTTTTCATTTTTTTACCTGTTTTACGTGCATTACGTAAAATTTCTAAATTACGTAAAAGATCTAAATTACATAAGTTGTTTTTTCTCCGACAATAATTTTCTCTGATTCAGGTATTTTTCCCGAACCAGGGAGTGCAAGTGCACTTCCTTGCACCTACCTCCCGGCGCCTTTGAGATGCTCACAATTAATATACATTCTGCCAAAGTGTAATGAGGCATGGCATTATCGTATATGTCTATGCCATATGACAGCTACTAAATATGACTGACGAAAGCTTTCATAGACGGAAATGGCACGCAATTCAAACTTCAAGTTCTTTTTGAGACACCCTTTTCAAAGACATATTTGTAGAACTACAGACAAGTAAGTATAAACACTTCCCACTTCGAACAAGCAAAATGCGACAAAAATTTCTAAGAGCTCCACAGCAGTACCTCCACATGTGCAATGGCAGCCAGCGAGCTTGACGCTGTGAAAGTCGCTGTTTTTCGGCGGCGCGCCCTGCTTTTCGTTTGGCAGAGCAAATTCCGAGAAAGAAAACCAAAAACAAAGCAACTGACAGTTCGTACGATCGCTGCGCTGCCGTGCTTGAGCATAGGGTGAAGGCAATAAACAAACAAATGATTCGTGGGCAAGAAAAATATGATTGTTTTGCCTGCTGCTGAAATTGTTCAATACTTTACAAGGAAAATGTAGATTTTTTACTGTTTAGAGCTAGCATTCGAAATCTGAAACCCAATTTGCATGATGATGATTTAATCATTTTAATGTGAGGATTATCTGAAATGCCATTTTTAAGAATGTGGAATTGATTACTCAAAATAAATACGAATTATAAAAATTTGTCCCTGTTTTTTTTCGAAATTTGATTTCTTTAGGTTTTGATATTGCTGCGAAAATGAATGCCAAAGTACATTCTTTATTTTATCCGTCCCAAGAAAAGGCATCTGAATTTCTAGACATCCGAGCGCAAAGTGTAAAAACTCAAGGTGCGGAAATCGCCTGTTTCAGGTTATGAGCAACCAAAATAGTTCACGAAACTAAAATTATGCAAATTAGCTCACACTGGAACCCCTCTTTCATCATGCTCAAAAATGGCAGCAGTTCAGCGCAGCTATCGTATTGCCCACTCTCCAATGGGCATACCAACCAAAAACCAACAACCGACCAGTTGGCTGAATTAGCTGACAAAATGCGTTCGTACATACATAATTCTATCAATGTAGATGTGAACTGTCAGAAAGCTCTGTTTGTTGTGATCGGTGAAATGCAAAGAAACGAACTAAGTTTTATTTTATTTATTTTTAACAATTAGCTAATTTAGCAGAACTAGCTGCTTAATAAATTCCATTTCTTCGTTTCTACACACTTTTGTGGCGTTAGGTGTAAATATTTACCTCACTTTTGCTTCACTTTTGACAATTTTCATGTACTAAATACGTATCTAGGGCCCGAACCACTGCTAAAAACTGCTGAATTAAATGCGGCAACTCAAATGGTTTAACTAACACAAAGGAAAAGTTAGAGCATGTCAACCAAAACACGAGTAAGATGGGAGACTCATTTTATAATGAGAAGGAAAAGGCAGCAGCATTTTGGTTCGTTGGTTGTTGGTTGGTCTGCGCATTGGAGAGTGGGCATATGAATCTTCAGTTGCCCTGTTTTTTGGTCTTCTTTCTCCATATCGCCCTGCACAGCACACGAAAAGCAAGGCGCGCTGAACAACTGCGACTTCTCCTGCGTCGAGCTGTTCGAAGTGTAGTACATTTATTTGTCTATGGTAGAACCTGCTTAAAACTACATAGTTAACCACGTCTTGCCCAGGACTTTGTCATTCAGGTAACCATTGGATAAACAAAACAATAAATCCTATTGCGTAGCATGGGTGCATGCTACCGCATTTCCATTAGCACGCCTGTAAAAAGCATATGGCCAAAGCTTTAAGTAAAAACTAGCAATAAATCTTCTTGCAATGATCAATAAAAATGAACGTCACGCTTGATACTAGCAACTTCTGCGCCTGCAGCAGTCAAACTTATTCGAGCTTTTGTGAACCCCAATTAGGGCTATAGATAAAATCTCCCTTCGAAGAAAGCCCTTGGTGCTCAACCAGGCACAAAGTTCTGCCTTACACTCCCGCCGAGGAGTCTCTTATCGTTGTGTTTCCTAGAAAGTGTAGGAGAACTATTACTCACTCGAAGTTTTACATATTCAGGTAGATTTCCCCGCGGCACGAGAGCCCACTGCCCGTGTACTCCACTAGGTTAGTGACCAGGCCGTGTGCGCCACAGGTATGGATTAATTTTTCATTTTTTAGGGCACGAAAGGCAGCCAGCAGCAGAGGAATGTTGCGAGTGAAATACAAGTTTGCTTGGACTAAATCAGAGACTGTTTGCAGTAATTAAAAGAGTGTCCTGTTGGATAAACTAGGAATAAACGGCTTTACCACCGGGTTATCGTCCCGCGGAGGCACAAAGACCTCCTCTGCGGTGTGAGAAAGTTTCCAAGGAGAGCGTCGATACTTTGCATGTATTTAGTGCACTCTTTGAAATTTGACCTTTGTTATTAATTGAAGGACGTGAACTTTCTAAAAATTGCGTGATTATAGCCCTCGAACGTCGAGAAGTTCTGAAAGTAAAAGGTTCCTACCTTCCCACGATTTATGACGCCAACGGCATGACACAAACCTACTTGATAAACAGAAAATGCCCTCTTCGCCACCGGGCCAACATTTTTAGTGGTATTCAATTCTGAGCAAAGAGTTCAGGCACCTCTTAAATATTTTACTTGATATATGAATTACGTTGTTTTTAAGGGCAGACACCGCTGTTGGAAAGGAATAATTGCTTTAGTGGGGGATATGTAACAGAGAAAAGGACAGATAAGGATCACAATTCCTCCTTACTCAAGGTTCTTCAAACATTAATCACAATATGCCACTGCTTTCAAATTTGGACTAACGTATCGTCCAAAAGGGAATTAGAATATTTCCTTTGTTTTCGCTGCGAATGAATATTTTATGAAAACATTTGGAATGAATATGGAACATGAATAAACGAGTTAACATGACATTTTTATGCTATTTCTATTAAGAATAGGGAAAGGGCAGGGATAGTTGAACCAAAATAAATGCTCATGTGATGTTTCATGTATTGTAGGTGTATGTATGACCATAATGTTCAAACAGCTTTATTATCTATATATATAAAAATGAATTGCTGTGCGTTAGTCTCGCTAAAACTCAAAAACGGATTGACCGAATTCTATAATTTTGTTTTGTTTTGTTCGCTATAATTTGGGAAACTCCAAAGGAAAAGCCGGAAAATCGAAAAAATCGAAATTTCCGTTTTGTATAGGAAGCGAATTTTCCAACTTCAAGGAATCTTTATGAAAAAGGCAATTGGAGGTTTTCGAGGTCGCAGATCTCGAGCTTGCATTCAAAATGTTGGAATTCAAGATGTCGGATCCAATATGGCGACCGAAAAAGTTAAAATTCAAGGGATTTTACTCAAAATCCGATCTTTTGTTTTTGGGGTCACTGATTTTGAATCTGCCATCAAAATTTTGGAAATCAAGATGGTGGATCAATATGGCGACCGAAAAGTTAAACTTCAAGAGATTTCCCTGAAAATCTGCACTAGGGAATTTTCGGGATCACTGATTTCGAATCTGCTATTCAAATTTCCAAGTATGAAACCACCCCCCACCCCGCTGGGAGATATAGGAGAGGGGGTGCAATAAGGAGGTGGTGTAAAATGAAGAAAACTAAATTTAATAATACTTTACAGTTTACAGTTAAAAAAGTATTAGGAATAGGTGAAAGTGATTTATGGGGTGTATTGTGTACGAAATTATGGTTGCTTTAATGAGACCACCCCCACCCCGCTGGGTCACATAGGAGAGGCGGTGGTGCAGCAGGGAGGCGTTGTAAAATTAAGGAATACAAATTTAATAGTATCCCGGGAAACGCCGGGTCCGGGCAAGCTAGTAACTTAATAAAAACACCAAAATAATCTGTTGCAAAGCTTGTTTCGGTTAGATTTTACTAAAATACATGTCATACAAATAAATATCTCGTAAATTATTAATTTGTCGAAGAAAATAGGTACATAGATTGCAACCTATGAAATTATGCACAAAAAAGGATCTCACACATTTTACCGTAGAATCAATCGTTTTTGTGTAAAATGTGCGGTAAAGCTGCTATGTCCGTTTTATTTAGATATTTGCTAAAACTAATATGAACCCGCTTAAACCCCCACAAAAATAAAAATCCACGGCTCCAATTTAGGGAACTTCTCAGGATATACTTGGGACATGAATGTAAAGGTCTCCCCTGCATTTCCAGTTTTCTTCGAATCGGGGTGTCCACCAAGTCCAAGATCGTCCTCGGCAGAATGGATTACCAGCCCACGGCCGATATAATTGTCAGGGGTCCAGCTAGGGAGATCAAGTGATCGGTCAGAGTGGTATCTGAGATGCCCAAATCATCAGCCTTGATATTTCCTAAGTCACCCACGTAGATGGTAGACAGACATTTTGTCGTTAGGGATAGAAAGCTAGATATGATTTCGACAATTAGTAATGGATGACTAACCGCAGTTAAGAATGATAAGCTTTACAGACGACAAAAATTATACGAAAAAATCAGACGAAAGATGAAAGTTAGCTGGCTATAAATAAGAAGATCACTGACGGCGGATTACAACCGAGAGATGACAGCCGTGATGCCACAGACAGTTATTATTTAAGACAGTTTTTATAGAATTCTTCTCGAAAATAAGTGAATCTACCGACCAACAAACCCTAAACCGATTTATGTGTTATCGCCGTACTTTCCGTACTATACTTAGCGTATTATATTAAAGTAAAAAAGCTATTATAGGACTTACCTTATCAGGATTATAATGGCCTACTTGGGACATGAATGTAAAGGTCTCCCTCCACAAGCCTATTTAGAGTTTGTTCATAGTCAAAGTCTAATTTAACTGGACGAATCGGACGCAACTTTACCGTGTTTTACTGAAAAATGATTGATTATACGGAAAAAATTCTGAGACCCCTTTTGTGCAGAATTTTATATTTCATTCATCAGTGTAGCCAAACAGTCTTGATGATGTTCTAATCGGACAAAACGCGTCGGCTTCTCAATTATTAAAAATAAGAGTGTTTTCATTTATAACCGTGGTTTCTGTGTTCCACGGCCCCAAGTGCAACACAATTTTCGATTCATATGATAAAACAAGTTTTATAGTATAGGCTGGTGTGCAGGTGCTCAATATGATATATTTGTGGCATCCTTGCCAGCTGCATGGCAAAAAGCACGCCTTACTTCACCAGTCGTTGAGCGGCAGTACCATCTACGTAATCATAGCAGCTATTCTTGGTCAGACCCATGGAAATATGAACTAAACACGAAATGGCTAGAAGCCAAATTAGGGTACCACATTTCCTGATGTGTTTGATCTGGCTGTGTTCGTATTGATCGCGCAGTGCAGGCGTAAATATGAATACATAATCAGAAGGAGGCTTAGAATTCAAAATTTTCCGAAGTTCCTACCATAATGTCTATGCCCCCCTTATAATCTATTTACACGCTGCCATTTACTGTCAAGCTACGATGCTTTTATGAGATTTCTTTATTTATTGAAGTTAATATAACTCCTTTTAATGAGGTTTGATTCGCTGACTATTGCCACAATATTATAGGTATACACCCAAAAACTTGCACTTTTCCGGTTCAATCTATTCAAACTTCCAAGTAGCGCAGATTTTAATTGTCAGTTTGATCAGATGTTTTATTTATGTAGTTTCCCTCATGCACGCTGTTGCTGTACTCACTACGGAGCTATCGTTAGGTGGTCGCTCATCTACAGGGTTCCCAAATCATATTTTTGCACACGCTAATTTCACAATTTTGTTTCTAAAACCTCTTCTCCCCCAATAAACACTTCTTCTAAGTAGCAAAGAATCAACATTATAACGATGTTTCATTTTGAATATTTTTCTGTCCGATCTAGAGTTCTAGAAGAAAATAACAGTGAATCGTTATTGCATACACCATAGGCGCAAACAATTATTCCTAAAAGTTTTGCTCGGAGCTTTTTACAAATCGTCACGTTATAATTCTATAAAATCTGGTGGATGGGACCACTCTCCATGTGTTCCGATGTTAGTTATCCCGAACCATAGAAAATTAAATATTCAAAGTGCACGACGCCAAAAGAAAGTTTTTTTAAGGCATGCTTACTGACACGAACTTCAAACAAATCAAGATGTTCACTCGGATTGCGACTTATGCGATGACATAAAATATAATTAGTTTTAAATTAGTCTGTAGAAGAGGCATTCTCCTAAGGTTGCAAATACTCACTCTGAATGAAACTCTTAGGCTGTGCCTGACTGGACCCGATCCGAGTCGCACCGTACCGCGCCGAACCGAACCGACCCATTCAATCCAGATTGTTTTTTTCCGGCCATGATCACTTGTGCGGCCGAAAAATATTAAGGCTATAGACTGGGCCCGATCCGTACCGCACCCGGTCAAGCTGAACTGAGCCGAAAACTTCGGATACGAAATTACATACTTTACAGCCGATCTGAACCGTTTCGATCAAATAGGATTCCTATTAACAAAAAAGCCATCAGTACAAGTTTTTAATTTTCGCTAAATTCCCGAAGAAGATAATTACCAGATTGATTCAATAACAGCAACAAAAAATTCAAATCCCATCATTTTACAGATTTTACTTGCATCCGTACAAGTGATTTCGACCGGAAAAACAATCCGGATTGAATGGGTCAGTTCGGCTCGGTCCGAATCGGGTCGGTTCGGACCCAGTCTAGGCTAAGCAGGCTGTTGTAGGCCTTTGTATTAGATGTGTGAATTACGTGATTTTCGGAGACAATTTTGGCGAAACATGAATTTTAGGAATTTTTCGAGCATTTTTTCACTGTACCTGCAGCGGTAGAGGTAGGCCGATATTTGTGGCATTTGAGATACGTATAGCAGTAGTTTGACGTGAGCTTCCTCCCTGCCATACATAATTTTTTTTTATCTGGGTGAGATCTATCACCACATTTATATATTTATGTCTTCCATGGATGAAACACCCTGAATATGCCCACTTTGAAGAATAATATAATAAACTGGAACTAGAGGCAGGCCCATAATTTTTGGTATGGTCCTGAAAAAACAAATTCCGATTGTATTTAAGTTAATGTTTATTTAAAAGACCAAAAATAAACGGGAAAATCATTTCTAAAAAATAAATTCTAACAATCATTTCTTTTCTTCTAATCGTGTAGATGACGTTAGCATTCTTCAAGTTTGCCACTAAGATTTTCGGCACAAAGCGCCGCGGGGTATGTTGACAATTTCTTAACGAATATTCTACTTTTCAAATAACCCCATAAAAAAAACCAGGTCGAGTTAGGTCCGGGTTACGGGGAAGCCATGGGATATCTCCATAGCGCGAGTATTACTTTGTTAGGAAACATTTCTTTAACCACGGGTATAGTTTCATTGGATGTATGTATATCAGGTTGCCCCATCTTGCTGCATCCAAGTCTTATTGTTAAAGCCATCGAACTGGTGCAACTTTGCCCATGCTCATCTCCCCCGCTCGGTATCCCAGTAAGTATAATTACGAAAGTGCAACAATTTATGGCTCACCCTGTACTTTCATTAAAAATAATTTTTAAAAATAATTTCAGATCATGAATAGTCCTCATACCAAAAGGACATTGGAAAGTGTCGTACAAATGTGCAACAGTGCAACAATTTATGGCTCACCCTGTACTTTCATTAAAAATAATTTTTAAAAATAATTTCAGATCATGAATAGTCCTCATACCAAAAGGACATTGGAAAGTGTCTACAAAATCATTAGCTGGCATACAGCAAACATTTTCATGACTAGCTAAGGATTTAAATAAAGCAGTAAACACATTTAACAATTGCGGTTTTTTCCAACAAACCATAAAACATTAGAATTTGAATTTTTATTGATTTTTTTTTTCTTTCTAAAAATTGTTATTGTAAATTGACAGTAATAACTTTAGTTATTAAAGGTACATCGGAAGTACTTTTTTCACGACATATTTAAAATTTTTAGATCCATCAGTTGAGAAAGACTAAATAGATGGGAGGAAACAAATATCGCTTCGGAGACTTTTGGCGCGATACTGAAACGTTGGAATAAAAAATAAACTACGGTTCAGAAGTACTTTTAAAATCTATTACTATTTGGTCGTGTAGATCTTTATCGACATTTAATTTTTATTACCAAGTAGAATCCTGATATAACAAGTTTTAAATTTTTTAACAATCGCTAAAAAATAGGAATTAAAGATATAACGGTTTCTATTGAGAGTTCTAACTAAAGGCTATATTCAGGATTTTTTTTTAAAACAATTTGTCCTCACTTGCCAATATCGCTCATTGGCTTTTCTTCATTGAACCTAGTTTTTGTATAAAACAAGACAAACTTCGTGGAACCGTGATTGGATAACAATTTTAATTCTGTTTTTACAATACTCTCAGTTTACATGACTCACTCATTTTTGAACAATTTGCATAATACTATAATTATTCGGTAGCCTCAGGGAAAAAAGATCATTTAGAACTAAACAACTCGACTGAAAAGTACACTAAATAATGCAATCATTGTGAAATAGGTGCCATGCAATGCTGTGCCTGCCGAAAATACCTTCCACACGTCAGGAGACCTTCCGGAGAAAAAAACAAAAAGAAATTCGTTAAAATTAGTCAACTTAACACACAGAGTGCTTGCGCTGCTCGGACTCGATATTGACGTAAGCACATAGGCACGCATAATGGGAGTCGCAACCAAAGACGAAATTAAGTCAATTATGCCCGACCTCAGGACAAACAGTTAGAAGAGAATGACAATGACTTCACATGAGCGATTAAATAAATTATGAGCGAGCAGAAGTCCCGATAATTGCATAGTGTTGGCAGTGTCGGTGAGGTGTGCTCTTGGCATTGGCCACTGTGTTTTGTGTTTCATTTGAGCGAAATTAGTCAATCTACTTGATTTGGACACGCACATGGTTTAGTTTGGAGGAAAGGAAAGAAAGATAAATAATGTTACAATGTACGGAAGCAGTTTTATCACTTAGAAGCAATGTTAAGCACATAAACATGAATCGAGTATACGTTTACAAATTTACTTGACACCAATAACACCGCAAGCCACACGTCCCCCTGCATTTCCAGTTTTCTTCGAATCGGGGTGTCCACCAAGTCCAAGATCGTCCTCGGCAGAATGGATTACCAGCCCACGGCCGATAATTGTTCGGGGTCCAGCTAGAGAGATCAAGTGATCGGTCAGAGTAGTATCTGAGATGCCCAAATCATCAGCCTTGATATTTCCTAAGTCACCCACGTGACGAATTTCGTCGGTTGGTGCACCATGTTCCATCTAAAAAATTCAATTGGTAAATTGGTTTCAATTTTAATTTGGTGAAATATCTCTTAATTCTTAAACAAAATTTTAAGCATATGGTTTCCACGCACTACAGACGATAGACCGAAGACATACACGATGTTAGACAGACATCTTGTCATCAGCGATAGACGATAAAAGTTAGACATGACGTCGACAATAGGCAATGGATGACTAACCGCAATTAAGAATGATAGACTTTAGACGACAAAAAATATACGAAAAATCAGACGAGAGATGAAAGTTAGCAGGCTATAAATAACAACATCGCTGACGGCGGATTACAACCGACAGATGACAGCCGTGATGCGAGAGGCTGTTTTTATTTAAAAATTGTTTTTTTAGAATTCCTCTCGAAAATAAGTGAATCCACCGACCATACAAACCCTAAACCGATATATGTATTATCGCCGTACTTCCCGCACTATACTTAGCGTAAAAAGCAATTACAGGACTTACCTTATCAGGATTGTAATGGCCTCCTGTACTCATGCATCCGTTGGTTAGATCTCCTTTCTCGTGGACGTGGAATCCATGTAGACCTGGTTCCAAACCTGAAACATACACGCGAATATATACGGGCTCGCCACATTCGTTTTGGGTGAACGTGATATTTCCTTTCACAGTTCCGCTAGGTCCGTCAACATATGCTATTGCAGTTAGAGGTGTTTTTAACTGAAAAACCAAGAGTTATAGAAACAGTCAATAACATAAAAAAATATACACAAACCTCGGCCTCAGCATAAATCACGCTCAGGGCAAGCAAGAGGAAAACATTTATCGCCTTCATCGCAAATCTATCGGCAAGTGATCTGAAACGAGAAACGGAAAGTGTCGATTATGACCGCAGCGCACCTTAAGCTGTCCTCCTACAGTTGAAAGTCGAACAGAACGGGGAGTTATAGCACGTGCTAGCACCAGCTGGGGCAATATCAGCACGTCAAATGACCAAGTTACATCTCTCTGGCCCAGAAATTGTACGTAGGATTTTGCAGTTGACATTTCCACTGAGCGAGCTACCTCAGTTCTTCCATTGTGACGGTCCGGTAATAATTGAAGATCACAATGAGACTTGCAAATTATTATCTGTTGCGTAACTGGGTCAGGGAATTCGTAATGGGACAGAAAGCAGACGGTGGCATTGTTGTGGGCAGCATAGCCGGCAGCATGAATTTTTAATAGGCCTCCCCATATGTCGCGTGCTTACACTCAATCAATTCACCAGCCGAATTTAGCATTTGACTCGTTTGCGCGGACGTTATTTTTGCAACTCGGCCGACGTATATTTTTTTATGGAGTTAGGCTTCACAGAACATATTTGTGATTCGGGCAGCAAAAAAATTATATGGTGTTATTTATTACTATACTACCGCGACTTTCAGGTAACCCCACCTTTATAAAAATATAAAAATAAAATAGTTACAACCATATTTCTCTAACTCTAATTTAAAGAGACAGACAATAACAAATTCGAATTGCAGAAACTCCACAGAATAATATTTATTTGAATTAAGATGGCAAAAGCCACAACAAAAGTATACAGAAAGCTATTACTTTCCTTTAAAGCGAACAGTTTTTTTTGTGATGTGGAAGACCACTTTTCTTTTCCTATGAAATGATCCACTAAATGTACAGGATATAAAACCGTATTGAAAAGCAAACGAAACGTCAGTGTTTACAAGAAAAATTTCACTTAAATAAAACTTCAAAAAATAAAAGTTCGTGTTTATAGGAATTGTTCCATTCTATTATTAAGTATAATTCCACATATTTTTAAAATTAGCCACAAAAAATTTATATGGAATGGGTGTCAGGAGCTAAACTAAATAAAGAAAAGGAAGTGTCTATTCACACGGCGAGTAGAACAGAGTGGGCGAGAGTGCGCGATAGAGTGGATGAGAGTGGCCCAGAGTGAATGAGAGTGGGCGGTATAGTGGACCAGAGTTCATGAGAGTGGGTGAGAGTGGATCAGAGCGGTTGAGAGTGCTGTCAAATTACAGTCTGCAGAAATATTTTGTGAAAGGCAAAATTGTCTGCCAATACCTATTGAGGGTAAATATCAGTAAGAAAAGTAATTGTAGTAGGTAAGCTAAATACTATTATTACTATAATATAAATTGCTAGCATGGCATGTTTTAAATTTAAATATGCCACTCTGGTCCACTCTCAACCACTCTACCGCCCACTCTCATGCACTCTGGGCAACTCTCATCCACTCTATTGCGCACTCTCGAACAGAGTTCCACTCGCCGTGTGAATAGACATTTCCTAAAGAAAAATAAGATGGGTAACTTGCAGTCAGTTTTTTTTTGCACAAAAGTCAATTACATATCTGAGACATCTGCATTTTAAAACAAAATCCGCCATTTCATTTCAGATCAAAGCAAAAAACTTGAGCAGTCGGATTGCGTTAGTGAATAAATGATAAATTGCTGATTGCATTATTGAGCACTTTTCATAAGCAAGATTTATGCAACCATGCATTTCTGAAAACAAGCAGAATCTTTGTATTAAATAAACGGTGAATGGAATTAGCAGAGACATGTTCTCAAGATTGGGGGTCATGTTCACCCTGCCGATTTTCCTCCGGCTATTACATATTTGCTGATGCTATCCCTTACGTTAGAGGTTTGTTGTTTGTTCTGAGTTCTGATACTCAGCAAAAATTTACTCCACGGGGAGAAGTCACCAATGGTTTTCCTCTTGTCGTAACGTTCATATGAGAGAACGATTCACTGTGTGCAGCCTTACGAATACAAGAGAACAATTAGGTACCCAGCAGGAAATTGGAGATTGCGTGAAATTGTACATCGATGATTTCATGCATGACTAAGGTATGTATGCCAATTCTGAGGACATAGCCATGCTAACAGGAAGGCATAGGAGTTTGTTTGTTTCAAGTGAGCTGAAGTTTTATTGGGGTTTTGTTGTTTCATGCGCTTCTCAGTAATCCAAATCTTCTTCTTTTTGTATTTTTGTGATGACCCCATACATTCCGTGGTCATGCAGAAAGGCATGCATGACTTTCCAATGACATCGCCGTGAGAAATGTCATCGATGTTGGAATGAGTATATATGCCCTTTTATTGATGACTTCCTCGATGCCGTCATGTGTAAATTTCCTGCTGGGTAATATCACCCAGCACACAGTATACATAGAGCTCGGACTCACACATTTGTGGTCATCAACTTTCAAATGTCACTTTTCATCTGATTATTTTTTACGCTGCTGGCGATCGCTCAATGACACGGTGAAGACTCATGGGTCATCTACCAGGACGCTTCGACCAGCAAGCCACCTTTGTGGCGCCTTTTTAAAGGCAAAATAAAACAAACAAAGAACAAACAAGCTATATCTTTTTCATCGGGTTCAATCAGAAAATTTTAAATTGCATAGGAACTTATAAGTAATTGCCTGTAAGAACTATTTTGAATTTTGAGTAAATTACATTATTTTTTATAATTTTTGCAACTTCAAAAATTAATTTCCTAAAAGTTAAAATTAGTTGTCATAGGCGACTGCTAATATGTTTCTATTCAATGTAACATGTTCTTACTCTAAATCCGATGGTAAAAAAACAACGCTTGTGCTTGGACGTGGAATTCACGTTTACTTTTCTGCGTGTTCGCCGTAAAATCAACTTTTCTTTTTCCACGTATAAATTTGGTGGAGTTAACGTGAATAGCTTACGTCACCTTATACAGATCTGCTTTAGGACATCGGTATACAGAATTCCACTCTTTTTTAACCTGAAGTTACATGCCATTTCTACGCTGATTCCACGGGGATTCCACGATCTTATTTTGCTGGATAGCATTCGAGGAAATGTTAGTACCTAGACTAAAAAAATAACGGCCTTTTGTATAGTCTGGGTAAAGCTTTAAATTTTGGTTTTTAATTATAGTAAGTTAAACTACAAGCTTTTTCCTGAAAATGGTGGTGAGTTCAAACCGTTCGTATACTAAAGTAGATAGAACCTTTTAAAGAATGTGTGAATGCGTGAATTTTAAGAAATTTCACAGCATTTTTCATTTTTGCAAGTGACTGTACCTGCAGTGGTAGAGGGAGATCAACATTGGTGGAATTTTTGGAAAGCGTATTAAGATAGCAGTTGCATGGCCTAAGTTTGATGTCGGTGCGTTAATTAGATCCAAAGCTAAAATTTAAAAAAAATTGTGATGTACATCCCGAATTTATAAGTCACCCTGTAAGTCCCAATCGGTTGATATTGCCCCTCCAGCCATACGATTTTTTTTTGCCCATGTGAGATGTATCACCCCATTCATTTCAGATGATTTAGACGATGATGAAACACCCTGTATACGACACATGCACGAGCGTGCGCGTCAGGGAGACCATCAGGGAAAGAAATATTTAATGCCGGGGGGTAAATGACCGGTGGAAATTCGGAAAGGTACATTTGACCCCCTCCCTGTTCTCAACACTATCCAAATTAGAGAACGGTCAGATATGAAGTTTTTCTCTTATCAAATGCAGAGTGAATGCCCGTCATAATTTTAATGGGCGAACTTTCGGACATGTAGTAATTATGTCCACAAATCACGGTGACATATTATCTGGATAAATAATATTTGGTGGTTAAAACTGCATTTAAGACTCCCCATCTATTCGCACCGCGAAAACGTAAATCAGCTGAGCTTGCAGCAATCTTTACGCCACCAGGAAAAGACGAAGCTTTTGTGTAATTTCCAAGAAAAAATCAGACTACCAGATGTTAGTATTCTAAGAAATTGATTACTAGATGATATTAAAAGTGAGATAAGTATTTGGAAATACATATACATCTCGTGTCATTTTAAACTCTCATCGCACAGCTGAAAAGATGTGAACGCTATTTGATACTAATTTATTATTATTAATAGTCAGCAAATATAATCTCAATTATCATGAATCGCAAACTAAACTTAAACTTTATTTCACGTACGCCATTAACTGCATTGAAATGTGTTTCAAATAAAACTAATTATGGAAATATTTCAAGTTCGTGATAAATTTTACGGTCTTAAAAGGCTTACTATCTAATAAAAATGCAACGAACGTGATGTCGCAGGCAATTTTATTCATCACAACTTGGAGTAGCTGTCGTTCATTCCTTATTTGATTAGATAACTGAACTAAAGCACACAGATAAATCATACGTGCCAGAGAAAACGTGCCGTGAAAAAAAAACAAAATAGCGTGTTGCATCTCGGGGTGATATCTCTAACGAAATCTATAATACTTCCGGGGTTCCTCAGGATAACCACCTAGAACCGCTGGCTTTTATTATTTACATCGATTCTTTGCTATGCTGATGGTACTAAAATCTACCGAATTAATTCCAATGAGGATGACTGTGCACGCCTTATCTCTAAAATGGACACCTTTTACAACTGGTGCTCTATTAACTGTATTCCGTTAAATATTGGCAAATGCAGAGTAATGTCATTTTCTCGAAAAAAACAATCGCCCATAACGTACAACTACGCAATTGATGGTTGCTCGTTGGTTAGGCTTGACAGATCCAACAACTTTTGGGTTGTTTTGAGTGCTAAAATTTACGGGTCTTATAGACACCATTGTTAACCAGGCTAATGATCAAAAGAATTATTGTATCATGTCGCAGATTCATCAGATTGGCTCTGCAAGGTCTACCTAGGGCCGACCCTTGTAATCTGCCTTCTTACTCAGGCAGATTAAAGCTTCTGTCGCTTCTGTTGCGTACAATGGGTCCCCCTCTTTAAACTGTAATTTTCAAGTCCACCCACTTAAAATATTAGAATGACCTTGTTATTTGTAGTCGGTTTCTTATTTTTTTCAATAATTTATGGGGTCTATTCTGGGATCCGCTTCATGTGAAAAATACTTTCACGGAACTTTCAATTCGCTCATACTGAAAATATGCACTTCAGGCAAATATGACAATAGGTTCTACCGACAGTTTGAGTTTGAGTAGAATTGAATATATGCAATGTGAACCGCTTTTCATGTGAATCGGATCTCAGAATAGCCTTTTTTATTTTTTCTGTATCTACCTATCAAACGCTTAAACAATTTTAAAAAAAACATTATTGATTTTAAAATGAAATGTCTTGAAGTTTTAAATCAAAAATAAAAACCTATTGTAATAAACTTTCTGCTTTTTGAACGAACTATTAAACAATGCACAAATTTTACAAATTATTTGTTTAACAATCGAAGTCCAGTAAGAAATTGTGAAAGTCCAACAATGTTTGATATTAGTTCACTTTTAAACGGTTCACGAATGAGTTCTATTTGCAAAATAAAGGGTGTTTTTTTAAGAGGTTGCCGATTTTTTTTTTGAATAAAACACATAAAATTATGAAATGACTAAAATTTTTTTTTTATTTGGTAGATAATTTTTTGGCATTTAACATTTAAACACAATTTCTGGCATATGGCCACCACGACTATTTTTCACAAATGTCATTCTGGAGGTACAATTTTCGACCACTTTTTCAAGCATTTGGAGGCGTATGTCAGCAATGACACGTTGAATATTGGTTTCCAAAGCATCAATCGATTGAGGTTTATCCACATAAACCAATGACTTCACGTATGCCCACAAAAAGTAATCGAGTGGCGTCAAATCGCACGAACGCGGAGGCCAATTCACCGGACCATTTCTCGAAATAATGTTGTCGTTGAAAGTTTCTTTCAATAAGTCGATTGTTTCACGTGCTGTATGGCAAGTGGCACCATCTTGTTGAAACCACATTTCATCCATATCCATATCTTCAAGATTTGGCAACAAAAACTCATTGATCATGGTTCTGTATCGATTTCCATTCACGGTAACGCGTCGTCCTTCCTCATTTTTAAAGAAATATGGACCGATGATCCCACCAGCCCATAGACTGCACCAAACAGTACATTTATCAGGATGCATTGGTAATTCTTGAACGGCGTGTGGATTATCTTTGCTCCAAATGCGACAATTTTGCTTGTTGACGTATCCATTTAACCAAAAATGCGCCTCATCACTGAAGAGAATTTTACGGTAAAAAAATGGATCTTCGTTCAATTGATTTAACGACCAATCACTGAATTCACGGCGCAAACGATGGTCGTGTGGCTTTAATTCTTGCACCAATTGAATTTTGTATGGCACCAAACCCAAATCTTTACGTAAAATTTTCCATAAAGTCGATGGACAAAGTCCAATTTGCTGAGCACGACGACGAATCGATAAATTGTCGTTTTCTTCGACACTGGCCTCAACGACAGCAATATTTTCTTCTGTACGAACTCTTCTCATTCTTGTCGGTGGCTTGGCATCCAAAAGAGTGAATGTAGACCGAAATTTGGTAATTACGTTCTTTATGGTGGTCTCTGACGGACGATTATGTGCACCATAAAATTCACGAAGTGCTCTATAAACATTTTTAATTGAACACTGATTTTGAAAATAAATTTCCACGATTTGAAAACGTTGTTCTGGAGTTAACCTATTCATAATGATTTGCCAAACAATACTGAGTAGAAATGCCACTTTGAGCTGTCAAAACAACTGCCATAAAATAAAACGACATCTATCGGAAAAACAAACCTCCTAAAAAAACACCCTTTACATCGGATTTTTCTTCATGCACGCATTCTGGTTAAATATAAAAACAACTATTAGTTTTCACAACTGTTTTATTTAAATAGTACCGAACCTCGACACATTGCCCTTTTTGGGCTAATAAAGCAATACATGCGTGACGTGAAGTACCACCATAACAAGAATCATACAAAATATTTCTTTAGTCGTTTTAATGTTTCAACTTATATTGTAAGGCCCATTTAATCTTAAGGGACCTTTCTGGTCTAGAATTTTCAACAAATTTAATTTCTTTTAATGGGAATCTATAGTAGAGATATTATACAAATAATGTAATATGAATTTTATATGAACCTGCCATAGCTAACTGAAGGTAAATATAAAAAAAAATTTTTTTTTTTAATTAGTTTTTCTCACAACTCCTTTTTTGGTACGTCAAGTTGTAATGTATCAATCATGGCTATTTTTAAAAAAAATCGACAAAATTAGAGAGACATGAAGAAATTAGCCTAATTATGAAAATACTGGTCGTATATCTTTTTTTCGACTCTTAAAAAGCCAACCATCATAGACGGTCTACACAATAAAAAAATATCAAGACCAATCGTTTATATAATATGCATACATACGTATGTTCGAATGTATGCATCTCCTGTGATTTTAACACCACTGGTACTCCTGCATAATAATAAGCCAGACCAACACACTAATTATAAATGCTTTGTTTTCTTCTAGATATTACATAAGCGATGCAAAATTTCGATGACCTTTCTTTAACCTGATCGTTTTTGTATATATTGAGCGCAATTAATATATAAAAACAAATGAAAAGCAATAAAAGGAAAAAGTTTATCAGAACCACAAAATATGCAAATAACTACTTTAGATGATATTCTAATTTATGGCCGTTATCATCTTTAGATAAGATTTTTCATTCCAGAAAGTCCGAAACATTTTCTGTGTTAATTTTTGTTTATTTACAATTTTTTTATCAAAGTAAATTTCTAGAGCAAGAACCATAATAATTTATCTGGTCACGTCCACAAAAATTATACGATAAGGTGTGCCGTGAGAAGTGCTTTCTTTAATCCACTATCGCTGAGGAGGCAATTGGTCCGGAATCGCTTAGGAAGACAATGAAGACATATTCTGCGTAGTCTCACAAAGCCTGTTTTTTTCATTAGCTAATTATTACACATATATATTTAAAATCTATATAGTGCATTTATCTATAAGTATTTGACAACCTGTATTTCGACATGTTTGCCACTTCTATAACAACTCTGTAATATGCCCGAAACTTTCACTTTCTTCCAAATATTTTTTTAAATTCACATCTTGTGGAATAAAAGAACCTGAGTATATCGTTTTTATATTGAATATTAAAAATTCAAGTAAGTTCGATGAGGTATTAGGACGTTAAAATAAAATTAACATTAGATCATCCAAAAATTAGGCACTAACCTCTTTACAGAAAATTAAACGGAACAATCACTTTAAATCACGACGCAGTACAACTGAGATGTTACTGCTAGCACGTCTCGGTTAGTTACTGAAATCTGTAGAGAAGCTTTTCGAATGCGGCGTTATCTCTCCAATTTTGTCTAGAAAATAAAAAAAAATGTGAGAAGGCTGTTTATGAAAACAATTTGTCACTGCGAAACCAGCTCAGAAATCAAGTTTTCATAGTTGCTCCTCACCTGGGCAACTTTAAGGCGAAAATAAAAAGAGGAGAAGCAAACCGTGACAATCAATTTGCATTCGGCTTTAGCTTCATTATATTTTTATCTTGCACTGTAGTTGCTGTTCAATATTTATTATTGTGCCTGTTATTGCCTGTAGCAAAGAGACAAGTACAGACAATGCAGCCTTTCAGAGGCGATAAATCTGAATTTTCCAGTTCAGATAAAAATATACTCTTTTCATAAGAAGCTGTTATCCATCTGTTCGAAAAGCACAATAAAATTGCTTTCAATTACTGAGGCTGCTATGTATGTAATAATTTGCATTGAATGGATATGCATACATATAACCTCGTTTAAAAAAAAATTAAATAATTTTAATTGTGTAAAGTATGTTTATTTGAAATGTTTCTATGAGTTTTTATCCTCTAATAAAAATGTTGAGGGGATAAGCTATCGGCATCTTGTGGGTTCTTTTGATTCATGCACTTGCACTGTTTTTATCTAATCGTATAGAGAGCTGTTGTAAACTTTGCGTTCTGAGTCATATAAAAAAAAACATAACACAAGCCTTCGCCCATGGGAAATCGTGCGATGCGAATCACCACGGCGCAGATCTGCCAGAAAAGCTCCAAATTTAAAAAATTAGAAAAAAAATTGTTATTTTGTTTTTACATAATGTAAAAAACTGTTGCACACTGCTTTTGACACTTTCCATCGTAATATCTAATAGCAAAACAATCGCTTAACAATTACACTAAAATACTCTGAAAGGTACACTCAGAGAATTTTTCATTTGGAGTAAAATTCATCATATCCAGTTCTCTCAATCAGATAGGCGGCATAATATAATTTTATCCAGTTTCCATAAGACAATAATGGAAAACTCATACTTTGTTCAAATTTCTCGTATTTGGAATCGTTTGCCATCGTCGATCCAGAGGGACTTTGCATACATTTAGGGGGCTGCTCAGGGACATACACTTGTAGATATACATATATGTATGTGTAGGGTTTCGTTACTTTCTCTCTTTACTCCCATTTTTTTTTCTTTACCTTATTCCTTTAATGTATTAATTAAATATTAACAAATAGATTGATTTTTCGTTTTCTTACTTATCTATTTTTTATTTTTCTCTCTTTTAATAGTATATTGCTTTTTATATCGCCGTTATGTTTCCAAACTAATGTAATCTTTTATGAGCACATTTAAGATTTATTATCTTTGGACTCATGTAACAAATAAATAAATTATGAAGTTAGTTTTGTCACTACAAAACGATAACTGAATATTAGACGCTATAACAGAAGAAATTTTACGGGCATCGCTATTGTGTTATAAATAGGTGAACTATTCATACACCAATTCATTTATATATTGCATACGCCCCACGTCCTTCATTTTAAATTTTACAAGTATTTTCAAAGCTCGTAAAAATTGACAATCACGAATTGTCAGGACTATCTGTATGGAGCTAGCAGAAATTATTTTATACGTTTTAGTCCGTTTTAAAAACGTGGTATATTAACAGACAATTTTATTTAAGGAATTATTGTATACTTTTTTGTTTTGTGTGAGTAATTTTTCAATCGATTTTATTCTACTTATCAAACGCTTCCGTTTGATACCCACATCAAGTGGGTTCTGAAGAAAAAGATAATCCGCCTTTTTGTGGCGTCCGCCTCATTGGATTTAAAAAGATATTGAATATGATATGATATTGCATTGTCATCCAGTTCTGAGCTATGTTTAAAGTTTCAAATCTCTAACTCATCAGGAAGTTGGTTTAAAATCGATTTGCGTTATTTGTACGGAACAGACTAACAGACAGACAAGAAATCGAGTTATAAAAACGTTGGTAAAACAGGCAATAGGATGCATTGACATCACATTGATTTTCACATCATTCGCAATATCAAAGAACTTGACTTAATGATCCTTGGCGTGAACTTGTACCCTTGAGGTCGGGAGATTAACAAACGTATAACATATGTATGTTCTAATTTAAATCATGGGTTCGAAAACGCATCGGCACACATATCAAATGCTCCTAAAAATTTTCTATTTATTGCTCTTATGGTTTTTCGATATACATATTTCAAGATGCGCTTTGCTAAACTGTTGGGTGCTTTTCACGAATTCAGTTAAATATTTTTTTTTTGTTTCAGGTTAATCCCCTCATTAGTTTTATTTTCTCCGAAATTTAGTCCTTTTGGAAGTTTTATTACAAGGAAAATTTAAAATATCTTTAAACTATACATATAAAAATGAATTGCTGTGCGGCACGTCTCGCTAAAATTCAAAAAACGGCCTGACAATTTTTTGTGTTTTGTTTGCTATAATACAGGGGAGGTTAAAAAAAAAAGAAAATTCGGGAAACCCCAAAGGAAAAGCCGGAAAATCGAAAAAATCGAAATTTCCGTTGTGTATAGGAAGCGAATTTTGCAACTTCAAGGAATCTTTATGAAAAAGGCAATTGGAGGTTTTCGGGGTCGCAGATCTCGAGCTTGCATTCAAAATTTTGGAATTCAAGATTTCGGATCAAATATAGCGACCGAAAAAGGTAAACTTCAAGGGATTTCACTGAAAATCCGAACTTTAGTTTTTGGTTTGGGTTTTTGGGGTCACTGATTTTGAATCTGCCATCAAAATTTTGGAAATCAAGATGGTGGATCAATATGACGACCGAAAAGTTAAACTTCAAGAGATTTCCCTGAAAATCCGCACTAGGGAATTTTTGGGATCACTGATTTTGAATATGCTATTCACATTTCCAAATATGAGACCACCCCCACTCCGCTTGGAAATATAGGAGAGGTGGTGTAAAAGAAAGAAAACTAAATTTAATAATACTGTTGGAAAATATCTAAAACGTGTGCGAAACGCAAATAGGAAAACGCTGGGTCACATAGGAGAGGCGGTGGTGTAGTAGGGAGGCGTTGTAAAATTAAGGAATAAAAATTTAATAGTATCCCAGGAAACGCCGGGTCCGGGCAAGCTAGTTATGAATATTTTAAGTTTCTTTTGCTTGCATCTTTGACATATTTCTTCACAGCGATCTGTATCCTTTGTTCGACTAAACTTCAGTCGAAACGATTGCCCAATATTGGTCGATTTGACTTATATGACACAGTTTTCAGAATTGGTCGAACATTTTTGCCGGTATTGAATTAGATGACTACCTACAGTTTTAGAAAATGTTGATGTTACTATGTTCGTGGAGTCGGCTTTGGTCAGCGTGGGTAAAGTTCATCAGTATTTATTCTGTAGTTATGTAGATCTCCAGATTTTACAACCGGACTAACTGACAGACATCGAGGTAATGCCTCTGTGTGCTAGTTTCGTGTGACGTTGGCTGGTATTCATATGTTTATTATAGTAGCAATGGATTCGTTGGAAAATATTTAGCCCCAGGGTACGGAGAGTGAAAAAATTTCCGCTCGTTCACGAGTGAATCAAATTCGTGTGAATTGAATTTTCAAATCACTCATGAACTTTATTTTTCAGTTCATGAACTTATCAAGTTGAACTCAGAAGCGATTCAAAAAATTCGAGAGTGGAAAATTTAATTCACTCGCGAGCCGAGTCGAAAAGAACAGCAAATAAAAAATAAAACGAGATTTGGATGGTAGAAAAATTTAAATTGAATTAATTTATTTTTAGCATCTAAATCTAATACGAG
This sequence comes from Neoitamus cyanurus, assembly GCA_947538895.1. Taxonomy (NCBI): domain Eukaryota; kingdom Metazoa; phylum Arthropoda; class Insecta; order Diptera; family Asilidae; genus Neoitamus; species Neoitamus cyanurus. The sequence continues at coordinate 29,887,244 of OX384541.1, read as the reverse complement.
TATAACGTTCTTGTTCTTAGCTTATTCTAAACATATTTGGTTTAATAAATTTGAATTTAACTTAACTAACAAAATATTATTTATAGTTTCTTTTGATAATTTTGTTCTTTGTTTGGTGATTATAGTTGATAACGCACAGAATGCACGCTCAACCGACACCTGAGTAGAGGGTACTGCTAATGCAGTTTGAACCAATTTCCCAAGTTCTTGATTTTTGTGATGAAAATTCCTCCAAAATTCTTGTATATTTGTATCAAAAGAAACCCTTTCATTATAGCATAAATTTTCCAGTTTTTGTTTTAAGTTCCTCTCTGTGGAAATATTGGCCGTTGAACAATTAGCTCCCATTAATGTATGAAATTTGTCTTCTAGTCTGAAAAATAGACCGTCTAATGTGGTGACCGAAGTGGAGTTAGTGGACTCTTGGCCACTCAAATTCTCCTCAAGCAGTGTTCCGGTTAATCTCTTTATTACAGCATTTGTGTTTAGTAAATTAAAAAAACCGGTTCACTTCACAAACGCTGAACGCAACACACAAGAAACAATTAAGAACAGATATTTTACCCGTACAGCACAAAGAGCCGAAAACGAATGATTCTTTTCGGCTCTTATTCACTCTGAGAGTCGTAACTAGAGAGAGTCATAAATTCCGCTCGCTCCCGAGAGATTTAAATTGAAAAGGAGAATTTAGCTCTCGCTCTGAACTGAATCAAACAGTTGAAAACTCGGAACTGAATTTTTGGCTCTGAAGTTGAAGGTGATTTTGTTCACTCGGGAACCGAAAAATGTGAGCGAGCTAAATATTTTTCGTTCGCGAGTGAAAAAATTCTGTACCTTGTTTAGCCCTATATTAATAAGATCACAAAAATGAAAGAGTTTTGCAAAATCTTTATTTAATAAATTATTTACAATTTAAAGAAACTAATATACAAATTATAAACATTTGAGAAATGTCCCTTTGGTAAGCATCGCGAAATAGGTAGTCATAAGTCCCGGGTAGTAATATTGTCATTTTGTGTATTCTGCCAAACTATCGCCTTCCACAGCTGTGGTCAAAAATAAGACCGTTTGTTCCAACATAACATCTTTCGATTACATGGAGTAGGAACCATCATCACCACAATTCACTTTAAAAAATATTTTTGTTAATTAAAATTGAATTCATGTAAATTATGACTTGAATTTTGAATATATGAAGCACTGAATAAGGAATATCCTATATCCGATATCCTTTCAAATACCATGATTTAATTTGAAATAATGCGATATCTAAGTATTACAAGTTATTTTTGGCTTACATGTATGCTGGGAGAATATGAGGGACCTTGCATTGCTTTTCCTTTGTTGTAAGTGCTCTTCATCTTGGTCGCTTGTCCATCATTCCTCGTTCCTCGAAACCATTAAGACAGGAAACTTTTTACTGAAATCAAACTTTAAAAAATATCTATTTGCTCGCGACAGCCCCTATGGAGAGCCCTTAAAATCAAAATCAAGGTATTAAGAAATATGATTCATGAAATTAAATTGCTGGTTATACAATTTCTGGTAAGCATGGCAAAACTGCGAGGATACCAAGGTAATATTAAAATCAGTGAGTTGTTTACTGTTTACGGGGTGAAAGTTAAAAAAAATAAAATCGTAATTTACTTAATAACTTACAGATGTACTTCCATCTTTACTAGTTGATGTAGCCGGCTTTTCAGGGTGTTAAACAGTTTACCAATGCGGAAATCTGGTATTTCTCTATATTCACTATACTAGCAATATTTTTGCCCTACTCCAATTAGCCGCTTAAAGTAGATAATATGCTAAAACACAAGATTTCGACAACTCGAGGCTCTTGAGGGAACAACTCAGAGTTGTCCATATGAAGTGCAGAAATCCTGGTTATTTGCTAACCGTGTAAATGGAAAAGTAATAGTAAACGTTACATTTCAAATAGAACGATTTCAACGATATGTACCATCAGTTAAAATGCATGAAAATCAAAACCAACTTTTTAAAATAACTTACAACTTCTACAAATCAAATGCAAACATTTCAACATAAAAACAACCGTATGGTTCGTAATATAACCAACGTTGTCAACCAAACAATAATAAAATTTTGAAATTCTGTAACAACCTTTCGCTTACTACTAAGAATGTCCTAACTATGTATTTATTTGCTTAAGTTTTTATTCCGTTGTATTTGAATTAAATGTATTTGGCATTAATAAAGTTGAAATACATAGTACTTATTGAAGTTTATATGGTTGCATTTGAATTTGAAAAGTTTCTCTTGATTTTGTTGGTCCTAATCTTGATTTTGTTTTGGTTGTATTTGAAGGGTGAATGCTATAAATATGGATCCGATTAAAATACTAGCCATGAACACTTCCTCTCGTTATATATCGTTATCCATTAACCAAGATTTACATCTAAAAGTACTAGTGCTATATTGGATCTGACATTTCAAATTTCCAAATTATGATTGCGGACTAGTTGGCATATAGTAAGAGGGCATTGTGTTGTCTTGTGAGTCTTATTAATTTCGTAGTTGGAAAGAGCGCTGCTAATGACGCCACGTGTTCATAAATTGCAGCCGCATATCCCATAAAAGTTTCAGTGTAATCAAAGCAACGTTATGAAAATAGAAGTTTTCTTATGGGTTGAGTAGCTTTAATAATGTTCTGAATTTTTGTTTTTAAATACTTGTGCACTAAAAAAAAGTTGTTCTTTCTACAGTTCTCTCCTTATAATAAACCACTCGCAATAGCCCTGTGTTTCCTAAGAGTTTCGTTGGAGCTAGTTGACACTTGAAATGAAGATAAACATTTTTTATTGGAACTAAGAGTCTTGAGAGATTACAAAAGAAAATTTGAAAGCAGTAAGGTACCTCCAAATATTGTCAGAGCTGGCGTTAACACACACATCATTAATAAATTACGTTGAAAACACCTTTCGAAGTACCTAGCAAACCTTCATATTGCATGTACAGTATGCATTTAGCTAGTCTAGCCTGTGAATATTTGAACTGAGAAATTCGAGTTTCCTTATCTTCCTACAAAGCATTATAATTCTTTAAGTTTATTTATCACAGTTTCTATTATTTCGGATCCCAGCTTGACGTGAGTATGAGTTTTACAACCTATATGCCAATTTACCCCTCCGCATGTGTCAGCCTTGTGGAGCAGATTGCCAATTTGGCATAGTTTAAGAATTCCAAAATTACTGCTTATGGAACTTATAGCCAGAAACAAAATACAGTCAACTGTCGATAATTTGAATCTCTCGATAATTTAAAATTTTTCCCCGATCCCTTGAAACATACTCGATGAATTGAATAAAATCAATATTAATTGGTCCCCTCGGTAATTTGAAGTTGAAGGAATAGTATCTTGCCCGCCAGCATTCAAAAATTTGAAGTCCGACAAGTTGGACAAGTCGACAAGACAAGTTGGACGGAAGTCGCTCACTCAACAGAAAATTACGCACTTCTTTTCAAAATGAACATTTGTGAATAATTGTACAAATGTTTCAAATAATAAATCACGAATTTTGATCAATCTTTTGCTTGTTTGATTTTTTTGCTCCCTTCCTCTTGGTTATTTAAACTCCTGTTATTTTGAACTCTTGGTGATTTTTCTCTGGTCGCTTGAGTTTCAAATTATCGCGAGTCGCCTGTACCATTGAGTAAAACAAAATCGATAACCTGAATCTGTGCCAACTAGCTCTGCACCCTATTTTACGAAGCGACAAGTCTTTTCCGACCAATAAGAATGCTCGCAAATTGACTATACATATATACAGGTCGCTTTTATTTCCCTTTTACTGGTCACTGGTCACTGTTTGGGACGCCGCCGGAAGAAATTGAATTCAGTTATATTTTACGTGACCACTTGAACGTATCGATAGGTTTTCTCTAGAAATTTCGAGAAAATGCCAAAAACTCAAAATAATTTTACATCAAAAACTCCAAAAAGAAAATTCCGTGGAAAGCGGCACACGGAACTTTCAGCCGGTGAAGTCGATCTAAAATCAAACGCATTTTCCTCGACTTCATTTTTTTAATCGTAATTCCACGATATCTCTTGAACCGCTCCACAGATTTGACCTTGATTCATTTTGTTCAGAATTCAATTGTGCACAAATCTAACTAGGATATAAGACAAAAACCAAGTAGTTGTTTTTTTACAGCACTTTTTGTAAAGAAATTTTCGAAAAATTCTCGATTTTTGACTTCAAATGGCTGCCATTATTTTTCTAATCGACGGATTGGTTAGATCCTAGTTAGATCTATAGATTTTTATGTCTAATTTAAGTGGTTTTTTGATTTGTCTGTTTCAAATGATTTGGCGAGCCGCAATCACGGAATTACGGAAAAAGGCCGATTTTTTTTGGCGCCCTCTGGCGGCGACGGGTGATTGAAAAATGAAAAAATAAAAAAATAATTTCGAGTTGTTGTTAAAGACTTCCAAATAAAAAAGATTCAAGGTCATATGTTGTTTTGTTTTCTTGTAAAAAACTCCCAAACTTTTGCTTTTTTTTAATTCAGTTAGGAGAAGGTCACCTTGTTCTACTTACTGAATATCAATAATGATTGCCGATTTCAATCAAAACCACAATGTATCCATTTTCACCGTTTTAGTTGAAATTTTATCGCTATATTGGATTTATGCAAATCAGGTCTGACTTTTTCCTTGATTCAATCAAAACCAAATGTAAAATAACACACTAAGTACAAGTACTAGTCTGGGGCCTAGACAGACTACAGTTATTGAGCTAGATCATGACGTCTATTGATACTTGTAATTGATTTATAAATCAATTTATAAAATCTGCACTGAGTTCGCATACTTTTTGCTGCTGGTAGCGCCAGTAGCTGAATATACTATATGTATGTTGCCAAAAATTTGTCTTCAAATTTCCGGAACCACTCAGATATACAAAGTTTATAGATAAACACTAATTAATACGCTAAGAAGTATTGAGTTATAGCTACGATAAAATGGTGCTATTCTCATGTAAGTAGTGATGCATTCTATTGAATATGCTATTTCTCTTATTGGATGTCCTCTTAGGACTTACATTGATGTCAGGCTGTTATGTGTACTGCATAAGATCATTCAGGGCACATTCAAATATTCAGCACTGCTTGCGCCGTGCTACACTCAGTCTGCTCTGCGTCCATTATACCTGGTACTATTGCATCCCTACAAAATCTGCACAGCAGCAATGCGAAATTTTTGAACTGTTACATTTGAAGTCCATTCTCTAACTTAGGAATTAACTTGCCGGATCTTTAATATCCCAATTATTTTCTTAGAAGTGAATATAGCGAAAATTGCTCATTAAAATGTGTGCATTTTATCAATATGCAAAAAAAAACAATACAAATAATCAATATTTCAAAATTCTGGGCAGGTAATCTTTAAGTTAATGCCTCTCGTCTTTAAAAACAAGAAGAGGTTTCCAACTTCAGATATAATCTCGCGGCTGTATCCTATCAACCAAGTGAAGTTTAATTTTTTGTACTCTATTTACGACCTTGAATATCTCCACAATTTTGTAACAGAATTGTATGAGAATATTCTCATTTAAAATCACATCATAGACCAGGACAAGGGAAAGGAATCATCCTATAATCCTTATGTTTACCTGGTTAACAAAAATTCAATTATCAATACCAGAAGGGGTCCTGAAGCCAAGGATTTATTTTGGAATGTTGCAACAGGCAAATAAAAAATGTGTGTTAAAGGACGCAGGGTCCAAGAAAGTTGAGTCAAATTTGCTAACTCTCAAGTAGCTTTAACAATCGCAATGGTGAAATTAAAAAATCAACAGATTTCAAGTTTATAAAAGGGAAAGAAAGAAAGGGTCAGTCTTCGTTGCTTTGAAAGTGTTATATTTCGCTAGTTCGCAAGAGTAACAATCACAGGCCGGGCAGAACCAGAGCCTGGCCATCGTCTCTAAACCTAAAACCGTTCAAAGTCGAGTTGCACAGTAGATTGCAGCGTGGTTAGATAAATACAATAAATTAGCAAAGTCCCTCGGCTGAATCAAAGGTACGCATGATTCTCACAAACACGGAAAACGGTGGGTGGCAAGAAGTCGGGTGAACAAGAAGTTCTATCGGACGTCTAAATTTGATTATTGCGCCCCAGAGAAGCTGTCTGCAAGGCGGTGGAGTTCTCGATGAAGTTGGAGTCGAATGTTTTCTCGCCGTTATGCATTCGCTTGGCGGGCCGCTTTCGCTCCAATTCGTTCTGGATGTTTAACTCCACCGTCTGCAGGCTCTGGGCCCGTTGCAGTGATAGCCTCAGTGGTTTCTTTGGCGGAGTGGGCCTCACTCGGGGCGCAACCGGTTCGGAAGTGTAGTCTACGTGTCGCTTGTTATCGTTGCTGTCGCTGTCGAAGTCCAGGCTCTTCACACTTCGTAGATCATTTCCGGACTTTCGTCCGACGTCTCCGCGAGTACCCTCCCTTCGCTTATCAAGTCTGCAAGGGACAAGAAGTTCACTAAGAGCTTTACGGGGGGCATAGCTGAGACATACCCGTTACAGTTCAGGTGCTCCACGCTACGCGCGTGACCATTGCTGCGGTGATTGGGGGCACTGTGGTTGTGGTGTATGTCTTCGATTTGGAGCTTTGTATTCCTTTGAATTAAGCTGCGCTCTGGGCAGCGGCGTTCCCTGCGAATGCAATGCAGGTGCATGTCGCTGTTTATCGAAATCTTCGAGGCCGAAAGGGACCTCGATGGGGGATAGAAGTTGTTGTTCTCGGAGTCCGTATGGTGACCATTCTCCTTAATGATGGTCTTCGTCACATGCGACTTGTGCAAATTACCAGTCAATTCAATGGGCTTGCCGCCGACTAGGGTCGTTACATAATTTCCTCTTTGGAACACTTGTGGTCGCTCAGGCGGCGTCGATGGGGGTGATGAGATACTGATGCTCGTCACGTGCCCAGAAGTCCCATTCAATGAGGGCATGTCTTTCGGGTACTGCAACTCCTTCACTTGCTCTTCGAGATAAGAAATGCGATGCTGCAGTCGAAGATTATCTTCCTGCTGTTGAATGAGTTGCTGATGAGGAATCGGAGCTGTCTTTTTCCTCAACACAACTAACTGGCACTTTCCCGAATTGCTAATGAATTTCTGAAGCTCCTCTCTGGTGCGGCACGTGACTATCTTTCCATTCACCTCCAAAACCCGATCGCCCCTGAACAGACCTTCGCCGTCCAGTGCCCATTCAACATAAAGACCGGGGCAATCCGCTTTGGTTGTTGCCGCCCAGCGACCAACAGTGGCTTGGACTGCGTGGAGACTCAGGCTTACTCCTGAAGTAATTATACTGTGGAAAGCGGATAATTTTTTTTGTATAAGTTTAACTTTAAGTTCAATGTAATACCTGTACAGTGTGTTGCATTCTGGCTTTGATTTGTCTATGCGGGCTTGAAGTGCTCTTGCCTCTTCAACAATCGAGAGAAGTTGGAGCTCTTCTCTGCCAAGGGCATATTCCAGTTCAGCTTGCCGAATTCGTATATCAATATTGCTGGAAATAAAACAAAAGAAAATTACTCGAGAGACTGAGTTGGCTTTATTTTACTATATGTACTTAGTACGATATCAATCTTGAAGTAAGAAAACAACAAAACAAAACACTAAGTGTGATAAGAAAGCTTTAACCTATTTTATATTCGAAAAACACTTTTCTTCAATTTCTCGATGTTCATTCAATATTTTGAGACAGAAAAACAAATAAATTTATATCCACACCTTTTTAAACAATTAATGGAAAATAAAGCGGAAATTTGAATGTCGATGAAAACTTCATTTCGGGAAATCCAAACAAATAATATGTAAAATCATGAAATTTGTGAAAAGCGCCCTTTAAATAATAGACCACTAGCTAGACTATAAACAATTACTTTTCCTTTTTAGGTTCCAAATTCCCCCTCTGTTTTTTTTTACTTGAATGTATGTATATGCGCGTTAGTTTTATTGCTATGATAAATTTCAGGTTGATACCTTTATAGCATTTTCAGAGAAATGCGTCGTTGTCAGACGAATAAAGAACATATTATGTTCAGGTATGTATATTTCATTTCAGAATGAAAGTATTGTATGTTTCAAAACTCCGACCCAATTTACGTAATATTCCAGTAACCTGATATAAATCTGCGTAATAATTTCCATAAAGCCGAAAATTTGCATAGACTTTAGAATAGAGTGCTATATAAAAAGTTCCCAACGATTTGACCTCTACTTAAAAATTTACAAAGGGACATAGATCACAAAAATCAGTCTCTCGCTGGTATTTCATAATCTATGAGTACTTCGAAGTACGCATTATAATGTGTAGTGAATATATAACATTTCCTAACAACATATTTCAGGATTTTACTTGTGGGAGTTAGAGTTTACGCAAATAAAAAATTTTCACTACTGGGACACTTTTGTCAATCTATATAAATGTTCTACTTTATAGGAATTATTTCGCAGATTGGCACTATAATAATCTCAGCTTTTAGATATTTAACGTGATCGTTTTCATCACAAAAAAAAAGATATAATAATATCTCATATGTAGGTATATCGAAATAATCGCGCACCGTCAAATATTAAAGTCATTTATATTTGGTAACTGTCGTACAGAAACGTAGACATTTACGAAATTCCCAAGTTACATGTCGTAACAACATTTATTAGAGAGTATGAGAAATTTCATCGCGACGTAACCGTAGCCGTAGTGCCATGCGGTAGCTACGTTGAAACAGATAAGTGCGCACGTACTCGTACGTATGTCACTACGGGTGCTATGGTGATATATATCGATATCACCTAGTCGAACACAAAATCTTATGCTAGGGGAATATCACCCATTCTCGAGTTACAGGGTGATTCATAAATTCGGAATGAACATTATTATTTTATTTTCATCTTCTGATGATGAGAGACATCAAGCTTACGCCAAACAACTATTATCTTAAATTGTTTTGCAAAAATGCCACCAAAGTTTATCTACCTCTACCACTGGAGATACAGTCACTTTCGAAAGTGAAAAAATACTTTAAAATTTCCTAACCCTTTCACAAGATACAAAAATCAGGCGTTTGAGATAACAATTGGAGTTTTTGCTTATACACAAATATGACACTACTAAACACAAATACGAAAAAAAATTACGTGGGATGTCTGACTTGGTCACCAGATGATGTTAAATATATGGGACATCATTACCATACCATAGTATTAAATTAACATAATATATTTTTAATTTTTTTTCACAAATTTGTTTAAAAAACCATTATAAAGTAGTCACCAAATTCTGAAAACTCTATTTTAAATAGAAGACACTTTATGTAAGCTGGTTCATCGCAGCTTAATATACTCGTAGCTTCACAAAACCTGGCATTGAATTAAGTGAAAAATGGCACTAGACTAAGTGCGGTTATCAGAGCTTGGTACAACAATTGTTTTTTGTGAACCTTATATGCTGCAGGTGATAGCCCAGCGAGTTTACCATTAAGCTGTTAGCCCCCCCCATATAATTCATACACCTCTGTTTTATTCTTAAGCGCTACTTAATGGAAAATTTGGAACATTATCGTTAGTCTAACGAATAATTGATTTATTTCTACAAATGACGACTTCTCTTTGAATAAAAATTATCCTAATTGTTCTTAGTGAGCCTGACATAGACATCCGTAGACATCGCTTTATTTTTTTAAGGAAGTGTCTATTTGCACTTCGGTGTGTGTATCCGTTCGACTAAAACCCGCGAATTGCATTGCCTACTGATGGATTCTTTGCCTTTTAAGGCCCGATCTCAATGTATCTGCACCGTTCCGATCTGCTAAATTGTCAAAGTTAAAAATCTATGGTTACTGAGGAACTTAAATGACACTAGTAGTAGAAAAGATGGTTCCAATGGCACTTACGGATCGAATCGTATCGGAAACCCTGATCAACTTTCAACTTTTTCGGAATACTGCGGAAAGCAAAACCTCCCGTAACTTTAATTGGACAAATCCGGACAAGAGGCGCTTGCTTCTTTGGCTTTTTTTTATAATTGTATATATATAATACATATATGTATATATATATGAATTTAAAAAAATTCGAAGGGAGCATACATTTCGGAAATCAAGTTTCTTTGAATTAAACTAAACTAAATTAAAATAAACGATGAAGGCTAAAATTTTTCATGAAGTTTTATTTTTCTCTTTACATTTAAAAGCATGAGTTTAAAAAAAACCACCCGATTGGTGCATTTTTCGCAAAGTTAGGAGCGAAAAAAATTCATATCTCTAAAATGGATGGTCAAAAAAATTTGAAAAAAATTCATGATTGCGTTTCCTATCAGTCTCAAAAACATATAAAATTTTGAAAAAAAACGGAGGGGATGACCGAAAAGTGGCCGATTTGGTATGGAATGCCCCATATATAGTATGCATACGAGTATATACATATATGTATATACTGAAATTTGATCCGTGAACTCCACGCATACACACACATGGGCACACTAAAGTGCAAATAGTCGTTTCCTTTTTTTAAATAAAACGATTTTAAATAAAATTATGGATGTACGCACACATTCACTTCCATTTTATTTTATTTTCATATTTCGCTATATACTTCATCGAAGATAACTATTTGTTTCTTTTTATTAATGTTAATTACCGAGTGAACATTGCTTATAAAATAAAATAACAAATAAGAAGCAAATATAAAAGTGTCACGAATAGAACTGTATTCTCAACTGTTATTAACTCATCTGTTATTAACTGCAGGTCTACAATCAAATAATTTTGTTTTTCTGAGACAAAAAAATCTGCTTATTGCTCAAACACATCTGATCAGAGATTAACTGCCCATATAAATAAGTTACAAGACTCATAAAATTATAATTCGCACTGATGACATCAAATCACATGGCCTAATTTTGAACCGATTATTTTGTATTCATTGAACAGCTTTCTCACCATTAACCAGCCGCAATAAGGTTACTAACTGAACTACTTAGGTATTATAAAAAATATCTTTTAAAGCACTGGTCCAACTTACTCTGTTATATCCAATCGGTCCAGAGCACTCTTCAAATTCCTGATGGCAATCCTCTTATTCTCCGCCTCATTCTTGAGCCGAATCAATTTCTGTTCTGCAACCGGCCGTTCTGATTCCTCCAGAGGTGGGCCAGTAGGTCGCGGCAACTTCCCTAAACACAGCTGTATTCGCAGATTTTGTATGACCGCCTCTCTATCTTGCATGGCTGAACGTAGCTCCTTAGACTCAGGTCGCGGAGAAGATCTTGCGGATATTGTGCCCCCAAGAGATGTGCCCTTCCGACGCCGTCCAGGATTCGCGGAACTCAGGGACACCTCAATATTGGCCATCTGCAATGGAAGCAAAATGCTGTTACAACTTCCGACCGATGCTGGCCAACTGAATGACAAATTCCCAAATGTTGCGCGAATTCCATTTCAATCTGAAAACGGGCGAACCACGCGTCGCTGCCGAAACTGGATTTTCTAGATTGGCGGGTAAACAAAACGGCTGGGCAACGCACAAGAAATTTGTTTATTGTCCGTTGATTGATTGGCAGTGCGATTTTTGGATTTTTTTTTATTTTTGCTTTTAATCAAAAGCACTGCTTTGTTGCGGCCTTGCGGAAGTGAGCGTTTTAACCAGCATGAAATTTCTTTTTTCCCCTTTTGTCTTTGGACACAAAGAGATCCTCAGACGCAGATTTATTGCAGATCCGGCGATAGAAACATGGGAAAACGTGATCGTTGGTGGATACTGCGAATGGAAATAGCATGAACGCACAGTTAGCTTATGGCGGTTACATTCCGAATGTGCAACCTGCTGGAGTTTATCGCTAGTCGCGAATCATTATGAAAAATATGCCTGCGGTTTTAGCTAGCGTCGACCGAACGAAGCACCTTACCTTGGCCTCCAGGTTTTCCAGTTGAGACATTCTCGGTTGTCCAGAGAGCCCCTTTGGTGATGATATAATTGTCTGGAAGTGAAAAAGAATTTTTACTGCGGTGGAGTAACAGTAAACACACCGTACATTTCCAACTAATGTACTGGATGCGAATAAATACTGAGACGCACCTGAAATTACCTTTGGATACAAATTCCAGGTTTCTCATTTATAACAATGCAAGGACCAAACCCAATTATTTACAGCAATTTCGGATAGGACAGCCACCTTCGAAGGTACAGCTTAAACTGAGACTCAAGCCAATCACTGTGCACTTTCAAGGCAGGCAGAGGAAAAAATTGAAAATGCAAAAACCTTTCAACACTCGCACTGTTGTTGTTTTCGGGAATTTATATAAAATTTGATAATTAATGCATTCTCCGGCACAATTCCGCCGGGTATGCAAATTTTCCTTGTTTTCAGTTGATAAATTGCAGTCCCTTGCCCGATGGCGCCTCCGGTTGCCCAACTGAGGTGTTTCAAGAAAATTCCACAATTAACAACCGCCCGCTTTGATAAATATTCAATTGTTGTGGCTGGTCGCTGCGTATCCAATTTATGTGCATCATTATGCAATTAAATCAACAATTTGTCCGGGCTTCTGTGAATTGTAATGACTCCGAAACGATGTTGTTTTGCTGAATTTTATGTAACGTCCCAAAAATATTCAGTCAAGCCTGATAGAAGTTATTTTGGTCTTGCCTTTTGAATAATGCTTTATAAGAAATTGCCCGTAATCATAAGCCCATAAACTGGCTCTACGTTAATTGGAGAAGGTCGTAGCATATATTTAATTCCCGTATTCAGATATATGTACATATGTACAGGGCGAATTCAAAGTCACTACGACCTATTTATAAGAAAGAAAAAATAAGCGATTGAATACATTATTGCTTATTTCTTTTATCTCTCGAACTCAAATCGATTTGGCTAAAAATAAATTGATGGCATCAATTCTACGATATGTTTGACATAAGCCCGTGTTTTATTAATTCAAATGAAATTCGATTTGTGGTAATCACGTAAATGACTCTATAACATTTGCATTAATAAAATTAAGTTTAACTTAATATTACATAGATTCTCTAATTTTTTGATATCAGCGAGTGTAAATAAACAAATATTTTGAAGCAAAATTTGGTGTGAGTAAATTTAGAGGATATTTTATTCGACTTATTTTACATTTTTATAAAAGCCCTTTCACCAAAAAAAAAGGTTTACTATTTGTTTCAGAAACTATTAGCATTTTCAAGACACTTTCATCATAAATCGAAATATTGTAACAATTCAAACACATATGGGTGCGAATATTGTAGACAGAGTGAATTTGGAGCTTTTAATTGTTTCCTTCCTTAAAAGCCATCACATTTTTATGAGTTTAACGTGTTATAAACTCCCAAATTTAAGCAAATAATATTTATTTGCTTTCTTTTATAGTTTGTACTTTTACGACTAATTTACGACTTCGATAGTTCATATATTTCGAAAATTTCCTTGAGTTATAGCATTTCGAAATCCGCGCGGTGGGTAAATGTCTCGAAAATTCGATATTCGATAGTTTCAGCTTTAATTTTGCACACATGTTATCAATAAAAATTTATTTTATCGCAGTTGCATCAAGAACTGATTACAAAAAAAATATTACGGTAAAAATTAATCTCAACGGAGCTGATTTTTATTTATTACCCTCGATAAATGGAAATCAATATTTTTGTATAATAATTACAATTAAAGGTACGTGACATTGACGTCAAAGGCTCATTCATAACGTACAGAGTCTTTCAATAAGGACGCTCGACTTTTAAGGGGGTATTCTGGTGTGGAAATATGAAAAAATCAATTTTGCGTATTTTTCAAGTTTACACCTTTTAAAATATGTGTTAAGGGGATTTGTCAAAATTCGAATTATTTTCGGAGTTACGACGACTTCTGTGACGTGGCAACTAAACCGGTCGGCCGGAACGAATCGAAATTTAGACGACTACTTGAGGACGAGTACCCTCGAGAAAGTCAATTAAAAACTATGTATAAATAAAATGCTTTATACTCCATATATACAATGTATGAATCAGGGATCGCTGATTAACAAAATGTGAGTATTAAGTACCATTATCTGAGTTACACTGCCGAAACTTTGTTTCAAACTTTAAACATTTTTTCTCGAAACTTTTTTCAACCTGGTCGACACGAAATCTCGAGTTCTATTTGAATGATTTACTTAAAATTAGGTGGAAATCTTCTTTGGATATTCCTCTATTGTCGGGAGCATGGATTTTGGGAAATATTTTTTCTTACTATTTTTAAACAAATCGGAAAGTAACAGGTTCAAAAAAATGTTTTTTTCTAAATCGTCGCAATTTTGCGAAAAAAATTTTATTTGTTTTTCCAAGGTCTGAGACATAGCGACATCTTTACTAATCAAAAATATATATATGTGGGATATCTAAAAGTTAAGTAAGAGGAAAGATGGCAACAACGCACCGCTCAAACATTACCATCCTTCCTCAGCGACAGTCAAAGCCTGTAAAGAGAAAAATTCTAAAGTTCCGTTTTGGAAAAGTGCAGTCGAGCTAACTACTTACCAAAATTACCAGTCGCCAGTTGCAGTGAGAGCCGCCGACGTAGTACCCCGCAAAGTTGTCATCGCTAAGTTGTGCCCTGGAAAGTTGTCCTGATCTCGAGTGCTGTGCTGTGGAAACTAATATACTAACTATTAATTAAATTGAATTCGAGAATTGCTTGCATACTTAATAATACTTACTTGAACTATTATAATTAAAACTACAAACGAATTGTACACTCGCGAAAGTGAAATAAAGTTTACGTTTAATTTACAAATTAAACACTTCTCTTATTTCTACGCATCCCGGAAATCCTCTAGGACCCACATAAAATGGTGTCAGAAGTGGGATATGGGATAAAAGAGGAAAATGGGATAAAAAAGTGATACAATGTGACTAAAACAACGGTTTAAATTCCAAGTTGTACAGTTATTTGGTGGAACAGTTAGAAGAAATGTGCATTTGTGAGCATCTGGAACTTTCGTATTGTGGGAGTGAATAGCTTGAACATTTCATGCATTTCGGATGCTAAGTAAAGTTTTGCAGCAAGTAACCGCTAACAGCAAGAAAACTTTAAGGTCAGATCTTTCTGTATTTTACTAACTAACTATTCGCAAGATTTACTAATGTTGGATAGTATTGTATTGCTCCGAGAAAATAAATAAAAATATTCCACTCGATAAATAAAAATATATACCGAGAATAAATGCTGGACAGTATAACGGAAAATTTTATTAAAATTCAATAGACATTAGTTAGATAAAGTTTGCAATAGTGAACAAAAGATAATTTCAAAAAATAATCCGGAAGCCGATTTTCTATTTTGGGCGTTAGCTAAAATTATATGGAATTGGAAAATTATACTACGGCTAAATTGCAAGCCCTATTACGCGAACGTAGTCTGCCTGTGTATTATAAAAAGAAACGAGACTTGATAAATCGTTTAAAATCGGTACTCGAACATCCTGTTAGAAGGGCAAGCTCGGATCGGGACTCATTCGATAGCGACAACGAAGGTGATTTAAGCGTGTTATACGAACCTGAAGCTAGTGATAGAGATTTGATTGACCGATCCGACATATCCGCGAAAATGCCTGATGAGAAGGAGCCGATCGTCCATAACAGCTTCGTCTTCAAAGATGTAGAGGAATCCTTAGAGCGGTTTAACGGGGAATCGGGAAAGGGCGTAAAGTCATGGCTTAAAGATTTTGAAGATATATCGGCAGTGTGTGGCTGGAATAATATTCAGAAATACCTATATGCGCGACGACTTTTACAAGGCGCGGCAAAGCTCGCAGTGGAAGCTTCCTTGGAGGTTCGCAGCTGGGAGGAGCTAAAGAAAACCTTAGAGAAAGAGTTCGAGCAATCTCCAACCAGTCTAAGTATTCATAGGTCTCTGGAGAGTCGTAAGAAGGGACACAACGAAAGCTTTCTTGAATACTTATACTCAATGAAGCAAATCGCTAATCGCGGCGCGATCGATGAAGAATCTCTCGTTACATACGTAATCGCGGGGATCTCAGATAGTGTGCAAAACAAGACGGTTCTTTACGAGGCGAAGACAGTAGATGAGCTGAAACAAAAATTTAAAACATATGAGAATATGAAAGCGCACCAGAAGGATTCAGTCCCAAATAAAAAGCAAGTTAAGACGGAAAGTAAAGACAAAGCCAATCAAAATGGGAAAAGATGTTTTAATTGTGGAGCAAAAACCCATCTCACTAGTAGTTGTCCTCACAAAGACAAAGGCTCAAGGTGTTTTAAATGCGGAGAATTTGGCCATCGGGCGAACGATTGTTCCCAGCCCAAGAATTCACAATCAAGTACCTCTAGTAACGCAGGTCCCTCAACAAGGGTTAATGTAGTAACGACAATTGAACTAACTGTTGCAGTAAGATTTGAATGGGGGGAATTTAGAGGCCTGATTGACACAGGAAGTGGCGTAACACTTATTAGGGAATCAGTGACGAAATACCCCGAAACTAGAAGCTTAGAGAAAGGCGCGAGCATTTTGGTCAGTGGGTTCGGGCAAAACCTCAAGCGTACTTTGTGGTCAATGCTCACGGATTTAGAAGTAGATGGTGATAGTTACAAGTTGCGTTGTCATGTAGTACCAGACAATTGGATCACACAAGATGTATTGATCGGTACTGATCTGTTGAGATATGCTAAGTTGGTAATAGAAGAAGGAAAGTTGACTATCAGTAAAAAGATTTCTGCTGAGTTAGAAGATGAGCCTGATTTTTTGCAAAAAATTAACGTGGCTCAGTTAGTAAAGGAATGTGAAGCTGATGATTTAGATTTGGGTGAAATTCAAAACCCCGATAATAAAGCGCAGATCCAAAAAATTATTAATAACTATTCCCCAAGAAAACCTAAAGAGTCGTGCATTAAAATGCAAATTGTCTTAGAGGACGAAAAACAAGTATATATAAAGCCGAGGAGATTGGCCCCGAAAGAGAAGGAAGCAGTCAGCGAGCAGATAAGGGAATGGTTACAGGACGGTGTTATAAGACCTAGCTACTCTAATTTTTCAAGTCCTGTAGTTCTAGTAAGAAAAAAGAATGGTAGCCTCCGCTTATGTATTGATTTTAGAAAACTCAATCGTCAAATTATGAAAGACCATTACCCCCTGCCTATAATGGAGGAGATCCTGGAAAATCTCCATCAGGCTTCTATTTTCACTACGTTGGATCTCCGTAACGGATTTTTTCATGTTGACGTTGACGAATCAAGCCGAAAATTCACAGCCTTCTCAACGGGCGACGGACAGTTCGAATTCAATAAAGTGCCTTTTGGGTTATGCAACTCTCCCGCTGTATTTCAAAGGTTCGTCAACACGGTGTTTCAACCCCTTATACAGAGAAGAACAATATTTATTTACATGGACGATATTATCATACCTTCGTGCGATGAATTAGAAAATCTGGAAAAGCTAAAGAAAACGCTGGAGATAGCTGAGGAACATGGATTGAAAATTAAATGGTCCAAATGCAAATTCCTGAGGAAAAGCATTGAATTTTTGGGCCATATCATCGAAAAGGGTAGCATAAAACCGTCCAAAGAAAAAGTAATCGCAGTTCAAAAATTTCCTGACCCAACTAACGTGAAGTCAGTCCAGCGCTTCCTCGGTTTAACGGGTTTTTTCCGGAAGTTTGTACCGGAATATTCCACAATTGCAAAGCCTTTGTCAGATCTCGTAAAGAAGAACGTACCGTTTCAGTTTGAGCAGCGAGAAAGAGATGCTTTTAATCTCCTTAAGGAACGTCTCTCATCCGAACCTGTTCTTAAATTGTTTGATCCCCAATTAGAAACGCAACTACATACTGATGCTAGCAAGGTTGGCTACGGAGCGATCTTACTTCAAAAGCACTTAGATACTGGGAAATTTCATCCAGTGTTCTATCTAAGCTACAAAAGTACCGAAGCAGAACAACGCTATTCAAGTTACGAGCTGGAAGTACTAGCGATAGTCAAATCATTAAAAAAGTTACGACCTTATTTATTGGGATTAAAATTCACCATTTATACGGATTGCAAAGCTTTTGAGCTTACAATGCGAAAAAAGGAAATAAGCAGCCGAGTAGCTAGATGGGCTCTATTACTCGAAGAGTTTGACTGTAAGGTCTGTCACCGATCGGGATCTACAATGCGGCATGTTGATGCCCTAAGTCGGTATCCTGTAGTACTATCCGTTGAAAACGAGATCCTTCATCAAGTAAAGGTTGCTCAAGAAAATGACGATTTTTGTCGGCTCGTTAAGGAATGCTTGGCCCGAGGAGAATATGAGAACTTTATGTTAAGAAATAACATCTTATACAAGTTTTTAGACGGCAACTATTTACTCGTTATTCCAAAACACATGCAAAGGAGTATCATCAGAGGTGTCCATGAACGTGGTCACATAAATTCCCGGAAAGTAGAGATGTTATTGCGTCAAGAGTACTATATTCCGAAAGTAACGGAAAAGGTGAAATCCGTCATACAAAATTGTGTTCCTTGTATTCTCGCCTCCAAGAAAATGGGAAAACCAGAGGGGCTTCTTAATCCTATCGAAAAAGTAGACCAGCCCCTCCACACTTTCCACCTCGACCATTTAGGACCTTTAACTAGCACCGCTAAGAACTACAAATATCTCTTCGTTGTGATAGACGCTTTCACGAAATTTTCTTGGATATACCCCACAAAGTCGACCACTACAGATGAAGTTATACGTAAGCTGGAATTGCAGAGTGAAGTTTTCGGGAACCCCCATAGGCTAGTGACAGACAGAGGTACGGCGTTCACATCATCTGATTTTAAATCTTATTGCGAAGAAAGAGGGATTAGCCAAGTCTTTATCACCACGGGCATACCTCGGGGAAACGGCCAAGTTGAGCGGCTTAATCAGGTGATCATTAACGTTTTATCCAAGATGTCCATAACTGACCCGTCGAAATGGTATAGACACATACCTGGGCTACAACGGATATTAAATTCGACCTTGCATAGATCTACCGGCAGAACACCTTTTAAGCTGATGTTTGGTGTCGATATGTCATACAAAGAACAACAGGAGTTAGAAAAGCTGATCTCGGATGAAATAGTCTCTAATTATGAAAGTGACCGAATAGCAATGCGCAAAGCGGCCAAAGAACAGATCCATAAAGTTCAGGACGAAAATCGAAGGTATTCTAGGAGGAAAAGGAAACCTGCGCGCAAGTATAAAGTGGGTGATTTGGTAGCTATTAAGCGCACTCAGTTTGCACCAGGAGCTAAGCTATTTCCTAAGTATCTGGGTCCTTATGAAATAACCTCAGTTAGAAGTAACGACAGGTACAACGTTAAGAAGGTAGGGAACCACGAAGGTCCCAATTCATCAAGTTCAGCCGCCGATTATATGAAGCCATGGTCCACCCTAGGCGAGGAAGGAGACTCATCCGGGACGGATGAGCATCAGGATGGCCGAATGTGGGATATCTAAAAGTTAAGTAAGAGGAAAGATGGCAACAACGCACCGCTCAAACATTACCATCCTTCCTCAGCGACAGTCAAAGCCTGTAAAGAGAAAAATTCTAAAGTTCCGTTTTGGAAAAGTGCAGTCGAGCTAACTACTTACCAAAATTACCAGTCGCCAGTTGCAGTGAGAGCCGCCGACGTAGTACCCCGCAAAGTTGTCATCGCTAAGTTGTGCCCTGGAAAGTTGTCCTGATCTCGAGTGCTGTGCTGTGGAAACTAATATACTAACTATTAATTAAATTGAATTCGAGAATTGCTTGCATACTTAATAATACTTACTTGAACTATTATAATTAAAACTACAAACGAATTGTACACTCGCGAAAGTGAAATAAAGTTTACGTTTAATTTACAAATTAAACACTTCTCTTATTTCTACGCATCCCGGAAATCCTCTAGGACCCACATATATATACATATATTTTTTTTCAGACCACAATAAGGGTTGTAAGCATGTCGACATGGAGGTACCTCTTTTTTGTAACCCTCACTTCGCTATCCTGTACCTCATCGAATTTTTGATATTTTTATCATAAATTGTTTTTGTGTTCTTGAAAGATCAATAAAGATCTTGTAAATAAATTGATAGTAAAAATATTTTTAATTTTTTTTTTCATACTCGGAAACGCCTAAAATTTCGACCTCTACACCAGAATACCCGTAACGTAAATAAAACAAATTGTGTGTGACTTCTGAGATATTCACCCAATTTTTATTTTATTTGAAAGAATATTTTATGGCATTAAGCATGGAATATAACGTCGTTAAAATATCCGCCGCGGCTTTGCTTGGTGGCACGTATTCGGGAGGTCCTAATGTCGTGACTTTGTCGCACGTTCTCGGCTACCAGTCTCAAATCGCTCATGCAGAATGTCCATTGTGACACGCGTGTGTGGTACGTAGCGCCGTCCTGTTGGAACTACATGTCGTCGGTATCCATATCATCCAGTTTAGCCCACAAAAAGTTGCTTATCATCGATATGTAGCATTTGCCGTTGACGGTTATGGCAATGCCAGTTTCGTTTTTTAAGAAATACGGACCAATGATTCCGCCAGACCAAAATCCACACCAAACAGTAACCTTCTCGGGATGCATGTGGTGCTGGTGTATCTCGTGTGAATTGGTATTGCCCCAAATCCAGCAATTTTGCCATTCATCTAAAAATGGCCTTCGTCGCTAAAGATGAATTTTTTGGCGAAATTTGGGTCAACTTCCAACTGCTTCAGTGCCCAATCAGCGAACACACGGCGTTGTCTATGGTCGTTTACCTGGAGTGCCTGGATCAGTTGGATTTTATACGAGTGCAGACTGAAGTCCCGACGTAAAATTCGCCAAGTTGAAGTGGCAGAAAGACCAAGTTCTTGTGAACGCCGAGAAATTGACTGCCTCGGGTTTTCCCGTACACTCTCACGCACAGTAGCGATGTTTTCAGCTGATCTTGCGTTTCGGTGACCTAAGGTGCTGGCTAATTATTTAACGAACCGATTGACTCGAATTTGGCCACAACACGTCGAATAGTCGACTCGGCTGGAAGGTTGTGGTGAGGATAAAAATCACGTGAATCGCGAAACGTTTCTCGAACAGAGCACTGATTTTGATAATAAAATTTTATGATTTACACACGTTCCTCAACGCTATAACCATGGTGATTTGCCACACACTACTGACCAATTTACAACAAATTTTACAGATGTTGCTTTAACAACAAGTCCGCTATAACCTACAATATTCCGAGCGTCCATATTGAAAGACCCTTTACAAACATATGTACATAGATTGAGGCAGCACTTCCATACGAGGTGCCCCTAAAGTTTATAAATTAAAAACAAAATTTCGAAACAGTTTGTAAAAGGTAAATAATTTCAGCGAATAGACAATTTTTAAAAGGTAAATATAATCAGTCAGCTGACATTTTTAATACTATACAATAATAAAAAAAACTATTATATTTTATTAAATATCTCGAAAACGGGACGATCAGGAATTTTTTAATAATTTTCCGTTGATTAGGATATCAAAATGCCGCGAAGTCCGCTTTCAAATTGAGGGGCACCCAAACCGGCAGTGTCCCCTATATTGACAAACACATAACCCTTCCGTTGTGGGAGCAAATTAGTCCAGTATAATAGAAGAAGCAAACAAAATTTTATTCAGAAAATAGGGAAACTCTTAGATGCAAAATATTAAAAAACACCAGAATAAAATAAGTTCGCTCCTAATATTTGAAAAGAACAATTAGGACTGGCATTAAAAATAATAAAATAGTTGATAGTAGATTGTTCTGCTTATAAATATGGTATATGCACCTTTATGATTATTTACTAGGAAACACATCGGCGCATTTTCATTTTATTTTCGTTCCATCATAAATTTAGACAAAATATCCTTTTTACAATTTTACGCTGATTTGTCTTTTCACATCAATAGGCAATAATTTGTTTCATAAAGAAAACAAACAGTTTACTTCACTTTAAAAATTACTGTCTGTGAAATATGACTCATAAATATTAGGATCCCACTTTCGCACCCTATTACCAAATGCAACGTATCTCAACCTCATTTTACCTCAAACAGCAAAAAATTATTGAAACAGATCCTTTTTTCTTTCACTACAATCCCGCACGTGTTATCTGCCTTCAACAGGATTGATCCAAAACAGATGGCGGTTTCACTTCAAGTGGTGATAGGTATACAACAGTTGGTCCATTAGGTAAGCCCTGCTGACACAATCGATTTGTTATTTTTAATTAAATGTCTTTCGGACGTGTGATACTATCAAAGATGTCAACTGCGAGCAGGGGTAAATTTTGTATCGTCTGGTTATCTTAAAAGGCCAACAAATTTGGGGAAGTTTTTTCTTCTCTTTTTTAGTAGACTACCGAAAGTATGTATATAACTTGAACAGATAAATGCATTAACCTATCATTGACTAGGTATATGGAGGAAAAAGAATTTCTATGAGGGGTGCATTTGACTTACGTTTTTTGAAGAAAAACTAATCTGGTGATGAATTCTTAAGTCCATTATTTTAAAAATTTAACTCAAATGTGTGACTGCACCGTTTTATTTGTGACGTTGATATTCCGCCTGCAACAAAAAAATGGAATGGTGCGGTGCCTATGTGAGAGTGGTGAACTTCAAAGCGAAAACAATGTTTTATACTGTTAATAAATTTTGGGCACAGCGTGTTATTTATGCACCTTTTTTAGTTTTCTATTTTTAACCCAAAAAGCTAATTTGCCCTTCAAGTTTTACTGCAGAGATATTTAATTTTAATGGATATGGTATGTATGTCCAAATGTCCTCCAAATGGCTTTTATGGGTAATTTATTGATATGTTATTGACATGTGATAGGAAATTAAGAAATAACAATTATTTTCTACAACGCCAATAGAGCCATCGTACCAAAAATAAAATATATGTTATACATATGCAAAGTCCAGGATAACAAACATTTTAGAATTTCATCATTCAATTATTAGTACTTACATTTTGGCACAATTCGTGCTACCAATAATCTATACTATATATAAGGGATCTTGCTCCACCAAATACAACATATGAAAAGCATTTATGGTGATTTCGACAAGAGGCAAGTTATTGTGAAGCACAGTGTTGCTTATTATCAACATCTAAAACCATCCGGGCCATAACTGGAGATTGTTGATTGTAGCTAAATTGTTTGAATCAAGCTTTGGCAGGCTGGCAACCAGCTGATTCTCCTACACTATGACGTCAGGTCTCACGTCCCAAAGTCTGTTCGAAAACACTTGAAAGGATTGAATAATTGTTGCCCCCCTCACCGTATTCACCAGACATTGGATTTCCATTTATGGAATCTGCGCTTTCTGGGAGAGTGTTTACTTTTCACGAAGGTAAATGCCAAAATACACCCCAGAGACTATCTCGAAATACCTAATTGCGTGGAGCGTCGTCGTGTTGATGTCTCTGGGCTCTATTCCGTATCAAGATGCATAGAATCGATATTATCGGTCGTACGGGCGCTACGTGGCTTACCAGAACTCTCAGGATCTTGTAAGGGGCCTGACTCCGCCCCTCTGGTACC
Organism: Neoitamus cyanurus; assembly: GCA_947538895.1. Classification (NCBI taxonomy): domain Eukaryota; kingdom Metazoa; phylum Arthropoda; class Insecta; order Diptera; family Asilidae; genus Neoitamus; species Neoitamus cyanurus. The sequence continues at coordinate 29,863,643 of OX384541.1, read as the reverse complement.
GGACGCCGGGGAAATCCGTGCAGAAACGCTGCCCTAAGATCACTGATGAATTATTCCGATAGAATAATAGCACAAATATTCTACGTTGTTGCGGTGTATAACAGTTCACTGTTTAATCTCATGTATTTTGCGTTTGTTAACAGTATAACTGTAAATCTTCACGCTGACAGGGTACAACGTTTGCAAAAATTATGGCGTCTTCCAATAGAGAGATCCCTTTTCGCTAACTTTGTATGTACGTAATATAAAAATTAGTTCAGAATTAAAGCTCTATTACACAAACACGATTCCAAAGAAGCAACTTTCACTGTGCCTTGCGGGTCAAAAACAATGTGTTTTTGTTGATTTTCCGGGAAAAAGAATGATTGTATTTCTACCATTATTATCTTCTTGTATTTTTTTCATTATTTATCCTAAGAATTAAAAAGAAATTGTTGAAGTTCTTCAAGCAGAGAATGAGAGAGTGTTAATTACTCGACCTCAGATCAGTACGTTTTATTAAGATTCACCGAAAGAACGTTTGCCTATTTAAAGTAGTAGTTTTTTATATAAAAAAATTGTAAAAGTATACCTCATTTTTAATGGTAGCTATTTTGTAATTATTTTATATATGTAGAGAGATATAACTATTAGACTACGAAAAATATTGGCGAGCATTAAAAATATAAGGTTACAATGAACCTAATGACATAACGGTTGTTATGAACCTGAAACTAGTGCCTACGTGGTATATATTCGAAAAGTTCGGCAAAATATTCTACTTTGCCAATGATACGGCAAATAAATAATATATGTATGTGCTACCCTAACGGGCTAAATTAATCGAGTCATCATTAAGTTATACCAGGCGGCTCCTAAACGTTACAAACGTTTGTAGATCTATCTTACAAACAATATCAATATTTGCCCTCACCATACTGCGTAGGTATAGGTGTTGCTTGTACGAAAATTGAATTTTCTGAAATAGTGGTCTGAACTCGGTTTAATTCACCCATTTTTTTTAACAATAACATAATTTTCGTTAACCTTTCGTTTTAAAAAATTAAATGACGCATATAGTTTATTTTTTCCAAATATATGAATTTTTTTGGTGTTTTTTTTAAACCCAAGAATTTTTTTAAATAGTTTATAACTTTTTACATATCGTAAAACTGTACTTAAAATTTAAGAGAAGAGAATAGTATAAGTGCACAACAAGCACATGAAAAGTGAACAAAAGAAATGGCAGAGGTTGAGGGAAGTCGAAACAAAACAGTACTTATAAGTTATGCAATTTTTATATTATAGTTTTATCGCTGACTGAGAATTAATGAACCGTACAAACTACACTATTTCTACGATCAATTTTTAGTTCATTGCTGGGGGTTTTAGACTAAAATTTCATATTTAATATTCATATTCCACATTGAATAGGTAAGGTACCTACACAAGATTACAAATCTTTTGTAGTATAAATATTATTGGTATAGAGAGAAAAAGGAAATTAATATGCTGACTTAAAAGTCTTTAAAGGAAAAGAAAAGATAATGAAAATATTAAAAAATATATGTAAAAAGTATAAGGAAATGATAGTACTAATAACAATGAAATGAGATAAGATAGAGGTTGAGGTGGAGCAAATTTTCAGTCTGATGGTAAAAGGTGTTGAGAAAAAAACAAACGAAGAAATTAGGTTAGTTAAATTTAAAATCCAAATGCAAATATGCCTGTAAGAAATCAAAATTTACAGCTGTTTTGCGGTATACGCCATCCAATGGCGTAAAGACAAGCAATTTTAGTACAAAACCATTATTTTCTCCACGTATGTTAATGTGTTATATACGCGTCTTTCAACACATACGTCCAAACAACACAATATAATATGCTTCAAATTTGCTGTTTATTCACTCATACGATACAATATATAGGACATATTTGAACATTGTTTTGCCGTGCATGCATTAAACAGCAAATTTCCTATTCTTCATCCAAAACTGTATTGCCGCATGTACAAATTTATTTTGCAAAAAGTTTTATCTATATTTTATTAGAATCGACTGTATACCATTTTTTATCATACTTATGGAATACTAAATAAGATCTTGTTTTGTTTGCTTCAATAGAAAATGAAAATCAATTATTTATTACTTATAAAGCATATTAATCCATTAATTAAGTAAGCATAATACTACTGTAAAAAAACTCAAATTCTTATCGTCCAGTTTAGTTATTTACCGGCAAACTTCAAACTTGATTTCCCAAAACTGGAAGTTTGGCGTATATGGTACAATAATTCTCAGTCGACGGTATGGTCACAAATCAATCAATTATTTGAGGTTATTTTTAACCCATAATTAGTCGCACTCACGAAAGTTACCCAATTTTTTCACAGGATGTGTTTGGTTCCAAATTCTAAATGAGCGTCTTAAAAATATAACGATGTTAACAAATCCATATTTTAATATTTACGAAATGTAAACAAATTATAACGCATTTCGTGAATTTGACCCTACGACTAATTGAGGATTAAAATAGCCACTACTGTAATCAAGCACACAATCTCAGAGGTATGAAAAACTTGTAAATACCATTGATGCAGAACGTTCGGCGAAAAATCCTCGGTGAGCTGGAGAATGTACTGGTTCACTAAGGACACTACCGGATTCCATTACTAATGCATAATGGCTGCAGTATCGTCTGAAACAAATCAGTAGAAAAGGCTAAGTTAACAAGACATTTTATGAATGATGAGTTGCAAACTCCACAGATAATTTACTTCAAAATACTTTTACATCAAGCAGCTTTGGACAAATTCCTTCAAATTCCCACGTGAGTTATTATTTTTCTAAAGATTGTTGAAATAAGTGAATTGAGCCAAAAATGTAAGCTTAAGTGAATTTTAAATTTAAAGATGTAGCTTTGCAATAATGAAATAAAAATTTATTTTGTTTGAATGGCACGTTACACCACAAACTTTACACTGGTGACATAATCGAGAGAAGGAATGTTAGCTTTTAAAAATGTTTTTTCCATTTACAACCAAACTTTACCGATTCCACGAACATTTTGCAAAATTTACATAACAATTCTACAGCTGTCGGAGTTTTTGAATAATTCAAATTTTCTTTTTAGTCTTTGATTAATCATTAATCATATTACACATCAGTCCACGATTAGATATACCTATACCTATTTCCGCGTCCAGAGAAGACGTTTCTTAAAGGTATCAGCGATTATTTCTTAAGACATTAAAACCAAGTTAACCGTTTACGAAATATTCAAAATAGACAAGGTGTGACGTCAGTTAGCCGGTAGTCTACAGACATAAAAAATAATTTATTAGTGGCCTAAATTAGTTAACTATTGGTTTCTACAGTTCACCTCAGACTTTTTAATTACTTTTTTTTCACCTATTAACGGTAGAGGCAATAATTTCTAAATTAAAAATCCATTCTAATCCGTTCTAAATATTTATCCAACTCACAATTATTTTGACACTCAGAGGCTCCCGCCAAAACGGGTTTTTTTTACATTTGTATTAAAAAGCATCCCACTAAATTTCGCATTCTAGATTTCATCGACTTTCTTTCAATCGGACCACCGTTTACCCTCTAATTTCTGCCCACACGACGCAGTGCATAAAAAACATTTCTTTATGCGGCCAGCAGCAGTAAACAGCCAAATTTATGTAAAGTACCCGGTTGGATTGAATCACGCGATAAGCGAGCGATATAAATCACGACCCGTGAGAAGTAAGCAGATATAGATTTAAACGGATTTGAAAAAGATGAATTTCGTTAGCATATTCCAGTCACGACGACGCGACGGACCTCCAAAAGAATCCCACGAATGAAATTTCATTGACTTTGAAAAGCTCATATTTCTCGGAGCTATCGCGAGATTACTTCGGGGATAGCTAGCATCCTGTTCCGGTGGTCTCGAGATAGCAACTGCATTTCTGTTGCTGGTCAATAGAATTAGAATGATCGAAGAGGTTTTTTGATTCATAAAGGCTGAGGAAAGTGTGGGCTGTTTAACCAGGTGAAGCTTGCGTGGACGGTAGCGATCCGATTCGACCGGTAATTGTTCTGTCTTCTTAATAATAACAATCGTGAGGAAAGTGAAGTTCGCTCGAGATAACTGCGAGCAAAAGAAGTGAAAATGAGTCGAGTGGCAGCAAGGTTGGAGAGTATTCGATGAATAATTTATGAATTGCTGAAGATGTCTGCATTTATTACTGCAAGATGTGCTACCGTGTGACTTATGGTCAGTGACAGGCAGTTATTTCTTCATTGGCATGTCTTTCTTAGAAGGATTGGAATGAACAGCAAATGCGGAGTTAAGCATTTAATGACTTTATCTTCGAGCGACGAAGCAGGATCATAAGGACAAGCGTGTAAACTGTAAAATATGCAGGACATTACCCTGAATTTATTATAAACTATTCTCGTTATTCTTTTTTGCTGTTTGGGAATTGTCGTTTTCAGGTTGGCAGACTTTTATCGGCGTCCAGCTGGCTTTATCTAAGTGCATTTTTCTTAATTTGCTTTTGCGCACAATTGCAAACCTTGACATTCAAAAACTTTATTATTTGGGTAGTTGGGTCAGGGAACTCCATTCTTCAGGAAGTAGATTGGATTACTAGAAATGACAACTACTTTCCAAAGTAAAACTGCAGTCCTTGTCAACTGCGCAATTTTAACAAACTTCTTTGTCTTTTTATTACGTTTTATTTCGGATTCCTTTCCTAGATATACGCCTACGTGAATTTATTTGCATGATGATGTTCAAGATTTGTGCAGAAGACATCTTAAAACACATCACACAGTTGACATTTCCAATGAAGTTGACAAAATAGTCGTGTGTCATACTCAAGATAAACGGGCACGGTCGAATGTTCACTACAGTTGTCGTCTATCACCAAAATTGAAGTTTAAATGAACGTTCACAACTGCATTCTCATCTTCGTCAACGAAGTTCGGAGAACTTAATTGGAACTCAATCAGCCGATTCCTTTGTCAGAATTTCCATGATTGTTTGTACTTTTCCAATATTGCGAACAATTGTTTTTCTCTTTTTTATATTCAAGCGTTTAATAACATGCGAACGATTTAGAAAACAAAATGTTGCTATTAAAATCATCGATTCACTCGGATCCATTTTCAGCTGTCAAAAATTATTGACTAGAATGAAGTTCGCCATCTATCATGCACACAATGAATGTAGATTTGAGTGAATGATCATTCGTCGAATTTTCATTCAAACGTGTCCGGCTGTCTGAGGCATCAAGCATAAAATGAATGAACATTCAAGCTACTCCGTGTGTTGAGGATATTAGCCAGCTACAAACGACTAATTGCAACATATTCGGATTGTTTATATTATACAAATTATTTATAGAAATATGCATTTTGAAAATCATTAGAAATTAACTTTTCCTTCACAACTAAAATACCCTTGGCATATTCCTAAAGAGTATATCATGTCGACGCTTTCGAGTCTAAAATGAGGAAAATTTTAGGTTTCTAGACTTCGCACACATAAAATACATGTACTGCAAAAGATTCATAGGTATAAATAATTTAGGGAAGAGGTGCATAGCCAATATTTTGTATGTGCGATATTTCAAGGCAGTACCTTCTGTAACACATCAAAATAAACACATAAAAATGCTCCTTCTTTTAGACTGGCAAGCTTAGGCATATCCAGAAATCACTAACTCTACAAGCAAATAATACATAAGGTGAGCAAACCCCAGAAAAATCATTACTGATTCTCTTCATATCTTCAGTTTAATTATGACCGTCGGTATTTAAAAATATATTTCTTTAAATTAGTTGTTCATGAAATTTGATATGGTTTCTATATGTACAGGTTGAACCAAAAGTATTGATACACCCAGATAACTTGTGAATACTTAGAGCTAAATGGTTGATATTTGTTAGAATTTTATGAAATCATATGGTCTATCGCTCGATTAGGTAAGCATCTACAACATACCCCAAAAAGCAAGGGATGGGAAGGGGGTCACAAATATTAAATGGTAAAAGGAGTCGAATGATGGGTCATTTGAAAATAGTTATTTATAACTAGTAGTAGTAGTGGCACGACCACATTGTGGGATGGACATAAAAATAAACGAAAATCCCGTGTTAAACTTCGGAAGAACGTTTGTTAATTGTAAAGATCTATTACAAAGACAGAGGCAATGCGCTAGTTACGTGTTCATTTTAATGGGCATAAATCCATAAATGCTAAAACGTAATTGACACGTTATTGTAAGTCAAGTTCCCAGGCCGTGATATCTCTCGTTTGATGCGATATAACCTGTTTGGACAGTTAGTACATAACGTCTATGTATACATGTATCCCCTTGAGACAAAACTCAAGAAAGAAATGGAAGGCCACATTGGTGCAATCCAGCTGCCTTTACTCCAAAACGTCTTCCAAAATTTCGTCACAAGGGTAGGTACATACCTGCCAACGGATCCGCGGTGGCTATTTACAATTTATTTCATGCCTAATGTCACTAATTGCACTTTATAAATTAATAAAAATTTCGGCGAATTTCATTTACATCCTGTGTTTATTTTTTATTTAAAATTCAAGTTCTTGTAAAGCCACTCTGTGGTTACTCCATACTTATTAAACAATAATTTCTTTGTCCGTCCGGTTCATCTCCCCCTCTCCATCTCAATTTCAGTTTAAAATGTATTTAAGATAAAAAATTACTACGCATGAGTATACATACGAGTACTTAGTTAACTTTTTTAGAATAAGTGGATCCTTTGTTTTTTTTACATGTACTAAAACTATTTTGTTCGAAAATGATTCATTGCCATCGTATACCATTAATCGAGTCGTGATTTGGTCGAGTTTTCGAGATGCATTTTTGAGCACTCAGAATTGACTATTCAACCCGCATATAGGTACATGTCATTTATGTACATACGACTCCTAGACTCAACACTGCTAGGAAAACAGATTCGAGTCGAATCAACCCGTTTTTGACTCAACCTTCATGTATGTACACGTTATAATTGCATATTTGTACGATCATTTTTTTATGAGTAACGAAGGCTCAAAATTAAAAATATATTATTTATTTGATTCTGTGTTCTCTATACTATGTACGTAGCGACAAGGTTAATTTAAATTCAATTTGTGACTCAGCAGTCATAACTAAGAACAAATTTTTAATCAAAGTCTTTTGAACTTAAAAGGAGAAACCCGTACAATTTTTTCCCTCTTCTTTTTTCTTTTGTACTGGATAAAATTTCACGATCTTTTAAAAATAGTCAAATTATTAAGAAAATCATATTTTCATTTTCTTAACAAAGATTGCAAACTTCTTAATTGTGTACTCTCTATCTACTACGTTGCGAAACTTTTTGAAATTCAAAATCAATAATTGTTATTATCATGCTCTTCCGCTAATGTTTCAAATGCTTTTACATCTAAACAAACTAAACTATTTCTAATTTTCTACACATTACAAAATCTCGTAATTACCGTCAAAAACCAATACCTACCAAAAAAAAAACAAAACACACAAATCAAAAACAAGCATTTAGGCATTTACTAATCGAAGTAATTTCACTTTACCTCAGCTTCTTAAAAAACTTTCTCCTGCAGTACTCCATATTTTTACCAAATGTCATGACAGATTTTAATTTTGACTATCATTCCCGGTGTTAGTTTGATCGACAGCGTAATTTTGAATAAATGTCAATAATCTGAAAATATTAATTTTAAGAAATTAAAATAGTTTATGTGCCATGTCATTACTTAATCATGAAAATAAATTACTCAATTGTAAACAAAATGCTTTACTACTTTTTCGCCCTGATTTATTTAACAAAGGTCCTACCGCGTCACGGTTGATTTTCGGATTGGCAATGTGCAAACAAATCGAAATGATATTTTTATTTGCATTATCAACCATAACTTCAGCCAAATCGAATAAATTTCCAGTAATTATAAGACAAGTTTTTTTCAACTCCCGGGATATTTTTTTTATCTTTAGATGTTCTGCATTGAACTTTTTAATGCCACTTCGATGCAACCACTATACTATTAAGTCTTCTTTCCATCGCTTGGTTAAGCAGGGCACATTAAAACCTTATTACAGTTATGCAAAATAAGAAGGTTTCAGAGAAACGGTTAGTTTCCTGAAGTGCAGTAATCTTTGAATAAACAAGGTTTTCAAGTTTACGCAACTTTGCCACAATCAGAATAACAGACCGAGCGAGCTAAGGAAATATTCGCTCACCTGCTGCGTATTATACTTTTACTTTTCCTCCTTCCGACGGGATGCAATAATTATAACAATACTTAATTTGATGCCCCCAGGAAAGCAGCAACTATGCGATGCGATGACAAAAGAAAGAAATTAAGTGTTTCATAACGTAAAAGTAAATTGCACTTTGTGAACCACTGCTGCCTCTTATGCATATGAAAATTCCATGGGAAATGTACAGAGAAAATATGCAAAGTCAAAGAACAAAATTGCCTGCCGTAAGTGAATGAGATAAGGGAAGCATGTCGGATTATTTTATGTTAATTTCGTGCAATTTTAGAGTAAATTACGTTAAAATTAACACAGCCTGAGCCTTTTGTTTCGGTTCAAGAAATTGTGTACGTTAAAAGTTTTAATTTCTTGTATGAATATCAGTGGTCTACACATAAGCGAAGAATTGACCTCAAAATGTATCTTGCCCCTATGTGAAATGGCTTTTTATATACATACATATTGTATACATATATTTACTATTATGGACATTTTATAAAAGTTTTGAGTGATTGATCGATGCCCATGATCAGTATTGTTTTGATGTGTGCATGTTAACCTATAGCTCTCCAACAAATCAAGCGATTGTGTTTCAGTCTTATTAGGAAGGCATTAAACTAGAATATCGCAGGAATAATACAATACAAATTTTATATCACTTAAGTTGGTACTATTTCGTTCACCAAATTTTGACCTATCCTGTATATTTTTCGCAATTATCATAAACTAATACGGTTTTTCAGATTATGTTCACTGTCTAATAAGATTGCTATCTTCTTATGAAGTACTCAAATATCAACAAAAAAAATTAGTATATGATATTTACGCAACTCATAAATGAAATTCATATAACTCATCTGATTTGTTACTGACTTATTAATCATCACTTTTTGAAAGACATTTTTGAGTATAGACAGGCGGCTGGATTGCTCGAGTTCTTAAATCGTCTCCATACACCATACTTTAAAATAAAACCAGAGGAAGAAGTGCAAACAGATTAAATCGATACTTTTCAGCGGTCAGTTTTTGTCAATATGAGATATGACACGACCTAGGAACTTGGCTGACAATAACTTCATTATTTTGCAAGTGACGTTGCAGGCCGCACCATCCTGTCGAAACCATTTGTCATTTACGTTCATTCACCTAATTCCGCCGACGGAAAATTATGCCAAATTTGTCTCAATTTTTTTAAGGTGTACGTAAGAGATTAAGTGTAAGTACAGAGATTGATTTATATTCTATACATTTTATTTTAAATATCGTAATGTGTGTAAACAACTAGAAAGGTTTTGTCTTATCGGTTCACTGTGCAAGAAAGGCCTTCACAGATTGTGCTTGACAGAGCACAATTATATGTGAATGCTAATTCTAATAACTTATTTTTACCTATGACAGTCATTATTTGCAAAAAAACATTGATACGTGCAAACTGTATTTTAACTAACAGTGAGCCCCGTGCTTTTGAAATAATTATTATATTGAAAATTTAATGTTCTACGCCTAACTCTTATCACTAAGATATCTTAACGAAAGGTCAAATTTTCCCTACAAAATGCTATGGGTTACCACTTTCTTTAAAATATGGTATCTTTAACTGTTACTCTCGACCAAAAATAATTTGGATTAAGAGAAAAAAGCCCAATGACTTAATTTTTTTTCTGGCTAAAATAAAAAGCCAGCTTGGTCTTTTATTTTTGCTAGCCACAAATATGAAGTTTAAGCTTAATAATTTTCGAGCCGAAAATAACAAGCTTTGAAGCCCGTTATTTTTTTCTGATAAAATAAAAGGCCAACTTGACTGTTTGCTAAATAATTTGGGGACTAATTTGGTTGAATAAAACTCTTTTGTTTGGAGTTTGTTTGTATATGTACAATCATGAGTCCAAGTGGATAAATAATAAATTTTGCAAATTTTCTTCAGAAAAGTTGCTTTAACTTTATAATTCCAGCTTGAAAAAATGAAGCTAGCTTTTTAGTTTTGACTAGAAAAATACCTAGAAAACAATACGAAGCTTCTGAGCTTGTTTTTTTTTGCTTCAAACTATAATCGGCTAGAAATAGCAGTTGGTATAATTATAATTGTTTTCAAAACGTATAGTGGTAGTGCGAAGTCTATTTCATTATCACTGATCGATTAGTGGTAGTGCAAATACTTTTTACAATCAATTAGTGATAATGGAACCACTACCAACATTTTATTTCATCTTATCTGGCCTACCGGAGCCCCTAGCAAAGTGAAAGGAACATCTCTCGCTAATGGAATGAGGTATTCCAGCAGTCTCTTTTCGTCTAATAATTGTTGATTTATTTTCGTTTTAGGACTTCCTGTTACACTGCCCCCTTCCGAAAATAGGGAGTCACCCCCGCCTCTGGAAGGGTAACGGGTCTCGGACAGGCCGTGGTTCCAGTGGATGGGGTCAGTGACTACAAATTGTCGGAACTCCCCGCTGAAATGGCAACAACATTTTTAGAAACCATTGTAAAAATATGACCGTGTATTATAATATATTATATAAGAATCCTTTCAAGTTAACAAGTTTCGGTCTCCATATTGGATCCGCCATCTTTAATTTCCGTTTCGCTACTAGATCAGCGAGCCCGAAAACATTATAGTACTCGGTATCATAGTAATGCTCTGAAATTGATAATCTTCGGCTGTCGTGTTGGATACTCCATCTGTAATTTACATTTCGATAACAGATTTTAGAATCAGCGACTTCAAAAACATAAAAAGACCAGTTTTCATAGCAATTATTTGAAGTTGAGGAATTTCGGTCGCTTTATTGGATCCGTTATTTTAAATTGTCAAATTTTGACAGTAGATTCGAGATCAGCGACCTCGACAACATTTAGGCACCCACTTTCTTAGAAATGCACTACCGCGTCAGTGGAGGAGAGCGTTGCATAGCTTCGTAACGTTTTCATTTTGATGAATCGATTTTACACTACCCTCCCTAAAGAAGTCTTACTTCAATCAAAAAATCTATAAAAAACTGGAACTGTTCCAAAAAGAGCATGGAGTAATTTTAATTTAGATTCTTCCATTTTTATTTACAATACCTTTGCATGTCCTGATATGTGTGAAGTCGGCGCGAGACCCTGACTGATAATGTAATTAAATTACCATAAACTAGCTAATTATGAACATTCAGTTTGGTCACGTCAATAAAATAGTGACGGGTACAGGCGTCATTTGCCTCAACCGGTTAAAATACACATAGTAAAATATAATATTATCGTGAAGCCCACAATTTCGAATCTTTTACACTGAGGGTACCGTGAGAAAGCAAAAGATTCAATTCTTCCGAACTATGCTGAAGTAGTATCGGCCGAGTATTCCATCGCATCGCGTAGAAATTCTCAAAATAAATTAAGAGGAGCAAGCACATGCGAACATCGAAGGCACATTGACTTAACGTGTAAATTATCGACGAACATATCTCCTTTGCTAGAACTCGTTTTGCAGTCCGTACGCTCGGCCTATAGTATGCAAACAGAAAGGCCAGCAATAAATAAGAAAACAGCAGCCCATAGCAATCCAGCGAGTAATAAAATAGTACGGGAACGTGCAAAAAAGCGAAATCGAATTCGTCCCCTAAGGGCTTTTCCATGCCCCCATCACAGGCGTCCCAAGATAAACCGCTGAAGGCAGATAGCAGCATCTTCCGCGAAAAACTAGTCAAGTAGTTAGGCAAGTCTCCGGGGGCAGATGGCTGCATTGAGTAGCTTCCCACACAACATGGAATTCTAAATTTAAATGACAAAAGGGATAGGAAGTCGCCTTCCTTGCGAATCAGAACCAGAGCTGAAATTGGAGCCAGCTCCACACCTTCAAAAAAGTCAGCAATCATTGCATTGTGACTTTGTTGCGATTCTTCAGCAGTTAAACATTTTATTACGGAATGAAAAATATTTGCATATGAGATTACAAATAAAAGCGCTGCATTAAGTACTTGCGTGACCAGTTCAAATTTACTACAGTTATGGCGATATAGTTTTAACGACTTTCCGCGTAGTAACTAATGTCTTCTTTGCTGGACGATTGCACCATAAAAATTAATTAAAACTGCTAAGCACTTCTCACAACTCCGGAAAATATGATCGAGACGAGTCCCCGAAAGGAAGCTATTGATTACTTCCTGTTTCGGCCGATGCATTCCTTAATGCGTATTCGTCTTGAACAAGTTTTGCGGAACGGTCAGACGACGAAGAAAAAATAATAAAAAAAATTAAGTCATCTCTATCAGTAAGGAGCGTACAATTTTATGGGCTGGTATATTTGCCACATTATTTTATTCTTAAGCAAATTGAGGTGCTTGTGAGGGCATTAATTCCCAAAGATCAGCCAGCTGTCACGGGCGGAGATACGGGTGCTGCCTTTGGTGCTGGCTTTTAAGAATGGCGAGCACGTGGTTATTATGCCTGTGAGCTATTGGGTGCCACCGTCCAGCAAGCACGATAATGTTAGCCGCTAATTTAGATGATATCTTGATGACTGTTTTTAACGCCGTATCCCGTACACAGTCATGTCTGTTCGGATAAGCACTTTACTTATGGTATGTTATTCCTCTACTCGAGTTCTTCACAGGTTTTGCATTCTTGAAATGCCTTAAAACCAACAATCGAGTTTTTTACACGGTCCATCGCAGATTGAGTGAAAAATAATAGTATTACTGTAGCAGGCACTAGGCAGACTTGCTACTCAACCATAAGAAAATTCCCTGGTTATGGTGACAGTTTCCGTGCACTCCGTACATAATAACTCAATCTTGTCTCGTCATTCAAGGCATTAGTAAAGTATGTACCGGATCAATGGTGCCGTATTAGAACCTCCTATTAAATCTTAATCAGACTCCTTATTACCGCTTGTACTTGTTCATAAAACGGTAATCAAAAGAAGATTCACCTATTTCTGAACAAGGCGAGGAATCTAGGCTTTCCGCGTGCTCCAAACTGTGGCGTAAATAATGAACTTCAAAAGACGTAAGGCAGCAGCTCTTTGCTGTCTGGTATGGGGCCCCACATCAGCTGCTGCAGATCAAATAAAATGAAACTTTCTTTCAGTCTGTTTTAAAATAGGTGTTATACAATTTTGGGCAATTTTTCGAGATATTCTCAGAAACTTAAAGCAAAATAAAATTGGTGTAATTTCATGTTCAACAAATCAGAAAAGACTGTGTTGGATTCGCTGGAACAACCAATTAAAAAAAATGTTTTATTGCGTGCAGCAACATTTTGCCCTCATCAATTTAAAGCAATTACCATTTCATGCTAGCCGTTCTTTTAACATTTTAGGCCCCTATGTGTCACATGTGTATGGTTTTTTGTTAAAGTAAAATTTCTATAACGAGAGTAAATACGTTAGAGCACGTTACGAATTCCTTGATACCTATAGAAGCGACACGAAACATGAAAAAAGGCCAGATAAAAGCAGAGCGGAATTTATTCAAAATTTGAAGTACGAGTATGAGGGTATTTGGCGTCACCGATTTTCAACATGGTGTCCAGTTTTACAAATTCGATACAATACTCGAAATAGAATATCTCTTTAGATCTTCATAAAAGTAGCACATGGGGTTTTTGGATCCCTGAATGCACGTAACGGTTTAAAAATAATTAAAAAAACGGATCCATTAAGGCGGAACTAAGGTAATAAATTTTTTGAGAGGACTCCCTAAATTTTACTTAGAACGGGCGGATTCTATAAATTATTATACATTTTTTTCCTCGAAAACCATAAAGGTTATGCTATATTTGGCCTGTAATCTGTAGATGGTCCCAACCCACACATACTGTTGAAAAATCCACAAAGCGCATTTACCAACAGTACCTCATGTGCTGGTGCAAAAACAAATGTTTTGCAGACCAGACCCTCCATATTTAGTCCCCGAAAGATCTAAAAAAAAAAGTTTTAAGAAACTATACAACCAAGATTATACAACCACAAAAAAGCGATTACTGAAGTTGCGCTTTGGTTTAAAACAAAAATATTTTGCTGAACTTTTGTCCAGCTAATATTTGCAGTGTGTCGATTTAAAATAGTTTTTTGTTACAACCTTATTTAGACAGAAAGATGTGACATTTGAAATTCAAACATGAACTTCAAAATTTAAAACTATTTTCATAAAATAAATACATAATATAGCAATCAGCAATAAAATAAAACATAATATATAAAAAAAGCAATTTCAAATATGTGCGGTGCTAAACCCTAAGCAGCTTGTCTTACTTCATACTTTGTCAGTCAACACGATTACTTATAGAAATTTTTACCAATGATACATATTCCGTCCAGTTTCTAGACTGCAATTTTCCGGCAACCAATTTTTCCGACAATGTTTTTATATAAGGCAAATTTCAGTCAGCAGACATTTTGTAAAAGCATATTGGCATATTGGACCAATAGCAATGCCCGCAATTGTGCACCGTGTTTTAATTTTTTTAAATGTGAAATTCGAATTTACTTGATTATAGGGCTCCATACCCAAAAGGGAACCTTATTAGTCTCGTGTCTAATTCCGTCTGTCTGTCAGAACTTCTTCGCTCATAAACGAAAAAATAACCCAAAACTACAAATCGTAGTTAAACTTTCACAGATTGATTTTGTTGGGGGGTTCCTTTTGTGTAAAAGAGGTTGAGAAAAAAATTTCCAATCTACCCGTGCGGAGTAAAACGGGCCGAAATCCTGAAAAAAAAATTAACTGAAAAATGTTGCTCTCCAACATGTCTGCGCATTAGAACTCATAAGAACTCATATCCAGCATTTAAATAGACAGTGCGCCAACTTGCACGTGTGCGTCCCCGTTTGCAGAATACCCCGAAATACATCGTACATCGGCACAAAAAAATGATTTAAGTCCATAGATATTTTATAAAGGCAGATTTTCCTTAATGTCGATGTGCGATGCATTTCGCAGTATGCGACATACGAACACAAACACCCATGGACACATGTGGGGTGCAAAAAGGCCCTTCCATTTAAATGACAAATACGAAAAATGTTGATATCGTCCATTTTAAAATATGAAGATAGCTTTGCCTCGAAAATGTTTGCGACCCCTTCTACTGGTAAAATTCAATACATGAGTATTCAAAAGCATAGCCGGTGTTATAGGTTTCTTCGCCACAAGTTTGTAGTACTTAAAAGTTGACGTACTGGTACGGAACCATATTAACGCACGCCCAGTGTGTTTTTAACCGTATTATTTTCTTTTCTTTTTTACCACTAGCTGCAATACCTCTCTTTAGCAGTTTCGTCAGATCTGACGGGACCGTTTAGCTTTGGCCGTATAAACTGCTAAAGAGGCAATTATTTTGAAATTACAGGCCTTAAGAACCTGATTTCATGAAAAATAATTTATGCAACTTTTAAAGTTCAAAATTCCGATAGCAGATTTAAAATCAGCAACTCCAAAAACTCCTAATTTCAATAAATTGCTTAAAAGTGAGGAATTTCGATCGTCATATTGAAATTGATCATTCTCAGAAATTTTGGTTGAGGACAAGTTCGAATTGGTACGTACGAGTATACTAAAGTACATATACTCATATTTCGCTTCGGGTTAGTTTTTCGAGGAGGTCGTCTAGACATTTTTTGTAGAGAATATAGTTCTGCAAAACTTTCCGATATAATATTTTTCAGTAGGAAGCAAATCCACTGATATGGTCGTTTAAAGAATGTACTTGGTAACCCGGTCTTTACACGAGACAGTGTTACTGTCACTGCCGCTGTCACTGTCTCGTGTAAATGCCTACAATCCCGTCTTTTTTACTGTCGCGACAGTACTGCCAAGATTGCAATCTCGACAGTACTGTCTAGGCAGTAATTTGACAGCTTGTGAAATCAAAATGGCGAAAAGTGATTTTGAAGTGGTAAGTCCTTGCAAGAGCTCCGCCATCGATTTCAGTTTAATAAATTAACTCACAAAATTTATCGTAAGGTAACCTGAGGAAATTTGTATGCTCTTTATTATCAGAATAAAGCAAGTCCTTTAAAAAATTCCCTTCGATCTCAAAATCAACCCGCTTTGAAGAAACGGATTTACCCAATATTTTCTTTTCCTGCGTCTCCGTTTTCCATCATTCTCAATATCCTCAAGCACTTTTAAACACATCAAAGGTGTACATAATTGCAACCCTCGCAACGTGTGACATTTTTTAAATGAACTGTCTTGACAGGTCATCGAATACAAATCGGCTTGCTGGACAGTTTTTGACAGTTCCAGACAGAACTGTCCGACAGTAATACTGGCTTGTGTAAAGGCCGGGTAACTATCTCCAAACAGATCACATAGCACACAGTCCCATGCATGCGTATACAGACAAACACATGCATGGAAAGTAAGTGTTAGTTCCTGTTTTCATTTTCCACGATTTTTTAAAGTTGTACAAGACATGCTCAATATTAGATATAAAATAATGATCCCTATTATGGAAGTCGAATTTGGTTGATTCGACTAGCAGACACTATTTTTAGCTTTTAGCTTTAAAAATGTGTCTTTCCTATTCGAGTCGAGCGTTTTCGGCTTCCATAATAGGGCCCATTATCTAATAGAATATTATCAATATGTGCAACATGTCTTTTTTACAAGATTTTTTATTTCACGTTTTTCGTTTGAACGTATCTGCTGTGTAAAAAAAGAGTTGGGTGTACATACACACATACATATAAATAAAAGTAAAAGTAGGGTTGCAGGCATAGTAAAAACGAGTTAAGTTCCGTTGAATTTTTGGCTCAGGCATCTAGTTTTTTCCAGCATAAAGTGAAGACTGTTCGTGACTTTTGTTAACCAAGTCTGCAGTTCTTGTTATAGCCGGTCCACATGACGGACACTTCATGGGAGCCCGATTCCAGTGCCTTATTTCACACGTGTAACCCTTTTCTTATACCTTCCGGTATTCTTGTAAATGTAAGATTTTTTGTGCCTGTTAATGAATAATAAATAACATTTTACAGGTTGCAAAAATTTCCCAAGGAAGTGTATCTGTTCCGCCCCTATAAACGGAACTGCGGAAGCAAAAAATTTCTGCAAGTGGTGCGGCTACAATATGTACATATGCATACAAATTAAGCAATTCTCGTTTTGGTCGAGTGGTCAAACACCTGTTAACTCTTGACTGCAATTCGTCTGGGAAGACCACCTTTACCCACATGCTCATAACACTGAACTGAATTCCTTGCGTGCTGCCCTTTGCCGGAACAACTGGACGCGGCAAATTCCCACGACAATTACTCGATGACAAATGAAGCGCGGTGACATGAATCCCTGCAGTTGCTACCTTGTGCACGGTATTAATTTCATAGGTGCAAAATAACTGCACTGAAAATGCGCTCAGCTCAGTCTTGAGCATTTGCTGCATGCGCGATCTTATATTGCTGGTGGAGAAGGCGCGAGGGATGCAGGTATGCACGTTGAATGCTTCACAAGTTGCGGGAAACCTGTTTGTCCAGACTAGCAGGGCGAGACAATTCCCATTCTGATAAAACCTATAGGAGAGTGCATCGCATTAAACTAAACCTTGTTCCCTTTCCCCATTACTGAGATGTTCGCATCTCCTACACGGCCGTCTGATGTTAAGTAAATTTTAGAAATTGAATGGAAACTCATTCGGGCTATCGTTAAAGTGCTGTTTTTTGATGCTCTTCATCACCATTGGGTCGTTATCAATTCTTATTGTGGGGAGAGGAAAATGTGAATTCAATGCACAACGGCACCAACTAGTTAACTTACAGGTGGTCACACGATGTTACAAGCCACCCTCTGAAGAATCTTCACTTTTTCATTGCATGGTATTGAAACCGTCTCGTAGGCATGTACGGAATAAATTTATTTTGATAGCAAAATAATAGGAATGAGTTAGCATTAGATAAATATAAATATTTTTTACCTAGATTTTATTGTATTATATAAAAACAATTATTAAAAAATTTCGCGTTGTTTATTTTTCCACAAAATCATTGTAGCCAGTTAATAAGTGCGAGTGTAAAATTAAAAGTAAGCTCCAGTTGGTTTTAAGTTATCATAACTCACAAGGAAAAAAAAGTGGTCAAAACTAAGGAATATGTAGTTATTACTGTATTACGCCAAATTGGCATCTTTTGTAACATGGTATATTTGCAAATTCGAAAAAAATTGTATTGTAGGTATTGCATGTTGAAGGGGAACACTTCCCAGTTATGGATAGTACATAGAAGAATAAAAAGGGCTCGGAAGGTTAAAAAGTTATTTATTGTTCTACAACAAATTATAAAAATCAGCACGTGCAGAATCGTACTCATGGTAAAAACATAGAGGATTTTGACGAAAGTCTGTGTTTAATTTGTGGTAAATGTTCAAAGGGGTAGTCTCATGTCCGAGGTTAAATTTTGAAGGTTTTCAAGGATTTTTTTTGCGGAAAATGAAATACCATCTTCTTATGGTAATTATATGTTATTATTTAGCTATTGAATAATACAAAAAAAATTTATTAAAAAAAAGAATTTATTTTAAGGTCATTTCGGTGAGGTAAAGTAGGTCTCTTAAAAAAAGTAGGTGGCTGGCCTCCTTATTTGCTCCTTTTGTATTCATCTAAAATCAAAATTCCAAAAACATTATTATTCAGTAGGGTTGTCATTCTGTCCCGTAGCAGATTTAAAAGATTTTAGTGAAAAATAACAAAATGGCGGCTTTGTAAAAAAAATTACAAAAACCGACTGTTTTTTTCGGTTCAAAATCGAGATAAAAAAAAAGTGGATAAAAAAATCTAATTCTGGTACCGGACAGAACCATTCATGTGTAGAATATTATGTCAAAATTTCAGCCGAATCGGTCCAATAGCTTTTATTTAATCATCCGGGCCGACGGAAAAAAGTAGTTTCGAGTAAAACGCGTTTAAAGTTTGGAGAAAAAAATTTTCATTGAGGTATGAGCGCCGCAGCTGTAGAGTACGCTCTCCCCTATTATTGGCTGTAACTTTAAAATGACTTAGTGTATCGGTCTAAAATTTTAACAGTATATTTTCAACTTATTAAACTTTGAAAACATGCAAAAAAAAAATCGATTTTTTGAAGATCGAACATGAGACTACCCCCTTAAATTAGCCTTCTGTTGATGACATGAAAGAAGTTGTCTGCATTATACTCGTATTACATAAGGTTTGGACAAATAAAGCACCCTACGGTTTTTTTAAACATGTTGCCAAAAACCGCTTTTCTTAAATCTTTGAACTATTTCGTGAACTTCAAATAATAATAATAATATAACTTCAAATGTCTGTAAAAAAAATGTCTGATGACACAGATGCTCAGAAATTGTTTTGTTAAATTGCTTACACATTACTTTAATTAAATGAAATCAAATAGAATTCACTTATAATTCAAAGTCGCCATTATTAGCAATTAACTGTAAAATTTTGGGTTTCTTTGCCAAAAACGATAAAAATTAGGTAAAAACAAATATCCAGACTTCGTCTAAGACAACCATGGCTCAAATGGTTCTGAATGGTCTATGGTAGCTTCGCCTTAAAGCTTTGCACCCATCTCCCAAAAACCCTGTATATAGTATGTATGTATTGTTATTTTGAGTTATCCATCAGAGTTCAATCAAATCAAAATTTGGAAACTATTTGGATTAACATAAATTGTTAAAATGTCTATTACACACTTGCTGATGAATAACATAAAAGGCAAAGGACTTCAATTTTCCATATGGTACGGCTTACCTAATGCTTACAATTACAATATGAGAAGTTGTGACATTTAAAGAACGACCCGTAAGATCAGAGGAGGAGAAATGGAATCCCGCAAAATTGTCATTAAAATTTCACTATGAGAAGCAATTACTCAAAAAGTGGGCAGAATATGTTAATAACGAGACAGAAAATTGTCAATTTCCAACTACGAGACAGGTCCGGGAGTCACGCACAGTCGTGATGAAACCATAAAAGATATAATGCAGAGAGACACAGTTCGAGGCCAAAGTGTAATTAGATAATTTATGCGATCCCATACGCATTCGCTTGCATTGTTTCAGGGCATCAGACCGAGACGACTCTCTCACAAAGACCGCAACCAAGAAAAGAAAAGGTTAAGAACCTTCTCGGCAGGAAAAATATCGCGAATGTGGTATCGTTAACTTCCGACTGTTCCTTGTCTAAATTAGAGCCGATTTCCTTTATGGGGGTAATTTATTGCAGCTTAACGTGGATTTATGAAATATAAAACTTGCAGCTCACACGGTGGTCCGATGCACTCATTGTTCCCCGGGCGTCGAAAAATATTAGACGCCACCAGAAGCCTGCCCCGTTGAAGCGAGAACAAATGATTTTGTCGCCGATGAATTCGACACCTCGACGAATTTATGCAAATGAGGTGCTCCTCGGGCGTAATCAGAGACACCTATGCTGGTTTCTTGTCCAATTGGTTTAGAGATTTGCATACGTTTAAGGGGAAAGTCCTTCGGTGGCAGAAAGTGAAAGAAAGAACTGCTCCGGTGCACTTACCGGTCATGAAGCCTTCTCCAGCTGCTCGCCTAACAATTTCGTTGAAGAAGAACCTGTAATAAAAGTGAAATTGCTTTTTAGTCTTAATGAGCGCTGAAGGGGTTCATTGTGTTTTCGCCGAGCATAATTTTATGATTCTTTGTGATTTTTTATGATCCCTAACTGCTGGACGTTTGAATTTTAATCCGCACTAAGAAGGAGAAATCGTTACAAGCCGAGACACTTTTTGGGTGGGTAAGAATCTTCTGAATAAAATTATATTTTAAGAACCTCAATTTAGGTCACCTTGGACTTTTGTTTCCCACTCAAATAACGCCCAGGCTTTGGAAATGTACCTTTTTAGTACGCATGATGGATAAAGAAATTCTTAACTGGCCTATTTCTGAATTTTTTTTATAAGGAATTTATCTTCTATTTTCAGGGCTGTTTTGAAATATTTTTATTATATTTATAATAATGGTTTATTCCAATAAAACTAGAGATTTCCATAAAAGCTTAATAAACTGTTGGGAAACGAAACCAAATCCTGAGTTAATAATCCGGTCATTTTTGGACATGCATTAGGGTGATTCAATTTTTTTTTTCTTGAAACATGTTTAATAGTTGCAGGTACAAGTTCTGGTCCAAAGAGAACTCATAATATCAACATATTTTGACGTTATGGCAACATTTTCGAACTTATATCTGCACCACATCTGCATGTGTATATTGCGGTCTCAGATTTGGGCTCAGCACTGAAATACGAATAAACTTTAAATGTTTTTCCAAGTTCAATTTGTTCCTCCTTTTTTCACTTGCGGTTTGGGCCTATTTGAGAGAATTGTTTATTTTGTAGGTTATGTAAATTAGAGCTGGTGATTTTCAAAGCCTAATACAAGTTCCGCCCCACATATTTTCTGCTCGTGCTTACTTGGATTTGTTTTTACGTTTACTCCCTCATCTCACCTTATGTTTATTGTATCTCATATTGTTCGCGGTGCACGAATTCTAAAACACAAGGATGCGCTTCTTTGTGTATGAGACGCCGTATGACTGTGAGTACAGTAAGATACTTCGGCTATACAAAAAAAATAAAAACCTTTGCGGCATTTTAATATTCGCTAATTTTAAGGCTTCATATTACTTGAAGTTTCAAAGTTCTTTAAATATTCGAAGCTTCAAATAATTCGAATATTTTGGCTGCTTCAATTCGAAGTGTTCGCGTCCGAACAGCCCTAATGCAAATATCCTTGTGTCTAGGATCAATTCTGGCTGCGGATTCAGATTCAGCAACCCAAAAACCATATCGTGCAGTATCTCACCCTTTAACTACCGAACCTTTTTTTCGTAGTCTCTTAATAAATTTGATACTTATTTAAAAAGTCAAACGTCATTTAAATTACGAGAGTACCTTATCTCCATCAGCCTCTATACATGTCTACCATTTATTGGGCAACTAATGGTTCTTAGTCGATAAAGTCGCCAAAGGCTTTAACGACCTTAACTGAACAAATGACTCTCTCAAAGGACTAGGTTTGATGAAAAAGCTGGGTCAGTGAGATTCTCCAAATGTCGTACGTCAGCATCTTCACTACACCCGACAAATTAGTTTTTTAAGGAAATGTAAAAATTGCATTACATCGCGGAGTATTATAGTCATGGTTCCCAAATTAGATTTTTTGTTTCTTAATTTTACTTTAAATCATCATTAAATTCGCATTTGGTAAAATTGAGTAAAAACATAGTTTTAGTGTAAATGTGTCATTGGTTAAAAGTGAGTTTTTCTTGCTCATTTAGAACAAAGTTTTAATCGATTAAAGAAAAAATTAGGAGAATTCGCATTAAAGCTATTAATGCTATGCAATTTGATGTTATTTAAATTTTAAATTTCAACGAAATACATATATTTATTGTTTGGTTATAACATACCACTTTTACCTAACAAATAAAAGTATCTACTGCGTCCTCACATCTCGCTTCGCTTCCCTCATTATTAGTGTCATTAGTGTCAGTCAATGTCTAAACAAAACAAAACCTATTTCGAAACGCTCTATGTCTCGTACCCCAAACTCGAAGTCTGTACGATTCTCAAATAGGGGACTACAAAACGTCAGATAATAAGATCTAATTATCACAGCCGCCTCGTCATTCTCGAGACAAATGATAAATCCAAGCTCGTGCAGCGACGTAATCTAATTTTGTTAATATAAATTACATAGCCTCTTACGCACCATGGCAGTTCCGAATTACTCCCTAATATTGCTTTAAAAATTTCCCTGTTCCACGCTGATTCATTCCCGCGAATTCAATTCGATTCGCCGGACTGTACACTTGCAAAATTAACACCTGCTCTTGAGGTTAGGTCCACTTACAAATGTCATGTCAGTTTTTTTCTCATTTTTCGTTTTCAAGCTTTCTTGGTTATCTACGTCTACAAGGTCTCAATTAGAGGCGAAGTCATTTGAAACACCTTTTTGTTGTGAATTGTTGACACCAGTTGGGAAAACAGCAACTGTCTTTGATTGCATGATATGCCGCTGTACTCGTATGGAGAGGCTGTGACTAAGCGAATTTCTATTGATTGAATTGGGCTTAGCCAAACAACGCCATTTTTTCGGTTACAAATGCAATTAAGTTAGCAAGCATAGCTTGATGGAATCTTTATGACACTTCGAAAAGTTGAACTGAAAATGTATTTGCGTGTATGGATTTATGACGCATTACATTGGTGTATGTTAGTCTCTCTTTGTATGAACTGCATATCGAAGAAATCAAAAAAACTCAACAATTTCATTCATTTCAAAATACAAAAAATTTCATCTTTAAGCGCGATCGTATTTTCAGAAAGAAACCAACAATTTTTAATTCCCAGCAGAACAAAAATATACTCGAACACAAAATGCACTAATTGTAAGATGTGATCGGCAGTAGCCCATGACGCTGACTACTGCTATTATCTGCAAATTACCGACATTTGCGGGATAATTATTCTATTCGGAGTTCACCTTTACTAAAAAGGTTCCAAGTGCACACTATCTTTGTTCTTCAAGTCTCCACCGTTTTCCATACTAAATAAATTCAATGCATCGAGGCGCAATAGATCGTGTTTTTTTCCGCCAAGAAAGAATTCATGATCGTGGATCGGCAGCGTGGCGGGCGGACGAAAACAACCGTGGCAATCAATTTCAGTTGAATTCATGCCGCCGCCGGCTATCTCTTCTCATGCAGATATTTGACAGCACGTCGAATCGCAAACGCCCCAATAAATTGAACCCCCGAGACGGTTTCGGCATGCGATTTGAGCAAAAATGTTCATCGGCGAACGATGCCCTAGACACGCAGATCTAACAAAATTATCCGTAAAATAATTGCCGCGGACAGGTACGAATTAGTGTAAAATCACTTCAAGCGGTTTAGACATTAAAGTAATGGCCAGGTATTTACTGACGGCTGAGAATTATTGATATTGCCTAGAAATTGTTATTTATGGGGGATATCGAGTCGCTGAGGGAGTTCGAGAGAGTATTTGATTATTGTGCACTGCAAGTGTTCTTGCTGCTTTAAGGGGTTATACACAGTTGCGAGGCTCAAAAAAGATGTCCTTTTATGAATTTTTTATAGAAACAGTTTTTATTTATCAATTACAAGTAATGGAAATTCAAATAGAGCCTACTTTTAAGAATACAATAGGGCGTCAATCATGTAAAAATATTAATGTGCACCGCTCCTGTAGATGATGTCCCGAACGACCTGTAAAAAAAGGCGCTTGGCGGTGATCTCCATTTCGGCGGTTTGGATTATGTGAAATCAAAAAATATGGTGAATTCTTTAAAGGATAGATTAATGCAAGTATTGAACGAAGGAATAATAAAAATTATGATTTTTGACAAAATGGGGTCTATTTGAAAAAAAATTTTCGTTTTTGATAGACATTTTCGCTCCAAATTGTTAAAAAAAAATTGTAATAATATTTTAAAATTTTATTCCTTCGTTCAATACCTGAGGAATATATCTAAGAAGATTGTATAAAAATTTGAGACCGATCGGTTGAGCCATTTCTGAGAAATCGAGATCACTGACTTTGAAAGTACCGATTTGAGAAAAACGCGTTTAAAGTTATTGTTAAAAAGAAGAAAAAATATTTCAATAATTTTAAATGAGGACTATTTCTGATGTTTAAAATAAACAAGGGAATTAATTAAATATGAAAGATAAATAAACACATTGTTCGCAAAACGATCATATGGTTTGGTTTGATTAAAACAATTATACTCTCTCTACAAAGCACCATATAATAGCACTATTTATAATTGGTTTGTCGAATTCCAGCATGTACGCACCTTTTTTAGTGACGAATGTCGTAAAAGTCATCCTCATCCACTTCTATTTTTGCCACTATTGTAGATGATGTGCGCGAAATGATTTAGCGAGATACAAATGTGACACAATCGCGAGTTTCACGCATCTTTGAATATTGACATGATAGTAATATACACGATTTTGCATGATCACTTAAACGTACGGAAACTTTGCAGTCATTGGATCCCACACAATTTGACGAAAGCTAAAAAACAGGCTAGTGCTAAATAGTGGAAAGGAATGCTCAAGACCCGAGATTAGTCAAAGTGAGCCGAAATCAATAAAAGTTGTTAGTTCACGCAGTTCTGCCAAGCAAATGATTGTTTGCTTCTTGGGTTATACTAGACATGTGGCAACCGTGCCTTTGGAGGATCGAAAGACTATATTTGCTTATTGGTATGAGACAATTTGTTTGAAAGAAGTCATCAATGAATCGCGTAGAATAAACCAAAATCATTGGATCATCCTTCATCATGACAACTGTCTCTTAGTTTATCAAACCGTTTATTTTTTATACAGTCCAAATGTTGAATTGATGACTAACTGTCTCACCTAAAGACTTCTTTTTGGTCCCAAGCATTAAACATACATAATGTAAGTTGTGTGATGGGCGATTTGTGTCCCCTGAAGCAGCTTGCAGCATTTCGAGCACTGGTTTTTGACATTACAACATCAGAGTGGAAAAATTCTTCGAAAATTGGATCGAGCGAGGCGTACCTACCTATACACTAAAAAACAATAGTGCCATTTACCGAATTTTTGATGTATTTTATTTCATACTGTTTGCAGAAACATTTCCAGTTCACTCTCATGCACTCTGGACCACTCTAGCCCACCATGAGCCACACTCACGCACTCTATGGCGAACTCTCTATTCTAGTCTAGTCTCACCGTGTGAATAAACATTTCCTTTTTTAAAAGCCTGACCATGGGTGTGTGACTCTAGGTTGGGCTGCACCCTTGATATTACAACCTTTTAAAAAAGCACTTTAATCTGCAGCAGAAATTGCTTTTGCTGTAGGTACATAATTATCACATAAACAGCACGTAATCAATCATGTGGTTTCGAATCCAATTCGTGTAATCGGGGGTGCAGCTCGACGCTCCTTTAATTCCCTTGTTCAATAATGATGCGGACGCAGGCTTATATCGCTATTATCTCAACCTGGAAGATGATGGGAGTTTTCCCTAAGGTTGTGTAGATCTGGCAGTTGGATTCATAGATTCTGGCGCCGGACGATCCATTGCATCTAGAACCATCAGTATACCGAGGACTCCGAATAAGGTGCAAGTCTTGGTTTCTTTCCGCCACTGTTAGCGTTTATTTTAGTTCTGAATGGTATTTCTAAGTTTAATTTTTTTAATATCAGATCCGACGTCCCTCGATTAAAAGATCCTACGAGAACATCTCCAAAATCTTCATACCCATAATAGTATCTTTCATATATTAATTAAATTAATGGCGGGTTGTGGTGGGTGTTGTGGGTTAATTTCTCACATTTGGGAAATAAAACAACCTTAGGGA
This sequence comes from Neoitamus cyanurus, assembly GCA_947538895.1. Lineage (NCBI taxonomy): Eukaryota > Metazoa > Arthropoda > Insecta > Diptera > Asilidae > Neoitamus > Neoitamus cyanurus. Next base: position 29,837,028 of record OX384541.1, on the reverse strand, counting down.
CCCATAAAAGGACAATTAATAGTAGGTAATTATTAGGGCCTTGTAATTAGCCTGAAATAATTTGCTCAATAATTGGATTAACTAATTAAGTAAATGGAAAAAATAATTATTATGTTGGGTTCTAAGTTGAGTAGATAAATTACAAATTGTTTACAGCAAGTGCTCGTTTACCCCGGGGATGCTAATACTTGACCTAGTTACCAACATGATACAACATGACTTCGTAAAATTTGTGTTTTTTGCGGAAGGTGATTCTTCTAAATCATTTGGTGAATTTTGCAGTACTGCGAAATCGTTGCGTTTTCGAACTCGCCCTATTATAAATACGATATAGTATATTTGCAGTAACACACACGTACATATCCATCCAATTCAATGAGCGCTTTTTACTAACAAAAAAGTCTCTCTTTTAAACAAGATGAATAATTGGAAGGGGTCAAGGGAAAAACGGCAACAGTCAATTTTTTACCGAAAATCCACTAGTAGTGCAATTTTGTGGCATTTTTTGTGCTTCAGAAAATATAACGGTTGAATGGAAGGAACAGCTTCAGTCCGACAAATAAATGCTAAAAGAGCTCTTCGCATTCAGTACCTCAAGATTCACCTCAGTGGACTATGGTTATTCTTCTCATTCCCACTTCATTTGTATTTATTCACTCGGTTGGAAAAAAAAATTTTCCCCGAGGAATGGTTCTTCCCCCTTAGGGGGATGATAGCCTATGAATCCCTGCTAGCTTTTGAAAAACTCATTCATAAGAAAAAAAAAAATTTCAGTCAGAGGGTAAACACTAAAAATTTGAATCTTTCCATACCAACGGAAAACCAAAGACCGATTCGCTAAAGCTGTAGTGTCATAATTCCGCCAGGATTGTAAAAGGTAGGCAAAATGAATGAGCCATACGGTTGTGAAGAGAACCAAATGGTTCATTAAATGTACGCTTTTTTAATGATCCACATATGTAGATCTCTTCACTACTCTCCAGGCTGTGCAGAGATCCGGATAAAGAGAAGGGTTTGCCTCTTTTGAATAGCGAGAGTAGTGGAAAGATCTATATGGATGATTAAAAAACACACCTAAAGTTATTGTGGAGAGTTTAGCAGCGCACCTAGCGGTATATTATAGCACTTGGGCCTTTTCACATACAGACGGTTGCCATCTCAGTGGTGCTGTATGAAAACAGAAATGTATGGGCTATCGTTGCTGTGTCGTGTGAAAGCTTCTATAGTAGCCACTAGTTTTCATACGGGACCGTTCAGACGGGAAGCATATCTGTATGTGGAAAGGGCCTTTCAGTTCAAAAAATCAAGCCAATCCAGAGGCTGAATAGCAACTAAAAGGGTGCAAGTGTGAATACTGTTAGAGGTTGTTAGAATATTTAATTATGTATTTATCTTGAGATTTGCTAAAGCAAAGGTGTCAATTTATGCTACTGGCGGCGGCGCCACTTTGTTCTTATTTAAAATTTCAGAGTTCATTAAAGAAACAGGTTACAAAAAATGCATCCGGCAGAAGCTACCAACATGTGGTTAACATCGCAAAAACTTAATTGTTTTCTAAAAACGTATAAAAGCATTTAGAAACCGTAGATTTTATCGCAGATTCGCGGAAATATTTAATGCTTAGTTGCCGGTTTTTAATTAAAGCGTGCGAAAAACACACGTAATGGAATTTTCGTGTTTTTATTTCTTCCTACGAATATTTTTCTAGCTGTTGTAAGGAATCAATATGTCTTTCGAAAGCAATCTCCACTTGTAAGTAATTAAAGTGCTGCAAGTATAAATCACGCAATTCAGTACACTTTTCCTGCATCTTTTGGTAAAAAAAAAAAACGATAAGTCGAGCATGACGGAGACGCATTTTCTAGGTCATTTTTCTGATTCATTTGGGCTGCCACCTTCAGTGGCATTTAAAATACTATTTTCCGGAATAAGCGTCGTACCCGTATCCATAGCCGAGAGACACGAAACCGACAAAAAGAACGGGGAAACATATTTTTAACGATCCACTGATTAAGAGAGCTTGTTATTGCGAATCCAACTTCCATAACCGATTCGCGAATAAACCTGCATAGCTTCATGCTTCCTATTTTGGACTGCAGCAATAACAATATATTTTCGGCTTTTAATCGCCGCGACAGAGATAAACTGCAAGATCGGTTTTGTTGGGATTAAATTTCAAAAGTCAAGTGGACCGGTGGATGTGAAATTTCATGCCAAAACTACATGCTTGAGGTGTAATTAGCTAATTGATAAATGGATAGAGTAAGGTGGCTGACCGACATTACGTTCTATAATTTTCCCTAATTATTGTGTGTCTACATTGTATATAATTAAATTTGGACTCAGCAAGGTGACGTAACTGAAATAGAAACCCAACCGGGCATACCGGGCATCTGCGAGCTTCTTCTGGCACTACCCGTGAATATTAATGGCGGATAAGAGACAGGGCAAACCTTTTTTGGGAGATAATCATAATTCACTTCAATTGTAAATTGCGGCGAGCAAAACACTCCATGCTTGGATTAATGTGCGTCAGAAGCGGAGGATTTGACATGTGGACGACTACAAAAGCGGCACTTGATTAAGTGTTCAATGTGAAGTAAGGACATTAACACGGGAACAATAATTACAAAGAAGAATTGCTTGTAAAATTAACACAAAACACATTTTTGTGTTTAGCCTGCAGATTTATTGTATCTAAAAAGATAATCATGAAATATTTTTACAGATTATTTGGTAAAATCTGTGATAAGTAGATATACCTACTACATCGAAATTTTCTGTTCCCACTAATTTAATTTTAAATGGTAAAATTGTTAAAATTAACTACGTCTATTATGATTTCGATGACATTGAAACATGTCATAAAATGTCTTACTGACTGAAATTTACCTTTTACCAAATGTGTACTGACCGAATGTTTTATTTTTCGTTTAGTTGGCCAACTAAACTAAAAATTATATATTCAGTCAGTAGACATTTTCCTTGCCAACTAAACTAAAAATAAAAATTTTTACTTTTTCAATATTATGTATGTAAGTATATGTATATACATGTGTGTGTGTGTATATTACTATGTGATCTGCTGCTATGAATAAACCAAATAATTCCTTGTTTCCCCCACAGTAGATTTCAGCGGTCAAAAAAATGTGCGTGTATTTTCTTCCCTGTAGGTTTCCGCGAATATTTATTTATTACGTTTTGTCAAATGGAATCCATCTCAGAATGTCCTCCTTTGTGACATATTTCAACTTCATCAAAATCGGAAGTGAAGTAGTTAATCATAACAATTACCTTTTAAATTATCGCACAGTAAGTAAAACCAGGTTCTGATCCATAGCGTTCAAAAAACCAATTAATCAGATGTTACTTTTTTTAAAAAAGCCTGAAAGGATTTACAGAATTTCGAATCTAACTGTTTGAACATAATTTAACATTTGAGCCTGTACCAGCGATGAGCTGTGCAATGTGTTGGAAATACTCCTTAATATTTTATTTGGAATTATACCACACCACAGACAAAACATAAAAACCGAGTTTAAAAAAATTATGAACTAGTACTCTAAACGACTAGTATTTTTACATCTTATTTATTTTGTAATAATAAAGGTTATAAATAATAACAATATTTAAATTTTATCATTCTCAAAAAAACATTAGGAAGAAGCACTCTTAACAGATAAAAATGTACGACTCCCAAAGTCGTTAGTTAGTTTCAAAATAATTTACAAAACAAAAACTGCAACTCACCTTATGTTAAAATCAAATGACGTAAAATTGCATAAACCCATAATAGCTTTACATTACACCATCAAAAATTACTTCATAATGGACAAGGCAAGACACAGCAAACCGTAAATTTAGGATAATTTCCTATGGTAATCTGAAGCCAGAAAAGGTCATTCCAGAATGACCATCATGGCCATCATTAACCCTCCTAAAGTGGAATAGAAAGAAGTCAGACCTCAGACATGGTCGCCTTTTGTGCTACTCTTTAAACAAAGGTGGAGGTGCTAAACGATCCGTAGCAGACCACGTCGAGACGGATTTTTTGAGTGTGCAAGCATGCTATACTCTGCAAAACAACACATAATGAGAACTTTCTGCATTATAAGAAGTAGCCGCAAAGAAAATGAAATTGTGTTCGTGCGGGATGATATTATCGCGTTCAAAAGCAAAAAAAAACAATTTCCGCTCAAAGGGCACTTGCGCTTCTTGAGAAAAGAATGGAAGAAAAAGGAATTTTATTTGAATAACGGAGCGAGAGCTTTGGTTATGTTTGCACTACTTCTTCCAAACTGCTTTTTTTTGTGATGTGGAAATGCTTGGAAAAAAACAAAAGTGAGATCTTTTCAAATTTTCGACTTTATGAGTCATAATGTTTGGAGAAGTACTGAAATTGGTCTTATTACGAAAAGCACAATTTTTCTACAATGACAGCAATTATATGTCCCCTTGCGCTAGCTTCCAAAAAATTGTTTTATAACATGTATTTATTATATATTATATTTAAATGTGTACTATACATACATACATATAAATAAAAAGAAAACTTATATGAATGCTGTAGGAATAAATAGAAAGATTAAGGATAATCGGTATAATAAACAAGAAAACAAATTATTATTAAAAAATAAAAAAAACGTCGCCTGCAAATTTTAATATTTTAAGTAGGTAGACACCAACTAAGAATATTATTTAAATTTTAATATTACAGTTAAAGCAGACCGGACCCATTCGACATCCCAGTTGGTATAGTGAATACAGTGAGTCCCGCTTGCTTTAAGTAATAATTTTAAATTATAAAAAATAAAAGAAAGCAGACCAAGAGCTACATAAATATTGAGACGTTAGTGTGAAAAATTACGGCCTTTCGACAAGTATGTTCTCAGTGAGACAACTGAGACAACATTTTGGCAACCATCTCAGTTGTCTCAGTTGGGTAGGATAATTGGATATATCAGCTGATTTCTTTTTGATCGCATTTTTCTGGTGGTCGTTTCCACACGGCACGACTAGGCAACGCACACTATCAATGCTAAAATCCTAGGTTTAGGAAGTGTCTTGGCTAGTCGTGTCTCTGTTTACCAGAGTAAGATCCATTAGTTATGATTATGCCGATTTTGAGAAACACTTTCGCTTGGACAATAAATAAAATTAAATTAGGATTATTCTGAGGGCTCAAGGGCTGTCGCAACACACAACATATAACTGAGACAAATGAGACACAGAAAATCCATCTCAGTTAGCTCAGTTGCTCAAAGGCTGACTTCATTTTTGTTGCTCAATGTGAAAGTTAGACGATGTACAAGAACGCCGGCTCAGTGAGCCAACTGAGAATATCTCAGTTGTTTCACTGAGAACGTGCTTTCCGAAAAGCCCTATTGTCTCAGTTACGTTATTTGTGTATGTGTCCAGTTAGTATTATGTACACATTTTCACAAAATACAAGAAATATTTGTTTAAATTGTTAATGGGGATCAGTAGTTGGCATCTCCAAGAGTGCGTTTAAAAATTGGCTGCAAAAACTATAATTAGTTCAGTCTTGACAACACATAAAATTAGCAACAGATATTTATTATTCGAAAAACTGTCTAACTGATTTGGATGAAATTTGGTATGTTGTTTCATAATAATAAGAGGTACTCTGTACCTCAATTTCAAGATCGTAAGTACAATCTAAATAGTCGAAAAATTCAATAAAACACTTTTTTTATTTATTTGTTTTCGATAATTATTCCTATTTTGCAACAATTACAATTCATACTGGAATTTCCAAATAATCCTATCTTTTGTGAAATTTTATTGTGAATTTTTTATTCTATATGCAACTTTTCTCGGAAATCAATAGTTCTCGAGTGAGATTGAAAAGAAAGTACAAAGAAAAACGATATTTTTTTGGATTTTTCATAATTTTCAACCGGCGCATGTAAAAATCATCATTCCTTAAGCCCTTCCGGAGACTTTAAAAAACACTAAAGGTCCTATATGAAGCATCCAACATACCTCTTTTTAAAAAAGATCCGGATACTGGATCCTGGATACTTCCACGATTAAGGAGAACCTAATGAAACCTCATTTGTGAAAACCCATCAAGCCGTTTAGGCTACACGATACGAAACGCTAAAGAAACGGACATACACCCGAAAAATATAACCCTCCTTTTGGGGCAGTCGGGTAAAAACACATATGGATAAGCCAATGCAAAATAATCGAATCCTATATAAAACTGTGACATGACATGACATATGAAGTCTAAATAAGTTCAGGTCAATTTAACTAAAAAAAAATAATTCTATTTATTTTAAAAAACTGTGTGGGGTGTATAACTTAAAAGCTGTTTTTCACTTCTTCGAAAAAAATATTTTCATTTTAAATTAGTTTTTCCCAAAAATTTACGAAAATATATATACCATCTCTCTCCCCTTTGGCCACTTATACGAAGCTATAAAATGACGTGTTTATCAATAAAGAACTCAAAATTACAAATGTGTTTCAAATATTTCTGTATACAGTATACAATACAGTATGTACAAAAAAAGTAAATAAAAATATTTCTACTTTGTAAACTAAAACCGAAATTAAGATTAGGCGGCCCATCTCCCTCCATTGTACTACATACTATCTCTTGTAATTAGGAATGGTTCGTTCTATAAAAATTGTTCACACATTTTTTACTTTGGAGCAATCTCGTTCTTTTCATCAAAAGAATTCGCAAAGTAATAAGTAGAGTCAGTGTGTCTGACCATAAAACTTCACACATTGAGACTGTTTGCCTATGATGGAAAATTTGCATTTGTACGAAATTTTGGAAATATGTTAGTTATTACTGCATTTTATTTTGGCAAAGATTTTAACTGGGAAATTAAGAAATGAAAACTTTTTGACTATGGCTACCGCAAAGTTATGACAAATACTTATATACCTATATATGCTTAAAGATTATTCTCCATAAGTTCATTATATAATAAGTACAATTGTACATATGTACATATGTAAATTACCTATTTCACTCCAGTTAGGAGCATAGGGCTTCCACAAAGTCTCTCCACTTCGAGGCTGTGCTTCAGATTCTTTTAATCTTTCGTTCGTTGGCTATGCTGGGTGATTAGCCCGCAGCAACTATCCTGACTGATAGAACTACCATCTAGCGTTATCAGGAAAAGCGCACCACAATTATGATCCGAGCCAGTTTCGAACGACCGCGACGTGATAGCCCAGCGTACTTAACATTGAGGCATGTTTTTCAAAATGACCTCTTTTATGACACATTTTAATTTAAACGAAATTGGGAGGAAATCCCCTTTTGGGTGAAATGATTTAAAAAACAGAAAAGTGAAAGATAACGAAACCTCAAATTTTAACAAATCAACAATAATTGAAAAAATAGATTTAAAAGTGAATAAATGAATTATTTCTTACAATTTGCCGCAGCATTGACTTGTTCTCATAAAACCATGCAGCGCATTAAATGCAGCTATTATGGCAAACATTTTGTTGATCATTCCAAAAATATTAAAACTAATACGTTTGCATAGGTTTTTGAACCCACATAAGTTACTTTGCACTAAATACGGATAAGTAAGCATGGGTATCATATCCGTTAAATTCAGACTATGATTGCAATTTATTCTGTATTGAATAAAGTTCTTTCAACTCATCTAACTAAACAACAAACATTTTTTGCTTAACTACTTTTTGTTGCATCCTTACATTCGTTAAAGATACCTAACTCCAGAGATTTATTTCCTCAATTAATAATAATTAGTAGCGCCAAATCAAGAAGAGAATAGTTTGCCTAATCCTCCTATAAATGACAACATCATTTGAATAATATGAAATGAGTCTAAAAAAAGCAAGCAAAACAGGCAAAGCCTTTCCAACAGGAAGTTTAGTTAAAACAGTTTAACAGTTTAACGCCTCTTTAGCCTGTGCAGCTTTCTAACGTGATGAGGCATACAGATCAAATGCGCACGCATCTCACCATTGAAATAAGCGAAAATAACTCACCTTTTTCCTCAATCGTCGACGATTTCGCTGACTAATCCAAAAGTGCGACTGTTTTCGATTTCCGCCGAAAAAAAGCCACTTTGCGTTGATAACGTAAAATTTCTTTTCTACTCCTGACAAAAGCACTTGTTTTCACCGTTTGACTATCACTCTCATTCACAAAAAAATGTAAAAAAACATTTGAACATTAAAATTCGAGCATTTCGCGGTCACAACATAAACAACAGAACCGGGGACATCTGCTTTCCGCTCTAGCACCGGCACTCGCTTTTGATGCGCAGGTTGCAGGCCAAAGGTACACAATAGCTTTTACCCTCAGTTCACTTTAAGCGGATCTATGTAGGTATCGCACTCGCAATCACACCTATAAGTCGAGTTTTTTTGGTCGAGATAGTCCCCTCGAACGTACATACGAACAACTAGCCGCGCTCGTGGTTCGAAGGAAACTGAAATGAAATTGTGAATGAATTCGAGTTTCCTTCTGGCCTGGCCAAAAGTGCTAGCTGAGCTGGAGAACAAAATGGAAAACGCGCAAGCCAAGCCCAAGCGCGGGTACCTTCTCGATGAAGCGCGTTCTCATCCCACAGGCAAGCCGCATGCACGGCGATTGCCTTCTGGTTAGCGCGATCAGTTCTTCAGGTATTCGAAGTTCACTTGAGCATTGAGCGCTGTGCTAACCGAGTCGCCTCCAACTCCAACCTGCTCGACCATCGAAATGTTCGAAGGTGCTGATGGAACATGTATTCCTGAGCGTTCGCCAGCAAATTGATGTTTCATTAGAATAGTATTGAAGGCACGGAAATCCTGGTTAATTAAATGCAGTGTTGTGTGTGGAGCTTTCTACATTTTTATAATAACACGACTTTGGCAAATAGCTAGTGATGTAAAATTCAGAACAATTGATATCGAGCGCCTCACACCTTGTTTAAATCATTAATAGTTTTTGAGATATTACGCCCACAAACTTCTACAATGATTTTTTGAGAAAAACGCGTTTAAAAAAAATCAGGCTTGATAGTGAAAAAATGTGTAATTAATATCGTAGCTTAATAATGAATCGTCATATAATAACAAAGTCGACGAGAAAAGGCAGGTGCGTGAGGGGAGCTCGTTGCGCCGAGAATAAGGCGGAGCTGCGTACGCGTACAAAACCGGTTTACATGTATATTTCGAAAACGAAAGCGAATATCGTTTTGAAATTTTGTAGACATATTCTATATAAGATTTCGAACATTTTCGAAGATGATTTTTGCGGCAATCCCTTTATTTTTATTTTAAGCTTATTTTAAAAACATTAAATTACATATATTGAGTTGGGGTAATTTCTATCGCTGTTGAACAAAATCTTTATATTTAAAAATTATTTTTTACTTTTGAGTTAACATTGCTACAAAAGCGTGGTTTTAGTTCTTTTAAACTATATAATTTTGTTTTTCAATTTTTAGCCTTAAAAAATCTCGAGTGCAAAAGTAATGAGAAGAATCATGTCTTTGTATTTCATATGTGACACTAAATATAAAATTATTTCATTCATATTATCCTAACCTAGCATACCTAGATGAAATATCTATAGATATTTTAATTTTTCTCTCCAATTTCGAACAAAAACCCATGCTATTACCAACAGTATTAGTAAATTTATTTATCTTCGTTTTACACCACCTCCCTACTGCAACCCTCTCCTATATGTCTAAGGGTGGTCTCATATTCGGAAATTTTGTTGGCAGAGTCGAAATCAGTGACTCCAAAAACCACCTAGTGCAAATTTTCATGGCAATCCCTTGAAATTTCACTGTTCAGTAGCTATATTGGATCCCCCATTTCGAATTTTGAAATTTTGATGGCTTTTACGAAATCAAAGACTCCGACAACCCCTTAGTGCGGATTTTCAGGGCATTCCTTTGAAGTTTAACTTTTTCTGTCGCCAATTGGATTCGCCATCTTTAATTTTGAAATTTCGATCGCATATTCGAAATTAACGACCCCGAAAACCTGTTAACGCGAATTTTCAAGGCAATGCCTGGAAGAAAATAAAGAATGTTGCATTATAAATAAATATGCAATTGCATAAATGCAAATAAATGAATAAATAAGTAATGAAGATGAGCTTAATTATTTTGAGTGAGTGTTAATGGCTTTAACATGGTATGACATGGTACTTCTTTGCATAGTTTCAAGAACTAGTTCAGAAGTTTCTAAGTTATTTTGATAAAATCTGCATTTGAATCATAAGAAATTAATATAAGTGGTACCTACCTACTTTCTTTAAACCCCTATTAAAATTATAGATGCCTGTACGGTGTACAGTGTCACCGCTACCGAGAGCTTCATAACAAGGCAGCAGTTCTTCGAAGATTCAGTCGCAGTTTCCGTACGGGCGGCTTCCAGTCCTCTTAAGTCTCCTGTAACTACTTACGCATGCGCAAATCATCTCGTATTGACTGATAAAATCAAATGATGATCCATGACTGCATTCTCACGTCTCGCATGATTGCAAAGTAAAATCACGCATTTCAGCAGAAGCTGCCAGTTGTCTACTAATTTTCCCAAGCCGTTTTGAATTGAGGAGCACTACATACCTACATATTCTGCCCCTGACAATTTGCATCAATAATTGTGCGGCTTTTTCTCATCGTTTGATATCCATCTCACAGAAATCGCAAATTGAAGAACTAATTAGTAAACGTCTTATTGACGGACATCTTTTTCAGACTGCACGTTGTAGGGTACGCCGATCGCAAACATGCTCGTCTTTTTTGGGAACACAATCGTTGTGGCCTGGGGGTGTAATCGGACATGATTCACCTCTGGGCGATCACGGAACAATTTGGATTTTCGCATTTCTTAGAAATTATTAGTTTATGCCTGAGCACCGTCGGCAATGTGGAAAATGAAATACATACGTTCTTCATGCCCCCCTCGTCCTCCTCTTTATTCTTTTATGGATTCTCTTATTGAACTTTGGACGTGATCCAGTTGTTTTGTGTGTTGCATGTTAACGTACGTAGTCGTTAGTGGCAAAGATTACCTAAGATTGTTTTGCCAGGGTACGAAAAATGCATTTGACGAACTAAAAACACTAATTCGTTTTTCGTTCAAATTTCAAAAGCATCTAAATGTATGGATTCTTTTTTTTTGTTTGATCATGAACAAATTGCATTTTTTTTCTTTCGTTTTTAGACTACCGATCATTATTTGGGAATTTGGTTTTTATTTGTAGGTTGATCGCGGAATGCCTACTTTACCTTAAATGCTATGGGCAATATTTGTAATTAACTATGTAGCATTACAATAAACCACAATAGGGCTCAAACAACTGTATGGGGTTTCCAAAAAAAGGAAATATGTACGTGAAGTTTCAGCGAATATAAGTACCTATTATAAAAATGAGTTTTTAAGTTGGGTATTTTATTGATGGACTTGCATATTATGACCTTTGGTGAATATGTCATTGTTTTGTATATTTTTTTTAATTTCATAAATTTCCTAGGTATGATATTGAAACATATTCTTAGACATCCTTCTCTGGCTTCATGCAAAGGAATTATCACTTGCGCATTCAAATACCTATAGTTATTAGTTTTAGTAGATGTACCTTAACGCGCTGACCTCTACTTTATATTATTTATATTTTTCTACCCAATTCGAATCGTCAGCCTAGTCAAAATTTAAGACAACACTATAAAATTTGGTGCATGGGACTACCCAAAAATTTCAGGGAAAAAAATCCGTTAGAGTTTTTGTGGAGCTTCTACTTACAAATTAGTTTATCTGGTAATTTTTTCACATATCATTACTTTGAATGGTTTTACAGGGTCACATAGGAAGGGCAGTCAAAGATAAGTCATGCTTATATGTATGTATGTTCATGTGACAATCATGTAATTGAAGTCTTAAAATTGTCGTACTGATAGTCGATTTCGACTAGACTTTAATAGGTTTTTTCTTGGGTGGTCATTTTTAGGGTTCCGTACCAAAATTGGAAAAAGTAACACTTGCGGTCCCACTACGATGTCCAGCCGTCTGTCTGTCACAAGTTCCCAGGGCCAAACGGTCAAGTTGGAAACTTGAATTTTGGCATAGTTAAAGCTTATTATGACCCAATGCTGTGGTTTAGTTATAGATAAACAATTCGGATAATAAGCAGGTTATGACAAAATTCAAAAAAAATTCAACCCCTTCGAGTGGTGTACATACCCAAAGAAAGCACTGATATTTTTTTTAATTATTTGGTTACATTATTTTTAAGAAGATAAAAGCTTCGTAAATTCCTGCCCAACCCCATTAATTCCTAAAGTATTAATCGGCAAAATCTGAAATAAGTTTACCAAGTTGGCCATAACGTCAACTTGATCAAAAAGTATAGGCATGATTTTAAAGTTTATTATTACGAAGAAATTACTGATTAACTGCTTCTAAATTGTGCACACAAACTCCAGCAAATGAAAGCATCACTAGTATAGGTATTAACTTATTTCAGTATGTTCGATTAGTATCTAAGTGCATTGGTATGGAACACTCATTGCGCGAGGCCCGATTCGCACTTGAGCACTTCTTATTTATTTATATAAATATGCATGTACCTTCACATTTCCATATTTTTTGTAATGCTATAAATCTGAGATATTGTATGCATAGTTTCACACGCAGTAACAAATATAAACACATTTTTGACAGCATCGTTAGAAGTGAAACATTGTTCCTAATAAAAATCTTTTTCGGTTAACAATAGAAAAAGTCATTAATCCAATTACATTCAACTTCTTTACTGCTTTTTCCATATCCCTAAAGAATTTCATGCTGAGTCAAACAAAACCCTCTCCAATTATCCACTGGTCCTCTCCGATCTTGCCGATATGATCAATGCAATTCGTAAGCGCGTTTCAAATTTAGCCACAAGCCGTTGCATAAAAAATCGGTGTATTTCTGTAACAATAGTAAATCAGGACGGAACAATGGCACTACGTTCAGAAGGAAACACAGTCACATTAGTCCCGAGGACCGGCAGAATCAATGAGGCGTTAAACGAAGTTTTGGAGATAATAAAAATTTTGAAGGGTCGTAAAGATCACAACGGAACGCCATTGTTGCGCGACGACCCCTGGCACCACTGAAGTGGCACGCGATTTGATGAAGTGATCGAAAGCATTAAGTGTAACACATTTTGATTGACAATAACACGCAGGAAATGTCCTTCCGACGAGGTGATCGTGTGCTGGGGATGCACGGGGCTTTTGAAAGGTGCAAGGGTGCATCAAATTACGATTCCTTTTCCATAATTAGGGCGAAAGAAATAATCCATATTGCGAACCATAAGTAATAATTTTTACTACCCCATCGATATTAATGTGTAAAGTAAAATTATGCCATTAATGCAGCAGCAATGCAAGTCATATTTCTGACGGAGGTGTGCTCGATCACGCTTGAAGTCTGCGCCGAGTTAACTTAGCCACTTTGTCGCATTATATTTCAATAATTATGCAAGAGCTTAACACCAAGGCACGATCGGGTAGGTATGAACGATCTATCGTTTCCCTGCATATCTCGACGCGCCCGGAATTATTCAGACAATGAATTTATTAATCTATTCGCATAGCGGCGGCTAAACATGCAAATTATTCGATGCGTAAAAAATCGCAACACAAAACGCCTGCCCAAGTCGCGATTTATTAAGTTTTTAATGAAATTCCCTACGTATTTGCAAAATGTATCATAATGCTGTTTTGGCATTTTTCACTCTTTTATTTTACGAGCAATAATGCAAAGATGAGCAATAATAAAAGTATCGTCATCTGGCGTAGGTAGATGCAGAAGACAATCCTGCGCTCATCAAAATGCACTGATGAAATTGAGCTTCAAATGAGAAGTGATTTGATTAAATCACTAGAAGCTGCGGGGTACTGTGGGTTACTGACGACTTTGGAAATAGCTAGGTGTGACACAGCAGCCTTTATTTCTATCCTGTTGTCCATGAAAAATGTGAAGATTTTTCATATCTTCCAAATACTGTTGTTGTTCTATCAAATTTGGCAACGCTATCGTCCGTGACTACATGACTCGTTTGGTTACTATCACTGATGGCTAGCAACATTAATCCGATAATGCCAGTGATTGATGATGTCGCGAATATGATGTAAACGTAATTCCAGAAGATGCGGCGCCACAACGAACGCCACCTACTGACGTCTCTTATTTTGGCTTCAACAGTTAGGCACTCAATCAAGTGTTTGGCTGCGGCCTCAGAGTACAGCGTAATCGTTTCCTACAAGCATTATGCTAATTAATTACAATTTACTATTCATTTTGTCGTCCGTACGTGCAATAAGCATTCATACTCGTAGTTTACGACCTCTGATGGCTGACAGTCTGGTACGCCCATCCGAGGGCGCTATACTCCGACGCATGCCATTTGAATGTTTGCTAAAAACTACTCGTTGCATGCTTAGGCTGCGGGGTTTCTTAAAAGAAATTCCTAAAAGGTCAATTGGCGTTATGATGTCGTTATAACAAGTCTTACATTAATTTGTGATTTTGTAATTATTACCTTAATTTTATTACAATAATGAACACCACATCACACACTTTGTTTAAACCCTTTTCGAGCGCATGTCGACAAAAAACCACCCAATCCTATTTACTAATACGGACAAAAACTTTAACACCAAGATTTAACAAGATTTCATATTCAGTAGGTATGTATGGTGAATTTTGATTTTTTCCAGGCAGAAAAAGAAAAATTGAAATCAGTACTATGTATTTTGCAGAAAAAGGATTTTCGCTGACATGCAGATTCCCGAAATGTGCACCATGTCGATTAACAACGTAACTTTTGTAATTTTTCAATATTGGCTAAAGGTCAAACATTACTAAATCGAGTTTTTAATTTTTGCATAGCAAACTTTATACTTCGTATTGATGGGTATAATTATTTTAAAGACAGTGTCTATTTGCACTCATCGTGTCCATGTAATCTCCATGTACACGGAAGTACACGGAGTACACGAAATCAATTCACGGTACAAATGGGCAAATTTTAGTCCATAGATATTTTGTGCCGATGTGCGAAGTATGATGTGCGTTTACGTCAATGTTTTTTAGTTTTAATATTCGTAATCAACAGAAAAAAATCCTATGTTTGACACCCATTACTTGCACGCATACAAAAAAAACAATATAAATGTAGCCCTGTGGTATCGTTCCACATAAACAGCACTTTTTTCGCAGTAGTTCAATATTTCGTACTTCGCAATTCTGTGAATTTCTGATCAGCTTTACAAACCAACACTTAACCGTCTCATTAGGATAATAATAATCAGTGCGTATGCCACTCAGAAAGAATCTCGTAAAGATTTTGGGTCTTTTGGATTTTTAGGCAATAGTTTAAGCTTCAAACTTTAATTTGAGGTACATACGTCTCGCCTTTGTATGATATTTAAATATTTTTTAAAAACATAGAAATATGGCTGAAAAAACTTGTTTTTGGCTTTTTAACACTAATTTACCACATCGAAAGTCTTACGTGATAGAGCATTTTTTCTTTCAAGTTTCTAATCTATGGAAAAGTGCTATCAAAATATCATCTATAATTTTTTTGAAGCAAGAAAAACGTAAGCAAAATGCAGTGTTATAAGCAGAAATTCCACTTAAACACACGAAGTTGCTCATTTATGGCCAGTTGAAGTCAAATTAACAAGTTTTTATTTTTACTCTACAATATGTGATTCTCCATTTGAATTTGTTAAATTAGGTAGCATGTCTAAATACTAGAGACTCCAAAAACATCCATATGACAACTTATATGAAAGTCTAGAGAAGTGTAATATTTGACGACCGCTGTCTCAAATTTGGTAAAATAGAACATTCTCGAACCTGTTTTTGGTACAACGAACACTGATTTTTTTTATTAATGCCGCCAGAGCATCTATAAATTTACTGAAGAATTGTTCTACCAAAGCTCCATTTATCACTCACAGAACTCGAATGTATTTTATAGCAGCAAATGGTGCGCATATAATCGCCAATGAAAAATCATGCATCGCTTAACACTTAACCCGTTGAGATGAAAAAAAAAGGCAAAAAGGAAACATCAAAAGGTGGGCCAGTCGTGTTCACCATCAATCAAAAATAACAACACATCTGCCGCGTGTTAATTTCATCCCTGAAGGGTTGTTCATGTCCACTGGTGAACCATTAATGTCATCCCGTGTTGATTTCCCCGCCTTTGTTTTTGCCGGGTTTGGACCTGAGTTCAGAGTTGGCGCTATCAATTTCAGACAGGTACGCATCGCATGTTTGGATCGAATCAAAAGACAGATTTCACGGAGCCGCAATTTTTTACAGATGTTAGCACACAACAATGGTACATGAGTACCGCCGTCAAAAAGGGGTGCAACAAACAACATTTTTTCCGCATGACTCTTAGCTACTGCTGGCAGGGATTGTTTTGGGCATGCGCCGACTAATTAAACTTCGATTGTTTGCCTTGCCATGAATTGCAGAGCAGCAAAAAATCCTAGTTACCGGCCGGAGGGGCTATGAAAGATCACTTTTTGGTTTGGCCTTGCTCGGCCACTGCAATGCCGTTTTCTTTCTATAAGCTCTATATCCGAACAAGAGAAATATATTTCACCGAAAAATTCGTCGGGGGCTGGCCCAGCCCAGGCGTACTATTCGGATCAGTTTACAAAACGCTCAATGGTTTTGCTTGTTTTTAATTAAAGCTGCTTTCGGCCTTGTTATTTTTGCAGCGGATAAAAACCGTAAACAAATACAAGAAGAATATGACTGATGCGGTCGCTCAGGAGGTTTTCTTCCGCACTCTTTGACCCGTAAATTCCGGTTGTTTGCGTGGAAAGACTTTAATGAATTCCTGCGGTAGAGCATGTTTGTTGTTCAATTTGATTATGAAAATGCATCAGGATCGTTAGGATGATCATTTTCCGCATTCCATTTGTATGGTTAACTTTTAGTCATAAACACATTTTTAATCTTTTGGTTACTTAACAAAACGAAACTATTGAATTGATACCCCATGTCCATTTATTGATGAGCCGTCCAATTTCACACCTAAGAAGAATATTAGTAGAAACATTGTCTGGCATTTGCTGGAAGTAATATGTTACATCCCAGTCGATTTAGCCCTTCCAAACAGACCTTTTCTCTTTGATCACATCTGCTAGTGGTCCTGTTGTTTGCAAAGGGTCCAGTGTACCTACCTCAGAGTAATTTCTTCTTTTCTGGAATTACATCGCACATTAACAAGAATAAAGGCTTTTGTTTGCAAAATTGATATTTTATTACCTTTTGGAAACCCTAATGCTCCTCGTTTTAATTCTTTACATTGATGTGGTTCCTACAGCGCCCACTAAAGAAGGCATTATTAGATTAGTTCTTAGGGTTCCATACCCCAAAGGGCAAAAACCGACCCTTATGGTGAGAGTCATGCGTCTGACTTTCTTTCTGTATTTGAATGGCTAAAGCTTAGCTTGAAATTTGGAATAATTACACAGCTCGTTTATCCCGTGTCGGCATCTGAAACATCCTCTATTGTCTATTTTTGTGAGATCAAACATTACGCATCAAAAACGAAATTTTTATTATGGAATAAGCGCTATTTGAGAATTGCAAGACGATATTTCTTTTCTTGGGTCCTGTTTGACTGAGGTAATGGCAAAAAAAAATCATCATTATTGAAAACTTCTGAAGAAAGGTAATTTTCTTTATGTATTATGAATAAATATATGATGTACAGTCCAATCCGCTCTCATCACATAAAATGCGTATAACTCCAGGCCAAAAATATAAAACGAATTTATTTTTGAACAGAATATTTTCCAAATAATATTTTAATAATTTTTATTTACATGATAATTGTACAGGAATAGCATCAACATTGATTAATATTCTATAAGATTTTACTGAAATCTTGTACCGAGCTACTCCAACAGCTTTCCACAATTGGTCTCCGTTTGAAAAAAAACTACCTTGCCAAGGATTTCCTCAATTCCCTTCATAAATTTTCAATCACGTTGAGATCGGGGAATAGACAACACTATTCCATTAATGAAGCATTAGAATGAAATCTATTATTCGTGACGACCCAAAGCAGTTTTGGAGGTTCATCAACGCTAAGAGGAGAACTTAAGGTAGTGACACAACCAACGCGTACGTCACGGCAATGCGTGTGTTGACATTTATGAAGCGACGCATACGACGCTAGGTAAGTTACAACAGAATATAGAACGCGGCAACTGACAAGCAAGTGAATGGCAATTTCAGTTATATTATGATATATTTAATATATTCCTATATAACTTCATGCGTTTGTTATAAATAAACTCGCGTTTGCGCACTTCTTTTATGCGTCGCTCATCGAATCCCATTTTGTCACACGAGCACTTAAAAGTAAGGTTAAGTTGAATGCGACGCGTTAAAATTTAGAAATTTGCGCAAAGGATGCGACGCGTCGCATAGCGGCGCGTCGGATGCGGATTCGTTGTAACGCGAAGTACAGGACTGCATAAGCGCTTTAAAGCCTGTCATCGCACGCATCGCTCGCGACGCGTTCAAAATTTGGTTGTGTCACCAGCTTTATGGTTATCCCTCTTCGTTAAAATTAGAGAATAGGGAGAGCAGTGATCCCTCTATTATCGCTGACCTATTTGGCGATATCTCTATGACTGCCTTCTTTGATATCTCTCTCTTCTTATTAACTCTGATATTAAATTTACTTTTTAGTTGATGACGACACAGTCGAAAAACACATGCATTGCTTGGCAGATAAGTTTTCGTGTGGTCCTCACTGTGTTCTTGTTTCCCTCTTAAAAGACTGTTCTGTTTTTCTTATCCCTATGTTAATTGTTTAACTTATCCAGTGACGTCTTCCCTAAAATGTGGAAATTATCTACTATAAAAGCGATGATACATACATAGGTGTGATATATCGAATTATAGGGCGGTCTCAAAGTTGAGCTCAATCATTAAAATCTTTGAGGTCCCAATAAGCCAGACCCTAGCTTTTCACTGCAGACCATTTTTGGTGAATTCCCAGCACGGCTTTATAAAAGGAAGGTCAACCACGACTAACCTTTTAGAATTCTCTAATTATTGTATTTCTGCAGTGGAAGCTGGCAAATAAGTTGACTGCATATTTACTGATTTCAGTAAAGCATTTGACCGCAACAATCATGATGGTTTGCTTTTTAAGCTGGCTATGCTCGGCTTCCCAGATCAATTTATCAATTGACCTTACGTGAAGTTACGAACTCAGCAAGTATCGTTTCGCGGATCGTTATCTTATGACCTCCTTAATACTTCCGGTGTGCCTCACGGCAGCTATCTCGGCCCGATTTTGTTCAATATTTATATAGGTACGTTAACAAACTTTCAATGTTCCTAAATTATACAAAAGTCTTATGTTATGCTGATAATAGCAAGATATTTTTCATGTTCTTTCGACTGATATGGATAGAAATTCAAATTCGGACTTAGATACGTTTGCGTGCAAATGGTCTACAAATGATGCTCTCAACTTAAGAAAGTGTTCATCTGTCTTTTCTCACAAAAATAATCCGTTAACTTATGCTTGTACATTGGATGGCTCGCTCCACACCTTGACAAGAGTAGATAAAATCAAGGATTTAAATGTTCGGCTAAATAGCCGTTTCACTTTTGATTTACAGTCAATAAAGCTAACTCCACGTTAAAGTTTATAAAGACATAATCGAAGGAATTCCAGGATTCTTATATCACACGGCTGCTCTACTGCAGCTTTGTGTTCTTGAGTACGCGTCATGTGTTTGGTAGCACACACATCAATCTTGTCGAGGCCCTCCGTGGGCTCCCTGGGAGTAACCTCATCATCTTGCATCCTTATTTGGATCCACTCAAACTTATCAAACTTGAGTCCCTCGAGCTCCGACGTAAGAACTCCAAAGCTACTTTTCTTTTTTACTGCTTGTGGGTTATCATTGACTGCTCAGCTTTGTTAGCTTGTTTTATTTTATCTAATCTGTCATTAAGGAATCGGGATTTCTTAAATATCTCTCAACATCAAACCAACTATAGTTTGCATGAGCTCGTCACATCCATGTTTTAACGAGATTTTTTAATTTGATTGTATAGATTTTAATTTGTCTAGAAAATGCTTTAAGTACAATATCATCTAATTTGTATTTTAGTTGAATTCTTTTTCCCTAAAATTATAAGTAATCAGCCTTGATCCTTGATGAATGCGTGAATAAATATATAACTAAATAAATTAAGCGCATGCTATTTTTCATGATTTCTTTATAATCATGTTGGTTCATGTTTCCTTGGGTTCTGTGAATCCGCTTTACATCTTACCACGAATAACAGCCCTGTACCAACCACCACCATATTTCGCTGTTGTTTTTGATATATCGGATATAAAACTATTTTCCTTGTGGTCTCCATATTTATATTGTAGTCTAAAACAAACAAATTTACCATCTTCTCATTACTCTAACAGTCTAACTAAAGGATGTTGTAAAAGTTTTTCTTTGTAAATATTATTCTTGCCCTCAAATTTTGCTTTTTAACAAAAGGCGATTCGTCCATGTAAGTTTTCTTATTGGAATCTTCGCCGAACAGTCGTTTTCCTTTACTTCATTCGCAATGTCCTGGCCATGAAATTGTCGTATAACGCAGAATTCGGGAATCTCGTTTCGCCATGGTCGTTTTGTCTTCCACGTGTTTATCGCACATCCTCTTGATTTGTTTCATTTCTAAGGCTATTGAAAGGAAAATAAATGCTCAACTCACCGATTCTGCAATGAATTTTAAAGAATAATAATATATAGTATTGTAGTTATATTTCCTGAAGTGATTTTATTACTGGGAGTTCAGCTTCATGTGGTCCATCTGCGTAAAGAGTTTGATTGAACTTCGCCTTAATTATATTGCAAAAGCTATTTAAATTTACTGACGCTTTATTAAAACAAAAATAATATAATATGAGGAATTTGAATAAAACCGTCTTAATAAAATACTACTTACCAAATTCTTCAATTTTGTTCATCACGTTGAAATTTCACAAATAATTAATGCATATAGGTAAATTCATGCGGACACTAAGTTTCATTATTATATATACAACCGTTTACTTAAAACAATGTTTTTAAAAATTTCTAATTCTTAGGTCAGACAAAGTAGAGGTAATTTTCCACATATTAGAAATTCGATAACTCAGCTCAAGAGAAGTTTGAATATGCTTTCCTTTTGATATTTATTGTAGCTTGCTTTAAAATAAATTAGTACAAACGTTATACACAGCTTATATGCCTTTATGAAACTATGTATAATTTAATAATATAACATTCATTTCAAACAAAATCTCTGGACATTACCAATCAAAGATAATGCCAACTGCTGTAATATTGCTTATGAATTAAAATAGCTTTCTTGTACATATGTATAATAAATAAATAACCCTATATAAAATATTTCGTAATATCCTGCATGTAAGGAGGGAGGAAAAAATTGCTGCCCCGGGTGAGGATCGAACTCACGACCTTAAGATTATGAGACTTACGCGCTGCCTACTGCGCTACCGAGGCATGTGGTGGGGATACCCTTTGAGTATAAATAGAATTTCAAATTCATC
The DNA here is from genome assembly GCA_947538895.1 of Neoitamus cyanurus. Classification (NCBI taxonomy): domain Eukaryota; kingdom Metazoa; phylum Arthropoda; class Insecta; order Diptera; family Asilidae; genus Neoitamus; species Neoitamus cyanurus. The sequence goes on along the minus strand of OX384541.1, from coordinate 29,815,394 downwards.
ATATCCAAAAATAACTACATTATTTAAAATGACACCATAAACTTTATTTACCTTTAACATTCCTCCGTCTTATTTATACATTAATAAAATGCTTTAAATTCTTGCAATTAACTCCAGTTCTGTAAACCATTTCCATTCCTAGGGACAGCTTCCCTGTGCAGACACTTACAAAGGCGTTCTAGCTCGTGGCACTAAATTGCTAAGTGACTAATTTTAAGTACACTACAAGTCCACTATAAAATATTACCTCAACCCCTTTTTTCTTCCTACCGATTGTTAGTTCTATTATTAACTGGTTTAATGGTAATGAATTTTGTGTACTACTACTTAACAATTTAGTAATATTGAATTTCACAGTGCACTTAGCAACTTAGTGATGCATAGCGCATTAGCACTACGTACAGCATTGCTAACTATGCATCAAAAGAACATGGCTGAATTCTTATTCAAACTTGTTTTTCAAGAAAATATACTCTTTTTAATCGTTATGAAAAAAACGCAGTTAAGAATTTTGTACGCTTATAATTTCTTAATCAGAAAAGGCATGATGTATCCAACTGAAAATAGAATAATCTCCTGTTGAACATTCCAGCAATTTTCATTCAACGTGCGGGTATCTCAGAGGATAGCATTTAAGGTGAGGTGACTTTAAAAAAATACAAAGCAAATTCTGATATCACACTTGATTTTATTTCTCATTTTATTTAAGAAAATAAATAGCTCGAACAATTAGTTCTCTCTTGCTTATTGCTACGAACTTAATTAAATTACCGCACCCTAATTTTTCAGATATTTTGGTATGCAACGTTCTACAAAATACATGAAATACTAAATTTTTTCAGCGATTAACTCGTAGGAAGGGCCCGTAATGCTTTTTGGCGGATAACACACGAATAAAATTAGTTGAGCCAGTGATAGGGCGCATCCAAGGAAGTTCGGCACCTACAAGATTTTATTTGTTTAATAGTCATCAAAATATAAAATCATGCATCATCGATTTCTAAAGTGTAAATATGTAAATTTTAAAAACAAAAACAAAAAACAGAATTCAGCTGTATAAATCAAACAATATTAGTAAAACTATTTAAAATAGTTCTATTGTGCAATAGTCTTCCACACCACAAGCAATAAAAGGGATTCTAGTACTGTACGAGGGTATAGTATGTTTTATAATTGTGAAAAGAATATTCCAAACAATTCCTCCCTGTCAAAGAGACAACTAAACTCAATGTGACTTAATAAGACAAAGCCTAATGGCAAATGGAAGTTAAAATTTAGAAATATTATTCAATTCGCAGATTTCGGCAATGAATTGGACTTCATGGAGAGTTTTGTACCCATCACGAAATAAACGACCAGATATGGACTAGCGAAGATAATAAGGAAAAGCTCAAGTATGAAGTAGTTAGTAGAGTATCATTATTAGAAATTGTGTTTTTCTTCCTAATTGATTTGGGTTGAGGGGGGAAATGCCCCAGCACTCAGACTCAACCGAGTCCATTGTACTCTACCCTGTTTTTCTTACTAGTTTTGGATTAATTATTGAAAATTGGATTATCATGAATCAATGAAGAGCACACAAATATTCCTGATTTAAAAACGAGTATAGTTTTCCTAATCTAATAATCTGTACGTATCCCTCTAGACTACGCAGTGTTTGCAGAATTCTCTTCCGTCTTAGAATACTCAAATTTTTCGAATGGGCATGGGTAGAAAATTATTACGTATTTATATGTTGGACACTCATACTTTGGGTCAAAATACAAAACCTATATCATTTATACTGACCCTATGCCTTTTAAAAATCGTTATAACTATTCCAAATGTCAGGTCGATATACTTATCCTTTCCAAAGCCACGTCATACCATAACAGGCCCTTTTGTATCTTTTGCCCTAAGAAAAACTATATTCCATATTCTAGGACCATGTTTTTAAATTCTATAACAGATAACGAAAACAGAAAAAGCGATATCAAAAGCGCATAGGATATCTCCACAATAAAAATAAATTTGGAAAATTCAGTTATTTGTTGTCTGGTCGATAAGGTTATGTACCATCAGGACATTTTTTTTCTTCCTGTAGTTGTGTTAAAATAATACAAAACTTTAATTGGAGAAGGTAAATGAATGTGTTGCGTTCAAATAAGATGTCGTTTTAATTTTTCATAACCACTTTTTAAATTTTAAATTTGCAGCAGAAAAAGCGAAAATCAAAAAATGCGGTCAGAACAAAATTTTAAATATTGTAGCTTGTTAAATAGCAAATATCGATGATCTTTATTTGGCTACTACCCGCCCGTCAGAGTTGGCCAAGGTTAGAGATACAGATTATGTATTTTGATTCCTCTATATTTCAAGAACATGTTGTTTCAACAAATCATCTAATTAACAAAGTTAAAAGTATTTAAGAACAAAGCTAGCAATCGACGCATGACATGTACAAATTTGAAACGCATTTTTCTAGATACATCATTTTGTTGTTGTTGTTGTTGTTTTTGAAATTTTAGTTGGCCTTCAAGGAAGGTTTCATATCAGTGACTTATTAGTGCTGGACATAGGCGCCATATGACCATACATCATTTTTCAAATAGATGAGATAAATAAGTTTAAAATTAATGGACCGAGCTTGATTTTCAATTAGATTGATGATAAGGCATTTGAGCAGGCAGTGAACATTTAATATTTGTGAACTTTTACAAGGAGGTGTGTTTTTTTCAGTTTTGATTTCGCAAAATACGTCGGGAGCTAAACTTTCTACTTTAAAGCCCCCGACGGAACGAATTTTGAAAATTTGAATGCTTTTCTTTTCTAATGCACATTGAATAAAATGCAATAAATTCCATTAATTTACCTTTGTGCGATTGGTAATTAGACTAGAAAATCTCCTTTCAAAATACTAGCACAAACGTCTCCGTATTTAGCTAAGTGACGGTTTGGTGACGAAATAAAATATAAGTAATGCTAATTCTACGCAAGGACCCAGCAAAGACCAATCCAAGCCAACTTCCATATGTAACTGACAGGTTGGCCTGAGTTGGCGGATGATGGCTCGAGTAGCCGAAATGATTCCAGGTATCAACCGATCCTCTATACTGACAGATCATGTCATCTGTGCAGGCTGAACGTTCATCACGATGATTTTAACTACACAGAAAGTACCTACTTCGCTGACATTAAAATCGCTTGACATGATTTGAAGGTTGCTTCATCACCTGGTTCGTCAACTGGAGAGAGCAGAATTTGTCTATGTTGACAGATCAACGATTTGTCGAGGTTAGAAGTTGGTCGGTCATATATACGTTTAACATTAAGAACTCTTTTAGAGAATATTTAGCTAAAGTTGGTTTTATCTAGGGGGGGGGGAAGCAGATATATTTCATAATTATCAAGAACTCAAAGGTGTGCCTAGAGTAAAATCAGAACTAGTCAAAATTATTAAATTATTTTATTTAAAACAGATTGCAACACAATTACTGTAGCACCAGGACTCGGGACAAGGCTCTAAATGCCGAATTCAGTGAGATAAACAGCCAATTTGGCATTCACTAGCCCGGAAAGCTTTTTTAGAAATGCAACACTAGCGCTTTGTGAGGAAAATCAAAAGTTATCACTCTGAGAAAACTTACCGAAGAAAATATAGTTACGGACTTAATTATAAGTGACTAAATTTTTGCATATGAACCGAAATATATAGATAGGCCTTATGGCTCGAGAATGTTAAGCCCTTGGTCTGCAACTTTTGAAAATTTGAGTGTGCCACACATTAACGCTGGGAGTACACACTTCCGTACAGAACTTGGAATCTAATGGCAGTGTCTACTCGCATCATCCGTGACCGTGTTACACGGAGGACACGGATTCTGTTTACACGGATGATGCAAGTAGGCATTTACATTTTTAATAGCAAAAAAGTGTACTGAAATTAAACCAAGCGACCCTGTGTGGTATTTCAAGGTTAAGATCCGCCCTGAGATCTATAAGTACGGAAAGTTCACGATCAAGGAGAAGATCTTCCGTTTATTATGACTGTGATTATAAACTTGCTTATTAAACTTGACGGGACCAAAACCTCGGACGTGATTTTTGACTCACTCTTGACCTTGTTATTGTTATCGCAAGAAGACCTAACTCCATCTTAGGCTTTATTAAATGATGATCCAGGGAATCTGCCGATCTTATCACTAAACTTCTTTGATGTACCTGCATCATACTTATTTTGGAATACTGTAGTCCCTTTGGGGTTTTCTTCGCATTACACATTAATCGAATATACCAATTTTGCAGATTTCTGTTTCGACTGCCAAAAATTTGACGAATATTAACCAAATAGGAGCAAAAAATTGCATGGTGCAGAACGTGGATAAATTCTGCTTGATTTCCTCTAGTAACGATATTGATATATGTCGGATATATTGCATTGGATTAGGACCATAAAAGTTGAATGAGAAATGTTGTCTAAAATGTACTTCTACACCACTCATATACTCAAACTTGATTGGAGCTTGTTACATGGCCATGGTAGTCTACTAAAACCAACTCAGGGAAAACAAATGCTTATTATTGGACCTTGCCTATGAGCAGTCATGCGTTAACTTTTCTTTTAAGCACATTCCTGAAGTATTTCAAAGTACAACTGAAGCAAATATTTCTGGCTAAAGCTTATAATTTGCTTACCCGAATGAATGCGTCGTCGATAATATTTCCATAGATGTACCATTGCAAGGACACGACGAAAGAGGCCACGATGAGCGGAAACGGGAGGCTCTCCGAGTTTTTAACTTTTATAACATGGAGCAGCATAGTCAGCGGAGCTCCGAAGAACAGAACGGTCGTAAAGCAACAGATATATCCTAGAGATCAGAATCAATGCTTTCTGACTGATTGTGAGGTAAAGGAGTGAATCTCACCCATTATTTCCGTTGCCTTCGGAACCGTCTCATACTTGGTGTAGATGCAGACGCATATCAGGAATATGAAGGCGACAGCAAATTGACGAACGTAGTGCTTCTTGTTCACTGTGAAGATGTAGTAAGTGGCGGTGTAGAGAAACATCAGCGTCGAGCCCACGATATTAACGACAATCACAATGTTCTCCATCGTTAGAAACCCGTACCGCAACCACAGGCTGCATCTGTTCAAACAAAAGTGGAAAAATAACTTAAAGCGAATTAAATTAGGCAACTTACGATAGGAATCCGCAAACAAACGGAAAGCCCGACGAGTCCCCGGTGCTTTTCTTCTGAACATACTTGCGACAGATGAGCCTGTAAAGGAAAAAAATAGTAGCGTTTAATCTTTGGCGCTTAAGCCGTGGTGTCCTTGGGCCGCTCACACTCCAGTCAAGAACTGCAGAATTGTAGTTATCACAGCCGAGGCTTCTAAAACTAGTTCGAACGATGGGGCCATCTCAACACCTGTGGGGTGGCCTCCGGTCTTCAGCTCTTTTATCGGGCAGGTGGTCAGTGAGATTTCACAATTTTTGGTAAAACCTGGCACATAGCGAATACTGCTTGAGATACGGATAAGCGATTTCGATTCGGCTCTAGTTGAGCTTGAGCTTGTAAATCTTCAACGTAAACAAGAATGACTTTGACACTGTTGGCGAAAATTCTTGCCGTTAGGTGGCGATGATCGAAAAATTCACAATAGATTATGCTCCGCGTAGAAATGAATTCATGTGACGTTGGCGTAGTTATCGTATAGTGTAAGCCAATCCGTTCTAACTGTTTTGGCTGAATTGTAAAATTCTCATTAGAAATATTGCAATTCAGCTGAGTGTGCACTACCTAAATGAAATTTTGCTGATCTTGCGGAATATGTTGAAACTCGCACGTTATCTTAATTCACAAATTGCAAAAAGGTATTCATCAATTTTATACTTACTAGTAGCATAGCATTGCTTCTAATTTGAGTTTGTGTTGTTATAAGTGATTTGGCTTTCCTAGCAAAACAATTGTTCATTACTGCGACTTTGCGAGTGTCACTCAAGTCAAATTTTCCGTTAAGGTTTCGGAGGCATATGTTTGTACTTAGTATGCAACTAAGACGAAGCCTGCTTTTTGGCAAGAATTGACTGAAATTTGAATTGAGGAACATTACAATTCAACATAACAAATCGTATGCTCCAAAATCAACACCTGATGTGGCAACATGTGCAAATTGTTTGAGTATAAACAAATTTAGGTAAGTACATGCTACTACGAATTATCCCTTTATCTGCAATCTGGGTTACAGAGATGTTTTGATGCTTAAAGAAGAAGGTAAACAAATACTTTATTAGTAAAAATGTATATGGAATACGACCTTCAAAAGGATACCATGATCCAGAGACCTATCCCAATTGCACATTAGTAAAGAAAGACGGAAAGGGGTTCGTTCCACTGTAAAGAAGGTAACAACAGAATATAACCACAGCATCTATTCGAATTGCTGAAGTAAGCCCACGTAAAAAGGAGGTATTGATTTTTAAGAATTTTTAGCATTTTTTGCAGAAAGAAATAGGATCCTTGATAGTTTGAACTTTTCCGTGGATAATTCGACAGGTGATAAATTAAAAAATATATATTTATACCAACAGGGTAAATGGGTAAAACGGGTCAGGGTCAATGGAATATTAAGGAACAAATTACCGTCAGCAAAATCGATTTTAATGAATTTTGCACCTTCCCAGCCTAAAAACACATTAAAATGTGCGGCAATTCACAGAATCCGCATATCCGCATCGAAACTTTTTTTTTATGACGCAATGATAAATAGTGTCTTAAAAAAATTATTATTTTGTGCTGTCGTATTGTAGATACCCACCATTTGAAACTCAGCTATCCCAGGAACCAACTGGTTGGCACAACTTCCATGAATTCCTCATTAAATTTAGCGTTTTCCACTCCAGTGATTCCGCTGAGGAGAAATTCAACAATTTGCTCTATTTAAGTGCAAAGGGCTAGTATTCTGAGTCTACCATATTGAAGTCGCCATGTAGAATTTGTAAAATCGGAAATAATATTTAAAAAATCAGCGACCCCAAGAACCAAATGGGCAAAGTTTCACACAAATCTAAAGAAGTTCGTTGCGTATTTCGAATTCGATATTTGAAATAGCCATCCCTATCTTGAATTTGCAAAACTGGGCACCATATTGGAAATCAGCGTCCTTAAAAAAGCCCATATGCCAAGATTTGTGAAACAGGGTGTTTTGCATAACGTCAGCTGCAATGGGTGTGGGGATTGATCTCACCTAGGCGACAAGGGATAAATATCAACCATTTTCGAGTTACATATAGAATGATTCATAAATACGGTATGCACATTATTATTTTGTTTTTACTTTTAAAACTTTTGTAGCACAAAGTACCATTAACTGTATAGTAACTCCACATTTTTTAACATTTAAAAAAATGTTTCGTGTACTCTTTCTCCAAAGAGTTATTGAAAAATAATATGTAAACAAACAAAAAGGCGAGAAATAAACCTTAACACAACAAAGGAGCACAGGAGCCCAAAAATCAAGCGGAATAATTTTGTTTTTAAGGTCCCGTTAAACATCATAATAAAAAGTTTTTATGGGGTCCCTCTACTGTCTATCCGTTGACGTTATACCTCTGTACAGATTGAATTTCATTTATAACGTAGGAAAATAAGCCAAGTATTAAATCTCTAAGGTATAGGCCGTCAAAAATCGCACCGGTTTCAGATTATGGCAGTTTTCACGAATTCGGGTTTTGAAGCTCACTTCTCAATTCAGCTTAAAACCAGCAATTGCTGAATCTCATAGGTAATTGATTCAATTTTGAAGATAGATAAATCAGTGATCGTGTTCGGTATCGTCATTTGCACTGCAGTATTCAGCTTCATATTTTAATTAAATTGCTACACATTGCGATTTCGATGCAAATGCCGAAATCGAGCACGTACGAGTACATATGTACATATATGTAGATTACTGTTACACGGGTTGCATAGTAAGCACTACGGGCCTATCCTCAGTCGTGGTGTGACGAATTTAATTTGCTAAGATTCTGCTTTGTAATTTGCATAATATAGTGACAATCAGTTGTCATTGAAATTAAGGAATATTAGTCTATTTTATATTCTAACTTGACTTCATCTGAAAATTATGTCCCACAAAAGAAATAGTAGTTGGAGAAATGATGATGTGAAGGTAATATGTTGCGTAGCGATATATTTTACAAAATTATCGATTGTACTTTAATACATTTATTACAATATTATGTTAGAAATAAATATCTTTTGTTACTTAAATAATACACTTTGTACTGTATTTCAATGAATTTAAATAATATTTATTGAACTGGATGACATCCTACACAACCTATGTATAATAAATTCTAAGTGCGTTATATCTCCATATTTAAAGTAAACAATAAACAGTTAATTCTGTTCCTTTTTGAAAATATTCCTCGGTTAATTACTGCGCAATTAGATAGATGCTTATGGCTCTCGTATTTGCCGATTAAATTCCAAGCTTAGTGATTAATGGGGTATTCTAGTGTAACGGTTAAAAATATTGAATCTTTTTGTATTTGCTGTGAATATTGTTTTTTATTTCAACATACATATCTGGTCTAGTGTATCGAACATGGATCAGCTATCATTAGCATTAACGTGTGGTATTTTAACTCTTAATCTAATGAGGATAACGCTGTTAGACTCCTTGTCTAAGAAGCCTAGGTTTTATAGGGATTAATGTTGCAAATATTATGTGCTTTTTGATGGTGATGACGATCCAGCTTTATGGTTGGTTGCTAGTGTACTTCTTAACTCTCGGCGAACCAGGTGCAAAAAACTCCTGACCAGAACCACGTGGGGTAAATTTACCCCATGAAATGAATTGCACAAAATTAATACATGTATCACATAGAAAACGCGTAAATGCATTTTTTTCATCAAAGATATTATAATATCTGTTGAATAAAACGCAAAAATGTGAAAAATTAATCTTCTACTATAGGAAACGAAACATTAACAACAACGAATTCTTAAAGTGCTGGGGTTAAAATAATCCCACCGAAGATTAAGGCCCCTTCTGTAGTCGAATGATAGTCCCACTAGTGTGGTTAACACTATCAGGGTTAGTTCTATGTTTTCTTATTTGATGTTCTGCGTATTCATTATCACGTTGCTTACAATTTGGCTGGTGTTATCTCTGTTTTTCGTCTGAGAGTTACTTTATATCTGGTTTCATTTTTTGCTTACGCAATTTCGTGGGTCATTCTTCCTGAATCTTGCTGTAAATATGCTATGGAAAATATGTGTGCCAAAATCTTTACTCCAATTCGTAAAACTTTTGGAGATACAGTACTTGAAAGGGATAGGCTTACGTTGTACAATTATCTTGGATACTTCTTTTGCTAGTTATATCGGGGCTATATCCGGTCACTCCTGCATGCCAGACTCTATTCTCTGATCAGTGGCTCACATGCTTTTTTCTACTCTTTTTATGTATGCTCTTCGCCTATAGTCCATGTTAAATTCTAATTTGGAAGTAGCGAACAAAAAAATTGTATTTCGTAAGTTCAGAAAGGATGTATAGGAAATCAAAATAAAACTCCGCGTCTATCATTCATAAGATGCAATCACATGGAACTTTTGCCTCCCTCCGACCAAAATGCTGCCGCGAATTCCTACGGAATGAATTGGATTAAACAAGCATGCATATACATACATATGTATACAGGAGAGCTGGAAGGATTTGTTTCAACATAGGTATACCACGCGATTCTATGAGATGTCCTGATCAATTTTTTTTTCTCAAAATAGTTCCAGTGGGTTCGGAGGTAGTGTAGAATATATGTATAGGTAAGGTATGATTTATTTTATACTAATGCCGACGTCTTCGGCAGATGCAGAAACGGAGTTCCTGTTTGGCTGATATTTGTATGCGACAAATTAGAAAGTAGTAGACTAAATCATAATTGCATATTTATTCTAATACTTGAGGAATTTCATTAACTAGGTACAAAACCTTTTACCCATTTTATTATAAAAATGTTTTGCAACGTTTCGCTGTGGAAAACTAATGATAACTGTGAATTAACGAGCTTTCGAATGATTTTATTACAGCGGCAGCTCCAACGAAACTCTACGTTGTATTTTCCTTTCACTTGGACATTGCACAATCGCATAAATGTTCAGCCAAGCCAAGTGAAATTTACATTCCCCTAAGATTTTTCTTTTCTTTCCTTGATCCATTTTCAAAGTACTTGAAAATTCAGATGCCATAGGAAAAAACTGGATCCGTTCTGATGATAAGCATAAGTACTGCACGTTTCTGTGTAAGCCGTAGGAAGAAATGAGAGAATATGTAGATTGTATGTATTCTCTACAATATACACGGTATGGTATACTCTACTTTAAATGACAATTCTCTTCTCGCGGTGCGTGGAGAACGCTTGCTGATACCGTCTCGTCTGGGCTGGGTCTGCTTCTGCTCTGCTCTATGCCAATCCATTGCCTGTCTATAGTATAATAACGAGCTCTCGCGGCCAAAGGTGCATTCGTCGCGTTTACTTGAAGACGTTCGCATGAACGGAGCATTCTCAGTTCTATTTTTCCCCGTGAAAGTTCATTTTTTGTGTCGTAATTATTCAGACCAACGTCAGAATATGGTCGTATTAAAATTACAACAGTGCACGTAGATTTCGTTTCGTTCGTGGGACTTCCAGTCGTTTGGAGTCGTCCACACAATTTTTTTTTAGTTCGCCTAAGTTTCTGTTCTTCCGGTATTGGTTTTAAATTCGCAATCGAAGATAAGTGTCCGCGATAGTAATTCCTTTCCGCGATAATTTTCTGTGAATAATTATGGGAGATAGAGGAGAAACAGCAATTCTCTTCGGACAGCAAAAAGATTTGGGCGAAGCCGCTCAAACTGAGCTCGATCGGGTACTTACCTAATTTAAGTCTTAACCCTAAGTTCACATTTCGACGTAGCGTTCAGAGTTCTCTTTGTTATCATCTCACGCTGGGTAAGACTGAAGACATACTTATTTCGGAGTGAGCATGGAAGTTGAAGCAAAAGTGTACTTTGCACGCTACGTCCAATCCACGTCGAATTGTGAATTTAGCATTAGGCTTCTAACTATTTGGATTTTGGTTTCCTTGAGCCTGCTGGAAAATGCTTTGTTCTTGCCGGTTACTACTAATCTGCATGAGGTGTGGGTATCTGGTGCGCCTTATCAATATCTCATGTATCGTCTGAGCATTCCGCAAGATAATCGCTTTGGAAATTGCATTTTGTCCTTATATCTCCGATAATTATTTAACCCAAGGGTATGGCGATATTTAAAAAATCTGCAAAATTTGTGGAAGAACCAGACGAGCTGTTATCCTCATCACCAACCATCTCACTATCAGCTATCACTCATCGCCAGAGGAATGACCTACAGCAGAGCTGGAGTGTGCGCCTCATCGCCGATTTACGGCCATGTGGCCTATTGGATTGCCGCCAGCCAGCATGTGTTAATGTTTTCTTGTCTTTAGTCATTTGATTTTTTCTCTGACTCACATGGTACGTGATATTTGACTTTAAAGGGTAGTTCGCACCCTCTGTTTTTTTAATTGTTTTACCCGCACGAGCCTAATGCGTGCGGGAAAGACGGAGTGATTGGACAAAAATCTCGAAATTTCATGGGAGAACGATATAACATATATAAGCAATTTTAGATTTCTCTTAAAGTAATTATGGCACTAGAGGCCTTAAAGCACTCTAACATGCACTTTGTGCAAGAGGCAAAACGGGAGAAATTTGTCGTCTTCCAAGTAGAGTGAAATTATCTTATTAAGCACAACATCAGTGTGTATAGCTGAAGCACTGTAGGTACCTGTAATTTTTAAATGCAATTTATCTACTAAATTAACTTAATGTATACATAGGAAATCGTTAAAGTTGAAACATGTTTGATATTTCCGTTGTTTCAATTTATTAAGGTATGAAAAGGTTAATTTCCTTTGCAAATGTCAGAGTTCTTTACCTAAATCTATAGAAGAATAAGAATTTTTAAAAAACAACAATGGGTTGAAAAAAAACAACAATGGAGTGAAAATTATGATGAGATTTCAGCAGTTAAGTTTAATAAAAATCTTTTATAATTGTTATTCTCAGAGAAAGTCGAAAGCTCCTCCGTTGCAACTTACAATTTGATATCCTCAAGATTCTTATTGTTAAATATTTTTAAAGTTTTAATACCTATATATATGGCAGATGGGATTGATATTGCTCTTTTATCCCATTACTCTTCTTTACAAGAACTATCCCATGAGTGAACGAATAAACGAGCCTGAAGATAAATGCCATGTGAAGGCTAATTTATTGTAGAAAGCATATGTAGGTCGGCAATATGCGTTAGGATACAGTGGGAACCGGAACAGTTTTTACTAGTTTCAAATGTGGTTTGCAATTGTTTGAAATGTAGCATGAAAAATAAGAATAGATTATATTAATAAAAAGCAGTTCAGTGCTTGTGGGATATGTATAATAAGATCCGTAAATGTTTCATAACCGAAAAAACTTTTTTTAAGCAAACTGTAAAATATGAGTTATAAACAATGACTTGTTTAGTATTATATAATTTCAAAATTGATATTTTTAAGGTGCTAATTTTTATTGGAAACTACTTGCTAAGTGCTACTTTCACAAATGTTTTCATATTCAAATCTATCAGTTGAAAATTATGGAAAGACATATTTTGGACGCTCAGATCCCTCGACTGAAGCGTCAAAATAACAACTGTGATATGTCATGTTTCATTGAATTCTAAAAGACCTATTTAATGACATCCGTCGATGGAGGTATCCAAAGAAAAAAGTACAGCTCTCTGCACTTTTGCTTTTTAGTTAACTAAAAAAGTCCTCATGTAAAATTACATTACAAATGGTAGGAACTACAAGGCTGTGACACGCATGGTCGCACAAGACGGACACTATAGGATTCCAAGTAACAACCTTAAAGATTAAAAACAAAAATATAAAATATTTACTCTAACGTCTACCCGTGTATTCCCGAACATTGTGCGTGGAATAATTTGACAAAAATGTGGCTAAAGGAGGGTTCGACAAAGATAAATATATATAACGAAGATTGTGACTTTGTTATCTCTTCTCTTTTCAACAAAAATCTCCATATAACTTTTGCTATCTCTAATTAACATACATACTTCCCACAATATATGTATATAAACCCAACAACTCTTTCCACACATGCATTATATGCACTTCACTTATACTCCATTCTATTTGTGAATTATTAAAGTTTTATTGTGTTCACAACCTAACGTGCTATTCCAACTTTAACTTACCTGTTGTTTTAGAAAACTTTAAACATATATAATACATAAATATACTTGTATGTATGTTGCAGGGATCCACATATGATATCGAATCTGTTGTCGCCAATTAAAAACAGAAGCATTTGAAAACCACTGCGTACCACTGGCATATACATAAATACATACATACATAAATTCCTCGCATACATATGAACGTAATTCCCGCGCACAATCGCTCCAAAAAATTTCTCTTTTTGCTGCATTCCCCATCTTGAAATCCCAGATCCATAAATTGTTAACTTATAGTTCCTATCACCGCAAACAAGTAGTTGACTGCTTGATGTACGCATTAGTATTTTCTGTTAAGAATCGAATTTATTGCATCTTAATTTACGCCTCATTTTTCGTTTGATTGGAATTTTATGAAAAAATATGAATCATCAAATAGATAATTTTTTTATAAAGAAAAATGTGGAATTCAGCTTATGTTAATTGTGGAATTTTCAATGTCATATAGAATGATATTGTGTTTTTTAGCTTGGTGCTTTCTTATATGAGAATTAAATTTAAATGATATTTTGCTACTATATTTAGATTAACATTTTCATTTTAATATAATTTGACTTCAAATAAACATCCCAGTTTTTTTTATCTTCTGTACTCAGCAAAATTAGATATATAATTTCTCTGATTACTCTTTCAGCCTTACAGGCAAAATGTGAAATTAACAATTCTGTTAATTCATGTACACGTTGTAAACATCCTACAATGGTTGAATGAATGGTTACTTAGACTGGGTGTAACTTTATGGAATAGGTATTTTACTTTCTAAGGATCGAAACATTATTGACTATGTACTCATTTACATAATTTACAATTCATATATTTACGAGTATCTGGCTCAAGGGGGAACAACGGAGCTTTACTTATAAAACTTAGGTAGGTTTCGTATGCGGTATTGAAAGACAAAAACTCGCTCTTCAGGAAAGCAATGCTTTATAGAAACATTCACTTAGCCTTATTATTTTAGAATCATAGGAATTAGCCTTATTATTTTAGAATCATACGGAAGGGATAATTGGACTATGTACTATTGAATAAAGCTTCAATAAAGTTTATAAGATTTAAAACTGCTTTGCAAATGTATGCACTTTTAGCCTCTCTTATTAACTTCAAAGTTGTAATTTGAATTCACATAATACAAGCACATGTCATCCCCAACACACAATTTTGTGTGTGATCTATTATGCAAAGATCATTAACTACCGCGATACATTATTACCATCTAGCAAAGACATCATCTTTCTTTCCAAACATTTAGCAGCTAGCCTGGTATAGGTTTTTATGGTTTTGATTTTGACTTCATCTTAGTGGTGTTTTTGGGCAGATTTTATATGCTTTTGGGATTTTTATTAACGCTTTTTATTATTGAGTTGTTTTTTAATTTTGTATATGCGTCAATTTTTCAGATTGAGACTGCTACAGGTCCTGTAAACGAACGGGAGGTCGGTAAAGCGTTGTTTTAGCTTTAGTGGTGGTGAAATTATTAACAAAACTTTTTCACAAATATCTTAAATTGTTCGTAACTAGCCCTCAGACCATATTAAAATATATGAACACAAAATTGTTTTTGTTTCTTTTTTTTCAATTTTAATGTAGGTAATAGTAATGTACAATTGCATCGGTATTTTTTTAAAGCATAATATGTGCCTACGACAATTTTACGTGCTTATGTGTTTCCTGTTTGTGTGACTTTAAAGTTAATAATTAAATTGATTACAATTTGCATACATTTAACATGGAAAGTATGATTTCTTGGGAGTACATCCATTTAATTTCGGACACCTAATACGATGTTATTTCGATATTTTAAACCATTAACTTTTTTTTAACTTCAAAAATTTAAAATAATGACAAGAATAAAGAAAGCAATGTGCTGCCATTCTGACTCATTCTAATATCTGAACGATGACCTTTTAAAAGCCGAGAGAAATTGCTTATCAATTTGCTAAAGCAAAGAAAGAAATATCGCGAAATTTTTTTGCTATATAAAGCACTGGTAACTGGTTATCTCTACTTCCAGAAAACTAATTTTTGCCTCGTGTCAGTTCCTGCTGACCTTACACAAACATCCTCTTCTTTCTGTGCTTAAAAGTGCGAACGTAATGTGAAATATTCTTGATTTCTAACAGAACGAGTGTGCAAAGACGCGGCGCTTGGTACACATATTGTGTACTTTGAATAATTAAATTACGCGTGATAATGTCCGACCGAGCGTGGACGAGAGAATCGATAATGTGAAAAAACATGAGATTTTGCAAAATATCTTAATTACTACTTGTGTCTATTTAAGGAATTCCAATTAGCACAATTATTTGCTTCATGGGATTTATGAGATCATTACTTCATTTTTGCTGCTTTTGTATGTAAAAATGTTTGATGTATGTAATATACACTGATAAGCGCATGGTGCAGCTGAGGTTTTGATTAACATTTTCTCGATTTTCGTCGATTTATTATTTAAAACAACTGTTCTGTCTTGTCGCTCTAATTTGGTCATGTAGCCTAGTCTTTTTAATAAAGAATTCTGTATTCACATAAGTCATTTGCGAGCTTGCCCTTACAATAATGCAGTTTTTATCTGGATATTATTGCGAACGTGTCATACGTCAGGTATATTTTTTTTATTTTCTCTTAAACCGTAACATTAATATTTAATTTACACATTTAAGTCACTACATATATTTTGTGTACAATTTCAAAATTGAAGACATGACATTTTGAACTTGCTTAAAAGGAATACAAAATCAATAAAACGCTACTCTAATAAAACGGATT
Organism: Neoitamus cyanurus; assembly: GCA_947538895.1. NCBI lineage: Eukaryota > Metazoa > Arthropoda > Insecta > Diptera > Asilidae > Neoitamus > Neoitamus cyanurus. The sequence goes on along the minus strand of OX384541.1, from coordinate 29,799,277 downwards.
GCCAAGGATTTGTCTGCGAAAAAGGTGTAGGTGGTTCAATTATAAATTTTTCTGTAGATTTCAAACAGAATGCGATCAAAATTTGAAATCTCGCGTTTTATTTATTTTCGAAATTCCATTAAAAAAATATAATATAATACATTCTAGAAATTTAGGATGAAGGTTCAACGAAAGTGTGAACCCAGTATTTCCATGATACAAATTTAAAAGATTTACTAATTTTTTTTATATACACACGACAACTGTAGTATAATTCAATATATTTTATGTGAAGCTAGGTTAGTAGAAAATTTATAAAGATATTTAAACTTACCGAAGTAAGCATTGATCAACAAATCGAGAGTGTTTCGATGAAGACACCAAGTCGATCTCGTCAGTGCGACACAGACTGGCTTGGTGCCTCTGCCACATACACTATGGCGGAACGGGTGCCACACTGACGAGATCGCCTTGGTGTCCTGACCGAAACACTCTCGTCTTCTGATCACTGCTTACGTAAGCTACAAAAAAAATCCTTATATTTAGTTTCTCTACTTCTTATTGTAGAAGGAAACAAGTTTTTATAACCCAGAATTAAATACTCACTTCCACCAAGCGTTCTGGTAACTTTTGAAAAAAATATTAGTTAACACTGATCAACAAGGATTTTGTCTTTGAAATACGAGTAGGTGATATCGATATAGATATTTCTATAGATTACGAATCTGGAAATGAAAATGAATGGGAACGCATCAGCTAAATTTGAGGAAAAATCCCTTCATCATATAATTGTTTTCCCTTTATCTTCGATCTTCATCTGTTAAGCGATCAATCAGTGTCCACCAGTGACGATGGATACTACAATGAATTAAAACAATTATTATTATGTTATTATTTTTCAGAACAGTCTCCATTAACTCCAATGCATTTTTATACACGATCAATTCATATTTCCTCATCTTTAAAAAAATAGTGAACGTTTTTGTCCCAAAATGGGCTACAAAGATTGATTGCTCTTCTTCATCTGCGTTAATTGTTTACGCTTAGGGTAGTGGCGCACTTACAAATGCCATTGGATCACAAACATTGTTCGCGTTTAGTGATTCTTAATGAAAAACAACACGCTTATTTGTGATGTGAATTTTTGTTATCTTTTGCTAAGTGAAGATAAACACTTTGAATTTATTTCGCATTTGAAGCGTGTTTCATCTTAGGAAACCAGCCACTTCCATTTGCAATCATCCATTATTTTTATATAAAGGCTCTGTGTCGTTAGTTGTTGCCATTAGCCAAACGAACCAATTGACGTCTGTAAATGTATGTTGCAACTGTGAATGCAAATTTCTGTAAAGCTGCTTATCGACTTTCTTCCCGAGTTTAAGGGTTTCTACCATTCCTTTACAGCAGGAAAGAAAAGAAAATATTTATTCCTCGTAAACAGCATCCAATCATTTCCTAATCTTGGTTGACCTTTTCACTTCATTGAATGAAACGTGACCGCTAACTTCAATTTTAAAAATGTTTATACTATATGTATCATCACGTTTAATCTAGAAATAAAATTATCACGAACAAATACGTGCAGATCCTTAAAATGTATGTGGGTTGTGAATTGATTGCAAAAAATTCCTTCATTCAGTTTACTTATACCAGCGATAACTCGCAATGTAAAACAGCGCGAACATTTCAAGAAGCGCTGAGACACATTGAGTTTGCGTTTAGCTTCATAAATTTGTTTAGAGCCACATTGATTGGAATCGTTGGCTCAAACTTGTTGTATGTATTCAGCACTATTTAATATAAGTTACTTCGTCTTATAATATAAGCTAACCGAAAAATTCTGCTCGAAAGACAACATATGTCCTCGCTCTTCTACAGTCCGTTGGATGGCCTGAACTTCTGATCATTATAAATAGTCTAACATCGAAACATTCAGGCGGTATTGAAAACATTAGTAGCATAGTGTTCAAGAAAATAGTTGTTGCATTTTAGCTTTTCTTCCACATATAATAAACAAAGGTTTTAAATACCGTAAATTCCCCGAAACTCTACAAACAGCAATAATCGTTCCTATTTACTAGAAAGGGAACAATAACGATCCCAATAACTATAGACCGATAACTTTATTATCGGTTTTCTCAAAAATAATTGAAAAAATTATAGTCAATAGGATGCTTTCCTACTTGAAAAAAAAATATTTTCTTCAATAATCTACAATTTGGCTTTATGAAACGAAAGTGCACAGAAGACACAATATTTAGCCTTCTTAAATGAAATTTCTAACGGATTGGACAGGGATAATATAACAGCTGGTCTTGTTTTAGATTTAACTAAAGCTTTCGACCTTGCAAATCACGAGATACTATTAGATAAGCTAAATGCCATTGGATTCAGGGGGAACATTTTTGAGTGATTTGGATCCCACCTCTGTAATAGGAAACAACATGTCCGAATAAACGGAGTGCTTAGTGACTAGACAACTTCTTCTAATGTGGGCGGACGTACCTTAAAGCTCTGTCTTTGGTCCTATCCTCTTCCTCATTTATCTTAACTCAATCCTTAAAACACCCCTTAATGGTAATATTATACACCTGAATCCATAAATCTGAGAGCGAAGATATTGCATACCTTGCAATATGGTTTTACTACCACCAAATGGTGCTGAGTAAAAAGTTGAAAGTAATGACCTTTTCTCTATCATGTCCACGAATCATTGAAAAAAATTATTGTGTGTCACTATAATGATGAATGCTGTTTTTACTCTTTTTTCCCTCCTCGGCGGCTCTCTTTATTACTTTCTATCTACTTAATTGTATTATATAGCACACTTGTCACTGGTACTCTTACTACAAAGTGTTCTTTCACCATTTCGGTATGATTCATGATAAGATATCTCTGGACATTTTGATCCAACAAGAATAAGAATCTAGCTTGAAAAAGAAATTTATACTGAACTTTGTTAAACTAAAATTAACTAGAACCATATAGGTCTGAAATATCCAATGATTATACAAATCATTGAATTGTACCTAATACTGTACTGTACCTAAAATTCTTGGACGTTCTCGACTTTTCTCAGTATTTTACTCGCGTATTTTCTGCGCCTCCAAAATACAGTGTTTTCTTCATAAAACAAGTAGCAGAAATCGAGTCATTAATCATCTGTGCTCGTAACATGGGCTTGAATTGTCGTTAATTCTCAGTAGTCCACCATGTTTTTTATAATATTTTGCTTAAAGCCCATTCTTAAAGAAATTCTTCAAATACTTCATTGTTGTTGATGTTACAGATGCTACTGAACATATGAAGAGTTATTTTTAACGTTCTGCTATATGCTAGCCACGAACCTCAATAGGTTTATAACTCTATAAGTAGGGGGCTAGAGAATTTATTTTTAAATCCTTAAGGAAGCTTTTGAATAACTTAGACAAGTGCATTAAAAATGATAGCAGAGGTTTTAAGATACATATTAATTTTGTCTTTTAATTACTAATCAATGCTGCAAGGCTCTTTGTTTGAGATTATTGGTATATAGAATTTATAAAAATAGATTATCTAACAGGTGAATAATATTTCAAATAGCGATACCAATTTATTATGTATTAACACAAATTGGTATCGCTATTTGAATTATTTAAAATTGATAAGTGATTTCTGATGAAGCAGAACCGATATTTGCCTCCCTAAAGTCTTATCGCTTCAACCAGCCATTATTCACGGTATATTCAATTTGAAATGCTAATTCTGGTGGGGAATAAAAACAAGGGACAGGTTGTTTGCACAACCGGAACAATTCAAGTTTAGTCGCTGAGAAAATGTCCGTGGCAACTAATGATTTTTGTGTTACTAATATAGTTGGCGTGAGTGAAGTTTATACTGAATATTTTGTGTTTTAATTAATATCAAGATTATGGCTTCTACTGTAATGCCTACAAATATTAAAACATATGTTTGAAAGCTTATTAATGAGAGTATTAAATGTTAACGATGTCCACTTTAATAAGGTGTAAATGGAGCAAAAATCGACAATGCAAATTTCAAAGCAATTTCTTTGCTTTTTATTGTTACTCCATTGCCCTAAAATTGTGATTTATTGGACATCCCACATTCAGAAAAAATGTTAAATATGATCACTTTTCCAGTCTGCACTTTATTGGAAACCTTTCGATAAATATTGGTTTGGTTAAGAATTTTCTCACTAATGCTAGATACATATTTTTTAGAACTCAAGATGGGGCGCTTTGTTAAAAACGGTTGGTGTTGCAACAACTCTTGGTGCAGCTGTACCAGTTGGATACAACATTGGAGTCATAAACAGTCCAGCAGCTGTAAGTATTTTAATAGTATAATAATTTCGATTCGCTAGAACACATTTTTCTGCTTACAGTATATGAAAGATTGGACGAACCAGACTTTACACGAAAAATACAACGTTTCTCTCAGCACGGGCGAAGTTGAAATGCTTTGGTCGGCAATTGTCTCAATTTATCTTGTAGGCGGAGCGATTGGATCTCTTGGTGGAGCATGGATTGCTGACCGTTTTGGAAGGTAAGAAAAAGGCTTTAAAAAATGAATATGTGCCACTCCCTTTTAATTTTATTTGCCATATTTATTTTATAAGAGCGACAAACTCTAATTGTTTTTGTAACCTTATTAAGACGTAATATTGCTTATGCTAGAACACCCAGACCAGAAGATCCCAGACTATTTTCGCCCGCACTGCTGGTGGTGTGCGTTTTAAAATGCTTTTTTAGTTGACCTTCGTGTCACAATTTTTCGCTTTATCTTTATGGGCTAGTTTTTGCGTCATTAAAAATAAAGTTTAATTTAAAGAGAATAATTAAAAAATATCGTTAAATGTGTGTTCAACGTCCATAAACGAGAAGTAACTGTCGTTTTAATTCATTTCGCAACGAGAGAGGAATTCAGCGAATATATTTCGTTTTGGTATCGACGGTTTGCTATAGTCAAGCCGTGGTCTTTTTTAGGATTAGAAAAAATTAGTAAATTTTTTATCGAAAAATCAAAAACAATGTCCTTGTCTCGAAATCAAATAAACTTCGAATCGACTCGCAATAGTGCTTTTAAACAATACATGTAATTAGTTCGCTAGCGGACTCAATCACGAAAACGTACATCTAATGTCAGTCTGTTGCTTAATTTAAGGGTTTATTTCTCACTTCTAATAACAAAAATCGGTTCAACGAATTTGGCGGAATGTGAGACTTCCTCTCAAGTAATTTTAAATTTATTTGACAAAGTGTTTAAATTGTAAGCCATATTGGTTGACGAGGAAACTCCTGAAATTTTTATATCATACGGTCATGCCTCTCTTACTTTCTTATTTACTAAACAAACTTTGAACAAACAAAATTCGAAATATTACTCATACTTGTGCATGTATGTATTATCAGCATCACCATACTGTTTTTTTAATGCCCCTTTAACCGATTGAAAGTAAAAGATAACTTGAATAATCTTGAATGAAGTTAAAATAATCATAGCTGGTAATTGGCGTTTATAGTTATAAGCACTTTGCATCCCTGTTGATCTCTTGTTATTCAAATTATGACTCTTCCGGGCAAAGCACTGTCTACAATTTATTTATCTTCGCGACTCTATGCAAACAAACTTTACACGAGATCTGGTTATGATTAAAAGATAAACAACATCTCACGCTTTCTCAATAATAAATTCTTATTTTTTGGAATATTTTTAATTTTCTTTCAGGAAAGGATCCTTTCTAATTAGCGGTGTCCTGTTTTTCGTCGGCGCGATCATGTTCTTTGCCTGCCGTAGTGCATCTTCTGTTGAAATGCTAATGATAGGAAGACTAATAGTGGGATTAGCATCGGGATTAACAACGAGTACCCTGCCTATGTACCTAACAGAACTGGCTCCTCTTATGCTCCGAGGAACTCTAGGTGTCCTCTGCGCGATCGGAGTCACTGCTGGGGTTGTTGTCGGCCAAGTTTGTAGCCTTCGAGACATTTTCGGAACGGCAGATTTGTGGCACTTTGCTCTGAGTGCTTATATTGTACTAGTAATTATATGTTACTTGCCAGCATACTACTTTCCCGAAAGTCCGAAATATTTATACATTGTACGTGGCGATCGTGATAATGCCCGAATAGAGTTAACCAGACTGCGGGGGAATAATTTGCCGCTAATAAGCAGAGAGCTTGATGACATGGACAACACGCTTACCCATATGGTTCAAACCACATCACTCTGGTCTGTGATTCGTGACCCAACACTCCTCCTACCACTTGTGATCGTATGCGCTTTCCAAGGTGGCCAGCAATTATCAGGTGTAAATGCTGTAAGATTGTTATTTTTCAAGTGAGTGCAAGTTAGTCACTCGGGAAATAAAAATTTTGCAGGTGTTCTACTACTCCGTCTCGATTTTTGAAAAGGCCGGCTTATCAACGACTGATGCTGAATGGGCGAATCTTGGCGCCGGCTGTGTGAACCTGATCACAGCTCTCTTCGGGCCGTTGCTAATGGCCAGAGTAAACCGACGGCCACTTATGCTGCTTTCTTGCATAGCGAGCGCAGTTTTCTTATTTGCCTTAACATTTGTCGTCCATTACATTGTATGTTTTCTCGGCTTTTTACCCTGCTTAAGTAATCACCACTCATTATTTCCAGGAAATGGCTAATTGGCTTCCTATAGCGTGCATTGCATGCGTTTTTGGGTACATATTCTTTTACCAGTTTGGACTTGGACCCATCCCTTACTTCATTGGCTCAGGTGAGTAGCAACTGTGAAATGTTTTTCTACTTTTATGTCTTCCTGATGAAAACATTTGTGAGATGATTGTGGGTGAAAATTTATGCCAGTACAGAAGTCACGTTTTCATCGCCAGAACACAGTGCGATGTTTTACTTTGGTTTTTTGCACACGACCTGCTCTTATGTAGCCTTGAAATTCAATAAACGTAAACAGCAATTATTTTCCAGAAGTTAAATGGAATTGTTAAAAATCTCCTTGGTGTGAGATATGCGCGTACTTTATTGACATGAATCTACGATTGTCGTGGTCATTTTATACACATTTCAGAAACAATTGAAGTAGAAATTCTGCTCTAGAGCTATTAAAAATCTATCGTTTTTTATATTTCTTGCTTTTCAATATTGATATTATACACTCAAGATAATTTTGAGAAATTGCCAAAGTTATAGGTAGCGATCAACAAATGGGGAAGATCTGGCAGGTTAAGTAAATAATTAAATGTGTTTTCTCATCTCACATTTTACGCTGTTATTCTCACATTTAACTCGTTTGTTCACATTTCAAATTCAAAGTGAACAACGACATTGAGATGTAATTTTAAGAAACAAATAAAAATTTCAATTTAGTAAAACTCTAAAAATAACCAAAGAAAAATAATTGCCAAAAATTTTACAAAGCAAAACAGAAAAAACTTGGCAGATTAGTTTCGTTACTTCTCGTTTTCGGAAAAATATTAAAATATTTTCCGGCAGCTTTTGCACAAACAATTTGTCATTTTCCTTTCAAATATGTTCTTAGTCACTTCTTTCAAAATCCTGCAATACAAAACGTTACAAATATAAACAAAAAAATTGTTTTGTCTGTTTGCAATAAACTCCGAGACCCCTGAATTGATCCCGATGCAATAGTGGCCATTGAGTAGGCAAAAATTCTCAACTTCAGTTCTTCTAAGTAGATTGATGGGGAACGTATCGACCTCAAAGACTTATTTCGCTTTTTGCGATTGGTGGTGACGAGCGAACGCTGAGTCTTACAGGAATTACGAGATCTCCATTTACCCCAGATTTCCCAAATTGTCATTAGTATCACCAAATTTGCAGATATACTACGGTACGGTTAACCGACACAGCACGTATTATTGGAGTGTCGAAAACCCACACTGGTTACACCAAGTTTAGCATCAGCGTCCTTGTTGCGTTAGCATTTGGTACAAAGTAATTAGCGATCAATTTATTGATCCGTATTTTATTGATGATTAACTGAGTTACACGGCCTTATCTGCGGTTGTCCGTACTTGTAAATTAAAACTGTTCAAAATGAATGAAACTGTTTTATGCTTGGGGCGTTTTTTTTTTTAAATTATACCAGCGGGAACCTTCCCGGGGTAAAAAGTATCCTAAATGCCCGGGAAAGTTCTCTAGTTTCCAGTGAAAGTCCCGTAGTTACATATTTAAAAACCACAGAACCACAAAAAAACAATTTCATGAAAATTTATTTACGTTGGTACCGTTTGGCCGACATATTTTGAGTTAAAAATTTCTATAGTAGTTTTTCGGTTGCCATATTAGATCCGCCAACTTTTATTTTTACATTTCAACAGTAGATTCGAGATTGGTGATCCCGAAAAACCCCAAGTGTTGATTTTCATAGCAATCCCTTGAAGCTAAAATATTTCGGTCGCCATATTGGATCCTCCATTTTGAATTTGATAATTTTGATAGCAGATTCGAAATCAGCATAACCAACAAACCCATGGTACTGATGTTCAAGGGAATCCTTTGAATTTAAAAATTCTCGGAAGCCACCTTACAACCGCCATTTGAAATATTATACTTTATCAAAATAAAAATGGCCTGTATGTTCAGTTGGATTATGTAAAACATTGTGCCAAAACATGAAGTCAATCGAAGCAGCCGTTTATGCATGATTGAGGAGTAACAAACATCCAAACTTTCACATTTATAATAATAGTGGAATAACTTCAACGGTAAAAGTACCGTAACATTATGGTTTCAACATAATGGTTGTCTAGCGCATTTGCCAGCAGTCGCATCGCACAAAAAGTTTTGGATCGTGAACTCAACGGTCGCAGGATCGGTAGAGGAGGTCCGGTTAATTGACTTGCCAGATCGCCAGACCTCACGTCGCCTGATTTGATCTTTTTGTGGGGCTATTTCAAAGATAATGCGTGTCTATAAGTGCCAACAACTCGCGAGGTTATGATTGAGCGAATCAGATATGCTTGTGCTAGAATTTGAACAATTTAATGCATTTACTGTGAAACAAATTCAAGTACCCGAGGGTGAGAATCGAGGGGACTCGCCGAAAATAACCAGCCCGATGGATTTTTTAAAGTAGCCGCAACTTTTGATTTTTAAAGATTACAGCATCATCTGTTACGAATGACAAAATTTACCTATATTTTCTGTAGGTCTCGAATTTGCAATAAAAATTAGGGAATTTTAAACCCCATAATCATCCCCAGGCAGGGCTGGGGAGGGAAATAATAAGGTTATTTCTTAACAGATTTTTGTACGAACCGTTTTTTTTTTGTTATTGAGTCCTCTCAAGATAAAAAATAAACCTTACCAGGTATAATGCCTACGATACACGATGTCCCAGGAAAACCAATATCATGAAGTCTGCAAATATTCAGACAGACCAGTTGCGCTTCTTTTAGAACATAATCTGCAATATTTTGTCTAAATTAAAATAAGATCTAAGAAATCCAGCCGCCACTTAATCAGAGCTCAATCTCCTTATTAGATTACTCAATTCAGTAAGACATCTTCTCAAGCACCGTGAAATTAATAGGAACTGGCTCTTACCAGATACAATCCTAACGAATTTGCTTGTAACCGGTCAAGTTAGTGAAACTGTTTTGCTTGATAGCAATTAATTGGGTGATAGCGAGAACTCAATTGACTTCAATTATTCGGATATACCCCTGCACACAAATTGCTTAACTATTTCGTCTCGAATATCAGGGAAGCGAAGTATGAGTCAATGTCTTCAAGAAACGTGACTTATTTCCGTCTGAGCAAAGTATCACGTTGACGTCTGGTGCAAAAAGAGAGTTTCAAATCGATTGAATCAATTGTTTTAGTTCTGCGGTTTCAACCGATCGGGCGGGGGTCTTTTAAGCCATTATTTCGCAACATGTGTGACACTGCGTAATATACATGTCGCTTGTGGCAGTTTTTTCACTTGAGTCGAACTAAAAATAGAAACATGATAATTGGTACCAATTATAGGGTTTTATTAACAGATTTTATGGAGGGACAATTAAGGGTTATGCCAAGAAATTATTGCCGATGTTGATGAACGTAGCCACTGAAATAATTAAAATTTTAGATCTAAGCTAACGAATGGCGGTTCGTATCATATCACTTACAATTAAAGGACATCTCACACGTGTGAAAATCTTTGAAGACAAAAGCAATAAGCATTGCAAATAACTGCCGTATTTTCACATTTTCAGAGCTTTTTGATGTATCTCCACGACCAGTTGCTATGTCCTTGGGGAGCTTGTCGTCTTGGACTTGCAATTTCATCATTGGTATGGCATTTCCAATTCTCCAGACGTATTGGAAAGCATTCGTCTTCTTGCCATTTTCAATTACATGCGTCCTGCTTTTTGTACTGACGAAGATCTATTTACCGGAAACGAGAGGACGACACCCAACTGAAGTAGCGCCGCTGATTTCTAAAGGATTCCGGTCGAGGCCAGTACAATGAATTATACAAAATTCAAAACAAGCAAACAAACTACGCTTTTATAAGATAAAAGTACACAACTCTTCCCTTTTATCAGGATTTGTTATTGTCGTACAGAAAAAATAGAAAGTATATTTTCTAAGTTATTTCGTAACCCATTAGCGGCCTATTGAAAATTTATTAAAACTCAGTAATTTAATTTTATATTAAAATATCGAAGGCCTTCTAATTAGTAACCAATTAAAACTTGAGCTTGACTCCCTGGGTTAATGTAGCCATTTAAGTGTTGAACACTTGATAAATGAAGACATTTCCTAAGGTTTTTGGATCAATAATTAGCATAATCTATACTGATAGGAAGTTTTAAGTAATCCTTCTCGCCAAGAGATAAGGATGCATGCATGCTGAATGAAAATTTTATCCTGTTGGCATAAGATCCGACTATGTTACAGTCATTCCTATCTCTTAAAGACTACTAATTGAGAACAAACGAAACTTAAACTCTGTAGACCCAAAAAACTGTGGAAAGATAAAATAGTAAAATATAGGTAAAAAGCAAAAGTTACATTAAAGTGAACTAAGTAAAAAGCGCACAACGAAAAGGTAAAACTCAATAGATAGATATAAATTAATTTTTTAGCCGTAGATATGTGTACGAACAATAGCTTTTTACAAATTCTGTAGAGCGAAGAGATATATATGGGTGCCACGTAATGAAACAATTGTGATTATAGTAAAAATCGTGAAAATTTTATATTAACTTTCAGAAAAATCCTGGAAAAAATTAATATAGTGTCAACATTCTCCATTTATCAACTGAACTTAAATGTGTTGTACGTGCATAAAACCCGCATTTGATAAGTAAAAAAAGTCATTGCTGTTCCTTTATCTCCCATAATTATTAAGCAGAAAATATTCTTAACATAAATAATCAGATTTCTTCTGAGTGAGTGAAATTTCTTTTGACTGAGATTTCTCCTGAGTGAAATTTCTTTTGACTGAGATTTCTTCTGAGTGCCAGGTTTCTTTCGTGTGAGTTGTTTGCTGAGTAGTTTTTCTCTTTGGTTATCTGCCATTTTATTTAATTTCATCTATACTTTCGTTGGACTATTTTGCCATGTCAACTCTATTCTTGCCTTCATTTGCTCAGTGTAATTTTTTATATGTGTAAGGGTTTGTAATTGTAACGAAAGATTTCTTATTTATTTGTCTCGCGGACCTGCCTGTAAATCATATTTAGTAGATATTATGTTGATATGTTTTAATAAATAATTTTCTTACAATATAAAGTATTTTTCTTACGATCATACTCGTATAAGATTAAGAAATTAGAAATCCTAACCGTAAGTACGACGCCGTATACCTATGATATTTTAGTGACTGGATGTATTTATTTAATTCATTTATTATATTTATTGGCGTCGCCAATATGTTGGCTACAAATTTGAAAAAAAGGCTAAACATATTAAGCCTAAGGAGAGCAGAAAAACTTTGGGACAGGTAAGGATGATATGTACAAAGCATTTTTTTTTTCAATTAAACGCAACAAAAAAGTTGAAATTTCACTCTCTTTACTCTGTTTCTGAGTTAGAATCAAATATTTTAATCAAATTGTGACCCACTTTTGTATACCCGAAATTTTCCACATACAATATTTTCATGTTTCCTACCTACTCAAGCAGGAGTGCGACCTCTATAGGAATTTTTTAATTGGTTACGCTCACTTGTTTCCTGGATTCCGTCATTTTTACGATACTCTTGAAATTAGAAGTGTTGTTTTCTTTTTGATGAATTTTTGTACATTCATTACATTCTACATTAGTCTACATTTTGAAGGCACATGATACTTTTTACAAACATTTCTGCAATTCTCGAATGACTAATAATAACTTCAAAATTAAAGAGAATTTAAATCATGGCTGGACCTTTTTCTGCAGTTCGGATATAAAACTTTGCTGCTTATGTTTACAGGAATATTTTTTCTACTATGCAAAATTAATAAACCAGAAAGTTGTTCTCTATAATTACTGCAGCAAATATATGAATCTAGGTAAATACTTAAAATAAAAGGAAAAAAATGATCAGCATGCATGATCGAAGTACCTAATGAAACTAAAACTTTTCGGTTGGTAAATTGTACATACATATTACGAGCTATTAATTCGATTGTATTTTACCTGCGTTATATTTTTAAACTCGCAGATCTGGCTACTCATTCCCATATTATTGGGAAAATCGTTAAAACTGTAGTTTTGAGAAATAAGGTTTTACAGCTTAATCTTTGATCGACGTCTCAAAATGTTGCGTCCCGAAAACAACATTGAATCGTTACTTCATTTCTGATAATGTTTCCACGATTTTTATAACTGAAGCAAACGAAGATACAGTATTCAAAGCTAGGCGTGAATTTAAATTCAATTTTTTGATATTAAGAGACAATTCGTATATTAATTATCACTATTAGGTATTATTATTAGCAATAGCCTGACAAATCAAGGTTTGTCATTTTATATACATACGTATGTTGAAAAAATATAACGATAGAATATTTGGAAGTCATTATTAATCATTTGAGCGCAGCCCTCTCCATAGAACTTACTACTACAGATGAGGTCAAAAGGACCTCAGGCTCTTGATAGTTTGAATTTTTTTATAAAGACAATTTTTGTAGCTTTCGACTTTAACCCATTAAGAACAAAAAAATTTCAAACAATTTTTATACACGTTTTCCCGATACATGGTGAAAATAGGGAGAGTATTTTGTTTACAGTAAAACAAAAGTTATAGCAAATGGGAACACTGGTACATGTTCAGGTTTTCTTAATTGTACAAAATTTTTCATTTATTTGCGCAGTTTAAATAGTGAAGACAATAGGTCCCGTCGGCTTTAACTGTAATATCAAATCAAATTACCTGAAATTAGGTACCTTGATTTTTACATTTTGGTTAGGTAATTTTTGTGTTACTGAAGTCGGTTTTTTTTGTTTTGTAATAATAATTTTTAATAATAACAGGCAGCTCATACTCAGAACTACTTAGTAATTTTGCATCATACCTCGATAACATAATATTACAATATCTACGTCCAGAAGTTCTCTCTGTTATCCTATAGCAATGACGTCACATAGCTCATCGTATTCTGCTCGGCAAACCGAATTGTACATATGTTTATCGTGTTATCCTACAATTAAGACGAATCTATTATTTTATTAAAATCTATCAACCCGTTTAGGCTATAAATAATCGAACATGCATGTATACACCCGAAAAGCGTTACCCTCCTTCTGGAGCAGTCGGCAATACGAACAAAAGTAATCCAATCAATTAAATTTATGACAGGTAGATGAAAAAATTTGGGGTCTAAACAACCGTGTCTGCGCTCGAAGGATTTAGGTGCACAAACTAGAAGCTTTCCGAGCTTGTTCACTACAACTTACTATACTTTATAACACTTTGGACTTTGTAGTCGATGATAGCTTTACCTGAAAAAAATAAAAGAATTAAATAGAAATTAAAATTGATCCAAGTAAAAGATAACACACATGACTCACCCTTCATCGAACATGATATGCAGAAATAATTAAAGGGTCATTCTGGTTTAAATGCCCGAAATGAATGACCTTCAAGTTATTTCATGACGCGTTTAAAATTTAGTTTTTGCAGTCTTGCTCTTTTTAAGCTTAGCTGCTGACGATTGCATGAACATTTCTCTATGCATTTTTTGGCCATATGCGATATCATTTTAAAGGTCTTAATAATGGAAGTCGAGTCACTATAGTCGAATGGTTGTATTCCCGTAAGAAATTTTACTCTTAATGCAGTAATTCGCAGTCGAATCGACTCTCATAATAGGTCGTAAATCCCCAAGAAGACTTATAATTTAATTATCCTTGTTATATGAACAGCTTTTAGCAAATTTAAACTTTCGGGCGCATTTCCACACTTCTTCTGAGGATTATTGACCTCTATTGTGATTTTAAAAAGTCTGCACGAGTTTTCGTTAACAGGCCTTAATAGTTTTGATTGAATCGTTTCAGACGTATATAGCGGTCTTGTGTTTCTAAAAATAGTCCCTGAGCTTCGATCCCTTGAGATGGTAGATTTAATTTAAAGCAATCAAAATTTTGGAGCTGCGTATAATGCATTTTACGCAAATCGCTGCGATTTTAATTGAATTGTGTTTGCTGCGCACATAATATTGCATTTTGCGTATTTGATTAATTTAAATATTTAGAGTAGACCCCAATTTTATCAGACCTTGAGATGATAAGGCTAGTACGTACATATATATTGAGAGGTTAGAAGTAACTGCTTTTATGCTATTTGTGATCAATTTACATTATTCAGACATTTTTTTCTTGTAACTAGTAAGTATTGAAGTAAAGAAAAAATTATTTAAAATGACGGTAACACAGCCATCGTCCATTCTTCTTGTCCTGAAAAAGGCACTCTGATGATACCCAATATATTTTAGCCTGAAATAAAACCAAGTAATTTTATCTTGAAATAGGAAGCAGAGCCCGTATTTGAGATATCGATTCAACTGCTTGATTCGAATTGGATCAAGTGCCACATATTATAAAAATTATGCCAGCTGAAACAGTTTGTTGTTTATTGTGGTTCTGAATTTCGATTCGATTCAATCGATTGAAGGTCCCTTTGATAAAATCGAGGACACACCTTCCACAGTTAAACGCTTTTTTCCCTTAAACTCTAACAACTTGAAATCAGCAATTTGATGACTGAACTAGCATACGAGTGTCGATATCGTATTGCTGAATAGGCAAATACCGATATGGACTCAAATTATGATCGTATCTAATTCCCAAATATGGGATGGGGCTTGGGCCCGTATTTGTGATCTCGATTCGATCACGGTTTGGGTCGATATTGAAAATTTGATATTTGGGAATACGATTTCGATACAAATAAAAATGTTTGACCTTCGAAAAAATCTCTCAAACCGAATATCAAAATTTAATGTCAATTGGCTAATTCGATTTCTAATGGTCTTGGGACACATTTTGGTTTCGAAATGCACCTTAGGGTGATCCTTATTTTTCGACTTTTGAATTATCCTCGGGGCACTTTGTCATTTGATTATATGCATCTAAATATTAAATAAGTTTTTTTTTTGTTTTTTTTTAGATTTGGAGGTCGCTACCAGCTGTCAAAGTTTTTACAAAAAGTGTTGAAGGACAGCTTAAATGATGGTTTTACTAATGTTTCATTTAAGTGTTTATATCACTTTTTGCGTGCAAGTGAAACTCGCATAGACAATCGCTCCATATCTCCTTCTCCCCTCGGCCCCTCTTCTATACCGACGCGTCGATATTTAGCCCGCCCGCACTTTAGGGGGTAGTCTTATGTCCAAGGTTAAATTTTGAAGATTTTCAAAGATTTTTTTGTTGTGGAAAATGAAATATAATCTCTAAACCTCTAGATCAATAATCGGGGAAAATACTAAATTATTAAAAATAAGTCACTAAAAATATTTTAATTGTTGGTTTATTTATAAATTGTGCATTAACGTATTAAACAAAAATTGTACAACAAGTTTATGTAAAACCTTACGCTATCCCCGACTGGGAATTAATAGTGTTAGTCTTAATAATCTTAAAAATGCTAAAATTCTCTGCTGTGGGAGGAGTTATGTACATCGGCAGAGAAAATGTAAAGTACTCAAAAAATACGATATCTTACTAAGGCCGCAGATCGCTTATATACAATTCCCTTGAAGCTACCGGTAAAATATAACAGTTGAAAAATCACAATAAATACAAAGCTATTATCAAGCATATTTCGAGACAATGATTCATTCACACCTTGGTGCTATTCCATACACATAATATTAAAAAAAGGTTCAGCTTAAGAACCGTTGTTGTACTAGCTGTCTGGACTTGGTTGTGGATCTGAAGTCGGATTTCTCTCTGGGAAAAGTGATTCATAGCTTGGTGGAAGATCTTTCGGTGATGGTGGCCGAGGTTGCGGTTCGCTAACGTTTCCATTACTCTCCGTCGGTGCTGTAGGAAGCTCAATCGTTGCTTCGGCCTATAAAAATAACGAAAAAAATAAAGTAGATGGGTCTTCGAAACATATTATCATTATTTACTTGCAGTAAACAACGTGTGGGAGACGCGATACTTTTTTGGGACTTAAATACGAATCAGAGATGTGGTATACTTAGCTCATAGTCACAATCACGCATTAGATGTAGTTCTCAGTCTAGGCCCATTATCCTTATGCTTTATCATCGCGAGGAGAGGTTAAGCTGAGATCTCATATTAGTAGAGAGTGTAAATGATCGCCTTTAAAAATCCATTGTAAAAAATGCTGAATTTTGTATCTCACACTTTACATGCTGTACGTGAGAAATGTTTGCCGACTATGGCTCTCTCTCTTAATTGCTTACAGGAATAGAATGGTACTCGTTCGTTTCTGTTTTAGCTAATGGGACATTTTTCTGGACGTATTTTCCAGACATTGCATACTAGGCATTTTCAGGCGTATTAGAGTGTTCCTTGTTGATAGATATTCTTTGCTGGAGTTCTTGAATATTTTAAAATTAATCAAGTAAATAGGCCGCCACACACCGACGTCGTGTATGGGCAACGTGGCATACAAACAATTGATTGTCCCAAGATTATCAGAAAGTTTGTACGCATAAAACCGTCGCAGTGTGTGGCGGGGTACTAGCTGTTCTTTCGTTTTAAAAGTGATGGCTAAAGATCATATAAAGTGTGTGCCGTGTGGTTTTGCAAGGGGCAATTTTCAGGAATCGTTTTGTACCTTACTGGAAATCAGAAAATGTTTAAAATAAAATCATGCGCCCTGTAGAAGCGTTTCAATTTTCATATCATCTGCCCCAAATTTGTGTCTTGCTCTCACTAGTTACTTCTTTATAACTATCAATGACTACGTATACACGACAGTACCAAATCAGGACTAAAAATCAGTTGTAAGCCTAAATCAGGGCTGCTCGTGTAAACGACATAAAATGGACTTGCCCATTTATACGGTAAAAATACGGTATACGGATATCGTGTATACGTAGTCTGTTACTGACAAAATGAAACGTCTGGTCCGGTTAACGATACCAAGGTCGGTGAAAGATAAGGAAAAACGTCACGAGTGTCCCTTCTTGTTGGATAGATATTCTTTGGTCATGTATCCCACACGCTGTTGTAGTGCAGTTAAAGTTAAGTTAAGTGAACATATCAACTGCAATACTATTAATATCCATACACAATATCAAGCGTATGAGTAAAATGTTCATACATCGTCACCAATTAAATAGATAGTGCAAGGACCCAGCGGGAAATGGAAGCATACAACCAAAGATTATATAAATACAAAGATGTAGCAAAGTGGCTAAAATCCACTTCGCGCTTCAGGGGCCAGTTCTGGCCCCCATAAATGTATTGGTAACACACCTATAGGAACTCTCTCTCAAATTTTTAATTTCTCTGGCTCTATTTTCCGAGTGCACCGAGCGAAACGCGAATGGAAGACGAGGCGCTTGTGAGACTGGCGAGCAGGCGAGCAACAAAAAGACGGAAGAAGCGAATAATGCACTGGAGCATGTAAGCGGGGTGGGTATATTGTGGGGTTGCTTGTCTCTCATATATTAATTCCGGGAATTTGAGCTGTAATTCCGATTCTTGGCTAATTAAAATATTTTGTGTTTTCTTGATTTCGTTGTTATTGTCCCTTAATTTTATTATTTCTGAGTTTTCTCCAAATATGTTCCTTTTTACATTTTATCACTTTGGGTTTTCTCGAATCAGTAATAGACAAATTTTAAAACTAATCCAAAGAGGTTACAATTTTCGTGCAATAAGATGATTTGATTCAATTTAAAGGCTTATCTTTGACCAAAATGCGTCTTTATATCTACTTTATTGCATAAAATGATACCTTCACTGCTTGACTTCTTAGGGTGACAAATGTTGGGGGGTACATATGTAGATTTTATGACGTGGGCATCCACTAAGAAAGAATTTTGGGAAATATGTTTGGTTAAATATTATAAAAACCAATTAATTGCATTTCATAATTCATATAAAAATCATACTATCGGTCCTTGCGACATTCTCGGCTGATCTTAATTAGTTTCAATAATTGAAAATGTATTCTGAAGGAGATGTAAGAACTTCATCTATTTTACGAATCACAGCGAAATGAGATTTTTAGAATGAAACGCAAAGCAGCCACGGCATCGACAGCAGAATTCATATTATAAAATGTTCCCCGAATCAACAGAACCACCCCACAATATACCCCGCTTACATGCTCCCGTGCATTATTCGCTTCTTCCCTTTTTTGTTGCTCGCCAGTCTCACAAGCACCTCGTCTTCCATTCGTGTTTCGTTCGGTGCACTCGGAAAATAAAGCCAGAGATATTAAAAATTTGAGAGAGAGTTCCTATAGGTGTGTTACCAATGCATTTATGGGGGGCCAGAACTGGCCCCTGAAGCGCGAAGTGGATTTTAGCCACTTTGCTACATCTTTGTATTTATATAATCTTTGATACAACTATTGCCCGCCAAGCTAAAACCGAAATATGTGAAAAAAAAGAGAATCGAATCCGCCAGCGTAGCTATAGAGTTGCTGAGAGCGTTTAATGTACATGATTAACAACTAAATACATCAAGATTGGATCTTAGTCTGAAACCCCAGAACAATTCACCACATGTAAAGAATTCAATATCATTTTTGGTGTTTGGTTATAGTAACAAATACATATGTAAATTATTCAAATGTTCATCATTCAGTGCATGAGCTCTTCGGGTACGGAACCCTAAAAACAAACATTCAAAGCAAGTTACGGGATTCCCCTGGGGTGAAACAATGTAACAATTGTTTAAATCGATCCACCTCCAAATAGCTTAATGTTATGAATAGGATTCCTATAAGAACCCTACATGTAATTCAGGCCGTCCGCTGTCAGGTACACAGGGGAATCGTTGTAACACGTTGGTGTATATGCCGTAACTATGTGTAATGGTGGTAATGTGATCACTTCCGGATGGGGCTGGAAATGATCGGAGTTATGTATTTAAAGTAAATAGTCGAAACGACTTCAAATGGCTGAATTTCATGAATAGGATTCCAATAAGAATTTTGCATATAATTCAACTATTGAACTCATTTCGACTTTTGCGAGTCGGTGTTTTTTCATTATTGAAGCAAGTGCAGTGTAATTTTAATTACATTCTTGACCGGCATCATCCAGGTTGTGCTCTGACCACTTTGAGGCCTCATGCTTTAAAATTGGAGGAGCATGTAAATGGCTTAAGGGATCTACTGTTCCAACCATTTTTGTGGACAGAAAATCTGCGTACATGTATTGTAAAATGTTCGATGATTTTGCGAAATCCTGCGCTCACCACAATACACACACATATGCACCATTGCTAATATTACATCACATTAAAGAATGTAATGAAAATTACACTGCACTTGCTTCAATAATGAAAAACACCGACTCGCAAAAAACGTACCCAAACGCTACTGACATGATATGACGACTGTCATTCCTGCTGGAATTCTATATTATCGCATAGTTTGGTCAACATGCGGTAGCTTTTTCCTCTGTTAGAGAATAACCATTTTGGCATAGGTTTCTGACTGATATCTGACATTTCACAACTACATTGCTAATAATTTGTCCAGACGTAATTTGTTAGCAAATCCAGCCTAATGCTTGTTTGGTTTGGTTTCTTATGGAGACTAGGCATCACACTTTTAAATAAAATCCCCCTGGTAAGCTATCTATCTGGACATAATGGGCTAAGGTATCACCTACATAAAATAATGATTAGACAGACCTACTAATGAGACATATTGTCGTCTATGGCTAGAAAACGATGTAACTACACACACATCTTGTGGAAAGATTTAGGAGAAGGCTCTTATTCTATGAGAATTTGAGCACGACTGACATGACATCCAATCTTCTTCAGTGAACGACTTTTTGGAATTCCTTAAAGTAATAGAGCGTCTATTGCATTAACGGGCGGGGTTTTGGCACAAAAGACCTTCAGGTCGCAATGCCCACCATGGCCCCAATCCTTATGAACTAATAAAAATGTATGCAAATCAACTATTAAACGCATTTCGACCTAACTCGACACAAGTAACATACATTATCTGTTCGATGAACTGAGAAGGAACAAAATTCTTAATCTATATATATATAAATCAATTACTCGTTAGTTCTCGCTAAAATTCAAAAACGGCTTGACCGATTTGAATAATTTTTTTTGTTTTGTTTCGATCTAATACAAGAGCAGTCTAAAAAAAAAATCGGGAACACCTAAAGGAAAACCAGGAAAATCGAATAAATTGAAATTTGCGTTTTCCAACTTCAAGGAGTCTATGAAAAAGGGCAATTGGAGGTTTTCGGGGTCCCTGATCAGAAGCTTACATTCAATATTTTGGAATGCTAGATGTCGGATCCAATATGGCGACCGAAAAAGTTATACTTCAAGGGATAGCCCTGAAAATCCGAACTAGGGGATTTTTGGGGTCACTGATTTCGAATCTCCAATCAAAATTTTGGAATTCAAGATGGCGGATCAATATGGCGACTGAAAAGTTAAATCCAAGGGATTTCCCTTAAAATTCGTATTCGGGAATTGTCGGGATCACTGATTTCGAATCTGCTATCAAAATATCCAAATATGAGGTGCCCCTACCCCGCTGGGAGACGTAGGAGAGGGAATGCAGTAGGGAGTTGGTGAACAGCTAAAACCACGTGAGAAACGAAAATAAAAAAACATTAGGAGAAAGCGAAAAAAAAATATTTACCCGTGAAATGAAGAGGCATGGATTTTGTCGAGAATGAATAGAAGCATTGAAACATCTCGGTAATTATTGTGTGTGGGCTCAATGGAAGCACCTTCAAGAGTAGTATAATTACGTTAATATATGAACATTTACTTAATAAATAATACTAAAATGGAATCAAGTGTGAAAGAGGTAGAGTTTACTGTTTATCTTTTTGCGAAAAGTTGGGTGCGGGCTGTGAAAATAATTTTAGAAAATAGAAAACACGTGGGGCAATGTGTATGCCAAATGTGTGATGAAAATATTAATAAATATAGAAACTGTTGACATTGCAAATTGTTCGAGGGCGGCAAAAATTCGCCCCTGCCGATTGGAAATAAATGAAAAAAATTGATTTATTTATAGTAAAAATTGCTGGTGAAAATGATGTATGGGGTGTATTGTGTACGAACTTGCTTGACTTAATGAGACCACTCCCACCCCACTGGGTCATATAGGAGAGGTGTTGCAGTAGAGAGGGGTTGTAAAATTTAGCAATACAAATTTAATATCCCGGGACACACCGTTAGTTCAAAAATAAAATTCAAACCTAACCGCTTGATGTACCTGTACACATTCTCTAATCTTGCAAAAGAAAAGAAAATATAGTAGTCGTTAACTTGTCAACTAGTTAATATGTGATAACAAGCAAGCCTAGTATCACAAAAAATTGAAATTCTATAACAGAATGTAAAAAGACCGGGTAGTACTCAGAATGTTTTTTCGAGAATCGACCCGTCATCAAACAAAATCCGTGAGAAACAAATATAAAAATTATAAATTATATAAATATAAATTCACATGCGACCCGAGTTCGTTCGGAGGATTTCCAGGAACACAAATACTCAACGCGAAAAATACCAGCCGAGAGGAACTTCCCAGAAGTCGACTGTACCCCGATTATTCGATGCTAGAGCTAGGGGGTTAAGGCTGAATCTGAGAGCACTTCCGAGAATTCAGTAGAATCGAATTAGAGAGCCACGAAACGGAAGGCAGTTCCCGGCAGTCGACTGTGAGTGAATTGATATTTCAACACCCGAAAAGAAGATAAATTCGTCCCTCGAGGAGGAATTCATACTATAAAAGCAGAGCCTTGACGAGATTCTGTAGTTGATCTGACGTTGCTACCGGAGCCTCATAATTTCCGTTCCATAAGGTTAATGAGGTCTCAAAACAAAAGTAGTAGTCTTGAACAACTATAGTCTTAGCTTAGCTTTCGACGGTTTAGTTTAGGATTTAGTTTTTTTGTTGTCTGTGTAGTTTTTTCAGGGGATAGTTTTACGTGCGATTTTTGTGTGTTGTATGTGTTTGGGTTTGTTTTTGGTGTTGGAGTTTGTTTTGATTGTTTTTATTCTGCGCTCCGTTGGCTCCTAGAGCAATAGCAATTATAGACCAATCTTTTAATAAGGCGGAATTGAATGAGGACTCATGGTTAATCTTTAATTCACCACCACACATTTTTTCTTCACCATATGCAGTTGAACATTTTAAAAACTCTTGTGACTTTCCCAACTTGCTCAATTTGCTTAGAACGGTTTGGTGGTTCCATTATGGATCTCACTCAGCACTTTGGTGTTTCCATTTGGGGAATCAGTGGTCCACTTTGGAATTTTGGTGATTCCATCAGGGAATCAATTGTTGTAATCTAGCATTACCACTGGTTTGGGATTCAATATAACGATAATTGATTGCGAGACCGTATGATCCACAGGATTATTAATTTAGCTTATATCTACCAGGATCATATGCGCCGTTTCTGTACTCACTGTGTGATTGATTCCTCCCGGGGTCTGTAAGCAGTCTCTGTATTTCCAACAGAGAAAGACACACGTACCAACGGCCACCATGGTGAACACTAAAGAGGTGATAGCAGTAAGGGCGATGCTGGATGCGTCTGCCGCTTGGGCACTAATAGCCCCAATACTGCAGGTACCCTCATCCTTGCACGGCGGGAAGCAATTCACTCTACCGTCATTGACAAACTTCTTCGATATACAGGAGTATTCGTCCTCCTCATTACACTGGAACTGCTCTGAAAAGTCCAAGACTGTACATCTTCTCCCAGCAGTAATCAGCATCTCCAGCTCTAAAGTATCGTCGATCGGCATGGATTTCTCCACGCTCACATCCACCTTGAAAGAGTCCATCCTCCGGCCAAAGATCGGAAGACTGTCGTCGCAAATCCTGTCGCTAATGGTACCGCCGTCCTTGAACTGGATGTAGTCAATGCAGTGGTCCTTAATGCGCCGGAATTTCAGCTTTGTGATGACTATGAAGAATTTGCTGTCGCTATAAACGCTCTTGATCGAGAAGCTGCAGGTGGACCGCAGCTTCGACATGGTCGTCGAGTTCCATGTCTGGTTTATGAGCACTGCTGAATTATCCCCACCTTCTAGGACGACTTCCGGAGGATGTACGAAATCGTAAACCTTCTTAAACGGCTTAGAGGCGCACAGCTTGTAGGATTCTATCTTGTCTACGAATAAAGTGGTTTAGGCGGGGCTGTTGAGATTCGTGGCAACTACTTACATTTCTGATAACTCACGCTGCAACTGAAGTGTGCGTTCAGGCAAATAAAAACAAATGTAACGTAACTAAAATCCATAACAAAAATAAAAAGGTCAACTGCACTGGCGGCTCTGGCCAAGGGAAACCGCAGATCTGTCAGTTCGCTTAATCAGTGCTAGCATCCTGCCTGAGATCAAATAAAAGGGCCGTATAACAGTTTTAATAGCACAATTATGCTTAAGAGCGAGCAAATTTCTTGGCTTTCAAAGAAGCAAAGTTACACAAATTTTTATTTATTTCTTTAATTTATTGGAACACCAACTTTTCCATTAATATTCAGTTAGATTTATGTACTATGTAGATTGTAGGTATTTCTTGTAGTAACAAAATCTGTCTCTTCTCTTTAAGTAAGCTATTGTGAACGTTGACATTAAAATTATTGTAACCTATTTCTTGACATTTCTGTATTTCGCAATGTGCCGTACCATATGCTCTGTCAAAACAAGTGATTTCTGGCGACTGGCGCACAAAATTTTATAAATGCCGAGTCAAATCTCTCGGTGATTTACGACAAGATCACGATGATCTTGCTGAGAATCAGATTCTGTAACATCAGCCCAACTTAAATGTATTACAGTGACTTTCTAATAGGTGGTTCTGCGTCGCTAGGGGCGACCTTATTCACCAATCCGATTGAGGTAAGAACCTACACTTCCATTAATTTCCGCCGGAAAAATCAATTAAAATTTCTGACTACACAGGTGATTAAAACCAGAATCCAGCTTCAAGGTGAGCTAGCTGCCAGAGGTACCTACGTAGAGCCGTACAAAGGCGTCATTAATGCCTTCGTCACAGTCGCTAAGAATGATGGCCTGATGGCGCTGCAAAAGGGTCTTGTTCCTGCTTTGTACTTTCAGTTTATTCTAAATGCTTTTAGGTATGTAACCTTTATCGGGTTTTTTACACAGCCTTTTACATGGGAAGAGTAGTGGAGAATGACCCATTAAAAACGCACCAGTGAATTCTTGGGGACGCACATACGGTTATTTGTGCTCAAAAGCTGGGTAAAAATCCGTTTTCTCAACAATTAAAAAAATGCTATTACTTCGGAGAATAGTACAATACACTACGGCGGCCACCTTGAAGCGCTGGGCTTGCCGATTGACCAACAGCGTCAGTCGTAACATCGCTATTATCTAAATTGCATGTGCACAGCAGTCCTCGGCGCGCTTTAAAAAATCTGTTATTTGATCGGTCAAAAAACAACAAGTGAGTTGTTTGTGACAACTATCGATGATGGATCCTGCTGTAGGAGGCATATAACTTGATTTAGACTTGTACTAAGGTTTATGTCTAGATTTTTTATGGCTTAAATTAGTAACAGGAAAAATTATCAAAAAAAACCGGAACTAATTTTATAAATTAGCAGTTTGCTTATATTTCCGGGCTAGTCGGAATACAAAAAGTAACAGAATCATATTCAGAGTTGTTGGAGGAAGTTGGCTAATAAGAAAGATGTTCGGAAATGGAGCGTTTTTTTTATGTATTTTTTTCGACAAATATACCTACAGTTTTAATAACCAAACGATTACCTAGCATGTTTAAAAATGGCATTCATTTTGTTTTTTCTTATAGTGATAGGATTTCTTTTCACAGGGTTTATTTAACAGTTATTGAAGTATGAAAAAAAATTTTTTTATTATAAATTTAATACAAAGTGGCAGAGCCAATCTTTGAAATCGCCTTTTTTTTAAAACTCCTCGGGAGGACGGATTTCTCGTGAAGTATAAGAACCGGAACGAAAAACAAAAATATTTTATAATCTATATACTATTGCTTATGGAAGTACGTAGGATTTTTTTTTAAATTTTTTTATATTTTGAAGAAATGATGCACTTTTGAAGAAATTAATTTATTTTTGGCCAAAAAATAAGCAGTAAATTGTTTATAAAAAAAAAGTTTACGTTAAATAGAAAAATGGCTACGTACTTCCATAGTAGAGAATATAATTGTGAAGCTACTGTCAAAATTTTAAATCGATCCATACGACGGTGTTCAAGTAATCTGTTCTCCCAGTTTGAAAAATGTGGTTTCGAGAAAAACGCGATTAAAGTTTTACGAGCACTTAAATCCTTGAAATTTTTTTTTCCTCTAATCTGCGATGCCTGCACCATACATTAGGCCATCCGCCTCATCCTCTTCTTTCCTGAATGATTTTAAGGATAATCGGGCCTTTCAAAATTCTAGAGAGGTGTTACCCCTTAAAATGCCAACACAATCCAGAGTTATACCTGTTTATGTCTTACATATTCTAACCATGGTGTTTTCCGACTTGTTTCTTTTTTTTTATTTCGTGCATATTTCACAAATAATATATCCTAAACTGCTTGTTATTATATAACAATTCGATAAAATACACTGAAATAATGTTGGCCAACTTTCGGGGTCAAATAACCCTATGTGGGACGCACAGTGGGGCAGAATCCCGATTTTGTGGCCAAAAATCCCAAATTACCTATATGGGGGTTTTCGAGGTCGCTGATTACGAATCTGAAGTCAGATTTTCATAATTCAAAATGGGGGCTCCAATATGGCGGACAAAAAATTCGAATTTCTATTAATTTTACTGAAACTGGTTACTCGGGGGTTTTCGAAGTCGCTGATAACGAATCTGAGGTCAGATTTTCAAAATTCAATATGGCGGATCCAATATGGCGGATTCATACTTTGAAAATATGAAGTGAAATCTCATGTAATTTGGTTTTCGAGGTTATTGCTTACGATTCAGGAGTTGAATTAGAGCAAAAACATCGTAAAAGTATTGTAAAATTGATATGATAAATTCATTAGTGTAAATATAAACTTTCCACGAAAATTCTGCTCTTGAAACTTTAAACGCATTTTTCTCGAAACTTTATTTTCTAAAACTCTCATGGGCCTAAACAAAAAACTATTCCACCGATTGCTTTGAAATTTATATATGTTCTTCTACTTATTAATAGTTATCGTCCGTACCAAAATTGCTTATTTTCGAAAATATTTTCTTATTTTTTTTAAACGATTCGTACCAAAAAAAACCAAGATTTTCGTAACTTTTTTTTCTACAGTCCGCCATTTTTTTTTCCAATGAAATTGATTAATTTTGGTAGGGACGATAGCGACGGATCTACTGAACAATATTCCATTCGATGTTTTTTCGATTCCCTAAAAAGAGCTAAAATTTATGCGTTCACATGAGAATACCCCCTTAATGTCGCGCCACGCGTTTTTCCATAAAAATTAGTCTCACTACTCAACGGGCACTCGAAAGCAGCCAGTTTTTTAACATGTTATATTTAACACTGTACACTATCAGTTTCTTGTCGAAACTAGATCGAACCTCGCGAAACCATTTTTAAAACTCTATTAGAAAATTGATTTTATATAAATATAAAAAAAATATACTATATACTTGTCGCGAGATTTAAATATCACAAACATAAAATGAGCAATAATTGTGCATAAGCATAAATTCTACATACCCCCAGAAAATGAATCCATTTTGCCGAATTCGAATTGAACTAGTTTCCTCAGTTTCGCAGCACTTCAAACAGGTAAGAATTTTTCCACGCGTACACTTGTTTCTTGCGTACTCAACGGAGGCTAAATATCGACTGATGTCGAGGCGACCCTAGAGCAGGTATTTACCTGCCCGGTCCGGAATTATGATCTAGGACTATCCCTAAACAAGATCTGATGGTATATAGACGAATATACACAACTCAAAAATTTGATTTTGGCCAGCTTTTTGAGATTCTGCCCCACTGTGGGACGGTCCGATTTCCGTGGTCACTCTTTGAAAATAATTTCCGGAGGATTTTGCTGTGGTAATTACATACCGTACTCTTAATTTTTATTTACCTTTAACCGTAGACGGTCCAAACGTCCAATTTTCCAAAAAATCTATGTTGGTTATAATTGTGGTTTAGCCTTGGTTTCTATGGAGATTAAGCATAAACGGAAATATTAATATTTTCACTTTTCAGACCAATTACGTACGTGAATAAAAATCCAGTTCCCTGCTTGTCATCCTTATGCCTAATCTCCATAGAAAACCAAACAACAACCAAATCAACCAACATAGCCGCAGCTCTTTCATTTTCTTTGCAAATTTTGTCACCTATCTTGCACTTTTTGGGCATCATGCGGTAGCATTTTCCTCTGTCTGAGAATGACTATTTGGTGTAGCAACATACAATTCAGCGCATCTGGTACAGGTTTCTAGCTGACTGAAATTTCATAACTAGATTGCTAATAATGTGTACAAGCGTATCCAATTCAGCCGAGTGGTTTTTTGGTTTGAGCGTGGTTAGTGAATAGATTCGATAACTAATAGCTAACCTACATACGCGTTGCAATTTTCGTAAGCAATTCAGCTATGGGAAGAATTAAAGAGAGGGCTTGATTTTGTTGCACTTCATTTTCCATCAAGTGACAACTTTAGTTAAAAACGAAAACATTTTCTAATAAGAATCAACACAGGCAATTATCCATGAAAACCGATTCAAACTTATCAAGTGAACGATCAGAGTACAATAACACGCTAAGAAAAACTACCGCGCCCAGTACTAATTGACTCAGTCGTACAAAAGTGAAATAATTTTTCACCATAAAATGCATATATTACTTTTAATACCTTAAAACTAAGTCGGTTGGTTGTTGATAAGGAAATACTTTAATTTTTTATCATTAATTATGCAATCTTAGACTTGTATATACAGACATGTAATACGTATGTAGATTATTTTATGTAATAACTGTTCACATATAAAAAAAACTATTTTTTCTTACATAGTTTAGTAATTTAAAGGGAGAGTAAAAATATCGGAAAATCGTAAAGTCGAGACTTTAATTTTTTACAGAATTTTGTGTTTATTTGTCTTTCATCCTTGTCAACTTTAAGTTTCGTTCACACATAGTGCAAAAATACTTCTCTATCGCATAATCTCTTACACAATGGCGTAAAATATTACACGCAGTAGACAACAAATAGAGATAAATTATAACTTTTCATCCACACAGATTCATACCTCTATCTATTTATTGTTCTCTAATACTTTTGAAATTTCAATAGCTGAGGCGATGAATACATCAATTTTTGTAATTTGTTCGTTAAGTGGTCGCCATTTTGGAAAAAACGGAAACAAGCGTATGCACCAAATTGCTAGTCGCTGCGAACTTGTTTCCTTTGTGTTTTTATCTGTAAAACGATTGAACAAATTAAAGGATCACTTTTTCTTGTAAGCATTTACAGTCCTACAGATGGTATTGTCCTCTCTGGAGTCGTATCCCAAAGTGTGACCTTCTCCAGAGATGATAGAGCGATTGGAATATACGATCGTCAAGAGTTGTTGTTTCAATACCCCAGTCATAAAATTTATCAATCCCAGGCAACAACATGGTCGATTGCTTATCAGACCATCAGAAATTGTTTAAGAGGTCTCTCCAAGTGATTGTGCTTTTTTCGAGCTCATCGGCAAGCACGGTACGGATATGCGCAAAGTCATTAACATTGGGTACAGTGGCAATGGAACACTGACTTTGTACTAACGAGAATTTGAGAACATTAAGAAAAAAACAACGAAGTGACTTGCCGAAGTTATCTTTAGGGGGTACCATTAGTTGAAAAAACATTGATATGTGTCCTCCATTTATTCAAAATTAAAGTTAATTAAAAAAAAAGTTGCGCATTTTGAACAGTTTTCGCTTTCCAATGACGCCCCGTAGATTATTCTACTATCATCTCTTCAGAGGTTGTAAACATTTAAAATCAAAAGTGGAGGGAAAGGATCAAGTTTTGAGTACTCAATTTTGATTTTTTCAAATTTTCTTTGAAAATCATTCAAAAAATCTATTTTGGGCGATTCCTTTATTTTTGTTTGAGAAGTGTAAGAAGACTGTGGAGAAGTTATTCTTGTTTTAGGGTATTTAGTTAGTTCAGTTCGCAAAAACCTATAGAAAACAGGAGTGGAATTATATATCTTGTTTCAAGTTTAGACGAAACAAAATCAATAGCTGAATTCTATGCAAAATTCCTATAGGAATTCTATTCATGAAATTCAGGCATTTCAACTCGTTTCCACTAAACTCGAAACAAGCTACATAATTCCACCCCAGCTTATGTAATTGAGCAGAAGACTTATTTTGACAAACAGCGACTTCTAACGCACTGTTGCATTCTGGGTGGACATCACGGACGGTGTATATTTTGATTAATTTCATCTATGTCTTACTAATATTCTGTCAAATCAACTAATGTTTTCATTTCTAATATGTGTAATTATAAATATGTATGGTAGATTGTAGCATTGTGGAAACCAAAGAAAACTTTTTGATGAAAATAAGTTGCGCTAATATCGTAATTTATATTATACCAGCTTGCCCGGACCCGGCGTTTCCCGGGATACTATTAAATATGTATTCCTTAATTTTCAACGCCTCCCTACTGCACCACTGCCTCTTCCCGTGACCCAGCGTTTTCCTATTTGCGTTTTGCACATGTTTTAGATATTTTCCAACAGTATTATTAAATTTAGTTTTCTTCATTTTACACCACCTTCTTATTGCACCCCCTCTCCTATATCTCCCAGCGGGGTGGGTGTGGTCTCATATTTGGAAATTTGAATAGCAGAATCGAAATCGGTGATTCCGAAAATTCCCTAGTGCGGATTTTCAGTGAAATCCCTTGAACTTTAACTTTTTCGGTCGCCATATTGGATCCGACATCTTGAATTCCAAAATTTTGAAGGCAAGCTCGAGATCTGCGACCCCGAAAACCTCCAATTGCCTTTTTCATAAAGATTCCTTGAAGTTGGGAAATTCGCTTCCTATACAAAACGGAAAATTCGATTTTTTCGATTTCCCGGCTTTTCCTTTGGGGTTTCCCGAATTTTCTTTTTTTAAACCTGCCCTGTATTATAGCGAACAAAACAAAAAAAAAAAATTATCGAAATCGGTCAAGCCGTTTTTGAGTTTTAGCGAGACATACAGACAAACATTCATTTTTATATATGTAGATAATTATGTTAGCATAAATATACTTCATTGAAACAAACCATCAAAATTACTGCATTTACTTCAGGTTCTTGTTATTTTGATGAAAAGTTTGCGCATAGTGACCAGATTGATGTCTGCCAGTTAAGACCAAAAATTATACCTTTTAGCGAATTTTAAATTGATTGGAACCAAATAAATCGAATCCATCAAATCACCCCGTAAATAAAAGTTTAGGCATCTTATATTTGAAGATCCATGACCTTGCTGCTCGTTCTATGCCGAAAACGACGATTATATGAATTTATTAAAATAATTTCAGGGATATGCCGATTAATTCAAAAAGGTACACACAAATTAGTTGAAACCAGTTCTCTTATCTCTATCATTTTCGTATTATGGGGTAACATTGGTTTTACTTACACTGACATATTAACATTTTTGTTGAAAAAAGTTCGTAATTGACTTGTGTGCGTTTCTTGAGAGATATTATACTATTTAATTCTGCAAGCTACCACTCCTGCCTATCCTTTTCCAAGAAGTTGACCGAAATGTCAACGGTCCTGTCTTATGCAATATTAATAAATTTTGTGATTTATCCTCTTTTAATAAATTAAGTAACATATGCGAATATGCAAAAAATCTTCGATTCACAGGTGGAAATTAACTATGTCTCTCATTTTACTAGTAATCCTGTATACAGATTGTGTAATTACAATTTCAAATCATGTCCTTCTCTATAATAAATACCATTTAACTTCAATACCATTCATAAGTGCCTTTGTTTTTTCTCTACTTTAAGTAGAAAACATCCAAGAATTCGTTTGATTTAATTTTTATTATTCACATGCACTTTTGCTGATTATTATAAACTCTTAGTTTACAGGTCTTAAATCATTCATTACTCACTCAATTAAATAACTTGTTTAAATCATTAACCATTAGAATACTCTCATTGTATTTTATTTGTGATCTATAGGCTTGGCATATATCACACAGCCGTGCAAAATAAGTGGGCACATGATGAGGCAGGCAATATGTCCTTTGCAAAGGGCCTATTTTGGGGAGCAGCCGGTGGTATCGTCGGTTCACTGATTTCTAGTCCTTTTTTTCTGGTAACTTCTCACAAAGTAATTGCCCCACTTCCTCTTCAGAAGTTAATAAAGTCCCTTCCACAGATAAAAACACAACAACAATCACAAGCCGTAGAAGCCATAGCTGTCGGCTACCAGCATAAGCACACGGGGATGCTAAATGCAATCTCCGAAATTTACTCAAAGAATGGCATTGGTGGTTTATGGCGAGGAGCACAATCAACAATTCCTCGCGCAGCCCTAGGTAGCGGAGCACAAATTGCAACCTTTGGAACGTGCAAAGACTTCCTAAGAAATAATGGCATAGCGCAGAACCCCACACTCAACTCGTTTCTCGCGGCCCTAATAGCTGGATCCTTCATGTCTCTGGCGATAACTCCTCCAGATGTGATCGCCACAAGACTGTACAATCAGGGCGTTGATGAAAGGGGAAAGGGCATCTATTACAAAGGAGTTATTGATTGCTTTTGCAAAATTATAAAAACTGAAGGACTTTATGGGTTGTATAAGGGATTTTGGCCAAATTATATCAGAATTGCGCCGCATTCTACTCTTGTGCTGCTTTTCTTCGATGAGCTACTGAAATTGCGAGATAAGCACCGTATAGTAAATGAGGCCTTTTAGTATTATCATAGAAACATTTTCTAGATCAATTTTTTAGCCCTATGGGTATATTTTTCTGTTTTGCTTTTATACGCTATTGCAATAAAGGATAATTAATGTGCATATAAGTTGGTTGTATAATTCATTAAGTAAAGGGTTTCCCAATAGGGATGACCTGGTTTTGATAGCTCGTGGCGGCCATATTTGTTTATGGTTTTTTTGACAGGTCTGTGCAGTTATGTTCAGTAAGGTTTGGTTTGCGATTTCATCATGATACCTTTCAGTTTGATCCAGCGTTTGGAAATTGTCCAAAATTATTACGCAAATTCGCATTCTCTTGTCTGTACTGTAAGAACGCTTCGTGCAAAAAACGGTCGACATAATGATCCTTTTGAGCGCGCTATAAGACGCATAATAACAAAGTTTGAAAGTGAATTCACTCTTCACGATACAAAGGTGCCTGTAAGACAAAGAAATTCCCGAAGTGAACAAAATATTGCCGCCGTTCAAGCCAGTGTTCGTGAAAACTCAGAAGCGGCTGTTCCGCGCCGTTCTCAGGAGGTGGGGCTCTCCAGGATGACAACCTGGCGTATTTTGCGATTGGATTTGGGTCTGCATCCTTATAAGATGGTATTGGCACAAGAACTCAAGCCAACCGACCATCACATTCCTCGTCAGTTCGCTGATTGGTCACTGGAAATGTTGGAAGCCGACGGCGATTTTCATTGCAAAATCATCTTCTCAGATGACGCTCACTTCTGGCTCAATGGATTCGTCAACAAGCAAAATTGCCGCTTTTGGAGTGAGTCAGATTCACGAGTGATTCATGAATCACCACTGCATCCACAAAAATTGACCGTTTGACTGGATTATGGTATGGTGGAATCATCGGACCTTATTTCTTTCAAAACGAGGCAGGGGATGTCGTTACCATTAATAGCAACTGCTATAACACGATGTTGACCGATTTTTTTTCCCGGAATTTGATGAAATTGATGCGGACGACCTTTATTTCCAACAAGACGGTGCACCGCCTCACACTTCCCGACTTAACATGGACTTATTGCGCGGTAAGTTCGGTGAATCGTTAATTTCCAGATATGGTCCCATCGCTTGGCCGCCTAGATTGTGTGATCTAACGCCTTTGGATTATTTCCTTTGGGACCACATTAAGTCGAAGGTTCACAACAACCATCCTACAATTCTTGAGGCATTGGAAGCCAATATTGGTCAAGCCATAGCTGAGATACCGGCCGAAATGTTGCACTGAGTCATCAAATTGGCGTAAGCGGATGAACGTGTGCAAGAGGAGCCGCGGTGGACATTTGGCCGATATTTTATTCAGAGACTTGGAGTAATATGTGAAATAGTTAGTGTTGGGGTTCGCAGGAGGAATAGACTTAACTAGGAGTGAAAAGGTCGCGAGAATTGATTACATTTTTTACATAAAATGTGTTTAATGGGATCTCACTTTTTTTTGTGTACAGTTTTACTTTTTTTCCGTCTCCTGCTCCTCTCATCTATTCTCACCATCGGAGTGATGGGCATCCGTGAGTTTTTGAGACGACTTCAAAGTGATACATAATCGTGAAATATTCTCTCCACTGCTTGATTATAATTAAGTAGTATTGTTTGTATAATTGGTAATAAGAATAAGGAATAGTTAGTTTTTGCTTCGAGAAAAGGTAGTACGGCCGTGCTTGCTCCACTTAGCGGGCGCACTGCCGTGCCTCCAGATCATTCCTGCTATTCTGTAGTTGTAAGACTTACTCATAATTAGATATCAATTTGAGAGTTATAGGATTTCCACGAACCATTTCTATCACGTTGAACGATCTATATACTTACCTTGAATGCATTGAAATCCTAGTAAATTTTTTCTTTTCTCATCCGCTAGCTGTGCTGTGATTTTCTTAATGGACGACTTATTTTCCATTCAAATGAATTTTTTAAGAGTAGATCCTGACTGTTAATGATATTGTTAGAAATCATTTTTAGTTTGGTTTAATTATTATATATAATGAAGTTTCCAAAATAGATTGCAATTTATAACTATGACTCACATCCAGCGCATTATAAAGTGTTTAATTTGGAAGCAGTGGAAAAATAAGAGTTGGACGAATTCTGACAAGGTGAATGACTGACCGTCAAGCAGCACTATACACGATCCAATCGATCGACCAGTCGGCCAAGTCGGATGACAAAACTGATCGTGTATGGGCTCCTTTATGCGAAAACCCTGCGCATACGAGTACCATACATATATCCAAAAGAGCTTATAGCGCAGATTGACAGTCAATCCTATCGGAAGTTTTATTTAAGTCAAAAACACTTTATATACATACGAGTAGGTATACTACATATAAGGTTTAATATCTGCAAACTGCATGTAAGCTAAAACTTAAAACATACATATATGAATAGTTCAATGTTATTTATTAAATAACTGATATTTTTAAATGATATATTTTATAATTTATAATATTTGAAGAATGCGCATTAATTTTTATAGCACTATATTGGTCAGGTTCACCTATGTTTTTAAGGTGCATAGACTCTAATTATATTGTTTACTTTTTTCCGTAATAAAATTTTCTTGCAACTAATCGTTTACCGCTCATTAGAGGTCATACGTAGAAAAGTAAGTTTCAGTTTTTGTTTGTTTAATAAAATGTGTCGACAAATTACGTGAACTTATTGTCTTTCGGGCAAATACATACATACATAAATATTGCTGTGTCATAAAATTTATTGAGTAACAAGTTTTTCATATGCAAACTATGCATTATTATATAACTGCTACTGTTAATGACGAAAATTACTAGGTCTTTCACACAGAGTGAAACGTTGTTATCACGTGTTTTAAGTGCATTAAGTTTGAGGACTTATTACGTGATTCGCCAAAGGAGTCAAAGCAATAAATTGTTAAATCAATTATCTTTCTTATCATTGATCTTATGTAAATTTAATTAAAATAAAAAAAGGAAAGACTTCATCGTAGTCTCCAACCGGCAACTATCTTAACAATCAGACAAAACACGACAACCTTCAAAGTTTCCCTTGGTTACAATTTTGTAAACATATTTTTCAAATGATGACCAGGTGCCTGCAGAACACAATCTCCTAGAAACAATAACAAACTATCATTCCGCAATCACCTGTCAAGGGACTGATTATATTGAGGGAGCCAAGACAATATCCAATAAAACTTTAATCAGTTCAAATGAAATACGATTTGTTTGCGGCGATTTATAGTAGGTTATCAGAGCAAGATACATGAAGCGCCTCTTGACTGGGGACATCGGCTTTTAATAGTAGAAAGTTCTGGAAGAGAAGAAATTAGATTCTAAAAATAACATCGAATATGCGTTTGGGGACCGTTATTCTTTACGATGATCAAATTATACTATCGACTTAAAACTTTGAAGAGGGTTGGAGTGGTTATTACGCTGCTTGCGTAGGTACTTTAATGTTTCTAAGTGGCGATTCTTTGCTTTCAGAATGTTGTTATGTTAAGTGGACTGTGTACAATATAGCGTGGAGAAAATGTGCAGTGATACGAAAAACCTAAACGAGGCTCATTTGTGACGTGCTTCAAAATGAATATTCAATACAGTAATAAATCTTTTAGGTTAGACAATTCCCAGTGTCATATTACGCAAGTGGACGTCGAAAACCATAGAACTCATTATTTTCGTTGATCGTCTTTTTAAGTGAACTGGATCTGAGTGCAGAATACGTCACTTGGTCAGACTTTAAACTTTCGCTCTCTACCTTTATTAAACATTTTACGTTCAACATGATAACACTAGAAAAGTCGGCACCCTGACAACAACCCGAAAATTAACGAAAACAATAGCAACATTGGAAATCACTCGCGCACAGATTAAAAATAATGACACACTTGACAAATAATTCCACGATAACGGGCTAATTAATTTACAATCTGGTTGAATGCTTTTCGTTATTGCAAGTCTACCAAATCGAAATCGGCGATTCGACTTTGTCTCTAAATAAATAATAATTTGTTTTTATAAATACTATGATTCCATTTTATCATGTTTGCATTTTTTAAATATTTCGAAACAGTTTGTAAAAGGTAAATAATCAGTTTATAAGCATCAATTTGTAAAAGATCAATAATTTCAGCGAGTAGACAATTTGTAAAAGCTAAATAACCAGTCAGTTGACATTTTTAATACTGTAAACGTACTAACTATTTTATTAAATATCTCGAAAGCAGGACCAGCACGAATTTTCTCAATAATTTTCCGTTTATTAGGTAACAAAGTGCCTTTAAGCCCGCTTTGAAATTTAGGGGCACTTCTTATGGATGAGTTCACCTAATTTGTAGTTGTTTATTTATAAAAGGTATTTTCTAGTTGCATATGGTAAATATAGATGAAGAAATGGACTTAGTACTTCTTCTAAAATTCGTAGACGATTTTATTTTTGATAAAAGACTATTTCCTTTGAAAATTTTATTCCGAATAAAGGAAAGACCAAAACTCATTTTTTTAGCCTACTTGAGCTTGAACTTGAACCAGATAAGTTTGTCTCGCCGCCTACTTTCACCCACTCGCCACATAACAAGTGGTTGTTAGCTGGAGTAGAAACAGCTGCAACCTGTGCTGTAGCAGCCTGAATTTGAGCAACACCAACAAGTGCCTTAATCGTGCTGGGAATGATTGTCCCAAAAAAAATTTCAAATTAAACGTTTTTTAATTTGAGAGAAAGCATTTTGATGTTCATTTAAGTTAATTTTTTTGTGAAATGCAGAGATTTTTGATATTCCGTAAAAGTTTTTAAACTGGGTCTTTCAATTAGGACACTCAACTAAATATAAATAAATATAAATAAAACAATTTGTGTGTGAGATATCAACTCCATTTTTATTTTATTTGAAAGAATATTTCATGGCATTAAGTATGGAATATAACGTCGCGCTCGTTCATGTGTCCGCCGCAGCTTTGCTTGGTGGCACGTATTCGGGAGGTAGATCGCTAATAAGCAACTTCTTGTGGCCTAAACTGGATGATATGGATACCGACGACATGTGGTTCCAACAGGACCGTGCTACGTGCCACACAGCGCATGCCACGATGGACATTCTGCAAAGCCGCGGCGGACATTTGAACGACGTTATAATTCATACTTAATGACATAAAAATGGAGTGAATATCTCACACACAACTTGTCTTATTTAAATTTAAAAGTCGAGCGTCCTTATTGAAAGACCCTGTAGTTGTCGGTCACGTTATTGCCGCAACAGACCTTCCACAATGTAAAGTAACCAAAGCTTTTTAATGAATGAATTATATAGCATCTAACATTGTAAAAATGTCGCACATGATCAAATATGATCTATGCACTGTAATTAATTCCCGGAAATGATCGGTCAAATCAACTGTTTTATTTTTATTTGTGCGATAGATAATTTAAAATGAATTTTTTAAATGGCTTGCTTTTTTTTTACATTAATAAGCAGTGCTTAGTGAAATGGTTCGGATCAAAAGCATTTTTATACATATGGTCGATGTGTAAGTACATATATGTATCATAATCTACTTTTTATGAAAACTTGCGAAAGGTGATTTTCTACTTTTTTTATAGATATTTTAATTCAGATTTTTTATTATCGAGTAATTCAGTAGAAGTGATAATATTCCGGGAAGTTGAATACAGAAGAGATAACCAAATGCTTAAGGGGGATTTCTAGTGTGAAAGCCTATTTTTAATATTGATACCTCTAATTTCGCAAATTTTTTCTATAGAGCGAGGGGAGCTGACTGCAAAAAAGTTAAAAAAACGGGTCAAATGTATTTTAAATATTAATACCTACTCACAGCGAAAGTAAGAAAACTCCTGGTGCCTGGGCATATCGACGGCCCAAGGGTGGTATTATTAATATAGGAGGAAAATATCATAAACATTTCATCTTCTAGCCATGCTAGATGAAGAATTTAAACACATTTTATTAGATCTCGAAATTCTCTACAAAATAACTTTTTACATAAATTTATAGCGCGAAAAAGTTAAAAAATTAGGACCACAAAAGGTTTTTCGCATTTATCTCGTTTTGGGTAATTCGTAATAAAAAATATACTCATACAAAAGTTGTAGACCACAAAATTCTTCATTGTTTTTATATGTAACATTTTTCACTGCGACTAAAGGTTAAGCCTGAAGAGAGCCGCAAAAATGCAAAATTGGCAGAAAAAGTGGTCATAAATGCTTACGATTTGAACCCATTTGGGTGGAGAATTGTCTACAAAATTTGGAGTGTGCCGAGTTCGTTAACAATATTTTCAGGGAAGGTTCACATATGCTCTAACAAACCTAAAAAGCATGAGTTGTCTCCCCTCCTGATTCCAAAAACTCTACAAATGGCGCGAAACTCTAAAGGAAACGCGAATTTTCCACTTTTTTTGCCTTTGAGAGGCCGTAACCTTATCCTTAATATAGAGAAAAATCTGAATCTAGTCCCGACGAGAATCACATGTCTGCCGAACATTTATGCCCGAGTTTATCCATTCCAAAAATGTTTACATATCAAAGCACTTCACGCCAACTCAAAAAGCATGGTTCGGAGAAAAACGCGCTTCAAGTTTTGAAAGACTCGGAAAATCCACGCGGCGCGGCCGACCGGCCTTCATTAAATTGATTACAACTAAGTACAACTCATATTCTGGAGCAGATATGATAAAAAAGTTTGTATGGGGTTATTCTAGACTCTAGAGGCCTCAGACAATCGAAAAATGTGAAAAAAAGCCTAGACACGAAAAATTCCCCTTAAGTATAATTATTCCACATTTGTAACTCGCCTGTGATGAGCTTGAGTTTGCAAGTTTGCACCATATTGTGTACTCATTGTTTCACAGAGAATTATCACAGACATCTCTGACTGACATTTTGTTTTTGAAAAACTGTTTGTTACTTTTTTTTAAAGTTTAACAAGCACATGCTGAAATTATTTGCAGTCACAGATTATGGTAAAATATCTTGTGAAATAAATCAACTAAATTACCTTCATTATAATTTTCTGCACAGGTAAGCAAACATTATTCAGGAATTCCGCAATTATGAATTGCTGTGACAAAATTCGTATTTTTTTAATTCTTCATAAATTTATGGCTTGAAACTTTCCACTAGTTGTGAAATAGGCCTGAAAAATACGTATACAGACCTAAATTCACATTTTTTTAATTGAATTGTAACGGTAACGTAAAATGTTTCATCAATATTTCTTGATTACTTAAGGTAAAACCATATTATATATTTTGGTGGTTATGGCTTTGTGCTAATGATTGAATGAAACCAAACGAACTAGTAAAATGTGAAGGTATTGGAAGATGGATGCTGTCAAAGCGAGAAGCTTTTTAACTTTATTTATTTTTTAATTAGGAATCAATGTCATCTTTTCGAGTGCCTAATGTATGTAACTGCATTTTATCATCCATTCAGAATCCAATTTTCACGGGAATTGAAACTTATGGCATACAAACACAAATGTCTACGCACAAAAATGTCCGGAAGGGGTTTGCATAAAAAAACGACGAATACTATATCACCTCTAGGGTGATTCAATTTCTTTTTAAACTGGTTAATAGTTGCAGGCACGTACAAGAAAGAAAAATTCTAGCCCAAGGAAAGCTCATAATATCAATATTTACTAGCGCCTCATTGAGCTTTTTATTTCCATGAGAATAACATGGTAAAGATTACTTTACTTGACAGTTTCGTCTATATGTCATGAAAAAAATCCGACACGAACGGGACCAAGTCCATTGAAAAGAGCATACAATTTTCCTTATACAAAGTGACCTTTAAATATCAAAATAACAGGCGGGCTGAAAAGTTCGTAGGCTGACCCATAAATGGCTCTACTAGTATCAAATCCATATGATTTTTAGTTAGCCCTAACCTTTAAAAGACGTGTGTATAAATTTGACAGCTGTTGTATTATTAGTATCTAAGTTATAGCATTTTTAGTGAAAGAACTTTTGTTACTTTGAAAAAATGGATGAAAAGGAATTTCGTGGGTTAATAAAGCATTGCTTTTTGGCGAAAAAAAAATACTGTTGAAACCAAGGCTTGGCTTGATAAACATTATTTGGACTTTGCACCGTGGTTTGCTAAATTTAAACGAGGCGAAATGAGCACTGAGGACGATGCACGCAGTGGACGCCCCAAAGAGGCTATTACCGACGAAAACATCAAAAAAGTCCACAAAATAATTTTTGATAACGGTAAAGTGAAGTTGATTGAGATAGCTGAGACCCTAAAGATATCAAAGGAACGTGTTGGTCATATCGTAAATGAATATTTGGATATGCGAAAGCTCTGTACAAAGTGGGTGCCGCGATGGAGCTCAAAATCGACCAAAAACAACAACGCATCGATGATTCTAAGCAGTGTTTGGAGCTGTTCAATCGTAATAAATCCAAATTTTTGCGTCGATATGTGACGATGGATGAAACATGGCTCCATTATTTCACACCGGATCCAATTCCACAGAAATTTCGCGCCGATGAAGAGGTAATCGCCGAAACTGAAGCCTATTTTGAGGCTAAAGACAAATCGTATTATAAAAATAGTATCGAAAAATTGTATGACCGCTATAATCGTTGTATCGCCCTCGAAGGGAACTATATTGAATAATAAAATCAAATTCTATCAAAAAAATAATTTTTTCTATGCTAGCCTACGAACTTTTCAGTCCGCCTGTTATGTTGAAAACAACGATTATAATTTTCGGACCCATTACAATAACTTCCCTATAAACTGCGAAGCTAATTATAAACAAATTAGTACAAAAGTGGTTACTTTGAAGAGACAATACCGGCGTTCGATTAGATTGTCTATCTACACATATACATATATATGTACATGTATATATATATGTATATATATAAAAATTAATTGCTGTGCGTTAGTCTCGCTCAAACTCAAAAACGGCTTGACCGATTTCGATAATTTTTTTTTGTTTTTTCGCTATAATACAGGGGAGGTTAAAAAAAAGAAAATTCGGGAAACTCTAAAGGAAAAGCCGGAAAATCGAAAAAAATGAAATTTCCGTTTTGTATAGGAAGCGAATTTTCCAACTTCAAGGAATCTTTATGAAAAAGGCAATTGGAGGTTTTCGGGGTCACCGATCTCGAGCTTGCATTCAAAATTTTGGAATTCAAGATGTCGGATTCAATATGGCGACCGAAATAGTTAAACTTCAAGGGATTTCACTGAAAATCCGAACTTTTGTTTTTGGTTTGGTTTTTTGGGGTCACTGATTTTGAATCTGCCATCAAAATTATGGACATCAAGATGGTGGTTCAATATGGCGACCGAAAAGTTAAACTTCAAGGGATTTACCTGAAAATCCGCACTAAGGAATTTTCTGATTTCGAATCTGCTGTTCAAATTTCCAAATATGAGACCACCCCCACCCCACTGGGAGATATAGGAGAGAGGGTGCAATAAGGAGGTGGTGTAATATGAAGAAAACTAAATTTAATTATACTGTTGGAAAATATCAAAAACATGTGCAAGACGCAAATAGGAAATCGCTGGGGCACATAGGAGAGGCGGTGGTGCAGTAGGGAGGCGTTGTAAAATTAAGGAATACAAATTTAATAGTATCCCGGGAAACGCCGGGCCCGGGCAAGCTAGTACTTAATATTATAGAAATATAGGGAAAATTTGTTGGTTTGTTTATTTGTTCGGAATAATCTCTGGAACTACTATACTCATTCTAAAAATTTTTTTACTATTAGATTGCAACACTATCCCTGAGTAACATAGGCTATACGTTATTTTGATAAAAGTAAGTTTTCAGTTAGAAAGAAATATTAATATTTGTAGAGCAAATTGGAAGAAAAGGAGCTGCTTGCGTCCTTTATGCCGTGCGCTGACCAAACCACTTGACCGATTGACTTCATATTCACAACATATATATGGGGCATTTCATGTCAAGCGGACAACCAAAAAAAAATGAGGTCGTGGATTTTGTTTATATTCTGGTCAGTTATACTTCTAGTAGACGTGGATGTGTACACACAATTTTTTTTTCTTGTGATGCTTTATTGCTGAGTTATGAGCTTTTAAAAATTTACTAAGAATGAAGTCGGTTATTTTTGGATGCTTATTATTTGTATCAATTTATTTGTAAAAAAAAACAAAAAGTGTTGCTTCTTATAGTTAAAAAGCTGAAGTTTTTAATTTTTTTATCGAATTCTAAAATTGAATTTTTTTACGTACAGTAAACCGGAAGTGAACATTTCAAATCGATATTTGAGTAACTTCGACATATTTTTTTCTAAATATTTTATTTTTAATTCAAAGCCTTAAATGTACTTATTCTTCACAAAAAAAATTGTAACGTGATCGCCAATAGTTTAAGATTTAGAGCATATAGACTACATACACATAGCTATGAGCACTTTCTAAGCAATCGGGTTTATGCGCTAACATGCTTAAATACTACGCTATTAACATTTTATTCGTTCATTCTAACATGAAAACTTACAAAAATAAACGATTTTCTTTAATAAAATATAATTAACAATAGAAATATACGCATTTGTTATAATAATTAATAACAAGGTCATACAAAAGAGTAATTTCAAAAACTATGATTCGACTGTGAAACACACCAGTAACGCCATCTCGTACCTATAAAAAGTGTCACTAACAAATACAATACACTGAATTCTCTTTTTGCACGAATTTTTTTTACACGAATTTGATTTAACACGAGATAAAACAAAAAAAAATTCTCTTTTTACACGAATTGTTTTGTTTTAACACGATTTTCAATAGTATTCTATGAATTTTTTATTGATTTTTCCGAGAATTTTTCTGATGAATTTGTTTCATTCTCACTCCTCACAAATATGAATTGTAACATCGCGTTAAATTTTGCACAATCCAGTTAGAGTATGTCGATTATATGCGTATGTGAGTGGGATTCCCTGAATTATGCGTAGGGTAAAGACGTAATGTATGAATGCATTTTTTTTGGTATTATGTAAAAGTCCGTTATTTTTAGTTGAAACTTTGACCGCTCATCTACTAGACGCGTTACTATTTCCTTATTGTTTTAATATGGCTCCCTTTAGTGATCGGTGTTTAAATCCGTTCCTCTTGACT
This sequence comes from Neoitamus cyanurus, assembly GCA_947538895.1. NCBI lineage: Eukaryota > Metazoa > Arthropoda > Insecta > Diptera > Asilidae > Neoitamus > Neoitamus cyanurus. Next base: position 29,755,633 of record OX384541.1, on the reverse strand, counting down.
CGTTATAAAAAACTTGTAAAAGTTAGAAAAATATCTAAAACATTAAGTGAAAAGTGGACAATTTCACCCGATGTTTATGTGTGTGAGTCGTGCAGGAAACGGCTGTTATGTGAATCACCTTCAGAAGCAAGTATTGTCCAGCCCCAGTCAAGTCAGGCATCAAGTGATTTTTCGCAAACTACCCAAGATGAAGCCTGGCTATTATTATATTAAAACAAATGCGTATATTTCTATTGTTAATTATATTTTATTAAAGAAAATCGTTTATTTTTGTAAGTTTTCATGTTAGAATGAACGAATAAAATGTTAATAGCGTAGTATTTAAGCATGTTAGCGCATAAACCCGATTGCTTAGAAAGTGCTCATAGCTATGTGTATGTAGTCTATATGCCCTAATCTTAAACTATTGGCGATCACGTTATAATTTTTTTTGTGAAGAATAAGTACATTTAAGGCTTTGAATTAAAAATAAAATATTTAAAAAAAAATATGTCGAAGTTACTCAAATATCGATTTGAAATGTTCACTTCCGGTTTACTGTACGTAAAAAAATTCAATTTTAGAATTCGATAAAAAAATTAAAAACTTCAGCTTTTTAACTATAAGAAGCAACACTTTTTATTTTTTTTTACAAATAAATTGATACAAATAATAAGCATCCAAAAATAACCGACTTCATTCTTAGTAAATTTTTAAAAGCTCATAACTCAGCAATAAAGCATCACAAGAAAAAAAAATTGTGTGTACACATCCACGTCTACTAGAAGTATAACTGACCAGAATATAAACAAAATCCACGATCTCATTTTTTTTTGGTTGTCCGCTTGACATGAAATGCCCCATATGTTAGTTAGATTGCGAGAATAGTATTATATATATATTATTATTATACTATTACAGATGTATAAACTATAAAAATCATGAAAAAATCACTCTGAAATTTGTTCATCAGATTTCATAAAACATTATTACCAGTCGAGCTAGGTATTATGACATAAAGTCACACTATATTGTGTTTGTTGATTTTTTTTAACGATTTTTCCGTAGAATCGCATAGCCGCATTTTTGTTCAGTAAATACTTTTGATAGGGGGAGGGGTCTTCAAACCCCAAATAAATTGCAATAAATAAATAAAAATATGATTGTCGGAATGATCAATAAAAAGAAGTACCTAATTGAGATAAATTGCTTGACGATTTGGTGATTTTTATTATAAAAAACATTCGAGTGTTTTTTTCGTGGAAGAATCGATTAGAAAATTTTTTTTAAAATTGTCAAAAATGAATGCAGAGATTATTAAAGAAGTACCTAGTTACCTCGGGCACAGGTTGTTGGTAGGTTAATATTGCGAAATGTTTAATATTTTCACATGATTATTAATTATAATTAATGAAATTTATTTCCCGGAATTTACAGCATCAACAATATTTTATAGTAAAACTGGAAAAATAGCAAATACCCAAACATATCAACTTGTGTGGGTTTTTGTGTATTAAAAAGTGTAAGATGTTTTAAACTGTATGTCGGTAACAAATTCTTGGTAAATTTCATAAAAAGTTACAGATACATATTTATTTCATTGCGAAGTTCTGAATAGCAGAATTTTTTTACTGCTTATCACGTTGTAATTTTAAAGTCATTAGTCGAAACGAGTTTGGAGTTTCCCTGTATTATTGAAAATTACTGCGAAAAGTCTGACGCGTGGGGCAAATCATGTCGTTTTGCAAAATCCACATTCTGAGAGACCAAGTCTACGTGATTCTATAGGAATATTTTCCTTTGCTGGACTTTGTATTTAATTCTTCAAAACCGAACCGTAGTATGCTGGAGCTCGAGAAGCAATTATGAAATACCTGCTAAACTGATTTAATAGATTTCTTGCATGCCGCGTCTTCTTAAAATCCAGTTGGATCGCTCGCTGATTTGGTTTTCGACAAATTCGCACCTTTTAAAAAATGTCTAGCGGTGGGAATATTGTCTGCCCGGCATTGTGAAGATCACATTATTCCAGAAAGCAGAAGCTTTATCACTGTTGCGAGGCGTTACAGGTAAACAAGTTGTATTAGAACATTGATCGAGATTATCCGCAATCAAGGCAGACTCACCTGTCCGGCCGTATCTGGTCTGTTTTGTCGCTTGAGAGATAAGAAAGCTTTCAGGTGCTCTCGTATATATAGACCGCAGCTGGTGCCAGTACAGTTTCAATAGCTGAGCATTTTGGTGGAAGCGAGTTGAATATTTTTTCCCGCAAAACTAATTATTCGCCGCCGCCGTGGTGCTAATAGTATTTGCAGAGGTTTTTAGTGCCGAAGTTCTAATTCATATTGTTCATGTGTGTTCTTCGAGTGAATAAAGTGAAGAAGTTCGGTGTAAATATCTTCAGTGACAGAGTGGAGATTCAAAGATAATTACAATTACTTCTACCGCAGAAGGGCGGTAATTTTTGTGATCCTAGCAAAAGCAAGACCAAAAATGCAGTCTTTAAGGATGGAGAGATTCATAGTTGCGGCAGTAATTGGTATGTGCATATAACTTGATCAACATTTTTGAATTATGATACTTCCGAATGCGTTCAGAGGCCGGTCAAATAGTGATGTTCTAGTGAATTTATTTAGTAGAATAAACATAGGGGGAATTTCTTCAATTCGTTACATAAACATGCACCTGGAAGGCCGATTGTTAATCCGATCTTATTGAACATGCCAACCGCAACGGTATCACCTTGGAGGCGATCAATTTAATCATTTGTACTTGATTTGTGGAAAAACTAGTTCAATTTCTTAAACATTTATGAAAAATATTACAATCCTAACGGTTAAGAATATAATTCTTCCGGTAATTCTCACATATATGAAATCCGTGACTTTGAGTCGTTTTAGAGGTTGGTTCTTCGTTGTACAATGGACCTTTGCATATTAATTCAGACAATTAATTGCTCTCTTGTTGCATAATCACGAATAATTTTATAAATTACCGCACAGACTTCGAGTCTCGCATGTTTGAATTTTAATCGCGCCGATACTTTAATTAGTTTACCGTCATTATTCTCAAAATCCTTCGAATGGTAATTATATCCAAATAACTTGCCATTCCTTCCGTATAGAGGCTTTTCTTACAAATGATAAATTATTTTGAAGAAAGGGTTCAAAGGTTCCCTGTATTACTACCTATCGCGTAGTTAATAAATACATATAATGTTAATAGCGTCTTAATGCAATTGCGTTTATTTGAATTATTTTCCTACTTGAATTTAAGCAAAACATTCGAAAAACTGGGGTCGTAGGGTTCACGTGAGTGACGCCCGGTTGATTAATTTGTGGAGGTGAAGTTAAGTCAATAGAGTTGTTTTCAATTCCGTAAAGATAGGAAAAGCGCTATATTTATGCAGTAAAACATTTTAAATAGATTTTTTTTATTAAGGTTTCGTGATACATAATTTTTGATGAAACACTAAATTTATTCTAACCATTTGTGCAGAGGGTGACAAAAAAAGCAGCACATTTTAAAGGTCGACAGGGCAGAACAAAAAGAAACATGCATGCTGCTTTTTTTTAATAGGTATTATTTTTAAACAAAGCTTGCCTGCGAATCGGAAATAATTGTCATTTCATGCAAATTACTGTTTCTCTATCAATAGCTTCAACTTGTACAAAAAGGGGAATAAAACAAGTTGAATGTAAATGATTTATTCGCACAACAGCTGAAGAGCTGGATTTTTTATATGCGTTCTAATTAAATCAAAAAAAATGTGTTATTTATAAACAACTACTAAAAATAACATAACACAGTCAAGTTTGCCATATGTATGTACATAATAATGAACCCTTAAGTGTTTACACTGGCTTTCACGGCAATACAGAAGCCAATATTAGCATAGACTTAAGACTTATACGAGTACAACTCAGGCGTTTTTAAAAAGCCGATATTTATTTTTTTATCATTCCCTACACTCTTAAAAGCAGAATGTTGAGAAATTCTTGAAAATGTGGATTCTGTTCTCGGGTTGGTGCTAGATATTTTCTATAGAATTATTTATGCAGATTATTGTTCCGAAGGTAGTAGAACTCCGTTAGTTCATATTTCCTAGGAATGGTCAAAAAGTAAAAAAAGGTGTTTTTTGCTATTTTTGAAAATGTGTACATAAATATACGAACACGTTTTAGGAACTATTAACATGACTTTTTTTTAAAGTATGTTAAGCGGGTGTCCAGGCACCCCAGGTACCTTTTGAAAGCAACGCAAAAACCCGGGCTGCTAGAGGATTGCCTCTCGCATGATCTTTAATTGGTCTGGACTGAGGGTCGCCTCAGGAGGGACACGGTGCTCTATCGTGGATGCCTGGGCATCGGGCGCCTCTATTTCGGAATGAGGGTGACGTCTGGGACATCAACCCTCATTTCATCAGGGCCAACTAATATGTCCAGATGTGGCCCTGACTATTTTGATGAGGAAATCGAGGTTTCCTCGTGGTGCACATTTCTCACAGATTTCGCCGCTTCAGAGATAGTACCCATCTTGTGTAAACTTGTCTTTTTATCGATGCAAAACCCACGAGTACGGGAGTGAATGTGAATGGAGATCCTGTTGTGTCCCCAGGTAGACTAAATTTAAACCGAAGGTCGTCAGGTGTCTGGAGATTCCATACTATCTACTAAGCTCTCCCTTAGCCATGCAGCCCTCCGCATATGCTGTTCCAGATTAGCTTGGAAAGTGTCCGATTCGGAGCACCTTATTTGGTATTCAGGGCTACCCTGTAAGACCGAGGCTCCCGGGGTTTCCACCGCTTCTAAACCTCAGGGCGTTCCACTATCCACACCGTATGGACTGTGGTCCCGCCTGGTAGCTGATACCCAAAGCCCCAGGAATAAAATACCTTAAATGAAAGCTTATACGCCAGTATTTCCCAGCCTTTTTGGGTTAGGGACATATTTGGGATTGAATAAGATTTCTGTGAGAATAGGAATGAGCGAAATTTTATGACATGTTTTCGTCATTTATAGTTTCGCTCCTCTCATCAAGATGAAATTTAGTATACGGACGTAGAATGATGGTTCTAAAACAAAAATAAGGATATTTTGGAAAAAAATGTTTTTGGACCACCCTCCCATAGAGTTAACAGTGTGCTCAAAAATTGGATGTGGTATCGTTAGATAGATCTTCTAAAATGAAACAATGTTTTTCGACATTAAGATTTTTTTTTAGGTGCTAGTGTTTATTACATTTATTAAACTGTACATGTATGTGACAAAATAGTGTAACTATATTATAATATGTGCTCTGTGTTTAATATTTGCATTTTATTCTCTATAAAAGACTTCTCGTTGACATAACAACTCACGGGTTGCTTCTGCTTTATTTGTGGCATCAAACATACTTATACTATATATGTATGTATATTCCTATGTTAAAATTCTCAGTTGAGATTACACGACTTTATGTATTAGATTTTAGACAATAAATTAGACACATTTGACATTTTTTTTATTTTCGCTGAATAGGTTTATAATTTCCTTTCACTTCATTAGTTCATTAAGTAAAGTGTACATCGAAAATGAAGCTTGAATTATCTGAAATGTTTAATATGTTTTACCGCTAAAGAAATATTGATAAAATTCTTACCGCTAAGAAAGTAGACAAATTGAGGGGTACTATATTTCCTGCCGAAATTACCAATTCCTTCTGTGTGTTCTGAATGAATGGGATCAAAGCTTTTTTAAATTTAAAATCTTGTTCAACCCAATTGCAACCATATATTGAATTGGTAAGCTGTGCTTGGTATTCATTTACCCGATCCATACAATAACATGCAGGAAAGACTTGAAGAACGACAGCTCCCAAGTAGAAAATGTGTATGAGCACGTCGGAAAATGTTCGGGCAAAGTAAAACAACTGAAGCGCTTCAGTACACAATGAGATTACGACAAAACTAAATTCAACGGTCAATGTACGCTGGATCATGTTTCGCATTGCTTCGAAAAGTCTGAAAGAGGAACAAGTATGGCATTTTGTTTTCATCATGTAAAATTTACTAGGTGCTCATTGTATAGTTAAGAAAGCAAAATCTTACCGAATAACATCTAAATGATTTTCCATGCAAGCCACCAACTGCCTGTAATTTTCTGCAGCAGTATCTTTAGTTTTTTGTCTTACACTTTTAGTGTTGACGTCAAGCATCGGATTTGGTTCTATTGCCTTTGTTTTAAGTTCAATCATTTCAAACCGCGTGGCCAAAAGGATGAGAAAAATTGGTGTAAAACTATCATGGGCAACTGTTATTAAACAAATAAATAATAGTGCGACGAATTGGTAACAAAATCCAATCCAAGAATTTAAATTTCCAGTCAAATCAAACGGAAACCACGCCGGGAAGATAAGACGATTATTCCCATAGAGTCTTACGAAAGTGAACATTAATAGTGTCACGTAACACATGCAGCACCAAGTAATGAATACCCTTTTACATAGTCTTACAACATCTACAACACATTTCTTCTCTTCTTTAGTTGTAACACGTTCATCCAACTTCACAAGAATTTTTTTAATATTGCAAATATCCTCCCGAGCTAAGAAAATTGTGAACTGCTTTAGCAAGAAGTTAAGTAGAGTTATTGAAACAGACAGATTTTCCATTACATCATGGATGTTGTCTTTTTTATCAAAAATATATTTGAATATTGAAAATGGTAAAAATGCCACAACCGTTATGTTTATAAAAACCGAATAAATGACAAACATTTTCTTGAATCCCTCAGGAGGAATTCCTCCACTTGTCCAAACTTTTAAAATGAATTGAAAGGCTTCAGCACTTTCGACGCTCTCCATATTTAACTACAGCAGCCTTAAAGCTCAAGTAATTAACTGACTTAAATAACCGCCATTGGCGACGACATCCGTTGTTTTAGTTTTCGCAGTAGATCTGCTAAATAATTCAAATGATACGTTTGTACTTAGAGAAGGACAGGTCTGTAAAATATTAATTAACGTGATTTTAATGATATAATGAGAAATCCTATTTTGATATCTCGGTTTTCAGCAAGGAGGGCTAATTTTGAGGCTTTAGGGTAATTGCGGTATTATAATAGGTAATAAACGCAAAGCAAAAACCAGTTATTTCGCAGCCAGACAAGTATCGGTTTATTATTGATTGATTATTGAGTATTCACAACAGTTATTAGAACGCATGGTTATGAAGGTGATTGACTAAAGTTGAATTTAATAATGAAACTTATGCTGTTTGAAGTTCCCTCATTTTACTTTATACTCTTCTTCACATTTATATTTTATAATTGGAATATTTAATCTGCAACACTTGGTTGAATAAGTTTCATCTAATTCTAATTAGCTTCTATTTTTTTATACCTAACCCTGTATTTGGTAGTTGACACAATAAATATAACCGGCAACGGATTGGGTCTTATTAAGGGCTGATACATGATCAGGGCTCGTGTTATATATTGAGACATTGGTAATTTTAACAATATTAGGGAAAAGTAAATTAAAGGAAAGTTACAACGAAGCTATAGGCTCATTGAAGCCGTAATTAGTGCGGTGATGTGTTGTTGTTGTGTTAACTGGAAAAAGTCGTGACTCTTCAAAGACCGAGCGGAGATGGATAATTAATAATACCGTTCTGACAGCCAAAACACAAGACAATTTTGGAAATAATTCGTGTATTCTCCAAGGAGTTTAGCGAAATTAGCTTGAGTCTGTCAGAATAAGGAGGCGACGGAGGGCAAAACGCAAAAATCTATGTTGGACAGCTTCAATTCTATTAATGGCCTTAGGTTAAGTTAGGTTTACGTGGCTCCCTTTACACAAACTTTTGCCATTAGGCCATATTAGGCCCATTGTGGTACTACATAGAAATGACTCCTAGGAAAGTCGAAGTCGAAACATTTCGTGCCCCTGATATACCGAAAGAGGTTTTTTATGTCCGCAGACCCCAGTTTGGTTAGGGCTCTGAAGTGGGATTTACCTATGTAGGTTAGAGGCCGAAATTATATCGATGTCCGGACAGAGACAGAGAAGGTGCCTGATGGATTCCTCCTCTCCTTCGTCTTGGCAACTTCTACAGAAGTCCCACATCGGTGCTCCGAGTCTATTGGCGTGACCTCTAATAACGACCATAGCCGTGCTAATTGCACCTAGCTATGTCAAGAGCTGGCCATATCTGCCGGGTTGTGCAACAAGTGTCATCGGTCGTGCAATCGGTTGTTTCTAGCCTTAATGGCCGCTAGTCTAATATCTCCAATCTAAACGCCTGTAATGGCATTCCAGGTTGGATAGATATACATATGTCTGATTCTGTCAAGGTAGTGCCGAGGAGAGCTAGCTGGTCAGCCTTACAATTACCCAGAATATCAGTGTGTCCTGGAACCCACATGAGTTCTAGGTTGAAGTGTCTTGCTACGTCATTAATGTCCTTATCGTAGAAAGGAGACCAAATAGGACTAGCGTATTTAAGTAAAGGTCTCACAAATGAGCAGTATAGTAGCCGAGAAATATATGTGGATCGTCAAATTGCTTAAACCATCTTTTTACAACCTCCAAGTTTGAATTAGCCCTTTTAATTATGGCATTTATGTGGACTAATCTCTAACAACTTGTCTCTCACTTCGTCGATTCTGGTGATGGTATGCCCGTCAAGCGTGAAATTGAAAAGCAAAGCATTTTTTTTTCGTGAAAATGACATGCAAGTACCTACACTTATCAGGCGCATACGCAAGGGGTTAGGGTGTCGACACCACGAAATGTCTGAGTTGAAAACATGTATATTCGTTGGTTGTTATGAAAACCCCACCCTAACATTTTTCTGCCGGGGGAGCGGCTTGGCCCTACAAAAATTTGAACTCAAACTCTAAATCTCTAGCTGCAATAGAGGTCGAGATCTCTACACAGCCTCTTGGAAACCTGAAGATCTTGAAAGCAGCATACCCGATTTCCACCAAACATGGCTAAGAACTATCTCACAAATAGCATCTTTTGAAACAAAAAACAAAGCCCTTTTTGAAATCGTTTGAGCCGTTTTGGAGCTACGATGTCACAGGCAGACACACACACACACAGAAACAAAGGTGTCAAACTTATAACACCCTCTTTTTGCGTCGGGGGTTAAAAGAGGATTATCGATAACGAAAAGGAAACAACTGTTGAAACATCTTCATTCAGCTTGTAATTCACATGGAAACTCCATTAAGACGTCTCGCAATAAATGTGTTCTCGTTTCGCTCTTCAATTAATTTATTTATTTGTCACTTTTTTGGTTGAACATGTTCGCCTAGCGCTTACCCATTTTCTTCAAACTACAGACGGCGGCACCAACTTTTTAATGAGGGTACCACGTGCTGTCATCCGCGACCGATTAGTATATCTAGTGTTTTTTATCCAAAAATAGGTGTCACCAGGATTTTGTTATCAACCTCTAAACAAAAACTGATTAATATGTTAATGATAACAGTGATTTATACCGAAATTCCGGAGGAGGCTGTAAATAAAGAGGGAGGCTGTAAATAATGAGTGGAAAACTCTTGTTGGAGCGTGTTGAGAAGTAGAAATCATCTTTTACGCAGTCTTATGAGATGCATTTACAAAACGTACAATCATAAGTACGTCATGTGACTTTTATTATATTTCGATCCCAATGTACAAATATCTAGGTTATCTTTTCCATGGAAATGTTTTTGAAGATGTGTATGATAAACTAGGCAATTTTCCTTCGTACTTGTGTTTTTAATATTTATTAACCTTGTCCGACTGCAAAAAGTCTAAAGGAAGCAGGAAAAAAATAAACGTCAATCTAGATATTAAGCCATACCCAAAAAGATTTAATCTTGTTAATTTTTTCTTCTATAGTTTAAAATACGAAAAATATACTCAAACCATCACCGCTATTTATTTTTATCAGGGGCAATATTTTCGGAGCTATAATTGTTTTTCTGTAAGATTCATGCTTTTGATATATTTGAAGTGGAGTGATATTGGAAAATGTTTTGACAATCACGATTGGGGCTTTGCCTTCCGATTGCGTGGCTTTGATTGAACGGGAAGCATCACAATGGTTGTTTATATGAAAATGCATACTTAAACTTTGGGGAGTGACCTGCAAAATAACGATCGTTCATTTCCTACTTTTGTTTTCACATTTGTCGTTTCATGGTTGCGATTATTATCAGTCTTTTTTGGTGAATTGAGGTGGTGTTTGTATTTTTCTTTACCTGCTTCTTTTACATTATTCTTGAATGGTAATAAATTCTTATATAAAATAGGATAAAGCGAGGCTACATGCAGCCGAAACTTATATCAGAGCGCCTTCATGCACGTACATTTGTAAATGATATTACCAATTTGAACTTACTTAGTGTTAAATTGTATTGAGCATTTACCATTGGGTTTGGTTGTTGGGGATTAAACACTTGACAACATCTGCTGCGGTTAAAATCTTGAAAGTCTTGTTAATGAGATTTTTATTATTCCTATTTTTACTTCGCAGTTTTCTTGTAATCTGCAGCACTCTACTGTGTGTAACCACATTCCTACAATGTTAAGGTAAATTGTACTGCATGCTTATTTGGCGCTCAAGGTGGTTGCTGTCGCACGAGCGTAACAGAGTGTAGCTGACGCAAATTGTAGAATCGCCAATATATCACACAATAACCGCACAAGACGGTATAAAACCAAAAGATGCTTAAATCAGGGAATTTCTCAACGTGTTTACCTTCATCGCCCATCGAGCTTTCTGCGTCGTAAAAACCAACGCTCACGCTGTGTTTGATGTAAACTTGCAGGCAGATGCAGATGGAATTTGAGCATACCAAACAATGAAATCGGTTGTTCAAAAATTTCAATTGTTAAGTACAGAGAAATATAACATATTGTTGGTGTTTCTGGAAAGACTGATTCATTGCGTCAATGCACGTGTGTGTACTTATACTGAGGAATTATAGAAATTCTTTCTAAGGTGACATCGTCGGAATTTGTGCTATTATGTCTGCACAGCACTTGTGTAAATTTCATACGTTGGAGTGAACATTTTGAATAAGATCAATAACTATTACGTTTACATTCTTTCTTTCGAACAGCTTACGTACGTACTATTACCTACCTGTTACAACCTCATGAGTCTTGTCAAACAGACCCACAAAGATGAAATTTAGAATGGTGATCCTTAAGGTCTATAGATACAAGGTCTGATCGTTGAGCTTGAGGTCAGATCATGTTAGATCAGCTGTTAAATAATTGCAAGATCAGATTAGATCATAAAAGATCAGAAGTCGAACGCAAATTGATCAGTTAAGATCGTCATAAAAAAAAAATTTGAAATTATTATTGACGTAAAATTTTGGAAAAATAAAAATAAAGAAATTGCATGATGCTCAAAATATTCTCTTCTTTATATTTGAAGAGACATCAAAGACTTGAAAACTCACTTTTAATACAAGCACCGGTTAACTGTTACAAACTGACAAATTGTCAAATGCAGCGGCTTTGCCCCGGACACAAAGGCTTGGGGCGGCAAAATGGTCCTTAGTCAACTTGAACCGCGCTAACCCACGCGACGGAACCAATCTGAGCGCTTACATAGGTATGTACGCGTATGAAAATGGAAAAAGGAATTTTCAGCAGGCGTTGAATACATTTTATTATGCTCACTGTTTTTTTCTTCGTGGGGCGGCAAAAAATCCCGCACAAAATGTTCAAAGTACGCCACTGGTTACATTCCCTGATCTATAGAAATTTGTGGATTAAAAAAGATCGATAATTCTCAACCTTGGAACAGGTTCAACGAATGAGGAGCAGTTCTCACCGAACGAGCGGATCTCTTGACTTTTTCTGATCTAGATTAATCTAGGTCAATCAACAAATCGAACTACACACTACATAAAATTAAAAGAGAAATGAAAAAAATGGCGAATTTTATTCATGAAAGAGATCGGGTGATTTATTTTTTTTTAATGGAATTGCAGCTAATGCAGCTACGGTACCTACGCCTAAAGTGATACTTACATCAGTTTTAAATTCAAGCCAAAACAACAAGAATAACTGTATAAATCCTTTCTTTAAATCAAGCTTTTATTTAAGGGAGGGTTCCAGGCGTAAAAAAAACACTTTTTTTCTGAATTTTTTTTGGAGGAATGGATGGAGCAAATTTATTGAAACATTTTGTACATTATTAAGCACACCTTTAACAATATTCCGTAATTTTTTCATGCAGAAATATTGCAAAACAAGCCGGTGACAGAGCTTGCCCCAGAACGTCTTTGAAAAAATACAAATTGCGGTGTTCACTGTATCTCGGCCGGAAATTATATGAAATCAAAAACCATTAAAATTTAGTCAAAGTATTATCAAATCCTCCCCACAACGTTCTCTGATTATTTTTTTTTCCATTTAAAAATTTTTGGTGGGTATCTAAATTGTAAACTGCTATTTTTCACGACAAATTCCGCCATTTTGTGGGTGGGAAACCCCCTTAATGTAAAAAAAAAAATTTAACTAAACGTTGGGGGGAGGTATTTTATATGTAGAAAATGTGTACCAAGTTTCAAATGAATCGGTCTAGTAGTTTGTAAATGGCTGTGAACACGGACTTTGAAAAAGTGGTTTTGAGAAAAACGCGTTTAAAGTTTTTTTACACAGCATAGAAGCATAGAAGACAGCATGAGAAGCGGTCACTTGAAACGCTGTATCTTCGTAAGTCGACGTCCGATTTACTTGAAATCTTGACACGATACTTTCGACATGTTGTACATTCAGGAAAAACATTAAATAGAAAATGCTAAAAAAAAATTGCTGCACCTTACCCCGTCAAATGTACTAACTAAAAATAAAAAAAATTACGTCACGTAGCTTATCGTATTCTAGGTCAAACTCTTTCATTTAATAGCCATATCAAGAAAGTTGATAATCCGCCATCTTGGGGCGTCCGCCATATTGCGCGGACTTATGTACGTGGAAAAAATGTCAAATCTCTAACTTAGAACTAGTCGTTCTTTTGATTGCAAAATTTGTAATAAACAGATAGAGAACGAAACAGGATGAATAAAAACTTCGGTTTCTAGAGTTGTTGGTCCTGTTTCTTTTTCAAAACTTGACCTAGTAGCCAAAAACTTAGTACATCATTAAATTTGCAATATATTAATTATACATAAATATATTTCACAACATTTTTATTTTGTAGCCTTGTGTAATTAATTAAAATCATGCTGTCGTTGTATTTTTTTCCTCACTTCTTTGGAAGAGCAAGAGTGCATAGTAATCCTCATACATTGCACATATGTATGTAGTCATAGAAGCAATTTCCATAAGGAATAGCACCAAACTGCTTATCAACTTTTTCAATTCAATTGAATAATGAAATAATAAAATGTTTTCAGTTTCACCAAACAAGACTTTTCTCTTGATGCGTGATAAAACTTAATTCTTACATTACGTACTTACAACTTAACAACGCCATTAAAACTAATAAACTAAAATACCAATATAATGACGAGACAGTTAGGCTATACGAGTAAAGTATGTAAAAACCTACGCAATTTTGTATACCAGTCTGTGACATGCTACTTTTAAAACTCCTCTTATTGAGACCCACCTAGTTTAGATTTGCGTATTCGAGTCAGTTGATTGCAGTATAATTATTGGACATGGGTGGTTGAGCGCGCATTAATTTTTTATTATGTGGAATTTTAAATGCAAAATATTCTTACTTGATCCATATTTGATTGTATGTAATTAAAATAATTTCCATCAACTTGAATATTACGTATTTGTATATCTAATATCTAATTTATGAATTATCTAAGATAGAGAATTTTTTCTGGTTAGTAAATTTCTAAAGAAATGTTTGAATAAATAAAGAAAAGTTAGTTATGTACTTTAGAATTTGCTACTTCTCCGCTTATAGACGCAATTTTATCATACTGAAATGTTTAATTTAGAAACAATTAAAAAAAAATATTTGTGCAGTAAATCGAGCCTACTTGAAATCATATAAAATATGGCAAAAAAGATATAAGTACAAACAAGATGAGAGAAATTTTTAAATTTTCCGTAGCGTGCGGAAAAAAAGCATACATACATGCTATTTAAACAATCTCCGCAGTCAAAATTACCATCCATAAATCAAATTGCTCTTACAAAATTAGCGTCAAGTTGTCTGTTGAGTGATTTTAATCCGAGCAAATAAAACTTTTATTGTTGCACTCGAAAACTCCGAGGTAGAGAGGCAACGTTATCAAAAAGCTCAAGATAAAACAAAAGCGAGTAGCACAGTTTAGTCGCCTTCTAGGCGCCTGGAAAACAGCAATTAATTCTATATAATTATATTAAGTGGACGTTGGTGAGGTGAGTAACTTCGAAAGTAAAAGCTCATTAGCTTTCGTTAAATCAAGCTAAACCGGGTACCTCTTTAATTAATGGAAGGTGTGTCTCAATTACGCGACTAACACAGTTTCCGAATGGGATCCCCTGTCTGACTCACCAGTCACCTGTAGTAAAACTACGTCAATACTGCAAATGAGCATGATGAAATCCGTGCGTATTGTCAAGTCTTATTTGGGACGTATATTCACATCGTTTCGGTTTAGCCTTTCAAGTTCGCACAAAGTGCTTAAGTACACCAATTTAAAAATAAATAAAATTTTCACGGATAAGCCTTTTTGAAAAAATTATTGTTTTATTGGACTTTATTAATAACACTCATATCAGTTATCGGAGTGAAGTGATATAACTTGCATTTTTCTTGTTACTGAGCCTCGTCGCTTTGGTAATATTTTGTGGCATCTTAAGTGGTTGTATGTGCAAACATTTTTTCGAATTTTACTAGCAAAACAAAGCTAGAAGTTGTGTAAACAATGTGATTAATGTTATCGAATTCCTTAAGAAGTTTCTTTCAAGAACTCGCCACTCTACGGAACGTTGGAAACTTATCCTTGAAGGATTACGTTCCATTTTACATAAGAAGTTAGAGCGCCTCCTTGTTATTTCTTTTATGAGCTACGTAAATCTTCGCGGTAAGACTTCAAATGGTATTTTAAAATAAGTAATATTAGTAGGTCTAATTAATTTTTATATGGACTTCAAGACTTGTAAAATACAAATATAAATGCAAGAACTTTAAAAAGTTTACTTGTTCAAAAATTGAACATTAAAGCAACAAGTTTCTTCAAAGTCTTGAGAAACGTGACAAGCTTTTATCTAGTGGCTTCTATTATCGCATAGATACACACTTCTTTCTGTTAAGTAGTTCCCCTTCTGGAAATATACTACATACTCTTGAGCAATCTGGAAGGCAAAGAGCTAATTAAATTCTAACAAGTTAGATATCAACTAGTAATTCTGGGATTCTCCTCAGATTGTTGACTTTCAATTAATTCATTTCTAGATAATCGCTAATTGGTTTAATGTTTCTGGGAATTTTTTTTGTTTACGATTCGTTTCGATTTCAATCTGCTTCCGATAATTGGCATTAGTAAAAGCATTAATTCTCACTTAGTTAGTATGTTATCGTCAAAGTAAATATATTGCGCATTTATAATATTGCGAATTGGAAAAATTGTGTTTATTGGGAAGAGGACGCATTAACTTGTCACTTGGAAGAATAGAAACATAAAAAACAAATGTTATTTCACCCTCACCCCCTTTTTTTCCCTTATTTCTGTAACGATCCCTTCCAAAAGGTAACAAAATGTGAATTATAGGACACATCACACAATTAAAGGCAATTGATTTGGTTGCGTTTAAGCTTTTGTGATTGTTAAAACGTAATATGAAGCAGTGTTTACTTACTATCAATAAATGACTGACAATGACGTGACAATTTCTATATGTGTCGTATAAACACCCGAATTCATGATACTCGACGTAACAAGTGTTACCACAAATAGGTAACATTACTATCGCGACAAAGGTCCGTTTCGTCACCATATTAAATTGCAATGAGTAGTCAGATGACGCATATTTTGTATGTGATGCTGAAAGCTAGAAAAGAGAACATCTCTCTCGAATTCCTATATGGAAAATATAGATAGATGGTAGAATAGTTCATTGCAATTTTTATTTATGTAAAAAACGTAAATTGAAAATACGGCGTCTTAGAAACGCCATTTAGTGATTTCCATAATTTCATATTCCTACTCTGTAGCAGGGGTGGCATACCGCAGTCTTCGGTGGTGAGTGTTGTGGGTCCGTTGCAAATATATGTATGTATGTAATATGGTGAAATGAAACATACCAATGTCCAAAAATAATTGTTTCATTTTATTTCTTGTTATATTACAAAGCCATAAAAAAATACAATTACAAATATTTATTAAGTAAACCAAGAGTGACAACCACGTTTACTGATTTTTCTGAGATCACTCGGTGGAATATGTCGGTATTCATGTTGACTTTAATTTTATTTTGTGACCCTACGCGTTTCGCCTTATTGCGGCATCATCAGGGCGTAGAGAGTCTAAGCTAAAACCACCCTCACCAAATTTTACGAAGCAAGAAGGTGGCAACGCGAGTTAAAAGTCATCAGCTCATCAGCAAGTACTTCGTCATCGAACACGGATGTTCCTCTCTCTATCTCTCTCTCTCATCCACCTCATCATCTGCAGTTCTCGACTTGAGCTCATGCGACAAATTCGATCGTGTAAATGGGGACTCTGATTGGTGCCAGGCGTTTCACATCAGTATACGCACACCATCAGACAGCCGCAACTGCGAGAGACTAGATCAGTCTGACCCGGGGGGAGGGGATATAAACGGGCAACTTAAAAATCTCAACTAATTTTGTTATTGTTAGTTTTGTTAACAATAAAAAGTGGATCTTTCAAGTATTGCTTCTTATAAAACTTTTCTCCCAATAGCAGTGTAGGTGACCATACCTGCCAGGGGCGCACATAGAAATATATTTCGAAGGGGGTTTTGGCGACTCATCATACTTTCGTTTTGGGTGATAAAAGTTACGAAGAATTTTTATTTTATCATTGCGGCTTGCTTAGTGACATAGGCTGTTTGAGTACACAATGCATTCGCCGCACATTCTCTCTCTCTCTCCCGTGCAATCAAATGATAGGTCGTCGACCACTGCATATATTGGGATGCATGGCGGCAAGTAAAATCAGTTGCTCTATTTTTACCCTCACATCTCGGACTCGGATCCTTCTCGATCATCACAGGTAACGGACATAAATTTGTTGCAGACAGTTTGTACGGCACACATTTTCCAAGCTTTTTTAATTGTGACCATTGATCATATGGTGTACCTTTCATCACATTTATAACTCTCTACCAAGTTCTCTTACGTTTACAGTGTCTCGATCGTAAACTTCAAGAACTCTTCGTCTAATTCTTCTGGCCTTCCGGACATTTTGAATACGTCTAGCCGTTTCACTCGCGTTTTACTTTTTCTGTGGGACTGTACCTGCAGTGGTGAAGGTAGATAGTGGCATTTTTGTATTGTAAAGGAGATTGAGATAGTAGTTGTTTACCGTGAGTTTGATATCGTCGTTTAGTAACTCCCAAACAGTTGAGATTTCCCCCCAGCCGACACATATTTTTTTAATTACTTTTCCCAGGGGCAGAGTAACTGGGGACCAAACTCAAATCAAAACAGTCATATTTACATTGACAAAAAAATACGATAATATTTTGAATTTTTGAGCGGTAAAACTGTGTGCGACCCCCAATGCCCACAACGAAAGCTCCAATCGTATTCTTAATCGGGGCCCTAAGATTTCGCCCGCTATGAGCACCAACGAATTTCTTCATACGCATAGACCATAGTTTTGAGAAGTTTCATGATCGGTAGGTACAAGTTAATAAAGAATTTCTGGAATTTGTCAGCCCCAACTCGGATAACGTATGGCCACTATTAGCTTCTTCCGGGCATTGCAGTCATCTTAAGGCGATACATCAAATAGCTACTAATCATGGTTAATAGTTGATTTCTAATAATGGTTTATGGTGATTATCGTGCATCACATAAAATACACGGGCCACTGATTTAAGTTCTCAAGGTCATATTGTCCTTCTTCTGAGGTGATAGTGACCAGCCATCATTATTAGAATTTAGTTATTGACGCTTACTGGTGACTATCACCAAATGGCCTTATATAAACATGGATCTGTAATTTGCGTCATATTTATTTCAGATATTATTTGAAAGACAAGTAGTGGGGAATTCCGAACAATGATCCACAACAACATCATTCAGTACATTATCTACTATAGATGATTGTTTTGTTGTTTCATGACCTAATCTGAATCAGATCTGGCGAAGGAAACCCAACGATTGTTACTTAATTCCATTCTTTAAGAAATGTAGCAGTTTCAACATCCAAACAAACCCATCGACCTAAATAGCCTGTAATTCGGGAACGCAAAGTCTGTATTATGACGCAATACCGAACAATATTTCATTATAAACAGTAAATCGTCCTGGATGGCAATTGAAATTGCTTCCGACACTATTGCGTTTTAGGGGATTAAGAAAATCGCTTTATTTACAATGAGTCGTTAATGTATGAAGCTATCTGCAAGGGGAAACCCCTGAAGAAAGTCGCTAGTAGTACTAATCGGTTAGTCGGCTAAAGATCTAATCGATTGTTCATATAATTTTACACCGCACCAAATGCCTTTTGATTTACTACATATTCTGCGTGGCGCGTCAAGGCAGCGTAAAAAACCCGTAAATCTTCAACTGAAGGTCAGTTTGAACGCCTACAATGTTATTTAGTATAATTGGGATAATCCGCCTGGAGCAGGAAGTTCTTGTCGCAGAGGCTCTTTAGAAACAATCAATTTTACACGATGGTACATTTTTCAGAAGCACCTGCAAACATTTTACAAAAAAAAAAGAAGTCGCTTTATCTGGCCGACTCTCACTTTAGATAAGATACCAATCTAGATAAGCACAGACCTGATATTGATAACAAGTGAACATTTTGCTAATCGCAGTCGTCTTTCCAATTTCAGCCCTAGCAGCTGTTCAGACGAGAGCTCAAGCAGAAGTTTCCAACTCATCTTTTGAGGAAAAGTTTTTGGAAAGCTTATCCGGGCAATTGAACGATACCGACACCGATACCAGTAAGTGTGATCTTTTCAAAAATTATTGCAGTAGATGCTAACAATTGTCTTTCTCTTACAGCCACCAAAAAACCGCTAGCAGAGGTTCCGAAGATTACCATGGACATCATCACTGTGATTTGGTACTTGTCGACCTTCCTGGCATTGGCGGCGTTCTTCTTTTTAATGGCATGTTCGGACAGGCGGTGCGGTAGGACAAGGATTGAAAGCGATCAGCCCCAGATCCCGCCACCTACGCCAGCACCCTCCTACAGCGAATTTGCACCACCCAGCTACGAGTCCGTAATGAAGCAGTATCGCAACGTCTACGTTGTTCCGGTGAGCGTTAAGGTGCCGGAAAAGAAACCAGCAGACATCCGATTCCATACTGTGAACGAACTGCAGAAAATCAGCTAAGGGAACGGGAGCACACCCAGTGCGGTTTTTCGACTGTGATAGTAACTTTAAGTGCCAAAGTACTGCTTTACTGGAGTCGCTGCCTCCGCACTTCTATCGACGCCCGTTGATTGATAAGCGCCAAGTGGTTTCGATAAACATTCGCGAACTCGCGCGCGTTTGGCTTTTTCTGATATGCAGCCAAGGGCCAAAATTCTCTTTGTTTGAGTACACCTGATCAGAGCTAGCTGTGCGTCGTATTTTCGAGTGCTGGAGGACTGATGATACTCTCACTAAAGCTATGAGAAAGTAGAGAGGTAGTTTTTATAGTTAGCCGTAGAGTTGTGTATATGATCCCGCCGATTGCTCTACTTCGATGTTAGGAATGTAGGCTAAGTGGAAGTGCTTAAGAAGTTGTGATATAAAATGAATAAATTATAATGAATTTAAGCGAATATTTTTCCTCCCATCCGTTGATTGTGTAATTGCTTGTACACAAAATATAAATTAACAATCAGACAAAATTAGGCTCATTCATTATGTGAACCTTGTGGATTCTAATATGCAATAATCATCAAAAACGGCACAATGCCCTTTATTTTCTCATGAGCTATCATATCCTACCTAATAGCCTTTAAAGTTTCCTTCACTTTTTATAACAGTTCTCTAATTGGTCTCAATATGTTAAACCTTTTAATGCATTGTAAAGATAAAAAGAAGCGTCCTTGGGAATACGATGACGACTGACGCATATCACGGTAATATTTTTCCACAAAAACCGAATTCAGAATTCTAACAACCGATCACCTGCTAAGCTTCTTTGTCTTAAGGCCTCTCTGTTTATTTTAAATATTGCGGGTTACCTATGTTTTCCTGTATGCAAGGACATTGGAAGATAAATTTTGAGACGATTTATAACACCCCTCGTCACTATGAAACCAAAATTGCGAGATGTTTACTTAAACCATCAAACAAGAAATAGCGTGCAATAGTTTGAGATATGGCGTCTAAACTCTGGAGGCATCCATAAGTAAGATTACCTTTCTAGATTATATGTAGTCCCAGTAAATGAGCTGAAAAAAAAGGTCAGTTCCCAATAATTAAAAGCAGTGATTTTATGGTTAATTTCGAGGTTTTTGGGGGTCGGAGATCACAAATTTCGTAAAATCGGAAGTATCCCCGAGGTCATTTTCAAGGTTAAAGTGTCAAATTGCCAAAATTGAAAAAACAAGCCAAAATGGTGGTGATTAAGGGGGAAGGCCAACGTGATGAGTCAAAAAAAAATATTTTGTTTCCGTCTTAAATTAAAGTTTATATATTCAAAAATATGTGCACAAAATTTCAGGTCAAAATTTCAAAAATTGACTGAGTTACAGCCATTTTAGTATAGTAGTAGTAGTAGACCGACTGTTTTCCGCTTGACGTCCCGATGAGAATGGCACGCCCCTAAGTCCTTTGCTTAAACGTATTTATCAATAGATGACTTATTGGGGTTCTTTTCTTCGAATTTCTTTTTTTATTGCATCGATAACTCGGTCAATTATTAACAGATTTTAAATTTTTTGTTTTTGTTTTGTTCGTATTTGCAGTGGCTAAGGTTAAGCGTAGCCGATTTAAAAAAATTTAATTTTTACTATTTTTTAGGCTGTTTTGAAACAAAAAAAAAGGTCGAAAAAATGGAAAAATTTTCAATTGGTCGCAAATTTTGTGAAAAATCAAAATAAAAAAAATCGGCTACGTACAACGAGAACCACATTCATATAGATTATAAAGAACTTTTTTTTTCTGATAATCCATTCTTACATCGCAGCCACACAAAAAAAAAAATCTAGCCCGGGGATCGGACTATGTGTTTTATATGTTTTTGGGGTCGCTGAAACTGAATCC
Source organism: Neoitamus cyanurus (assembly GCA_947538895.1). Classification (NCBI taxonomy): domain Eukaryota; kingdom Metazoa; phylum Arthropoda; class Insecta; order Diptera; family Asilidae; genus Neoitamus; species Neoitamus cyanurus. The sequence goes on along the minus strand of OX384541.1, from coordinate 29,734,300 downwards.
GATATCAGTTCAACCCCATCACGTCAGGTTTTTGACATAACCTCAAAAAACCTCAGCACAAACGGGAGAACAAAAATTTTGTTCAATCTGGGGTCAGACCATGTCTTTTATATAATATGTTTTCGGGGTCGCTGAAACCGAATCCAATGTCGATTTAACCCCATCACGTCAGGTTTCAGTGACCCCGAAAACATATAAAAGACATGGTCTGATCCCCAGATTGAAACATTTTTATTTTTGCTCGACGCGATATCTGAGATCAAAGGTTCAAATTTTCGAAGAAAAAAAGACAACAAATTAGAAGTAGGTACCATAAGTAGGTACGGACAGAACCGAACTTTGCCAAGTTCCGTATCTCCGTATATACGGAGGTCCGTACAGAGGTTAGTTAGTACGAACTTACGGAGGTGACAAATATACACTTCCATAAACTAATTATGTAGTAGGTTGTTTAAATTTGAAGGATTCAACATTTTCAAGATACAGTTCTGAAATAGCGTACCTTCTGGAAAAGGCGCTCTGTTATCATCTTAATTTTAAGTCTAACAATAAATTTTATTCCCTTGTATTGTGTCATACGTCATAATCGTTATTATATTTGCTTTTCTTATTCACCTGGATGTGCACTCTAGCTAATTGATTATTAGCGTAATTTTCACGTAGTTTTGATAAGGTATTTGCTGTTGTTATCGCATGAACCGCTTAAGGCCAGATCATAATAGGCGACATTAGAGCAATAACATTGACATGCTCGTAAAATGTGACTTTTTTCTAGCGAAGTATCTGCAGACTGCGAAAAGTTTCGATTTGGCTAAGAATGAGGCTAAGAGGCTTATGGCAGCCTAGCTTTTATTTTTCAATATAGTCCCCTGGATATGTATTTACTCCACTATAAAATATTTTAAGTTGGTATAACACGATATAACTAACGGTATCACTTCGGACAGCACACGAGTTATTTAATTATGGCACGTAATAAATATCCCAAAAGTTTAAAATCAAAAATAATTCAAAAGTGTTGTAACGGTTCTTCCCAAAGTTTAAAACATAAAACAACAGCTAAAACTGATAGACGAATTTGAGCATTAATTATAAAGGACCCGTTTGTAACCTCAAATGAAATTGTTAAAACGCTAAATTTAAGTATAGATGCCAGTACAGTCCGGAGGCGCGCTATTGAAAACAATTTAAAAAGTTGTTGACCTGCAAAAAAGCCAATACTTACAAGAAAACATGTGCAGAAGAGTTGAATTTAATGTAATAGACTTTTATTTAACACAAATTTGTAGGTTGGATTTTGCAAGAAAACATTTAAATTGTTCCATAAATAAATGGAAATCGGTATTGTTCAGCGACGAGTCCAAATTTAATTTGATTAATTCTGATGGAATGACAACTGTACGTAAGCGAAAAGGTGATCGACTCTTGCCTGAAAATTTCAAGGTCCTCAGCAAAGCACGGGGTTGGTTCGGTAATGGTGTGGACGTCTTTTTCTGTTAACGGGGTAGGCCCTCTCTACGAAATAAGAAAAAATAATGGATTTTATCAAATACAAAGAGATTTTAAAAACAATTATGTTGCCCAATGCAGAGTTGGAAATGCCTCTTCGATGGGTGTTTCAACACGACAATGGTCCGAAACACACATCGAAACTGGTTAAGGATTGAATTAATGGAAATGGGATTCAAGTACTTGATTGGCCGGCCCAATCTCCGGACTTGAATCCCATTGAGAACCTTTTCGGTATCTTGAAACGTCGAGTTGCAGGTAAACGTTTTCGAAATAACGCAGAGTTATTGAAAACATTAGAAAATGAATGGCAAAGTATACCGCAGAGCACACTTTCCAATTTAATAGTGCCAATGCCACGAAGATACTCCGAGGTGATACAAAATACTGAACGTTATAGACGGTTTCTTTTGTATAACTGAAAAGTTGCTTTATGTTTTGCACACTTTAAAATGCCTTCAAGTCGATTTGTTTTTAATTTTTTGACGATTGTTAACTTTTATATTTGTCTGAAGTACATGAATTTTTGTAGTTTTGCTAGTACATAAGAATATTATATTCTTTGAGTTGTACATTATTAAAATTCCTGAAAGATTTGAACTTATGTATATTACGATCGAAATGGTTGCATTTGTTTTCCACAACACTAAACCTACTAAAAAGAATGGTAAAAGATGAGAATCGAGAATAAATACTATTAATATGCCGGATGTTCTGCACACATTGCATAAAAAAACTTTCAAATCATCTATCCTATTTTGGACTTATTAATTAAACATACATTAAAGAATAAAAATAAATTGGCATAATCATTCAACACTTACGAAGCTACAGAGACAGAGCTCTTTTTATTATAGAGGGTAAAGTAAATAAATATCGAAAAAAGTGACAGCGCAATGTGCTAATTGAGCTATTACAATAAATAACTAACATGTACCACTTATAACAATCGTCGGGAAATGATAGTGAGGCAAAGTCTCTTCAAATAAAGTTATCGGCCTTTTTTAATTACATGAAGCCTGATGTAGTTACGCTTTAATACGATCAAAGGCTGCAGAAGCAAACTATAGTCTTTGATATATCACGGCAACGTGATCAGCTGATATTTGAGTTAATTCTTACTTTCCATTAGAGTGAAGTGCGTTCGCGAGAAAGTAAATATAGCCATTAGCGGAAAGAGACACTTTCAACTAATGCTCTCTAACAATAATTTAAAGTGTCGGGCTCCCCCATGGGCCAATCATAGAATGAGTGAAGTTTCACTAGCGAGCAAACAGACATGATTTTGTTAATTGTACCTACTCGTATCTTGCTGCGCGTGTTTTCTTTGTAATTGCGCCCGAGAGGTGTTTACAATTTTCTGTTTACTTTCACTTAAGTATTTAGTTTGTCCATTCACAGGAGGATACTAATCCAAACTAAATTGTAAACTGTAAATTCTTATGCAAAGTACAAAAAACCCAAAACCACTAAATTTAATTTATTGCCACATCATCGTGAATCTTATTCGATAAAAATTGACACTTTTTCATTGCTAATCCACGCTCCCTCAGAAGCTTTCACGTTCTAGGTTTTAGGTATCAAAGCCAGTAGCAAAAATCGAATTTCAAGTATCAGCCAGCCAGTACTTCTCGTTAAGCAAGGCCAGCTCATAAGTATCTGATTAGGGTGCCGTTCAAGTGATCAGAATGTTTAATAAAATTAACACAATCGAATTATCTCGGGTCGGGGATTAGTTTATGCCCCAACAGGAAGTATGTCTATGTAGATTACTCCTCACCAACTGTCTGTGGCCTGATCCACATTCCAAAAACAAAATACCGTTCACAATATTATTTCAGGGATTACGCGATTGATAAGACATGAAAGTCAGTTTATCATTAGGCTTGACAGTTTTATTATTCGTTGTATGCAAATAGGGGGCACTGTATTGAAACTGTTGTTTTCGCAATAATTTTTTTAAAGAAGGCTTTGAAGCACCTACATTGAAGCTGGGAAATATAGCAATGCAATATTGTAGTATATAATCATTATATGGTAGTATACAGGTTAAGGAGTTCCGTAGTGATAAACAACTACCATATTATTTTTTTTTGCGTTTTTTAAAACTAGAAATATCCGGAACTAGGTTTTATTTTTCTTGGAATATGTATCAGACCTTACCAGACCTTAGTACGAATTATTTCAGTTTTTTTTTGGTTTACATACTTCGGTTGTATTCGGTTGTATTGTGCACATTTTTGAGCACAAGACAACAAATACTGAGTCTTAAGGGGTTATTACCAGCTTATTGCCCAAAAATAAGGGTTGTTTTAAATGATTTTTCATAAATACATTTAAAATAAATTTTGTAAGTATGATATTACATTTGATTACGTAGATACTTCTTGAACTACAAAAAAAAATTATTTCACTGAAAAATATTCTAAATTGGCGGCTATACAATAGGTCGTGTAAACCACCTTTTAAAAAAGGTCCTTCCACGGCCGGCAGTAGAAGTCTCGTCCAAAGTAACTAAAAAAAAACCAAAAATTGTTTCATTATCTACATGATTTTTACTACCGAAGTACACATGATTATATTTTTTGAATTTTTTTTCGCAAAATGGCAGTTGTTTGAAAAAAACCGTATTTTTTCGACGAAAAAACTCGAACTAAATGGCTTATAACTTTTTTTCCTGACATACAATCGCTATAATCGTATGTACTTCGTTAGATAATTTAATAATAAAGTTAAAATTTGAAGTCAATCGGATGAAAACTGTTCGAGTTTGAAAACGTTGTTCCGAGAAAAACGCGTTTAAAAAAAAAAATTGAAAAAGTAGCTTCGGAAAAATTGGTTTAGAGACATTTTAACATTTAAATACACCTTTATACAAAGTATATTTTGATTCGAGGGAAGATTAGGCATTATTTAAGCCAATAGAAAAAAAATGGAAAAAAATTAAGCTGGTAATAACCCCTTAAAACGAAAAATTCTTAAAGAAAGTCCTTTGAAATGAAAACCCTCATATTGTACATAAAAAAGAAGTTTTTGAGTTATTTTCAAGTCGAGAGCAATAGCAGTTACTGGAAAAACAGCGTAGACATATACACAGAAGGACGGACATACACAGACATTGACCGGAGATCTAGAATCCTTAAATGAATTAGAGCAATCTGTCTTACCGCTGCTGTCGCGGGTATTTATTTTTCAGCACGACAACGCTCCCTCCCACCCATACGATTAGATTTACTGTTTGCGAAAAGTTTGATTAAAAAATTATTCAATAATCACTGCCGATCGAAAATATATAAATGAAGGTTTCAAAACATCATCCCGGTTCAGCCAATCAATTTTATAAATTTCTCAACTTCGATGATGTAAAGGTGTCAAGTAGTAATTGCAGGCAGAGGAGAGCGGGAGAAATAATAGTAATATTGTATTTATTAACTTACTCTTCCCAATTTTTATTGCATACAGATGTCAGTGCGTGGAATCCAACGGAGCAATATTTACGTGATATTATAAATTGAAACAAAATTTTTAAAATATTAACTGTATTTTCATTTTGGATGTGTATTTTCATCACTCATATTAACATTTTATCTTATACTGATAATAAATAATAAGTAATTACAGTATATAATACAACGCTGTTGATAGTCTAAAAGCTGATTTGATAAGACGAATTTATTTGTTTCTTTTTCTCGTTTAAAAGATACGTGCACACGTACAGGAAATTAGGTGACAGTCGCAACTCGTGTGATACCGATATTTATGCTTTTTTATTTACGTTTTAATAAACTAAACGATCATTCACACACTCTTTTGCAATAGATATCATTCTTTATTTTTGTTTTTATCTTGATCAGTTTTTTGTCTTCCATTCAATAAAATTTAAGTACCTCGCCAAATCAAGCTCATATTCCAAAAATAACTCGATTGTTGAAAGATTCTTCAAAGATAGTTCAACAATTATTTGCTGTGCTTTAATAGGAAATGTAACGGAAAGATGACTAGCAGTCTGCCATAAAGATATCACTTCCAATTACGAAATTAACCGCCAAATTGCCTAGCCTAATAGAATCGTTATTGATGCGGTTTACGTGGTAAATCGCAAGTGAAACGGAATTTACGTGATTACAGATTACCATCTCGTTGCTAGCGCAAATCAATCTGCGCGTGTCTGTAACAATTAATCTTTTCTAAGTGAAGGACACAGTCAACCGTGAACTGGGCAAGACTCGTGTTCAATCGTTCTGATAAACTTGTACATAGTATCAAATTTATTCTTTTAATTAACTGCAGTTAACTACTGCATAGGGTATAGGTTGCCATTTGAATATATTCCGTCTGACACATGGTCTCCACGTTTGTTCTTTCAATTCTATTGGACATTTCACATCATGGTAAAGGGGTATTAGCACCAGTGATGATCTGCTGGTTAATGCAAATCTCTCCTGCAAACTTGTAAATATTTAATACGGCACTATCCATAGTTCGTAATTAAAACTAAAAGTTCGCGATTTTACGCAAATGTATATTCTGACGTCGATCTCTGTTATGAATAAGTGCTAACACACAAACAATGAATAATACCCCTGCTGTTGGTAAAGTGAGATAAAGTTTCAAAGGCAACAAAGACGTGAATAATTACCTTCAAAATTTTGAATGCAATGTTTGATGTTAAATATGGGAGAGGAGATAAACGGTGTGGTTGGGAAAGTACGACTTCTGTATTTAACTGCTTTTATTGTGATTAACTGCTCGCTGTACAAACGGTCTTTTCTGCATGTCGCTGAAGTTAAATTTTAGCCGGCTTATTTATGAGCCCTGCAATACTACCTACGTCTATCTTATTTTGTTAGACTGAGAAAAATAGAACAGTTTGCAATGCTGGATACTGTAGAATCTAGATATAATACTCTCAGTCTGAGTGAAAACAAACATTTACTTTTGTTATCGTACCGTGCCCTCGTAAAAATTTATTTTTTTTACAATTGTGTTTAATTTTAATCCAAGCAACGTTATCCATTCTTTATTCGAACATGGGAACTAGTTTTAAAAAATGTTCGTGAAGGAAAAGCATTAATTCATTTTTATCATGTGCACATAAGAATCTACTAAATCTTGTTTTAATGCAGGAAAACCGCAAGTGACATGCATACGTACGACTTTTGTTTGCAAGTGTTAAACAAATATGTTCCACTTTATTAAACAACTTTTTTTAATTATTATACTTGAGTTATTTCTTAAAATCTTTTACCAAAATGGAATTTGATAGCAGGACCTCAACATTGAAAACATTGAACATTGAAGCAACGGCACATCGTTCTGACAAGCTCATTGTAACTGTGGTTACTAGTTAAAACGACATCGGGGAACGTGGTGACAACTTATATTTCTCAAAGAGCGAAAGAGAGTCGAAATATTAAAAGAAGACAACAAAGCCTAATAATCTATATCTAAAAACCCTGTAGGCAATCAAAAGCAAAAACAGTCTTGGATATTTTGTGTCGAGATTCTAAAGAATCGAGTTTAATAAGTTTGAGGGTAAGAGGTAAAAAAAGGAAATTATTTCATAGTAGCCCACGGAGCGAAATTTTCAGGTTAAATAACTCACCCTGTGTACATATGTATGTAGGTAGATATATAAAAAAATTTTTTTTTTTGGTATTACAACGTCTCACTCCTCATGGAGTACATGCTTATAAAGTTTTCGTTTCGCAAATTACATATCTACCACTAGTGGTAAACTATAATTGAGACATCCAATATGTTTATTTATAACATCATGTAGCTTAAGGCCTAAGCTAAATACCCCCAGCATTCTTTTCACAGAGTGTCTTAACCCCTGTCTGACACAATAACACGCGACCAATGAACGGAGCGAACATGTTAATGAATATAAATAAGGGTTTTCGGGGTCGCTGCCATCGAGAGTTAGAAATTCAAGATTCTCAACTGCTACGTTGCCAGGAAAATGGGCCTCTTTATGTTTTCGGAGTCTCTGATCTCGGATCTACTATCGAAATTTGGAAGTTAAAGATGGCGGATCCAATATGGCAACCAAAAATTCTCAACTTGAACGGATTTCCGTCAAATTGAATAATTGGTGTTAAATTAAATTCTGCTATCGAAATTTCGAACTGCTATATAGCGGCTAAAAGTTTTTAATGTATTTAACATATATGTATGCATTTTCATGAAATAGGGTTTGGTGGTTTTTAAATAACTACATTTTTCTAAGCCTTTTACTCAAACGTGTCAAAATATTTTGTCTCTCGGGAACAACTGCATTGATTTCGACGAGGCTTTTAATATAGGTAGATTATTTTGTCGGGAATGATTTAGGCTGCTTTTTGTTTGTCTAATCTTGGCTTCGATGGGGCCTTTACTGTAAGACAGATCATTTTATCGTTCATAATTTAAGCTACGTACTTTTTATGCCAGAATTATTTTGGGTTCCCGCGGGAAAAATGAAAACCCGCTATCGTACATGAAACAGGGTAGGGGACCAGTTTTCACAATTTTTTTTTCACAAAGCCTTTTTTCCCAAAATCCATTTTTCCCAAAACTTTTTAAAATAAAATATTTTTCCCAACTTAAAAAATATCTCCTGACAGATGATTTTCCTTTAACAAAATTTTCCTCGGAATTATGGTTTTAGGAAAAAAGGTTTCTGGGAAAAATGGATTTTGGGAAAAAAGGCTTTGTGACAAAAAAATTGTGACAACTGGTACCCAATCATGAAACAGTTTCATTCATTCTGCAACAGTTTCAATTTACAAATATGAATAAAACCGGGCAAGGCCGGAACGGGTCTTCTCGTTGTTTGTATTGTAATAATTATGTAATAAAAGTTAGTATATAGCCATTTCGTCGAAAACGACATCGACGTACACTTGATTACAATAAGTAGAAAATAGTTGAAGAGCACCATCTACATATAGAAGGCGTTCAATTCAAAATTTAAAATATAGCATTCGTTTACAGAAGATACAACACGACAAATTGAATGTTTTATACACCTAGGCAGGTCATTCACGTAAATAATGACTAAGAGTGTTTCAAGATGGATTTTCTGAGGTACATCAGAGGTATCAGTTATCTTGCTAGACAAGATTTGCAACACAAGAAGAGACGGGAATGCTATCGCGCGTGACATCAAGAAAAAGGTCTTACATTTCCAGCAATCTCGGGAAAGTCGTCAAGTGTTAAAATCCTTAGAACTAATATCAACAAAGTATTTCCTACTTTACATCAGTTAGGAGTATTGGACTTCCACAAACCGTCCCACGTCGATGGTCTGCTTCCATTTTCGTTTATGTTCGCTATGCTGTGCTGGGTGATTAGTCCGCAGTAGCTATCCTAATTGATGGGGCTTCCATCTGCTGCTTCTTGGGAAAAGAGCACTCTGGGAATGGAAGCACCACTAGACTACTCGCGTCGCCCCACAATATCAACAAGGCCATCTAAACAAATTCACCAAAAAGATTGGTAATAGTCAGAGGGTCGCCACTCTCTGAATCTCCAGCTTCAACATTGAAGGGCAGCTGTCTGTTTCACGTTTGGTGTTCTTTTATTGCGCTGGAAAACGTTAGGTAAAATAACAAACTTAATTTAAATAGGAAAGCATTTATTTTCAATTGATCTGCATATTAGTTACTACAAATATCATTCTAATGTCTAAGAATATTTAATGTTACACAATTTGCATGTCGATAAATAGGGTCCACAATATTGTTAATTATTATAAAATTAAATTTAATAACATAGTGTGCAATTGTCCATGTCCAATGTATGTGTTCATTATTTCTGTATTATTTTATCGTATTATTAGAAAAATAGAAAAATCATACTCTGGGAAAATATACGATTCTATTATGTATGAAGAACAAATTGCATTACTATATATGTACATATATATGTATTTGTAAATAGGTAGTGTTTGATTGCAAGAGTAATTCTCAAGATATAGGTATATTCTATAAAAGTATTCTATTTATGTGAAATATGTAAGTGAAGGTCTCAAAGTAAATTACTGTTTTAATTACATAAAAAGAATTATTATTATTATTATGGTGCATTTCTTATAAAGTTGAAGTAACTGTATGAAGCTCTGATCATCTGCAATGATACAAGTAGAAATATAATATATCAAAATGTAAGTGCATTAGATTAATAAATCGAATCATATTTCTAGTTTGATGTTAGAGGTTACCTGTATAAAAGATGAAATATTCATTGGTACCAGATACGATTTTATTTCCAAAGGACGTGATGAACCTATCATTAGAAGAAAAAGGGCTTTTCTGGTTTTTCTTGAGCTTTCGTACCAGGAACTAGAATATGCTGCGTATAATGTAGCCTCGCTCTGTAATATATAATTTAATGTTATTATTGAAATAAGTGGTTGCATATATAATATTATTCTAGGAATAATAAATAACACTGTTTAATATGAACATTAGTCTTTATTGGTTTAGAAAGGACGACGCTTTCGTTTAACTGGTAATTATAATATCCATCACAATAGACTTAAAGAAGTAGAACATTATTGTGACTGACTCATCTTACTTTTCAGGGTATACTAACTGACCTGAGTCCCTAGAATAACTGACTTGATTTGAGTGGCTGCACGCATACTTAGTTTTAACAGTCTTACGATATTGCGTACAGTTGGCGCCACTACATTCATACAAATACAAACTGTCAATTTACATATTTCAACACACCTCCTTAAATTTACAGTTTGTAATTTTACATTTCTCATTTTTACAGTACTTATATATACTTATTATTTTACATGAGTCTTAACATATTCCTTATACTTGCAAATTTATTTTTACATAAGCTTTTTGTTAAAATGTCGGCTATATTATTTTCTGAATTTATTTTAATTAAATCTATAATTCCTTTTTCGTAATATTCATTTACGTAATGATATTGCACTTCTATATGCTTTGAATTTTTAGTATAGTTCCCATATTTTCCAATTATTAAAGCCCCTGAATTGTCTTCATACATCTTTATTGGCTTGTTTATTTTTACATTAAAAGTTTCGTTCAACATATTTTTTATAAAAATTACATCTGTTACTGATTCTGATAACGCTATATATTCTGCGAAAGTAGACGACTTAGTTACTGTATTTTGCTTATGTGTTTTCCAAAAAATTACATTATTGTACACTCTAATTACATACCCTGTAGTAGACTTCCTGTCTACACTATCTCCTGCCCAATCAGAATCTACCATAGAATCTAATATTTCATTTTCATCACTTTTCTTATAGGTTAGTTTCAAATTTTTGGTTTTGTACAAATATTTCAAAATTCTTAAAGCATATTTAAAATGTGTTTCAGTGTAGCAACTTTGAAATCGACTCAAATAATTTACACTATACGCTATATCTGGCCTTGTACCCGTGCTTATATATAATAATTCACCAATCAAGTTTCTGTATTTTATTCTAGTATCTATTTCTGATGCAGGATCTAGTTTTAACTTTGTTTCCATAGGAGTATCAAATAATTTTGCTTCTTTTAGTTTATATTTTCCAGCTAGAGATTCAATATATTTTTCCTGACTTAACGTTAATTTATTATCCTTCAAATTATTATTTATTTCAATGCCAATATATTTCTTAACTTTGCCCATATCTTTCATTTTAAATCTACTTGTTAATTTTTCTTTTACGTTTTTAATTTCCTTTAGACTTTTACTACATATTAATAAGTCATCGACAAATAAAAGTAAATATGTTTTTTGATCACCTATACATTTTACATACAAACAATAATCATAATTACTCCTTACAAAACCTAGTTTTATAATGAACTCATTAAAGCAATTATACCACAGTCTTGGGCTTTCTCTTAAACCATATAATGATTTTGTCAATTTACAGACTTTTTTGTTTCCCAATTCATATCCTTCAGGCTGTTTTATATATACTTCAGAAACTATTTTACCGTTCAAGAACGCTGTTTCAACGTCCATTTGTTCTATTTCGAATTCATTCTGACAACAATATGACAATAATAGTATTAAAGTTTGCATTTTCACTACAGGAGAGTAAACATTATCAATATATTCTTTTTGCTGAAATCCGCGTACAACTAATCTAGCTTTGTAAGTATTCTCATCCTTTTTCCTATAAACCCATTTCACATCTAAAATATCTTTGCCTTTCGGTCTATCAACTAACTGCCATGTTTGATTATTCACTAAACTTTGAAACTCTACATCCATTGCCTTTTTCCATTTATCAGATTCTCTACCGTTAACTGCTTCAATAAAACTATTGGGAGCATCTGCGTCACAATAATTTACATATATAAAGTTTATCGCATTCTCTTCATAACCATACCTTAGAATCGGACTTTTCTTTCTATTTGAGTTTCTAACTTCTAGTTGTTTATTATTTTCGCGATTCTCATTCTCTTGACTGTTATTTCCCTCGTTATTTATCTCATCGTTTATTTCAATTTCTGAATTACTATCTATATCACTATCTATTTTGTTGACCTTATCTTTGTTATCATCCAAGCATATTAGCTTTATACCTTCTTCTATTACATCAACATGCCGAGCATTTACAACTTTCTTATTTATCAATACTCTATAGCTATTTTCATTATAACCTACCAGAATTCCTAATTTCGATTTATCTTCCCATTTGCTTCCCCTTAATTGCTCAGGTGTTCTCACAAAAACTCTACTTCCGTACATTTTCAGATGCTCTACGCTGGGCTTTTTATTAAACATTATTTCAAACGGTGTTTTATACTCATACGAGTTGGCCAATGTTCTATTTTTTAAATATGCTGAGGCCATTATTATTTCAGGCCAAAATATTCTGTTTATATTAGACTCTTTCAGTAAACATCTTGCGGTGTCCATAATAGATCTATTGTAACGTTCAGCAGTTCCGTTTAACTCGTGTACATATGGGGGACAAGGGTTTAATTTGATGCCTTTATTCCTAGCAGATTCGAAAATATCACGATTTAAGTATTCTCTCCCATTATCACACTACAAAACTTTTATTTTCTTTCCTACTAAATTCTCAACTAAATTTACATATTCAACAAAATATTTATACGTATCGGATTTAGACTTTATACAGTAAACTTTAGCGCATTTGCTATATTCATCAATAAATGTTAGGAAATATTTTTCACCATTGTACCCTGTAGTTGGATTCAAATCTGTATGGACAACTTCTAATACTTGTTTGGCTTTAGTTCTATTGTTTCGGAAAGGTAAATTTGTCATTTTACTTTCAATACATGTGGCACATTTTATATAATCATTCCCTAGATTTTTTGGTAAACCCATTAATAACTCATCTTTACTTAATTTACTCAAATACTGAAAATTTACATGTCCTAAAATTCGGTGCCATCTCTCTTTTTCTGATATTTGATTATTTTTTACGACATTTACGGTTATATCTTTATTCGTTGCATAATTAACAATACTTTTCATAAAATATAAATTATTTTCTTTCTGAGCGGTCGCAATTAATTTTCCATACTCATCAAAAATTTTTGATCTACTATATCTCGAAACTATAATATTTTGTGTTTTTCTGTTACTTTCGCATAACTAATTAAATTCTTTTTCATATCTTTTACAAAGTAAACATTATTTAGCGTTATTTCAGAGTCGTAAATAAAATTTTTAAATACAGCTTTTATTTTTCCAATTTTAGTAGCCTTCAAAACATTACCGTCTCCTAGCTTAACATTTACCGGTTCTTTCAAAACAATAAACTCATCGTAATATTCATCGCTGTTCACAATATATCTGTACATCCGCTATCTATAATCCAAACTATTTCTTTATCCCTTAAAACATTATTATTATTACAGTATACGTTTGAATCATCGTAACTTACTTCTGCAGTGAACGCGTTTTCGTTACCATTACTATCACCTCTAGAAAAGCTAACACCTTGAGTTGACGATTGTGCGCTCTGGTTGTTATATCTCCCGTAGCTTCCTCGATGAGAACCTCTGCCGTAACTTCCACGTTGATAACCTCTGCTGTAGCCGCCTCGATGCAACGCTTTTGAATTTGACTGTCCTCTTCCTCGGTTGAATTGTTGTTTACAATATTTCTGGATATGTCCAGTTAACCCACACTTATAACACTTGCCGCGCATTTCAGTATTAAACACATTTGAGTTATTTCTGTCTGTTTTCGTGACCTTTTGGCTTTCCTTGTCTAAGTTCTTCAACACTATCTTCGATTTCACATACTCACATGTTCTGTCCTCCTCTCCCAACACATCTATCAAATCACCGATGTAACAGTACTCTTGAGGTAACGCTTTCAACATGTACCGAAGCTTCTCTTGTTCATCCAATTTCCCGCCAGCTACTTTTAATGCATTCGCAGCCTTTTCAAAATCATCGAAAAACAACGTAACATTTTCATAATTGTTCAATTTCACATTTTCCAGTTTACTACGGCAAACAATCTGTAACGCAGTAGATTCTTTCGAATACATTTCATCAAATTTTTTTATTATTTCGAAACTTGTGTCCAGGTTGCTAATGTATTCCAATTGACGGTTTGATATTGAGCTATATATATAATTCGTAGCTTTTATGTCTTTCTTCTTCCACGCATCTTCAGGCTCTGATGCTAATCTTCGTCGTGTTGCTTGTTCTTTGCACTCTTTGAATTCCAGCAACTTCAATATTCTCCTCTTCCAGCTTACATATTCAGACCCATCAAAAATTGGAATCACTACATCGTCGACTTTCACATACGAAGCCATTTCTTCTTTTTCCCTCTCTGATTCCACAGAATTTTCAAGAAAATTTTTGATTTCTTTCACTTTCACGAGCTGCTCTAAGAACAATTTTCTTAACCTTTTCAATTCTTCCGCTTCGCTTTTCACAATGCTCATAGCAACACTAGCTTACTTTTTCCTGACACGCGGGAAACTTTAGTCCGCTTCTATTTCATTCACTTATTAACAACCACGTCTGTTTTTATCACAACCACGTTCTGCTACCATATTGAAATAAGTGGTTGCATATATTATTCTAGGAATAATAAATAACACTGTTTAATATGAACATTAGTCTTTATTGGTTTAGAAAGGACGACGCTTTCGTTTAACTGGTAATTATAATATCCATCACAATAGACTTAAAGAAGTAGAACATTATTGTGACTGACTCATCTTACTTTTCAGAGTATACTAACTGACCTGAGTCCCTAGAATAACTGACTTGATTTGAGTGGCTGCACGCATACTTAGTTTTAACAGTCTTACGATATTGCGTACAGTTGGCGCCACTACATTCATACAAATACAAACTGTCAATTTACATATTTCAACAGTTATCACAGTCATTTCGTGGTTACGTCATCAGCAAACAAGCTAAGCAATTATATTTAAATAAAGCACAAACAAAAACCTATTCGAATTCGTTTGCTCAGCTTCGAATTTAATTGTTTTTTGCAAATAGATGAATGTTTAAATGCCCATGCCCTGTTACCAGGCAACTTGGTTGTTGAAAGACCCAAATCTTGATTCGCTCCTCAAGCTAAGTAATTGGTTTAATTGTTATACTGCGTAGTTAAACAAACTGACATACATAGCTCCGAATTCGAACAGAGCTTATTTCGGTGTGACGGCGTGACAGGCCTTAAGGACGAATGTGTAAAGTCGAGGAAAGTAAATTGCGCATATTTGGACCACCTTTGCAGACTAGCGTTTACTGTTGCATAAGGTGGACCAAAAATTGTCACTCTATCACAAGATGCCATAATTTTTGTAAATGGCGTCTCCTGTTAGCGTGAAGTTAGTGCTGCAAACAGACGCAAAATTCACTAGATTAAGCAATGGAGTCTTATATATTTCAAGAACGTGGAATAATTGTTCCAACGTTCTTGCGGCACTTCGTCAGTAATTTTAACATAGCGTATATTTCGACGTAGATTTCCCTGGCGTCCGGTACCAACTGGGCTAAGCCGCGCGATTCAAGGAGATAGACACCACCCGGGACAGTGTAAATTGTGGCGGATAGCCGCCTGTACGGCCGAGAATATCGATGCTCTGCGCCATGATGTGGAAGAGAGGCTATGAACATCAACACGGGACGACACCGAGAGACCACAATTAGGCATTTTGAGATAGTCTCTTTGGAGTATTTTGGCTTATTGTTTTGAGGCAATTTGAACTCAATGGTTTATGTGAACAAGCCACAGGCTTTTGCAGCCCTAGAGGACAACTTTCGTCACGAAGTAGAGAAAATTTCGCCGCAAGTTCTGAGAAAAGTGATAGTAATGGTATAAAAAGAGTCGCACTATGCATCAACTTTGAGCGCCCATTTTACTAACATAATCTCCTGCAAATGAAGGAACAAAGTGGAAAGGCTCAAATAAAAATAATATAAAAGAAAAATACCATTATATGTATATACATATTTTAGATGTATAGAGTAGGTAACGCAAACTCCAAAAATTTTTTTGCTCCAAAATTCTTTTTAGTTCCATTCCATCCATTTTCTGGTGGACGATATCATAGTCCCACCAGGCGAATGTAATCGAGATTGTCAATCGGCCCATCAAAACTAAATCCAGTTTGTCATTCTGTCCATATCACGCCAAAGCATAGTTGCTATGAGCCAGAACGTTAGTGCAGTGTTAGAAAGATCATCGTATGTCAAATAATGGTTCATCATTCTAAAGTTAAACAGTCGTTTTTTGTGGATAGGTCTGGGATCCGATCTGGAATCCGGATACGCATAGGCCGGATTTTGGATCCTGGATTCAAAATTATTTAGGATATCAAGATAACCCAAATATTCAGCTACTTATATAGCCTGATTACACCGTACACGAATCGAGTAATAGAGGCAGTAAAATTGTACTAGGCCGAGAGAGTAGCGGGGACGAGTAGGTCTTTATACGTATTTTGCTTTAGAGGGGAGTCAGAGATTAGTGAGAGGAGGAGCATAAAACACAACTAAAACTTCTTTCAATTTTATATCAAGTAGCTTATACCTACCACTCATAATAGAAGAATTGTGGGATTTATTGTATGAAGAAAATAAACGATAATAATACAAGACAATTAATTTTAGGAAAGATTTCTTCTTGGTGTTACAAACACGACTTTTAGTAAATTACAGATAAAAGATGCTGAAAAATTCAATGCCCTTCGGAGATTGAATGTATTCAGAAAGCAGATACCATTATGAGAGAAGCAATGCCTGCAAAGACTAAACTGCAAGTTACTTTAACCTAAATTTGGCAACAGTGCGTTCAGACGGTACAACACAGTCTTATCCCATTGTCCTCGTGTAAACAAATGAAAAGAAGATAATTGGCGTTAAATTAGGATTGCCATCCGTCCCGGGAGACAGTGACATGCCACCGGTTTGGAACTTCTTAAATTAAAAAAATTAAATTTCTTATAAAAGACAGACGTGTTAGAAGGGAAACAGACTTTAATACTTATACGCCATTCCTGGCCACAACGCCAATGTTGAAAGGATATCTTCTTTAGTAGTTGCACAGTGGAGTAAAGGACACAATCGCCTTCAAGTAGAAACGCTCGAAAGTATGATTCAATACAAATTCAAATTTAAAATGACATGTTTGGAATTTCATAAGAATTCTATGGGTAAACCGGACCTGCTGAAGCAGGTGAAGAAATTTGAAAAGCATAAAAACAATTAATGTTTCATGTAACCTGTTTCTTCTTTTTTTTTTTTGGAGTTCTTAATAACAATAAAGTAAAACTGGCGACTAATATTAATTTATTATGTTTTCCTTGGACATTTCCCTGTTATAGCGATATGTCCCGTTCAGCACTTAGAACATTATGACAACTCAAGGTTAAATTGTCTGAAAACGCCGAAATACCGACCGAAGACAATGCCTTCTCGCCTCATTCCCGTTTTTCAAAGTGACTAGCTGAAGACAAACCAGTGGGGTTCCCGGTCACTTTCCGAATCAAAGTGTCTGATTTGGTGCTTGAAAATGGATATTGATCGCGAAGGTATGTACAATAACAATATGTGATTGAATTTTCGCTACAACTTATATTTGTTTACTCCCATTATTATTAAATATTACACTGCACTTCCCATAAATGCACTTTTATTCTTAATTCAATTGGAGCTACCTTTTTTGCTAATCAAAGTTACGCCCTGATTCTTTCACGAGAACATTCGATGAAGTGTCTAGTTTTCGTATGCCAAGTAACTAGCTCACGTTTTTTCACGAAGAATTTAAGTCACTTCCGGTCCGCCATTTCGAATTTTATAAATCCGATATCAGATTTGTAATCAACGCCCCCGAAAACCATATAATACCGAGTTTCAGAGCTCAACTCAATTTTTCGACTTTTGGCCAGCGAAACAGGCCATTCGCCCCACTGGCACTGTGCGACGTTCATTTCATATCAACTGAGCACTCTGGCTGCTGCACTGACATGGCCCGTTTACTCGGTACGTGTAATCAGTCCTGGCGCGTTGTCACGTAGTCTCTGTTTTAATTGTTTTAAAGTTATTTTATAAAAATGGCCAAGAAATGGGACAGTGAGACTACTCTAAAACTTATTCAATTATATAAATCACACCCGTGCTTGTGGCACTTTCAGTCTTTGGACTATAAAAACAAACAGAAACGTGATGCGGCATACATTTCAATAGCGATGAACATCAGAAAATTTGGACTACAAGAAGTAAAAAACAAAGTAAAAAATTTACGATCGTCATACAACAAAATCCAGGATTCAAAAAAACCAGGAGGTGTTTATGCATCAAACATAAAATGGCTCACGGAAATGGAAAAGGTGTTCATAAATGATATGAAAACAAAAACACACGAAAATGTAAGTGCTATGAAATCATTCTGTTTTGCATTTTGCATTCTGTGGGTCTCACGTCTGTAACTATATTAGCAAATAATATCCTGACATCGAGAGGCGGCGAAAATCGTAACAGATAATTACATAAATGTACATTTCTTGCTACTGGCTGCATGCTACCCAATATTTTCCAAGATTATTTAAGTGCCTGAAACAATCAGGCCTATTCCAGAATTCGTCAGAGAGTTGCGAACACAAGTAAAATTTTATATCTAACAATATGAGTAAAGTTAAAATTGCTGCCCTTAAAAAGGGGTGGTATAATTCTCAGCAGCAATACCAAATTCAGCTTTAAGAAAGCTGAATTGTTTAACACCATTTTTTTCGGATTAGGAATTTCATTAAAATGCATTAAAATGGTAAAATGTAACCCGAAGCCACTTGGTTATAATTTGATCAAGTTCCGCCATCGTAATAAGTAGATGTGACGATTTTCCATTACAACCCAAAATAAAACTTTCGGGTAACCAAAGACAGGCAGGTGGCTCCTAGTATAGTTGCAAATGCTACTTAAAGAGAGATATTCATTTTTGTGCATTTTTTCTAGGAAAACTATTTGAAATTTCGGATTGGAACTTTAACTATCTAAAAGTATACACATTGAGATATATGATTCATTTTGTTTTTTTTTTAAACATCCAAAATATACAAGCATATTGTATGATCCTTGGAG
Organism: Neoitamus cyanurus; assembly: GCA_947538895.1. NCBI lineage: Eukaryota > Metazoa > Arthropoda > Insecta > Diptera > Asilidae > Neoitamus > Neoitamus cyanurus. Next base: position 29,715,227 of record OX384541.1, on the reverse strand, counting down.
CGCCGTAAAAAAATTTGCGTAAACGGTACACTGGCGTTTCTCCAAAAATCATCTAAAAAAAATCAGAATAATTATTAAATGAGATACTATAATCTAGTACCTACTTCCATAGCCGATTTTGAAAATATCGATTTATGACAAAATGGCGGACGTTTGAACATAAATAGTGATTTTTGGACCAAGAATTAGTTATTATTTTTCCTATTAAACAAAAACTAAGTAACGAAAAAAAATACTAAATAATAATGTATAACCAAAAAAAAATTCAAGTCAATCGGTTCATTGGTTTGCGAGAAATATTGGGTACCGATTCGAATATCGTGGTTTGAATCAAGCTAAAAACACTTAGTGAAAATTCTTTAGTTCTAACCGTTGTCGAGCAGTCTTTTTAAGCTGTTTGTAGTAGGTTCAGTTTTTGTTAATCATTTTTATTAATTGACATGCCCTCTAACTAAATACATCAAAAAAATGGACCCTAGGAGCTCTAATACGAAAAAAATCGATAAAAAAGCCAAAAAATAAAGGATTTTTTATAAAATCTTTAAAATTTAATTCTAATATATAAAATTCTCGTGTCACAGTGTTTGTAACAAAACTCCTCCGAAACGGCTTGACCGATTCTTATGAAATTTTGTGTGTATATTCAGTAGGTCTGAGAATAGGATGTAAACTATTTTTCATACCCCTAAGTGATAAGGGTGGTCCACACCAAAATATTTTTTTTTTGGACCAAATTTTTTGTTTTAATTTTTAAATGATTCGGCATTAAAAAAAGCATAAACGCTAAATTTTCACCCTTCTACCGCCAACCCCTATTTTTGAATAGCGATATTAGTACTTTAATAATTTTCAAACATCATATCAGTTACCACTCGATCAGTTATTCCCGTTATTAGTCATTGGTTATTTTCAATTAAAAGAGAAATATATACGTATTTTATAATTGTGAAAGGTAGGTAAAATAATAAAAGAACAAATATATGATCAGTATACTGTTTTCTACCATTAAGTACTTCAATTTGATCTATTTGTGTGTTTTGTACAGTGAACATGCCAACAAGACGCAAAGGATCTGATTTTTAATTTCCATATTTCGATAGTAGGTTCGAGATTAGCGACCCCGAAAACACTGCAACACAAATAAGGGAACAGATGTTTCAGCATATCTCAATTTTCAACCGCCAAGGAGGTAAAAGAGGGTATAAATATATGAATGGGAAAATATTTTTTGACGGTACACTCATCAGCCTTATGTTCAGAAAGTTTGCGTCTATCATCGGTTTTTCTGGAAAACCATAAGTGATACATGCAATACCTTTAAACCTTTATACAGCTTCAGACCTTGGCGAAATGGCTCCGATATCATATTCACGGAGTGTCTTAAGGGGTTATACGCAGTTAGAATTTTCAAAAAAATCGATTTTTTTTGTTTGCATTTGCGGAATGTACATATATTTAAGTATATTCTCTGAAAATTTAAAGCCGATCCGATAAATATTTACGGAGATATACTTGAATTTGTAAGGCCACTATGTGTAATTTACTACTGTGTGTAAACTACTTCAGAAACTTTGAACGCGTTTTTCTCAAATCGGTACTTTCAAAGTCGGTGATCTCGATTTCTCAGAAATGGCTCCACCGATCGGTCTCAAATTTTTACACAATCTTCTTAGATATATTCCTCAGGTATTGAACGAAGGAATAAGATTTAAAAAAATTATCACTATTTTTTTTTAACAATTTGGTGCCAAAATTTCAGTCTAAAACGAAAATTTTGTTTCAAATAGACGCCATTTTGTCAAAAATCAAAATTTTTATTATTCCTTCGTTCATTGAGGAATATATCTAAAAAGATTGTGTAAAAATTTGCGACCGATCGGTTGAGCCATTTCTGAGAAATCGAGATCACCGCCAAGAGCCTTTTTTTTAGAGGTCCTTCGGGATGATGATGCTTCAGGAGCGGTGCACATTAATATTTTTACATGAACGATGCGCTATTGTATTCTTAAAAGTAGGCTCGGACACCATATTACAGAATCAAATCCATCAGAAATGATCTGAATAATAACGTCTGTATAATGAAACAAGTATTTCAGTATTTTCAACAATACAGCAATTCCTAGAATACTGACATGATAAACATTAAACATCCTTGACTGCCCTCCTCTATGCTGTTGTAAAACTCTTAAAAATAATGATAATTGAAAAAACCAGGTAAATGAATTGTAAGAAGATGCTCTAGGAAAAAGCTTTATTGAATTTTTTTGTGATATTTACAATTAAAAAGTTATAGCGTTTCAAAAAATTTTTTTATAAAGTATTTACTCCTCGGGCATCTAACTTTTTTATTAATAATTTTACGTTAAAAAGCTATTTAATAAGAATTGTAGAGAATTTCATTCCCAACAAAAATAACCCTTGAAAATTTTCAAACCAGTTTAGCGAGATATCGCTGAAAAACCATTCGCACCGATATTTTAAAAATGTCGGACAAATGGGGGTTAGAATAGCGAAAACTGAGTTTTATATTCACCACTGATGCCCCAACAGATCAAATCAAAAAGAAACAAAAAAAATCGCTACCTAACCAAAATGTTCAGCAAAATCACCATTTTAGTGTGTTATACGTAGAAAACCTTTTTGGAAAGATAAGAAGGGAAGTTTAATAAACTTAAAAAAAACAAATGTGTTATATTAATTACATGAATTTCGGAGAAAATTTGCAAAAATCGTGAATTTCAGGAAATTGCAGTACAATTTTTTTCAATTTCGCAAGTGACTGTACCTTCTGTGGTAGAGGTAGATGAATATTGTGAATATTTTTGGAGAGTAGTTGGGTGTCGTGAGTTTTATGTCGCTGCGTTGAGTAGATCAAAAGATAAAAATAATGTATGACAAACAATGTGTATACCATAAAAATGTCGAATCTATAAATCACCCTGTAACTCCCTAACGGTTGAGATTTACCCACATCATAAAATGCTTTTTTGGTTTTCTAGGTAATTCTATATTAGCTTTGCAAGCATTATGCATAACACCCTGTATAACCATGGCAACCAGATCCAGGGAAATTCCATCTCCTTTTATTTGTCATTCATGGTTCGTTCAGTTGGCTGGTACCTTAAACAATATTTTATTGTAATTTTCAGAATCATCTAATTTCTCAAGATAGTGATACTGAAACAACTGATTCTTCTACTTCCTCACAATCACATGACACCCCAGGAGTAGACCAAGGGCAGATCGATACTACCTCTCGTACAACCGCTACTACTACCGCTACTGTTAGAAACGCTGGAAATACCCTCCAATCAAGGAAGAGGACTAGAGAAGTAATCGAAGCTATTTCTGATCTGAAGCCGTTATACGAAGAAGTAAATTTTGATGGAGAAGAAACCTCATTTCATGTGTTTGGAAAGAGTGTTGCAATGCAACTTAAAGCTTTATCTGTAGAGAATGCTTTGTTGGCCCAGAGCAAAATTCAAAGTATTTTAACCGAATTCGGGATCCAAGATTATAGAGAGTGGACAGTAGACCCTCGTTTTATATCCAGTAACAGCGACCAAGATCCATAGAAGTTATTACCTTTTTTTTGCAGATAAGTAAATTTTCGTTGTCCTTTATTCATTTTTTTTTAGTTTAGAGCACGTGTAAATTTATAAAACGGGCTCTTTCTACGAAATATTTCACAAGCAGTGAAGCTTAAGTTAATTATTAGATAATATAACTTGTATAACTTTCACTCATTTATTTTTTCCATAAGATCAATATTATTTTATATGTTATTGTAGTGTTAGAATTAAACAAAAACGAACGAAATAGAAATAAAATGAACGAAAGTATTTTTCTTTTCTGAAGAAAGTAAGTAATTTAAATTAATACGTTAGAACTTTTATTAAAAAAAAAACTATGGTGTTTCTACCAATGTTTGTGCTCTTAAACATGAAGATCAATATCTTCATATGTAGGATCGTTAACCATATAATCTTTGTATCTATTACCGTTTTCTGGTTGAGGTGCAAAATCGCCAATTATGTATATTCCGACAAAGGTTTAATAATACCAATTAACGCCTGCCCGTACCAAATTTCTTCTTTGCTATCATAGATTAAAAACATCCAAGCTTTTCAGATTTTATTTTAAGACGATTGGTTTTTATATTTGGATAAATAAGTTCTGCCCTTATAGAATTGGGATTGGTTGGATTTAATTTTATCTACATACATAAACACACTGATGAGCACACATGGTCAAACGATATGTATGTACTTCAAAATTGCTATACGCTTTTAAACAACACGTCGCAAGTAGGAATCCATATTTTGTTTAAATATTCAACTATTAACTACAAGAAATAGAGAAAAAATTGTACATAATATGTAGACTTTAAGTTGTTTTTCTCCATCAATGTATTATGGTATGTATGTTTAAATTTTATTTCGCATTGCGAAATTTTTATTTTGATTAATTTGTGGCAGTGAGAAACTTAACGCTGTATTGAAAAAATAAATAAAATTATCGTATTGGTCTGTTATTAATACTGTATAAAAAAAATAGTGGACTAACCTTAAAAAGCCCAAAAAGTGGAAGATCTGATATTTGAACAGAGCAGGATATTAGGAGTAGTAGCAAAATAGGTGGTTTAACGAAAACCACTAAAGGTTTGGTGGAATTTACGAAAGAGACAAGTGTTTAGACCAGACGCACAGCACTAAAAAATATATTTGTAATGGCCAAGGAAAACAAGAAGAAATCTAGGAAGAGATAATTTGAAATAGTCACTGAATTGACACTCTTTTTCGTACATACATAGGTCCTAAAAGTTATATGGTCTTATGAGCCCATAATTAACCGATTCCAATCAGATGATCGTTCGAGGTACAGGACTAACGATCTTTCATCAATTGAACGTAAAACAAACCGGGAAGTATGATGGAGAACCCATTATGGTTTTTTATTTATTATCGGGTTTTGGGGGGAATTACTGGAATCATGAAAAAGCAGGATTTCCTGGTAGTTTTAAGAAATAATTTGCCAATTATAATTAAAAATACTGGCATTCCCGAAGACCCAACACGAAGATTATCCGAAACATATCGTAATAATTGTTTCGGAATTGTTGGAGGATCAACCATTTTCAATTCTAAAGTGGCAGCCACAAAGTCCCGATTTGAATCCAATTGAGAATTTGAATTGGGCATTACTTCAGTCCACTAATATAATAAATGTACATGTACATGTGGTTGGGTGAAAATTGAATAAAAAGTTATGTATTTATCTTTTGAATGGAAGCACAAATAAAATATCTTTCAATATGGACGCTCGAAATTTGTTTGGTTATAGCGGCCTTGTTGTTAAAGAAACATCTGTCAATCATGAAATTTGATTATCAAAATCAGTAACAGTAACAGTGCACCGTTTGTTCCGCGCATGACGTGATTATTATCCTCGCCACAACCGTCCTACCGAATCGACTATTCGACGCTTGGCCGCTTCGGTAAATAATCAGCCAACACCCATAAGTCACCAAAAAGGAAGATCTGCTGAAAACATCATTGCTGTGCGTGAGAGTGTACTGGAAAACCCGAGGCAGTCAATTTATCGGCGTTCACAAGAACTTGGCCCTTCTGCCACTTCAACTTGGCGAATTTTGCGTCGGAACTGTCTGCACCCATCCAAATGATCCAGGCAGGCACTCCAGGTAAACGACCATAGACAACACCGTGTGTTCGCTGATTGGGCTGAATTGTCAGATTTGAGGCGATACCAATCCACACGAGATATACTAGCACCAAAAGCATCCCGAGAAAGTCACTGGTTGGTGCGAATTTTAGTCTGGCGGAATCATGGGTCCGTACTTCTTTCAAAACGAAATTGGCATTGCCATAACAATCAGCGTCGAGAGCTACAGATCGATGATAAGCAACTTCTAGTGGCCTAAACTGGATGATATAGATACCGAAGACATGCGGTTCCAACGGACGGCGCTACGTGCCACACAGCAATGTAACGATGGGCATTCTGCACGCGCGATTTGAGGGTAGATATGTTGATATCGAACGTGACGTGAACTGGCCACCGAGATAGGGTGATTTAACGCCTTTAAACTTCTTCCTTTGGAGCTATCTTAAATCACAGGTCTATAACAGAACGAACGCCATTCAGCAAATTCAGCCAGATTTATGCGACAAAGTCATCGAAAATTGGACCCCCCGAATACGTCTCACCACGCAAAGCCTCAGTGGACATTTGAACGACGTTATATAGCATACTTAATGCCATAAAATATTCTTTCAAATAAAATAAAAATAGAGTGGATTCCTCACACACAACTTGTTTTATTTACATTTAAAAGTTGAGCGTCCCGATTGAAAGACCGTTTATTGTATATATGTACATTTTATGCATAATTATAATAATAGTTAGCAAAGTGCTGAGACTAGTTTAGACTGGAAGTATATTTCGTTTGTATTTATAGAAAAAGACGCATAGGTTTATTATTATACCATCAACATGAGAGTCCCATGTTAATCTTTCGTTAAAACATATTTCTAGGTTTTTAGCTGAGTCTGTGCAGTCGATATGGTGATCACTTAGCGCAATCGGACGAAGGACACCCAAGTCGCTTTCCTGTTTCGAATGACCAAAAGCTTCGTTTTATTGGGATTAAGATGAAGCTTGTTTTCCCTAAACCAATCCAAAAACCAATAGATTAAGATCCTTGTTGAGTTTACTTATAGTGTCAGCAATATCATCTGAAGAGAGACATAGCTGTGTATTGATGTACAGGCAAAAGAGCAAAGGTCCAAGCACCGACCCTTGCGGGATACGAGCTGTAGATATATAATCTCTGAACGAAATCCCATACATAATTCAATTTTTCTTAAAAAATTAATAAGAAACAGTTTTGCATATTTATGTATAATAAACGCTTATCTATAACGGGATATAATCGATTTTGCTTAAATAAAAATACTAAAGTATTACTTAAAAAGTTACTTACACACAAAATTAATTCATTGGCATGCCAGTAATACACCCAGTGGATAAAACTCGATACAAAAAGGTATGTCAGTAGGAAGAAAAAGTCATGAGTACCGTAACTCTGCAAATAAATAAACAAGATGTCAGACATCACCTTACTTAACTGGTTAAATGTTTGGAAAGATTATCAAGCGTGACAGTTTGTATGATTTTTTTTAATGGATTAATTTTATTTGTTGAATATCTTAAAAAAGATATTCCACAATTTACTTCACTTTGTCTAGGTGCTTTATGCTAGGTAGCTATGGGTGAAATCCCATCCAATGGTTCAGATATGAAAGAAACTGTCATACTTGAAAACTATCAAACATAATGTAACTTCTTAATTCGAAACAGAGAAAAAACTATTCATACAGTTGCAAGCTGGGTTAGCACAAAGCAAATTAATATTGACGACAATATAAAATCCATGAAAAGTGGGAAGCGAAGAACCTTCTCAAAATCGCTTAGAAATCTAAAATGAAATCATAGTTTGTATTAAAGCTGGTCTAATTTATCGTTTGCAAACACACTCCTTAAGTTTCACCTGCTCCTTTACGCAGTGGTAAATTAATTGGCATTGGCGATCTTCCCTGGTGCCAGTTTCCAAATGTTCTTCAGCAATGAACTTGGGATCTTCGGAATATTCCTAATTATAAAATTAAAATTTGAATCATTGTCACCAGTGATAGAAAGCAAACAATCTACTTCCATATGTTCTAGTTTGAAGTTGATAGACTGAACCCTCATAGTTGCGCAGGCCATGAGCATACTCATAGCAGTATGGAAACAAGGAATAGAAGTACCTCCAATTATTGAAGCTGCTATTGGCAGTGCATACGCAATAAGAAAATTATTGGAAATTTCATGAAAAGGAAATATCTTCAGCATGAGAGTTGATCTCGTGACATATGTCATCTGCAAATAAATTAAAATAAAATCCTTAATTTAATCTACATATATTCTTACCTCCTCTTCGTTATGGAATATTTGGGGCGTTAGAGCTGTTACATAGAAAAACTCGCCAATTTCGTACATTACTCCAATAAGGCTTGATACTAGCAAAATAGCCGACAATTTGTGGAAGTACTTGCACATTCTGTCGACAATGCTGACTTCCTCAGTGCTAGAACTATTTAGAATTTTTTCCATGTCGTAGTGTACGTAAGTTAAAAGTTCAATGATTTCTTAGAGAGAGAAAACAAATTACAATTAACTTCGAGCTAAAATATGTAATGTACATATGACTACAAAGACTTACTTTTCTGGTGGTAAAAAGCGTTAAGAATATTTATGGTTGCTGATAAGAAGAGAAGTGTTGTCGCTCTGCTTATTGCACTTATTTCCCGGAGTGTTTGTGTCAACTGGAAAAATGTGCTTTTGTGAATAATAAAAAACAAATAAATATGAATACGGTGGAGTAATTTCAAACCCGGTTAGTGAATAATAAACATGATATCGAATTACCGTCATATTCGTTCACATCACATATAATAGTCCAACAACATTAGTATTTTATTGGGGCAAATCCCCACCAGACTGGAATTTTGCATAATATGGCTTTTCTTCGGTACCTATACCTACGTATTTACGATCGACATGAAAACACTACCAAACTTGGTACACTCGATCCCAGTTTTATTATTTAAAATATTCCAAATCCTATATTATAAAACGAACAATACAAAAATGTATATGTATGTGTATGTGATCGCGTTCGCCGAAACGGCTCTAGCGATTTGGATACATGGGCGTTTTTGGGGATCATAAATCATCTAAATAGGTGTCATCTCGAGAAATATTCGATTTCATCTTCCCCAAGATGACGAATTAACTTTCTTCTTCACAACCCCCTGATATGTTAATACCCAAGGGATTGACGAGTAAAATACAATAACCTATGGCTTTAGTCATCCTAAACCCAATATGGCGCCCCAAGATGGCGGATTACGGTTGTCTTCACAACTCCTTTCACATGGGTATCAAATGAAAGGTAAAATGGGATTAGCTATGTGAAGTCATTAAAAGTCAAATTTGAACTCCCGTTATCGGAATAGGCTGAAACTTAGTACACATATACTTAAGAATCCTGTGAAAATGCAATAATATGGTGGCCTTGGCCTTATACTGCACCCAGAGCGGCCTGAACACTACCAAACTTCTTAATGGCACCAAATAAAGACTAAAAACTAAATAATAAAATAACTGTGAAAAGTACTTCTTTTAAGGAGCGAACGTTTTTTGCTGATAATATGCGTGCTGTGTGCCTACTAGTAGGGGCTATGACTAGTTAGAATTTTCAAAAAATCGATTTTTTTATTGAATTTTTCGAAAGTGCATACATCTAAGTGTATTCTCTGAAAATTTCAAGTTAATCCGGCTAATAGTTTCGGAGAAATGAGCGCATTTGTATAAGGACGTCATGGGGCGCTCGAAAGTTAAGTAGGCGGAGCGCAAACCGGATTAGCAGCTGCGCCTCTTAGCCTTTGTCTATGACTTCTATTGTGCTAGTAACCTTATAAAAAGAACATAAAAGGTTGATTTTATACCTGAGACCTGAGATCGAAATTTGGAAATCTTTTCTACAAAACAAGAAAATTTCGTAAGTCGCAACTGTTCTGCCACGTTGGAAGGTTGTGTGAATATTCAGTGTAAATGTCTCTTGAAACTTTGAACGCGTTTTTCTCGAAACGGTGTTTTCAGAGTCGGTGAGGACAATTTCTCCGAAACGACTGGACCGAACGTCTTCAAATTTTTACACAATCTTCTTATATACTTTCCTCAGGTAATGAACGAAAGAATAACGTTTTTGGAAATAACTTCCATTTTTTCAAGTCACTTTAAAGTGTAAATTTTGTCGAAAAAAACGATTTTTTTTGGGAAGGCGCCATTTTGTCAAATATCAGAATTTTGACTATTCCTGCGTTCATTACCTGTATTCATCCGTCCTAAAAATAAATCATCCGGGTTTTTTGATTTCCGATAATTTGGAGCAGAGATATCTTCCTCACCGTCAGACACCATTTTGCGGAAGTCCTTCAGGAGATCATCTACAGGAACAAAGCAACTCAATGTTTTTAAAAACGAATTTTGGGATGTTATAGTACACTAAATTCTCTAAATGTATATATTTTTTAGGTATTTTTATAATAAAATGCCACTTCACAAAAAATTCTAGAAAAAAAACCTTTTTTTACACTTACAACTAGGCATAACCCCTCCGTCAGCTTACAACAAATTTATAGACTTGGATTAAATCGATCTAGTTTAAGTTTCATCCTCTGAGCATATTTTGGACCGATTGCGAAATCAAAACCTTTTACATCGAAACGTAGAGGTTTTTGGGATCGCTGATTTTAAATACGGCGTCCGACCCAATATGAGGAATTAAAATAATAAAGAGAGAAGCGCTCTCCGGTGGTTTACTTATTCGGCCGAGGGAAACACGGCCTTCCAAATACTTTTCACTATATTTACATTTACATACGACATGGACATGTAAAAGGCTTGTATTTTTAAGGGGTTAGGCCACTCTAGAGGCTGACAAAATAATCTCTTTTAGGATTTTTTTTCAGAAGTACTACAAAATAAATCGAGATTCTAATAAACAGTATTTATTATACATATCAGTGACTGTATACAAACAATTTTTTGAAGCGGTTAATTTCAAAATGGCGGCTGTGCAGCGTGTTTCTCAAAACTACATTTTTTAAGTTGGCCGGAAACATAACTCAGAAAATTTTCAACCGATTCTCTTAAAATTTTAAATATATCTTGAAAATACATTGTCTATGGCAATACATACGTAGGATTTTTTTATACATTGCATAGTTCATTTGTTATTAACAATTATCTGATGATTTTTTAGGCAAATTTTTCACTTTCCACTTTGGAAGTGCGACATTTGGCCAAAAAATAATAAATCGCAAAAAACCTACGTACTTCTATAGCAGTTATTACATAGTATAAAAAAAATAATTGGCTTCTCATAATTCAAAAATTACAGGAGCTGTTTGTACGGCCGTGGACCCTGAAAAAAACGGAGACGTCATCGCAAAAATGCTGCACAGCCGCCATTTTGAAATTAATCGCTTCAAAAAAATTATTGTATATAATAATAATATATATACTGATATGTATAATAAATACTCTTTATTAGAATCTCGATTTATTTTGTAGTACTTCTGGAAAAAAATTCCTGAAAAATCCTATTTTTTCGGCCTCTAGGGTGGTCTAACCCCTAAGCCAACTTTGTAGAGCTCCTTTTTCGAGAACTACTAGTCGTATGTAAATTGTGTATATGACCGTTTTTATGAACCTTTTTTCCCTAATAACTAGCGTAAAATCAATAAATCACGAGTAATTCGTGACCAACTAATTTTCACAGACTTTTACCATGAGTAAAGTTATACGCGCACACAATTTTACAATGTGATTTCTACACAATATTTATAATACGAAACAAATAAATAAGTAGTTGAATAAATCACTTCACTAGGATTTTTGATAGATGAATCTTAAATTAAATTATAAATTATTATAATTATACTTTGTCACATTTTTTACTTTCTTTTACAACATAGTAAACTCATATAAGAACTTTTAAGTAAACGGTATAAAATAGAAGCTATGATCATTTTAAGAAGACCGGAAGTTTTTTTAAGTACTTCTAAGGTAAGTACTACTTTTACATATTTATTAAATTTTTAAAGGGACGTTAGCACTTATCATAACTGAAACATTTAAATGAAATATGTGTTATATCATGTTTGATTTTAGAATATGATGCACGCAAAAAATACAATTTTCGTCTCCACTTTTTACCCAAAATTTTTTTACAATTTCTCTTCATTTTCACCTTTGGGTTAGTTAAAAGTGCCCCTGCCCCAATACACAATACATCTTTCGATGAGAAAATAGTTCGACATTTGGTTTTCAAAATCAGAGAAAAGAGATTCGATTTTTCTTAAAATTAAAACTAAATACAGTCACACAGATTTTTTCCTTTTCCATAAACATTTCTACTTAGTAGGTAAGTGCTGCGCATTTGAAAGTTTAGTTTAGTTTAGTTTAATTTTAGCACTGTAAGGCTTTGAAGATTTTACAAACGTCTTCGAAAAGAAACGTGCACTAAAACCACAATGCGGATAATTAATAATAAGGATTTTGTGGAATTGCTGAACATTTCGTATAACAATTAAAAATATTGATCAGGTTTAAATAACATGCATTTTCATTTTCTTTAACTACTTACCAATAAGGCTGAAGTTACTATAAATGAGGAACAAAATAAAACACCTCGAAGAAAATACAAATGTTTGTGCTTTACATCATTTGGTACAATAAATCCAAAAATGCGCATAGCAATTAAGTGATATTCAAATAACTTATTTTTAAAAATGTTTTGATCCATAGTAATATACCATTCCGTACGGTAATTGGTAGCCATATTTTACACAACTCGTGCACTGTTCGAAAAACTCGCAACAAGAAAAGGAGAGTCACTGAATTTACGCTAAATGTCCACAAGCCTTTTAAATGCAATTTATATGGCAAGGCCAACAAGGCAATATTGAATTAAAAGTTTTGCAATTCTTTCAAGGATAGTGAAAAACACTGTGGTGTTTTCACATTTTGTGGCCAATTTAAATACTGTGCCACTTTGTGTGAGTATAACCTTAACCGCAGCCAAGTTAAAATATGCAGGAGCTTTGCAGAAAACAGGCAATGTAAAATTTATTACAAGGCTTTATTATTTTTACCCACTTATACAACTTAAGTGACACCACCTCGCAAAACCGCAATAATGTGTTTCTTTTTTAAAAGCCAATAATAATAATACCCTACATACCTTGTACGCATGCATCATAAGCTATTATTACAGAAAGTAACTCTCCATGATGTGACACTGTTTGCTATAGAAAAACTAATACTAAAAAATTATATTTTGTCTGTTTTAATTACTTATTATAATAGTAGTAGCTATATGCATTAAAAGTTTGCAAATTGTGCGTCTACACACAAAAGCTTCCCAGGGAATACGTAAATTTAAGAACTTTCTGCGAAAAGTTATTAATAATAAAATAAATCTAGCACTTAAAATTAAACTTTGCAATTAGAAAGGCGAAGTAGGTTTATGCAACGCTTTAAGTTTAAAAGCCAAAATGGAATATTTTTTGCAATTCCAATTCTAATTTAAATTATCCGATTTATTCAAAATTCTGTATTTATAATACTATTGACTATTCACAATTTCTCACTTAACTCGATTCAGCGGTAAAATCTCTCGACTTATTTCACTCACTGGTTTGATAATCATATATGTAAGAGCTCTACCTTACATTAAATTTAAGGTGACCTTATATGAGCTTTTATTTTTGGAAAGTGGTTTAAACTAAGTTCATTACTTTAATAGCAACTGAGTCCTAGCGAAAACTTATATTCTATGAGTAGCACCCTGTAAAATTCTGCAAAGTACAATAAATATAGCAAGGATCGAAAGGTGTCGTGCACACATCAACTTTGCCATTTGGCTACGGAACCCTTAAACCTCGTCTATTAACGAAGATTAAGAGGTAATAACATAATGACACACAAAAACCGGGCAAGTGTGTGTCGTACACGCATCAACTTAGGATGCCGTAGCATGTAGCTTTATTTTTCCTTTCGTCAGGATTGTAAATATAAAAACAATTCGCCCTCATTGAAATTGAGTTATTATACCGTCAAATCATACCGTCCAATTTCCCGAATGTAATTTCCCGGCAGACCATTTTCCCGACAAACTCTTTTCCCGATATTTTGTAAATGGCAAATTTCAGTCTATTCGGGAAAAAAACTTTCGGGATTATTGCTTGTCGGGAAAGTGTTCGGAAAGTGACCGGGAACCGAAGTTCTTTGGCGAAACTAAACAAAATGTATAGGCAAGTTTTAAGCCTTGACCATGCGTTTTGACACACGCTACGAAATCAAGCAAATTTTAAGTGTAAGGGAGTCTCTTAAGAACCTTTATTGCATTTTTAGAGACCTGTCCAACGATATCCCACACAATGGGGTGCGCGAAAAAAAAATGTTCATTCCTCAGTTTTATGTATGGAACGCCACCCCAGTATTTTTGGATTAGTTTCCTTTACATGTAACGCTCCGGTGTCGAAAAAATGTTGCAGGTGCCTTCCATTTGCCCTAAAACAGAAGGATCTGAAGGAATTTCTCGGGGGTCGGTATCCGAAAAATTCAACTTTTAATTTTGGCAAACTTTCAAAAAAACAAAAGTCGAATATTTCGGGCCAAAAATTCTTTCCCACCCGCACAATTTCCGCGAAATTGACGAAAAAACCTACAGTAACTACACGTAATCAATATTTATTTATTCAAAACCCTGAAAAAAAGTATTATTAACAGTAAAACAAAAATCCATTGTGGAGGTTCACACAAGACACCTGCATAGCAAATTTCATCCGAATCGATGGAAAGATGACGGAGTTATAAGGCTGTGACATATACCGACAGACGGACTGACATGACGAAATTAAGGGTTGCGTTTTTGACATTTGGCTATGAAACCCTAAAAAATACTTACGAGCTAACGGAAAATACTTTCGAAAAATACAGAATACTGCCGTGCTTTGTTTCTTTAACTATTCGGCCATGAAAAAAAGAAACACAAACGCAGGTAGTAATTAAAGAATGGCGAAAGAGCGAGCAGCTGTCGAAGTTGAATGCGTTTGCAGCAAGAACAGTTCTTTGTAGTTAATCATTGGAAAAGTAGAAGAGGACGTAGTTCCAGTCTTCGCGGTATAAACCTTCTGATTGAAATTGCGTCAATCAATAGACTAGACGAAGCTTTTCGAAATCATCGTCAGGATTCTATTTATCGTCAACTGTCTCAGTGCTAGCGATATTCGCACTTTTGTCCAAACTGCCCACACTATCCGCAACCACAGTCTTTGGAGTAGACGGTGTCGTTATACCATTCCTCGCTGGAGCTGACGTCCTTAACAGAATGCGAAGAATTTAAAGAAGTGGACTTATACTACTTTTATCTCATAAACTTAAATAAGATAGTGCCATTTATTTTTACAATTATTTTATTTGTATTAAGTATACAATTAAATAATCTGTTATGTCTATCAGAGTTACTTAGTATTTTGTGTATTTCGAATCCAATTGAACAAGCTATATGAGAAACGGGCCATCTGAAAAATCCAGCTATATTAAAAGAACTGTAGTTTAATCTTACTCAAACCATACCTTAAAAAAAGATGTCATATTTATACGGACTAAAAAACATCTTACGTCCCAAGGCCGCGAAGACCATATCATTAGTAATAAAAGTGCTCTTCTCGTTTTAGTTGAACTGTAATACCAGCAACTGAAGTACGCTGCCTTTATAGCCTCAGAATTCTACAACAAACGAACAAGTGATATGAATCAAATAGATTTATCTGTTAACATGGAATTTAATGCATTAGCTTACGCTTAAAAGTACTTCATTTGCGTGCCAATAGTAAATCAACTGATTAAAAATAACAATAAAAATAAATTGAAATAGAAAAAATATCTCCATTTTGTCGTTACTCTGAAAATATAAGTTAAATCTTTAAGAAGAAATTTGAAATGAATGCTGGTTTTACCTTTGTAATCGCATAAAATACATAACACATCAGAACAGAAGACAGTACGAAATCCATAAATAGTGGAAAGTGAAGAATTTGTACAAACTCTCTAAAAAATCTGAGGTTAAAATTAAGGAAAAAATTGATAGTAGGTACGAATAACACAGATTATTAAATGGTAATTAAACATGTGAAATACCCTCTAACATACACGGATGTGTTGTACGAGATCTCGAATATCACTGCAAAAATTATTGCAAATCTCGAATAATATGGTTTATATAGTTGCAAGTTGTTTTGTAATATGTGCAACATCCGCCTATTATGCAAAACCAGCACGTGTTTAAAGCCACTTTTACAAATAAACTTATCCCCATTGTCATCTTACGTGAAAACCTTATCTTTTGGGTGGTCACTTGTAAGTTTGTATGTACGAGGTATGGCTATTAATAACGAAAACAATTTTTTCACGCGCTTTCTGGCAACCCTGTCGTCTTCTTTATTGTATACCCCCAATCACCTAATTTCAATCCGGATCACCATAATTTTTGTTTTTAATGTCATTTGTCTAATTTACCTCACATTCATCAACAGATTTTTTTACCATTTTAGTATAGATGCAGAAAACCTCAATAATATACAGCCTGTTTATTGGTTCGACGAAATCCTGCTTTGACGTGGTTTGTTTGACTGAGACCTGGCTGTGTGGAGGGATTGAGGATGCTGAGCTTTTTGCTTCTGACTACATCGTTTTTCGACGTGACCGACATGCTAATTTGAGTGCTCCTGTTGGCGGTGGAGTTTTATGTGCTGTGCCGCGCGAGGTGTCGTCTGAACAGATCGATACGTCCCACCTCGCCGGCTTGGAAATGATATGTATAGCTTTACATCTTCCACACAAGAATATTTATATTGTCACTGCATACATTCCTCAAAACGCTGCATCCGGTGTCTACGAGCTTCTTGGTGCCTTTCTGATGACATCTTAGCCTCTGACGAGCTCATTTTGGTTGGCGATTTCAACTTGCCGTACGTGGAATGGAGTTGCTCTGGTGAGGATATTGGGCTTCCTTCAGTGAATGGCGGTCCGCATTTTATTCCATCTTTTCTTGACAACATTGCCTCCCTTGGACTATCGCAATGCAATACCGTGACCAATGAACATAACAGATTTCTTGATCTGGTTTTTTCTACGGATCCATCTTGCACATCAGTTAGACACTGTCCTGCACCGTTGCTTCCGGAAAGCGCACATCATCCTGCTTTATGTCTACTTTTTTCATTCGATCCCACATTTGTTGCGTCATCTTTATCATGCAATCTCTGTTAAAACTTTAAAAAAGCCGACTTTTCTAAAATGAGTCTCTGGCTCTCAAATTGTGACTGGAGTCTTGAATGAATGTGACATTGAAAAAGCTGTTAAGTCTTTCTACGATATTATTTCTCTCTGTTTTGCGTCTCTTGTCCCTGTTAAGAGGACTAATAATAATTCGGACTGGCAACCTTGGATCAATTCCGAGGTTGAACAATTAAAGAATATAAAGAGTAAGGCTTGGAAGACGTTCTGTTCCTCTCGGAGTGATCCGGATTTTCACGCATACTCCGACATCCACAATAAATTTGTCACTGCTGTTAAAGATTCCTATTTTACCTACATTAGTAATGTGAAAAGCTTTCTTCGTGATGATCCGAAGCGGTTCTGGAGATTTGTTAATACCAAACGTGGTTCTGACGGTTTCCCATCTTCACTTTTCTATGGCCCCACGAGTAGCAGTGATCCTCGAGTAATTTCCAATCTTTTTGCAGATTTTTTTAAAATTGCCTTCTGTGATACAACCTGTGATATTAATCCTAATGATTTTACCCACTTGACGAAGCTTCCGCCGACTTTCATTCAACCTGACGACCTCGTTTTTAATGACAATATTGTTCTAAAACACATTGCTAATTTAGATGACAATTACTCAATTGGCCCTGATGGCGTTCCGTCTTGTTTCTTGCGTAGGTGTGACTCTGTTTTGTCCTCTGTTCTCTGTTATTTATTTAATCTATCTCTTTGTACTGGTGTCTTTCCCAAGCCTTGTAAGATCTCTGTGATTTTCCCCCTGCACAAGAGGGGCAACAAAAATGACATCTCCAATTATAGACCTATTGCCAATTTATCTTCTATGGCAAAACTCTTTGAAGCCTTGGTCTGCGAAGTTTTGTATTTTCATTGCAAACCTTTTCTGATGTCATTTCAACATGGCTTTATTAAAGGTAAATCGACTATTACCAATCTGTTAGAATTTTCTAGTCACTGTATTTCAGCTATTGAATCTGGTAAACAAGTCGATTGTATTTTTACCGATTTTAGTAAGGCTTTTGATAAGATTGATTACCGGATACTTCTATATAAATTGACTTCTTTGGGTTTCCCTTCTTGTTTTGTTGGTTGGACTTCGTCATATTTGGTTGAGCGTACCCAACGGGTCTGCTTCCGCGGCGTTCTTTCTGAAATATTGAGGACCACATCTGGTGTTCCGCAGGGCAGCCATCTTGGTCCTCTTTTATTTACCATCTACATCAACGATGTCTCTCTCATACCTACTTACTCAAAGATTCTTTGCTATGCTGACGATGCAAAGCTATTTTGTACAATCTCTGATGATCGCGACTGTCAATTGCTGAATTCTGACTTACAAGCTTTTCAGTCGTGGTGCTTAATCAATCGCCTGCCGTTGAATATTTCAAAATGCACCTGTATGACTTTCTCACGTAGGAAGTGTCCACTACTTTATAACTTTACTATTAATGGACGTTCTCTCACTCGAGTTGTCAAAGTGAACGATCTTGGTGTTGTGCTCAACTCTCGTTTCTCCTTTGAGGATCACATCGATACCGTTGTGAATCGAGCCAACGCCACTTTGGGTTTTATCAAAAGATGGTCTAAGGAGTTTGATGATCCTTACATTTCTCGACTCCTGTACTGTACATTTGTTAGACCAATTCTCGAATATGGTGGCCCTGTTTGGTCTCCCTTTTATAAAAGCAACATTAACAGGATTGAAGCGGTTCAACGCAGGTTCTTAAGGTTAGCTCTTCGTGGACTACCCTGGGAGGATAACCTTCATTTTCCACCATATGTTGATAGGCTTGCACTCATCTCCCTTGAATCATTGGAACAACGGAGGAACAACTCCAGAACCGTTTTGACATTTGACTGCCTGCAAGGCACGGTTAACTCTCCTGAATTGCTTGCCCTTTTTAATATCTCTGTTCCGGCTCGCTCTTTGAGGCATCACGACCTCCTTCATGTTAATCATCACCGCACTAATTATGGCCTACATGAGCCTATTTCATCAATGTCATGTTCCTTCAATTCCCGCTATAATATTATAGATTTTCATATTAATCGTAGCCAGTTGAAAGGTCGTCTTCGTTAATTTTTTTTATTTAATTTGGCTGTACTGACTTGTAACTTTGTTATAGTAATCAGTTATTTGATGAAGTTGTGACAAATAAATTTTTGCAACTGCTTCTTCTATGATAATGCACTACTTATAATCAGAATATTTGCAATTATTCTCAAAAAACGAAGTAACATAATGGTATGGAAGAAGGTGTTGCCATAGCAGAATTTTAAAAATGTGAAGCAAAATATTTTTTTTGTCCTATGCTTTTACACAACTTATGTTAGAGCTCAATAAAGTTGTTTTAAATAAATTCAAGAATACCTAATTTTATAATAATGGCGAATTTTGTATCAATATTAAGGAACATTTGAATTAAAGGTTGTGGAGGTATGAGTTTATTATAATTTCATCGGTGGTCCTAAACTAATACACAGCACTGATATTACATTAAGTATTGGGAGCACCCAACACTAGCACGCACATTTTTAATTAAATAAATATTTTATTCTAATGAAACTTGTAATAGGTAAAATTTTTATTTATTTATTAAGAAAAGAAAAAACCGATTTATTTCCAGTGGCGTTGTTACTATAGCCTGAGGAGTGAGGCCAAGTTCATGTCACCCCCTCCACCCATTTTTTCATAAGCAACATAAATTTCGTAAAAATTTTCAATTGCAATAATTTACGCATTTCTCATCATAAATTTCAATATTATTAAATGTTTAATTTTTACACAGCGAAGTTTAGCGTTTCCAAATGTGTCAATAATCTCATCCAAATTTCCCTTTAAACTGTTTGTGTTTGTTAAGTGTATGTTTGATGGGCAGGTTAAGTTGTATTATAGTTTGTGCATTTTTTAGCGCAATAGTATCACGTAATAAATTTCTGAAATATTCATGAATTTTTGGGTATAATTGGGCTAGAAAAATAAATATATTTAAAAAGTCCATTGGCTTGAATTGGTGCTGCGGAACAAAGTTCAGCTAAAATAAACTCAGCTAACTACAATTCAACTCAATTAGAGTTTAAAAATACAAGCGCATACTCTTTGAATTTTATCTGCTCTTTCGCACAATTATATATTAATTGGCACTTTCGATCCTCCTCGCAGAACTTCTCTAACCCCTCCTGAGCAATAAAATCAGGATCATTTGAATAGTACTGTAATCAGAGATTGTTTTAGTTTCTCACGCCCTATAAAAGTAAATGAGCTTACCTCCAAATTCTCCAATCTATAGTTTATTAGTTGAAGTCCTATAATTGCATAATTCATGAAAGTAACCATGAAAATGTGCCAAGAAGGAATAGCTGATGCACCGAGGATTGTAGCAAATATTGGACCGACATACCCTATTATACAGCTATTAGTGGCACTCTTGAAAGGAAAAATCGTCATAACAATTATTGGCCGATTGTTGTTGCCCTTAAACGTCTGAAAGAAAGTTGATTGTGTGTTGGACATCAACGACTTATAATTAATTAACCGTACAGCCACTTGATTGGCATTGAAGAGCTTGTCAGGGTGAGCTAGTGTCATGTACAACAGCTCAATTAAAATGTAAGCCAATGCGAGAGCAGTTGGCACCCACACCGTCATTAAAAGTTTGAAAATGTATCTGCACATATTGTTGACAATGTCAATTTCATTTTTCCGAGAACTTTTCAACATTTTTTCCATTTCACTGTGCACGCAATTTAGCAATTCAGCTATTTCTTATGATGTGTAAAAAAAGGTTTTTGTTAATAATAGTAACAATTAAAACATTTTATTAGCAACTTACTTTTTTGGTAATAAAAGCCAGTAAGCACGTGGATTGTCGTCGAGATGTAAAGTAGAGTTGATGCTTTTGTTAATGGATTTGTCATCTTCGTTGCTTGAAACATCTGCGATATAATTCATCCGAGTGTTAGAAATATGTAAGCACGTAAAATATAAATCTACCATAAACATTGATAGTGCTGCAAACGATACGCAGAATACGATGCTCCGCAGAAAGTGTAAGTTTACGTGGGTAACACCATCTGGTAAAATTAGTCCAAAAATACGCATAACAATCAGATGATGCCGAAACAGTCCATTTCTAAACACGGCTGGATTTACGGTCTTATACTGATTTGCAACGATTTTGTTCACCACATTTCTTACATAATTTTCCATTAATTTTAATTTTAACACAGTTGCTATTCCCATCACTTTTCAAAGAATAAAGAGAACTTTTTCAGAACGAAGGGAGTGCGTTCGAACTGAAAATGATAGGTTCATTAAATCAATATTTTGATTGGTTGTGATGCGTTATGAATGATTATTTCAAATTATTATTTAATGAGTGGGCAGGGAATTTTAAGGAAAACATATTTAGTAACTGGTATTTTTCTCTTAATTGAATCACAATTGAAAATTGGGACACACAAAAGGCCAAGAATATCTTTAATTTTAATTCTAAATAAAAACGCCATTGGTCATACTTACCTTGGGGAAATACTACTGAAGGACACATTGAGTAATGACATCACTCAAGCAGTTACGAGCAACTCTTGTAGTAGAAGTAGAAAGAACGTAGAACCCCATTTAGTTGTGAGTGGGAGAACTGATTTCTATTTGAAGAAATGTACCTACTGTCAATAGCTAGGAAATTCAATTTCGTCATAAAAAAAAAAATAGTTTGGCAATATTTACTGTACATATGCTTTTATGTTCTTGAGTCTATCACTTCATCTACATAACTCCCAAGCAACACATTTCCTCTCGCACATTAATTATGGCTGTCCATAAAATACGTACGCTATAATGGCGGCTAGTGGACGATCCAATTCAATCAGAGGTCATCAGTAATTCATCTTCCGAATCAAAATGGGAAACAGATAATGAAGAGAAACCTGCGAACGAAAATTCTACGTTGCAAGATGCAGCATTATAATTGTTCTTAAATTAAATTATCTGGACTACCCACCCCGCCTCATCTCGTGGATTAAATCATATCTTAGAAACCGCCGTTACAGGGTTCGTTTTGATTCCACGATCTCAAACCCATTCATATCCCATTCCGGCGTCCCACAGGGCAGTCACCTTGGTCCTTTAATTTTCATACTAACCATAAGTGAGAGTTTCATAACCTTAATCATTCCGAAATTTCAATTTATGCTGATGACATGAAAATCTTTAAACAACTTACCAACACATCTGACTCTACCCTACTTCAAAACGACCTGAACAGTTTCTCCACCCGGTGCATGAAAAACTTCCTCGATCTCAATGTATCCAAATGCCAATCGATCACTTTCTCCCGTAAACGTGCCTCCACCTCTCCTAGATCCTAGGTTCTCTTAGGCGAACCAATTCCATCTGTTAATTCCCTTCGCGGCCTGCGTGTTATCTGCGACAGTGAGCTCAACTTTCCTTCCCACATTGACCATATCGTAAATAGAGCCAACTCAACCCTTGGCTTTGTAAAACGTTGGTCTAAGGAATTCTCTGACCCTTATGTCACTAAATCACTATACATCTTCTTCGTTAGGCCACTCCTAGAGTATGCCTGCCAGGTTTGGTCCCCCTCCCAATCTACCCTAATTAACAGCATCGAAACAGTTCAGCGTAGATTTCTCCGCTTTGCGTTGCGTGACCTTCTTTGGACAGATAACTTCAACCTTCCTCCATATGAAAGCCGGCTAAAACTGATTAACCTTGCGTCGCGATGTCGTAGATGATATCTTCATCCATCAAGTCCAAACCGGCTCCATTGACTGTCCTGACTTCCTACACAGTATCTCCCTTAACACTAACGGGATGAAAAAAGTTACGCCAGAAGGAAATTTCTGAGCTGCGGGGCCTTATATGATTCGTAACAAAATGGGCTTTCAGTTTCTTACCTCTAAAACTGGCAACTTAGCCCGGTTTTGCTGCATTTTGTGTGTGTTTTGAGCTAGTTGGGGCAATCCCTTTCGTTTGACACCACAATCGTTAGAATCCGAGAAAAAAATTTTTTTTGTCCAAAAAAAATGCAAAGGGGTACCGTCCCCCTTGGGTTTTTTTCGAAAAATCGACCAAATTTAACATATCGATTTTTTGGTGTCAAATGAAAGCTGGTATCAAGCGATTTTCGGGAAGGTGGCCCTTTCTGCGCGGAAATACCTGTAGCCCCAGGAAATCGAAAAACTGCAAAAATTGGCTCCTCGTTCACTTAAAAGACCACAGCTCCCGAATTCGACCGACCCGGTCCCACTTTTTTCTCCTGAGCAATAGAATACATGATAGGGCTTCGGACAACGGGATGAAAAAAGTTACGCCGGAGGGCAATTTCTGAGCTGCCCCGAAACGGTAGATCATTTCCCACCTTCCGCTGCGATAGTCATCGCACTAATTACGGTCACTTCGAACCCATCACCTTCACCAGAATGTTACGAAAAGTCAACAACACAGCAGCCTTCGTCTTCCATGTTGACAAAGCCCCCTTAGGCGTTCTCTTTACTCCCCCAACCCCCCTCTATGATATCCCCTTCTTAATTTTTAATTAGCTAAAGCTTACATTCTGATCATTTGTTTTAGTTCTTAGTTTAATTTTTAGTTTAATATAGACAAATCTGTAGCTTGTGTTAAGCGAAATAAATAAATAAATTCCAAATGCCTTCGGAAAAAAATACTATGGTTCTTCTTGACCTTCCTCGTGCAGCCACGGAGTTCAATGTATCTTTTTCCAAAAAGTTTATGTATTCGCATTGCAGAGTGCGCACACCAGAGGCTCAAATAACTGAATACGACTAAATCTACAAATCGAGCTCTTTATTTATTTATTTATTCAAACAATCATCAAAGGCTGATTACTTACAATTTTAAGGAAAAGGAGATCAACTTCAATACAAATTAGATCTGATTAAACTTTAAGTATTTTCTAGACATATTGAAATCCATACAATCATATTTCTCGTTAAAACATCGAGACATGGATCTGACGGGCTTATGCAAACAATAGTTAGTTCGATGATGAGGGATTTTTAAGAAATCCCGATTCCTCAATGAGCGGAGGGAGCAGATAGATTAAAACAAGCTAACAAAGCTGAACAATCGATGCTATCCTGCAGGCAGTCAAAAACAAAAGCAGCTTTGAATTTCTTACGTCGGAGCTCGAGGGACTCAAGTTTAATAAGTATGAGCCGGTCCAAATAAGGAGGCAAAATTATGGGATGACTCCAAGGGAGTCCACGAAGGGCAAAGCGGACAAAACGCTTTTAGACGGCCTCGACACGATTGATGTGTGTGCTATAAAAAGGAGACCAAACACATGACGCGTTCTCTTAATGATCTTACAAAGGTGCAGTAGAGTATCCGCGTGATATAAGGATCCTGGAATTCCTTGGACCATCTCTTTATAAACCCTAACGTGGAGTTAGCTTTATTGACTATCGCATTAATATGGTCATCAAAACTGAAACGGCTATTTAGCTAAACACCCAAATCCTTGATTTTAACCACTCTTGTCAAGGTGGAGCCATCCAGTGTAATAAGTTAACGGAATCTTTTTGCGAGTAAAAACAATAAATGAGCACTTCTTTACATTAAGAGGGAGATAATTAATAGAGCACCATTTGTAGAAGGCGTCCGGATTTAAATATTTACAATCCATATCAGTCGAAATAACACGAAATATCTTGGCATCGCCAGCATAACATAAATCTTTTGAATTATTTAGGAACATTGAAAGGTCATTGACGTAAATATTGAACAAAATGGGGCCGAGATGGCTGCCTTGAGGCATACCAGAAGTATTAAGGAGCTCATAAGATAACGATCCTCGAAATGATACTCGCTGAGTTCGTAATTTCAAGTAATATCGCAACCAATTGATAAATATGATTTATGCATGATCGCAACCAATTGATAAATATGATTTATGCGTGATTTATGCGGAAGCGAGAGTCTGGCTTATTTAAGCCACAAAGATTTTAGCGATTTAACTCAACTTTGCAACTGGCCTGTAGTTCGAAATGTCACACCTGTCACCCTTTTTATAAAGGGGAATTATAGTGGATAATTTCCACATTTTAGGGAAGACGCCGCATGATAAGTTGAATAAAAAATACTGACGAGTATGAAATTCTTCTTATCTTAGATATGTTACAAATACGTACTATCACTTGCTGATCACTGGAGCAAAAATACATCAATGGGCAATCACATGATAAAAAGCATTTTTCGTGATGCCCTTAAGCTATATTTCAACGATTGCGATGCGACGACGAAGTTCAGTGATCCTCCTAAGATTTATTACATACATATCAGAAATCGTTGCCTGTATGAAGAAAACATTTTCAGCAGCGCAAAGTGAAAGTATCGTAAAATCCATTGAGGAATCCAGCTTGAAGCAATACATGCCATTGTAGCCAATCAAACGTAGAGTTAAATTATGGTTGCATTGTAATGTCAAAGCCAGGTATACATACGATTTAAACATATTATTACTGGTAAGCTAACCAAATCAGTACTCTTTAAGAACGAGTTGTTTTCATCTTGACAGACTGTATTCGTGAACCAGATATGATTGTAGCATTCGATAGATTTTTCACGTCAATTACATTGTTGAGGACCATAGCGTTTCCTGCTATTAGAAAATTCGGTGTTCGATGGGCGTTTAGAACGTTCACAAAGTCAATTTCAAATAAATTGCAATGGTGTTATGGCTGTACGTTGGATGGACTCCACGGAAGTTCTGCTTGCTTTAAACTGTCATATGCCAACAACAACTAAAGTTGAAAGAAAGCATATAAACGGTTCACGAAAATAGATGTACTGCCGAATTATGCTACTGTGGCGGCGGATAGTCGTTCGAGCGGATTTTTGTCATCAAATTTTACTTTGACTAAATTACTGTGTTATCGTTCATTTGAAATTAGCAGTGGAAAAACGTAGTAGCAAAAATCAAGTTGGGCATTGGAGACAACATTTGTAATCCTAAAGAGGAGTCTGTCAGTAAGTTTTACTAAAGATGGTTCTTTATAATAAATAAAAAATACAACAATAAAATGAAATATTCGACAAAATATAACAGTTTCTTTAAAATAATTCTGGGATGAATAAAATATTAATATGCATTTATGAAAATCGTTCTCCATACTAAAATTTTTTTCCCGGCTTTCACAAATAAATAATGTAAATATAAATAAATATTGGTTTATTTCGTTGGCCTACAAACTTCTTGTTGGGACATCTTTTGCCGTTGCGTAAATTTTTATTGGGATTATTTGTAACGATAAGGATCAAGGGCTTCTCATGTATGTACAACAAACCTTTTGCTCTATTTATATTTTCATATTCTTCACAAATTTCTTCAGCTTAAGCTTGATATAACAAAAAAGCGTCGTAGTGAAAGGGTTAAGATTCAATGTACATTGAAATATTCGTTTGCTCCACCTCCAGAGCTCACGTTGTTCCAAGCCAAACGCACAATTTTTAAAACTCTTGTTTTTCCGCCTAATCTCCTTATGGTTCCTTTAATACATTAAGATAAGACAGGTTTTAATTTTAACTGCTTTTATTTTATATTGAACTTAAGTGGAACAATTAGGTGAGAATAAAGGTCTGCCATCTCATTTGATTAGGAAAATATGACTACGCACTTTCCTGATGAGAAACGATCTAGGTTGCAAGAAACTGGGATTAGCAAATCCCTATTTTGTGTTTTTTCCTATCTTTATGTGTGATCAGTGCAGTAATAAGAAAACTCAGACGTTAATTCAATCCATCATCCTTTCAAATTATGAAGTACTCCTCATCAAATTGAAATAACCATATGAAGCTTTGACGATCTACAATAAATTCAAATAAGAAATAGAACGATAAATTTTTCTTCGACGAGTTAGGCTAGTTACCTGTAAAAATGAAGATATGTTCATGGGTATCAAAAAGGACTTAATCTCCATAGCACGCGAGGATCCAGTCATGAAAAGCAGTAATGCTTTTTTAGTTTTCAACTGCAAATCGTACCAATTGCTAAAGTAAGCTGCTTTTGCGGTGGCCTCACTCTGCAACAAAGATAAAATATATTTTGCTTTTCTACGATTAATACGTCCCAACTTACGTATAAGATTATTTCATTTGAATTCCAGTAGTATACCCAGTGAACGAAGGCCATTACAAACAGATACTGCAGCAAGAAGAAGAAGTCGAAATTGTCGAAACTCTGTCAAAAGTATATTAGTTTTGAAAAGTAGACTAATAAAGCGAAAAAAATTACTTTTGTCAATTCGTACAATGTAAACGATACAAGGATAGATGAAAGAATGAAGTCCAAGAACATTGGCAAGCGTAGAAAACTCTCGTACTCATCTAAAAACCTGAAATAGTCGTATTGGATAAAATGTGCATGTTTACTGGGTATAATCCAGTCGAAATACACAAAAAATAAATTTACAACTTCGGAAAAATTCACATAGATCTGAAAATTGGTACAGGTTTTAAATACACTATTTTAAATGAAATATCAAAAGTCCCCACCGATCCGAATTGTGATAAAAATTTTATTCAAGGTTCAAAATATCGGTGTTGCGCATTAAACGGTAAGTGTTATCGTAAAAATAGGTAATACAAAAGTTGTAGATCTTGCTATTGTCTACAAAAATTGTTCATATCCTTTTTTTCCTACGAATCACCACTCCTGGGATATCGCGATTTCAAACATCGAAAATACTTTTGTTGCAACTGTCACGGGTGCATATTAGTAATTTGGATGTTTGAAATCGTGATATCTCATTCGTAGGAAAAAATGGATATGTACAATTTTTGTGGAAAATTGCATGATCCACAACTTTTGTTTTTGAACTGTTTTTACGATAACACTTACCGAAAACCGATATTTTTTACCTTTGATCTTGGACAAAATTTTTAGCACAAATCGGATCGGTGTGGATTTTTGATATTTCATTTGCAATAATTTATTTACGATCTGCACCAATTTTCAACTCTATGCGAATTATTCCTAACTTCAATGTGTATTTCGACCAGATTAATATAATCAACTGTGACTTACACTTTAATCTTTATTTGTTCTTCTATACAGGAATAAATCATTTGTAATTGCATGTCCTCCCCAGGAACGGCCTTCAATCCTTCATGAGCAATAAACTCAGGATCTTCTACGTGTTCCTAAGGAGAAAATGTTGATAAATTTCTAATTTAAATTATATATATAAAAAATGTATAATACATTCATATTTTCTATTCTCAGATTGATAATCTGCAACTTGATAGAAACATAAACCATGAAAGTGGCCATAAAAGTATGCCAGGATGGTACAAATGATCCTCCCAACCAAAGGCCATATAGTGGAGCAACGTCTCCAATCAATATACTCGTGCTGACCTCTCTAAAGGGCCAAAGTCTCAGTAGAATGATTGCTTGAGTTGTATCATTGGCGTTCTGAAACACAACACAATATTCATAAAACAACATTTGCTGCATGCTCTGTATCTTGTTTACCATTCCTTGCACGAAGACATTCTCTTGTTTGAAGATGAACTTCCAGATAAACTCGACTAATATGTAAAGTATTGCTAAGCCCGCTGGTCCCCATATAATTAGCGATAATTTGTGAATGTATTTGCACATCTTGTTGAAAATTTCGATTTCCTGTGGCCGGTTATGCTTAAGCATTTTTTTAATGTCCGTGTGAGCGTATTGTAAAAGTTTCACCATTTCTATAAAACAAAGATTAGTTAAAGAGGATCGCTGATCAGCGAATCTACTCGTCAAAATTTGGAAATTAAAGATGGCGGATCCAATATGGCGACCGAAACCTCTCAACTTCAAAGAATTTCTATGCAAATGGGTTCTTTTATGGCATCGGGGTCGCCCATCTCGAATCTGCTGTCGAAATTTGGAAATTACACCGTGCGAACTGCGAATCCAGGCATAAAAATTAGTTTTGACTAATTATGCCAAACGGAATGAACTCGTTTCTCTTTGATTTATACATTTTAGAGCAGAAGAGATGCCATATTCACTGATCACTGCGTGGTCAAGAAGTATTTATTCTTTTAAGAGCTGCGGCTCAGTGCGAGAAGTGTGGGATAGATGAAACACTGCACGCATATTTTAACAGCTTTGTAGGAAACTCAGAGAAACGAACGCCCTTTCTTTTTAAAAAACAAAATCTTAAATTCAATCGCGTTACGCTTTACATAAATTCCGTGTTTTCAGGCTTCTTGGCACGAAAATGTATATAGTGACTGGATATTTAGCAGGTTTTTGTCTATGATCAAGTTGTGCATTTTCGGATTTCCGCCATATTTTACTGTTTTAATTTTAAAGGCGCTCTTCGATGAGTGAGGCCCATGGAAGTTGATTACGGAAATATAAAGGCATTGATGAAGTCAAACCCATATAACATGACACGAGAGATTGCAGGAGCATTGAACATTCATCATCCAAGCGTTCACGACCACAAGCTCAATATTTGCGTTCCTCCGTCTTCTATTGGAAATCATAAAACATATACAATCTTGTAGCTTTCACTTACGCTTTTGCTGGAAAAAAGCATTCAATGCACTAATTGTTGATGAAGTGTACAAAATACTATTTGCTCTGCTGATTGCTATATTTCCAAAAACTGCACGCCATAACTGTAAATATAATACAATATAAAATTACTTGTTTATCTGAATGAATTAGGAATATATTTATACGTAGATCACTTATTTTTTTATTTCCTATTTAACTCCAGTTAGGTGCATAGGGCTTCTAATCCACTTCGAGGCTTGGCTTAAGTTTCTTTAACTATCTGGGAGTCTAAGCGTGGGGTCCAAGTGAGATTCGAACCTGGGGCTCTTGGATCGGCAGTCTAACGTAAGCCTGTTAGACTATACGCGTCCTTCGCTTAATTTAATATCTTTAAAATGCATGTCTTGTTTCCGAGAATATAATTATCTCAAAATAGCAAAGAATCTTTCCATCGTCACTTCATGCTCTCATACAGTTATTTGTTCATTTATTTATTTACTACTTATTTTAGTATGAAATTTAGAGGATGAGTCCATTGTGACTTGTTAAAAACTCGTTGAAGTTTAGAATATATCACAAAAATAGATAAGAGAAATGCGACGCACTGTGAGTTTCTCCGAATGACCTCCTTTATGACATATTTCAATTTCGCTCTCTTACGGCTTACCCTCAATTTTTGATTGGCGATTTTCATGCCTCAACACCTCATTTTAGCATAGTATCATCTACCGACGCACTTGGACCAGACTCCATACAAAACCGTCCGTTCTACTTTGACCTCTAACATTTTTTAGTCAAAAGGTTAATCCCGATTACTATTAACTATTATTATTAGTAACTAATTATTTAATTTACTAACCAACATCGCTGAAGCGAAAAAGAACGAAACACAGAATATAATGCAGCGGATGTAATGGTAATATGTGTACGTTACATTATCATCAACAACAAACCCAAAAATGCGAACAGCAATTAAATGGTACCGAAAAAGTCTATTTTTAAAAACTCCTGGGTCCATTGTGGAATACCGGTTTGCTACCACTTTATTTGGCATTTTCGTTATACTTTTATTGCACTTTATTTTCCTGAAGAAACAATTCTAAAATGTTGTTTTTCTGAAAATTGTCAGTTCACCTAGGTAAACATCCGTATACTGATTCTGAACTTTGAGTTGAGTGATTATTTGAGGCATTTGAGGCATTTGAGAGTAATTTATGTTTCATAGAACATCAAATTAAAATAAATGGGTAACGTGTGATGATAGTGGTTAAGAACGTTTGTTGTAATGGATGCTAAGGAAATTTAATTCTGAAATTATATACAAATTGATGCTACTGTGTAATTACGAGGATTGAAATAAGCAGCATGTATTTCGCTCTATTAAAATCAGGGTTACTTTCATTTTTCATTATAACAAAATTTAAGCATTTATAATCAGGTTCAATAGACGCTGACTGGTATCTATTGTGGGTCAATCAGTTCTATGGAAAAATTAATTAATTCCTGAAAATTCAATTATTTCCACATTTGAAGACATATAGTGAATTTGCATTTTTTAACATTTGGAGCATCAATACTATGCCTGCCCATATTTTTTGTTTCGGGTAGGGAGGAGATTATATCCATAGGTAGAGGTATGCTGTGAAAATTTTAATCTTTCAGTCTTATGGTGAAGGGTGTCTCAAGAGAATTTTGAATTTAAGAAAAACAGTATTTAAATTAAATTCTTAATGATTTGTAAAATTTATTTGCTGACTTTGTATATGAAATAAAAGGTCAGTCAAATAGCCACCGCTGATATAGTGGCCAGTGTGTGACCTTTTAATGAAATTTGGGAATTTGGATTGTACGAATGTGACATTCGATTTATTCCTTGAGTTGCTGATCATGGTGATTCACATTTATTTTACTTTTGAAAAAATCCGAGAGGTCGAAGTCCAAACAGGTTAAATCGCAAATTAACGGCGGCCAGGTTTGGTCCGTTCAACACGGTAGATAACAATTTGTTATGAGTGACAGTTAAATTAAACTTTTGAAATACATATACTCGTATGTTCAAATTAATAATGGAAAAGTTTGAATCAATTGGAAAAATTGACTTTTTTATTAGACTCTAGTGTTGCTTAATTTGGGAGCATGGATGGGGAAGGAGGCGAGGAGCAGCTGGCCCTCTCTGAATTTTGAACTGAAAACTAAAAATTAATGAAACGAAAAAAAAATATCTCGCCGAAATGGATTTTTAAATAGGCCGCCATATGAAATCGCTGTGCTTGAGAAAACAGATCCGTTTCAACTCCGGGAATACCATACCGTTAACCGAATTTCAAAGTTGGCTCAGTTTCAGGATGTTTCTGCTCTTCTCTGGTAGTCCAAGAGTAGTCCGTGACACTGAATTTAAATGTATAGAACACCGTTTTTATTTATATAATAGTAAATTTAAAAGATAGCATTCAAAATAGCATCAAACCAGTGGCAAACATTAAACCAGAATAAATAGCGCTGAATACACTAATATTTTAGAGGCTCATCAAAAAGTAGATTGGACTTACCAACAAGATAACGCACACACAGAAGTAGGGCGACAAAATCGTGGTTTGAGTGACACGTAGTTCATATTTTGGAGTGGCCTTCATGTTTCTATTAGAATAACTTTTATTTTTATTAATTCCACAAACGATGATATACATATGTATGTAGGTAGTTATAAAATACGTGCGACGTGTATTTGTTTATATTTTTCCTACATGAATTAAAACATTCTTACCGGTACCCAATCATGTAATTCGATGATCGACAATCGTATGGACGTATGAAAAAACGATATCGTACGTTCGATCAGGTGCTTTTGCTTCATATAAATCGAAGCATCGAAAATCGTATTTTGCGTCAAACGTAATGAAAATTTGTCCGAAATCGATCTAAGTACCTAGTTTTTGGTATCTTATCTTATGACATTTGGAAAATTTAAAGGAAGTTTGAAAGTATAGCGATATTTTTTATTGGATAAAAGCTACAGTGAAGGTGAGAGCGAGGGAAAAAAATTTCGCAAAACGCGAAGAAATCCACGAGATGTCTCAGACCCGTTCTATATTTACCCCACCAATTTTGAAAATAGCTACAGCGTTACAAGACCGTCCTTGGAAATGGTGGCTACAACGATGGAAGAAATATCGTGCAGTAAAGCAACTGATTTACTGATACATTGCTACTATGGATGCGAATATACTACGCCGTGTATTTTTCTTTTGAAGGCCGGCTATTATAATTATATTGCAATTTTTTTTCTACGCATTTAGATAATATGTATATATAAATAAATCATTAAAGGCAACATGAAAATATTTATTTTCCAACTCCAATTTTTGATCAAACAACTTATGAGACACTTTAACCTTTTTATTTTCAATCTCAAGGAAATATCAGGGACCGTGACGGTTATCATTATTTTTGTAAAAATCAAATATTATATAAAAAATTAATTCTTGGTTTTTATTAAAAAAAAATTTAACTCGAGTTTAAGTTATGCACTGTTACTGCCACTTTTCATGGCATGAAACAAACTTTTCGTATATGTATTTAGTTGCTGCCCCGCCCTGAACAAAATCCTGCATACGCCCATGATTGGGAGCATGTTGTACATAAACGGGAAACGGTAAGTATAGGTCAACATTTGTGTACGTAGAATGATTTTATGTCTATTGATATAAGAAAGGCAATGCATTTTACTTTATATATTACGTGAATTGTCGGAGTTAACTTCTACAAAAATTTACGCCCTCTTTACCCACTGGGTGGTTGAATTTTGAGAAATGCCGAAATATGTGTTCTATTATTATTTGTATTGTATGTAGAACGTTTATGCAAAATTTCAATTAAATCGGATCGAAGGAAATATTTTTCTCCATGCTAAGATTTATTCCCCCTCTTACCCCTTTACGGGTTGATCTTTGCAAAATCCTTTCTTAGTGCAACCTCCAAGGTATACATATGTATCTTCCAAATTTTATGTTTCTATCTTCATGGGTTGTCTCGTCAGTCAGTCATCTCGGAATCCACTAATATAAGGCTTAAATGAAATTACGAACGGCTTTTCGTTAAGAGTGAGTGGTGAGGTAATGAAAAAATTATTATTACTATTCAACTCATTGAATATATTCAACCGCCTGCATACATACATATGTACTATATATCACTAACCAATCAGTTTCCATATCGTTTTATCTTAAAATCTCACAACTTAAATTCAACCATTCATTCTATAACTGCAATATTTGAATAAATTTATCATCTACATATCCAAGCCGGTATTTTCATAAATTGTAAAAAATTGGATTAATACAAGCAAGTTAGATGTTGTCGCTGAGACCATTGTAAGAGACAGGCTATGATCAAGTGCAAACATTCCACACCCTTCAATTTGTAGATTATGTCTGATGCTTATAAGTATATATATATATTTAATATTCCAAATAAAATCAGTACTTACACTTCTCTCATGTCTCACGTCCAATCTACTGAAAGAGATAAAATTATTTTCCAAAGTCTTCTGGAATCTTAGTGCGTTCTTTTCCACATTAACGCATCAAAAATGAAAACACTCGCCATAAGGATGTAATTTATATCCAATTACTTAGTTGAACATTTTAGTATTCCCAAATTCTACTATTGAGTAGAAAAATATCACGATATTGCCAAAAAATTACGAAAGTAGAAGATATATGACAAATGATATGTTTTTTAAAATTGTTATTGAAGTGCAAAATAGTCTCGTTGATAAAAGTATATTTCAATATCAGGACATCCATATGAGCAGCAACAGTCTCTAATAAAATAAAAATAATAGCTGAGAAATATCTCCATACAAGATATTACTTTATCACCAAAAAATCCTCAGAAAAGATTTCTCAACATACCACAAAAATAGTAATATTTAAAGAAATGCAATTTATATTTCCCCATAGCATAAAAAAAAAGAATATGACATGAATAATATTTTTGGGGGCGTGTAATATTTAATGTGTATATGTTAATTTATATTGCACATAAATAATTTTGAGGATGTACGCTAATCTCTTACATTGTTACTCCTACCTCTTCGTGGTCATTATGTATTGGATTATGGCTAAAGATCTATGCATACAATATTTTAGTTAATTGTCAAATTAATTTTATACGTTCTTTTCTAGATTTGATTGAAAAATGGACAAATTGAGCCAATTTGTGGCTCTTAACTTCAGCCTTCTCAACAACGTTTTACTTTTAAAGTCGTTTAGTGCCAAATAACCACAATTTTCAATTTTGCAGCAAAATCATATTCAAATTTGATTTAAAAGCCCCTTCTGATTATATCTTCATATTTACGCTTGCACTGCGCGACCAATACGAACACAGCCAATTCTAACCCATCAAGAA
This sequence comes from Neoitamus cyanurus, assembly GCA_947538895.1. NCBI lineage: Eukaryota > Metazoa > Arthropoda > Insecta > Diptera > Asilidae > Neoitamus > Neoitamus cyanurus. Next base: position 29,680,293 of record OX384541.1, on the reverse strand, counting down.
ATTTTGTACCCTAAATCTAGCTTACAGCCGTTCCCTTTAGCTTATATTTATTTGTATGGCCTAGACCCCAATCATATTTATGCGTGTATTGCGAGAGTACATATCTATGACACTAATAAAACATTAAGAAAGCCTATATATTATTAACATAAAGCTAAGGGAAAAAATGTATGCACACAATTTCGTCATTTTACGTAAAGCGTTCACATGTTTTTACGAGATTTACAGATAAAATATTTTAAGAGATCTTTCTCTTTGTAATTGTAAGAAATGACGCAAGCATATTTTTTCATAATAAGACCAGTTGACTGCAAGTTTAAGTTTGTCGCCTAATCAAGGCTCATAAGCCTCATAAATTAATAAAGTATTCATGAAAGAACTTTTTGACATTTTTAATAATTGAAAAGAAATCCATTATAGAGTAATTTCATATTGAAACTAAATTGCTTGTTATGTTTGAAGCTTTCCAGAAGAAGATTTTTATAGCAGATGGAAATAGACAATTTTTAAGTATTTACATTCTTTAAACTAAAATCGATGAACCACAACGACAATTACATGGATTTTTAATTTAAGAATTGTACAATGCGAAAGCAATTGTTTTGGTTTCCAATTTAACAAATTGTGTAAAGTTTCTGTTTCATTGTGTAAATTGTAACTGAAATGATAAACAAAGTAGGTAATTAAGTATGTAAATAAAGTTATCATGATTGGGTTTAAAGATACATAAAATAATAAAATTCGCGAACGTTAGTTTGCCGAATTTTTTACCATTTCAGATAAAATCCCTCGTCTAGCAATTATTCAACATTTTGGCTAAGAGATAATAAAAGGAAGTTGAATTCGCTTGCAGTGATCTGCTGCGGTTTGCGACGTTGAAAATGGAAATTGATAAGGACACTATATGCTGCGGCTTGGCGCTAGGTAATCTACAAATGTCCAAAAAGAATTCGTTGCGGTTTTTGGAAGGCATATAAATACGACATTTCTCACGATTAATTTCATTCAGTGTCCGCAGTGTGTTGAGTACTGCAATTTGTCAAATCGACATTCAGTTCCTTAACTAATTAGCAACCAAAAATCTCCAACGATGGGTGACAAGAAACAAGTTGAAATGAGGTCAGTTAGCATGCTGTTCCAACGTCCATTGGACCCTGTGTTTACATCGAGGGACAACGGAAAATCTTCTTATGATCTTCCTGATAGCTACTATACGGAAAGATACCAAGGTGTTAATGTTGAGCTTGCCAGCCGTTTCGGAGATGATATTGAGCTGAAGGTAATGTATAAATTTTTAATTCAAGCGCTTAATCATTAGGAAAATGTTTCTTTAGATTCCACTGCGTGATGTTGCGAAACCTAATATTAGTTTTGCCAAAAAAATTAAGAAGAAGCAGCAGTTCTCTTTGTTTTTGGAGCAGCATCAGGAAATTGCAGGAAAGCTAATTGAACTGTTTATGGATCAACCTGATATTAACACATTCGTTGCTGTTGCTGCTTACGTTAAGTATGACTTAGTTTTTCAGACCGTATACACCAGTCGATCATGAACTTGTAATTCAACACAGGCGTGTTCTCATAATATAATTATGGAAAAAAAGTTTTTGAGACTCCGATAAATTAAAAGCTTCAAAACTTCTTGGTGTATACGGTGATATAACGTTTTCCTCGATACTAAAATTACCTTTCGCAGGGACCGATTGAATCCATTCCTCTTCCAATATGCCTTCTCAGTTGCCGTACAGCACCGGACAGATACTCAGGGTATAGTCATACCGCCAATTGCTGAACAGTTCCCTTCAAATTTCGTTGAACCATCTGTGTTCAAAGAAGCCCGCGCTGAAGGCACATTGATCAGCAATCCTGGCGATAGGGTAAACAAAATTGCAATACATCACTTGATGCAGAAATTATCTTCTTTGCATTATAGATTCACATTGAAATCCCAAGAAATTTCACGGCATCTGATCGTGAACCTGAACAGCGTCTGCACTACTTTAGGGAAGACATTGGAGTAAATATGCACCACTGGCACTGGCATTTAGTATATCCTGGCCAAGGACCAGATTCCGTTGTGAAGAAGGACCGTCGTGGAGAATTATTCTATTATATGCATCATCAACTTCTTGCTCGATACAATGCCGAGCGATTCTGTAACTTACTTCCAAAAATTAAGAGTCTTAACAATCTCCGTGATCCCATAACGGAAGGATATTTTCCAAAAATTATTAGCAGTTTGAACAATAGGACTTATCCTGCTAGAAATGTGGGAACTATGTTGAAGGATGTCGACAGGGAGTTCAACATGGCGGAAGTTGCTGATATTGAAAGGTGGACCAACCGACTTCATCAGGCTATTGATCAGGGATTCCTGACCGATGTATGTCTAGCTAACGACTATTTTCTGTATTCATCTCAACAATATTTATTCAATTTCAATTACAGAGTAAAGGGAAGAACATTCCACTTGACGAAGAAACTGGTATTGATTTACTAGGCGACACAGTAGAATCATCATCTCTGTCACCTAACAAACAACTGTACGGAAATTTGCATAATATGGGTCATAATCTAATTGCCCTTTCCCACGATCCTGACAACCGACATTTGGAAGACTTCGGTGTTATGGGCGATGTTACAACTGCGATGCGTGATCCAGTGTTTTACAGATGGCACAGCTTCATTGATTCAATTTTCAGTAAATACAAGAAACTTTTGCCTGCATACAATGATCAACAGGTATAGTAGTTCTAGATCCTTTTGTTAATATAAAAGTCTTACTGGCAGATAGGTAGATATACTGATACTAGAAGACCTATTCTTTACTTTATCGTTTTATACTAAAACATTTTTTTGCAGCTCGGTTTTGACGGAATCTCTGTTACTGGTTTTGACTTGAAAATCAACACTGAAAAGAGTGCCGCACCGAATGTAATTTTGACTTTCTGGCAAAAATCTGATGTCGATTTGGCTGCTGGTTTAGATTTTGGACCAAATGGAAATATCTTTGCTCATTTTACCCATCTGCAACATGCACCATTCACATATACTGTTAACGTCAAAAATGATAGTGGCTCTGCTCGTATGGGTACCTGCAGAATTTTCATGTGCCCGCAATCTGATGAACGTGGTGCTCCGCTTAGCTTCGACGATCAAAGGCCTCTTATGATTGAAATGGACAAATTCACTGTTAGCTGTAAGTTGACCAAATCTAAAGACCTTGTAGGAATTCGACAATGATGTCTAATTTGTCTAAATAGTTAATTTAACTCAAATTGATCTGAAAGAAACTAAAAGAAACATTTCTTACTTTGCAGTGAACCCTGGAGATAATATGATCAGACGTCGATCCGATCAATCCAGTGTTACAATTCCATTCGAGAGGTCGTTCCGACGTATTGGAGAGCAATATCAACCAACCGATGAAGAAAGGCTAGCAGAATTCCGTTTCTGCGGATGTGGGTGGCCTCAACATTTACTCGTTCCCAGAGGAACATCAGAAGGCATGCCATTCGATTTCTACTGCATGATCTCTGATTACACTGATGATGCTGTTTCTCAATCAAACACTGCGTAAGTTAATAAAATAAAAAATGCACACTTCTTACATAGTTCCATTTTCTACAGCCCTGATGTGTGCGGAGATGCCTACTCTTATTGTGGATTGAAAGACAAGCTCTACCCCGACAAGCGAGCAATGGGTTTCCCCTTCGATCGACAAAACTCTGCTGGAACACTTGAAGAATTTACATCTGCTCACCCGAATATGAAAACTCAGGTTGTCAAGGTTATGTACAACAACAAGGTCTATGAAAAGTAGATAACTGCGGATTTTCCCAGGAAAACGAATTGGTCAACTGATCCTCCTTATTTTATTTTATTATATTATGAACGCAATTAATCTCATATTTTTAAAAATTAATTTTCACGCTGTAACTTACTCTTAAAAATTTATTTTTGCTCGTTTTAAATAAAGTGTTTAAACTCAACTTCTTTATTATCTCCTTCTCGTTCATCAACTTTAGCCAGATTGTCTACTTTCTCTTCCCGTAAATTGAAATCATAAAATGCATTTTCCACTTTAAGGTTGATTAACAATACATCATTTTGAACGATAAATAAAACACGAAATTTTCTTAAACATTATTTAATCTTGTCGATTTTCAATTCAACGGTGATTGGGTTACACGAAGATTGATCAGGGGAAATGGCATGAGTTTGTTCGAGATATATTTGCGGTTGTGGTGAACTTTCACCTCCTTTCCTTTCACCATCATAAGATTGCTCCTGGCCAATAGCCCTGTCTGCTTCTTCATCTTCTAACAACTTGTACAAGTGCGTTAAAGCGGTTTGCTTAAAGTTACGCTGCCTTTGTTCACACAATTTGTTCAAATCAGGTAGCAGGCTTTTTAGAAAGTTTGAATTCGAATCTTCAATTTTCCTCTTGTTACTTCGCCCACGTAAATCCGCATATAGTTCTGGAGTCCGTCCCAATGACTCGTCTTCTGATGACAGTACGTCAGTCGCTGGCTTATTATGATTAGCAGGTACAAAGGTTCTGGGGTTACTCTTTTGTTGTCGCATAAAACCCTTCATGAGAGACATCACTGTGCTCTCCAACTTAATTTTCTTCTTTTTTCTAGAATTGGGAGATAAGCCTGATGAAGAATTCGTCTTGCACTCTTGTAATAGAACTAGAAACATATACAAGTATTATATTAGGTAGTAATATTATCTGTGTGTAAATGTAAAATTAATAACGTTAAGAAACTTCATCGGTTGGATTCGACATACTCGTACAACGAATCATATAGCCGTTCAAAAAATTACAGAATTATGTAGCAGATCAACCAGATACTCTAACACATACAGCATTTGGCATACAGTGTGTTTCGTATAATGCATGCAGAATTGATAGATCTCACCTAGGCAAACAAATCCCTAAGTAAGATCGACCATTTTGCAGCTTACCGAGACTGTGAGATAAATTCATTTCTGTGGGAAAAATTTATAGTAATTTACTTTTAAACTACTAATTCGTTTTCGAAAGTTAATAGTAGTAATAGGAAGTAAGAAAAGTAAGATCAGGAACTTTTTCGGTTGGCAAAAGGTTACCTTTAATTTGAAAATCGAACAGTGAATGCAACTTACATTAATGTAGTACTTTTTTTTGGATTAATTATGTGCGTTTTAAAAACAGTTAAAATTTCGAAAATGGTCACAAAAAAAAACAATCGAACATAGCACGCACCCTAAATTTTATCCACAGATATCTACTTTGAATAAGTATCACCAATTTAAAACAGTCTTTGCGATCAGCAGACCCCAAAACACTTTTGGTTAAACATGGTGGACATACTCGTATGTCGAAATTAACAACAATTTTGATGAAATTAGTTTCACAGAACTCTTAACTGCTTTAACCGATCCCGATCGATTTAAATTTACAGTAAATCTCGTAATCTCATTAAAACATAGCGTTGCTACTAATATACGTTGGATAAAGTATACTAACCGATCCCCTGAAGCCCTGAGCACAATTTGTTCTGACGCCACTCTTTAAAATTATTATTATTATTATATAAAAAGATTTTTAACCGAAGGGAGGAGGCAGTTTTACTAAAATTCCTATGAATCCTTTTAAGGGATCTACCCTCTTTTCGGAGGGAAAAAAAGGTTAATTTCAATAAAGTTTTCGATAGGTTTAAATTATGAAAATGGGAAAAAAAATTACTACACTCAATAAATATGTCTATAATCGAACTATATCACAAAATTTTTTTTTATTCATTTTTGTGAAATTTTAAGCATGAAACTGCTGGTCGAAAAATGATCCAAAAAACGAGAGGGGTGTGCGGCGTTGATGAAATCTCCGAGATGCATGGTCGGCGAAAAAAAAAGCAAAGAGTTTTAGGTTCAATATATTAATAGCTATAGCGCATCGGGGGCGATTTTTGATTTTTGCAAAATTGACAAAATAGCGGACATTTTTTGAAAAACTACGAAAAAAACATGTTTTTTTCACCATTTTTGGCCAAAAAAAAATTTTAAAATCAAAATTTTGAAAAACCCCCTCGATGCGCTATAGCTGTAGTCTTAAAGAATGTTTGGTAAAAATTTGGTGGGAATCGGTTCGGTAGTTTCCGAGATTTCATCAACGCGGTGTCGAAAAAGTTATTTTGTGAAAAACGCGATTATAGTTTTGTTAATGGCATCGTAAAAAATTTCACCTAAGCCTAATCAGTGATGCCTGGACCATACACTAGGCCTTCTTCTTCCTCAAAATGCACATTTTCATCCAAAATAGCGTTGCTGCGATATGTTCTGGCTTTCTTGGAGGCATCAGTGCTGCGTCGGCTGCACTTCTTGATTATAAACAAACACGCAGAGATGTTGTTATATCAAAATTTTAAATTCGACTAATTTTGAGACAAAAATACAGTTACACTGCTCCGATCTTCATAAAATTTTAATATGATATTTCTGTATATATATACTTTACGAAAATGCAATAAAAAAAAAATCGATTTATAAAGAGGGTAGATCCCTTAAGGGCATTGCAAGATAACAAATGAGGTTGAGTTTGAAAAAGTTCTCCATGCAGAAGTCAAAGTTATGAGGAGTTAAATTTGTCATAATGCTCATTAAAAATTTGGCCGTCTGTATTTGATTTTGAAGAATTTTCACAGCAAGGACATCAGTTTCCTTCTTTTATAAATTGCGCCAACAGAGGTTCTTTGAAGAAAAAAAAAGGATAATTCTAATAGCTAACTAAAACTGTAAAAAGGTATAAACTTTTGAATGATGTGAAGAAAGAAAGCCACAAGAGCTCCAGTTTTTATTCTTTCTACTTTCTAGTTTCTACTTAGATGCAATTTTTTATACTCCTTCTCTCGAAACGCGAGACATTTGGTGCTTTGCATACATTTTATTTTATTTTTATTTTCACTTTTTTTCGGGATTCACAAGCATTTTAGTGAAAGTCCTTCTTCCAATGGATTACAAAGTGATTTTGGAAGGGAAGGTGGGATTTTAGAGATAGATAGATAGAGAGAAATTAGGCTCCCTCACATTTTTGGGTCATAAGTGACCAAACCCGATTTCAGCTTGAGAGCAGTAATTTTAGCTGCGAGTTCTCAAATGTGTGTGATTCAGTTTAGAGCTTAGGAATTTTTGATATTATGTATTACTAATAACGGCAAATCGAAACATTATACTAAAACCGACGCCTCATATTTGGGAATTCGATCGACTTGATTGTTAATTTGAGTCAATATACAAATAGATTTTCGTATTCGGCAAAATGATATCGACATCCAGCTGCTCGTTCACATGATTTTGTCAACTTGGGTTTTACGAGTTGCTCAATTTGGAGGGAACTATAGTTTTAACTGTAGAACAAAATTTAATATCCTCGTGGATTGGTTATTAGAAATTAAAATGATAAACAACGAAAAACTGTTTCCGATGTTTTAATATATTTTGCAATATGCCGCATTCGATATGATTGTATTCACGAATAGCCAAAAATAGAATAGAAGTACCATTCGATTCAATCAATTGAATTGAGTTTCCAAATACAGACCCAGCTGTCTACGAATATTTTCGAAGAAAAGATACTAATTTCACTAGGCTTGGACTAACATATATTGCAAAAGTGTATAAGTAGTTTTTGGAATATTGTCATTGAGTCTTATTGTGAAAGTCAAGTATTTTATAATTACTAATCCCATAAAGGCATCGACAATTTTCGTCAGATCTTTTACCTCCAATTTACTTCCAACTTGCACGTAGGCCTAACCATAAGGGAAGAGACTTCGAGATTGTTCCCGTCCGTCAGAATAAGCGCAGAATCTAGTCTTACAGAGTAACGATTATAAAAAAAAATTTTACGCATCAGCTGTATTCGGGGTAAGCACACAGGTAATTCATATGAGAATTTCTAATCGCACATGCCATAACCATAAACTAAGAGATTACGAGCATCTCTTATAGCATGCGCACAGCCTCTTATGAGTACAGTCGAATTTAAAGTGAAAGCCTTTTTTTATAATACTTTCGACTCTGCCACGCATTTCTATAATTGCGTCATATTTCCTGTCGATAGTTTTAAAAATGAAAAATCTTCTTGCAAGTTGTTTTACTTTAGAAAGATACATACATATGTAATGTAAATGGCATAATGTGAATTTAACAGTTATTTATCTTTTGACTATCACGCCTTCACTTCTTTTAGCTAAACTGCTGAATTACTACTACAACTTCTTTTCGAATTCATACTACATAATTCAGTTATTAGACTTAATATCAACCCTTTGCACTCCAAGATTTATTGTAAGCAAATAGCGGAGTTACAGGAAAGTGCAAATGGTTTTTTAACCGATATATTCCCCCTCTCCTTCACTCTCACCATCACTCTATTCAATCGCATTCATGAGTTGTTTTTTTTCTAGGCTTGGGTTTTCTTCGCAGTCAGCCAAAGGCTGGTATTAGCGAAGAGTTGAACTTTCGTCTTTTTTTCCGTTTTTCTATAAGTAATGTCTATTCCAATAAATTAAATTAAAATCCTTTCAATCCTTTTACACTATTGTAACGTTGTTCTTAGCATATTCCTTCAGTCTCTTCTTGAAAAGGAGCAAATTGTTTATTTCCTTAATTTAATGGTACGTTCGACTTGTACTAATTATTTGCACAATTCAGCTTTAAAATACTGACTGTGTGCGGAAATAAAAAATGTTATATGTATTATACAATACAAAATACCAGATTCAGCAATTTAAATTCACGCAGCTGAATTCTGAAATTTTACAATTCCGAACACAGCAAATATTCTCAAGAAAATGAAGGCGTATGTAGTAGAACAATGCGTTAGTACAGTTAATAAATAATAAGTGCTTAAATTATATATAATTGTTGAAATTCAATATTTCGTAGCTTACCACTTGCCGGAATCTCCTCTCCTGTTTGAACCAAACGGCGATCCGGCGCGGGTGGAAGCAAATCCTTCAGTTCATCGTAAAGACTAAATTCTGCCCTTGCCTCCGCCAATGGCTTTTTGGAAGCCAAATAGAAATCCCGCCTTAAAGCCTTTAGTTTGGCTCGAACTTGCTCTGGCGTTCGCATGTAGCCGATTCTCGACATCTCCTTACTCACGTTCTCAAAAGCTTTTATGCTCCTGTACTTCTTGTTGCCCACGGGTTGTAAGGTGTTTTCTATATGAAATTAGTGGAGGTTTAGGAACAACATAACACAATTAGAATTTATACAATACTTACGCGTCCGAACTATCTCTAAGAGTTTCTCTGTCTCGTCCAGAGTCCAATTCTTCTTGAACACGCTCATCGTAACCACATCAGAGTCGCTTATAAAATTATGGACTAAGTTGCTCATATTTTGCGGCGCTGAAATAAACACTCTTTATTCTGAAAAAAGAAGAATCCTCTCTTAAAGCTGAATTACATGTAAACACATAAAAAAATTTTAGCATACTATTCAGCTCTAACAGGTGAATTGACTTTATTCGTCGACCTTAATTAGTCCACTTTTATGAATACAAAAACCCTTGGGTGCAGGGGGCAAAAATTCACTCTTTTATTAATTAAATACTTATATTGTATTTAAACCGTTTGTCTGCGTCAACCAAATAAAAGTATTTAAATTTACGGAGGTTTTTAGTTCAATAGCAGTTGTTAACCCCAAATCTGTCAACAGTGCTCAATTCCGTCAAAGCCGAATAAGAGAATGTCATGGAACCAATTCTTGCCGCCGAATACTACGATTGGGAACTAGCAAACAAATTACTTACCTGGTTACATAGATAGATAAATTGCTTTTCAGAACCATGGGAAAAACCGCTTATCCACACTTCAGTAAGGCAGTGCAGGTACGCTCCAACTCTCCTCACTTGCAAATCAGCTTAAACTCAAATAATAAACTTCACCTCTTATCACACCAATTAAACCAGTTTTGCCGTGCATGCAAGGTGCGTTTATACTCAAGGAAAATCGATTTTAAAAGCAGTGCCTACGCTTACACCCAAGTAAAATGTGGATTTGGACGAATTTTAAACTTAAAATCGATTTTGTGAATTTTTTTGGCTTGCAAATAATTTAAACCGGATTTTATCAGCTAAATGTGAATTTGATGAGTGTGATCAAGAAAACGTCTGTTGTACCTTTGTGCGAAACTCGAAATTCGTTGCAAACATTCATATTTCTAACCAATCAAAACAAATTGTTACGCTGCGGAACATGAAGACCTCACCTCAAGTTAGTAAATTTCTTCTAAAATTCTGAATGTGTGGAATTATTTTTTCTGTTTACTTTCACCTGCACAGAGCCCGTGCTGCTTTTGCTTTGCAGAAAATTGTTTGTTTCAACGTATATATGTATCTACAAAATTATATTCAATTCAACTCATTAAATCGTGTTTACGATATAAAAGGTGATTCTAAAATGCGGTGTATGGCTCAACGTGGTCAAAATCCGAGAAGTGGAATAATATGCGGAATTTAGTTTTAAAAATCTCTCTATGACTACGTATACACGATATCCAAAGTCGCGACTTTGGCCTAGCGTAGCCCAAAGTCGCGATTATCTTTGCCGTGTAAACGGGCAAGTCCCTACTTTGGTTTGGCCTACCCCGATTGAATTGGGCCTAGGCCTGATATATCTGCATGTGTGTGCGCAACAAACTCGATCCCTCAAATGTCACAAATCTTACTCGCGCACAGACAGCACACAAAGGATAATTTCCTAGTCCACTTTGTGTCGTTTACACGAGCAGCCGTAATTTTGGCCTACAACCGGTTTCTAGTCCTGATTTGGGACTGTCGTGTATACGTAGTCATTATATACGAAGTGAAATCAAACAATGACTGACCAGAAACACTGAAAAACCAAAGAAAAGAATCAAATTTTTCCTAAGAAAATACATAGTATGTAGTTTTACTGCCAATATTAGGTAAATTAAATTTTTATTACCTTTTAGAATGGGCTCTACGACGTCAGCGACAATCATTATTGTTGTGACAAGAGCGTATTCCTGATTATCGATTGCTGAATTTGGTTTATTAACAAGAAAAAAAAATAATAAAACATCACATGCAATACACCGCAAATTCCAAATTCAAATTTCCCATAAAGTGGGTAAAAGTTAAACAAGCACGATCTGATGCTGATGTTTTCGGGGTCGTTGATCTGGAGATCTGCTATCAAAATTTGGAAATTAAAGATGGCGTATCCAATATGGCGACCGGAATTTCTCAACTTCAATGGATTGCTATGGAAACTGGTCCCTTGTTTTCGGAGTCGCTGATCTCGTATCTGCTATCGAAATTGGGAAATTCAAGATGGCGGATGGATTGCAATGAAAACTAAACCCTTTTGTTTTCAGGGTCGCTGGTCTCGAATCGAAATTTATGATGGTGGCTCCAATAAACCATCTAAATCCAAAGCCTTAAACTTATTAGAAAAACGTGCAAAAGAAAATTTTTGAAATGCTGTCGTATTTTCTTTTTAAATGCCAGAATGTTCACCTGATTATATTGAATAATGAAGTTCGAATGCTTCTGGCTATATAGGACTTTCCTATTAACATCTAGTTCAGCTTAGCAAACATTTGTATCTGATGTACTACTAAGTAGAACTATATGTGCATATCGGTAAACGCCTAGAAAATAGAAAAAGTATGGCAAATGGTACCGATTGAAACATGTCCATTTCTTGCTATTTTCTCTACTGAGCTTTGGAAAAATGTTTGATATTTGTTTATTTTTATTTCTAATGATTTTCTACCGAACTTATTACATAATCATTATTTTGTACCAACAATGCTGAATTATATTACATTCCTTCTCGAAAAATTCTTGTGCAGTTGATATTGTGAATTGAATGCAACGCAATAAGACTGATCAGAGTTTGGTGGTATATAACTACATCAGAACACGTAGGCTTTCTATAAATATCAAAGAAGAATTGCTGGTCCTTTTCTAAAGAATACATTAAAATCTAAACAATTTATTTGGGTGTTTTGATCTGTTTCTATAGTAAACTGCCAAGGGCAAAGAATATCGCCAACATACGTGAATATTTCTCTTTACTTCATCCAACGGGAGTTCTAATAGTCTCGTAGTCTATCTAGTCTAGTTCTAGTAGTATATTCACTAGAGATTTCCATCAATACTGGCTTTCTTTTATTTTGGTTGTGATAATATTTGTAGGACACATTCCATAAAGATAATTTTAGTTATATCAATGACCATAAATTTTAATTGACAAAGGTAAAAAATATTTATACAATTTACTCACCGCAAAAAACAACAGAGTCGTCTGAATACTATCGACATCAATTAACCACTGTGAGCAGCAAAGTATCAACCGGCATAGGTAATAGTTTTTACGCGCCTGCAACTTATTGCTTCATTGCTGCTTTTGTAAATTTGGGTTGCCTCTGCAGTTTGGTTGCAGGTGTAGTTTATGTGGCTTCCATGTTTCATCATTGAACGCAGATCGCAACCATCGATGAAGCTAATTTTTGTGCTGCGCAGTAACCAAGTTCCAATGCCAGACCGTATCTTCCTTTACCTCTATGTATTGTACAGCACTGTTCTCTGAGTGCTTGAATTCACACGCGGCTACTTTTACAGCAGCTACAGAACAAATATTAGTTGCAACCCAAATGCTGCCTTTGTCAACTACTTGGAGCTGATTTAGAAGACATAAGTAACTAGTTTGTGTGAAGCAAACACGCCGAGGCCTATGTTCTCCGCACCTACAAATCGGAGTGCTCGCCTCGAATCATGCCATCCATGTAAATCAGCTCTCTGCAACACAAAAAGCAGCGCCTGCTAACCTACCCAGGCCACTTTCGCGCTGTGTGCTGTATCAAAAGTAGCGATGTATGAGGAGCAAATCCAGAAGGTTGCATTGCAGGTTTATCAGTTTGCTAGACACTTTTACAGCGGGTAGCGCGCTTCCAATTGCCGGAGAACGACAGTGCAGCACAACATAGTTTCGAAGTTCGATTTTTATAATGGCAGCAGAAATAGGAGAAAAAATTAGGTGGACAAGGAGCAAGATAAAATTATTGATTGCACTGGTGGAAAAGAAACCATGTTTATGGGACGTGACTAATAAAGACTACCGCAACCAGAGCAAGAGGCGGTCGGCATTAGCTGGAATTAGTTCGCAACTCGAAATGCCTTATGAAGAGGTGAAGAAAAAACTTCACACGTTGCGAGCTCAACATTGCAAGGAAAGAATAAAAATAAAAACAAAAAAATCTGCAAGCGGCTTAAGTGCAGTTTACAGGCCCAAGTGGGAGTTTTTCGATTCCATGCAGTATATGTTCCGCCACAATGCCTCCAACGAGACTATTATTTCAGTGGTAAGTAAATTTTTAAGTAATATTGTTTGTAAAATAAAACCTCTTTACGGTAAAATCATTGTAGCTGATAGATATTATGTACACATAAAAGAATGTGGAAGACAGAAATATCAGGAACAATTTTGTCGGTTGTTTTGGAAGTAATGCTATAGATCTTCTTAAAACTCAAGGTCATGAATAAGCTATTGTAAATAGACAGTTTTTTCGTACTTATCGAGGTTTTCGAAGCACGCGGTAAAACGGTTGGCTGGCAAAACTGACCAAGTAAAAAAAATAATTTTCGGTTTATTGATTTCATTAAATCAGTTTTTAAGACTTTTCCCTGGCTAAAAACTCCGACTTTATATTACGTAACAGAATGCAAAATTATAGTCAGGAATTACTATTTAATTCCTAAAATAATCAAGTTGTCTCTTCTCCAAAATAGTTTTATTTTCACTTGGTCAATTTTACAACCAACCGCCGATATGTATGTATAATAATTAACGCGTCATCAGCTTCCATCACGAATTGCATTAGCTCATCTCTACTGGGCGAATAAATTAAGAGCAGACAACGTTTTTACTTACAATATTTCAACAAGCATAATATTGTGTAGAGGGAGATCCTGGATATGGTGAAAAGAAATATAGTCTGGCTAACCGCCACCTGTTCCTTTATCTTAATGGGGCACAAAAAAATGTTGTAACAGCCTACCAGGACAGCTATAAGTCGGCTTTGTGACGTAGAACTACTAAAATAATAATCGTAGGATAATGAACAAATGCTTGCGTAGTCCAATTTATTATAAAACAAGTTTCAGCCATCGTCTCTTAAGGGGTTATTACCAGCTTAATTTTGTGTTTTCAATTTTTCTCGGAACCACTTTTTAAATTGGCAAGCAGTAGAACTCGAACAGTTTTCATCCGATTGACTTCAAATTTTAACTGGACCTTTATTATTAAATTATCTACCGAAGTACACACGATTACAGCGATTGTATATCAGGAAAAAAAAGTTATAAGCCATTTAGTTTTTTTTTCTTTCAAACAACTGCCATTTTGCGAAAAAATATTCTAAAAATATAATAATAAAGGTCCAGTTATAATTTGAAGTCAATCGGATGAAAACTGTTCGAGTTCTACTGCTTGTCAATTTTTAAAAGTGGTTCCGAAAAAACCGAGTTTAAAAAAAATTGAAAAAGTAGCTTCGGAAAAATTGGTTAGAGACATTACAACATTTAAATACACCTTTCTACAAAGTTTCTTTTGATTCGAGGGATGTTTAGGCATTATTTAAGCCAATAGAAAAAAAAATTGAAAACACAAAATTAAGCTGGTAATAACCCCTTAAATGCAGGAGCATAGAATTCAAAAAATTAAGCGAAATTCCATATGTTTCTGTCTATATCTCAATCACGCCTAAGCGTTTGTTCGCGATTTTGGATTTTTTACGAATATAGGTATACTATACCTTTCAATCGACTTCAACGAATTTTCGAATATACATACATATATGGGTTTTCGAGGTCGCTGATTTGAAACCGAAAATTCTCAACGTAAATGAATATTCATGAAAATAGTTTCTTAGGGCAGTTTAATTTGAATCTGCTATTGAAATTTGCAAAGACCCCACAGTTCTTTTTTTTAGGAAAATGGTTTTCGGTCGATTGAAGTCAAACTTTGGGAATATATTCTTGGAATCATCGTGACCATACTGAATAATCTTTAACTTTTTATTAAAAAAAACATTTTTTATATTTTTTTTCAGGTAATGCAAATGCATTTCCTTTAATTTATGTAGGGTTATCCCACAAGAACTTATATTTTAAATTATTAAAAAATCAAAGATATTTTTTAAAAAATAATGATATTTACACATGTTTCCACAAACTCTTCCATCAAGATTGGGTATTTGTGACTGCGATCGCATTGATGCCGCAGTAGTGCACTATTCACCTTCTGCTGCATTTTCGACGTCGCACAATGCTACATGCAATTAAGCTTAATTATAGCAGGATACCATACGTCTCGCCCTACAAAAATGCCCCCAGATTCTCGTTTATTGTAATTCTAATTATAATTCATTAAAGGCGTATGTTTGATAAACTAGGGTTATGCTACGATTATATTCAATTTTAAATTTTTCTTTCACTTCAACTCTCCTATCAAGTGGATCGAATGAACTAGCAGGAGTCGATGCCGATATTGACTCAAATTGTGATCAAATCGAATCCCCAGATTTGGGTCCAAGTCCAAAAATGTTGACGTAAATAAATTTACAACACTGGGCTCTGTTTTTAATTTCGTACGGAACAAAATTTATACGAAAGCGATATTTTATAAGTTCTCACTTATTTCTAAGTCACTTTCAAATCGCAAATAATTTAATGTAATCTTTACTTTTAAGGACCTTGCTACCACTAGTAGAAGTATTGAAATTAATTGCTATAATGACATTTAACAGGGTACGGAAACTAATCATCACGAGAACTCTAGTGAGTGCGTAGAAAGCCAACCAGCCTCACCAGAAGTAATGTGCAAATTTCCAAACCCAAAGAAACGGAAAAACATCCGCAGCACTGGACTACAAGAGCAAGCAGCCATTAGCAGATGTATGGATATAGTATCAAATGCAAATGAGAAAGATGAAGATTCCATTTTTGGCGAGTTTGTAGCTTCTGAAATTCGACAATTAAAAAACTCGCCCGACTTAAAATTTAAACTGAAAAGTATCATTCAAAAGTCTATTTTAGAAGTTTCTACTGAAAACGCATCGAGGAAATTTCTTGTGCAACCTGAACCAAAAACACAACAATTTACAGCGTCGCTAAATCTACCCCCAAGTATTTCGGGAAAGAACTTTTCTTCGGGCTCAGGAAGCACAAATTCCGAACAAAAATTACCTAATGTTTCAAGTGAAAATAACCAATTACACTATGGATATTATTAGAATTGCTGTTTATCTATGTAGAAATAATAAAGTAAAATATAATGAACTTTTCAGCTTGTGTATTCGTTTTTAGCACGGTAAAAATCGCATCACAAATTAAGTTCGTTTTGTTTTCCTCCACATTGAAGTATGTATATTTAGCAGAAAAGGGATAGTCTGAGGAGGTTGTTCGATATATTATACATACGTGATTTTTTCCTTGATGCTTTGTCCCATTTTGCCTATGTTTTTCAATTAAAGGCTTTTGTGATGCGAATCGCAACACAACATGTTTCATCTCCGTCCAGTAAATTTCACAGAAAAAGTTACATTGAAAGCACAATTTTTGCGGGCTTCTCCACTTTCACACGCATATTCTTGGTCACATTTTTTGTTCTTTCCTTTTTTCATTTGATTAGTAAAACTGGGAAACAGGGACTGCCTCAATCTTAGTATCACTAAATAATTTCTGTAATAAATTAAAGTATTATAGTTGCATGGGACAGCAACTAACTGCCATGTGTTACCTGTCACAAAATATATTTCGTGCATTTTTATATGTGTATGCAAGTCCATAAATGGAAGGTAGTTTGTGAATAAAAATACTAATTAATTTCTTTAAAAGTTTCTCTTCTTTCATTCCATAATAAATTTCAAATAAATGGTAAACATTTTTTTTGCTCTCACGGCAAGTTAAATCATTGGAAACCGCACAAATAATTTTAAGCTAAAAAAAAGGTAAATTATAAAATTAGAAATTAAATAAGGTAATCAAATTTGTTCAGAAACATGCTTTTTTTCCTTAATTTTGTTTTCGTTATTTTCATCTCCGTAATAGTATGTTCCAATTTCATTACAAGCAAAAATAGAAGCAAGTAAAAAGATAGGAATTTGTGATGAATGTTGTCTAAATTTGCAGTCATTGGAAAATTATAGATGACAAACGAAGCAGATGTTGGGAGCGCGCGGAGCAAAATTATCTTCCTGTGAATTTTAAAATTTCTCAAAGTAGCATTTTTCGAAGCGGCTCCCACAAAATCTCAGAAAGTACTGACCCAATATTTTTAGTCCAAACTAGGATATATGGAATATCTCATTTTTTTCAAACCCGAAATATCCGAACAATTAACGAAATATTGGCTATTTTTAAAACGTTGTCGAAAATTCAAATTTTAATTATTTCCTTAAATCCTTCTTATATAAAATCGGCTATAACTACAGGTCTCCTGATTAAAATGCAAATTTAGTTTTGGATCTCAGATATACAGAACAGTCGTAATCGAGAAAGCAGCCCTCTACTTATTTTTCCAATTCGAGAGAGACAAGCCACAACTTCTTTTTAAATTAATACGTAGAAACTTGGAATGATCTGAGAATGAGTGTTAGAGTTTGAGGGAGGAATAAACTTGGCTCTAAATGAGATCTCATAACTTTTTTAGAGTGAAAGAGTCGCGAAACTTGGCCACATTTTTAAATGAAATGAAATTTTAATGGGATATGCTTTTTTGGTCTAATGTACCTAATGAGTAAATGAAAAAAATCAGCTATTGGTCCACGAAGATATCTTTAGTACAACGGGTGATGTTTTTGTGAAGAAGTCATAGAAGAATGGTTCAATGGTAGATCATCCATTCAATTCAATTCCCCAAATATTGAACTCGTACTTTAATGCCCTAAACAGACTAGAGAGCTCTTGAACTAGTTCCTGACGTCAAAATGACATAGCTCATGTAAAATTCCTATTGATGAACTAGTTCAAAGAGCCGCACAATTGAACTAGTTCAAACTGAGTTAGCATACTTTTTGCTGATATTAGCGCCGATAGGGGAAAATATGTTACTGAACATTTTTCCAATGGTATTTTACAAAGTAAAGCACGGAAAAAAAAGATGATTATGAATAAAAGATGTAATTCGATTTTTCTATAATAATAGCCAGGGAGAAGTTGACGGTAACTTCAAGAATTCTTATAAAACGACAACAAAGTGTCAAATGGGAAATTGAACTAGTTCAAAATAAATTTAGGGTGTAGCTTAAACTAAAATAGAAACGTAAAGAAGCATAACGTAGCATTTAACTAAACTGAACATATTATGCCAAAAGTGACATATTGACCGAAATATGGATGTAAAGTTAAATAGGTAAGTATTTAGAATCAAAAACAAAATGAATTTTCTCTTTTAAATATTTGAAAGGATTATAAAAGTTTAACAAGTAAAAGAAAGAGAAAACGAAAAAGTAATTGTGAAATAAACAGAGGAACAAGCAGAACTGTTACGTAAGTTTACGTCTAGTGCGACCCTTACGGCATCTTACTTAAGACTAGTGACGTTGCCGAAAATTAACTAAGATTCGTAAAGTTAGCTTACGTCTCACTTACTGACATACAAACTAATGGACTGCTCAGAGTCAGAACAGTCAAATGGCTATGAAAAAAGTGGGACCACCGCGTATATGTTTCTCTTTTCAATATAAGCATAATTTTCTACTGAACTTATTTAATTTCTGTCACGATTTTGTAACAGCAAACTTAATAGGTAAGGTTGGTTTAATGGTAATAAGCAAATAATTTTGAGATTTTCGAAATGTTTCACATAAAACGTAAAATAAAATTATCACTTAAAGTTTAATTTTTAATGCCGGCATTACAATAAGCATAATTCAATAAGCAGAAGGGAGAGAAAACTTGACCCATGTGAGATGGCAACATAAACAGTCCAGTAGTTTATATGTCAGTGGTCTCACTCTGATTCAGAGTTGTCACGGCCAGTAGAACGTTTCACGTGTCAAATGTGACGTCAAGAACTCGTTCAACTGCTGTAGTGTGTCTAGGGCATAAGTGAATGCAATTTAATTGAAACGTAATGAGAACCATATTTTAAGCAAGGAACAATTCACTCGTACATATGTATAAAAAACACAAATTAGGTTTGTTTTTTTTGTATTGTATACAATTTCATATCCCAAATTTTGAACCTTCGATATCGAGTTTAATAGCTGAATTGCTACAGCAATACGAGATACATAATTTCATTGCCTGAAAACTGCTAAGTCAAACTGACGATACCATACAGGAGGACTCAAAATAATACGTTTTCTTTGGACTTTCAAAAAAGTTGGCATATGGTGATTTTGGGATCGCTGATTTCACATATCTCGCAGTTTTAACAATACAATTTGATGGAATCAATCAAAATAATAAATATTTTAAAAGAATGAAATCACCATATTATTGGTGTTAATAAACCAATAGAAGGGTTAACACTCTTATTTTCGAAGTCGGGTCACTAGTCAAGCGAATTGATATTTTCGTAGTCGTGTGAGACGACTCGACAACGCAACACAACGGTTGTCTAGCATTTTTATTGTTTAGAAAATTACATATAAAAATTGTATTGTCGGAAATGCAGTGATACATACCGCAGTACTTCACAATTGAACGCAGTAGTCCCTGATGCTGAATTGTGCAATACTGCGGTATCACTAAGTTTTAAAAAACAGTCAAACTTAACAGAGTTTACGTATGGTAAAGTAAACATTGTTTTGTTGTTATATTGAGGAATATTTTTTATATTGGGGTCTTATTCACGAATTTGATTGGAATAAAATTCAATCGAAAATACCGGATTTTCCAAGTTGAATGTCAGTAAATTCACTCGCTTTTACTTTAGTTTTAGTTCGATTCGATTGAGAATTTACTGTATTTACGATACAATTTCAATCGAATCGAATTCATGAATAAGTCCCTTGACAAATATGATGTTATCAATGATTCATGAAGTAAGCAATTGATTAAAAGATTGTTCAAAACCTTTAAATTTTGTAAAGATTTATGAAATTTCTTTGCAACTTTCTTCAATAGGCCGTGTCGATTATTTCAAATCTGCCTTCAAAATTTGAGGATTCAAACAGCAACTGAAACATTCATACTTCAAGGAATCGAAGTATTCAGCTTGATATTTTTTATTGCTCAATATTGCGATTTCGCCAATGTACACGAATTTCATCAGTGGACTTATGTCTGATTTCGATCATAAATATAGTAAATTTTCAATCGATCGAGTTCAAGTAAAAAACACAAATCTAGAAGTCAGTACAGCGGTGCAAAAAAAATCAATATGATTCCATTGTTACAAATGCGGCGAATACTAATGTTAGTGATATCATTAATTTTAGCCACAAAATCAAGTAAAAGTTACGAAAGTGTTTTTTGAAGAACAAATTAGAAGGAGAGATAAAATGACTCCATCAGACATTCTAGTGTTAAAGCAAAAAGGTTACGACGACGATTGTCTTAAATGGTGTAAATGTATCTAAAACAAATTTATTTCTTACAATTAACAACATTTAAAATTTCCCCATGAATGATTAAAAATTTCGTACAAAGAACAAAATTTGGACAAGGACCTAAATTTAGCAAGAGCTACAAATTAAAAACTGTCCTTCAAAGTCATCGTTCGTGCATATGTAGTAAGTAAAAGTACTAGACTGTGTTATAACATTGTAGAAGTCCCCTAATCTCAACATAAAATGCGTATAGGAGCCGTAAATTATGTCAAGGCCCTGCATAATAAAAACCAACATATCGCGCATTGCATCTATAATATCAAAATCAGTCAACCATCGTTACACGGTAAGGGTCAATTTTCGCTATTCAGCTTCGTCACTACTGTTCGAACTTTCTTAATGACATCCTTCATCTTCTCAAACTTGCCTATGGAATCGGGTAAATTCTCAAAGAACAAAACATCGCTGACGCCCTTTTTGAAATGTTCACCTTGGGGCAGCTTGTCGTAAGGGGAAAATTTCAAAAGAGGTGTGCCTGGAAAGGAGGCTTTTTTGTTATTTAAGTTGGGAGTCTGTGGGGAAGGACAGTTTTGGGGACTAGCCGATCCTGTGGCGGTTGATATTTCCTTTGCAGTTTTTTTGTTATTTGCAATTTCAGCAGCTTCTGCAGCTTCTGTTTCTCTTTCTAACTCCAAGACTTCGTCTATAAGAGAATCATCTTGCATAGTGACGTCTGGGGTAAGGGAAGAGCTCTCGAGCGCTTCTAGTAACGCTCTCTTCTTGGCCACTAGATCTTCCAAAGATGGTGAACTGCGTTCTGGTGTCTCTATGGTGGGAGTTGAATTCCGTCCAGGTGTTTGAAAAGCAGGAGGGGGCGGGGGTGGTATAATCAACTCATCGGGGAGAGGTGGTGGAAGTGGCGGAAGACATTCTAGATTTTCATCTACAACATCTTCGATTTCCATATCTGCAATTACAGTACCGCTCTCCTCGGTTGGTTCAGCAGCTGCTGACAGATTTTTCAGTTTTTTGCGCTTGTAACCTTTCACAATATTGTCACCGAGTGACCTTATGAATTCCTCCTTACAATCTTCTCTCTGCATCGGCGGTACACCATAGAAGTTGAAGTCCTGGAAATGTGTAAAAATTAATTTAAATACTTCTTCTTGTACCTTAGAACAAGGGGTTTTATATTATATAACCCTTTCTAGTTCAAACATAAGTTAAGGCACAAATTCGAATCACAAGCAAGATTCATTCATTAATAAGACTGAAAAATTAGTCTCACCGCCAGCTATTCTGGGGACATTTCGAGCTGTAGTTGTCCTGTGAAACAGAAGGCGGGCAATCGAGAAGTGCCTAGGTGCAGACTTTTTCCAAACATTGGCCCTTATTGTGAGTGTCGGTTGCATGCCACTCGACTAACGAACATATTAAATTATGTTGCACGTCAGTCTTGATATGCCTAGTCGTACTAGATGCAAAACGACACTCACAATAAGGCGCATTCTTACTTTAAACAGAAAGATTTCTGACCCATATCGTACCCTACTCTGGCAAGTAATGTATGGCAATTGGCGTTGGGTTGTTTACGTAGATGTTCTTTGGTTGAGTGAGGTCTCGCGCCTTTTGGATCGTGAATGAAAAACAGAGGCCGTATCATGTCTTGCAATGCAGATGCGGAATGAATCACGATACAATGTAGAACGCAGTTTGAAAGAATGCCGAGCACTGCTTTGTAAGTACATTCACTCTCATACTTAGTTGTTCTCGCTAGTCGCTAGTGGAGAGTTTATTTTTATTATCAGTAGTATCACTGCTTCCGAGTGACCTATTTAAATTCTTTTCAAGTATATCAATTACATATTAAGAAATAATCTTCGAACATTTATATATAGCATGATATAAAATATAGATTGGGGTAATTTTGCTAGGTTAACGAACAATGCAACACGTGTGATATTAGCTGCTTTCGCTTCATCGGTTACGAGTACTTGCAAGCACTTGTGAAATGAGAACAACTAATGACAATTTATGGCATTAACCATTTAGTTGGAAAGGGGTCATTCAGGCTCAAGGCCTATCGATCATCGCTACCGCTTGGATCTATTGTCATCCACATCCACATTTCATCCCAGGTTTAGCTTTTTGAAGAAGTCCAGGATTTTCCTGCGAGTTGTATTGTTCCGGTGTTGAAAAGGCTTCTTCTAACTGTGCTAGTCGGAGCCCGGCTAGGGCTGTTCACTGACAGAGAATATGTAGCGCTGTCTCTGAGGTTGAATGTCCGGTGAATGATATAGCAATCTTCTATAAATATGAATACTATTGAAGTATTTGTCTGCGATTTGGAAATAATTGCCTTTTTATATGTTTAATTACACGATAACAAAAACCAAAAAATGTTTTAACATTTTTTTCGTTCTGCTTGTTTTGTGTTATATTATAATATATATTTTAGACTGGATCGCCGTATTCATTTCTACTCGCAGTCTCCCATTCCGCTCAACATTGTGTGAAATTTTATGTGGTTAGGATGTACGTTGAAGATTTATACATAACCAAATGACTACAAATGTTTGTGGCAGATCCCGCCAATAAATTTCTAGTATTAGATGCAACTTTTGAAATGTAATGACCTAATATTTTAAAGATCATTTGTTTGGTCTAGTATTTCATGATCATAAGTTCAAACGAATACCCAATGAAAATTATAGTGAGTAAGTGCGATCATTTCTTCATGTTCTCGAAATCCCATTAGGGTGCAGCATTCATCCTTATACGTAATCCTGTCATAAGTTCTGTCCCTCTTATAAACTTGTTCAAAAGTGAATGAATAAAAGTTAGGTAAATATTTTTTTTCTTCCTTCTTCGCTTTGGGAGCATAGGGCTTCCACATAGCCTCTCCCAATTCGTGTCAGTGTTCTAATAGTCGTTGCCGTGTTCTCTTCCGTTATCCAAGGATCTGTTTCGGTTTCCGTAATCATTTTATGTTCATTGTGCTGGGTAATTAACTCGCAATAGCTATCCTGACTGATGGGACTGCCATCTAACGCTATCAGGAAAAGCAACCTCAACCGAGGTGATAACCCAGCGACTTACCACTGAGCTATTAGGTCCCCCAGGCAAATTTAACTATGTATTTTAATCTTTAGACTATAAGGAATATAAAAAAAATTTTTAAATATCTTCCCTGAACATTCATACATTTTTATAAAACGAGCAGAAATTATCTTTAAACGCACGCACAATTTTTAAAGAAATCAAAGCTGCTGTTTTGACTAAATCTACCTTCAATTGTTCAGTGAGGTTTGGATCACCCCTTATCCTTTAACAAATTCCATAAGTAGTGTCTCACAAATTCAGATCTGGATTTCCAGGAGGCTGCTTTTCAGTCGATAGAAATTAGCGTATTTTGTGTTATTGAGGTGTTTTCGGATTATCGGAATTTGTTGCGGACGAAAATCGACACACTGGAAGTCCAAATCTGTTTATAAGAAGGAACTTATGGCAGAACTACGTATTGGTCTGGGAACATTGTTCAAGTAAATACAAATATATATAGCAGCTTGCGGCAGGCAAAGATATTTATCACTGCTCTTTACGCTAAAGCCGGAAAGTTATTTTACATAATTAAAGCAGAGTTCTGAGACATGAAAGCCTCTTTTCGGGGTAAAAATTCATTTTTACGCGAATGGAAATTATTTGCCTCGTCTACACCTTTTGCAATTCGAAGACTTTTTTACCTTGAAAACATAAATTTACATGACGTGTGCTTTAATTCAAATTCTCATATTTCTTATTTTTCGCTTATGTATCAATTTTGCCAATCTGCTGGTGTTGCTTATGTGGTAATAAATCAATTGGTCGATTTTAGTGTGAAATGAATGGGTGAATGATAATAATATGTTTGCCATAAATTCGGACATTGCGTTTTTAATCGAAAGCATCTTCATTGTTTTGTCGATATACCTACCGAAGTTTCACCTTCATCATTGAAACCAATACCAGCTTTAGTTAATGTTGAATTTAGTACTGATTACCCTTCCGCCAAATATCGTTGCGTTGGGTAAGACCTTAGTTTAGCTAACTTTAAATCTTTTATGAAATTCGACACTTACATCAAAAAAGTCCGGCCCAGGGTCGGTATTAAAACCAGGAAAAGTTATGATTTTCGTCGGATCGAACTTGTGCCGCTCAATTTCGACCTCGCCGTCCTCTTCATCGGAAATCATCACTTCGCGACCCTTGAAAGAATTTTTGTATTTTAAAGTGCGACAAATAAAATGTTTAAGCCCTACCTCAGAGTCGAACAAGGCAATACCGGAATGCGCAACTTTGGCCTCTTCAAGCCAACCAGGAGGGTAACCAAGCACGCGCATTTTGTAAATGTATGACGGAAGTTCCCGACGTCCAAGTCCAAGCGCTTTTCTGAGGCCATCGGTCAGGTGACCGGGCCTAAAGTGTGCGAATCGCTGTTCGATATCAATATGATACCGTTCCGACTTGAACTCCATAAACTGCTTGCGCGCCTTATTGATCCGAGTTTGATTCCGCGGCTCGGGACAATCCCGCAAAGAGTGTTTCCCAAAGCAATTGAAGCAACTTTGACTAGCCCTGGGACGAGAACATTGGTCGGCACTTAACTTGGGCTTTTTCACTTCACTGTCCATGACGTCTTTAATTGCCCTCTTGTAGGACGGAATGGACCCAATTTCTATATTTTCTGCAGGATTTGTGTCTATAAGGAACATTCCCTCCGTATCATCTTCCTCTGCGTCCTTTTCCTCTTCTTTAACGTCTGATTGTTCCTCTTTCGGAGCATTGTCTGTTTTCATAAAGCAAATGCTCATACTCTCGTCCTCGGTCCAGCAAGCGTAGACACCCTTATCTCGCAGGCATGTCTTTATCGCCGTGGATATACATGATTTAAGTTTCAGGTATTCTTCTTTATTATTAAATGATATCGTCAGCAAACTTTCCTCAACGGGAGGAGGACTAGTGGCTTGCGAGGCCTCACTTTCTTCAGGATTCTCTCCATTGTGGCAAACACCTTCTTCCAAGTTTATTACGGGCACATCATCCTCTTGGATCTCACAATCACTGTCGGCTAGATCGCTGCACTCTCCGATTTCTATTACTTCACCCTCTGCCATTGTAAAACTCAGTAAATTTTGTGATGTCTTAAAACAAAACAGGTCTTCATGGTAAATTTTTGACAGACAATCGCAAGAGTTGTCAACTGTGTTTTAACCTAAAAAGAAAAAAGTAAGAAATAATCACGTGATTGTTACAGCGGATAATTAATTTTTTTAATTTGAATTTGAATTTTATTTTCCTCATACAAATAATTTTCATCCTTACAACTTTTATTGTAATATTTACCTAATACAAATCTTTATTTACGACTCTTGTTGAGAAACAGTAAGAAGACTTGAAAGCCGCTGCAACGAAACAGCGAAACAAAATTTGTTTTCACTCAGTTACCACACCTGAATATAACGGAATAATAAGTCAGTTGGAATTGCAATCTGCAATGGTGGTGTAAACAAAACGGTATACTTGTGGCAGAAAAATAGAATTTAAGTTATATTCCCACCGTGCATATCACCCAGTGCATGATTATTTGATACGTACAGATTTTACAATACGGATGTACAATGTCCAATTGGGCGCAGCGCTTCACTGATTGGCAAAATGAGTTGAAAAGGACACGAGACCGCGCTGAGAAATGCTCATCAGAAATAATAGCTGAGATAAAGCGCCAGCGGGACGGCGATCTTAAAAGCAAAGTGGCTTGTAAAGTGATGAAAATGATTAGTGAAATGCTGAACCGCGAAAACGCCTTTTTTGATGTGTACGCGGGCCTATTCCGGGATCTAATCGAGTTTGTCGTCGAAGATCAGTGGGATTTTTGCATCCAGTGTCTGAACTATTCCATTTCTTTTTTGGTCAATAAGGTAAGGAATATCTAGCGCTACACTGCGAAACTTTTTTGCATGGCATGTTATTTAGTCAGGTCACATAGAACAAGTTGTCGCTGCAGCTGCAGTTTTCTACTCAAGAGTGAAAGGCTCCGATTTCAAACCTAGTTTTGCCTTGTAGTAAATATATCTTATTTAAATATCTTCTTCAGGGTTCCCCTCCTCAGGGGATTAGTCGTGATCGTTTTTATTTCGTCCCTTGATTTCGCTGCTCTGAGCAGGGTTAGTAACGAACAGTGGAACCATTTCAAGCATGAGACACGTTGCTTCTCATTTTCTTTCCATAATTTGCCCTTGTAGGATCAGTTGGACTAAGTTACACTAGTTGTTCCTTATTAGGCGGCCAAGATAACTTAGTTTCCTCTTTGATGTATTCAGTATCTTCTTTCCTGTTTTCATTTTGTCCAGATCTTCCACGTTGGTCACTTCATCGCGCCACGATTTCTTCAATATCCATCTATACTATTTCAAAAGCATCTTTGTTATTTCGTTTTTCTTCTTTTTATTTAAATATTGTACGTTATTGATCGTGTAGTATGTATGATGCCTAAGACCGCAAGTCTGTTAAATTTAACAATTGAGTCTACCACTTAGCCTTTTTCCATTTAGGATCATTCCCAGTTGTCTTATCAATCGAGCTAATATGCGAGCTTTCCTGATGCCCAGTCTTGTATTTTAACAAACATTTTTTTTGGCAGATATAGAGATATGTCCATTACTTTTCAGCATTAATCTGACTGATCTGTTGTCAGCCACAAAAGGCCTCAATATTTATTTATATTTTCTTGTTTGGGCTTGTGAGATCACACACCACGTTACAAAATTCACCAGGCACACGGAAGATTAAAATCTACGATTTGTCTTTGCTAAGCTGAGGAATGCACTCCTAATTTAATCGATCGTGTTTTTACAAACTGCTATTTTAATATTAGAAACTTCTTATATAAGGCGTTGCCTTCCGTCCTACAAAGAAACAACCAGGTCAACCAGGTGCTCTCTGTGCATCATAGACACACTAAAATTGACAAAATCAAAAATTTATATTTGTCTGTTTTTTGTTTATATAAATCAGTGATCCCGAAAATTCCCTAGTGCGGATTTTCAGGGAAATCCCTTGAATTAGCGAAATCGGTCGAGCCGTTCACGCGTGATGGCGTGACCAAGGAAAATAGGGATTCATTTCTATATATAGAGATTACTCTGCTTCCTTAGCTATCGATTGGTGACAAAATTATTCCAATTCATGCATACACTTTTCTTCCACAGCCGTTTCAATTTTGTCGGCACCCACCGAAAAAACCAAGTTTTCACTATTTTCACCAACTTTCACCAGCCCTGCCCAATTTCCTATAGTGCCTCTTCTTCCTACCCATGAGATACACTTCTGAAGGGTGTCACCCCCCACCCCTCCCCCACAACAAAAACACGTTTTCACCAATAATTCCCACATTTCACACTTTCCACCAACCTTTATTTCACCAACACATTCTACACTACCTCCTCTTTCCAACGATACCCATAATATGGCACACGCATTGCAACAAATTTCCTCTTCTTCTTCCTGACAGTGGAGCTATCTGTCGAAAATTGGTCGTTCCAACTCAGAAACGTTCGTGGGCTCATGCACAACAACTTTGCTAAAGATCATCACATGATCAAATGCATAGTTTACGAATCTATAAAGGACATAATATAAAGGACATACAGACAAACATTCATTTTTATATACATATATAGATATGTTCATTAGAAAATAAATAAAAGCATTTATTTTTACGTTCTACGCCCTTCGTTTCATAATTAAATTCAATGACTAGCGAAATTAAACCTGTTATTTGAATTTCCAAACTTCGATAGTAGATTCGAGATCAGCGATCGCCATAGCCCGGGAGTTGAATCCTTTCAGTTCGCCATTTAGCCCATAGTAGTGTGACGACCTAAAATTTTAGATTTTTTTATTTATATGTTTTGAAAGTAAAATATATTGAGAGTATCCTATGATAGTTGTAGACCAAAATTCAAAATATTTACGAAGTTAGCACAAAGAAGGGGAAGTGGTAGCGCTTCATTCGACCCGTAGCTGGTAATGTAACGGCCTGATCTATTGTTCCTTCAGTCTACTTATACCTTATAGCCAAAGGTTTTTTTGTATAAAGCATGTATAGCTGATTAGTAGACTGCGGATTGTCTACTGACTAGTGTAAGTATATATTTTCATTTTTCTTTTCATCACAAGTCCGCCGTTTTGTTTTTAAATTTCCGTTCTGATCCAACCTTTCCGCGCCGTTCCGTTGGGACTGTTTCCGAGGTTTTACAATTCATTATAGGTCCATTCATTTGTGCAAGTGTTGCTGAGTGTAATCTACACCACCACTAACAATCAGCTGTTTTACAGTGTACTAGTTTCAAACGAATGACCTAGTGGAGAATAGATCCAAGCTAGATTTGAAAAGCAACTGTTCAGATGTAAACGGTATTTTATAACCAATTGACACTTCAATAACATTTTATAACTGAATGTAATTCAATGCCGAAATATTTGTCGGAAACATACTTTAAATATAATTTTCCAAAACAAGAAATTCCTGTAAATCCAATCCCACCAAAAACATTCTGTAAAAAACTAGCCAAGTCTCGATGGAGCTGCTTGTTTATCTCTAAAAAGTAATGAAATCTAGACAAAGTCGTGCCAAGTCTAAGGTTCCTTACTGCGATTTCTTTATTATTATAGTTAATGTTGTGTGACTTGGCCGTTGAACATTCTTTATACGTTAGTGGGTACAAGTTAATTTTGTTTACACGTAATGTTATATCGTCAATGGGTAGCGGTTCTGGCGACAGAATGGTGCAATGGTGTCATGGAGCACCTGGTTTTGTACCTTGTGTACCCTTCAACGGCAGAATGTTTTTGGTGGGATTTCACTTCTTTTTGTAGAAACGTGGGCATATTGATTTATAATACAGTCAGATTAAAAGCAGAAGGGGAGGCATTCGCCTAGCAGTGGGACGCTATAAGCAGAAGGGGAGGCATTTTGGTTGGGCTCTTGTGTTTTCTAATCAGGGTCACCAGGTACTCCAGATCTTCGCTTATCCTAGTTTTTATAGTTTTCCCTTTATATGGACATTAAACCCTAACTCTGTACCAAATTTCAGCTCTCTGAGTTTATGGGAAGTACTAGTTCTATTCTGATGATCATGAGTGAGTGAGTGAGTGTCATAAATGCGAAACTTTGCTTTCGCTTAACTTCGGAACTAAATGACCTACAGACTTGAAATTTTGGATTTTCAGTATGTGATTATAGCTTACTGGATGACAAAATTTCTGCGTTCTGGTCTTATCCAGAGGTTCTCAAATAGGGGCCTGAAAATGCGGCGAAATGGTTCCAGTAAAGGATGGTACGGCAGTGTTTGCTTCGCGCTCAACTTGGCGGAGGCACTACCGTGCCCCCAGATTCAAATAAATCTCCATTTACACCTCTTACACTCACCTTTCGCTTAGTGCAGATAATTTAAACTCAATGTACACCAGTTTTACAAACGAAAAAGTTAGCATAGAGAAAATCGGTATACACCACGCAAAACAATAAGTTAGTGTAGTTCCGAATAGCTCAGAATTACACTTACCTTACAAACGAATGGACGCTATGTGAGTAAGTGACTTTCAAAATGGAAAGAAGTGAACTATTAAGGGGGTATTCAGTAGTGACGGTTTAGAAAATTCGATTTTTTTCATAAAAAAGAATGGGCCCGAGAGCGCGTTGAATTTGAGGCGTCCGAGGTGCCCAAGGCGCAGGTGCAAATGGTGACCACAATTGCCGCCCTGTGGGGAGTCTAAAACCTAAAATTCAAAAATTGTAATTAATTATTACTCTGTTGGCTATAGCTGGGACCACAGAGAAGTTAAAATATCAAAAATTACAAAAAAATTATTTAGTTACAAACAAAAAAGTTGCGATTTTGGTTTTTTTTTTAAAGCTTCTAAAAAAACACAAAATACGTATCAACATAATCGTGATCTCAGCTATAGCAGCAATTGAAATAAAAAGTAAAGGCGCTGTAAAAGTTTCAAATCAATCGGTTTAGTTGAGCTCGAGATATCGTGGTCATCGATTCGAAAAACGTGGCTTCGAGAAAAACGGGTTTGAAGTTTTGAAATATCACTCGTCGCTCCATGCTCGTCGAACTTCTATTCTTAGCTCTGGAACTTCTTTAATTGTACGAATTTTCCGAAACCCTTTTACAGGCATATTCTTGACGGTTTTTGGAATACGATAAAATCTCCTTAAATAAAATAAAAACCGACTTCAAACATATAAACTAAAGCACTAAAAAGCTGAAAATAATTGTGTTTTGAGTAGGTGCCAAGCCGTACAATACATGTCTGCGCAGTGTTGCGTCGAGTAGCTAGCGCAACGCGAAGGACTCGACACAGCACTGTGTAGACGTGTATCGTACGACGTGGTTTAGCTCTTAGTTTATATTTTGAAGTCGGTTTTTATTCTTTTTAAAATATTTTATTTTCAACTTTGTAGTGCATGTCACCAAAATATTTTATTTTCAATTGAAGTACACCTATGTGTCAAGATTTATTGAAATTGGTTAATGGGAAGTGGGGGGAATCCAATAAATGGGATTCATTCCATAATTTTCCACCTTTAGAGGTGGAATATTTACTTCAAATTTACATGAAGCCACCATCTCGAGATATAGCCTATTCAATAAAAAAAGAATGATTACCATAGGTGCACAATCGGCGAAGACATCGCGTTACATACACACTCAAAAAAAAAAGAACCTCCTTTTTTTTTTAAGTAAATTAAAAATGCGAAATCGATTTTGGTTTTGTCACTATATTTCCAAACAACAAATTCAATTCTCATTTTTATTGCTGCAAATCGCATGCTATATTGCTCGCAATTATTCTCATTTAATTTTTTATTTATTCTCTCTTTTTGTCTTTCTTTTTTAAGTCCCGATATATCGAGATCTAAGGGATTAATAATCCCCCTGCTCACAAGGTGCAAATACTTATTATTATTAAAATTTACGTATGAGCCCTATTTTACGATTAACGAGGATTGAGATGCTGTCTTCTCTGCACACATTTCTTCACTTATCGCGCTGTTCTCGAGAAACGTGGTAACAATAGTAATGGCTATTTAGCAGTGTTAAAACAAATTCTATGAAATGTATGAAATTTGCAATGAAAATATGCCCCTCTACTTTATATTTTAAATATTATGTAGATATTTCACACCTTAGTTTTCAAGTTGTTTTCTTTTTTCGTACATTGTTACAAAAAACAATAATTTAAGTAAAATACAGTTTTCTTTATTTTGTGCATAGGGTCAACACGACGTGGCTAACCTTCTAATACCAAAAATTGAAATTCGTCCAGCGGATACCGAGAAAGTAATAAGCACATACTATTCAATATATAGCAACGCATTCTCGTACTTAGTTGCCACTGAAAAATACAATGGCGAAATATCAACCTTCTTCAAGGGTTTAATATCAACTTTACGAGAAGCTTACCGCTTCAATCAGAAAATTTTTACTCATTATGCCAACGAGCTACTTCAGTCCAACAAAAACTTTCGCATGTGTCTTAAGAAACACATCCACGATGCCAAATATTTCGTCGAGGAATGCTTTGCGCTCTACCGGAAGATTACAGAAGTGGATAATTTTGAGGAGTTCTACGTTGAAGTCACAAGTATTTTAGTTGGTCTTTTTAAACTGGAAACAGAAGCTAAAACGTCGGTGAAAATATGTGCGCCTTTTATTAAATCCTTGATGGCTGCTGAATGTGTACAAGTGAGGAAGTACTACCACCATATTTTGGGGCTCTATTACTATCTAATTAAGCTCTACGACTATATGGGCAGCGACAAATATAATGATAACATGCAACTAGTTTTAGATAAATTTTTAACGGTTCTTAACAGTGGAAGCAATACAGAAGTCTGGTTCATGGACACAGTTCTCACTCTTTCTGAAATGTTGTACTTTTTTGCATATGATGCGAAAGGCTATGTCGACGAGAAAAATATCGTTTCCATATTCGATTTGCTTATAAAGATGATGAAGCTTATTCCGGAGGTGAAGAACATTAAAATATTTTGTAATCACTGCACAAGTGTAAGGAAACATGAGATCTGCAATATTGCCCGAACGGCCATGCACTTTTTCGAAAAGGCTGTTGAGAATAACATTAAGGAGGAGTCTGTTTACAAATACGCGCTGAGTATATTGAACTACGCTTTGGTATTATACAAGGACTTTAAGTGTGAGGCGACTTATCCTACTATGGTTAACGCCTGCAATAGCTGCCTCAGAAGCATAAGTGCAGTGGAAGATAACTCTCAGGCCAGATACGCAATAAAAATGCTGGAGGCCATAATAGATGCAAAAATAACTCCTGAAACTACAAACTCTCTTCGTTTAGCATACTTGTTCAAGAAGTTCTACCAACTGTTGCGTTCGCACAGACAGTGCTTGGAAGCTTACTGTTTTTACATAGTGTACATTTTGGAGTCTAAAGGCTATGAAAAGGAGTCAATCAAGGGAGAGCTTGCTCTGTGCAATAAGATGTACGAGCCGGCGGGTTGTGATTATAGTTTATCTATTTGTGATATACTGGATAATAAAACATTGCCGTTAGAAGTTCCAAAGTACGATAGAAAACGATTGTTAATGTTCCAGTTAGAAGTTGCTTGCCGAGTTCTTCCTAATGAAAACTTTAAGAAGACCTTTGCCGAAAACATATACAAAAAACATTTGGAAACCGAGTTGGATGTCGCTTTGTTTGTACATCATATTGGGAATATTGAATTGCCGAATTTGCTTGAGCGGGTAGAAGTTTCTATAGAAAAACTTAAAAAGAATCTAAAAGGTTCATCAACCACTGGAAAAGCAAACAGTTGTCTAGCGCTTGGATTTCTTCACAAGAGACATTTCGTGTTCCAATATGAAAGAGTTAAAAAGGTGTTCCCGGAAAAGGCGTTCACTGATACTATTCTCAGCAAGATGGACATTAGTCAGTTCAAAATGATGGATATCGCAACAGAAAACGGTCTTGTAAAGATAATGTCAGATGGAATCGAATACTTTTCAAAATATTTTGAGAAAAAGCAGTCGTGCACAATGTGCTTTGATCATGACGATCTTATAGATTGCATTTCTTATTTGGCAAGGCATTTGAAACTTCGGGGATATGTTAATCATGCATTTAAAGGATGGAAGCTTATTTACAATATTGCCTGCGAAAAGAATGATGTTCTTAGTATAATCCGATCATTGTCATTTTTTTGCGAACATTCATATGTTCTCGAGACTCTGGATAAGTCGATTAACCTTAAACAAATGATAGAAACATATTCTTCTGAAATCTTCAAGGCATTCAATGAAATAGATACCTACACTCCGAGGAAGCAAAATTACGTTCTACTATGCGTTTTGAATATTGCACGTTTCTATGTCTACGAAAAAGAGCTTGAAATGGCTCTTACATTTTCACAAGCTGTTAAGATAAAATTAAGTGAAATAGAAGCGCGAAAAGGACGTTTTGAATTGGTCTCTGCATCTTTGTACGCTCTGAGTTTCTTAATTTCTGCAAAAGGAGATGATGTAGTGTCGCCTTTCACATATGTGTACTTCATCATGGAAAACATCAAGAAAGTTGAATCTCTTACCTCTGAAGACAGCGTTAATCTGCCTGCGTTTCTCTTCGATACTATTTTGGAAATAGCGCAATTCATGATAAATCGATTTTACTGTGTTATTGGGCTTAAACCTCTTTTGTACATGCTTCTATCTTATGGAACGGAATATGCTCTCACATTACGCACAGCAGAAACGATTTGTACTCTGGCACATGTGGATCTTCACACTGAAAAGGATGACACCTCTGTGGTAAGTAATTTTTAAAAAATATGAGGATTTACTATAATACTAAACTTTAACTATGTGAATTTGAAATATTAACCAGGTACACCTAAAAAGGATCGATTTAAAAAAAAAATATTTCGATTTTTAAATTTTTACTGTGATGCACTCACTGAAGTCGGTACTTGCTCATGACTAATGGTATCATTAGTGGGAAAATCGGGGTTTAATGGGATAAAATAGGATTTACCAGAAAGTTGGGAACATTCGAACCGTGTGAAAACGATTCCGTTACATTTGCAAGAGCCACGTGATTACGGTTTTTATTCCCTTCAAACGAAAGAATTCCCACAAATGATAAAATTTCGTTTGAATTCTGAATTATGGCCGCGGTTTTGCCTGCTGTTAAATCATTTTCGTCCATTGCTCTCAGTATAGCTGTTAATATTTTTTACCCACAGCGTTTTTTGCGTTCTACGGTGATATATGTTTTTGCATATTACTATATGTCTGTGAGCGGCTTATTCAATTTTAACAAACGAGATGTTAGATTCGTCTCATCTCCGCAAATGTTTTGAGCTATGTAAGTAAATTTCTTGAAAATCAAATTTGTTTCCACTCCGTCGAGTGAGATGTCGTTGGCTTCTAATATGGCTGATTAAATTAATAAACTGGCGAATACTAAATACTATAATTACGAAATTTGAAATTTAAATTCCCTTCCTATTGCGAGAATCATTTCAGTTCCGGAAGTATATGCAAATCAAAGTTCTTTTCATCCTATTGAGTGCATATCATTGGTTTCAGTTGGTTGGTTACAATTCTGTTGTTGTATTCATTGTCTAAATTTGAAAATCAATTTAAATTCGCCCTATAGAATGAAGTGTCTTTGGACGCGTCTGAGTATAGCACTGGCTAGGTAAAATATTTAAAAAACAAAAATGCGGGGACTGGATGCCATATTTTTTTAATTATGAAAATACAAATCGGGTGGAACTATTGAGCGAGTATCATTAGATTCGTTTAAGTCCCGTTGGCTAGATGAAAATATTAAAATGAAATAAGTGACGGACGTTAATCTTAAAAAAAAAAAAAAAGCTACAAACAAAAAAGTCCGCGAATCACTAGCACAATTGTGATATTAATGAGTATATAAAGTTTTTATCACAATTATATAGCCATCCAAATTTTTTTATTCTCTTGAAACTTTAAGAATTTTAAAGTTCCCCGATATTGTTTTGGTATAAATGAATCGGAACAATGACTAAATGAAGGGCAAATACGAGTATTCATATACCTTCAAAATCTCAAGACAAAAAGGCATGTACCATAAGGCCAAGGCCGTGCTTTATTCAACGATACCGTATACAAGTGCAAATATGCCTATTGTACTTGAGAGCTTGTGCCGCATTGAAACAATAGCTGTGTTTTTTGCAGATGATCCGGATATGCATGCAAAAAACGATTGCGATCTGTGTGAAATGAATTCTAAAATATTTTATTTCAATAAACCTTTTCGCTAATTTAGTAGACTTTAGGTGTGAAGAAAGTGGCACTGTTTATTATTTCATAGATTCCAACAAAATTATAATAAATCTTTTGAATTTGACGTGCAAACTGCCAACTATAAAAGTGCCTCGCTATATGAAAATAATTACTAATTTCCAGATTTTAAAGATCTACAGGGTGTTTCAACCATGGGGGCAAAAATGAATGGGGTGGTAGATCTCACCTAATCGAAAAAAATTGTATAGGTGGTGGAGGGGGAAATCTCAATCGTTTAGGAGTTACAGGGTGATTACTAAATTCAGGATATAGGTAGGGTCATTTTCGGCAGCTTTTGAATGCTAGTATTTCTGTAAGAGTAAGTTGTTCGTACAGTGTTGACATTTAAAAGTTTTCCTGGGTTAAGGACACTTAGCCTAGAAAATTAAATAAATACATTTTATTTCGATAGTTTCAATGGCGTATTACGTAGGTGGCGGCCTTTTTTTCGCTCGATTTTCATGATGTTTTTTCTAGGAAGCTACAAAGATGAAATTTCTTCTTCTTATTTATTATCAAGCGCGGCCACCGAAGCCAGCGCCGAACAAAACCGTGATCACGATCGGGGCCCTCTTCGTATTAATTGTTATACTTTCAGTTATCATTGGAAGCAGGGAAATATAATAGCAAAAATGGCGCAGTTTCAAACAAAAAGTTGCAATCTTCAATACTTTTTTTTTGTATTTAAACGACTGTAAAGAACAAAACAAAAATCGTATTAACAACATCGCTCTACCAACGATAGCGGCGAGAGTACTGAAGGTGCTTTTAAAGTATTGAGTATATTGGTTCCGTAGTACTTGAGATATCATGCTTCCCGTTTCAAAAAACTTTGATTCGAGAAAAACGCGTTTAAAGGGGACTGCCATTGTGGCGTATAAAAATTTTTTGAATGTTTAGGTATTTTTTCGATAAGTTTTCGGAAATTTCAAGAAAAAAAATGTTTAAATCGATTCATTAGTCTTCGGGTTTTCGCTGGGTCAAGGTCGAAAAAAGTCGTTTCGCGATGAACGCCTTTAAATTTTTCGTTATGCGTTTAAAACACATCGTTTAGACAGAAACCTAACTTAGTCAATGTTCGGAATTTTTGCTTAATGTTTTTTTTTTAGATATTTATTAATATGTGTACTACCAACAAATTGAATATCATATTATGTGAACCGTCATTGTGAACGAACATTGGTGTTCCCCTTTAAATTCTTATCAGAGGATTATACCGAAACAAATAGACATACGCTCCAGGGCCGTACACTTTCAAAAATGGGTTAACGGGTTGATAAACATTCAAAGAGTCGCCAGGTACATTTTATCTGAAAAAGTGGCCAATAGAAATAAAAAAAAAGGGACTCCTTTTGTCCGCGTGCGTCGGTCCACTCCAAGCACGTGGGTTTCTAAGTCACGTATTTTAAAGGGTTTTAGGATAACTTTTCTCTGGATTGAGTATCTTACATACATATAACAGATAAAATATTAAAATGAAAATTAAAAAAATTGTTTGTTTA
This sequence comes from Neoitamus cyanurus, assembly GCA_947538895.1. Lineage (NCBI taxonomy): Eukaryota > Metazoa > Arthropoda > Insecta > Diptera > Asilidae > Neoitamus > Neoitamus cyanurus. The sequence goes on along the minus strand of OX384541.1, from coordinate 29,642,795 downwards.
TATCTGCGTTTAAGATGTCCGCCTCGAAAAAACTGCGCGCTGGCAGTGTACACAAATTCTCAGCTCGGGATATCCGAAAACAAGAAATTTTTAAGCTATATGTATTAATTTCCTTATTGAAATGAAGAAAAAACCTGAAAAAAATTAACAATGTTTTCTATAACAAACTCACAAATACGATTCAATAGCAAACCATTGTGGGTCACAGGGGCTGCCCGAGTGCAAATTCGAGGGTTGAGTTTGACGATCAAGTGCATATTCACATTTTTCATTAGCTGTGTTCCATTGGGCTGTGTGAAGTACTCCCAAGTACTTCTACCTACTCGCAACTACTCATGCTCTTGTCCGCGAGTAGATGAGCTGAGTAGTTACGCAAAAATTTTCCGCTAGGTGGATTTGGATGTTAAGTGGTTATTGAAATGTCAGATAGATGAAATATGACAGAAAATTTGTGTAGTACTGTCATAATTAGTTGTTAAAAAAGCAAATAAACTTTTTATTGTTACATAATCATTATGGAAATAAATACGGTAACAACTTTTAACATAATAAATATCGAACAGAGACGAATTTTTATCCTTTTAGGTAGTTTATGGTTATGTTTTACTCTTGACAATACAAATTAGCGTTCCATTCGGAAAGTGCTCGCGAGTACTTCACACAGCCCAATGGAACACAGCTATTATCTTCTATCATTTATTTTATAAAATAAATAAACATTATTTGAGAATACCACTGACTTTATACAGTTTAATTCGAGTTACGACGATATACATGACTTCATATTTGCAGATCAAATTTGATGTCGTAAAATCCTTATTGAATGATAAAGATGCCAAACTGGACATTAAAGTGAGTAAAGTACCTGTAGCACCAAATAAGATGTCGATTGCAGCAACACTGCCCTTATTTGATACCTCAATAGAGCTTGTCAGAAAAGCCGTGCCAACAGGTGGTTCATCGCCAATAAGTGTAAGCATTGTCCGAATGATTTGAATATTATCTAATACCATTTGGTTGCTTACAGGAGGTCTCTGTATCGAATTCATTAAAATACTTAAATCAATTCCTAACAACGCATAGTAAATCCTGCCCTTGCGAGCTGTGCAAAAACCCTGTCTTCCACATGATCTACTTCCGAATATCTATCCTGCATGCAAGGCTACACTATATTCGCAAAAATCTAGATATTCCGGAGATGTTCTACAAGGAGGCGTACGTTTGGTGGAATATGCTGGACAATGAGTACCTAAAGATGATGTTTCGAGATGCGGGTTTCTGGATGCTTATGTACTACGTGAATACTTTACGGAAAGTAAAAAATTACGATGAAGGGGTGCAGCTATGTAACGTCGGCTTGGAGCACTTCAATAGGTATGAGAAAGTACTTGATGTTGCGCACTATCACAATATGCTGGAGCAAAAGTACGCTATTGAATATATCAGAAAAATGACTGCCAAAGGTGCAACTGTTATGCTTGAAATAACACCACCTGTCCGAAAAGTTGAGGTAACACCCGCCGAACGGTACACCCCTCTTAATACAATTAATTTGCCAAATAACTCGAAGCCGATTTCCAGGTCGCCTAGAACTAAGAAGACTGAAACATGTACTAAAGTAAAATTAACGACTGATATTAAAAAGTTATTGGCATCCGATAGCGGGCTGCCGATTGTAGCTGTATCGCCTATAGTTTCCAAACCGACGTGTAGAAAACCAAAGGCAGGAAGAAGTGCGTCTATGTCGACTATTAAGGTTTACACGACTGAGAGTAGGGCGAAGGATTTAAAAAGCGCAACAAAAGGTGCCAACAATACGGAAGATTTAGTAAAATCTGTGAGGAGAAAGCCTTTTGCGAGGAGCCGCATTAAAACTGAATCAGCGCTGGAAGATAAGCAGAAAGAGAAAAACACCTTACAAGAAGAGGGAGCTAAAGCCATCAGACCACGGCGTAATCGGTTGTGACTTTGCGACACTTTTTAAACAAAATTTATCACATTTTACAATTTAGCTCGGTTTACACTTATTTCGTTTTTAAGAGCAATGAAGGCTGTTTTATTAGGTAGTTTGTCTTTTATACTAATTTCCTTTAAAAGTGTTCTATTTGTAATTGTCTTTTGAATAAACTTTGTTGCTGAATGAAATCTGTTAAAAGTTTAACTGTTTTTTTACTATCTACCACTTTCGAGAATCACTTACAATTAGATGAGCTGTGGACAGAGTTGTAGGTATCGTGATGGGTGCCTGCATACCATGTTACCCCCGAAAACGATACTTACGTGAAATAAATGAAACAGTCACGAAAGGCCTTTACATGCGATTATGGTGTTTTACACACATGTGACATACCATCAGAAGCTCAGCAGTGGAATCAATAGCTTGTACACAGATAATCCGCAAAATGATTTCGTGACTAACAAACATAGGAGCCACAAATAGATTCCGCTATAAAGGAGTTAGTAGTAAACTGTAGTAAACGTAGAAATTCTCGTCAGAGTGAATTTGGTTACCTTAAAGTTTTGACATCACTTCCGTTACCGTCAGTGCCCGACTTTGTTTTAATTTTTAAATTACGAAAATGCCCTTTAAACACAACTGGGAGTGCCACCTCATGAACCGGAGCCGCAAATTGGAGGCCCTTGCAGAAATAAATGGATATCGACCAATTTTTGTCTTTCCGCATGACGGAAAATACGTGGGGGAGTGGGTAAGGAGTAAACGTGATGGGTTTGGTGCTAAACATCAGAAGAATCGTTTGATTTACGACGGCCAGTGGAAGAATGACCAAAGAAATGGCATGGGCTCGATACGAAAACTTTTACCCGACGGAACGAGCTTACGAATTTACATCGGACAGTGGAGAGACAATATGAAATATGGTGAAGGGAAGAAGTTTTATAACAACGGAATATATTACGGATGGTGGAAGGACGACATGAGGAGTGGTTTGGGAATTATGTGGTATAACAGTGGCGCTATTTATCTTGGGGAATGGGACAAAGATGTGTACAATGGAGCTGGAGTTCTCTTTCACAGTGAGTAGTAAATTTTATATTTGTATGAGATTACAAATGTTTCTCAAGAAAATGGGAATAGGTACGAAGGCTTTTTCAAGGATGGTCTCAAACACGGCGAGGGAATCTTTTACCATATGAAAACTGGACAAGTTCAGAAGGGCATGTGGGAGTTTAATTTGTGCAAGGCTTCTGTTATATTCGATGAATTTAGAAATCAGGTGTTAAGACCCACCTGCTACGTCATTCCAAAGGTGGGAAAGTGTGTGTTGATCTCGCCGCGTTACTAACATTAAAACATATGACCTTCGCAGGCTCGATTAATTGACCCAGACAAGTTGGTGCATGATTTATTTAGAGAATACCTGCCTAAAATTGAGGAAGCTACTGATGCTTTTAAGGTAAGCTCATTTTGTGATGTTAGCATTTAAACTTTGCGCTGCAAAAGAGAGAGAACCTTTGTAAATGGTCTGCTGTTTGTCTCTTGACTTGACCTAAAATTCAGAAACGGCAAAATCCGGAAACACCAAAATCCACAAAATGCAGAGTTGAACGTGATTACGGGCAGACGCTCGAAATACTGAAATTTTCCTTTTACAAAATATCTACTGAATGCAGATATACCTTTTACGAAATGTGGATTAAACTATAGTATACCGTTACAAATGAGCAATTATGGAAATGAATAAAAGAAATCTAGGAATATTGCAGGAAAAATTCGGGCGAATTTCTTCTGGATTATTTTTCTAGATTTTTTTTCATACTTATATGGTTTGATCATGAAAAATATGAACCAGAATAATTTTTGAACGAACAAAAACGAAACGAAAGTTGAATACAAATTAATTTAACATAGAATGGTAGGAATACACAAAAATCCATTAATATTATTAAAGATTATAGTCATAACAAGGATTGATACAAATTTCTGCCAATACGGTCCAGTATTTTTATTTTGTAAAAAGAGTCGCTCAAGCTTAAAAAACAGAGTTTTGAGAAAAATGAGTTTAAAGTTGTGATCCCGGAGAAAAAGTGATGGGGTCCAAATGTGCGCATTATTAGAAAAATTAATGCTGTAGCTAAAGGCTTGCACATATCATAATAAACGAACCGAAGAAGAAGGTTTGCTCTATTTGTGTAATACAAAAACATCGACAAATACAATTTTTTAAGGTATACGCCCCCTTAAAAAGCATCTCGAGTTTCTCTAACATTATTATTCCCCTATATTGGCTGTATAAAATTCGCCGATATTATTTTAAATTAACCCCAACTGTTGTGAAAATCTAAAGAGTTGTACAGTTCCTGCCCATTGAATTAGGACCACTCATATTTTTCCCAATTTCTTCGAAACTTCTACCTCTATCGTATCGGCTTCGGCGTTTATCGAATAGCAATATAGCTTCCTCATTTAAATCCGTAAGATTTCGCTTAAAAAAAAAAGCAACGCCTGCATCTCAGAGTACGTGATAGAAATGAAACTTCTTTGGCTGGTTCTTGGGAAGAGAGAAAGAGAAAGTACATACTCTAAAATTAATACAGTATTTAAAGGGTTTATTTATATGTATTATAAAAAAATACTTCATTACTCATAAATTTAATTAATCGTAAACAGTTCTGTTAATTAGCCTTCAATTCCAAGCCGTAAAGTAATCCGGCGCAAGAACACAATTATAGGGCAATATATCTGGAATTGATGTGATTGCATTGGCTCTTATGGCGGAAGAAACAAACTTCAAAATAAATTTACAAATAGCTCGAATCAAAGACTCGGAAGTTCTCTTCACTTAACATGTTAGGACTTTTTTTTTAAACGAAATATCTAACATTTGTAATGCAACTCAACAGAAAACACTTGAGGCAGACCACTGACAACATACGGCGGAATGTGCTTTAAATTTAGAACTTCCGGAATAAATCGCAAAACCTCTGCAAATGTTAGGAATGCATGGATACTTTTTGCTTTCAAGGAGTTACAAACCGTTACTTGGCCTTGAAAAATCACTCTTAACGCCGCTAAAGAAGTTTCACTTCAAAAATATATTTCTTGAAATATTTGAATTTTCGAGCTTTAGGCAACAGGTTAAGGTTCAGACTTTCATTTGAAGTTTCATTTCATTTGCGAATTCCAATCACACTTTTTTATTTTAAGCAATTTTCAAAGAAATTTCGTTAAAGCTGCTAGCATCTGTGTGATTGTTTATTGAAGAATAATAAGAACAAATATTAACTTACTTGTCATTCTTTGAGGCACAATTACAAAAACACAACTGATCGACACACGCTGCCATTTAATTCTGGTTCTTACTGTTTGTTTGTAAACAGTACACAAATTTTATCAAGTTGTTTGATTATTCTGAGTCTCTAACGATGTGCAATATCAACAACTATCGTTTAGTTTAAACAGATATTGTATATTTTCTCTTCAGATCATAAAATTCAATTGCGTCAAAATATTTATTTTTAGAAGATAGTATGAATTGAAATCAGTCGATCATTTGTGTGGGTGGGGAAGAACTCAGAGTTAGGTGTGCCCATCAGGATCACTAACTAGTTGTGCCAACTACATATATTGAAATAGGCCATGTACTGTATTGATCCTTAATATTTATGGTCTCTTCAGAAAATGCTTGTAGAGTTCTCATTGCTATAAAAACAAAATTCAGAACATAGCCTAATTATATAATACCATAATGGCCCCATAATCTCCATGCTGTATAATTCTTTTCCCGTCTCGATGTTTCCTGTTACCATCCATAAGATGCACTTCTTGTTCAGTCATACACACCCTGTAAATTTATATTATATTAATGACCAGATTTGATGTTGTCCCTAATTACAGGGAGTCACATGCTTGGATTTTTTGAAGAAAATCAAAATGTAAGTAGTAAAACGTTAACATTTATTAACAAATCTTAAAAATAAATACGAATATATAAAATTTGACAAAATGTTCCTTAAGTCGGGCATTTAAGTAACAGTGGGCTTATGTAGTACAAAAAAACGCGTTTGTTCTTGTACTTTTCAAAACGAGTACTAAAAAAATAAACTACGGTCTGATCGTACCAGTTCGGATCACAACAATGAAATAACTTAACAAAGATCACTTCTTTCAGGAAATTCCAGAGTCTTCAATAATTGAGCACATCACACAGTTATCCGACTCCTCATCGTTGTCATTAAACAATTTCCCCACTCGCTCCGAAGTTAAGTCCATTATTTCTGTGATGATCAAGATGATCTTGTTCCATTTGTTCCTTCAGTATCTCCAATTCACGGATGCCCGAAACAGTCACCTCATATTTGTGGGTCATCAGGGAGCGGTAGAAGTGAATTGCAAAGGCAAGAAACACTATAAGTACTGGAATAAGTACAATGCAGGCTGACCATGCAGCCGCCTGGTTGAGGTCGTAAAACTTCACCCAGCACAATATTGCGATCTCAAGAAGAAATAGTATCAGACCCAAGAGGGTCGAGAACGCCCAAGCAGTTTCGATGTACCAGTGAAGCCTCTCGTGGGGAGATTCGTGGACTAGTGAGATACTGTGTAAATTACAGACGGTTTCGATGTTTGGTAGGATACAGGTGCTGATCATCAGCGCTAACATGTGCACGGCAACTAGGAGCGTTGTGCAGACTGCGAATGCGACAAGCATTCCTGTTGGCACTTTAGTATCATTGTTCAGTTGCACCTCCACCATTGCTACCTGTAAAGTGTAAGAGAAAATTTTTATTATAAATAGAACAAAATTTTTTTATAAGTTATATAAATAAATTGTTCGCAATAATCTCGAAAATTTGAAGTTAGCTTTTTAGAAGTGGTGAGGGATATACAAGAGCGCAGCAAATCATTTCAGTAATTTCGTTAAAATATTTGCACCGCCATTTTGAGTTCTTGTGTACACTTTGCAGGCGGATAGTAAATTAATAACTTTATACTGGTGAACCTTAGTATTTGCAGTACCATAGAATGTGGGCCACAGACATTGTATTGTCAAGGGGACGATCCGAAAAATTTTTCAATAGCGACTAGATAAAATTAAAACATTTTTTTACAAACTCCTGCGTTCTCGGGTACATGCCTTCGACAATAACCTTCATTCAAATTATTCTGAATAATCTTTCAATGTTATCTCAGGTGTAACAAAATGCCAGTTGGGTGTCATTAACAATACAGTCGTACTTTGAATCACAATCGGTATATCAAAAATTGCACTTTGCATTTAATAAACGGAAAGCCACGACGATTTACTTGTCTCCAGAAGAGTCTATAAATACGAAAGCCATAAATAATGCATTACGTTTCCGTTTTCCTCTTATCCAATATTTTCCCAGATGATCTCAGAAATCGTTGAAGTGAAGCGGATTTATTCCCACCTTTGATCACGCAGAATCTGCTACATGCTTCGATTTTCCACAAGACTATTTTCTATTTTACGCTGAAATGCACGTGTCGGATTTCTCATAAATATCTTTTGTATTTATTGTTATTTTATTCAGGATGTTGTCAATATTTTAGTGTATGTTGAAAGTTACATTAAATAGGCATTTTAATGGGCATGGGAATTTTATTATTTTATAACATAAATATAGACGGAGTAGTACAATCTGGATCTATGAAATCATTTGTTTCCATCTTGTCAGTTTCTTTTATTAATAGACGCTAATAAGCAATGAAGACGCAAAATTACTTTACAGCAGACAACGAGTAAGTATTCACATGGCAGTTTTATCGAGATATAAGGATTACTAATCTTTATTATGAAGGCGCGCAAGGGGAGTGTATTTTATTTGTGGAAAAGTTTGCTTTGAATTAATAAAAAAATAATAATAAGAGCGTATTTACATATGTAAGTAGAGAAAAGTGGCATGCAACCGTTGAATTAACTAAAGCAGGAATGAATATTTTCTTGTTTCACACTTTACATTTCTTCGGTTGTTGGTTTTGCTTTATATATATTTTTTTATTTACCGCCTTTTAGTTTCAGATAATATGTAGTGGGTAAACAATATCACGCCACAGTCAAACAGGCAACTCACACTCATAACTAGTAATTTTACATTATACCACAATGATAGCATAATATTACATCCAGAAATTGTCTGTTACCCTTTGGTATTGACGTCACATAGCTTATCGTATTGTGCTCGTCCAACGCTTTCATTTGATGACCATATTGATCATATTTAGTGAACTTTTTTTTGTTTTTATGACTTGTGGTGACCGCCATTTTGCCATCCAAATCAGTAAATCCAGTGGGTCTCTAGGCAGAAACATCCAGAAAAATATACATACATATATCCATAGACTGTGATAAGCACATATAGCCCAGTCATATTAGGGTTTCACCTCGGAATTTTGAGATAGCAAGCTGTAAATTTGTACACACCTTCATTTTGGTGTTCTAAAAGTTGGCTCAAAAGTCTCATAAAATCTCGTGTCTGCGTCGTGAGTTATTCAAGGTCAAAGGTCACAAAAATCAGTTTATCGCGATTATCTCGGTTTCTGATAAAATTTTTCATACGCCCAACCGTTTTTGAGATAGAGGGCAGAGAGCCGACTCACAAATAAAACACAAATCAGCCATAACTTTTAAAATTAATATTAAATATAATGTATTAATTAATAAATAATACAAATTATTTATTTTTAATGATATTTCAATGATTTAATAACTTTATACAAGGTATTATTCACTGAGATTCACGGTTGACCTTGCATTACAGTGAGTATGGCTGAGCGGGCTCTCTGCCCTCCATCTAAAAAGGGTTGAGCGTATGAAAAATTTTATAAGACGAAATTTGTTGCAAATTTTATGCTCTACACTTTTTATAATAAATGTTAACATCATTGGAGTTATAGAAACCGAGATAATCGCGAAAAACTGATTTTTGTGACCTTTGGCCTTGAATAACTCACGACGCAGACACGAGATTTTATGAGACTTTTGAGCCAACATTTAGAACACCAAAATGAAGGTGTATACAAATTTACAGCTTGTTATCTCAAAATTCCGAGGTTGACCCCTTTTTTTTTGCTAAAATGACTTTCCGTTGTTGGGTAAAAAAAGGAAAATTTTAACGATTTGCAATATTTTCTGCCTAAGTTTCAACAATAAATTGCAAAGATTCGGTGCTTTTCCACCAAATTAAATACAAATCGAAAAAAAATTAGTTTTATTATACCGTGACAAAATTTGCAAAAAAAAAAAGAAAACTACCAATGGGCACCATAAGTAAAATCTCTGTACGTGTGTGATCAGAATTTTTGTTTATAGAGAAGTGAAGAATAGAGACAGCGGCGAATTCTTGATATTTTTTTTAATTTTTAAGTAATTCTGTGGTTTTATGCTATTAGGGTATATGGTATAATAAGTAAAATTTATGTGTGAAAGAGTGTGGAAACCTATAGAAATATCAATATGAAGTGCCGAAATAACCGATGCTGTTTTTGAAGTAAGGACCTTTTATTACAACAATTTCTGTGACATTGTAATTGCGCTTAGTGCAGCATTCCGCAATTTTTGTTGGATGTGTGCGTATATGTGTGTTTTGATGACGACACGCACGCACCTTATTAAAATTACTAACTTTCATCAGTTTCTTCCCTTTTAACATAATAGGTACTACAACGAGGAGGATTAATACAAAATGGCACATACACTGGTGTGCAAAACATTAGCACCGTTTGACGACTTTTCAATCTAGTAACTTGTTAAATCAAAACTACTTGTGGTACAATGTTAAATAATACGCGCTTTTATTCATTTGTCATTACTCTCTAAATGACAAAAACACTAGAACATATCATTCGTTTATTTACAAGTTGTAGACACAATTCCTTCAAAAGTCGGAAAAACACAGGATAACGATCCGAAACACACTTGGAGGGTGGTGAATGATTGCATTCATCGCCGGATTTGAACCTAATGGAAAACTTGTGGAGCATTATTACGCCAAAATTAAGTGATCAACGGTTCCCAAACAAAAAAATTATTTTTGGAAGACATCAAAGTGGAGTGGGAAAGAGTGCCAACGGACATGGTCGTTAAGTTAGTGGATTATATGTCACAAGTATCGAACGGTGCTAATGTTTTGCACACTAGTGTATAATATAATACATTAAATTACGCTGGTCGACAAGGATTTTGCCTCTCAAATACGAATAGGTGATAATTCGACATAATTATTTCTATACGAGTATATTATATTACGAATTTGAAAAGCTAACGTTTTTAAAAAAACAAGGTCCAAGAGCGAAACATTCATTTTTGTGTGCTTTTCGTATATTCATAAATTTCTTTTAGGGCCTTCCAGCTATTTAAGATAGATAAGATAACAGTTAAATCTAACGGGCCATTATTGCAACGATTTTAATTGGCCGCCGCCACGTTCGCCGATTTAACCAACCACATTCAGTGCATCACAACATCATTTATTTAGAGTTTACCTCCAGATCCAAAAATGGCTTGATAATGATTTAAATGTCGAAGACTGGGGGTGGAGATGTAGCAATAATAGATTAGAACCCATTCAAAAGCTCCTGATCAATTAATCAATAATATATTTTGCAACTGCAGTAAGAGTTGTAATTCTGGATGTACTTGCAAAAAAAAAAAAAGTTCTCCGCTGTTCTTCAGTGTGTGGACATTGCCGTTGGCAATCATGTTTAAACGCCGAGAGTCGTGAAATAGATCCAATGATTTAATAAATGATAGAATCAATGAGACTGAATAATTTACAATGATTTTTTAAATTAATTTTTATGTGGATTATATACCGCATAAAAAAACGCGCCTAAGTAAGGTGGTATGGAAAGGATATTGCAAAATTAATTCCCTTTAACCCCGAAAAAAGAAAAACCTTCGGTTCAAATTTAGGCAACTTCCCAGGATATGCCTAGGACATCGAAGTAAAAATCTCCACAAAAATCCAGCTTCTTCGGACGTTTTTCGTAGTCAAACTCTAATTTTACTGTTCTATATGTTATTTTCTAAACTCCAGAATATTTTTTTAAAATATGCAGCTACTGATAGTTTCTTCAAGCTCATAGAATTTCTGTTCTTACTAAAAATTTTAATTAAACGTGTAGCATGGTGTTGCATGTAATAAGTAGAACTAATGCATGCACATAGTCGATAAGCGTGTTAAGTCGTGGCGTAACGTAACATGTAACAAGTGAAATTCAGTCTTTAATTTTATGAATGTCGCAACACGTGATCCTGAAAAACTAAAAAAAAGAAGCTTTTTTTTAGCTATATATATGCGGACACACGTGCTTTATAGGTATCTATTTCAAATTTCGTGTGAAAATGATTCACCTTGACCTTTCATGAACGTAGAAAAATAGCGAACATCGTTTTTGTTTTCTAACTACTGAAAGGTGACTTTGATTAGAGGCAATCGGTATTAACTTGTATCTTAACGGTATCTTGTCCAAGAAATTTAAGATCAAATTATTTCATTCATTATGGACAATTCGTATTTGGTATTTATTAGCTCTTTGTTGCTCATTAGGTAATTTGTTTCGTTATAATTTTAAAATTGTAGCTTTCATTTTGGCGAAATAAATAAATACTCCGTGTTTCAGACAGAGGGAAACACTTGCAATAGCTTAAGTTTAAGCTGCTTTCATATTTTAAACCCCACACTGGACTGTACTTTTCACATTTGATGTATAGAAACCCTTAAAACCTGGTCCACAATAACTTCCGCTTACGATTTTTTCATTTTTTGTATTTAGGGCTGTATATAGTTTTAACATTTCGTTGAAATCGAAATTTGTATTACATAATGTGCATACACGGATAGTGCGTTACCTTATAATTAACCCTATTATTTAACACCATTCATTTCATTTTATCGTAGAAATTATCTACTCGTAAGTTGCACCTGTTTCCAGCAGTGTATGAACATTATACTTAACATTAATCGTTTTAAGACAATGTGCATTTAAAAATAACCGACAATAGTCATCTAATATTTAAGGTGTAACTTGTAGAAGGTACTTAGGTGTGTGCTAAGCTCTGATGAATTTGCCTTCGTCACAAAAAGGCACGACATGCAAAATGTGCAGCGAATTGGAGGCGGTCACGTGTGGTAGACGGCAGAATGCACTTACTTTCTATGCACCTCCAAGTCGAATAAAGTCCCAATTATAGCTGCCGTACAGCGGCTTTTGATAGTGACCTCGTCGTGCACAGCATTTAAATATAGGAGACTCAATCGCCAACGTCTTGCAGTGACAAGAATTACATTGTCGTAAATATAGATCAGACGCTGATGCTTAATTGCTACTAACTATCGATACGTACAGGTAAACATAACATTACTCACCATTGCGAATCCAGACAGCAGGGCCGACGTCTTGCTGGACGCTTTCAGTTTCGCTCTGCTCAGCTGCAGTTTTCTCCATGAAAGGTAGCTCGGCGAGTGGAGGTCTTCTCCGGACTGAGACATGATGTTCGGTCGTCTGGGCTGGAAACGGAAATGATAAGGTCGATTACTTGCGAACTTCAGCGGGCGACAGCAGTCACAGAATTTATAGTCTTGAGGTAGAATTATGCGATTCGAGTCGGACCGAGTATTGCAACTTAAATTGGATCGCGAACAACTGAGGCTTGAATACATTTTTCATCGCCACTCTTTGGGCCTAGTCGAAATGAACCACTTGCATGTATTGATCTTGTACTTGGGATGTGTATTTGCACTTTATTAACGCAAAGTCTTGAGATTAGCGAGTGTTTTGTACTTTGGGGAGAGTGAATCCAACAATATAGACGCCGCGGGCACACATTAGGATTAGGCGATTGTATTTACATAAGCACTATTCCGACTCGCGATTTGTTTGTTTATTAATTAATATCACGCTTTTCTTTTTGCCTCGATCGCTTCTTTAGACTTATGTCTCGACGATGCAAATTCACTACAAGCCGAACAGTGCACGGCTATAGAAAAAAAACGTCGTCATATGCTCCTCTAGTCGTGAGATATTATATTTGTAGATTTCTTTGATTCGCCGTAAATTTCGCGATGACCGCCTGACCGAGAGAAATGTGACGCCTGCCCGTGATGATGCCGTTTACGAAATGATTCTTGATAAAACAGAAGACGGGGGCAGAGCACGGGCAGTCGCTAAGAATTTTTCATTTTCACATTTGCGAACTTACAAAGCTTTTCATTGCAGGCAGCACTGCCAGTCAGCGCTTTTCTCCGCCTTTTTCTTCGAGGAAAATACGAAAGCTTTAAAATCGGCGGTTTTTCTTTGGAATTTCCGATTGCCGGCGGCATTAGAGGCGTTGAACTTTAAAAATACACTGCAGCAGTTTCAAATTCTATTTATTGCTACAAAAAAATTAAATCAATTGATGAAGCTGTTCATATTCCAGGAAGTAAAGCGATGTAAAAAAACAGAAAATGTGGGTCTAGTGTGATTGAATTTATTTAAGAGCAGAGCCTAAGAAGCATATATCTTGACTAAAACAAGATAAATAGTTGGAACTATTAAAAGGCTCCACCTAAAACCGCTCGTATTGGAAAGGAGTAGATTATTGATTTTTCAAATACGTAGTTGCTTGCCCATCATTACGAAATAAAGGTCAACCACCGGTTGATTTAGAACGAACGCATTAAATAGCCCTACGAAGCTTTTTTGCAAAGCCTTGCCAGTAAGAAAACGAAAGCAAAAGAAAAACAAATTATGTTTCACGAGGATAGATATTATGTATGAAAATACACCTAGTTATGAATTCTCATAATTTGTTCTAGCGCTTGGCCACACATATACACGCCAAACCGAACCTTTATTTCGGTGCATTTGATGTGTGTATATTCGTCGTGTAAAATAAAAAATTACCATTTACTGTAAAAACTTAAAATTTAGTAAGAAGTAATAAAAAAAAATTTTGTGGTTTCATGCCAGCAAAACTGCTATGTATTTTATGAAGAAAAATTTGATTATTTTCTTATCATCGTTTGATTTGATTTATGCAAATTTTAAAAACTAAATTCCACAGGTAATTGGTTAAGACTTAAAAGGCATCCTAGTGCTGAAAGTAAAAAAGCTTAAATATTTTAATTTACCTTCTTACAACTTACACACCACTAGTATTTAGCCTCGAGCGATTTTAAAGAATTCATAAAACTGTGAAAGTTACAGCGATATGAAGGACTCTTGGACTTCAGATAAATTCGCGGAACTTTAAACGCATTTCCTCAAAAAGCACCTTGCCCCAGGCTTTCTCATAAACTAGTCGACCCCCTTGTGCAAATTAGACAGTCAGAGGCAACTTGTGCAAGTCATTTATTAGTGTTCCAGAATCTTCTTTGCCCTCTCAAAAAATGATTGAAAAAAATATTTTAGATTCTCGGGGTTACATAAGCGGAATAAGGGGTATGATTTAACATTTCCCAAAACGGTTAGTGTTTAGCACTATCATTGTGGCATTGTGAGATCAAGCATTATCATGATGTACATAGTATGACAACCTTTCAAATTTAATTGCCCATTTCCGATATTTCCTCTTACATTATATATTATATTAATTCGAAATGAATTATTCCCCGAATATTCCTCAAAAACAACATCTTGTTCGGGTACAACCCGTATTTGGCCGTTGCAAGTGGACTCTGGTGATTAGGCAATAATCACTGCCTCCTTCCTTAGAATAGGAGTTTGTAGTGTAGTGAATTACAAAATTAGATTTGTCATGTAAGAAAGGATTATATTATTAAATTGATAATGCCCTCAGGCAGGCGCCGAAGTTCGATGTTTTGTTTATTAAGAAAACGACTTCGAAGAATTGAATTAGCAATCGAAAGGAGGAAACGCCTAGCCTAGGAGACATCAACGGTCTACCTTCAAATTTAAAATAAAAATATTAAATATGTCTGAAAGTCTTAATGGACTTCGTAGTCTAGTACAACATACAGTGGAACTCCTTAATTATACTTAACTATAGTAGGATAATCGTTTTAGAAAAATTTAAAAACAATTTTTTTACATCTTGAAATTCTTTCAAATTTAGTTATGTCAACTTATTTCGTCAAGTTAATACTTTTGGAATCATAGCGCGAAATATGTTAAAAAAGAATCTCCGGTTCGGCAGGTACCAGAGAGTGCCTCCGTCGACGGTGCGTGTTGGGTCAGCCGGTGCGGCGCGGCGTGAGGCTTATGTGCATTGCCCCATTTAAAATAATGTTATGCCGAAAAGGAGTGCAACCGACAGTGCGTTGCCACACCTGCAGAAAACGGTCGTCCGCTACGGCGCTAAGAGCACTCTTTGCGGTAGTCACATCTAAGAAAAAATCCGGTGGTTGTTTTTTTACGCATTATCACAAAACTCTACGCTAGGTGAATTGGCACGGTGCACAGTGGGGCCAAATCTCAAAAAGCTGGCCAAAACTAAAGAATTCAAGTTATCGATCTGAAATCTCTCACTCGGGGGTTTTTGGGGGCGCTGATTACGAATCTGATATCGGATTTGTAAAAATCAAAATGGCGGACCGGAAGTGAAGTAATGTTTTACGAAATAATTGAGTTAGCGCTTTGAAACTCGGTATTGTATGGTTTCCGGGGGCGCTGATTACGAATCTGATATGGGATTTATAAAATTAAAAATTGCAAAAATTTAAGTCACTTCCGGTTCGCCATTTTGAATTTTTATGTATCTCATATCAGATTCGTAATCAGCAACCCCGCAAACAATATTAAACCGAGTTTCAGAGCGCTAACTCAATTTTTTCGTAAAATATTACGTCACTTCCGGTCCGCCATTTTGAATTTTGTAAATCCGATATCAGATTCGAAATCAGTGCCCCTGAGAACCATATAATACCGACTTTTGAAACGATTTATCACTTTTTCGATTTTTGTCCAGCGAAACAGGTTATGCTTACATTTTTCGAAAAAAAGGCGGTCGGTGATATGCGGCGCTGATTTTTCTTAATTTTATTTCTTATTTATCTAATTTATCACCTCCAATCGTTTCAGAGCGGAACAATGCGGAACATTTTATATATTTCCATTTTAACATGGCATCTTACATAGTTTTTGAGTATAAAATGTAAAAAAGTCTATCTCTCTCTAAAATTAGTGTTTAATAATACAGTAACTAAATTAATTTTATAATATTCTACCAATCTTTAACTGACGATTCCATTTTGTTTTATTAAAATCTGTCAAATTTTGAATATTTTGTGCCTTCTTGAAAACGAGAACTTTTTCTCTCTTCAAAACACACAATCACTGCTACCCTTGGATGCCACTTTCACGCTGGCATTCTACGGGTGAGCGTCCAGTTGGGGTCCTATTATCGCTTGATTCTATAGCACTGGGAAGTACTTTAGCCAATTTGAGATTAAAAAATCCCAATTTGAAAACTTTTTTTTTTAGGTTTTGGCCAGCTTTTTGAGATTTGGCCCCATAGTGCGGTGCAGTAGTGATAGCATGCTGGGACGCGTAGAAAAATTCGTGAAAGAGCCGCTGTTGTCCAACACCACTGAAACTACCACTTTTTCTGCTCTACAATTATTACAATGAAAACTCCAAAGTTCCCTTATTATTGCAATTTAGGCAAAATCGCTGTACTATTACTTTGATTTCTATGATTTTAATAAATTTTCATTCATTGTTCTGGTATTTTCTCAAATTATTATTTTTGGAAAAAATAAAGATAGCCAGGCGCAAAAAATGAATAACCATTCAAATTAAATCAGTCAACTCTGCAGAAAAGGGGGTTTTCCTTTGGTGTGAATTTACACAATTACAATTTGTGTGATTGGGTTATGTGGCGGTGTAAAAATGAGAAAATTCTAGTGTGCGACTGAATTGATGGCGGATTGTGAGAAGCTTGTTTTTAACAATGCTTGGTGCTGATGCTGTTAAAGTTATTCTGCTGTACGCGAGAACACAGATTTGCTTGTTGATCTAATGATATCTTCTGTAACTTCGTCTTTAAATTTCGAAGTTAGTTGTGAATCGACTATGACTAATTTCTTTCTGATGTCTTAGACATCGATTCCAATATTTGTTTGTCCAGACTTATTCGGGCGATTTCGGTCTTCTTTTACTACCCTAGGATTAATTTCAGAGATTTAATGGGCCCAGTCCAGAATGAGTTTTAATATAATAATTTGGCCAGCGTGTCATTTCAATAGGCTAGGGTATCGTATTTTGGAAATATGCTAAGTATTTCAACTACTCACACTATACACTGTATCCTTCAGTGTTTTAAGAACAAAGTTCCTAAGTTTAACTTACTAAGGGTGAGAGACTTTTCAATAAAGGATGGTCCGCCATAAGATGTCCAAAGATTAGAAGATAAGGGGTACCACCTAAACCGTTGAAGTTCGGACTGATGTTGGTTCAGACTTGTGTATGTGAGTTCTTATATAGCAGGAAGCCCTTGTATATGAAAATATTGCAGCAAAATGTTGTACGTGAGGTTCCTTAGGGGAGAAATGTAAGATTTTGGGATTTACACAGATCGTTTTCTTACTTCTTTTTATACCTCCTTCACAATCGCAACCCACAACGCCACAGCAGCAAAGGTCATAGTTACGAAGCGTTTTTATGCAGGCTGTCAGCAGCGGGTCCTACAAGCAGTGGGTTTCAAGCAATGGTGGGCTGTAATATCTTTATATTATAAATATTTTGGTATTAATATGGGAGAGGATAAAGTGATAATATAAGCCCAAATAATGTATACCAGCAATTTAATTTTAACTGGCATTCCGTGTTATCATTAGGTATCGACGTAGGTCCGTAAAGCGCAATTCAACTGAAAATGCACAATTGCGATGCACATATTGATCTTAGACTTGAACGACACCCGTCGCTTAATAACTTTCTCTAGACTTCGAGACGAAACTCACAGTCGAAGCGGTAAAAAATGCACAAGAGATTAATTGACTGCCCGGGGGTTATTTTTATCAGATTCATTTTACCGAAGTTAATTCGACTAGGCGATAAATTAAAATTTCTTGTTTGTTTTTTGCTACATTCCGTCACACTAAAGCGTGCGACTATCCGCGGTCCACTAACAATAGACCAGCAGCGGAAAATAACGCGCCTGCAAAGTCAAGTAAGCACAGCAAAAAGCGGCCTGGCGTTATCCAAAATTATCTAAAATTTAAGCAGCCTTGTAATGCAAGCTGGAGCGGCGCTGCTATGCATTAATTGCAAAAGCGCACAAAAAACTCGCGAGCTGTGTAACTTACATGGAAATGCAAGCGATCACCTGAGAACAAAGTCATAAATTCCATTGGTCTTTAGCGGCATGAGATAAAAAAGGAAAAGATTCTGTTAAAATATTAGAATATGTCTGCCGGCGGCAGAGCTACTCACCTTGTGGCTGAAGTGGTGCTGCAAGTTGCTTCGGTTCCAGGCAACCGAAACTTGGTTGTGGATCGAATGGTTGTGGTTTGGCGGACCGTGATGATTGCTGTGATGGTGGAAATTCGGGTTTAGAACACCGTTAAGGTGGTGCGTACTCTGTGATTTGTAGCTGCCGTTGCTGGTAACGTTGTTGTTGTGGATATTATTGTTGTTATTGATGGTAGTTGCCCCCAAGCTGCCCAGGGCCGCTTCTATGCCCGGGGCCGCGGTTGTCCACACGGACATCCCGAGTTAGCTGAAATTACAACGAAAGCCATTTTTAAGTGGCACTGGGAATACACGAATTAAAACGAAAAGCTTGCGAGTATCAATTGGAAAATATTTTTTCTTCGCGGCCGTCGATAGCGATTCGAGTCGGGCGAGTTTCAGACACTTGTTGGCAGTCTGACAGCAAAGACAGCTGATTGCCAATTGGATTACTTGTTCTGTAGTGAGCTACCAGGTGGCACTGCAGTAGCAAAAATGAAGGTGGAAACAAAAAATTGTAACGGGCAATTCTAGTAGTTGCTAATTAGTGTTCGTACATTTCTTCTGTTGTGTTAGCCTGCTTTACGAATATCGTGTACCAAATAGAAATGGGAAATATAATTTTTCCTCGTGGAACGCTGAGAGATACGAGCATTAGGAAATTGCAGCAAAAGCAATAGTGACACACTTCCGGTCCTCAATTCATTCAGAGCTAAATATGTTAGCAATGGGATTTTATGAATAATGAAAGGCAACGAGGGGAAAAATGATGCAGGTAGGAATATTAAACTCTTTTGGTTTCTAGTTATTGCGAGAAAAGGGTACTTTAATTATTTGGTGTGTTTTTACGGATCGTCATGTAACTTGAAGAAGTGTTTAAGGCCTATTTCAATAGTAGACATTCTACGCTGTCCACCAGAGATGATATGGCACAAAATTGAATTGTACCTTTTACGCACACTAAATTGTATCACTTTTTAAAACCTATTTCAAATTCGCGACTGGTACGGTACCTATACATATTCTTAAATCCAGAAGCCCCTTTCTTGTAAGAAAATTACAAAAAATCGATATATTGAAACTAAAGTATCTTCAGCTTTTTTAATTATATGGACGAGATAAACAAACAATTAGATAATCTTTAGAATAAACAACAGCAATGCAACAAAATTACTTTTCTTTTGGGTACTCTTACATATTTTTCATAAAAAGCACAACTATAAACATATACATATCATTTACGCATTCTTACATTTAACAGTAAGAAAAAGGGAAATAAAATAAAATATTTGGCATTCAGAGTTGTTTTGAAATTATTACATAAAAAAAGTATTTGGCACATTTACAGAACTAGATCTTCTACAACCTGATTTTTGTTTAGGTTTTCGTTCAGTATTTTATTATTCACATTACAATTATAGCAAGAAGTTGAAGTTGCCCTTAAAAGGTCTTTCGCTTTTACTAAAGCTGAAACTGTTTGTACAGCAAATCGGTTCTTGCACTTTGTTTTCATTAAATTTTGATAAGAAAAGATTCGCTCGATAGTAGCTGATGAATGTTGCAACGATAATACTCCTTTCGAAATTCTATGCACATTTTCGAACATATTCCAACCTAATTCGTTTTTTATTACACCGACTTCGTTCCAAAATTATGACATAGAACATTTTTTAAACTTTTTTAATTCTTCGAATTTTGCGAGGCATCGAAATTCGTCGTTGATTTGTTCAATACCTTGCATTTCTTTTGAAGGAAATAAATTAATAATTAATGGCAAGATACTATTAGTTTCTCCAGATAACACTCTGGGAGGAAAATTAAAAAAAAAATTAAGCACTTCATTATTAAAATCGATTTTTTTGCATAAAGTGTCATAGAAAGTTATGTAAAAGTTCAAAACATTTGTTTTGAAATCAATTTTTTCAAGGTCAGGAATATTTTTCTTTAGGAGAAGAAGAAGTTCAACTTCAGTTCCACAATATATTTGCTTTAGTTCTAGAATTTCGTTGTTATCGTGTAAATTAAAATTTTTAATTAGAGTTGAATTCATGTATTGTTTTTTTAAAAAAATTCTACAAATTTGTTTGAATAATAAATTTATTCTTGAAAGAATAATATGCATGCGATAATACTGAGACTGCATTTCAATATTTAAATCGTTTATTATTTTCAAAACATAGTTTAAGAACATGAAGTGCAATTTAAATGCAGGGTTCCTTAGACAATTGAATATGAATGAAATATTTTTATTTACATAATGTTTCCCATTGTTCTAGCAGTTTTTTAATAGCTTCATTATGACGAAGTATTGCATGCACCTCAGTCCCAAAGTATTCCTGAAATTCATTGAAATTTTCCTTTCTAGTAGGACTATGTATTGCGAAAGTGAAGGTTTACTTCTTTAATAAATTTGTCAATTTCAAGTGGAAGTTTCGCAAAAGCCGCCTGTGAAGCAATGTTAAGTTTGTGACAAATACATCGCTGTACAAAAACATTAGGAATTAGATTTTTTAATTTAGCTTGAAAAATCTCCTATCATCACTGAATAGTTGTTAGCAGAAAAGGATAATATACATATTTTCTAGTGGGATTTCATGTTCATTTAGTGACCTTAAAATTGTTTTAAATAATCCTTGAGCTGAAACATCTGACACAGGTACTAAATCTAGGAAACGGTCACAACACTTCTTATCGAAAACTCTAATACGTATAACGATTGCCAAATTTTTGCCAACCCGAATTGTTGTTAGAAATGCCAGATGATTTCAAAAATGTTTCAAATGAGCAAAGATTTTTGGGTGAACAATGATGTTATTATATTTTTCTGTCTGTCTGATCTAAATTTCTTTGTAAATGCACCAAAATTTATGTAGATGTACCATTGTATCTCTTATGGCTTGATTGTACCAATTTTGGTACAATTGTACGCTAAAAATATCATCCCTGCTATCCCCTGAGAACAGTGGCCCTTTACTAGATGCTGTCATAAAAGTTATAGCCTCTCAATAAAATAAATCTAATTTTCCGGAGTCTTCTTGATGGATTTCTCGAAGAAGAAACACTATCACTATTCAGGTATATTTCTTATGGGAATTTTGGAATACCTAAAAGAGTATCTTTAATTTGAGCTCAAGTTACATAACTTTAACTCCTACAGTTTGAAAGATAACGTAACTAAAGACAATGGCATGGCTCTAAAATTTTTTTGACCATTGCCTCTAAGGCTTTGAGACCCTCGTTGAGTCCTTCTCGCCATGACCTGGATAATGCATGTCCCCTTGGTTTGTCTCTGTCCAAATTGGACGGGTTCCAGCGGTCGAGGTTTTTTTCTGCAGCGGGAGCATATCTCATGATATGCTCAGAACTCTTTCATCCTCAGCTAGAGTGGCTCTTGTGCGTTTTTTGGAGATGATCTTCTCGTCTGGGGTGATTCCGGAGGAGTGGCTTGACATTAGGGTGGCACCCTTATTAAAACCAGGAAAGGACCCTGACTCAGTATTGAGCTACAGAGCTATCTCTCTGATTAATGTTATGATGAAGGTTGTCAATTATTTTATTAAGATAAAGCTGGGAAATATCATACAGGAGAAAAAATCCACTCCCTAGAGTTGTCCTTTACCTATAGGAGGGGTCTACTACCTGTCTTGACCTACTTCGATAAGGCAGACATGAGAGCAGGGTTTAAATGTGTGGTCTCATTAGACATTGATAGTGCGTACGATCGGGTTGATCTTGAAAGATTGAATCTCGTCCTTCTTGCCTTCGAGGCTCCATGAAATGTCATAAACTGGATAGTTGAGTTCTTTCAAAACAGAAGCCTTAAGATAGGCCCCCCTCTATTCCGGTGACTATAAATGTCAGACTCTACCAATTTGCGGATGATTTCATGACCCTCGCTGTGGAGGACTCGTTAGTAGCGCAGGCTTATTTTATTTCAGGGGGCGGTGTTGGAGTTTTGGGAAAAGGCGATGGAGCTTGGTCTAATGATCAGTCCTGATTAGTGTGGATCCCTTTTGTTTGGAACATAAAAGTACCTTCAGGTCGGCTTGGCCTCACATACAGTACCCCAAATCATGTGCAAAAGAGCTACACTTTACTTACTCTGGCAAAAGAGCTTGCACCCAGGCTTAGAGCAGATCTTATTACTGCCTAGGATTTTGTCAGAATAGCGAAGGTGGACTTGGGTTTCAAGATCAACATTAGTAGTAAATTCCCTGTCACCCCCTACCCCGTATGCTGAGAGAAGTATTTTCGTGTCAACTGAATTCTTTGAACCGCGTGGTGCTTGCCCTCACTCTGTTAGGGTTGACATGTCCTTGGGCCCGGAGCTGACTAAAAGGTGGAGCCAATTGTGAGGTGGCCAGAGCCGAGCCGGAATGTGTGAGATGAGAGTAAATTCCCCGGCTGGAGTCATTGTGATGACTACCGCCGTGTCTGTTTCTGAGGGTGTGGTTGGTATGGGTGTCACTCTCGTTTGCAAGGCTACTGTGAGGGTGACCTACTCGATACCACATCTCATTCGGCTGCAAAACTGGTGTATACTGAGTGTAGGCTTTCTCCACTGAGTGAATGGAGAGAGTAAGCGTGTAAAAGAAAAAGAAGAAGATATTCTTTGAATTGTTATTATATGATTTTTTCAATTTAAAGTAAATTTCCGACAAATTTCTCGGTATTGAATTACACATAGTAATTTCTGGATAAAAAGCTCTTGATGGCTCGAGAACGGCGAAACCATATAATCACATATTTATGTATTAAAACAACAAATACATTGTCTGTAGCCTGCATGTAAGAAATTGAGAATTTCTTCAATATTTTGTTAGTATAAGCACTAACTGGTCCTTGAATAGTATAACAGATTTCTGTTGTAATTTTAAACCACTCTAAGTAAAGAATCGGGAATATATCGACGCTGCATTCCAATTTAAATATGCATGTACCTTGGGACAGCTGTCGCCATCGTAATTGATTAAATGTTAGCGGAAGGGAAAAAATAAAGGGGAAGTACATTAGAAAAAGAAAAAAACGAGCAAATAATGGAAACTAGCTTTATAATTACTATGATAAGGTAAGGTATGTTGATTGATATCTACAGCCGTAAGTTATCTAATTTCGATTTGATTACCATCGTTAAACCTTATTTAATTGTGGCGTAATCCATACATAAATAACGAGGCAGTAAAAATATAATTTGTACGTATTCTCCGAATATATTAAGGAGGGAATGGTGTACACTATAAACCAGCAGGTTGGGAATATTATTCTTTTATTTCTAGCGCACTAATGCATGCAAGATACCCCAGAGAGCAACGGAGGTTATCACGATGAGCTTGTGGATACTAACGACCCCCGAGTCCATCCTGAATGCAAATCCATGGAGTAAATAGAGAGGATGGAGGCATATTATTAAAAAGCGACAGGCAGAATGTGGAGGAATGTTTTTCAATGAGTTCCCCCGGGCAAACCAAGTCAAGAGAGAAAGCACATGCAAAACAGCTGAAGATGTACATTTTATCCGGGATTACTATGAACAGTTGGTGCGATTCGAATAGTGCCCCTACCGGGACAACTGAGACAAATAACAATTTCGTCCCCACCACATACATACCATACATGTATGTTTTTCAAGTGAAATGATTCCATCTGGAGAAAAGTGGGGTAATTGGCTTTAAATCTGGATTTTGCTAAACAACCTGTTTAGCGCAGAGGCACTTAGGGGTAGCTTCCGGTTGACATTTTTGGTGGATCGATTTTCTTTTCTGCATATTACTTTTGGTTTGGCAAATTAAGGACATTTAAAATTAAACAGGATGTGAATAAGTTGATGAAGTAATAGAATTTTGAATGTCTCATCATTAAACATTGAAATCATTCGCTAAACTGTCTGTTAGAGGAACACATGACACTTCAATATACGAAACTATACAATATAATTCACGGCATTTTTTTGATCCATCAATCTTTCGAGCATACCTGCGCCTGTTACACGATAAAATCACTAGCATTGCTCTATTTTGCATATTTTGTAGGCTGTTTAATGATCCACTATTGCATCGGACTATCGGAGAGCACTGTCACACAGAGTGTAGCACACTTGTAGCATGTACATTGAGACGATTGGCCCTATTACTATTTCATCTTGTTTATGAATGTTCCAGTAGAGCAGATGTTTTGAAACAGTACCCATGGAGAATATTTTTATGGGTTTTAAAAGAAGTAAGTAAGTATAATTTTTGGCTAGTAGAAGCTTAAAAGTTTTTTCTCGAATCATCATGTTCAAAGTTGGCGTGAAATTTGCAGGACTTATTCATTATACTATTACCTTTTATATCGACCAATTCAGTGTTGTAAAACACAATAAAGAAAATTGTAATAAAATCGAAAAATTATAAAATAAATTTTTAACTATGTATTTGAAAATACTTCTGTCAATCGATGAATTTTATGTTTTTCTCACGTTTTGTTAGTGGATCCACATTTTAGAGCTGTTATTAACATAAATTAACAAATTGCGGTCTACAGAATGTACGCCAATAAGCATCTCGGATCCCAACATGCCATGGACCTGTCGTAAATCCGACATTTTAAATGAAAAAAAAATTACAAAAAATTGTTTTGAATACTAAATGTTAATGCTAAATAATATGCAGAATTTTAACATTATTGGTTAATAACTGATTAAAGAAATGTATTGTTTAAATATTCTTTACTTTGCACTGTCTAATTGTATCTCCCCTACTTTGTGCTATCTTACCACATTTTTTTGTAACGTGACTTTTCAAATTCAAAAATTTATTAATAATTACATCTAAGTATTTTATTTCATTTGCACAATCTATTAATTCATTGTTCACTCTAAGGATACACTACCAGCCCAATTCGTAAGCATACATTTTCGATTTGTTAACATTTAAGTATAATAAAATCCGCATTCATTAGTCTGTCACACTCACTCATACTTTCCTCTGGTTTATATATATCAAGACATCATCCGCGAACAATATCAACTTCACATAACTTACATATATTCATATATAAAATAAACAGCAAAGTTCCGACTATTGATCCTTGAGGTACCGCTTATATAGTACTTCTCCAGACAATTCTATTCCATGTCTTGTTCATTGTTTCCGATTTGTCATACTAAACTGTGTTTCCATTCTTCAGGAAATTCACACGATTTCAGGGATTGGCTTATTAGTTTTGTAGGATATACATTTCCTTCTAGATCTCAACTATCCCATCATCTTTTTTGCTATTCATATTATTGCATATTTCTCTAATATCATAAGCACTGACCATTTCAAAATCAAATCTTTTCTTTACTTCGCGACCAATCCTTTCTCCTCGAATTCAATTATAGGGATAGCCTCATTTACTTCTTTTACAGATTTTACTTCAAGTAAAATGCTGTATGTAAAGTAATTGTTATTACAATCATTTAATTGCAATATAACGTTTTGGCAGCTACATACTTTACAACCTCTAATCGCTTATCGCAACCTCAACTCATTATTTTAGAAACTATTATAGTTCCTAAACTAAGCAAACAAGGTTTATCTCAAGAATGACACTTTATCTAATGAAAGTTGTTTTTAGGGCGCTAATACGCTAGTGCACATCCATAACAACTACGAATGCCACTTTATTCTACTCGCTATCGACCGAAGACTGCCCTCTTCTTGTTTTATTACATTGTCGTTTATGTACACAACATCTCAGCCTTGAACCTTGCGAGTGCAACAACTTTTCCAATAAAAATTCTCCAAATATTTGACCGAGCAGCATCTGCGAGACAATTTCTTTTTTTAAGAAAGTTTCTCATTTTTCGTTCATATTGGAATTTTTTAAAGGGGAAGATTATTTGAACGTAAAATTGAAATTTATAGATGAAAGCATTCTTTATTTAAAATATTTTTTATTTTATTTCACAAGGACGAGGTTAGTGATAGACTACAACAGTTTCATTCATAAAACAGCACAATTTCAAGCACAATCTTCGAATGAAAATTTGTTGAAAAAATAAAACGCGAAAAAACTAAGTACAAGTTGGCATGTTCCATTACATTGTTTAAAATCCAAACATAAAAATGAGTCCAACATCAACAAATCTTCAAAGCCTGATATTCAAACAAGCCTAGTAAAAATGCATAAAATTTTAAAAAGTACAGAGAAAGTCCCCAGCAATCGTTCGATATAAATATAATAATATCCAAAATTGACGCTGAGGAGCTAAATACGAGGGTGGTTTGAAAAGTTCTCGGACCGAACAAGAAAACAAAGAAAAAAAAAATTTTTTTTTTAATTTTCTACATATCTCTTCTTATCTCAATACACTTATTCAATCTATGGTCTTGTGCTTCTATGCCGCTCTTATAGGCCGATTCCTCAAACTCTTCGAAAAACCGCTCCGCCTCTGCTATCACCTCTTCGTCCGTGGAAAACTTTCTTCCAGCAAGGCGTTTTTGTAATTTAGGGTACATATAATAGTCCGATGGTGCTAAATCAGGTGAATATAGGGGATGGTTTAATACTTCGAATTGGAGTTCATGGAGCTTAGCCATTGCAGCATTGAGCCTGTTATAGTTTTGTCTTTGAGAAGGTGATCAATAAAAATAATTCCCTTCTAATCCCAAAAAACTGATGCCATCATGGTTTTTATGCGGCCCGCTAAAGAGTGAAATTTTCAATAAGGAATGCTATTGCAATAGTACTACAAATACATTTTTTTTTAAAAGTTGCCAATGCGTATTCTTGCCCCAACATCTTTAAATTGGCTTGTGGCATAACTCTAAAAGTGTTGATCCGATTCACTTCAAATTTTAACTAAACCATTTTAAATTAGTGCCCCACAGAAATACATAGCGATGTTTTCTTTTGTTCTTGTTATAAATAATTTTTCCACGAAATTTTTTTGCGAAATAATAAACTTATTTTAATATATATGCTACTCCTATGAAAATTAATTAACTTATTTTTTTTAACAATTAGCGTGCTTGTGAAGATGGTGTATAAATTTGGCATTTGTTTTCAGGATAAGATTTGCACAACTTACGCTATAATCCTTGAACTACTGCTTGGAAAAGATGCGCTTGCTGACAAGTATACAGCCGAGTAACCATTTTTATTTATATTTTACAAATTTTGTTTCAAATATATAGTGGTCGACATGTGGACACATCACATGTTATTTTGACGACATAGAAAAATCTTTCGCTCTCAAAAAATTGACAGCAACACGAAATGAATAGATTTAAGCTTAAAAAACGACGGGAAATATTGAAAACATATTTCCAAACTGAGCACTGTATTGCCGAAATAGTGCGAATTTTGAAAAGAAATTTCGCTAAATAATGCACTTAGCGTGTTTGTGAGATTGGCACACCAATTGATAACACAAGTTATCCTCGTGTTCGTCCTGTGCCTTCAACCGAACATATTGCTGCTCTTGCTCAAAGTGTGCGCCTAAACCCCAATTCGCCACAGATCTCAGCAACTGAACATTAGCCGCACTAGCTTGGAAAAATTCTACGTAAAGGTCTTGAATTATTTCCCCACAAGGTCCAACTGACTTGGAGATTGAAGCAAAATGACCACCGGTTTCGTTATCGCTTGTACATATGTATGTTTGGGCTTTAGAGCAGCTCGAAATTGACGTCGAATTGACTAAAAATATCATCTTTTCGGATTCATCTGGGCCCACAAGCAAAATGCCGTATTTAGGACTCGAAAAACTCATATGTTATCGTAGAGAAGCTAAATATATGCATCATAATATGCATCCACATCGTGTGACTGTTTGGTGGTTTTTGGAGTAACGACATTATGGATTTCAAGAAGCAATATTTAAATTGATTATTTCAATTTGGGGGGACATACTGTAAGTTAATCAAATGTAAAAAAGTGATTTGGAAGATTTCGTGAAAAAAACTTTTTATAGACTTTTGCGGACGATGAATGTGTTTGGCGGGACATGTAAAGACCAACCGACCATTTGCAAGAAACGGAATGTCTGAAGCGATTTTCCTTCGTTATAACG
Source organism: Neoitamus cyanurus (assembly GCA_947538895.1). Taxonomy (NCBI): domain Eukaryota; kingdom Metazoa; phylum Arthropoda; class Insecta; order Diptera; family Asilidae; genus Neoitamus; species Neoitamus cyanurus. The sequence goes on along the minus strand of OX384541.1, from coordinate 29,614,377 downwards.
CTCGTCCCCACGCAGTTAAAATTACCTACGAGCTGTCTCTTCAGTTTAGGCTGGGAAGTTCTCCCACATGCGGTTTTTTTTCGCGAGACCTGGCTCCCTGTGATCTGATTCCCACCATGTCAAATCAGTACAGTAGAATTTAGCCAACCAGCAATTCACAAAACGCCATTATGTAGTAATGGCGAATATTTCGATTTTTAATTTTTGCAAAATTTTCGTGAATTAATTGTTTATTAACTTTCTTAAAAAAGGGCCGAGAATTTATTTATATGTACATCTCATTACACAAAATTAGGTATCTACCACATGTAGATAGGAAATTGCAAAATTCCATTCCTATTTAAATAAATATAATAGTTATCCGTTTACTGAATTAATACCCGAACTAAAAATTAATAAAGCCAACAAAATGCATTCATTCCGTGAAAACAACCCCAGAATTTACATTGCCAGGTGAATAATGGGGTATCAACCGCTCTTGGGCGTTTTTAACATTCCATTGTAAATTGCTTGCATCACAACAAAGGCGGCGCTAGGGAATTCATCAATTATATACAATCTAGGCTTAGTTTCTTAAAATCAATTTATTGACCATTGTCCGTCAATTAGAGGAATAATTAAACAAACGATTACAAAACAGCTGCAGTGAATCAGCTTGTAGAACAAAATACAATAGCATACCGTCGGCCATTACACCTTAGGCTTGTTGCAATTAAGCTTTATGCTACCTTTTTACGTGCGCTGCGCTAATTGTTCCCGCAATTACACACTTACATTATACTTGTGTGCCTTTATTCGTGAGAAGCTTATTTTTGGTTGAAGCATGGAACTGTGCTGTTTGCTATTTTATAGAAAGATGAAATTGGAACGAATTTTGGTAGAGAGTAATTTTCTGTTGTTTCAATTGGCATCTTCAGAATTTCAGATGTAGCTCTGATGGACGGGTTTCCGCAGTTATTTTTTATAATATACGTATTTACACAATTTCAACCTTTGTGGAATTTTTGTTTAGTTTGTTTGTGTATCAGTATAAGCAGACATTAATATAATTATTATTATTACCTACATATTAGCTGCAATCGATAAAGATCCCCAGAGATAGTTTCGGACGGTTTTCGAAGTTCTAAATAAACAACACCTTTTTTTGGTGTCCCTTCACGTCCTTTTCCTGTTAATCGAAATTACCTTTTCGATATCGCCGACACCAGTTTTTACATGTTGTATTTGAAGTAGCAAGTGATGCGCTTGAGCAGCAATAACAATACTCGCCACAATGCTGCTTTTTTCAGGATAAATGCTGGCATTTTGGACGGGTAATATTTTTTTTTATTTCCTCTTCGAAAGAATGCCAACTACTGCTTTTAGAGAATCACACACACAGGCACACACACCTTCCGAAGAAGTATAATCGTTTCGTCAAAAACGAATTTAGTACCATTAATCATACCTTTTTTAAAAGAGCGGATATCTATTCCCATATCCAATAAATGAAACGCATTTGAACTTAATCCTGGAATGCCACCGGTGCTCACCTGGACTCCACAAAGTGTTTAAAACTGAAATATATTTTAGAGGTTGGTGCAATTTCAGTACATATTGTTTCTATCAAAAAGTAAACTAAAAGTGATTCTACCGAAACGTACATCCTCCTAGTTAATAAAAACCTTATAACACAAATTCAAGAATAAGGCATAGTTCGCCAGATATTTATTTATTTATTACGCTTCATCAAATAACTGATTACTACAACATATGTACATATACATATATATATTGACAATATGTACATAAATACCGAAAATCAAAAGGAGTATTTCTAACTAAGCTGATTCTTTAGCTTCGAGTAGTTAAAATCAATGTCAGTTTAGTGTTGATTAAAGAGACGCGACATTGACGAAGTCGGCTCGTGCATACCATAGTTAGTATAATAGTGGAAGACGTGGAAGGAATTAAGAGATGAACTTTTCCAATAATTCAGGGGAGATAATAGAGCCCTGGATACAATCAAAAGCGAAAGCAATTTTGGAGATGTTGCATCTTTCCTGGAGCGAGGCCAATGAGAAAAGTTTCAGCCTATTTTCATATGGATGGCGGGGGAATGGACGGATGGCTCCGCGAGGAGCAAAGTATATAAATCTTTGCTGCACAGCCTCAACTCGGTTAATGTGGTCCGCATAAAAAGGAGACCAAACAGGGCTGGTATATTCCAGGATGGAATGAACAGAAGTGCAATAAAAGTAAAGTAAAGTTTCGTGATATGCTGGTCGTCAAATTCCTTTGGTCATTTTTTAACAAAGGCGCAGGCAGCATTGGCCTTAGCAATGATAGAGTTAATGTGGTCATCAAAGGATATACATGTATTAAGTAATAAAGCTAAATCTTTGGGGCTGTCAAGTTTAACTAATCAGCTCCGATTAAAGGTATATGAAAAGTGCATCGCAGACTTTTTCCGCGAAAAGGACATAAAGAGGCACTTACTAATATTAAGCTGTAAAAATTTATAGAACACCAATTGTAAAAAGTGTCTAAGCCAGAATTTGAAATTGCACAGCCCCGTCAATTAGAGACGCCTCGAAAAATGTTGGCGTCGTCAGCATAGCAAAGGATTCTCGAGTCTCGTAAAATCTCGTAATGTAAATTATGAAAAGAAGAGGAACGAGATGGCTGCCCTAAGGAACGCCTGATATATTACTTATTTCATCAGATGTTATGGTTAATTACATATATCGAAAGACTTACTAAAATCAGTAAAAATGCAGTCAACCTGCATAACAACTTCTATCGCCGTTGTACATAATTACTGAACTCCAACAGGTTTGTAGTAGTTGATTTACGTTTATTAAAGCCGTGTTGGAAGGATGCTAGGAACGGTTTGCAATGGAAATATAAAACATCGCAAACTAGAGCTTCAAAGATTTTAGCAAATCAACATATGTTAGAGATAGGTCGATAGTTTGAAATATCGCACTTATTACCTTTCTTGTGTAAGGGAGTAACCAAAGAAAGCTCCCACTGTTTTGGAAAGACACGATTAGATAAAGATAAGTTGAATAAGTAACGTAAAATGGAAAGAATTGACAAATTACAACGTTTGACAAACGTGGCAGGAATACCAAAATATAACAGATTGAAAGTTCTATAGCGTCAGTTTGACTCCGTATGTGCTCCTGAGTTCCATTCGAGGTGTGCACTACCATATCTTTACATAAAATATATAAGCCATATCCTTTAAAAATTAAAAATATGTCTTCGTGAAATTAATTTTAAATTCTCAGTAAGTTCCGTCTAACCGTCTATCTGCGTGTCCTCTGTTGACATTTTTATCTTTTAAAATGTATATGCTTAATTTGTTTTACCATAAGTACATAGCATTGGATTACCTCTGACGCAGATAAATAATAACAAATATTTTGTGACATGTTTTTTCCTTGGGCTCAAAAATAAAATCTTTCCTTTTTAATCAGGTTTTAAAGCCATAATTCAATTTGTAGCAGCTTTATCTATGTGTTTTAACAAGATACACGGAACAAAATATTTTGAATAAAATATGTAGGGAAAACAAAACAATTATATTCCAACTATTAAATAATTTATGCAATCATCTGTAAGATACGAATTAGTCTAAAGCAGGTCACTCGCGTCCCAATTTTACTTGCAATCTGTAGCGCCGATTGGCATGGTCAGAAAAAGGGCGTCTCTACTCACGTCCCAATTTTAGCCCCATTTCGATATCAATCTCATTTAGTTAGTGGCCGCCGTGGTGCTTAATGTACATATATGACAATCAATATATATATATTATTATTTATTATATATAGTTGTTAATTGTTATTATTTTTATTATTGACGCCTGAGGGACGTAAAGTACATATTAATTTTTAAACCTATTAATTTTACAGTTTTGTATTTCACCCTGATATATTATTTATTTTGTGGTTTTGTGCATGTTCTCCCACAACTAAGTAGGTATTTAAATTAGCTCTATAATCTGCCCATCTTTTCTTAGCGTTTTAAACAACAAGAAATAAAAATCCATAAATTGAACTACACAGTACCTTTAAATGAATTACGTTACACGAAAATATATTGCACAATAACCCGCAACAGATATTGTTCGGAATGAAATGAAAACCATAAATACAAAAATCATAACTACTGGCTGTAATTTTATCTGCAACCATTTACAATTTCAGTCATTCGTTGTGGTCAGATTATTACGTGTGATTTGCATCAATGCGAAGTAAAGCGTGCAAAAAATTACGAGTCAAGTAAATAGTGCAAATAACTTAACGACCAGTTTTATTTCCTCTATGAAAGCTACAGATGTCTTTGCTCTGTCATAAAACGATATCTATTTAAATCACCCATGTTCGTGTTCTAAATTGGAGCAACATTGCGTTATGGAAATGAGTTTTAACTAAATGTGCAAAATAATATAATAGTTGCGGTAGTTTGAGCATATCATGGAAAAATAAATACATAGTAAGTAAGATAAGAAATAAAATATAGGATGAGGGGAATTTTCTCTCGTTGGTAGGATGGTATTTAAAAAGTTTTGATCGATTTGATTCTTTTATGGTAAATTAACTTAATGAACCATCTTTACATATATAATGTAAATTTAAATGAACATATAATTTACACTTCAATAATTAAAATAAAGTAAACTAGTTAACTGAAGGACAAATTATATGGATGGGCGCAGATTGAAAAAGTTGCATTTAAAATTACTACAAAAGTACTAATTGTTATATATACAATTCAAAAGTTATATCAAACTTCAACCTCAAGAGTCATATAATTTAATTCTTCACCCCTTTCTTCTCACTCGTTTTAGCTTACTAAATTCACAAAATCACATACAATTCCTGGTCGTAATTCAAAAAATTGAATTAATTTTTGTAGTCAATTTCGAAAAATATCGTAGAAGATTTCGCCTTGTCAACTCGGAAAAGAAATAGATATCTTAGTCAGGCTACCGTCTTAACCTCGTTAGGTTATAGTTTTAGAGATACAGGCATAAATGTGTCGGTGTTATTGATGATTTATTCAGGGGAAGTTGTGGTCTGCTGGAATAGTAGTAGTGTATTTTTTGTAAATGTGTATTTTTTTTAGGATAACAATTGACCGTTAAGTCAAACCTTACTTTGATTTCTAGTAGCTTTACTGAGTCCGATACTTGTAGACGCCATTGCAAGTTGAAACACGTTACTATGACTTTTACAAATAAAACGCGTGCGCTCTCGTTAATGACTTATTAGAACTAAAGTGCGGGGCGGGCTATATCTCGACGCGTCGGTACAGAAGAGGGGTCGAGGGGAGGAGGAGATAAGGAGCGATTGTCTATGCGAGTTTCACTTGCACGAAACATTAGTGAAACCATCATTTAAGCTGTCCTTCAACGCTTTTTGTAAGCTGGTAGCGACCTCTAAATCTTAACAAAAAAAAAACTTGTTTCATATTTAGATGCATATAATAATCAAATGACAAAGTGCCCCGGAGATAATTCAAAAGTCGAAAAATAAGGACCACCCTAATGTAGGTGCTACAAGATTGCAATCGCGCATGCTAGTAGTATGGTCTACTGGTATCTTTGGTAGATTCCTCACCACCAGGTCAAAAAAAACACACACCCATATGTGTATGCACTTTTTAGTAAGTAAGTAGAGCGGGGTATAGTGAGGCCTAAGGAGGTGGGTAAAAATCTCCACACTAGGGCTGACGAGGCTCAATTAAAGAACGTAAAAAATACACAACGTACATATGTAGTACTCGTTTCTCTGTTGGAATAATAGAGAAACCAATGTAACATATTTCCCGATGATAAACACTTTACAGCTAATTGAGAAGTCTACATTCTATTGTTATTTCTATGACTCCTACAATTGTTGTTCAGTCTTATGACTGTTAAACGGTTAATCGCATTACCATGTCAATTACGTTCAACCGTTGCGTTGGTTGAATATTTATACATGCATAAATTTGTTCAATATTATCTCTACTGCCTCGAAATTGATCTTTAAAATGCAACAAAGTGAAATGCCCGGAATACTCAAAATTCATTTAATACGATGTTAAAATGCGGAAACTATAAAATCAGCCATCTACAGATGAAATGGTCAGATATGCATATGCCAGTACGTAATAAAACCTAGAAACAAATGTGAACAAGCAATTTCGTCTATTATACTCCGCGAACCATAAAATAAAGTCGTTAACATTTCATTTGCGAGATTTTATGAAGGTTGTACTGGGAAGAGATGAAATAAATTTGTCAACAAAATTTCCAGAGACCGAACAAGGGAAGTGCAAACCTATTACGCAATATGATCAGGGAATGACATCTCCATAACGATGCAAAATAAGGAAAAAAATAATTCACATCCTCAAAATCCTTACTAAAACGCGAACACATAATATATTCGATATTTTGCTATAAGCTGTGCAGGCACTTTAATTACCTAAAGTACAAAAAAAGCAAAACCTTTCCTCGGAAGAAAATGAAAAAAATCCAAGGAACATTAATATGCTAATTGTTACTTGAAGAGCCCATCCCCAGCACTACGCTATCATAGCAAAGTTGAAGTTCAGTTCGTGACCATGAAAACAACAGAGGTTTTATTAATATACCGCCAATTATTTCCAATAAAGCACTTGAGCCCCGAGTTGGTTTATCTAATAGCTGTAGAATGTAATAACTGTGGCGAAAGGTAAATTTCCAACGTTTCCATTTTACGTCCTTTTAATTAAGATTTCAGTCAAAACAGGTAGTCAGTATTCCCCTTAAATGGCACCGCGCCGACAGAGTTCATTAAACAGAACTCAATTTGGCGGGATTCCATAAAAAAGTTGGTTTCGTTTTGCCTCTACGGAATTTGGTTGATGGACATAAAAAAGTTTTTAATGCGTGCTAACTGTTAGTCATCCAATGTGCTTGCCAAGAGTTAGGTGAAGTTTACTATCAGCAATTTAATTATGACTAAGCACTTTAACAACTAACAGTGCAGCACTGACTAAAAATATTTCGGTAACGACGAGACTTATTGTCTCATCTCAACCATCTTTTTGGAGGAAATCAATTTTAACTGTTTAAACACTTCTTAACGACTTCTCAATATGTAAAAGATTAAAGTCAGATTTGAGAAAAAACTTAGAACGTAACATAAATACAAAAATATTAGTTGATGGTTCTCCAGAAACGTGACTATGATTGATGACGTGTTTGTAGGTATTTTACGTAGAACATGTTTTTTACTCAATTTCTTATTTGCTTTTTTTGTCACACTAAATTAAAAAGAAAGAGTATGTTGACGTAACATATAGCCAGTGTAATGATATTTTGATTTAATAGTGCTCGCGATTTTGTTCGTTAAATTGAATCTTAGATATACATATGTACGCGTATGGATGTATGTATCTATGGCTGTGTAACTCTTAATCAGTATTTTTTTTGTGTGGCTGTGACGGGAATGGATGATTTGCGTAAAATATTAAAGTGACTAGGAATTTTAGAAAACTACGTTGAATTATGTGAGCAGGGAGTCGACAAAGTAAAAGTTAACAAAGGAACATTCTAAAATATCTACATATGACTGAAACAGAAAAATAAATTATTTTAAATTAATTCTAATAACTTTGACAAATCCTTTTCAAAGCGAATAACTAAAATTTAGTGAAGATATCAAAGTGATTGTATCTAGACATTCAAAAGAGAGGGGAAAGATGAATTATCATAAATAAAACTGTGGCTACAACAATACGTTGCATCCCCCCCCACATGGCTGACTAAATGGTCGTAAGCCCTGTTCACGTTCGTAAACAACTACAAATAGTATAACAATTTTTGCGACAAATTTATGTTGCGTTGCGTTGTTATGTTGGTTCAAAATGTATGTATACTCGTTGCCAAAATTATAACAGGAACTATTTCTAAATAACCTTACGTGTTTGTGGTATTGGTGTACATACCTCAAATTACTCCTTCTGTTGGTCTAATGAAGTTGTGTAGCATTTCATTTCAACCACTGTGGATATTTTATCTATAGAATTACTGAGCACTGCTAATACACTCTACTCATACTAAAAATCTCTCCATTGTCCAATGATATATCGAAAACGTTTAACTAATTTTTCACTTTACATTCTAGAATTTTCCTCTAACCGGATTTTAGAGTCCGAGAAGTACATAGTAATATATGTGAACTCATTTCTTTACAAAAACTTCTAACATTCTTGACCTCAATGATCTCCATGCCACAAGTAATATTTTATGAGCGCATTTAGTGCATTTCGCTTTAAAAAGAAAACAATTGTCTTTAAATGTTTTTTGCAAAAGATATTTATTGTTTTACTTTTTCTACTTTTAGTAGTAGCTATACATTAATTTATCAACAAAAATAAAATGGAATATTTAAAAATCCATAAAATACCAATTAATTAATTGAAAGCTTATTAGTTAACTAATTAATGCTGATAATTAATATTGCATTGTCTTCAGAACCCAAGCAGTGTGCCAAATTTCAGCTCAATTGGAGAACGGGAAGTGGATCAAATTTTAATCACTAAATTTGACCCATAAAAGATATCGAACTAATAAAACCATTGAAAAAAGATTATTATTCAAACATTCCCGTTGGTTAATAGTAAGTCAAGAGGAAGTCACCATATAGGTACATATTATAATTTTATTTATACACTCAGAGAAAAATCATATAAAATCAATGATATTTTAATAGTTATTCATATTATTTTTGGTCAATGGGATTTATCGAATTAATAAGTTATAGTTCATATAATAAAAGCAATATATAGCAATAGGAGTTGTTTTCAGAAATATTTTTTTTTGGGTAATAAAGCCAGATAAAATAATCTTCCGCAAACTTCCCACCAATGCCAAACGCGTCCCACCGATAACATAAAAATGATTAAGGGAATAATTCAACCAGCTGGTCCTTTTTGTGTAAGATGATCACAAAAGTCTTATTATTTTTCCCAAAAAAAAGAAAAAGAAAAATCATTTTTTATAAGAAAGCCCCAAATTTTATTGGTAGGTGTACCTTCAAAGAAAATTTCACTTTTAAGCATTTCTCCCAACAAGTTCAAACTTTAGCGATTGTGTATGACAGATTAAATTAAATCTCATTTTCCTGACTCAGCATAAATAAGAAATCGTCAGCTGCAGGTATTTCTGCAAGATAATTCCTATTTAAAGTCATGATCCGCATGTTTATAAAAATTCCCTTGACACAAGAAGAATGTAAAGCTTGGCCTGAGTAAATAATCACATATGTATGTAACTTCGATATTATTACTATTTCGTAATTTCCGCATAGATATGCTTATTCGATGATTACTGTGGTAGACGGCGTAATTGTGTCTATGATGCATTAATTAAGCTGTACGATATGCGCAGAGAGGTAATTATATGTCTGCAACTTTCAGATGAAAAGATCAATAATTTGGCACTGGACAAAATTATAAACTTCGACTTCCTGGAAGTGTGGTTTTGTCAAACCATAACACAAATTAAGCACTTTAACCCTACAATAGCATACATAGCGACAAATGCATAATTAATTGATTTACTGAGTTGTGACGGATAATTTCGTACACTTTTCCAGTGGAATTGTTAGCAGAAAGGTGATTAACTTGAACTATACCTGTGATTTTCCAGTGAGTGAGTATGAGTATTATATGTAGATAATGTGCACGATTTTAGTCGATTTGAAAATAAATGGAGAGCATTCAATTGGAATTTTTGGAATTAAAAAGTGTGTTTTATTATTTATAACAAAAGGAATTCAGGACTTTAAATCCAAGGCAGCAGCATGACAACATTGGAACTTGAAAGAATTCACAACTGAATTCAATTTTGAAAAAATAGTTCCACTTTCGGATTTCATAATGCGATGGTTATTCCATTAGATCATTTTGGCGGGTAATAAGATTCGTCTATAAAGAGTGTGCCAATTTAAGAGGCTATGTCTTTACGTGGTGGCTCTTTGGCCTATTTGAAGAAAAAAAGTTTTCAATTTATTACAAGTGATTCATCAGCAGCCTATACTATAACATACATACATAATTAGATGCACTTTTCCTGTTGGAGGCATTAGACCAACTTGACTTGACTTAAAAAAAGGAAGACTGTGTATGTTATGCGATTTCTTCGCTGATTGTGAACCGATTTTAATAATTCTATTTTATTGACTTGGCGAGAGTGGCACCATTTAAAATTTGAAGAAAATATTCCACCTCTAAGGGTGGAAAATTAGGGAATGAATGCCGTTTATTGAATTTCATCCACTTTCCGTTAAACGATTTTAATAAAACTTTGCACCTACATAGGTGTAGTTCCAATGATAATAATAATATTGTGGCACTAGAAAGTTAAAAAAAAAATAAAAAAAAAAAACTGACTTCAAAAATATAAACCAAAGCACTAAAACGTTAAAAATAATTGTTTTTGGAGTCGGTGCCAAATCGTATGATATGTGTCTGCGATGTGGTGGAAAAATGACTGTGAACGACGCCATCCCGTTCGGGTGGACCACTACACCACGTTCGTCCTTCGCGTCACGCAAGCTATTCGACACATCATTGCGCAGACGTATAATTTTTTTAAAGAGTATATTGTTATTTTTCTTGCGGTATCAGTTGCAGTAAATGGAATGCATTATCGTTTAACATGAACCGATTTTTGCCGATTTGAGAATAAGTGAATTCAACAAAATGGCCCCACCTGCCACACAGCCGGAGAAACACTAACTTTATTGAAGAAGAAAAATATGGTGGTTATATGCTGAAAGCGACTTGTAAATTGTATGATTTCACTTTGGGGTTATCTTAAGTCACAGGTTTGAGTGAGATAATTGGAAGTTAATAGTAGTGAAATAAAATGGGTTTCGATGTGATGCTAGCTAGTGTACGCGGTCTTTAAAGTGCCATTTAAAAGAGCTCTTACAAAGAAAAAAAGTAGACATAAAGCCACAGTTAGTTTCCATCATAACCAGAAGGACGTGCGTGCAAGCAAAATAGCATGCATAAATATTGTGAAAATATTTAACAAAGGAAATGGTCAAAGACATAATGGAAATCGCACTATTCACTTATTTAATGAATGCAAAAGAACCCTGGATATTGTTCAGTGCAGTGAACGTAAGGCATTATCATAATGACTTAGCGCTTGACTAATGCAGTCAGACACCTGCCTGGTACGACTTCTATTTGCCTCTTCGATATTGGCCACTACAAGAAGTTTCCCGTAAGCCTCTCTAATTACATGCAAATGCATAAATGTGCAGTTTCTTAATTGTAAATTGAATTCTAAATCAATTTTCTTGAGCTATGTATGCGTTTATGAGATTGTGTCATTCAGTTGTAGATAATTCTTTGGTGTTGCGATTTATTGATAATTACTCAATGCAGCATTTGTGTTTTCTACAGCTAGGCACATGGATCTAATTTATGGAGAATTTAATTAAGTGCCATAACTTTAACACCTTCTGATTGTTTTGTGGTGTACGAATTATATAAGTTAAAAATTGAGAAAAAAAAATTGTGATTGTTTCTTAGATTTAATGAAGTGATGGTACTTTATGTGCACAAGTGTCACGACAACCACTGGGTTTTTTTTTTTTAAAAAAATCTCTTCAAGATCAAAGGTCCGCGTTGCATTTAATTTATATAATGGATAAGAGTTGTTAGTGCTAACGTTATGCAACTACTCCAACGTGAATTATGCAGCAAATATACCTAATACTTAAAAAAAACAATGAAATGCTAAGTTATACCTATATTTAAATATGTAGTCATTTTATTATTTTAAATAGATAGAGAGCGAGTAACGTCAACACCGATAAAAAAATATAATTAAAAAAAACCTGTTACCTAACAATTGTTAGGTAACAAAATAGATGTGTTTTGACCGATATATCAAGATAAATTAGTTTTACATCCATTTGAAAAAATACCCTTATTAGTATTGATAATAACCGTTTAATCGGTGTTTTGATTGAATAACTAGAATATTTTTTATGTCGTGATAAAAAAGTTTTTTGTCCTCACATATTTTTCTTTTAGGAACATTACATATAAAATTTTTAAAGATAAATAAAATTGGAAAACGCGCCATTTTTGTTTCGATGAGACTTGGTTTCGTTTAGTTGGCATAGAAAAATATCCATCATTATTTTATTTTTTGAGTGCGTCAGTTACGATCGGCAACCACCAAAACACTGAAAAATGTGATTTTTACACTCTATGTAATTGTAATATATTTGGCTATTAAAATCATTCTACTAGAGCATTGAAAGCTAAAAGATAGTAGTTTCTTAGATGATAAATTGAAATGAAAAATTAATTAAAATTTAAATTAATAATGGCGCGGCTTCACTTATAATTTGATTTATACAGTAAAAAACCCGAAAACAAAATAAAAAACCAAAAGTCGTTAAATGTATGTATTAGACTGAATGAAATGATTAGAAAAATCACCACCAGCTAATTAAAGGTCTGTCTGGTAACTATAAAATTTTTACCCATGGGTTAAGCAGGTAAAATTTGAAGTACAAAATTCTTGTCTGTCAGGATATATCATCACAACCGCGGCGGCCAGATAATATTCCATAATTTATTATTCTCAACATGTCGACTTTGTAAATAAATAAAAATTGCCGAATTAAGTAATAATTTACTGGGTTTCATTTTAAAATTAAATCCGATCACCCTACATCCAGAAAAAAAATTTAAAACAAATTAAAATTTGTGTAAAAATGCAAAAAAACCGCATAGACTTTTCTTTCAAATGTTCCCACTTTAATTTTTAAGTTGCAAAACTTTCTATTCTGTTGCAATTTAAAATCACGATGATTACAATTTGTTTCAAATACTTCTGCTCTTTGGAAAAATATGGCTGGCAATTTAATTAAAACGTGAAATGATTTATTGTTAGGTTTTTCTTTCGTAAAAATTAAATGCAAAAGGTTTTTTTTACTGATGAAATTGTGCCGGACTAGGCACTTTAAACATTTTTTTGCTTTGGTGCTCTTTTTCACATGGGGCTAATTTTATTTTAACTGCTTCTGAAAACACTCGTATTTTGTAATACGTAATTCCGGATGTTTGAATTCCTAGCATGACCCGCTGCCAATTCGCTATCCAATATGATATTACATAATTATGTAAATTCTAACAGATATGTAATCTGAAAGGCATATATAGGATAAAATAATCTCATTTTCTCATGTGGGATCCGAACCCGGGACCACTGGAAGCACGGTTAAATGTGTTCCCACATTTAAATTGCTTATATTTACATTTGACTAATCCCCTAGTTATTTTTAAGTATCAAAAATTATCCCTTTTTAAAGTTCTATAAAATCGACTTAGAAATAACGACTTTTAATTTAACAAATCAAAATATTTCACCATTTAAAATTAATTATGTCAGAATGAAATGACTTAGGAAAACTTATATGATGATATTTATTCTGAATATTTTATTTGTATTCATATTTAAACAATTTCCGACGTATGTAGAAGCAAAAACGCAAACATTTAAAATTAAAATCGATTTTTCTCTCGGTGTATAACTGGCTTCCGAGGTACCTATGTAAAAAACTAACGGCACTACACCTTTATTCATAAAATGTTGCCCTTAAAATTTATAACTTTCCACGAAACAACTGTCTACCTTGTATTAATGGCACAAACAACATATTTACTTACAGATCTCACGGCTACTATGAATATTTTTTTCTATACTACCTTGATTTTACACTTTTCAAAATGTGATTCACGTTGAGTAAACCACCAAAACATATTTTGTTTTATTGCAGAAAAACTAATTGCGAAAATGCCCTCGTATCTTGCGTGTCGCTCTTCCACAGAATTCACCTGGCTTACTTGCAATCTGCATGCGGCTGGTATTCCCGACTACCACCGGATGCATATCAAAACAGCAAACCTGACCGAGCAACTCGGTTCGAATTGTAATGATGATGCGGGAGTCAACATTAGAGCGCTGCAAAACATCTTCGTTTTCTTCTTTCCCGCAATTGCACATAGGCGTATGGTGTGGACTTGATTTACATTGTTACCAGATATTAATTAAAACCATTTGTTTGTGATTTATTGTGATGATGGTGAACACTTGAATTTTTTTTTAGATAAAACAATAATATTGTGCAGTTTCAGAAGATGCGCCAATAAATTCTGGGTAATTTTTTGCATAAACTTAAACTGTGCAGGTCGTAGCATTTCTGTTTCAACGAAATATGTTATATATAATACTTAATTCTTCATGCCATTTTGTAGTTCCTGAATCAATATTCATGAAATATCGGTTGTTAAAGAAAATATACGTACAAAATGTGTCTACACGTTATTAAGGTCCAAATATTACGATTTAAGATAGTTTTATAGCGAATTAGGCTATGTATATATGTTTGTGTGTTTGTCCGGATGTTACGATCTAGAGCACCACCGGATCAACCGATTTGGATAAATGGGGAGTCGTTACAATCGTATTAATCCTCCGGGTGTCATAGGTTATATGATGTTACAAGAAAAGAAAAATGGCGACCATCATAAGTCAAAATGTCTGACAATAAAAAACAAATTTCACCAAATATTATTAATATGGGTATGAAATGAAAGCGTTGAATGAGCACAATATGAGAAACTATGTGACGTCATTCTAAACTCAAAATGGCGGGTGCCCCAAGATGACGTATTACCTCTTTATTCACAACTTTCTCAATATGGATATCAAATGAAAGAGTTTGATGAGAAGAATACAACAAGATATGTGACGTCATTCTGAACCCAATATGGCGGTTTACATTGTTCATAACAACCGCTTGACATGGTTATCAAATGAAAGGGTTCGACAAGCAGAATACGACAAGCTGCGGGACGTTATTGTCATAGGATAATAGAGACAAAATTTGGACGTGGACTATCATCGTAGTATAATGTAAAATTGCTAGTATGAGCTGCCTCTGCTTGATCATGACCGGCGTTGGAAAAAACTCGAAAAATTCCCGTTTTTTCGGAATGATTGGTTTTTTTCAAGATTTTTTTTTGAAAAGAAACAATGAGAGCCCCATACCGAATTTTTCAAGTTTTCTATGAAAAGAAAGGTGTAGAAAGGTAGAATTCGGTGTTGATATGATACTTTACTTGTAAGTTCTTTCCAAGCCTATCAAAAATCTCATTTCGTTAGTTATTGTTGTTTTTAATATCTTATAAATATTAGTTCTTTCCAATTGCTGTATGCAATACATTTCTCTAAATACTGCATATCTATTGGCTTTGATGACTTAAATTATCCGTAATTCCGGACGCCACTGACTTAAGAGCAAATTTAAGTACATATATTCACATATGCCTAATGATAATGATACCGTTATTTTTTCTTCTTTTCAAATTCCGCACGGAATTGGTCAATATTTATACGAACACATACAAAAGGCAGAAACCGTCTAGCCCCTGATTCCCTTTACAAACTTTTATCAAATTTGCAATTTGTGCAATTGAAAACGGTTTCTAGATACGGCGCAAAAGCTCTGATGAGAAATAATTTGTTTTCTAAGAAATTATATTTAATTTAATATTGTGAAAAAAGAGGAAGTTTTATTTTTCTGAAAAATACATGTTCCGTTGAAAAAAAAACTGTTTTTATTTCAAATTTGTCTTGTTTCTTTCCTTCAAGTATAGTATTTGTATTTTTCAAATTTTTCTTGAAAAATAACCGAAAAAAACAATATACAATGCACGGAAAAACATTTTGTTTATTTTCAGAATTTTCAACCCTAGTCATGACATTACTTTTATTTTCCTCATGCGAGATTCACTAGCGTGCGGTGTGTACACTCTTGGTGTTTACCAACATTTTTCACTGCTTAGGTTTCATCTGGAGGTATGTGCAATTAAGCCGCAGACAAGAACTAACAAACCGCTTTGGTTAGCATAAATCACTGACTGAAAATGATTTGCAGGCGCAGAGGGCGATAAGAACGGCAAATATGCAAATATCTTACTGCTAAAATGCAAAGAAAGTAAGGTCTGATAAAATTTTTCATCGACCCAACGCCGCGGTGAGATAAAACAAAACAACATATGTTCACAGAGAAGCAGAAGAAGATGGCGAGAAGCGCGAAGCTACTTTGATGGCCCACAAGTGGCTCCTTAATGAATGTTTATTTCTTCTCTCATTCAAATCAATCAGACGACGTGTGATTAGCGACTTACCCGTCTTACGTTACAAGATCCGAAGAAATGCTGAGGTTATTTTAAAAGTGGCGTTGCCTTCGGTGTTACATGCACTGCCGTGCATGTAATCGAGTGCACGGGGGGAAACCAAATTGCCCTGAAGTAGTCAAACACTTTTCCTCTAGCTTTTCCGCATTGGCACTAGTAACTGGTCAACTGGTCGTACTTGACATTTATTCGCAAACTTTGCAAACATCAAACAACAACACAAAATAGAAAAACTTTCCTCTGAAAAAACTATGTCCGAACACAGTCGCTTATATTTTTACCTAAATTAGTGCACTTCGACTTCGACACTATTGGCGCCGCGCAGGTGCATAATTATTAGAAAATCGCATGAAGAGATCAGCTAATGCACAGCGCGAATAGAGTGCCATGCACCTTCGGTTCAACACTGAGACACTCTTAAGCGAACTATCTCGCGGGTAAGACGTTCTTTGCGCGTATACCGACTTATTCGCCAGCCACCACAGTTCTAACTAATAAGAGTGATCGCCAGCGACTTAGTACATACCGCGAGGGCGAATTCACGGCATATGTCGTGATAACACGAAAGCTGGCGTTGATTGCGAGCCATCAAATCAATTGTTCATCATCAAAGGAGTGACGAAAGCGGACTCAAACGACCCGACCGTCTAGGAAGGCCCAGTGCTGTGCAGCCCCAGCTATTGTGTAATAATCGATTTTATTGAATGCGCGGCGCCGCGAGCGCGAAATGTGATCGGCATGCGACCAGCGTGGGCCAGCCGGGGCAAACGAACTCCGCGGCCAAACTGTGGTACGGCGCTGCTGGAAAGCTGGTCTTGATCGACGCTACGAGTATTTCCTTAGTAGGTCTTCCAAGAAGTGAGGAGTATCGGAGAAAGTGGTTCTGGGAAGGGCTTCTTCGCGTGGTCGGCATCTTGATCAACTTTTAATACCCACATGCGCATATAAAAGGGCTTTCTAGAAACTTCAGCTCTAACGTAGGTTTTTTCTTGACTTTCTAAATGTTATTGTTTTGTTTTTTCTGTTACCCGAAAGCCTTTGCGAGGCAACAATACGCGCGAGGTGATCTCGCAATGCAAGACGCATTGAACATACATATGAACATATCTTGTTTGATTTTATGATTCTCACATTGCCGAAGAACGCAATGTGGACTCTGTAAACAAATTTGAAATATAGATATGTTGACACAGTTTTTAGCGGGCGGAAGAGAAATATGTGTTTTGATCATGTCCGGAAAAGGAAAAGTTTATTGCGTTGGCTACTGAGAAATTGACATATGTTTGTAGGTGCGATGATTTAATTGTTTTATTTCACAAACGAACAAGCATTTTGAAACCTTGTAGCTCAACATCGCCTATGTATGTAAGTATTTGCATCTGAAAACTAGATACGGCATAAACATTATTCCATAGTGCGCTATTGAATGAAAAGGTCACTTAACAGAACTTTACGAGGTTATGCGTAGTTTGATCAAAGTAAGGTAATAAATATAGGACGGAGTAGCGATGAAATGACTGTTAAATATTCCCTGAAGGACAATGTTTATTGCTTTATTTACGTTTACGTGATATAAAACTAGTACTAAATTGATACAGCAGAAATCTGCCCTAATTGTCAATGAAAATAACACAAATCATTTGCTGAAAATATTTTGTTGTCTGTCAAATGTCAACAATTCTTACAATAAGTATTAAAAACAACAACTTATACCTGTAAACTAATAACACAGCTCCACAACAACAAAAATTCTACATTAGACTGGACTATACTACCTCTCAAGACTCTCTACCTATTTAGGGCAGCTGAATCCGGATCTGGCTTCAAAATGAATCCAACACCCTTTAGTTTCACCCTTGAATTACATGCTCTCAAAGTAAGGTCTTCCTGTATTTCATGTATATTTAAGGCGAAAACTAAAGCGTGGGTTTGTTTTAATTGGTCCTCTTCCTGTTCTAGCTGCTCTACATCATGTTGGCATTGCTCCGATGAGGGATGTGATGAATTCCGTCGTGGTTTGTTCCTAAGCCAATGTAATACTTCGTCGAAAGTTTTCAATTGTCTTTGGTTGTATTCTTCACACAAGATACTTCATCCAGCTCCATACGTTTTCTGTCGGATTGAGGTCGGGGATTTGTGCATCAGGTAATCTAATGCATTAGTTCCATGGTCTTCTAAGAAGGTTAAATACTGAAAAAATTGTAACAAAAGTGTACAATGAAATTTGAACCCGAAATGTATTTTTGCCAATATAAAAAAATAAATCAAAATTTACCACTGCAGCTTTATGACAAGGAGCGTTATCCTATTGAAATATGAATTATTCATTTTCAGAAAACAAATCCTGGATAGATGGTACCAAATGTTCTTCTAAAACACTCCTAGATATCTAACCATTTGTCCTGTAACTTACGAAGGTTGATCGTAACCCCAGCTATTAAAACAATCCCAAACCATAAGTCCAGGCTGTTACCGGTATTTCAGTTGTTGACATGATCCATCCATCCTTTCTCCTATGTAAGGCCTTCCGTCTGATCCAAGCAAGTTAAATTTGCATTCGTCCGAAAAGATTACTCTGTTCCAGTGGTCCAGTCAACTTGTTGACGTGAAGGCCGGTAATCGTGGCATGAGTGTACAAAAGTGATTTTTTCACAGAACGTAATTCATGCAAACTACACTAGTGAACACTCTTACAAGTGGTACTCAATGGGATGTTCACGATTTGTGGTGCCACCGCTCTTTTGAATCGATCCTGCAGGGAAATCGGATGACGGGCACGACGTCAAAAATTGAATGTTTAAAAGTAAGTATTCAAGTTCATCTGTCCAGATAATTTTATAGGAATAATTTCACATTATATTTTTGACGTAACACAACAACAATACCTACACCAAGAAACTGTAGGAAGAAACATGATTAATCTTGTTTAGGCCATAAAAAAAACGTATTACAGAATCGAAGGCTACTGACAACATTCTAAAGGACACACTATGTAACCTAAAGCCTTCCAACTATTGGAGAAAATTTGAATAGACATATGATATTAAAAGTGATGACTTGGGTGTAAACGACGCCGCGTAACAAAGAGATCTCAGGGCTGAATACATTCAGTGAGCCAAGTCAGTGTCCCTTAAAATTATCCCCAGGTTGTTTACACTGTTCAAATATGGAACTAACACTCCATTAATTTATTCATGGACAAAATTCAACACACTCAGCATTCGTCTAGACAGCAGCAACCATTGCGAATTCTTGGTGTTTAGGGTAAGTTTATTTAATATCAGCCATTGGCTTCTTGCATTGAGGTCGTCATTAGTCATTAATTCCAGTCAGGTGTGATTAAAAAGAGGCTGTACATCGTTCGCATTCATATGTATGAAATTTACAGAACTTAAAACTGTCATTGTCATTCACAAATATATTGTTACGATTCGAAATTTGCCAGCCGAGCGGCTAGCTGACAAATCTCGGGGCAAAAAGTTCCGAAAAATTTAAAGACGGGCTCGAACCGCAGACTCCGGCGTGAAAGTCCGTGTGTCTTCCGCTGCACTACCAAAAGTTTTGTAGAAGCGCTCGATAGGAGGGAGCAAAGCTTGCTACAGGGCCGTAATTCCGGACACATTAAGGAAAACACACCAGCTCGAGTTTTAAAATTCACCTTAATATTTGTTTGTCCATTTGGTACAACAATCGAAAATCATTTTACAAAAAAAAGGTTAGCCGTCGTTATCGCTTGATCGCCCGCGCACACTCAGTACTACTGGTCCATCGCTCTCCTATCAAGATTCAATCTCATGCCGTTTTCGGAAATGCAGGGGGGTTAGTCCAGATGTTTAGGACCGGCTTATAACTAAGGCCACAAATTTTTTGGGCCAACAAGCGATTTTTGTAACAATATTATAGAAAACAACAATGGTAGGACCATTGTTTCCAATGGTTCCATAAGGAACCTTGAGAAACACTACTAGGAACGTCACCAACATCACAAAATAATTTATCAGAAACTGCAACTTGACGACGGGCAAGACAAACAATTATAAATTAATTTCACGGCATACGTGTCAAAACCAAACAAAGAAAACTTCTTAGTCAATAAATCCGGATCAACGGAATCAAACGATTTTGAAAAGTCAAGAAATGTGATTATCATTTCGTATTGACGAAAAGTTCACTTCAGGAGTACGTATTAAGTGTATACAAATTGTTGACTACTGATGGATTAGTAAATCACGTTTCTTTTGTTTTGTTTCAACCTTTCGATTTAATTGAAGACTTCTTGCTTAATAGTTTATTTATGGGGACAACTATTTTTTCCAATATGAACATTTTGCTATTCGCTGTTTTAAACCTGCTTAAACAGATGTACCTAATTAGGATCTCGTAAAAATCCTCATTATTTTTAAAGATTAAAATACAATAGTACAAAGTAAGCAAAAAACTGAAAATCGAAATCCAGTGTATTTATAATTACGATATTGTAGTTTAATGCTTAGCGCGCCTATGCTAATGCCATCTTGACCGTGGTCCGGCGCTTTTCCCACGCTTATTCTCAGGCGACCATCAGCACGTCGTCGGTCGGGCATCCGCATAATACTCGGCTATATGTCGTGACATAAAAATCCCTCTTCCATCTACCCTCTCCTCACCGAACGAAATATACTGAATTTCTGCTAAATATCTTACCAATATAAAAAACAAACAAGTATTGTTGTAAACAGTGTTAGTCATCTCTCGTATATTTTTCCTTTTCGACTTTTCCGATAATCTTTCGTAATTATGCTTGGAATTTGCAAACAAGTTTTTGTATGTCCCTAATAAAACTAATTTAGTTAATTTAGGTGGCTATAAATGTCTAAATATGTGCAAAAAATGAGTTCAGTGTTATTTACTTTTGTGAACTGGAAGACGTATTATAGTTATTCTCAATTTGAATCTCTGCAGTCAATGCGGTATAAAAAGCTTTTGTGTCGTTACCAAATGGTTGCGGGAAAACACTAGAGACTTCTAGGTGAGTTCGTGCTCTCCTGTCATCACCATCAAATGTTGTTGTTCTTGAATGTTTTCATAGTAAACTCTTAATGACGTTTGAATGTAAAGTAGCATCATAAGAGTATTCGACTTTGGACAACAACACTTTACAGTGTTATCGTTTAGCGGCTGCAAGGTCGATTTAGACTTTGATAACCTATAATACTGCTTTGGGTTAAATAAATAATCTCTTCCTCAGATAGAATTAACAACAAAAAATGAGCTAATTTTTTTAGGGAAATGGAAGTGAGGTGATAAGGCTGTTGAATTTCGCTCGAGATAAAGTGTCGTGTGGAATATTTTTTTATTTTATACAAACTATAATAAATTCTCCTCGACTTGGTGTTTGCTTCGGAACCTTCTGCCACCCCTGTTGATGCTTGCACCGACCCAATTTTTACTGAAGTTTCTGACCATCCTGCCCTGCTTATTTCATTTTCATTGATTTTATCGGCACCAAAACACAACTTTCAGTCCGTAAATATTTTGTAAAAGCTAAATATTCAGCCATATTTTGTGCAAACTTTCGATGCATTTCGCGGCATTCGACACACACACACACACACGGACGTGTCACGAATCGCCACGAAATCTGCACGCACGCACGGACCTGGCGAATAAGCACTTCCATTTTCGAAAAGCTTATTTAGATTTGCCTCATTTTTATTTGACTGCGTCGACGGGTCTTCAGTTTATCGGTGCTCTGATATTGAGCGGGCTATTGAGGAATTTTATAAGCTCCTTTCGATCGGTATTTCCCGCTTTGTTCCTCTGGTCAGAAGATGGACCCTTTATTCAACCCATCTTGGCATGATGACATTTTAGGCTAGACGGCGAGGAATTTTGGGTGTATTTTTCGGGCACAGGCGAGATTATTGTTGGAATCGCTTCGTTTTAGGGTGTAGTTCAACCCCCTAAGTTTGCTTACAAATTGTTGGTGTGCTTGATTTTATAATTAACTATTAGTGACAAAAATAGTGTTTTTTTCTCTATTTCCTTTAATATCACCGTTCCTATTGACTTTTAGTATAGCATATGCATTGAGAAAGTTGTTCCTTATGAAATTTCCTAAAATATGAGCCCTGACAGAGGTCGCTAAGTGCAATTGTTAACTTGCAAATAGCCCCGAAAGTTAAAACAACACATTTTTTTCACTATTTTTTTACTAAAAAACGACCGCACACAGATGGCTGAAAATTCTCAAAAATGATGTGTATATGGACCGAAACATCCATGAATAATTTTAGCGTCATAGGTCAATTACTTCTCGAGTAATTAACGATCACTTTCTTTTTTTTTCCTTAATTGCAGCTTGCGCCATTTTTTTCACAAACGGGTTTCGCTGGTCGGACCAAGCCAGCAAAATCACAAATCCATTCAACTTTAGTATCCCGTTGGAATTTTTGGAAAAAATTAATTCTAACCGATTTTATACCGATTCTGTATATATAGATATACATGCAATGTATTTGGGAGCACTTGGAGTGCTCCGAGCTTTCCTTAAAAAAAAAAATCGGTTAGAATTAATTTTTACCAAAAATTCCAACGGGATACTAAAGTTGAATGGATTTGTGATTTTTCTGGCTCGGTCCGACCAGCGAAACCCGTTTGTGAAAAAAATGGCGCAAGTTGCAATTAAGGAAAAAAAAAAAAAGTGATCGTTAATTACTCGAGAAGTAATTGACCGAGGACGCTAAAATTATTCATGGATGTTTCGGTCCATATACACATCATTTTTGAGAATTTTCAGCCATCTGTGTGCGGTCGTTTTTTAGTAAAAAAATAGTGAAAAAAATGTGTTGTTTTAACTTTCGGGGCTATTTGCAAGTTAACAATTGCACTTAGCGACCTCTGTCAGGGCTCATATTTTAGGAAATTTCATAAGGAACAACTTTCTCAATGCATATGCTATACTAAAAGTCAATAGGAACGGAGATATTAAAGGAAATAGAGAAAAAAACACTATTTTTGTCACTAATAGTTAATTATAAAATCAAGCACACCAACAATTTGTAAGCAAACTTAGGGGGTTGAACTACACCCTAAAACGAAGCGATTCCAACAATAATCTCGCCTGTGCCTGAATAATACACTTTTTAATCTTTTTACCTCCTCGCCGTCTAGCCTATTTTTAGGCCTCTAAGAAATCAGCGCAACAACGCTTGGCGTGAACATAAAATCTCTAACATTGACTCTGATTACTACCTTCATTCAGATTTAACGAATTTACGGAGGGAATTTAACAATTATTCTAAGACTCTATCAGTACACTGTTGCATACATTTCAATATCAAAACTAACCCTAAGGAATTTTGGAACTTTGTAAATAGCAAACGGACAGCAAATAACTATCCCTCGGTTATATCTCTTGACAATGTAAATGGTATAGTAACCCTCCCTGTTGCAATCTTAAATTTATTTGTTAAATTTTTTTATCGATGCCTTCTGTGATGATGTCCGTGACTGTGATGTAGATTTGGATCATTTTAATTACCTAACTAGTCTTCCTACGCTATTTTCAAGTATTGTTTTGAACGCTTCCTCCATTTTGGAGCAACTTCACGACGACTAATCTGATCGTATACCTGGTATTGCCCTTTGTAAATTAGCATGTCGCTTGTTGAACCCCTGACTTTTCTTTTTAACTTATCTGTGCGTTCTTGTGTTTTCCTTAGTGCATGAAAATTGTTTTATGCAATCCCGTAAAAGAAATTTAATCGGAAACTATAGGCCTATTGCTAAGCTTTCACCTATTCCAAAACATTTTTGAGGCCATTGTTAACAAACAAGGATCTAATTTTTTTATTAGCGATTCCTCTTGTGTGATATTCAGCACAGTTTTATAAAAGGTAGGACGACTGTAACTAGCCTTGTCGAATTTTCTAGTTTTTGCCTAAATAATATTGAGAAGCTCAAACAAGTTGACTGTATGTATATATACTGACTTTAGCAAATCATTTGACAAGCTCTCTCACAAAGTGCTAATCTTTAAACTGTTACGACTTGGCTTCCCTTCCCTGTTGTGCTGGTGTTCCGCAGGGTAGCCATCTTGGACCGTTGATGTTTACGCTTTTCTGAAAAGCTCACGTTCTGGCCTATTTTTGAGGATTTGAAGATTTGTGTGCCGATTGACTCTGTACAAGATATGCTCCAGACCTACAGGACGATCTAATTATTTTTTCTGATTGGTGCTGTAGAAACCATATGATTTTGTCAAATATAGTCTAATTTCTCTTAATAGGAAACCTTCCCTCATCGAATTTTCTAATAAAATTAATGATAAACCCTTAACTCGTCTAGAAAGGTTGACAATCTTCACATTTGCGCTTCATGTTGACCAGATAATTAATCGTGCTAATTCTACTCTCGGTATTGAAACTTTTTATTTTCGTATTTTTTAAATGAATGCATAATATGTCAAGAATATTGTGTCCAAATTTTATGTCTATCAGAGCAAACTTGACGAAGTATGAGTATTTGAGCGTCTGTTGCTCCAGGCCGGGTTTCTATGCCTGCTCGACAGCTGTGCGGCACGTTTACCTGGCGCGCTATTGTATGCATTTATAATCCCTAAATTTATTTCTTGATAGAAGCATCTTTTCAGGTCGCGTTGTGTATATTCGAGGCATGGTATATATGTAGTATACATCAATTGATCGCTGTATGCCGTGCTGAGCAGTAGCAAGTGACGCTACAAGTTTGACTCTAATTTCGTTCGTGCAAAACTTAAAAGCGTTTTTCTGTTATTTTTCTTGTTATTTTTGAAGTCCGTGCACACCATAACTCAAAATCTACTGGACCAATCGTTTTGAAATTTTTCACAGTAGGTACTTCTTCACATAATTCACCAGGTATCCTTGGGAGCTTTCTTGTTTTTTTAATAATTATTAATTTCACAATAACAAATTAGCCGATTTTTTTATTTAACGAAAATCGGTTTTTTGGCTTCCTAGTGCTACGAAAAATGATTGAAATTGAAAAAAGAAAATCCTGCCTGGGTTACCTCGAAAAACATCTTCTTTAACAAATGCATTTTGATTTTTTTGTTTCATATGATTCTGTTGCAAGTTATGATGAACACCGCAAAACAACTTTTTTTCGAGGCGCCTCCGCAGATTCACTGTCATATTGTTAAATATTGTTCAAATGTTGCATTATTATATGGAAGTTGACTGAATAAACTAACTTTATCTGCATCGCAAAAAAAAAATTCTTGAAAACTTTAAGCAATGGTCCAAAAATTTAGCGGACTCGGTTGTTTTAAAAGTTTTGTTTTGTGCATTTGTCTGTCCCATTCTGGAAAATGCTTCGGTGGTTTGGATGCCTTTCTATAAAATCTACATTCAGCGGAATTAGTCTGTACAGAAACGCTTTCTCATTTTCGCTCCCCGTCATCTCCCTTGGTCAGATCAATCATGTCGGGGGGTCGAAAAAAATTTTTCTCATCACATAAAATAATTAATACATTTATAAAACAAGGTCTATTCATCTTAATTTTTTCGACATCATTCCAACGAGTTTATCACATTCTACTTCTCCACCAGCACTAAACCGTTCAATAGGGACAATGGGTCCTCATCCGTTTTGCTTCGTAGGTAGGTACGTTTTTAGTCTATGGAGACATGAAAAAGACCGTTCGCGTGTTGTAATAAAAACAGGCAATGAGTGCGATGAATGGCTTTAAAGAACTTATACAGCCATGTACTTCGGGTTACAATAAATTTGCATCAGACGCAAAGCTATGCGATGCGTTGCAAGCTTTACGCGAATTTCCAAATTTTAACGCCGTGCGGTGCATTCAATTTAACCGTTCTTTTAAGTGTTATTTGAGTCGTGTTTGCTATTAAAGATGAATTTAGATCAGGAGCTTATTGAAGAAGTGCGCAAACACGAATTCATTTGCAATAAATAATAATAAATTGTATTGAATTCTAAATACGAGCGACAAAGCGTGAGGATAAATATCTGCAGCACTTGGAACAAAAGTCTGTTTGTTGAATTTAATGAATGCCCAAAATCACCCTTGCGTACGCCACTGGGCTAGAGATTTGATAGTCGGAAATGGCGCGTGGTAAGAAATTAAAATTCCTATTGAGACACCCTTAAAAAATATAAAGGGATTAAAGTTATGGTTTTAGGCAAGTATCTACATATATCTACAAATTCCACTAATAGTTTTCGAGCTATAAGTTTTATAATGCTTCAAGTTCTTGTGTTGAATATTTTTAATTTTCCGAGGGAGTGCCTAATAAAATTTATTAAAGTCGTGGTTCTGAATTTGCTTCAAAGAGCATATCAAAGATGTACTCTAATCGATATCGGATGTACAGACAAAAGAAAGTCAAAAGTCATAATCCAGCCAACGCAACGTGGTTAATGCATTTTTTTTGCTATAAAGTATCACAAGAATCGTTATTTCCTTTTTACGGCTGAAACCCAAATGAGCGAACATTTCCAAGCTAGAGAAGCACATCGAATCCACCAGTGATGACCACTATACTATTGCACATCGAATCCCACCAGTTGCTTTCCGAGTATGAGCCCTTGGGCACACAAAAACAATTCGTTTGGTTTTTTGTGCTCTCATAAGCCATGGCGTTCTGAAAATAGTTTTACGAACAAAGGACGACAAAAACTGTCCTTTTTTTTGCAAGTTCCTTGAATCATTTCTGTGCTTTTGTCGAAACGTCGCAGTCTGGGTGTCTGCAAAAAAGAAAATCTAAAGGGGTAGGGGAGAACTTGAATAAGCTCCAGACATTGTGGTGAACGCAAAAATTTTGCACAAAACTGAAAGAAAGTGATTTAAGTGTCCCTCGAGGTATATTGCTTAGAGGCGAACGTTTTAGTGCTTTGTCTTATACAAAGTTCTTTCGTATAATTTTCTGAATCTTATTAAATGCTTTGAACAAGATTAATGTACACAATCAGCAACTGGCAGCACCGGAGATATCATTTGTTACCGTAGATATTTACCTGATTTTCTAATGCTGCAAAGTGTTGCTGATTCAAAGGTGCTATGCCATTTATTTGCATTCAAAATATAAAATATATCTCTGTAGTTTACGACAGCCAGCCATTTTGAAATTGTCTAGCATTTGATGCAGAAAATCTTCTACATTTGCGATTACCATGGTATAGGACCCCATTTACCGTTCATTAATTAAAAAGAATTTATTCTGCTCGAGACTACAAGTGGGCTGAAAAGCACTATTTTGGTCGTTTATGCATTCGAACCTTCAGCATGGCAAGATAAATGCTCAGTCTCACTGCTATGCTCTATGTAGGTACTTCTCTTCACTTCTGAGCAGCAACAATTGAATAGTGGCTTTGTGGGTGGCAATAGCAACCAGACACTCTTCCTAGTACTCGTACATGATAAATGTAACTCCGACAGAAGAAGCTCCTGTTGGCCTAAATTGTCCTTTCTGAACTAACCACAACGACCTCTTAAGAGATGAAATATGCATTTAGCATTCAAGACACTAATAACTGTGTTGCGGCCCGGTCGAGACCTATGCACCTTGTACCTTCTTGCATTTCATCATTTAGAATAGGTAATTACGCTACTGAAATTCCACTCGATTTTTATTTTATTTTAAATCCGTGTATTTTTCTTATCGTATTAATATCAAAAAGAGCAAAACGTTTGGTTTTTTACATTTGACGGAAAGACGTCTTATCGGATAAGATATAAAACTTCCAATATCATTTTGTATCTTGATGGACATAAGGCATGAATTTCACAAATTCCAGATGGTGGTTCCAATATTGTGCACTCATTTCATGTAATATTTAAAATCTTTCTTTTTCATACAATTTAACACATGACACTAGTAGAGGTCAAGAGTCGGAAGAGGTACCGATTGCTAAAATCGTACCCCCCGTTTTTGAGGGTGCTAAACCGGAATATGTTAGTGATATCAGTTTTTACCATTGCCCTTTTTTCGGGGCCTCGTGAAAGCAAATCTTGCAATCAAAATCTCGACTAGTTGTATTCAAGTTAGAGGTTTGAAGCTCCCGTGACAAAGCAATTTACATATATGAATTATCTATAACCGTTCTAAATCCAATATGGCGGACGCGCGAAAATAGCTGATTTCCTTTGTCTTACCAACGCCCTTGACATGAGTATCGAAAAAGAGGGTTTGACGAGTAGAATGCGATTAGCTATATGACGGCATTCTAAATCCAATATGGCGGAGACCCTAAGATGGCGGTTTAATTATTTACTTAGTTGTGGCAAGGTTATTGGCCTTGGTCGTATTCTAGACTCCATTAGAAGCACTCAGGGTTAATTCGTTTTCTTGGTTTTTCAAGTGTTGGTCTAGTTCCTAAACTTTCAAGATAACGGAACACTCACCAAATCCCTTTTTTTTTATGGAATCTCATATCAAATGATTAGAATTCATTCTTTACTTTAACTTTTAATGTAAAGAATGAAATTGTTTCACTGTTTTATCAATGATTGCTTTATATTTCAGTATTATGTCTGACAGTTGTGTGCGTATATCTGGGGTAGCATCCAATCTCGACCTGAATTTGTTTTTTTTTTGTATAAGTGTAAGCTGAAAGACCTTTTTCACAACGAAACCTTGTGACAAATAAGAGCAAAGTTAAGATGGACTTCTAGGCTACTTCAGGGTATTCACTCCTAACACTAAGTCAAAACTCAGAGATACAGACTCAAACGTGTGTTTTAATGTGGATGAACTCTGAAGATCTATGAATGCTTCGTAATCTAGGATGGTTAGCATCGAAGGTTGACTTCTGATGATATATGGATTTTGTACCCATTCGATATCAATATCACTATCCGGAAAGTAATCTGACAAAGATTTCAGGAGATTTACCAAGTGTCCTGTTATGATATTTCTCATTTCATTCGGTAATTACAACGCGTTTTCGTGTAGAAAGTTGTACCTATAAAAGTGGAAAACGTTCAATGATTTCTTTTTCTACGCAGACAATCCAGAAATTTAATTTTCTTTTAAAGGCGAAACGTAGAGATATTTGTTTCTCGCCGTGTGGCAATTTATTTTCTGTAATTCATACTTACCAGAGCGAGCATATAATTATTCATAAATCATTTTAAATTAATTGAGTTCTTTTTGGAATAGGATTAAAATAATTTTTGTGAACTATTTAAAATATATTACTTGAATATCTATATGATTGATTAAATTGATTTTTTTGTAGGTACTTATTTAGGTACATATTTTTGCACGGACTTATCGAACAACTCTCGTTTACGATCCGAAAATTATTAATCGACCCAACTAAATATCGGGGGTTGGCATGGGCCCAAGAGGATTCGCAGAGTTGAAAAGTGATGACTAAAATGATTTCAAATGCGAGCATTTGTTCTCCACTTAGAATAGCTTAATCGTGTAAAACTGAAATTTTAAGCTGTTCACCATGTTCATTTTCCAGAACGATATTTTCTCAGCAAAAACTCTGCTGCTATTTTTTCTCCATAGTGCAGTGAAATCTGGTGCAAAAGGAAGCCTTACGGAGCCATTCTCCAACTCTCTGCAGTGTTAGACAATTAGGTTCAGCGTGCCTCTCTAAAACAAATCCAGCGCCATATCGTGAGCTCACAGGTGCCCGCTGATGCATGCAGTTTTTAGTGAAAAAACAGAAGACCGTACAAAAAATGCTAAAATTCACCAGCGAGCGTTCATAATAGGCGGCGTAGAAGATTAAAGGAGTTAACAGCTTCGCTCACTGCTGGGAGATGCTACAATTTTATGTACTTTTCATTTGCGAAAACATCCACCCCCCCTCGCCCTGTGCAGCCTTACAACAAAGTAATTTCCTTCCTTTTGTAATCTCAGGTGCTTTCCCATCATTTTAGCTGGGGCTCCGGTGTGGTGTGCTGAAGTACATCACGTTAGAGCCACTGTCGTTCCGGCTGCCGTTCCATCCAGCGCGTCACCCGTCCTTACCAACACACAAAAGGGTCGTTGCCAGACAAGGATCCCCCTGAAGCCCCACGTTTTGGTTGAATAGGAGGACCTCCTTCAGTGCTCTGAGGCGAGGAGCTGGCTCCTTGGGCAGTCAGATGTTCGGCATTTGGTACAGGAACGGATACTGAAATATGGGACGATTCGAGCGAGGCAGTATCCCCCCAAAGCTTGGGGGCCCCTAAAATAGCACACGGTCAAGCTTTCCGCGACACGGGAGCTTTTCACTCTTGACGTGTACTAAGGACGCTCGTGTGTCTGTAGGTTTTCTGTACGCAAACAGCGAATTTTCTTCATAAGAAAATGTAGTTCAGTGCAAACTGAGACCCTGATCTGCGAGGGTGTAGTAGCGGGCTTTTTTGTGCGCGTCTTCTTTCAAAAAGAAAAGCAAAAAAAGGGAAAACATTTTTCCAAAGGGCCCTTTTGAGGTACTCTGAGTGGCGCATCCCGCGGCGGTATGGAGATGTGGCCCACGCCTCAGAAGTCAAGTGCTAGTGGACTCAAGTAGGCCACGGTGTAGTAGTGATTCGCGGTTTCCCGCGCCCCAGAGGAACTTATTTGTGCACAAATTTGAAAGTAGAATATATGAAACAAAATAGAATAAAAGTGAATATAGTCTAACTAACCTTTACCCTTCCTCCCCCCGCTCGGCGCCCCTTGTGTTGCGCGAATCCTCAGATCTGCGGTTAATTAAACGCTCAAAGGAGCGCGAGGTGTTAGTGCAACTTCAGTGGAAGTAATTTGAAAAGGGCTTAATGGTTTGCTGCGTGCGGCAATTTTCGAAATAAATCAAGAGTGGGTCCAGCCTGGAGCCCAGAGGGTGCTGATGTGCTTCTGCACGGGCAGTGTGAGGTGTGTGATTGTAGTGCTGGAAAAGGGATGAGTGCTGGGCTCGTATACCAGCCGTCGTCTACTGTGTAAATTATCCTAAGCATTATTGCACAGGAAGTTGCTATAATATTTCCACCGTTGAGGTGCCCCTGAGCCCAACTAGGACAGGTAGGGTATCGCTGAACTATTTCTAACTAGCTCGACGCATAAATACGGCCTGGACCGGAGATAGGCGGGATTAATTATAAAAAAAGAAGCACTTGTGTGGGCTGATATGACTGGAGAACGCCAAGGAAAATCGATTTAATCAGCAACACGTCGGCAATAACCGAGAACAAAAGTGGAAAATTTTCCGTTTGAACAGTGTGATACTTCGCCTGCAGGCACCTGGCCAGTAATGGCAGAAATCTCCTTAAATATTCTATAAAGGGCAGCGAAAACCAGTGCGCCCCAAATCGGAAGTGAACCGAAGGAGAATCTCACAGTTGGCAGCGGATTTCGCGCTGAGGACGTTTTTATCTCGAGCACCTGTGGACAGGACCCTCCAGAGCTCCTTTGCTTGGATATATATCAACATCTAACGCCGTCATCGTCATAGTCCTCATCGTCAACATTGTTGTGGGATAAAATTCCTATTCTGAGCATGACTCTGTCCAATAAAGCACTCGTCGAAATCATCAGGTAGGTAGACTAGTACATACGTCTCTTGTCGGGCGGTATATTGTGCCCACAGTAGCGCCCTACACAGGTGCAATTCGCAAGGCATTAAGCTTTTGTTAAGCTTTCCCTACAAATCATCCCGTTGTTCGAGGATAGCGTTTTACTCTCCATCGTTCTCGAACATCTTGCGGCAGCTTTTCCCAGCATTAAGATAATATCAAGGGGCAATTACTTACAGCCGTTAAGGTCCTCCATGTTCCTAGAAAATTCACTTCAGACCTGTAAGCACAAACTCGTGCCTTGCGGCACCCCACCTCGGAACTACCTGGTTAGGCGGCGGCGGCCAGATACTCAGATTCTCGGAATTATTATGGCCTCCTCGATTACATCTCGAGCAGCAACAGGTGATTTATTCGTCCGCCGTGGTACCGCTGTAGAACATGGTACAGCTCCATTAACCGATCGAGCCGTTCATAAATGCACTTCGGCGCGACTGTTCTAGGCGAGGAGCTCACCCGTCGTGATTTATTCCTTCGTCTATTTTCGCTCCCCATATCTCGAACCGGCTCGAAGCGGTTTTGATGTGAATTATGCAAATCCGGGACGGGCGCCATGCCGTCTATGGGAATCCATAAAGCTCCGTTCCGCGTTTATGGTTGCTCTGGGTATTGCAGCAATTAAGTTCACGCAGATCCAGTCCACCTCTACTCGGCTCAAGGTGGGTCATAAAAGCAAAATCCTCAGAGGAGGCGCTGCTGTAGGTGTGCTCCGGCTTGCTTCGCCCGCCCGCTGTATACGTCAATTAATGGGCCAAGACTAATTCGACAATTGGGGATATGCATGCCTTCGTTGCGGATGCGAATAATTTAATTTAACGATCCCTCCATGTCCCGCTGGGCAGTGCACCGGATGTCAGTGTTTACCATAATTGTACTTCAGATGGGATGTTAATAGCTCCAATTTACTGAAATATCGCAGGATCGACGGTTACTCGATACGTCCTTGTTATAAATACTTTTTAAAAGAATTAAAGTGACTTTAGGTTAAGAGTCCTAAAAAGCATGAAATAGTTTTAATTATTAAAAGTCTTACTAAAGTGCGTACCAAAAAGAACAGACTTTTAATTTATAAGCTAAGTCGTACCCGGATTCCGTGTTCTTCAAAAGAATGTTCGACGGCCTTACTTACGCCGGCATTTATCTATAAAGTTAATGTTGCAAAGGTATGTTCAAAAGAAAATTACACTGATGTGTTGAATCTCCAAAGTGTCAGCGTATTCGACAGCCCTAATACTCACTCTTATGAAAATGCTGTTCTGTGTAGTAGAGAGTGTCCAAGAACCCCAAAGTTCCTATGTTATGGACCATAATTTTATTTCCTGAGCCCAGAAAACATTCAGGCTCCAGTTTTCATAGAAATACAATGCTTAAATGAACGCTAACGGGACAAGCAAAAATCAAGACAATATTGTACTATAGTATCAAATTGGAATTTTGCTCGCTATATTATTAACTCAAGAATTATATAAATTTTCTGAATGAGGAGGATACAAATTTTGAAAGAATTATATATAGAAGACATTTGAACCAACCATTGTGCTGATTTTGACGAAAATATATAATTAAACACGAGAACTGTACGAAGTAAGGGCGAAAGTAATCAAAAACTGAGCTGAAATTCGTTCAATCGAAAAATACGAAAATCTTCGGAAATAAATGCAGTATAACATAAAAGTCCATAAAATTTGAGTTCAAAATTGTTGCAAGGTCATCGGCGTATACGGGACTTACCAAATCCCTCAAGAAAGAAGAAATACAACGATTTTAAATCGCAGCCATCTCGAAAGCCAGTTGCCACCACAAGAAATAACATGGTCAAGAAATATAATCTGTTATAACTTCTGTATTTCGTACGCAGTATGGTAGGTGGTGCCATCCTGATGAAACATCAAATTGTCTAAGATTAATTTCCCCCAATTCGTGTAACAAACGGTTGCTATCGACTATCCAGCCACTGCGATCCTGAACCAAATCGGCGTAAAACAATTGGGTTTTCGGTAATCGCCTTCCCTTTAACCGAGCATATATATATATTCAGTCTTGAAAATCAAAAAAGAACGGACAATAAATTTAGTCTTTTAATAATATCTTGAAGGTCCGCTTGAAATATGCAACTTAAAAACAAGACTGCCCATTTACATAAGAAATCTCCTGAAACATATGAACTTTCATAGTTTCAGATCACTCTTTAGAGTCCGCCATCCAAAATTTCAAATATTTTGAAGGTATTCGTCATCAATACTATACAAGCCGCTGACATCATGAGTTGATACATAAAACATATAGTAAGATCGCTATAATTTTTGATGTAATCGGTCCAAATTTATTAATCAAAAATGCCGTATTAGTATGTCAACGGCCGTTAACGATATTTTCACAAATTACATGAATTACATTGAAAAGAAAGAGAACAGTTCGATACGATGCAGTTGTCCATTTTACTCTATCAGATCGCGAAATAGAGAAAACGTAACCTAAAAGTGAAAAAGGCTCTGTATAAGTGCAACTTTGAAGTCTCATATCTCTGGAATAAAACGTATGTTCAACTTCAAACTTTTGGAATATTATTATCTTATCATAAACAATCGTTTAGGAACAAATTAAAACTCATTTTCGAGGGCGACCATACAGGTGATTATTGCTGTCTTTTGAATAACAAAATACCGGACTACAGTTGTGGACGGATCTTATGCTGTCCAGTGTGTGAGAGTTATGAATGCTCTTTCAACGAAACTCTAAAAAGTGGGTTTCACAGCTTGTAGAGAATACCATTCTAAATATAAATAGGGATCATTAAGTAAGGTGGAAAAATTTTCAAGTTGGCGTTCCAAACGACAAAAACATGATTTAATGAAAAAATAACGTTCAAAATACAAAACTGGGCATCTTTTGCTACCTATCAGTTTGTCTACTTCAGAAAAAATTAAACCATATAAAAATCAAAGCAGAACAAGCAATTACTTCAATACATGCAAGAGCTCCCAATATCGTATCAGAAAAGAATAAAAGCAAAATTAATTTTCTTTGAAATGTTTCGGGGGACCTACGACATTCCCCACTTTGCATGCTAAAGTTGAAAGCATTTTCTCCCTAACTTACAGATGTTAATAACTTCTGAATGGCTACAGGTGAATTGTGTATTTGTTTTAGATTTTAAGGACTTTTAAAGGCAAATTTGAGTACTTGGTGTAAAAGGTTTACATGATCAAGGATACCGTATCAAGATTTTATCTGAGGCCTCGAACATCGAATCGAACATTTGTGAATGTGTTATGATATGTTGGATACCCTTAAATAATACATCTGATTTATTCCCTTTCAAATGGGGGCTACGATGTCCTTGAAAGGATTTATACGCTTTTCAGTGCGGGAAGAGTTTTGAATGACAGAAAAGTTTGACACGGGAAAGAGTGACTGATTTTATAGGAGAGGAGGATTAGGGCGGGGAAGACAATCATTGTCACGACTCTCAAGCAAAATGAATTGGGCCCTCTAAATATAAATTCCCGTCCTTATGTATCTAGAGAACAACATTTTCTGTATGTTACTAATCACAGAATTAATTATGGCACCTTTGAACCGATCTCGGCTATATCCAAGAATTTTAAAGCTTCTTTTCTGTAATTGGTTTTAATTGTGATAGAAAAACTTTAGAAAGGCGTTTACATGATGTTTGACTTTGTATTAGTAATTTTGATATATTTACTTTGTAGTTATAATTTGTATGCGGCAAAAAGAGGGTTATAAGTGTGGCAGTCTATGTATGCGTGTATGGATAGATGTGCATCTGTTCCTTCGTAGCTTCTAAAATACTCATCAGATTTGGACAAATGAGAAGTCAGTCGTTAGAATCATTTCATTCCTCCGGGTGAAAATGGCGGCCACTATAAGTCAATATTCCTGAAAATAAAAGACAAAAATTATTAATATAGGTATCAAATGAAAGCGTTGAATACGAGGACAATACGGTAGACTATGTGACGTCACTCTAAATATAATATGATGAACGGTGTAAGATGGTGGATAAACTTTTTCCTCCCAACTTCTTCGATATGGGTATCAATTGAAAGGGACGAGCGGAATACAACAAGAAGTGTGACGTCTTTCTGAACCAAATATGGCGGACACCTCAAGATGACAGATCACATTTCATTCTTCACAACCCCCTTGAATGGGTATATAATTAAAGGTTTATATAAATTCAACTTAATTTCCATACATTTTATTATGATATGAGTAAAAAGAAATTAGAGAAAACCGCAAAATGTTTTTAAAAAAAATAAAGTAAACTAAAATCCAACAACGGCTTCAACTTCCCTTTAAAAAGTTTTAACCAAGCCTTAGTAGCTAGACCTCTGTTGAATATAGCAATAACGAAGAAAATCACCTACTAAGTTGATGAATATTCTTATGATAAATATATATTACTGCATTCAGTTTGCAATAAAATAATCGGCTATGTCATAGTCACACGTTTTATCTCAATTAAAATAAGATATATTTTATTTTTAATCACTTGATAGAAATAAATGCCAAGTTCATCAATTGTGAGTAAAATGAAATATTCCTCCAAACCACGTTTTAGTACCCTCACTGCCACAAAAAATGATGTGAACAATTTCATCGGGTTTCGGCTGTTCTACATATAGTAATGAAAAGCACAAAAGTTCACCACATCTAAATACAAAAAGCCTACCTTTACTGTTTCTGTTACTAAGCTGGTAAATTTTTAAAATAAAATTTCGGGTATTCATCGTACCACACAAATTTGGGTTACATAACGCTAAACGTGTTAAAGTGTTTACTTGTTCACGTAATTGGTCAATTGCGGGCAAACGTGGGACCAATTTTCCGGACAGTATTGTTATTTGAAAATATTCATGCGAATTATTATGTATACAGTAATTTGAGGTGTCCGCAACCCCAGCAATTTCACGCATTTTTAATTTTCTACAGTTGATTTCCATATCACGGGCGTTCAGCGTGCTTTGGAATATTCACCTCAATAGAGCGCCCAGGACGTTCAGCGTCACTTGTGCTCATTCGGCCACATCGAAAATCACCAAACACCCAATTATGGTGGATGGGTCGTTGTCACTGCCGTTGTTGCTTCATAGTAAGTAATAATTGGTCTGCATGTGGCGGAATTTTTATCCATTTTTCAAAGTCGCAAGACTTGATTGCTGTACCTAATTAGATTGACTGCCTTATGCGTTTAAATTTTAAAAGCTGGTATGTGAATTTATACGAATTGTCAGACAATAAAACTACAACGCCATTTTTTTTATTGTCCTGGCGGGTTCCGTATTGAAACGATAACTCCTAATTTACCATGTTCGTCCATCCACTCGTCGCAGTTTGTTAGCTCCCGCAACTAGCAAGCTATCCAGATGCAATTTTGTAGGTTTGCAATCACATCACGTGCGTCCCAAATTGCCTCACAATGATATTTTTCTTAATTTTGTTGATGCGCCGCGTTCAACAAAAAAATTTTAAATAATTTGATGCATTAGCTTTTTATAAGCACTCCTTATAATAATTAAAAGGAAGAACAAATCCACGCTCTAAGTTCTCACTACGAAGCAGATTTATTAAGTGAAAGAGTTTTGACATCTTCGACCTAGCAGCCCAAAATATTGAAGTAGCGAATCAATTTCCGTGGGCTGCATGGGTGCACTCAAATATTAAGTTGCTTATTGTTAAATTATTCAATGCCTAATCGGTTTTATCGGTTTCAGACTGAATGTCGTCAAATTTGCTTTCCTAATAATTAAGGGTGTGCTTAACAACGTGTTACCAATCGATTTTTACTTTTAACTAGTAATAGATTTGGTATGAACAATAACCAAAATAAGTATGAGTCGTCGCTGTGGGAAAGTATCAAAATTATTATTTCTACAAGTCATTTCTTCCGTTTCAAAATTTATATTATGAATTTGGACAATAATAAGCAAAATTGTTGTACTCGAAGCGCCCTCTACGCAGGCACCCTTATTTTTGTCGTAGCTAAGTATAGAAAATGGAAAAATGATTTGTGTAAAGAAAGAAAGACCGCATGCGGGAAAAATAAGAACGGGTGCATCTCGTCACACCAATCCAGACCGATTACGACCAAATTGTTTTCCACTACAACTTTGCTTACATTTTTCATTACAAGTTTGCTTATGATTTTTGTCGTAACTGTCAAAGATGACCGCGGTGGCGTATGAGTGCATATAAGTATTTCGATGGTTGAAAACGCGATATCTCAGGAATTGTGATTCGTACGAAACAAAAATTTTTGAACCATGTTTGTAGACATTTGCAAAATTTATAATTAATCCAATATAATCTTTTTTACGATAATACTTACAGTTTACGAGAAATATGCGAAAAACCAATTTCATTTATCTTTGACTTTCAATAAAATTTCTAGGGCCAGTCGGATCATCGGTGGGAATTTTTAACATTTCATTTGTAATGATATAAATGAATGTAAAATTTTGTTTAGGTTTAGACTTTCTTGTGTTTATTTTGACTGGACTATCAATAGCTATGTAATTTTGAGTTTTGACGAGATATGTCCGGTTATATGAAAGATTTTAACAATATACCTGGCAAACCAGCAACAGTGTAGACGAATTTGTTTAGCTACATAAAGAGTAAGTTGTATATGAAATTAAAAAATATTTCTCATTTCACTCCAGTTAGGAGCATAGAGCTTCCGCAAAGTTTCTCCACTTGGAGGCTCTGTTTCAGTTTCTTTAATTGTTTATATTCGCTATGCTGTGTGATTAGCCCACGGTAACTATGCTAATTGATGGGGCTTCCATCTGTCGCTTATTAAGAGGAAAAGCGCACTCTGAGAGTGGAAGTGTGGGGTCCGAGTGCGATTCGAAACTGGGACTTTTGGATCGACAGCGCAAAACACTTACCACTAGACTATCCCCGTTCTATGTGAAATTATCTACTGACGCATTTTAGGTAAATATTTCAGTTAAAGAACAAAAAGAAAATATTACAGCTATTTTTATTGAAAATTCATTGATATACGAGTATTTGGAGAATAGTAAGGCAATGAGGTGATTTAAATTCAATTTTCGAAATGTTTGTTTCAAATTCTGGTACTTTTCGAAAGACTCTCCAATAATGGTACAGGCAAAGGTAAGACATACATATATAACAAAGGGATAAAATTCGCAGAAAAGAGCTGACGTACTTACCTTTTAACACTTCAATTAAAAATATAAGAATAATAGCAACAATAAAAATAGTAACATGTGTTAATAATATCAATGAGGTTATCTTTTGAGTAATCAAATGAGAGTTATTATTTGGTTCAAGTTTTTGAGCTTGATTTTGCAATTATTTACTATTGTTACATTTATAAGATACAATATTTTACCCAAAGGCAAATGATATTTTTAGCCTCAGCGGTATTTTTTTTTATCAGTTGAAATGAAAAAAAAAGTAGAGGGACATCATCTTCATTTATCCCATCTATTACTTTTTATGGTAATATCTGTTTCTCTTTCTTCCACTAAAGTTTAAATTTAACAAAAAGAAGATTTCTTAGAATCTTAGATTATTATAGATGTTGGCGCATTTAATATTTCTGACTATAAATTAAAAATAACTGGATTGTTGTTAGGCCATTGATGCTATTTTAATTATTCAGAAATTCAAATGACGGAACAGTTGATCAATAACACTTAACTACACCTGTTCCTTTCCTACTTAGTAATCGCCAACGCAGGAATTGGATTAATTATATTTTAGTACATTCTCTCAGTTCCTAATATTTTCCTTTTACAATACATTCAGACGCTCAGAAGCTCTTTTTTGTTGCCTGTTTTAAGGAGTGAAAAAGGAAGCGGGGATTATACGAAAGTTTCGAGAAAATGTCCAAGAAAATTAAGTTTAAATTCGCGCGTCGTTAACCTCATCTGTTATGAAGGCTTATCGGCTAGGGCAGCGTCATTTAAATATGAAGTTATAATATAATTAAATTGACGTCCATTCATTAGCCAAATTATTCTCAGTATTTAGGTACACCGAAACGAACTTATTTCGAGTGATCGATTGCTATTCAGTTGATTCTTTTAGCAGGATAATCTCTCCTGGGAAAATATATTTCATTTCACAAAAATAAAAGACAAGTGAAGTTTTGTTTACATGCTGATAATTCATTTTGGAGGGATTAATCCAACTTAACAACACACTCCTTTATTGTGGCCAAAAATTGACAGAAGGCATTCAAAGATAAGGGAAATAAGCACCGAGAAAGGATAAGGAGAATCAAGTCCTATGGTAACCACCAGCGATTACCATAAGAAAGATTACGAAAATTATGCTAAAAAGGCGGAAATATAGCTGCGAACGATGACTAATCCTGCAGCGTGTGCGTAAGGCGGCGGCGGCACGTTAAATCACTCAAAAGTATTTAATTGCGCGTAGTGGCAGGATTATGCAGAGCGGCAACTTTGTTCTGCCAAAGCAGATGGTGGCACTTTTATAAAGCACATTAAAATAGAAGTTGTTCGGCGTGAGTTTGATGTCGTTGCGTTGAGTAGGTCAAAAGATAAAAATAAAATAATAATGTATTATATGTTACGTCCCGATTTTATGAATCACCCTGCAACTCGAAGACTACGCAAAATCGCGAAACGTATAATACATGGGGGTGATACTCAATATGAGGCACCTAAATTTTACCTTTCGACGTCACCTCTCCAGCCACCCTGAATTTTGTACGAAAAATATAAGAGTGGGGGAATGTGCTTGCTCTCTTGGACGGATAAGTTCAAAAGACCAGAGAATAACGAAAGGAGTTCAGGAGAATTGATTTTTTTGCAGTAAGATCAACGTCGTCGTCGAAAAATCGCAAAAAGCTGTTCTCCATTATGGTAATGCTGGTGGTCAACTTTTTGGTTTTACACTCAGAAAACATCTCCCTA
Source organism: Neoitamus cyanurus (assembly GCA_947538895.1). Taxonomy (NCBI): domain Eukaryota; kingdom Metazoa; phylum Arthropoda; class Insecta; order Diptera; family Asilidae; genus Neoitamus; species Neoitamus cyanurus. The sequence goes on along the minus strand of OX384541.1, from coordinate 29,573,640 downwards.
CTAATTCCACATAACAAAACCGATCCAAAAGTTTTTTAATTTGTTTTATTTAAGTCATACTTATTATTTGATTGGGTTATTTCGTCATTTGCTTTTTTTTGTGTCATGTCATGTTGGTTTTCCTGTGTCCACTTAATTATTTTAATTTTTTTTTTTTTTTTATTTCCAGATGATTTGACTAAAAAAATAATAATATGAAAATAACTGTCGGCAATACCAGTTTCTTTTTGTTGTATCGACCAGACCGGTCCTTTCCAGGCCCACCCCAGAATGAAAGGCTGGTTACGCCGATGAGATTGATCCTTCTAATGGCATGAAGCACAATCTTAAATAAAATGGATATTTTAAAACCATTCTTGAAGTGAATCAACCAACCAATATTGGACATGAAAAAATAATAAGATAATGAATTTTCTATATAAAGCTAGGATTACCAGTTCGACAATCGTTAGGTAATGCTTGTGGACACTCTTCGACTAAGGGTCCTACGTGTTATAACTGAGATAAAGCTGGATGCTGGTCTCTTCACCAATGGAGTGGGGGCAGTCTCTCTGGGGTACGACAATATTTTGAATACAGGACGCAACAAATCATTATAAATTAAATAGCTTTCGATTTAAATAATTGTATAACTGGATAATACACAGATTTATTCTAATGATAAATATTGTAAATTAGCTTAAATCAGAGAATTACTATTATTATTCATTGTCTTTATTTATGAAGGGTGTCTCAATATGAACTTGAATTTTAAATGTAAAAAGAAAAATACCGTACCTGTTATTATATTATGTTACACACTATAAAAGTGAAACGCAAACTTTTTATCGCGAAATGCAAAAATACAGATAAAAGTATCGTAGCAATACTTTAAAGTTCCGAATATTCGGTCGACATATTGGGTGCGTCATCCTCATCATCAGCGATCCCGAAAACCTAAAAGGACCCATTTTCAAAGCAATACTTTGAAGTTGAGAAATTTCGGTCGCCATATTGGATCCGTTATTGTTAGTTTCCAAATTTCGGTAGTAGATTCGAGATCAGCGACCGCGAAAACATTGAGGGACCCTTTTTCATAGCAATTCTCAACCGCATCAGTGGAGGTGAGCGAGGCATGTATCGTGACACTCTCAGTCGCATGAATCGATTTTGATCTATCGTGCGTAAAGAAGTTTCACTTCAATTTTGACATTTTTATTGACTTGTGAAGTATAATCGTTGGCATTAAACATGATATACATACAATTTGAATCGCCTCAAGCTGATTTACATAGCCAGCCAAACCAAGGAAAGCTCAAGTTCGTGTTGAGACATCCTTTATCTTTGGAGATTTGGTTTCCAGTGAAAAACGACACGTGAACATATAATATCCTGTTGCTAGTACCACTACGAAAATATAAACAAGTATTGCCACATTGACTTCAAATATAATTATTTCAGTTTATCTTTACTACACTGTACCTATGCATGTATACTATATAACGTTTCTTTGAGACATGTAAGTGTGAACGATTTTCGCTGGAAATTCACTGAAATGCTTTTACTTAAACAAAACAAATTGGAAACGTCTGTTTGCTTTCATATTTTCCGTAAAAATGCGAAGTCTTAAATTTATTGGCCTGTGTACAAAGTCACCTTTCATTATTTTGGCACCTATTGATTTTTACTGCTTCGTTTCCCCGAAGTGGAATTCCCTTGCAAATATTTGTCAACCGTCCTGTACGCTGGGCTCTTTGTTGGCTAAGGGTGGGACTGGGTGGTTGGAGAAGACAGTAATTTATATGTAAAACGCCGAATGTGTCTGTTTTTTCAATAAGTCCCACAGATTTTTGATTTTGGGCGCACACGCACGACAATGCGGGGGCCGCCTGGACGACAAGAGAAATTTATCGCTCCAATTTTATCGCTGAGTGATGTTGTTGACGTGCTGTCCATACTTTATGTTAATGATTGGGAGAATAGGAATAGGTTACAACCTTTGCCCTTCCTAAACACGGCATGCTGACCTTTTTGTGAATTATTATCACAGATTCGAATTTACAGTGCGTTCAAAAACAACGTGCCCGGCATAAATGCTAAACGTATTTAAATTTCTATATAGACAATATATATATATAGACAATACTAAATAAATAAAATTCAATTAATAAATTCAGGAAAAAATAGAAATCACTTGACAGTTTTATACAATATTTAAAATACATATACATAAGTTGCTACACTGTTTAGGATTTGCTGGAATCTGCGACTTTGAAAAATTATTTTGAGATATGAGGACTTACAACAAAACATCACACAAATATTAATAAAATTAAACTGTGTGTCTTTGCCTTCCTTGCCTTGACGATATTTATCAATTTTGGGAATTTTGTTTGTTTGTTTCAGGCGGATAAACGTCGAAATTGTTTACTGAGAGTTTGGTACATACATATATGTATACATGAAAAAAGACGGTTCACTTCACGGCACTTTGTTTCACCGAAATCCGATCGAAATTGAGAAATATAATAGTTAATACTAAATTGGCATAGGGCTTTTGGAGGCACTGATTTTAAACACGTTCCCCATTTATAAAGATTCAAAATGGCGCCCGAGCACTCTGGACACCAAATACTAAATTTTATCCGATTTCCCAAAAAGTTGGCACTACACTTTTGCTAACGACTCCATTGTGTTGCCCAAAATCAATTCAGTATGGCGGATTCAAAATAATAAATCTGTCATCATAGCAAATAACATAATACAAAATTCGACGTGCTGCATCTATTCTTGTGTCTAGCCATCAAGTTTGCTGATTTTGAATCTGTCAATATGACGATCAAAAATTGTAATTTTAATAGATTTCCTAAGAGAACGGATACTTTGGCTTGGGCTTTCTGTGTTGGTAATTTTAAATCTACCTTAAACATTTGAGAAATCAAAATGGCGGATATAAGACGGTGATCCAAAACGCTCAATTTAGACGCAGATGTGTATTTGACATTTACAGGGTTGGATATTTCGAGTTAGCCTTCAACAATTCAGATTTGCAATTAAAAGTGGGGTGTCCAGTATGATGAATGATTAAGAATGAATGAATGAATAAGCCTGGGTAAGAACAAGCTGGCATATTATCAACATAGAAAATTCGTTCTTTGTTTGAAGTAAATTTGAAATATTGTAAGCCAATTTGGAGATTTCGTACACCGTTGTATTCCCGGTAAAGCTGATGGTGGGTTGTCAAAGTCTTAAATAAAATAAAATTTTTTAACATACATATGTGATTTTAATGGTAATTAGGACTTAGGGATTTGTAAGGTCGCTTATTTAAAATATGGTAACGAAGTTTGCGAATCGAGCGACTGACAAATCTCACTATAGCTATAGCTGACAAATCTCACGAAAAAATTCAGAAAAGGAATTGAAGCGGGCTCAAACCGCGGACTCAAACGTGGAAGTCATTTAGACATTTTGACGTGATTCTAAGCCCAATATGGCGGATACCCCAAAATGGCGGATTACCTTATTCTTCACAACCCCCTCGACAAGGATACCAAATGAAATGGTTTGACGAGTACGATACGATAATCTATGTAACGTAATTCTAAATCTAATATAGCTGACGTCTCAAGATGGGGGATTACAGTTTTCTTAACATTCCTTCCAGCATTGGTATCAATTGAAAGGGTTTGACGAGCAGAATATTATAAGCTATATGACGTCATTACCATAGGATAACAAAGACAATTTCTGAGCCTAGATACTATCCTGTCTATTTGGTATTATAATATGATAAATTACTAGTCGTGACATTACTTACATCTGGAGCTATAAAAATTGTGAAAACAATTTTATTAAAAAATAAACAAAAAGCCCGACTACAAAAACAAGGTCATTTTAATATTTTAAGTAGGTAGGTACCAACTAAGAATTTTATTAAAACTTTATTACTACAGTTAAAGCAGGCGGGATCTATTACTATTTCAACTGGGATGTCGAATGGGTCCCGTCTGCTTTACCTGTAGTATTAAAGTTTAAATAAAATTTATAGTTGGTACCTACCTACGTAAACTATAAAAATGAGCTCGTTTTTTGTAGTCGGGCTTTTTGTTTATTTTCAATAAAAAGTTTTTTGACACTAATTCGCGGCTTTCGCACGCAAATTATTTCTGCCGGTTTTAATCGATTTTTCGAACCAGTGCCAGTGAGATGAGATTAAAAGTAATAGCTCAATAAAACCTGGAGTGTTGTTTTCTGATACCATATAAATTTTAGAGTTGTTCAACCGACTTTTATGAGTAATAAAAGAAGCGTCAAAATGCAGGTGTCCGGATGTATGTACGGTGGCACGCCCTTTATAACCGGAACGTGCCAATGTGGCAACGGCTGCCGCTGAGTTGTGGCTTCATTTCTTTTGACTCCTGTATTGATTGAGCCTCGGCCGAGAGTCAAAGCAAATGGTTAAAAGGCTACCCACACTTATCCTATGGAGGTCACGGCTGAGAATCGGCGCACCAGCTGGGGCACATTCAAAAGGATCTCTAAGTAATCTCGGATGAATTTTTAATAAATTTTCTCACAGGAACACTGATTGTTTTTGAGGATGTATGAAAGTGACTTTGACATAGTGTACATCTCCGCATTCGAACACACCGAAACCCCTCCGGAGACTCCGAGGACGCAGACAAATAAAGCTAATCTAAAAGAGCCTCATGCATCCCCCGCATATAGAGGACAAGAGATTGCTCATATGTGCCTCCTCGAGCGCTCATTGTGCTTATTTGAGCACAAACTAGCAGGCTGGTGATGGGAACGTTTCGCTACAGAGCGCTACATGCACCCCCAAAAAATATGAGGCTGCACTAAGTTGGTCCTTTACCTTTCCTTGGATGGGCCTAAAAAGCGCGCTTTGCCCCAATTACTCGAGTTGGGGCTGCCGAGTGGGGTCCTAGTGCGCACGCCCTACACATTACACACCAATGGTGGAGTAAGTACAAATATCACAACCACATTGGCGGCTGCAACGACCACCACTGCACTGCAGCCGGTGATTTCGTATTCAGAGGTTTCCCTGCTTTTCGGGATGATCCTACAGCCCCAGCGCTCCGGGATGCAGAGCCATTTTTTAAGCTGGACATTCTTAAAGCGCTCTGCTTTTTGCTCTATGAAAAATTCTATTTTTACCCACGGCATCACGGGATGCACGTGCTGGCAATATGGGCGCTCACAGCTCCGTGAAGAAAAGACTACATTACTTGCAGAGCATCATTTTGCACCTGCAATTTTGGTGCTAGGGTGAGCGTGCCTATGGATGGCCAAGGCTTTCGAAATTGCTTTGAGAGCTTTTTTTGGGAACTCTGTGCACATTAAAAAAATATATGACTATGCACAATTCAGAACTCCTCTGCAGCACTATTATTTAGCAGTCTTGGGCTCCGTACGGAAGCTGTTAACTTTTTCGAATACCACAGACATGGTCTTCCATTTTGCAGGTGTTTCCAGGAAAAGTTTAATGAAATAATGGCAAAATGGAAAAAGTTTTATTCTCCAAAGTTTTGTGATGCCAGAAACCTAAATGGACTTGATATGAAACGTGCAAAAGGACACTATAGCAGTATCAAATGGCAAGGGAAGAGAAGTCGAGAGATTCGTAGAACAAAAGGTTAGATGGTTGTGACCCAGATGTTTCCGAAATTAGTGTTTTAACGCTGCGACTGCATTAGACAGATAACTTCCAACTTTTTCTGCGCCGTTTCAACAAGCATATTATTTCATGGAAGCATCTCTTTTGGCTCGCTGAAAGCTGTTCTTACCGAAATACTGGCATGAAATATTTTAATTTTGAATTAGATGAAACGAGTCATTAATGAAGATTGTAAATAGCAACGGTCGACCTTGTGAAATGCCAGAGAGCACGATACCACTATCAGATAAGGTATTATATGTAGAAGACAATTTAATTTTCGAAGACTGATTTGTTAGATATGACTTAATATATCGAACAATATACATAGATGGGAAAGCCAATTCGCAGTAACTTAAAATTTAACACTTTAAGGGAGAGTTTGTCGAATTCAGTATATATCTACTAGTTTTTATGCCCGGCTTCGCAAGGTACAAAACAATTTACCAATTTGGATCCTCCATCTCGTCGAAAGTGGTTCAGAAATTTGAGAATTGTTGTTCGCCATATTGGAGCCGTAATTTTCAGCGACCCCGAAAACCACAAAGTACCAATTTTCATAGAAATCCTTAGAAGTTGAACGTTTTCGGTCGTCTTATTAGAACCGCCATTTTGATTTTTTCTTAAATTTTATTTGGTGATGTTGCATATTCAGTTGGTTATCTTTCTACCAGTGTTAGAATCGTTAATATCGGCGCAGAAATAATCTCACATGAGGAATCACAAACTCTCGCGTCAGGGTTTTAATTTTATATGTAGATGGAGATGTAATCAACTTGTTTTACTAAATTGTTAGTTTAGAACTACCTTTAAATAGGCCATGTTGCTTTTCAGATAAAAGCTGACAGTAATGGAAGATCAACTAATCCGCAACAATTGAAATAACATATTTTGAAGGCAGCAACCCTAATACTTTTACGTACCGAATTTCATTTAATAAACTGTAGTAAAGGGTCGTTCAGCACGCTTGAAATTTTTTAGGTTATAGCGACCATGTTGTTAAAGCAACATCTGTCAAGTTTGTTGTAATTTCTTCAGTGTGGTAAATCACCATGGAAGATGATAGCGTTGAAGAAAGTGTGCAAATCAGCAAATTTTATTATCAAAATTAGTGCACCGTTCGAGAAACGTTCATTATCGAAAATCTTCTTTAGCGTCGAGCGCTACAGATCGATCATAATCAACTTCTTGTGGCCTGAAGTGGATGATTTAGATACCGACGACATGTGGTTCCAACAGGACGGAGCTACATGCCACACATCACATACCACGATGGACATTCTGCACGAGCGATTTGAACTGCCCACCGAGATCGTGCAATTTAACGTCTTTAGACTTATTTCTTTGGAGCTATATTTAATCACAGGTCTATGCGAATAATTGATGGGCTAAAAGTCAACATAACGAACAAAATCGTCGAAAATTGGACGTACCGAATACGTGCCAAGCAAAGCCGCGACGGACATTTGAACGACGTTATATTCCATACTTAATGCCATAAAATAATCTTTCAAATAATATCTCACATACAGCTTGTTTTATTTACATTTAAAGGTCGACTGTCCTTATTGAAAGAATTACTGCATACCTAATTTTTTGATCTATTTGAATTATTGGATTTTTGCCACTATAATTTACTCCAAAGTTATTTTGTACATTAATAAGACTTCTCTTTGTATTTTGTGCTAAATAAAATATTATTGGTGGGGCTGGGCTGACCCTGGAGCGTACACATATGTAAATAATAATAATTATAATATGAATAATATTGAAATAATATATTGCTATTAACACCATTATCATTATTACTGTATGGTCTGAGGACCCCTTTCACCATTAATCCCTGAATGCGCGGTATATGTATGTAATTGCCAAATTTTCCTCAACAAAAATATGAACATAAAAAACATTTTTCATAGAATAAATATTTTTGAGCCAATCAAATTATTATTTCCTCGAAATCTTCGTGTTTATTTGAAGATATCACAGGAAACGGTATGTGATAGATGAATTATAATATCGCAGAGATATACGTATTCATTTTTTCGCGTGGGAGAATTTTGGTGTCGACAAGTGTAATAAGCGCCAAACATAAGTAATGCTTCCAAAAGAAACGCGCGGCGTAGGATGTATTCACCATCACCAACTGGTTGATTTTTTGCTGCTGTATGTTTACGGCATCTCCAAACTCATAAATAATCAGAGATTTTCCAATTTCTTAATCTTGCTGATCGGCATCAACCTCCGGAGTCCGGCGAGTGGTGGTGGGTGGTAAAAGAAATCGATTTAACATCAAAGTCGACATGCGTCAGCCGGTCAATGCTAAATCGAAATGTGTACGTCTGTACGCAGTTATTAGTTAATATTTTGACGTGGCTCATCTGCCAAAGTTTCCTAAACTAACAGTCGCCTTGGCTCGCACTCAATAAAAGTCCGAGGTGATAACGCGATTTAAAGAAACAGAGCTAAGGCTAAATATACCGAGGGATTCCGCCGCCGATTTAATGCCTTCGTAGAAGCTACTTTAGGAACGGAATAATTTCCTCCAACTCTGTTTACGCCTGGTGCATACTTACCTTCCGCGAAATTGATTTGTTTGTGCTTCGTGAAAAAGAATTCCAAAAGTCGAAAAATGATTTTAGCAGATTTAGGAAGGTCAATTGTACGCCGAATTGCACATGGTAGGTATTTCAGGTGTTCCCATCTCCTACCTCCTGCCTCCCCCAAAGTCTTGTTTAACATAACGAGCAATCGCGGCGGCAGCTCGTAGAACATGTTCGGAGAATATCACAACGTTGCGCGTACAAGTGCATTGCGAACTGCAACCATATTGATCCGAAATGAATAAATTGGGGCGAATCGATGTGAACAGTTTTCAGGCACACCTGAGCACCAGGTTAAGGATATTTTAACGCTTCATTGGGTGTCAGCCTTTTGGTGACTGTGTCACGTCCTGCTTTACTAAAGCACACAACGCGAGTTCGGCCGAAAAATTTAATTAAAAGTTTCCCAATAAATGCTGAGGCATATAATGGGACACCAGAAGCATTTTTATGTGGAAACTTCTCGGGAGAAATAAGTAAAATAAAAATTAAATTTTACGTGAACCCTTGGACGCTTTTATGTCGTTATTTCATAAAAAAGAAATAACCTTTTCCGAGAGCCGTCTTGTCGGTTAATACGTACGGGTTCCTTCAAATTACAAAGTACGAATTTGATTTCGTTTCTTTTGCCATGGTTTATATCTTTTGGAGCTCGTTTAATTCAATATCGGATATCCACTTATTGCCACATTTGCTTTTATTTTCAAAGACGGTTTTGAGAAATTCTGCAAACGAGAACCTCGCCTTGAGAATTGTTTTCCTTTGAAATAAATAGCTTTGCAGAACTAATTCATGAAAAGGACGCAATTATTGAGAGTTTCCATTTCGGCAGGTAGATAACATTTCAAATTACCCCAGTGCTCGTAAGGCTGCATGGCAACAACTTGGTCCGTCTTAAGCGGAGCCGCAAGGGCCACCTGGGCGGCAGCCGGGTAGTGACTCATAACTAATTATTTTTACAAGTGCTATAAATCTTGCAAGTCAATTTTTTTCAAATTTAAACTTATGCATAATATTGCTTTTATTAAAATTAACTAGGTACCTGCTCTTAAGGGAGTATTCTAGTCTAGGAGTATAAATTGGGTGTTTTTTAAAATTCGATAAAAAGAAAACTAAAAATATTTTTACTTGCCATTTTTTATTAGATATTTATTAATATTTTAACAATACAAAAAAAAATAATTAGAAAAAAAAATTTGAAAATTGAAAAAATTAGTGGAGGGATGAAAAATAAGGGTGCGTCCTTCTTGCCATGATTGCAACCCTGGTGATCTTAAAAAAAAGAAGATTCTTAATCAGTAAGAATTTCGCTATCGTCTGAACTACGGAAATGAAAAAAACAAATTTTTTCACAAAATGGCGGCTGTTTGAAAAAAAAGTAATTGTTCGCCCTTTTTTTCAAAGTTATGAATTTGTTAAAAATAGTAAAAAACAAATTTTTTACATAATTATAGTTCCAACGATAGAGAGATATATAAAGAAGTTCCACGCCAAATTTCAAGTTAATCGGTTCATTACAACTTGAGAAATCACGTCAGTAATAGTTTCGAGAAAAACGCGTTTAAAGATTTGAGCTGTACTTACATCACCACTCACAATTTTTTATTTTTGAACTGCACATACATACACAGAGTACGTATTCTACGATAGATCACAGCAAACTGAGCAGCACTGCACACGGCGTATAAAAGACTTTCTGTAGGATAATTCACTTTCAGGTAGTCAGGGAACGTCGATTGCAAAGGTTTTTTCGGTATTGGAGATGGGGTCACTATACAAAAAATAACCGAAAGAGTATTCAAAGCAATTATGAAATTGAAAAAAAAAAATTTGTTTAAGCCTAATGAAAAAGAGCGGGAAAATCATATTTCTAATACGTTTTCTGAATTGCCGCACTGCATCGGATATGTTGACGGTACTGAAACAAGACTTGGTGAAAAACCCGTAGAAGATCCCGAAGCTTATTTCACAAGAAAGCTTAAATATGTTATGAAAATGCAGGCTACGTGCGATTACACAACTAAAATTCGGCATGTTGGCATTGGCTATCCGGGAAGTGTACATGACAGCCGAACATATAAGAATTGTCCATTAAACACCAACCCACAACAGTACTTTTCAGGATGCCAATGGCTGGTAGGATGTCAAGTTTCGTGGAAATTGTAGTACTTAGAACCTCTACCGATCGCCATTTTGAAGCAGCCATTTTGTTTATGAAAAGAAGGATATTAAATTCGTAATGAGCGACCCCAAAAACCCCCGATACCAAATTTCAAACTAATTGGTTAATTTTGAAGACTTTTGGCCAGCTTTTCGGCCTTTTGCCCCACTGTGCGGCGGGCAACAAACGCGAATGTGTGAACATTTCAAAGGGGTGCTTGGCGATGATCAGCTGCGGTAAGAAGATATTTTTGTGCTACTTCCTAACCCAGGACGAAACGTGGATCTATTATCACACACCAGAGGCCAAGGAACAGTCGAAGCAGTGGACTTCTCTTGCAGAATAGAAACCGAAGAAGGCCAAGGTGAGTCTGTCAGCCAACAAGGTTATGGCGTCTGTTTCTTGCGATGGGCAAGGCATCATTAACATCGATTACCTCGAAAAAGTAGAACGATTACCGACAAATATTATTCAAAGCTGTTGGAAACTAATTTAATGCAAGAATGACCACATTTGGCGCAGAAAGCGCACTTTTTCTTCCGCCAGGACAACCCATAGATTTAAATTCGCCTTTAATCCGTTGATCAAATTATCTAAATGTGCGAAAAGTCTTTACCTTCCAGGTTTAGGTTAAATATGTTAGGTTGCTCTGCAATATCTAAAAATGCAGGATCACACAACCCGGCTTCATTTTTAAGTAGATCTCTCTTAACTGGCATTGTCTGCTTTTCTTCTACAAATTCCAAGACCTATACTCTCAAATGAAGGAAATGCTTCAACATTGGCATTCGCAGCTCGCGCGCTGTTGGTGGCCTATTTCGTCCCTTAGTTTAGAGCTTCCTATGAAACGTTTAATCGTCAAAATATTTAAATGTTTCTTTTAGAAATACGTTTCGCAAATGAAACGTTAAATGCTTTTGAAGTGAAACTTCTTATGACATGGTATGTAGTGTAAGTTCGAAAGAGGAGCATTACGAAAAAGTGAAATGCTCCCGAAGCAAACCCAAAAACAGATTTTCATGAAAGTTGGTATGTGGGGGCTTTTGGAGTCGCAATTTTACAAGTTCAAAATGTCGGTTTCAATATAATGGACTCAAAAGACTAAATTTACTTTCATGAAAGTTGGAATGTGAGTATTTGTGCAATTGACGCTTTTTAAAGAAACATTTATTTGATTTTATTGTGAACCTACTTATCGCGCTAGTACGATGAAACGGAAGTGAAATCAACAGTTAATTCAATCAATTAAGACGTAGCGACGTGAAAAACGCGTAAATCTAACGAGTTATGAAGTATTCGAAAACAGTTGGGTTAATCTATATGAAACTTTTGCATTTCGATATATATGTTAATTCTCAGAGGGTGATCTTAAACATAAAAAAATTATTTCACTGCAGCTAGGAGCATAAGGCTTCCACAAAGCCTCTCCACTTCGAGGCTCAGCGGAAAAGCGTTCCGCTTTGATTAATAGGAAAAGTGTTATTCTTCAACAAGACAACGCAAGACCACATACTGCGAGGACTACACAACAAAAAATTATGAAACTTTGATGATTAGTTCTCCCCATCCTCCAGCGCACAATCAGCGCACTTAAACGTGAGTAGAGTACGTAAATTTTTCATTTCTAGTGAAAGAATATAATTTGTTTGCCAACCAGTGTCATTTACAGTGACTTGCTTTATATGTACGTTTGCCTGCGGAACTTTACGGTACGCGGCACACTTAATACTGTTCAGGGATTTAGTTGGATTTTCCCAGCTGACAGTCATCGACCGGAGAAAATCATTTTAGGAACTTCGCTAAACAAATACAAATTGCTAAGGATTGCTGTGATAGAATTTTATTGCTGGCTCATTCCGTGAGTAGGCATTCGACTTTATTACCAAGCAAACAGCGACGTCCAGTCCACTGGGAGAATTATTGGGATAAATTAGTTCCATTCTGACGTGACCTCCATGACATCCCACAAAATAATCCCATATTCTCCCACTGCCTTAAGAGCAGAGCAGGCACGATTTGCCAGCGACCCTCAGTTAATTATCTAGAACATTTATTCCTTGCCTTTTTAAGAAGACGCCTCCTAATTGCCGCTTTCATCCCTATTAATCCTGTCGCAACATAAATTTTGAGGGAACTGCCATCAGAGGAAATGACATAAAGTTTGTCGTAGGGTGGATTTGCGTGTAATTGCTTTGCGCGACACAGCCTTGTCGAAAGATGCCTTAAGGGGGGGGTAACGTTAATTCGTCGTGAAAAAGGCCCTTTTTCAAGAATTTTTCCAGACGTTACAGGCAATAAAAATTTAATTAGTCGATCGCAGCATTATAGTACAACCTGTGAACAATATTTTCCTTAATATTTTAAAACAAAATATAAATAATTAAGCCGACGGCAGCAATTCTTCGGAGGCGCCTCAAAAAAAAGTTGTCTGTCGGTGAACAATATTACTGAAGAGTGGATCATCTGAATTAAAAAAAAAAAAATGTGTCATTAGATAACCGCTTTCCAAAGGTATTCCTGGGAGGAAATTTTTTTTTTTCGATTTTTCAATTTTTGCTGACACTTAGAAGTGAAAACACCGATTTTCGTCTAAAAAATGAACCTATTTGTTATTGTAAAATCTATAATAATGAAAAAAACAAAAAAAGCTCCCAGCGTTACCTGGTCATTTATGTAAAGAAGCTGTATACAAAATTTCAAAACAATCGGTCGAGTAGAGTTTGCTCTAAACTGTTCACCGGTTTTAAAAATGACAAGCGTCAGAAAATCACTTTAAAGTTTTGCATACCTGAAAATCGAGTAGTATACATGAAAGCAACAAACGCTCAAAGTTCTGTATCTTAGTTAGTTTTACTCCGATTTGTTTGAAATTTTGACACAACAATCTTAAGATGTTGTACAATCATATGAAACAATAAAAAAAAAATGAAAATGAAAATTTTTTAATACGTTACCCCGCCCTTAAGGCAATTATTTAAATTTAATGTGTTGTCGAACAATTGGGGACTCTTTTTGTCAATAAGTGAACGTTTTATATATTTTACGAGAGCAAGCTTAACCGTTTTAATAAAACAAGACGCTTTTGTTTTTGTGGGGCCGGGATAGTGTGAATCTCTGTATATTTACATTACGGGAGTTAAGTATCGCCATAAAGCAAAGTAGATTTTAGCCAAATGGAAGTGATTATTTCATACACCTTATGCCGAATAATATATTTTGCGTACGCTTTCATTAAGCTTTATTAGAGCTAATTGAGATTATGACCACATTAAAATATTGAAATAAATTCATAAATCCAGTGAAAGTCCAGTGAAATTAGACAAACAAAGAAACCAAAAACTTCGGAAAAAATTATGGGAAAGCTGGGTTTTGGTATAGACCTTGATAATGTGGTTCTAAACAAAATGCTGAAAGTCTCCGTGGATCTAAGTGCCGCTCAAGATTTTCCGCGGGGTAAGAGGTCACGAAGAACGGGTGATCGTGAATATCTCGTTAAGGGTCACTTAGACGGAAAACATTTCTATTATCGAATTTGTAGCTTAGAATATTTCCTAGAAAGAAAAATAAAATTACTTTTATTCATAGGAGTAACCGTAATGTAATTCGTAATTTTCGCGTAACTTTTGGCACAGAGCACAGGGGTTTCGAGTGACTCTTTACTCTGAAAAAGGACAATTTTTAGTGGTGGTTTGGACAGAACTGCACACTTCGTGAGAAATATAATATAATACAACTTTGTCAATTAAATTTAGGGCTATTGTCGAATCCGCCGGATTTCAAATACGTCGCATCCATAGAATTGTGGGTGTGATATTCTCTATTTATTCCAATATAATATAAACTAACAACTTATGTGACTTGACTAACAAAGACTTGATTTGTCCGGTGGATGGCGGAGAAATGGGTCAGTGGTTGTGGCTAGTTCAAAATGTACCGACATATGTGGGTAAATACGCCACAGTAGGAAATCTCCTAAGCTACAAATTAGCAGATGAATATTTTTTCCGTAAAAGTAACCTTAACGAGATATTCACTATGTCCTTTTTTTGTACCTTTGATGACCCCACGTAAATCCTATAGTAGTACTGAGATCAATGGGGACTTTTGACTTTTGGTTTATAGAAACACATTATCAAGGTCTATACCAAAATTCAGCTTACCTTACCCCTAAATTTTCCGAAGTACTATGTCTTATTCCGCTGGACTATTATGTTAAAATATAACGCAAAATAGTTAACTGTATATATTTGTATAACTGGATTGACAATGAGAGGCAAAATAAGACTAAGGAAACGTAAGTCGAAATCTGAAGAAATTTGGTAATTTGCATCTACTACAACAGAGTGTTGTTTAAAAAATGTTTAATATTGATATCGCCATATTGGGTTGTACGGTTGTACCTACATCCCGAGTTAAACAAAATGGACAATACTTAAAATCAGCAATCCAAAATCTTTTTTCGCTAATGATTTGACATATTTATATGTCATTTTATTCTACTGTCATTAAGGCTCACAAAACAACAAGTTTCGAATTTCGTGCCTGAAAAGATTATTTGCGGCATGCATTGCTTTTCTTATTTCATCAAAAGAAAAAGGCTGTTAAAAGTCATCGTTTGCTGGTAGAAACTTACGGTGAGCATGCTGCAAGCATAAAAACATGTGAGACGTGGTTTCGAAAATTTAAAAGTGATGATTTTGATTTGAAAGACAGTAAACGTTCGGGTAGACCAAAAACATTTGCGGATGCGGAATTCTTCTGAAACCTGGTGAAATAGCTAATACTGATCGCTAAAAACAACAAATAATCAATTTGAACTATGCGTTAATCGAAAAACCACCAGAATGGGCCCAAAGACACGGTAAAGTGATTTGTTGCATGACAATGCACCGTCACACACAGCAAAACCGATGAGAGACGCATTGAAATCGCTTGGATGGGACGTATTATTGCAACTGCCGTACTCTCCAGACCTGGTCCCGTCCAATTATCACCTTTTCGCATCAATGGAATACGCGCTGGCACACATAATTTTGTAAATTTTGAAGAAGTGAAAAAATTGCTCGATTAATGGTTTGGCTCAAAAGACAAAGAGGTTTTATTTGAAATGGCATTCATAAATTGCCAGAAAGGTGGACAAAGTGTGTAGAATCGAATGGCCAATACTTTGAATAAATCACTTTTCCTTTTCCTTAAAGATTATGTGTTTTCTCATAAAAAGAACCGCCGGTTCACCTGTATCTAAGTTTTAAATTATAGTGGTGACACCTATGATATAGATTTAGACTATTTTAACTACCTGACTGTCTTCCAACGCAATCCAGCAACATTGTTCTAGACGAATGTACCGTTTTGATAATGTTCCTGATGTTGTGTTTCACTAGTTGAGCCTCTTACGTTTTTATTTAATTTATCTCTGCGGCCTTGCCTTTCCCTAACATTTGGAAATTGTTTTATGTGAAAAATATGAATATGGGGAAAAGAGATAAAACTTGTAATGGATTATTTGGCCTTTTATTGTAGTTGCATTTTGTCAGAGAGGTAGCATGGGTTTGTGACACCTTTCCTACTACTAATCTAGTGGAATTTTCAAATTACTGTTGAAAAACTTTAGAGAAATATAAACAAGTCGACTTTATCTACACTGACTTCAGCAAGGCATTTGAGATGCTTTCCCATATAGTGCTAAAGTTTAAACTACCTACTACGATTTGGCATTTCCAATGATGCTGTTCTTTGGACTAAGTTATATCCCATAAGTCGAGCTTTACAGGTTAAGTATTTCTCGACCCTTTTCTGGCGCCATTGCGGTTTTGTCTGGCGTTCCACAAGGCAATCGCTTTGGTCCCTTTCTGTTTACTTTTTTCAAAAACAACTTGTTGTTATTTTTATTATACCCAACGCACATGTTTTAGCATAAGCTGAGAAAAAATCATGTGATTTTAAATGTTAGTAAGTGTAATTCCATATCATTTAGTCGAGAAAGCTTTGTTAACTGTTAAGTTTGACATCCCTCTCTAAGCGCAGGGTGGTTGTGGGTGTTATATTCATGAATGATATTATTATTGGCGGTGTGGATTTTCTTAATCTTTTGAACCTCATTATAGTGTTAGTTCTCGGACCCGATTAACTAAAGGACCACAATTTTTTTTATCTTACTCACCACAGCACCAATTACGGTAGTTTTGAAAAAAAATTATGTTTTGAGATTATCATATTAAAGCTACCATATTTGTAAAAAGTTGTAAAATATTTTAAATTAGCGACTCCGATAAGCCACATGATTTGTGTCTTCCATACCCGCCATACTCGAGCCACTATTTAGAATTTGTAAAATTGTACTGTATTTTAAATCAAAGATTCGAAAAGACCCGAACTTTTAGTAGAATCTCAACACGTTTTGATTTCGATATTGGAATCGCCGTATTTATTATTTTTTCTAGAGATGAGTAATTCCTAGATACATTTTTGATCGGCCCCGCACGTCCCTATCCTGTACTACAATACCTTTTACAAAATGGCTAATGGAAAAAAGAATTAGTGAATTAATGGACACAATGTCCAGTCCATGGAAAAATTGGAATGGAAGAAACGTCGTACAATCTGAGATTTACGTACAATGTTTTCTCGTTAAAAAATATAAAATTTATAATACAACCATTTCTATTTATTTACAACAATTTTTCCATTGAACGATTTCACAAATTTTATTATAGGTACCTACAACTACACACACCTATCCCATTTTTCAATTTGTCACTTGTCGTTTTTAGTTAAAACGAGTCCTGAATTGGTTATCTTCAAAATTCCAGTTTCAGACAGTAAAGCCGTACAGTAAAAATTATCACTCATAAAACCAAGGTCACCCATGTGAAAGAATCTCTTTGATGTCGCACGCTGGAGTAATCCATGAAAGAAGTAGAAGCGATTTTATTTAATGCACAGCGAAGGACCCGAATAAATGGGGTCAGTGGCAACTTTATGTCTTCACCATAAAAAACGAGTGTCGGTCCATATCCTTTTGCGAAGTTATCTCGTTCTTGCAGCAAATTTTATAGGTCATTCATTCAAATGAGGGCTCGTAAGATACTTCGTTCAATGGCACTATTCGGAATGTTTCAAAAATCTTTTGAATCTCAATTGGTGTGAACATTCAGTTCAAGGAGGTATTGGAAAGGAATTTCGAACAGGTTCCGAGAGTTCAAGGGGTGTCGAATCTCAAGGTTCATTCCTATGACATATTAGCAATGTAGTCCACAAAATGCTGTGTTGCAATTTTACATTCGCCCAAAGTGAGTGATACTTTGGCATAAAAGTTTGTCAATGTGGTTGCTTGATTGCCATTAGCATAAAGTAGTCAATTTAAATGCCTGGCATTATTTGGCACGTAATTTCTTTTAAGGGGTTAGGTATGCGTTTATTTATTTTTAAAGGAAAAATTTATCTGATTGTATAGCAAGGGATATTTTCTTATATTTGCAGTCTATATGTGAACTGAACAGTGGAATTGCGATAAAATAGAAAAATTATGACCGAGTAGGGTCGAATTCCATAGTCTGTATTCTATACATATAAAATTTCTTGTACGTCTGGGAAACTGTTTTAGAATTTCGTTGCGACAATTTATTGAACGGTTTCATTTGTGAACTGTTTGTTTCAGAAAAGGAGCCTGCAGACGGATGATATACCTACTCAACAACATGCTTGCAAGTACGTCGAATTGAAGGAATATTGTATAGCGTGTAGGCAAGCTTTCCAACTGGTTGGCAGATTTCTTTAAAGATTTTGATTTTTGGGATGTGGCTTCTTGTACATACTTATGTACTCGTATGAACATTACTGTTGCCTGATAAACAGGCCGACATCATTTCTGAAGAAAAAGTCCAAAAGATCACATCACAAAAAAAAATTAAAGCAAACTTAATAAGGTTGCAAAATGCACGTACAGAGATTTTTCCTCCTTAGGGGAGTTCATCACACCCTTATTTCTCCGGTTGGTACACAAACTTTCTATGACAGGCTTAAAACCAAATTCTAAAGCTCTCCCGTTATCAAGTTTATAAAATGAGACTTATACCTATAACTATGTACATATAAGTGCTTCATTATGAGAGGTTAGTTTAATCACATGTAACACAAGGTCGGGAGCCTTACACTGTCCAATGAACCTTTTGATCTCAAACAACCTCTATGTACAAGTACATACATAAATACTTATATCCACATCAAGAAAAATGAAATGAAACACGGGAATCTCTAAATCCAAATCAACCGCCTCGGAATAGGTACGGGAACTGCCGCTGACACTTCCATTTCCCATTAGACTTTTGTGACATGTATATGATATCTTCCAATTTCGTGAACAACCTCGAAAGTTATGATTGAACGGTGTGCTGGATGAGGAGAATTTTATGCTTTCTATATTCTGAGCAAAAGCTAACAATGTGCCTAACAGAATAAATGTTTTTCTCAGAAATAGATATAATCCAATCTCCTGGAAATCTAATTTGATAGACAATCAAAATCACCATATATTGAGCTTGAATTGAAACATCCGTTCGATATTTCCTTGAACAACATTTTGATTTTGTTTCATAATGCATAGATAAGGGTGAAATCATTTTATATGACAATGTTAATTTAGCTACAGGCTAATTCACTGGTTTACATTTCTGATGCCGAAAAATGTTGGGGGATTGTAATAGCGGGTTTTCCGTGGATCATGGATTCGAAAAAAGAAATGTTCAGTTGACTCCGGTTTTCAAGAAAAATAGGTGTAAAAAGTAAGAATGCCCGTGTTTTTGCTTTTTTAGAAAATTTGTAAAAAAATATGACTGCGATCGAAAGAAAAGAATAATTGGTCCTAAAATTTAAACGACCGCCCCGAGTGTGCAAGCGTTGGAATTGAAAAAGAAATTTAAATTATTTATGTTATTTTTTTAAGTATTTGATATTGTATAAAGGGTGATCCTATAAGGGTTCTTATTTTTACTTTGAGGTACGTAACTCTTAAAACAGCATATATGTGCGTACTTTCAGCTTCAGTCACATAGTGGAGTTAGTAGGAGCTGATAAAACTCGAAAAATCGACACTGGACGCCTTTTTTTTAGATACAGGAATTTCAATTTCCGGATGTGTGCATTTGTGCAAGTGATGAAATTTTTAAAAAATTCAATCGGCGATATCTAGCTTATCTCTAAGTCTTTAGGAGCAAATTTCGGCGGTCAGTCACTTAGGAAATGACACGGATTACCGCGATTGGAAGAAACAAAATTTGGTCCTAAAATGTTGTCGCTCTCAAAAGATGCGCAAGCAAGTCTTTTTAAAAAAATTTAAAAACGGCAAATAAACAGCCGGCGCAAAAAATTGTTGGGCATATTTTAAATTGACCAGGATCACATAGCGAATAGATCCCAACCAAGGAATTTATTTTAATTTTTTTAATTTGAGAAATAGCAAAATCTTTCATTTTGTGTGTAGATATATATACATATATTCTCTAGAGCGTATAAGTATATTTTACTTATTTGTAACATTATTCCTGAAATTCGCTTTTTGATAGAAATGCATTTCTATGTAAAGGGTGTTTCAATATGGACGCTGGAAGTTTTTTGGGTCATACCGGCCATGTTGTTAAAGAAACATCTATCAAGTTTATTGCAAATTATTCTGCAGTATGTGGTAAATCACCATGGAAGATTATAGCGTTGAAAACGTGTGCAAATCATCAAATTTTATTATCAAAATCAGTGCTCCGTTCGAGAAACGTTCATCATCGAAAATTATCTTTAGCGACGAGCGCTACTGAGCGATGATAAGTAACTACTTGTAGCCTAAACTGGATGATATGGATACCGACGACATATGATTCCAACAGCACGGAGCTAAATGTCACATAGCACACGCCACGATGGAAATTCTGCACGAGCGATTTGAGGGCGACGTGAACTGTCCATCGAGATCATGCGATATAACACCTTTAGACTTCTTCTTTTGGGGCTATTTTAAATTACAGGTCTATGCAAATAAACCGCAAACAATTGATGCCTTCAAAATCAACATAACAAACACCACCTGGCAAATTCAGCCAGATTTATGCGACAGAGTCATCGAAAATGGGACCTCCCGAATATGTGCTACCAAGCAAAGCCCCGGAGAACATTGGAATGACATTATATTCTATACTTAATACCATCAAATATTTTTTCAAACAAAATATAAAATGGAGTGGATATCTCACACACACTTGTTTTATTTACATTTAAAATCCGAGCGTCTGTATTGAAAGATCCTGTAGTTGTCGATTCCACTGTGCATGGTACAGTCAGATGATTACATGAACTAGAAAGATAGAAACTTAGTGACCTATATTTACTGATTATTATGACACTGTAGTCGGCAATAAACAAGAGCTCAAGAATGTATAAACGTTGGAGCAGTACAGCAAATAATCAAATTCCGTGCCAATGGCGATCAATGGTCGAGAAAAAGTTCCGCTGCTGTGAGACTGACTTTGTTTTGTTAAGGCACCCAATGTATCCATCTTCAGTGATTGATTAATTGCAGTGCGAGATTTTATCACCGATAAAACAATCGCATCAACTGCTCCACTACACCCCATTTCGTGTGCGCCCTCAGAAGCAATGGCCTGTCTGGAGCGGAATTAAGTAAATGTTTTGGTCTGGCGGAAAAACAAACAAGCCCCCGAAAAGAAATTCGTTCCTTAATCAAACCATCAAAAATAAAAAAAACAACAGAAGCATAAAAACGCTCCTACGAATGTACTTCGCGTCCGTGGAGCATGTAGCGACGCTTATTGCCCCCGAGTCGCTGTCGACACCGTGCCAAGAAACTACCTGTTGCGGGGGTTCGTTATAGGTAACTTTTATGGGGGGAATTCATGGTCTGTCGTAAAAAGCAGAAGTGGGGTTGAGACAAAAGTGGCAAATGTTCACCCACTTCGCGATGGGCGTTGTAACTGCGATCCGCTAGAACGGAAAGCACTGAATTGTTCGACACCTGTGCTGATAGAGGGGGTCGCCCCGCGACGAACCAGCTACTTAATTGGACGTGATTTCATCGGTGGCGGGACCACCCGCCCAGTTGCACGCTTGCACACTAACTGAGAACATTCACGAAAGTTTCGGCTGACACAGGCTGCGGCGGGAAAACTAAAGGAAGTTCGAAGTGCTCGTAGACACAAAGTTAGACAGGAACTGCGACAGGAGGGAAGTCTTCCGTGATGTCGTGATTGCATAAATTTATCGCCTCCAGACGAGAGTTCCTCTGCCAACTTGCCGAAAATTCAAATTTCGAACTTCATCCGCTCTCTACTGTTGTTTCTCAGAGTGTGTCTAGCGGCCCGTGGCGCGTTGGAGTTTCCTCTTCCGGCTGTTTTAATTTGAATTAGCTCTATTTGCCCCAACTTCCCGGGAGTTTTTCAAATATGGGCGCATTCTGACCACTTTATTATTTACGCTAATTAGGATGCATCCTTTACTGTGATTAGTGGTTTGCTTGTTAGTGGTTAGGTTTTTGAATTGCGGATGCCTTGGGAAGTATAAGTTGCTTTGTAGGGGGCGAACCTTAATTAAGCTTTTAATTTAGTCATTTTTCGAATTAGTTGTTTGGATGGGACAAGTGTAATTTAATTGCACCACAATTAGAAGTGAATGTTTCTTGTAATGACTGAAATGTAAAAAAGTATAACTCAAAATTTTAGTGCCTTAGAAAGTGGTTTAAATAAAGAATAGGTAAAAAAAAAACTTAAAAAGAGTTAAACGGTTTTATTGCACAATTGATGATGTACTAATAGCTAGAAAATAACTATGGGTCACCAATTTGAGGCTTTGTTTGTTGTTTGTTGGAATTTGGTAATCATACTGTTATAATATTCATATGTTTATTATGTGCTTCCAACAAAGTTTTACACTTTTCATCCGCCATCCTTACCTTCACATTTTTCTAATACATTCGATATCAGCATCCTTGAAAATCCTAATCCTTTAAGTTAAACATTTGTTTGAACAGCATTTTAAATTGATCTCATTATCTTGGGTCGGTCTCGAATGTATTAACAATATCTCAATCCACACAAAAACAACAAAGTTATTCTTTCTAAACATTTTATGACAACATATAAGCAGTACTAACTTTTACAATTTAATCTTTGATATATGTATATAAAAATGAAAGTGTGTTTGTTTGTTACTTTATCACGCCTAAACGGTTGCTTCGATAGACTTGGTTTTTTTACAGAACGTAGTACATAGTCCAACTTAACATATAGGCTATTTGTTGTTTTGATAAAGTACAAGGTTTAAAAATGGTGGCTCCAAGATGGCTGTGGGTTAGTTATGTTATTAAATTAATTAAACTTCAAGAGATTGCCCTGAAAATTCACACTGCCATCAAACTTCCAAATTCGACATGGCGGATCTAATATGGCTACCGAAACTCCTCCACTTTAAGCAATGTTGAAAATTAATATAAAGATGACTAAAGGGATATGGATTTCAAACTTACTAAAATTGAACAAAGCGGACCCATAATGTCTATCACAGTTCTTAAACTTCAACGGATTGCCATTAAATTCAAAGCAAGCTGGTTTTGGTGATTCAAGTTTGAAGAATTGTAATGAAAATGAATACAAACAAATCTTTAGGGCCACTGATTTCAAATCTATCAAAATTTCAAAATTCAAGATGACGGACCACATCCAATGACAACCCAAAATTTTAAACTTTAAGGAATACCAAGAAAATTTATACTAAAAGCTTCTTAGGGTGCCGATCCTGAATTTTTATAGCAGAAATAGCTAATTTAAAATGGCAATCGAGCTTTTTTAATTGTAAGAGTTCTCCGTTCTCCCATCTGGCTATTTTTAATTTAATGGATTTCCATTAAATAAAAGAAATGGGAGGCTTATCATAATTTCTAAATATGGTTTGAATATCCTAAAAGAGTGAAGAAAACGTTTCGATTCCAGTGGAAAATAACATACAGGTGTTTGTATATAAATTTCTTTAATAGACGATATTACGAATTCAACAAGGCATTTAGAATTTCTTAACTTATATTAATAAGAAAGATTTGATAAGAATAAAACAATATTTTCCGGTGAAAAAGTCACTTATACATAGATCACAAAATTTTTGTACTAATAAATGGATTATAAGAAATTAAATACGTAAATAGTGCAGAGTCAAACTCAAAGCTGGCCCCCATAGAATCCGTCGAGGACAAACGCAGCGTCGCGAGCTTGAGAGCTTGAAGCATTTGGGGTCCGGCTCTCTCTCTCACGGCAGATTGACGCAACGAAATAAATCTCTCTCTTTTAAATATAGAGGTACCTTCTCGTTCTTCGTTGCGTTGTGAGAGCCGGACTCAAAATGCTTTAAGCTCTCAAGCTTGCGACGCTGCGTTTGTGTTGACGGATTCTATGGGGGCCGTCGCCGTGCGAAGCCGGGTAACTCAGCTAGTTTTGTACAAAACATTGTATACTATAATATGTCTTACTATCTTTTACCGTTTGGTAATTAAACAGGGACAAATTAGCCAAAGTTTACTTATGTTTACTGAAGATTTACTGTTTACTGATTTTCTCGGGATGTTTAATTAAGTATTACCCTAAAAGATGTATAACGAACTGAGATGCCAGGCTATAAGAAATTGTAAGCATTGGATTGTATTAATATAGGAACACAATAGTGTTATATTATATTTGTAAGAAAGGGGGAGAGCGAAGCCCCGGGCACTCAGACAAACAGTCCATTGTACTCTGCCCCTGCTCTAGCCGAACTTCTTCGTAGTTCTGATGAACTGAAGAACCTCGGATAGGGACCGAGGACAGAACTCTTCCATCTTCAATACGTCAGCACCGAATACAGTGCGCCGCGCTTGGGAGACGCATGTAGGGTCACTGACGATTCTCAGGGTATGTAGGTGTTTGCCACATGTATTATGCCCTGTTACAATCCCTACAAGATTCCTGCATTTTTTCCTGCTTAATTTCAGGAGAGTTTCTGCAGTGCACTTATCGGGACGTCCTATAAAGAGTTTGGTGTGCCTGCAAGTCTGTAACACGGACCATCTCTGCGCACGGATTGTCTCCATGTGCCGAGCTATCCAGTTTTTCACTATTGCAGAATTCACTCCAATCTGTGGTTCCGGTCCAAACGGGCTGCATTTCGCGCCTTCCTTTGCTAGGCTATCAGAGTTTTCGTTACGCTCGATGCCTTGATGACTAGGAACTCATATAAGAGAGACTCCATTGTTGTGAGCTACCGACTGCAGTCGTTTCTTACATTCCAGACAATTTTTGAGCGGGTGATGGGATTTCGTAGTGCTGCGAACGCAGCTTTGCTGTCGCAGCAGATACCAATCTCTTTTCACGCCATCTCTGATCAATTATCTAGTTTGTCGCACTCAGAATAGCGATGATTTCCGCTTGGGAATAAAATTGTTTTGCCCAAAAAAATGCAAAGGGGTAGTACCCCCTTGGCTTTTTTTCGAAAAATAGACCAAGTTTAACATGCCGATTTTTTGGTGTCAAATGAAAGCTGGTATCAAGGGCATTTCGGGAAGGTGGCCCTTTCTGCGCGGAAATACCTGTAGCCCCAGGAAATCGCATTTTAATTGTGAACAACTGCAAAAATTGGCTCCTCGTTCACTTAAAAGACTACAGCTTCCGAATTGGACCGACCTGGTCCCGCTTTTATCTCCTGAGCAATAGAATACATGATAGGGCTTTGGACAACGGGATGAAAAAAGTTACTCCGGCCGGAGGGAAATTTCTGAGCTGCGGGGCCTCAATTTATAGGGTTCGTAACAAAATGGACTTTCGGTTTCTTACTTCTAAAACTGGCAGCTTAGGCCGGTTTTGGCTGCATTTTTTCGTGTTTTGGGCTAGTTGGGGCAATTCCTTTCGTTTCATACCACAATCGTTAGAATCCGGCGAGAGGATATTAGTGTTTGATTTCGTTGCTCAAACACCATCCAGCGCCCGTACCGGTAGAGGTTTTTGAGCCGCAGTAGATGGTGTGGGTTTTCCCAGTCCTCTCTATTCGGGATTTCAACATGATATCCCCTTTCGAACAGTGTGGTGGTATGTCATCCATCGGCATTCTGTACGAGTCACAGTTTTCTTGGAGCCTTTGTGACAGGTCACCATGACCGTTTCTGTGATTTTCGTGTCAGAGTTCTTGTCTCTTCAAATGACATATTGCTTTCATTGCTTCTTCCTTGATTGTGATGTCCAGTGGTCGCAAGTTAAGCATCCAGGCGTGGAGTTGAAAGCCCCAGTGATCCATACGCATACATCTCTCTGTACTCTGTTTAGGATCGTACAGTTCGATGTTTTCCTCAAACACAACAGAGTACCGTAATTGGTCACTACTAGTTTTAATCAAGAATACATCATACACATTTCGCCCGTCCAACTGTGCCACAAGTATTATTTGTACAAGCAACAAAGCTGATGGTTATGGTGTCCATCCAGTTCAGCCAGTGGCTGAAACGAAATATTAATGCGAAGGGAAAGCAAAAACCCTTTCCACTTCCCTCAAAATCACAAAGTTGTTAAAAGTTAAGGTAGCAGCTGAACTGATTTTTGACTTCCGGCGATTCTAATAAAGAAAATTTTGCAGAGAGCACATCATAAACAAAATCCGTAAGAAAAAAACGGGGCCAGCAGTAAAACTTTTCAATCAGGGATTTATACTTAATTTCCATAAACATCTTTAGGTTCCCACAAATGGTGCTAACCACTTCAGTGTTTTCCATGATCATTGAGTTTAGCCAGGGGGCGCTCGCTGGGAAATATCTGCGGATGGAGCGGACCCGAGCAAAAAGTAATCTCTCCTATTTCACTCAGAGCAGAACTGCCAAAGGGCTCGAATTTTATATTTTACTTGTTGCCAGGAATGAAGATTATTTGGAGCGTACCTTCCCGGACCATCCAAGGCTATCGGGAAGTTCCTTTCTTTCGCCGATTCAAAGTCGAAATTAGATTTCAACAGCCAGAGAGGACGCAGATAAAATATAAAACAGGGAAAACATCTGGAAATTTCTTGATGCCTACCTTGGAGCTATTGAAACTGCTATGACTTGACGGAGAAGCACAATATTTTGGTCCTAATGGAATCCGATCCAGAGTGTTCGTCACAGTCACTTGTGCCAGACTTTCATGTGTTAAAATGTGGAGGCGGGCCACTATGCAAGCGGGGTTGTATACATTTCAAAAATTAAAAAGAGTATCTTCAAAGAGACACTCGCGCGAAAATATTCATTTATTCATGAGGACAGCCCTCAGGCAGTTTTCGGCCGATGGATACAGTTTGTCCCAAATTCTCAAGGACAACAGAAAATATGATAATTGTCTTTATATTCTGCTTTAGGCTAACATCGAGAGATAACAATTTCAATAATCACATTTTGTCTGTAAAACGAATATAAAAATTTCTGTGTACAATTAAGACTGCATAGTTATCCTGTGTCTTTTTACTAATAATAATTTTGTTTACCAGCAATTTTCAGATATCACGAATATAATAAAATGCTGATGCAATTAAAATACACTATAGGGGACGCGAGTACTCAGCCTTATGCGTGCTAGACTGCCGATCCAAAAATCCTAGGTTCGAATCCCACTCGGACACCACGTTTCCATTCCAATCCCCAGAGTGCGCTTTTCCTATTAAGCGGGCGGGACCATAAATCAGGATAGCTACTGCAGTTAATCATACTTACTACATAGCATATTACACACATGTATGTACATACATAAGCAAGCTCCATGCTCCCAAACAGGACTGAAGTAGGAAATATACTACGCATGAATGCCATTTTTTTATTTAATGTTTTTTTTATGTGTGTGCGCATTTCCTAAGGGCAAATAAACCGAAACTGCTCCTTGCGCTTCTCCTTGAATATGCAGTTAAAGTATAGCCATTGAGCTGATCAGAAAATTGTGAAAAATTTGTATAATTGCTCAAGAAAAGCCGAACAAAGCGGTCTATTTTAGTATATGAATATTACATCACTTTGCATTAATTTTTAAATGTTTTCAACAATCTTATCGAAACTGTTTTTATACATTTGAATTTAGAGTATCGTATGTAGTCAAATTAATATTTGGTTTGTAATTAGCGGACTTGCCCAACCGCCTTTGAGTCTCATGGCAAGTAGGTACTATTTTACAGTATTAACTTTTCTTGGGTATAGCAACGGGTTTGATGCTGTTGATTATGAAAAATTACTTATGAAACTAACTTTAATTTCCATTCTACTGCCATAAAACTTTTTAATTGCTTTTTAGTGGGGCTAAGTAGTTAAAATTAATAATAAAGTTTTCGAAGTTACTTATTCTTTCCGTGGGGTACCTCAGTAATCGATCCTAGGTCCGCTCTTCTTAAGATTTTATTTAAACGATATTGTTAAGGTCATCGAATATGCCTCGTTTCATAGGTATTCTGACGATATGCACCTTTATCTTATAAGAGTAATTAAAGATTGTAAAGGTTCTTAAATAAGGTTGCTCGACTTTTAAATATCCACTCCATTTTTTATTTTGTTTCATATTTCATGGCATTAAGTATGGAATATTACGTCGTTCAAATTTTCGCCCCGGGTTTGCTTGGTGGTACGTATTCGGGAGGTCCAATGTTCGATAATTTTGTCGCATAAATTGAAATAAATGACTGAATTTGCTGGATGGCTTTGGTTATCTTGACTTTGTGGGCATCAATTGTTTGCGGTTATTCGCATAGGCCTGTGATTTAAAATAACCCCAGAAGATGAAGTCAAAAGGCGTTAAATCGTATGATCTCGATGGACAGTTCACGTCGCCCTCAAATCCACTCGTGCAGAATTTCCATCGTGACGTGCACTGTATGGCATGTAGTGCCGTCCTGTTGGAACCACATGTCGTTGGTAGTGTCCATATCATCCAGTTTAAGCCACATGAAGTTGCTTATCCTCGATCTATAGTGCTCCCCGTTGACGGTAATTTGACGGTCAATTTATTTTTTAAAGAAGTACGGACCGATGACTCCGAGAGACCAAAATTCCCACCAAACAGTGACGCTCAGGATGTATCGTGCTGGTGTATCTCGTGTGGATTGGCATCGCCTCAAATCCGACAATTTTGCAGCAGACCTTGCATTTGCGTTTGTGACGTTCTGATGTTGGCTGATTATTTACCGGATCGGTTGACTCGAATTTGGCCACCAAACGTCGAATAGTTGACTCGGCAGGACGGTTGTGGCGATGATAAAAATGTGATGCGCGGATCGTTTTTCTAACGGAGCACTGAGTTTGATAATATAATTTGATGATTTGCACACGCTCTGCAACTGACAGATAGTCATTTAACAACATGGACGCTATAACCTAAATAGTTTTGAGCGTCCATATTGAAAGACCCTTTATCTATTGTATGAATGCAATACTTAAGGGAGGAAAAGGGTCGCAGAGACCCAAAAACTAGCGTAATTTTGTGATTTTTTTTCCACAGTATCTTCTGTATTAAAATTCTTAAAATTTGTAACATTATTAAGCATCATTTCAATAATATTCTACTAAATTTTCATTAAAAAATATTTAAAAAAATGCCAGTGGTAGTGGGGAGAACCAAGTAACCTCAAAAAAAAGTCAATGACTTCAAGTTTTCTGACAATATTCCTTATAAGTTGTAGTATCAGAAAAGAAATTAAAAAAAAAATTGATTTCGCGACCCTTTCCCCCCCTTAATATTGTAGCGTCAGGCTTCAATGTGGGGTTTCCTTTCCTATGAGTGGGATTATCACAAATGTAAAAATAAACTTCGATGTTTGTAACAAAAGAGTAGCTCTTTAATAAGCTGAAGTTTAAATTTCTGTAGAAAGTTGACGCGTCGGAATAATTTTTCCCAGTGTCCGTTAAAGCCTGGCGCCCATAGAATCCGTCGGCATCAGGCGTCGCTTTCGGCATCGCCGCACAACCGCCGCACAACTATTGAATACATGCATTCATATAGGAGCTAACCCATAGCCGACTCGGCGGCAGCGTGTTGCGAGAGAGAATTTTAGAGGAATCTTCAATATTTCGCGCGGCAGTGCGGCTTAAGAGAGCTTTAAGAGAGAAGCAACGCGCCGACGAATTCTATGGGGGCCTGCCTTAAGGCCTAAACCCATAGAATCCGTCTCGCGTCGCTTTTCTCTTAAGTAGCTCTCTTACGACGCGCTGTCGCGCGAAATATAGAAGATTCCTCTAAAATTCTCTCTCGCGACGCGCTGCCGCGCGCTTCGGCTATGGGTAAGCTCCCATATGCATGCATGTATTCAATAGTTGTGCGGCGCCGCACAAAGCGACGCCTGATGCCGACGGACTCTATGGGTTTAGGCCTTTAAGCGTATGCCACGCTTCAACCGGTGAGTTCTTACGAACGCCACAATATGTCACATTTGTAAATCGTAAGAGGTCCACTGACACAATCTTTAATTATTAAAACCGTTATTTCTCAATTATAATACAAGTATATACGTACATTATATATATTTCAGTCACCATAGTCACATTTTTACATTGTCTTAGAAAAATTATTATGAGCATTATTTTCTATTTATTTCATGCAAATTTTCCAACTATACAATTCCGCTTAAACAAAATGAACCAGCAATTAAAATTATATTGGACGCTTGTTCATTTACAAGTTTTAATTGTAATGTATATTAAGCTGTTTTCCTTAACTTCGGAACTGTGTGTTTCAGCAGTTTTGTTCACCTTTCGACATTCAATTGTGAAATTACAAGTTACGAAACACGCCCGAGGTGATACGTACATATGATTTTATACTCCCGTTGTTGGACTATGTAGTAACAAAATTCAGAGTCGGACTGCAATACGGAACTGCTGAAATTGACATCAGCAGGACAAAGCAAAATAAAATTACAACTGTGTAAATGTTATTTTACCAAAACTACGAAGTCAAGTTCTCAACTTCCAGATGTTGGTTGGTACACCTTCGAGGGAAATTCTCTGCATCAAGCTCTTACCTTATCACCGTAAATGCAGCTATAAAATCACAATCAGGAGTCAAGTATCTGGAAAGGATAAAATGTGCAGTCGTCCTCTACAAAGGACACGTCCGGGGGAGACCCATCGTAGAGCAGCATCAGGGCTTAATTTGGGGCAATTTAGATAAGCCGATCTGTGATTCGATTAGGCTTTAATTGCTCAGCCACCGTTGCCCATTTTTAAGCGACTGACCCAGTTTGTCCTGATTATTTGCTCGTAATGGCAGAACTAAGCGAACGTAAGCCGAACTAGGGCTTGGGGTGCAATGCGTAATTTCGGCCAAAGCTCTACGGTCCACGCTGCTACAGCTGAGGAGGCTGACGATGGGGGACTGTGAGAGCGCCACACCGCTTTGCTCTATAGCTCCACCGTGCAACTGCAGATGTTTCTCGCTGGCGGAGTATTGGTGCAGGGCCTCCCATCGTGGCGGTGTGCTGGGCTGTGCACAATACATGCGGCAGATTTCGATTCCACCCAAGTGGGTAAGTTCATTTTGTGGAGCATATTTAGCACGAACGAACCCGAATTACTTCGCCAGCATGCCCCGAGTTGCTGCAGGAGTTTTTTACCCGGTCGGTCGGTGGCACTTGACTTGTGGAGGAGCCCTCAATCGGATCAACTGCGCTGCATGTTTATGCGGTAAACGTGCCACCTTAGGTCGGAGTCGGAGATAATATCCCGTGTAATTTTTAGTAAAAACCTTGAACCCTCAGCTGCTCACTAGGGTGTTGGGGGTGCCAGGTACATTACACCGTTAATGAGAACGTTGCATGGAGTTTAAAGATTCGAAATCATGGCAGGATTAGAGCGTGGTTTGAATTATCGAAAATAAGTGAAGCTTGGTTTACAGGATTTAGGAATTTAGAATGAACTCAACAATTAAGGAGGGCCAAATAACAAGGCCATTTTTTGTGAGTTTGTTGAGGAACAAAGTAGGAAGCAAGCAAATTGAGTTAATACTCACAAAATGAACTAGTTTTAACTCAATTTTTGGTTTTAAAAAAAAAACAAAATATTATAGGTATCTGTGAGAAGTTAGCACTGCGTTTTACGAACGTTGAAATTTTTTCGGAAGTTTTTGGTAGGTTACACATGCAGTGGCAAGCAAAGCTGGATACCAAAAATTTTTTTTTTTTTTAAATTCATTTATTTGCAATCTATCTATTTACACTGGAGACATTAAGCAAATTTGATTTTACTCTAGTATGGCAGAGGTAGGCACGCCCCAGTGGGAATATTGAGTCTATACGTCTTATGTATCTTATATCTTCATATTATAAATTCGTGTAGTGGTAAAATTAAGTTCTTAATTCATTTTAATTTTGAGTAGTCTTTAATTAACATTTTTTTTTTGTTTAAACTTAACTTCTAAATGGTAGGTCCAAGATATGATGTCGTTTCAGTCTTCTTGTTTCGTTGCTGTCATCTAATAAGCAAATAGCCAACGGATTGGTATGGTGGCTGAGCCTTTGCAAGTACCTGTCGCTGATTTTTATAATTTCATCCTTTACGTACGGTATAACCAAATATTAAAAATGAAGTTTGTGTTTTAAAATAAGAAAAGCAAACGCGGTTATTGATTGAATAAAATTTGTTTTTAAGGACATCTTCACCACTATATAAAAAAACAATAACAGTAACCACTAATTTTTATAAACCTAACAAAAAAAATAACAATATCAATTCAGTCCTTGTTTACTGTTTACTCGCTTTGGCATGGCTTCCCCCAAGTTTTGAATAACTTTGTCCGGAATTTTTTTTCATTCCGTTTGTGCCCGTGTCCAAAGCTGGTTTAAATTTGTAGAAGGACTTTCGTACTGAAGCAGTTGTCTTTTTACAATGGCCCACAAATTTTCGATTGGATTTTTTGTTGCATTATCGGATAGTATACACTGTTGACTGTAATAAACATTCTCTCAAATTTTCAAATCGAAATTCAAATTATTACGGTCGCTACAGCGTTTCTTGTAGAAAGGGAACGGGGGGAACTGATGAGAATCCCCAGCATCAGTATTGTCCTTCGGGAGGAGATTCGTGGTGCGAATGGCGCAAAGCTGAGGCCAATGGATTTCAGGAAAAATATTCTCATCCACCAGCGCTCGATGACGATGTCCAAGAGGTTTTGAAGCCAATCTACGAAGATTTGACCACCGACGTTTTTTTAGAGAGATGTACGGGCGCTTCAATCTTTAAACGCGTTTTTCTCAGAGTGGTGTTTTTCAAAACGGTTTCCACTCTCAAAGGAAGAGTTTTGAAGATATCTAGTTCCAATTTGGAGAGAACATTTTTACCGTCATTTATCGCGCCATGGAAACTTTTTTTTTTTAAATCTTCCTACTTTGTTTTACGAAAAACTGTCGAAAAAAAGGGCCAAATTCGATACTTTTTGTTCAAACCGCTGCCATTTTGTCAAATTCAAAAAAAAAACCTTCCATAGCGCCATAGCGACTTTCCTACAGATTAATAATCTTTTTGAAATTTTTGTTTCGGATCAAAATTGCGGCGCAATCGTGGAAACCATACAGGACCTTTTTTTTTACGTGTCATTTCAACTATTTATTGAACTATTTTACACCCAATAAATAAACATAAAAAAAATCATTTTGTATTCGTCATGAATGTATTTATTTATAAAAAAACTGGACCGATTAGGTTTTTTCAACATTAAAAAAAAATCGCGAAAATCAGTGATTTTTCGGAAGGTCACACTGAGACGATCCCTTAAGATCTGGGCTTTGTGCAGGCCATTGCATTATTGAAATATTTTGTTGACCAAGCCATTCTTTAACGATGTTGACGGTGTGTTTGGGATCACCATCCTGTTGGAAGAGAAGGGCATTTCTCCACAAAATCGGGTAAATTGGACTTCAAAATTTGAAGGTAATCTGCCTTTTTCATTATGCCACTAATTTTAATTAATGGTCCAATATGCCACCAAATAAAACACCCCCAGACCGTTAGGCTGCCTCCTACGTGTTTGACGGTTTCTTTGACTTGGTGTTTCTGAAGCATTTCGTTAGGTCGCGGTCGGTACCAATAGTACGCCTGGCCATCAGATTGGAATCTGTTGATTTTTGTTTCGTCCGTCCAAATAACTCGATTCCAATCTTCGACTGTCCAATTTTTGTGCTCTTTACAAAATTTCAGTCGAGCTCCAACATTATTTTCTGATAATGCGGGCTTTTTCTTTTTAATAGACGCTATTAGACCAATTTTTTTAAGTGCTCGCTTGACAATCTATTCCTGACCTCTTTTTTTTAAAGTCTTTGCTGCAGCTTTTGGTGTCCTTGCTTCTCTGGATTTGATCATCCGTTCTATTACACGAGCATCGCCATCTGACATCACTTTTGGTCGTCCACCAGTATTTTTTGCAAGGTTGCACTGCCTTCTTTTTTGAGCTAATAGAACTGTTCTATGAAAAAATCTTTAAGCGTTCTGCAATTTTTCTTGAGCTGTGTCCCTGATTTGTTAACGCCACAATACTATTTTCGACGTCAATAGAAATCTTTCCCAGTTTACTATAAAAATCGTGTTGAAATGCTTAGAACAAACATTGCGATATAAATATTATCTTTAATTATTTTTTTTTATTAATGCTACTATAAAATAACACAGAACTAAGGGGACTAGACTAAAAACGTGCAAAACTGGATACCGGCACTCTCCGTAGTACTCAAAATTTTTTCAGTGAAAAAAAACCGTTAATTGAGTAATTTCTCTAGAATATGATCGCAGACTCTTTCAACGAAAATTTCAAGGAAGTATGTATGTTATTATTGGGCAATGTTTTTCGTTTTATTGATAATATTGTGTAATTTCTCAAGATTTGTATCCAGTTTTGCTCGCCACTGTAGTTCCAGATTTCTAGATGGAAATTTAGAAGTGTTCCGGTGAATTAAGCTTAAAAATCGCGTTATTTGCTAATAACTTTGCGAAATCGCCGGAACCATTTTTTAAATCTATCAGGAACTCTAGAACTCTTCTTTACTATAAATTTATGCAGTCAAAATTCAATTTTTCCAAGAAAGCGGCTTTGCCTGAAGTTAGCACCCCCAAGACATTTTTGTGATTTTTAAGCTTCTCCGGAACGCTAAATTTCTATATATAAGCTAAATTTCTATATATACGTAGAACTCCCGAAATATGTGAACTCTACCGGGAAATTGCGGGAAAAAACCTCAATTTTTGAAAAAAAAGTGGTGCTAAGTTCACACGGAGAATATAAGTTATTTGTTGTGCAAAAACCACACACACACGAGGAAGGTTGAAGATCGAAGAAAAGAAAAGAAAAATAATGGATTACGATGTGTCGATGTTTACTGTCTCTGACATTTTATTTCCCGGTAGGGGGTTATATCGGACTGGGAAATTCTTCATACATACATATTTCGGTCGCCAAATTGGATCCTTTAAAGATCTGCAAATTCCTTTTCGATAGTATACATATGTATTTGAGATCAGCGACCCCAAAGCATAAAAGGAGTCGGTTTCAGAGAAATCCTTTGAGGTTGAGAATTTTTGGCCCGCCCGCCCTATTGGTTCCGCCATCTTTAATTTTAAACTTTCGTTTGATTCGAGATCAGTATCAAAAGATAATAATAATTATAATATGAATCATAGTCAAAAAATATTATTGCTATCGTACATCGATCAACGGGTCCAGATGCTCTGCATGGTCTGTGCCGGCGAGGCTACCTTGTAGTCGTCAAATTGTCAGAAAAAAAGCCTTCTGCCTGCAACACAGACGATTGGGATATGTGGCGGGTTGAAAAGATTATATTTGAGTTTCTTTAATGAACTTTCGCCGTAATGTTAATTATAGAAGGAAAACCTTTTTTCATAAATACCTCACCTTCTAGAAATGCGAGATGTACAATTTAAAAGCAAGTTTTCAGATCTCAAAATTTGGTTATATCAAGTTTTTCGTAATGTTACTACTTAGCGCGAAAGATGTGACAGAATTGGGACAATAATTATTTTAATATAATTTTCGCATATACATATGAATCTCGTTTTGAGTAACTCATGATAAAAATATATCCATACAAAAGCTGTGAAGATGTTTTCCATAGTTTTCACATATAGGCATCATTTTTCCCTGCAACAAAAGGTTAACCCTCTGGATCACCGCAAAGTTGTAAAATCAGTTCAAATAGTGGTACTAATGCTTCCGATTACAGTCGATATATATGAACACATGTAGGGTAAGGTTCATTATGCTCCGACAAACCTAAATAGCATGGGTTGCCTAAAATAATATATATAATAATAATATATATATATATAATAGATCAATTTCATGTTTCTATTCGAAGCGGTTTGTTTTTATCTAAATACCAAACCATAATTTTGGCGATCACCAAATCCTTGGCTTAGTTTTTAAGATTTAATTAAATTGCAAAACAACACAGTAGTACTTAAATGAAACTTCGATAATTTTATTGATGTGTAAAGTGTGATTGGCATTAAATACCGCGGATCCATTGGCAGGTATGCATCCTTTTCACACAATTTTTGGAAGACGTTGTGGAGTAAAGACGGCAGGATTGCACAAATGTGGCGTTCGATTTTTTCCTTGACTGGCTTAATCATTCGTTTCAGCATATTTCACATAGTCTTAACATAAAATAAATAACCCCTAGACGATGAAGTTGAAACTGGTTAAATCTCAACTTCTTGGCCGTCAGTGTTGGTGTCCAAATTGAAATTGAACTTGGTTACCGAACGAAAATTGTTTTGCGTGCAGCATGGTAAGTTGCGCCATCCTGTTGAAGCCGTATGTCATTTACGTCTATTCTATATATTTCCCGAGCGCCACGAAGGACTATTATGCCAAAGTGAACACGTAACGTGGAATTGTCACATTTTCTCCTTTTTTTAATGGGTTCTTTGCAATCATTAAACGTTCTACCGAAGTTTATATCTACTACGGGAGGAAAGTGAATAAGCCATCAAATAGGGAAACATCCAAATTAATTAATCTCTTCCCTATATGAATTGTAAGCTGGATAATGGTGAGCTACGGAACAGTGATGTTTTATTATTAAATAAATGCATATTAACCGATTTTTTCCCGAGGGTATGTAGCCCGCGCTGATATCGTCAGATTTTTGACATCGTCAATAAAGAGAGAAATGAAGCGGTAGGAGATATAACTGTAATATAATGCTCACCAATTGGATCATAGCAATCTCTACATAGGCTGTTTCACAAATCGCCTGGGGTAATAGATCTCACCTAGCCAAAGGCGTTAATCTCAACCGTTTCAAAGTTTCAGGGTGTTTCATAAATCGGTATGCACATTATTATTTTATTTTTATCTTTTGATCTACTCAACGCGACGAACTCAAACTCACTCCCAAAAACTACTATCTTAATGTACTTTCCAAAAATGATACCAAGGTTGATTTACCTCTACCACTGCAGGTACAGTCACTTGCGAAAGTTGTTCCGCATTTTCTCCGAAATTCATATATCTGATAATAAACTTTTATTTGTTTTATTAAATTGCTCAGCTTTTTACCTTTCCAACAAGGGTCAACATGTTTAGGTGGAGAAACGGTATACAAATTTATACGTAGAAAACCCTTTGCGGAATATTTCAAAATCTGCATTTTACATCAGTGAATTAGATAAACCACTATATTTGTTGTGATACAGACATATGTTTTATTTGATTCTTTTATCCCAGATATAACAGAATACAAGGTACAACCTGGCAACCCCAGCGGGAAACGGGTTAAGCACTTGAAGAGCTGGGAGTACAATGACTTCCTTCGATTAATACAAGTCTTGTCCTTCAGGGACACTAATGACTCCATAATTTTGCCGTAGATCCACTTTAATTAGAATGCCTATCACTGAGTACCGCGTTACAGGGCATGTCTACCTACGCGAGTTACTGGAGCTGTTTTGTTTGTTTGACATGAAATTAATTAAAGCATTCTTCCTGGAAAAAGTAGGTATTCTGAAAACAAGAAATTCCCTTTCACCGGTTCCCAAGAAACGACCGTTCCGGGCCGACTCATAAAAACACAAAATTTCCACGACACTTAATCAATTACGACTCAGTGGGGGAGCGAAAATCAATAACTTCGGGGAACGCAACATAATCAGGTCCCATCAATGGAAGATGTGCTCAATTTGAAAGATTAAGGGTGTCTTCTCGATAATACGTCCTAGGAACCCTTTTTCGACCGTGTAATAGGGAAAAGATTGTCTAGCTAACCCTTTTCGCAGAACATCGCCGGGCGGCCTACGCCCCATATTGACGTGAAGGGTATATATACCAGCATACGTGCCTGGGGAGGTTCGACGTCACTGCAACATGTCTCAGTCCAGTCCGGACTAGGGCTATGTGGGCGGATACAGATAACAATTTTTTCAGCACTTCACACTGACATCCAGCGGGGACGTCCCCATATCAGTGGAACCGTAAAATAATTTCACAGTGGTGACGAATTGAATTATGGGGCCGACGTGTCTGTCTTTGGGCGGCCACAGCCCTGTCAAACCAATCTCCGATTCTGCCTGATTCATTGGTGAGGCCTGATTTATTTGACGACTCTGTCAAGTCCTCGGGAAAGCTTCGCGCAGTTGGTGCTGGTCCAGGCCTTGGTGGTGCGTCAGCGCGAAGTTCCTCCCAAGACGCAGGAAGGGTAGAATTCATCCTCCGCCGCTTTTCATATTTCCGCAGATAAATCTCTGCAGATGTGCCCTGCCACTATATCCAGGCACATGAACATGTAGATGCGAGTGATTTCGAAAATGTTCGCTTTATGTATGAGCCTCTTAAAGAAAATCACTGAGAACATAATTCGGGCGGAAGAAAAGGCACTAGGCCCCTCGTGTGTGTGCCTTAAAAATATAACAACAACAGCACATTTTATGTCCTTGGGGATGTATTTGATTTCATTTAATTAAAAGGATGCTTAGTATCCGCACGACCCCGCCTCCACCATTTCTCATTCCATTTGATTTGCGTTATTTCTTACATGCCTCATTTGCAGAAATCAAGAGTTATGTAAGTTTTGTAAGCTGTTAGTAACAAGATGAACAAAAATTCTTTAATAAAACGTTAAGATTCCGATTGCAAGAAAGGATACGAATAGAGATGGCTTAGGCTAATTTCGGGGTATTGGACATAAATACAGTGGTGCCATTTTTTATGGAGATGTGCGGAACATTTGCAATATTTCTCTAAAGATACCGAAATTAAAACAAATGTTTGTTTTTATATTCATATTTTTTATAAGTCTCTGGCATGTCCCGGAAAGGTAAGATGATAAAAATGTACTCACTATTTTCTCATATTATCTTCCTTAAGCTCAATATATTTCTTACATATATTTGGCAGCATCTTTATGACTTTAACAGCAATTTACTTTTCTTTAGTGTTCCCCTGTTTAAACTTCCTACTGAGTAAATTAGATATTATAACTAACTCGGGGTTGCAGTGTGGATGGGAAACTCCATTTCTTTACAACAGCCCTCTTATCTTTTTTCCTTTTTTTGTAGTAAATGAGCAAAAGTTTTGAGAAATTTCAAAAGATGGTGGTCACTACCTTGTTTTATAGACCCTTTGTTATTTTGATAAAGCACAAGTTTTCAAAATGGCGGTTCCAAGATGGCTACCGGTTAGTTAAATTATTAAATTAGTCAAAATTTAATAGATTGGGGGTTTCTGGGGATCTGCCATCAAAATTCCCAAATTGAAAATGGCGGATCCAATATGGCGATCGAAATTCTTTAATTGTCTGCAATTTTAAAGAGATTAATTATAAAGACGTCTTTAGGGTTACAGAATTCAAATATAACAAAAATTAAATATGACAAATCCAAAATGGCTACCAAAAAATTGAAGATTAAGACATTGCCAAGAAAAACAACACTAGGGCGTTTTTAGGAATGTTGATTTCGAATCTGTTCGGAATCCAATAGGGCGACCGAAACTCCTCCACTTTGAGCAATTTTAGTGAAAATGAATATATAGAGGACTAAGAAGATATGGATTCCAAACTTACCAAAATTTAAGATGGCTTACCCACAATGGCTACTAAAGTTCACAAAATTCAACGGATTGCCATGAAAATAAAAGTTAGGGTCTATTGGAGGATGCTGACTCCGAATCTACTATCAGAATTTGCAAATTCAAAATGGCGAATCATGCGACCGAAATAATTCCTCAAGGAATTTGATTGAAAATAAATATACTATATATAGACTTCAAATCTACCCAAAATTTCAAAACTCAAGATGGCGGATCACATACTCACGGGGGCAAAAAATGGTGCAGATATGGAAATAGTGTACTATATACATATAGTTAAATAAAATCTATGCTGATTTACATGATACCAAAACTCATAAAAGCATTTTTGCCTGTCTCTTCTGTTTTCCCTGAAGGTAGAGTGTTTTGTGGGCCATGACTTAAAGCACATTTTTAAAGATTAGAAATGTTTGTGTTCTCGCGCGAAAAATCAAAAATAGTCTCGGCGATTAAAACAGTTTTCATCCATTCATTCATTCTCCAACAGTGTTACTTTACACGTATGGAAAAGTCCGGAAAAGGAAGAGATGGGTCTGCTATATGTATGCATGTTTATATATATATACAATAAAC
Organism: Neoitamus cyanurus; assembly: GCA_947538895.1. Taxonomy (NCBI): domain Eukaryota; kingdom Metazoa; phylum Arthropoda; class Insecta; order Diptera; family Asilidae; genus Neoitamus; species Neoitamus cyanurus. The sequence goes on along the minus strand of OX384541.1, from coordinate 29,533,536 downwards.
AGCTTATTTTGAAAGAATAAAAATTTTAGTTTTTCAATATACAAGTTTCCTTCTATCTAAACTATCTACTTGTATATTTTTTATTTAATAATTGAGCATGAGCATGTGAGATGCTCTATTTAACATTTAGTAGGTATTCAGGGCAAAAATCTTTTTAGTAAGAGTCTCCTCTTTCCTTAAAATCACTTCAATAAGTAGAAAATCGTGTGCCTGTGGAAAAAGTGTCATGGTGTTAATTTTGCATCAGGCGTGTTAGGAAATTAGATAATTGAATTAAAAACCACACTGAACAACCGAATGAATTGTGAAAATGTCTGGATATATGAACCATATCCAAATTAACGCACTCCCCAGCAATGCCTAGTGCAAGAAAGTAGGATTTAGGGGAAAATTAATATGATTAATTCACTCACTTAATTATTTACCTAGCCAGAATTAACTATGATTTGATAAAGATATTAGGCTTCCCCTTATATCCCTTACTGTGCTTAAAAAATTAAAACATGGGAAATAAGTTAAATAACCTGATTTATAATTCAGAGGTTGTAGCCATTGACCTCGCCCACATTAAAGCCACTTTTGTCGACAAAGTTTATGTGTTTGATTTTGGGATTTACTCAAGCGCGGCAGATTAACATATGGGGGGATACCTTGAACCCTGTTGAGTACCTCTACCATATCCAGATTCAGACCGGGTAAGACCAAATTTTTTTTCAATTATCTCGGTTTCTGTCAAAGCTACGATAAAAGTAATGGCACCAACGTAGAGAGCGCTTCGAGCACTACAACTTTGATTATTACAACTTTTCCAAACAAGAGCAAAGATTATTTTTCCATTTTCTCGGCGGTTTTTGCAGCTGCGACGAAAGTGATGATACCAGCCTAGAGGGCGCTGCGAGTACTACAAGTTTACTTATAATGACGTTTGACGTGATTGCAACGGTTGACCGCGAAAGCACATGAATGCATATTAGTATTTTCGATATTTGAAATCGCGATATCTCAGGAATGGTGAGACTTGGGAAAAAAAAGTATATAAACCATTTTTATAAAAAATTGCAAGATCTACAACTTTTCTATGCATTATTTTTACAATAACACTTACCGTTCACGAGAAATAGGCCTTGAATAAAAATTTTAGTTCAGGTCGGATCAATGGGGAGTTTGTAATAGTGTATTTACGATATGTACCATTTTCAGATTTATGCGATTTTTTTCGCAGTTAAATGTCTATTTTGGCTGGAATATAAACCTAGTTTCAGTTCAGAGTTCCTTCGCTAACCATTTTGTTCGGATTTTGAAAAAATAAAAATATTTTTTTTATATTGATTTTCTGATCTACAAATTCTCTAATGCCCTAGACGGCCTAGACAGACTAGAGCTATTGAACTAGTTACTGACGTCAGAACGTCCATGTAAAGTTCCCATTGTAGAACTAGTTCAAAGATTCGCACAATTGAACTGGTTCGAACTCAGTTTGTATACTTTTTGCAGCTGTGAGCGAAAAATATGTTACTGAAAAAAAGTTTATGTTTGAAAAACTTTTCAATGGTGTTTTGCAAACATAAGCAAGGTCAATAGTCAGGGAGAAGTTAACGAAGTGAAAAGAAACGCAATTTTCCAAAGGTAGCAACGGCTACGAAATGTGTGGACCCATAATGATAATTTGTATTTCTACAAACTAAGTTAAAGCTACGCGTAAAAAAAATGTTATGCCCATTAGTCCAAGTCCTCTCTAATCAAAGTATCATTGTCTCCAAAGACATGGATCCCTTTACTAAAATTATGCAAGCGGGCCACGGAGCACTGTGCATTGTGCACTCATCAAGCTGATCTCTTTAATTTTAATAAGTTGCCTCACTATGCAAATGTTGAAATCCTTTCGTCGATATAAGTACAAAGCTCGAATTATGCCCCAGCTCAATCTATTCTCATTTCCCAAAATGAATAGAAGACTAATTGGCCGTTGAGCCGAGAAATTGCCCCTTTGTTTAAGCGAATATCGATTTCATAATGCAGCAGCATTTTGTTTTCACCGAAAACGAGAACAATCTCCCTAGTGGATTTTACTAAAGGCACACCATGTCCTCGTTCGTCTGCCGACCTGCATCCCTGCCAGCAAAACCAGCGCTGAGCTTTAACCCATTTTCACATTCTTCTTTTTAACCTTTCACAGCCCTCTTATCGTCACTTTTGTAAAATACTCAGGGTACACATGAACACATGGTTGCCCCTAAGATACTTATCGCGGGCAGCGTCCTTGCTCCTATGGAAGTGCTCCGACAAAAGCGCCGAAGCCTAGTCGTTGGAGGTAAACTGATACGTTGAGTCTATTGTTTGCTTAATGGAGATGATAGATAACGAGTTTAAGTCCAGCGAAATGTATGCGCAAGTATTATCTGCGAGCATCGGGGTGCTTGGGGTGGCTTTTTTCGGTGTAAGCTAAACACAGCGTAGGGTTACGTATACTTGCTAAGAAAGCCATTTTCATTTCTGCTTGATTGGGAGTTTTTCGTGTAAATAAACAATAAAATGCGAGTGTTGGTTTCTATACTTATATTTTTGCTTGGCATACATTCAATTTGTTTGTTTCAGTTAATTGAACACTTAAGACATTCATTATCAAAATTGTTTTATTGCACTCAAGGCAATTTTAAGAAGAGAGTTAGTAAATTTTAGGAATACTTTAGTCTATCTAATAACATGACTAATGTACAATATGTAGATAGAGATATATTTACTTTTGATTCAAAAGAAGAGGCTCGTCAGGCCATCGACATTGGCAGTAACATAAAAAAGTCGATAAATAAATAAGATAGATAATTTATAAATAGTGGCACAATTTACAACAAACCAATAGGAGCTATTACTATATATGTATAAATTAAAAAGTATGTAATTTGCACGAAAAAGCAAAAGACTACTTCCAAGAAGAACAAAAGAAATGGGGGAAGATCATCATCAACATTTTCAGGCAGACATTCAAACTCTAGAAAACACGTTCAGCAAACTGTAGACAGACACCAGCTTCAAAAGATTCTCTCTAAATTAACTTGATCATTTCTGAATCACATGATGTAGTAAGTTCCACAACCGAGCAGCTGGAAAAAAAAGAGCGCTTTACAACTACACATCTAATTTTAGGGCTGTTCAAAAAATTCGAATTCAAAGCTAATATATTCGAATAATTCGATATTCGAAGCTTCGCCAATTAGAGCTTCAAATATTTAGAACTTTAACACTTTAAGTAATATGAAGCATTAAAATTAGCGAATATTAAAATGTCGCAAAGGTTTTTATTTTTCTTAGCCGAAGTGTCTTACACAGTACTCACGGAAATTTAAACACCGCCATCGTGACGAAATAGCGCAATTGTCTGTCAACAGACAAAAACAGACTTAAACTATAGTTTCTACTTTTATAAAAGGTCCACAAACCATAATTTTGGTTTCTACTTATTTTATATTATTATTTTATTTAATATTTTTTACTTCAAAACGCCTTCATGTCCTTGCAATGACAATCTGCAATTCTTAATTTTTGTAATTCAAAGCTTTTTATTTCACTTTTCCAGTAGTTACCAAATCAAATGTTTTTATTAATTGAACGTGAATAAAAAAATATGTGATATTATATAACTCTTAATCAACTTATGATTTATTTGGCCAAGGCTGTACTCGATCAACCAATGCATATGTATTATTGTAGCACCCGGAAATTATTTCCGCCACCGCCCATGATAATCTTAATCTCTCGATTCCTCTTTGTACATAAGAACTTGGTATTTCATAAACTTAGACGTGGCGAATTTTGCACAAAGACTTGGATTTTCACCCGTGCAAGATTAAGGTGGCACAGCAGCTCAGCGTTAGAACATCTTGTGATTGACCTGAATTTCTTCAAAAACCATATTCAGCAAAGATGCACATTTTTGTAAATAAAATGATTTTCGGGAATGCTAAACAATGTGATTCGAAAAATAATAAATTTTAAGACGCGGCTGGTCTTTTCTCATTTTAACGTTACGGTCACTGTTCAAAAAAATTCAAAATTCTAATAATTTTCATAGTTTAAGAATGGAAAACTTCGTTCACCGATAAATCGAGCTAGATTTGAGTTTTTTACAACCTTGTTTAGAAATAAATGGATGATGATTTATGGATATAAAAGAAATAAGCGGATGAACAATTTTCGAATGATGAATTATTCGAATAATAGATAACCGGATGAAATATGACCAAAAGACGAATATTACAAATAACGGATAAACGGATTGTAAATATGTGATTTATCCCAAACATTTTTTTTATGCGAATACCGTTTCATTCGTTATCGGTGAAAAAGTCCATAAAATTTATCCATTATTCGTAAAATGGTTCGTATGAATATTTGCCAAAGTCACTGCAAGCCTCTGGTTTAGACAGGCTTGTTATTGGTTCAATTTTAAGCATACAAATTTTTACTCGGGATGTGGGGATCTTTCTCTGGACCAAAAATAGTTGGCAATGTGGTCACTGATATCAGATGGTATCTATTAATTTAATTTAAATAACAGTTTGTACGCGGGCATTTTTGGGGTCACTAATTTAAAAATATTTCACATTTAGGACGACACAACAAAAACAATAAATGTTTCAGAGCTACTAACTAAATACTTAAGGGTTTATTGAGTTGGAAATTTTCAAAATGCTTTCTAAAATTGGGAATTAAGTTGGCTGTCCAGGACGGTGACCGAATATTTTCAATTTCAATGGATTTCTATGAACATAGCACCTGTGGATATTAAAGGTGGCGGAAAATAAAACACGGGTACGTTGATTTTTATCACCGGTATATTTGTCTTCTTGTAATTTAAATCGGGGGGATGGTCGTGTCTCTTATAGCGGTTACTTATAGACTAAATTAATGCGTACTGCGTGTCATCACTGGCCACTGCAGACTGAATAAGCATCTACATACAATACGCATAGCTGATTCACCGCTATGTAGATACGAGTTGGAGAATGAGACTATTACGCACCTTCTGTGCGTGTGTCCACTTTACAACAGTGTGAGAGCGGTTTTACTCGGAGATTTTAATGTAGACCCTAAAGGTCTGTATAAGTTCACGATGCCCGCTATCATGAGCTTTGTTAGACGAACTGGTCATTTAACGGCGGGGGCATCGAGATTAACTCTGATGGTAGATTCTCTCCTCGAGGCACGTACAATGGACCTTAAGGCTAAGTGCTGGGTATGGTCACCCACCTCGTCACAATCTACATTTACCCCCTTGACATTAGTATCAAGTGAAAGGGTTTGACGTATGAAATGCGATCAGATATGCAAAGTCATTCTAAACCCAATATGGCGGACGCCCAAAATGCCGGATTACCTTTTTCTTAACAGATCTCTTCACATAGGTATGAGTAGAATGCGATTCCTACGTGACGTCATTGCATGTAAATTTTGAATCAGTTCCGGTTACAGGAATAGGTTAAAACTTGGTACACGTATGTTATACCTATAAACGCTATGACAATGCCATAAAATAATGTGACCTCTTGGCCTGATGTTGCAACCAGGACAGCCTGCACACTACCAAAATTCCCTCTCTCTTCGCTAGGTTTCATCTCTGGAATGAACGATTGAGGGATCCAAATCTTTTTAAACAGAAAAGGGGTTTTTGTGGTGGCTGATTTTAAATACATTGTCCAACCCAATATACTTACTTGACCGAGGGAAGATTGGTCTTCCAGGTACTACTTATTAAGCACTCTAATTAATCAACCCTTTTATAAGAAACCAAGTGTTATATTATAGTCTCCTTTTTTGCTGAAATATATACGTATGTGCTGTATTCCTGTATTATCTTTAATTTTGTGTGCACCTTCAATCATACCATCATTAAAAATAAAAAAAAATAAAAAATTCATAAATGTTTTTGCGCACTGCTAATCAGAGATTACACTTTCTAAGATGAAATTCGAGTTGAACAGTGGAGTTGTCAAATTAATTCACGAAATTAGAAAAAATCTAAAATGTTTGCTTTCATTTATTACGCCCGTTTGTCCCAAATGCAAATCCGCATTTGTAATTCCATCTCTTAGTTCACAAACATCGTCAAGACTCTGAATGAGATGAGAACGCAGTGAGCACGCAATAAGCTTCTGAGATTAAAAAGAGAAAAACAGTTTCAAAGTGGAAAAAACGTTAAAGAGCTTAGCAAGCACACAGATGCTCCTGGCGCAATTAAGCCCAATTCAAATGGGCTCGGATAGAGCACAAAGTACCTACCGCCATGCCAGTAAATTGCTAGTCCTTGGATGGATGAAACCCCTATTTGAGCAGAGCCCAAGCAGCAAGCCCGTTTTATTCAATTAGGGGAGGCGGAGAGGAAGATTTTTATAATTATCCCATTTTTCATCTCACACTTGGGCTCGAGATGCATCCATCATTCAGGAGGCAGACTTATGAAAAAGGATTTTGTCCCTGAACCAGCCAGTTGCCACCAGAAAGCGAATATTGTTACAGAGCTCTCTGGCACACACAGAGTCTGAAAGCGTATTGCTTTTGTGGCTGTGAATTGAAATCGAACCTTGTTTTTCGCACGTGAGGGATAAACGGGCTGTGCTTAAATGGGAATAACTAATGGGATAAGAGCAACCTTTCAGACATGCGAGGAGAACGGGCGCGGGGCGTTTGCATATTTCTCCGGCTTTTCATTATACCTGCACATAAATTAGGCCATGACCTGAAAAAAAACTATTTACAGACGCAATTTGTTAAATCCACTTGGTGTTCAGCCCCTTAAGATGACGATCTACTTACCACAGACGGAGCTGAGCGCTCAGGACCATTATTTAAACTTAACGCTGCTGAATCTTCAGAATTGTCCATTACATCAGCCATTACGTGCTGTTTAGAGTCAATTACGGGGGAATTTATAGCAACGAAGGGCATCGCCTTGTCTTCTCTTGCTTTACGGATTGGGATATTGTGTCTGCTGTATAAAACGTAAACAAGGCGATAAACCTTCTTTCACTCCGAAGAAGTTCACGGACATGCTTCAATTAGGGGAAGATTTAATTCTTGAACTTCTCTCAGCTACAAAGTGTTGCAAAACGAACTCATATAGCGCTTTTTGATTAATGTGGGTAATTTTAAGCTTATCTGCAGATTAAATTTTCTTTTAACAAATAGCTGTCGTCAAGGCAATTGAGAAAGTAGCGAAAAGTTTTAAATTTTTACAACGGAGTTAGTAAGTAGTACTCTACCTAATTGTTAATTACGAAGACATTATAGTTTGTTTTATAGTCTAATGCATTTCGATATTTTGCACTTTTGAAAATAACCTAAAATTTGATGCCGGATTTATGGAGCACACGAATCTAAAATTCTGATCGTATAGTGCGAGGGGCCACAACATAAAACCCTACCGCCGCGCAGCCGCACAGAATACCTACCTATATTTGTGCAGGCGCTATAGTGATGAATATTCGCGTATGCAAAAAATGAGGGACGGATTCTACCAACGAATATAAGTTTTGTAGTTCCTGCGCTATAAATTTTTGGATGTTGCCAGGGAATTGAATTGTCCAATATTTATTTACAGATTAGATCTTTGGTCCTCCGCCCTGATTTCGATGAAATTAAAATATGGCATAAAAAAGGTCATTCTAAGAAACTATAGTTGTGGACATATAGTGAGGAGTCCTCTAGGAAAAAAGATTCAAGCAATATTTTGCCTTTGAACGCATGCCGCGGAAGCATACAGCTAAAGGTTACAATCAATTTGCTATATGTACGAGGCATGTCCAGAAAGTAAGTTTACTAGGGCCCTCACGGGCAGAGAGAATTTTGTTTGGAAACTAAAGATGCTGGATCCATTATGGCGACCGAAAATTATCAGCTGGAACGGATATCTTGTAAATGGGAATATATCGGATTTTTGGGGTCGCTGAAGCAGTGTGTATCTTTGATAATGTCGAGATGCGAGTTTTGGTTTAGCTCAAGTGATGAAGTGACTGTGACTCACATGTGTTAAGATTGAGACGTCGGAAAATCAGGGATAAATCAAATCCTTTAGAAATGGAGAGTAAATTGTGAGCATGTTATATGTGAGATTAAAATTTCATTATCCATTTAAAACGTTTCACACGGATTTCACGCATACTTATTATCGAATTTCAAACGCACTGCAATATCCATCCATATTTCCATGACTTTTTTTTTCTTTACGAAATTGTCCGCATAATACTTGCACGCTCTTCCATGTAGTCGAGAAGTGTATCAACCTGTTGTTAGTTAGTAACTTTTCTATACACATATTTGAACAGCATAAAAATACGAAAAAGTTTTTGGAAAGTTAAGATTAAAGCTATTTTAAATAAAATGCAATTCTACTTACTTTTTTCCTCCCATTTTCCGTCTGAATTCTTCGCAATTAACTTGCAAAATTAGCTTTCACTTGAGAATTCACATTGAGCGAATGTCAGAATAGGGTATTTGAAGTGTGAATCTTTTTTCACGTGAAGCGGAACTCAGAATAGACCCCCCCCCCCCCCCCAAGTTTATCGATAACTTTAACCATTTTCTAGTGTGTGCGCTTATCCACAGATACAAAAATTAAAATGGAAAAAAAAGCTGTTCCAAAAGCGTATTTCATATACTTAAGCGTGTTGCACGTTGCACTTAAACGTATTTCTTCACGTGGAAAATCAAATTAAATTTTCCTGAGAATATTGTAATAATTTTTTGGTTCGATGACCTTGATAAATTTGACGATAAATTTGACTGCATTTTCTGGATGGCATTATTTGTATGTGGTTTATTCGCATAGACCTGTAATTAAGATAAGGAAAGGAAGAAAACTAATCGCACGATCTCAGTGGCTAGTTTACGTCGCTCAAATCGCTTGTGCAGAATGTCCATCGTGGTATACGCTGTGTGGCACGTAGCGCCGTTCTGTTGGAACCATATGTCCTCGGTATCCATATCATCCAGTTCAGGCCACAAGAAGTTCTTTATCTTTGATCTGTAGCGTTCGCCGTTGACGGTTGTGGAAATGTCATTTTCATTTTGAAAGCAGTACGGACCGACGATTCCACCAGACCACAAATCTGCACCATTCAGCGACTTTTTTGGGATGATCCATTCGTTCAAAAATGGGTTTCGTCGCTAAAGATGATTTTTTTGGCGAAATTTGGGTCAACTTTCAACTGCTCCAGAACCCAATCAGCAAATACACGGCGTTGTCTATTGTCGTTTACCTTGAGTGCCTGGTTCAGTTGGATTTTATACGGGTGAAGACGCAAAAGTGACAGAAAGGCCATGTTTTTGTGAACGCTGAGAAATTGACTGCCTCGGGTTTTCACGTACACTTTCATGCACAGCAGTCATGCGTTCAGCAGACCTTGCGTTTTGGTGACGTATGGGTGTTGGCTGATTATTTATCCAACCGGTTGACTCGAATTTGGCCATCAAACGTAGAATAGTCGTCTCGGCTGGACGGTTGTAGCGGGGACAAAAATCACGTAATGCGCGCGGAACGTTTCTTGAACGGACCACTGATCTTGATTATAAAATTTGATGATTTGATCAAGATCTTCAACGCTATAACCTTCCATGGTGATGTGCCACACACTACTGAACAATTTACAGCAAATTCGACAGATGTTGCTTTGATAACATGGCCGCTACAGCCTAAAAAATTTCGAGCGTCTATATTGAAAGAACCTTTAGCTAGAAGATCATTCTAATCAACAGTATTGAATAGCTATTATGAATTCGCAAACCGTATATACAACCTCAAGGTGTGTATAGTCTCTTAATTTTTCTTGAAATCAAAGTGTATGCCACTTTATATTTAAGTACAGGAGTTCTTTGAATTTAAGAGAAACATTTTTCGGAGTGTATCTAATATTAGTATTAATTCTATACTTACATGGCAATTGGCCTTAAACCAGATTTGCATCTAGTCCTAAAGAGCTCTTCTGTTTATTAAAATTTACTGCAATCACTACCCAAACTAATTGGAAAGTTGGTCCAGTGCAGGTTCACCTGAATTTTACAGTGGTATTTTGTAGAACCGCGCAGAGTCAAAATTAAATTGCAACATTGACCCTATTGTGCGGACGAGATGCTGTTACCAAGATTGTGCCGGCACAGCGCCATTCCATTGCCACTAAATATTCATGACCGGGGAAAGTGCAATAAAAATATAATTAGTTGCACAGGTAGCGACGGCTTTATTAGCCGAACTCCGGGAGAAGCACTAAAGCGCCCATAAAAATATTCTGTATGCTCCGGAAAAAATTGTGTACAAGGAGAAATCAACAATTTCCAAGAATAAACATGAAAAGCTCCATAAAAACCCGACGTTCCGCCACGGCCCTCCGCAGCCAGGGGCGGAAGTTTTGCTCTGTACATTTGGCTTAGGGCTATATGCGTGTAGACGTTCCAATCCGGTAGCAGGGCGATGGAATGGGCCGGATCCACCTGTCGGCAGGCTTACACCAGCGCTGGCAAAAAGCACACGCGAGGGGGATCCAATTCTATTATTTATGTGGGAAGCGTCGGTGGAATCGGTACACGACGGGATCCGGGATCTGGGCCCGAACAAAGCCAGAACTTGTTGCGCACTCGACCTAATCAATATGTTCTGGTGCTTTGTGCAACCTGTGGAGCGTGGAGTTCGATTCCCAACCACCCTAGGGTCCTGGCTCAAAAGGGATGTAACTAGGAATCTAGCAGGATATATTTCAGCCCGCAGAAGACCTATTTTTCCGGCGGCCTATGTTGTTTTAAGAATCTCCCGGAAAATGAATTATGCATTGTTCGGGTGCGGAATCCGCCACACGACCCTGGCCATCATCAGAATAACTTCTGATGCCTCCTGGTCAGGGTCGGGTCAGACGGATCATAAATCTCAGATATCTCTGCAAAAAGATTTTTCGCAATGTGTAAATGGAGCGAGCCCCCCGACCCGGGCACTACATATGTACATATGATGGGGCCTCTGCGGATAAAATGTCTGCTGTTATGAACTGTTCAAAAATGCACCGCTGGCAGGGTAGCGAGCGGTTTAACATAATTTAGCAGGCCGTGCCAGCAGGACAATTTTCCTTCGACGGAATGGCTCAAAAATTTTACCCGGCTCCATTTGCGGATAGTCCCGAGTCATGAGGCAACGGTGCGGCTCATTGGTCCGCAAACAAGTACATGTCCTTTCGCTAGAATCGGAGCGGAAGTCAATTAGGCTTTGTTTACTGGGCCGATCGATACATTTCAAATTGAGGAATACGGTTGTGTTGAATCGAGCTACCCTGGCGTGGGTATCATTTAGTCGATACTAGTCCACCAGCAAACACCAGATCCGATTGCCTAATGAGCTGTTTGCTACTGTATTGAAAAATTGTGTAAAACATTAATCCGATTATACACGACGTGCCGTGACGTTTAGCCGGTATTATAAAGCATCAAATAAGCAACTCACGGTGGTTTGCAATATCAATATAATTATAATTTGAAGGTCTCGATTTACTCTGAAAGACATCCCTAAAACTAAAAAAAATTATAAAACGTGTCTTTCTTTTTGAATTGGTCTCCACTATAGGGGTTTTTGAGCTCGCTGAATAAGAATATGATACCTACCGTTTTGTTATAAAAAAATACTTTGCTAAAAATAAAATCCAACTCGATGAATTTAAGGGGGTAGTCTCACGTCCGAGCTTAAATTTTGAAGGTTTTTAAGAATTTTTTTTTTTGTGGAAAATGAAATACAATCTTCTTATGATAATTATATGTTATTATTAAACTATTGAACAATACAAAAACATTTTTTTTAAATAAAAAAAGAAATATTTTAAGGTTATTTTGGTGAGGCGAAGTAAGTCTCTTCAAAAAAAAGTAGGTAGCTCGCCCCCATGATTGCTCCTTTTGTAATCATCCGAAATCAAAATTCCACAATGATTACACAGCCACACAAAATAAAAAAAGTGGGGATTACTTTTGATGCCATATGTCATATCCGTAGTAATTTTGCCTGCTGATCACGAATCCGCGACCAGAATTGAGCTTTGACGTCCAGATTTTTTTCCAACCTCAAAAAATGGGTTAAAAACAGAGAAAATCGTGGAAAATACACTCGTAAAATTCGGAAAAAATTTATTTTTAACATTTAACCTATATTCATATGAATTGAAACCTGCTGAGCACGAATCCGTCACCAGAATTGAGCCATCACGTTCTGATTTTTTTCTAAAAATTAATAAAGAAAAATTTAATTATATATATATATTTAATAATACAATTCTAGTCTAATTCTGACAACTGGTCGATGTCTTCTTCCTCTTCAAGAAAAAACTTGGCTGTTAAGGCAATCAATTCCGGAACAAGTATTATAAAGCATTTTGGTTTCAAAACGTACAATTTGAACTTTTTGAGAGAATTTGGTTTTTTGTTTTTTAATAAATATTATCTCTTTACTCTTCTTCTTTTAAGTGCCTAATGGAAAACAATCGGAAATATCTTCTGCTTCCTAACTTTATATTGGGTTAAATTTGACTAAACTTACCGAGCAGCTGTTCTCTCGTGTTCTATCTATCTCTAACATTCAAATATGATATTTTCGATCCAATATAAAGTAATTACACCAAAAGGTAAACTTATATTTCTATTTTAAGCAAACATTTAGAGCGGGAACTCATTCATAAAAAAAGGATATTTCGTTGAATTTACTAAAAACTGTAATTTTTTCCTATTGGATAAAATTTGCACTTATATTAACCAAGAAAAAAATTATTTTACGCTGCATACATATATGGTATGTACTTTGTTTAAGGTTGTAATATAAATATATGTGGGTTAGGTAAGCCTAAACAATTGCTTATGAACGTAATAATGTTTATTTACCTAACAACAATATTCACGGTTATTGAAGCAAAATTTGTTGTGTTGTTGGTTTTTGGTAAAATTTTATTAAAATTCAATTTGTTAAATAATAACACTGAGGCTATCTCAAAGTACAAGTTTCAAGTTTTAACATCACATTTTAAACTAGAGTTTTGGTCTTTGAAGCATGACATAAATATTCAAATTTGTAATTTTTTGAAATTATTCAATATTTAGAGCTCTGTATTTTTCGAACTAAATTTTAAGATTTTGTTTTATATCACAGACCTTTTTAAGTGTTATTTCGAAAGTAAACTGTGAAAAATTCAGATGTTTATTTTAAAAATTAAAAAAAGGCAGATGTTTGATTGATTTTATAGAAAATTCTATACTTAACATATTCCTTTTCACATTTGACTATATGACATCTCGTTAGCTGCATTTTTCTTCTTTCATTTAAATTTTTGTTGGCTCAATTTAATCAATTAGATTAAAAGTTGTGACAAATTAAGTGTAGCGCCTCTTAGCCACGTGCTCATCCTCAGTGTCGCCGCCTCACAATTTCGCACGTTGGCAAAACAATTCTTTAGCTTACAGTTTTTATTTTAAAGAAAAACTTTATGTAATTTTTCATGTCAATAAATGTTTTCGTCTTTCGAAGCGCACTATTACGTTTTGCTAGTTATTTGTTAAATAATTTATTACGCACTGATTTTACGGATGGTTTAACTTTTTATATGTTGTTCCTAACATCATCAATATTATACAGTGAAAAGTTACCGCCATCTTCCAACTTTCTGAAGCAAAAATCTAATATTACTCCACCATATAGACAATTTCGATACATATATCAACTTCTCAAGATTTTTAAATAACCGATTAATTTTTACAAAATGGATGGATAGTCGGGTATTGTGGTGTGGGTAGGCAGCATTTTTTTTTGTTTCGTAAGGTGGTTGATAAAATGAGCGTAAAACTTAAAAACAAGAGTGCAATTCATTATATTGATTTTCCATCGATTTTGAACAAATTTTACATGAAGATGTCTTGTGTTAACCTCCACTTAGTTATATAATGAAGTTAAAAAAAAATTAGGTGGCATTCCAAATATAGAACTGAGGAATGCAACTTTTTTTTCGTGCACCCCATTGTTTAGGGTTTCGTTGGACCAGGTCTCTAAAAATGCAATAAAGGGTCTTAAGAGACTTTTCCCTTAGATGAACTGTTTGCGAAATATAAGTTCCTAAATTCGTTAAAAATGTGCCCACCCCTCTAACTTTCCAACCGTGCGATTAAAAAATCAGAAAAATTACTGAGATATTAGCACTTTATAAATACTTTAAACGAAAAGTGTTTTGAACAAGACACGTTAACAAGTTTTTTAGATATCCACAATTATCAGTTTTCAATAGCACCAATATATGCAAATGTTCAACAAAGAAACAACTTTAAATTGGCTTGATGTCGTAGTGTGTACCAAAATGCATGGTCAACACCTAATACTTACTTATAACTTATTGTTTAGTTTCCACAAAAAAATTCAATTTCAATGAAAGTGAACTGTTTTTATTTTTACAGTGCTGTTGAAAGAAAAAATAAACTCTTGCTACTTAGTACATGCTACGGAACCCTAAGTTGATGCGTGTACGAAACGCACTTGTCCGGTTTTTTGTAACTGAAATTAATCAGCAAGGCAATGAAAACTATAAACTGTTGCTTTCCCGAAAAGTTAATTCAGAATATGACGTACTTCAGGTAACCATCGTAAACGACATTCCTGTTTAGAAAATTTTGATTTGTTGTAGACATTTCACTCCCCAACCTTATTGTACCCCAATGTGTGAAGATAACCTCATTAAATGAAGAATATATTCCAATTTCAATACCGACAGTTTCTACATTTATTAATATTTTCATCCCAAATTGGGCACACGCATTGCCCCGCATGTTTTATATTTTCTAAAATTATTTTCGCATCTTTACCCCTACCCCTCTTTTCGGAGGAAAAAATAAACAGTAGAATCCTACCTCTTTTACATCTTACTCCATTTTACTAAGAAACTATTATCCATTAAATGTTGATACGTTATATATTATACATCTCTCCAAGGCGCTTCCATTGAGCCGACCCTCAATACACTATGTCGATTAATGACTGAGATATTATAATTTTTCTCGAAAAATTCCATGGTTCATTTTGACGGGTAAATATTTTTTTTCACTTTCTCCATGTTCACATGTTTTTAGACATCTTCCAGCAGTATTATTAAATTTATTTTTCTTCATTTTGCAACCTCTCCCTACTGACCCCCTGTCCTCAATATTCCAGCAGGGTGAGGGTGGTCTCATATTTGGAAGTTTTGATGGCAGATTCGAAATCAGAGACCACGAAACCCCTAGTGCGGGTTTTTATGGTAATCTCTTGTAGTTCAACATTTTTGGTGGCCATATTGGATCTGCTATGGCGATTGTGGAAATTTTGATGGCATATTCAAAAATAGCGACCGCGAAAACTCCTTGGTGCGGATTTTTAGGGCAATCCCTTGAAGTTTAACTTTTCGGTCGCCATATTGGATTCGCCATAATGAATTCGAAATTTTTGAATGCAGATTTGAGATCAGCAACCTCGAAAATTTCGCGCCATATTGGATCCGCTATCTTGAATTCCAGCTCATCAAAGTTTCACCGCAATCGAATGAATAGTTTAGGAAGGCATAGAAAACGAACGAACAAACAGACAGACATTCATTTTTATCAGATAGCGTGTGTTGCTTTTATGTCCATCCAATGGCGCTATTTAAAAAAAAAATACTTGTATGAAGACGCGCATATTCGAATGCAACATTGTGTCAAATTTTCAAAGTAATCAGTGTAGAACTTTCGGAGATTTAAGATTATAAACAAATGAACATTCACAGTTTTATTTATATAGATTGCCGTAACTGTGAAGTTTTTGAACGGAGAATGATTGTAAATAATGTAATTATCTTGAACTGTTATTACTAACTTTTCATCTTAACATTATAAATAAGTTATGTTATGAGGACATGAGGAATTTTTGGGTTTCCCCATGTTTGTTCCTACTAGGGGACAGATTTGATACTGAAATGTAATAATTTACTAGAGAACTTAGTAATAGGTCAATTATAGACGTGAAGTATAAGAAGTTTTACTCTAGGCTTCTAGGGGTTAATTTTTGGGAGTAAATTGGAAAATGATAAACCAAATTTGCAAGGTCATCGTGTAGGATATGAAATGAAAGCTTCTTGAAACACATGTATGTTATATGATGTATTTTTTGTATATAAAGATTTTTTGGGAAAAACTCTTACAAGTTGCTGTCCCTTATCACCAAATGGATCGCTCAGAAAAATGCCGACATAAACATTGAGAATAAGGAATTAGAAAAGTTCTGCCGCGGTCAATTGTTATGCACAATTAATTGTTTATTTCCTCAAAGTCCAAGTGACGACCGCAAGAAGTGGAGTCTATCGAGAGTTCCTTATGCTCGGCAAAACCAAACTGGCTTGTCTTGCCTTTCCCCGATCGGTCTCCCCTTTCCATAAATCCGGCGGTCTAGTGAGGGTGGTTTTATTCAACGTATGTTTTTTTTATAAGCAGTTGCCCGACTTAACACCGCATCATAGAGCCCAAAGCTCACTTAATCAAAGCTGACACGCCAAAACTTAAAATTAGTACAAGAATCGCTAAAGCAGCCATTTATAAATCCCTGATATAAGTATATTTTTGAGTGAATTAGGGTCAGACTTGCTGTCTACGTTCTTTCACATAACTCAAAACTGCGGATGTTTTCTCACAATTTACTTGAAAGCAAACTGCCTCTAAGAAACACAAAGCCCATCTGCATATCTTTCCCGTTAACATTACAACTTACGAGGGACAACAATATATCCTGAAGGAGTTCCAATGTAGTTTAAGGCCACATATGTACGTACTGGGTGGGCTGATGTAACGACGACGGACGGGAGGATTTCTAAGCATGTACGGTTTTGCTGCCGTAGAAAAGCCCATTTGCAAATGTGACGCGTAAGGCGCTTCTCCGTAATATCTCATCAGGTTGCGTTGGCGAGAAAATCCGACGTGCCCCGGGGTCAGGTCCTAATGAAGTGGTGGAGAAATCCAGCCGGTTCCTTAAAATGTGTACAACTGCCCCTGTTCCGCCCCGCTCGCACCCCCGCGCAATTAAGGCGAAATATTCTAAATGTTTTCGTTTTTCTCCCATTTCCAGGTCAGAAGAGCAACAAGTATCTGGAACAAGCGAAGCCCTCAAGTGTGTCGGCGTGGGAAGTGACGACGCTAACAAAGGGGCACTCATTGCATGCAGTTAGAATACAAAGCGAGTGGAAGACGAAGAACGGGGCTCGAAGAACAGCAGAAGCAGGGGGAGTCGGGTGCTGTCACGCAACATATTGGCAAGATGACAGGGTTATAGTATTTAGAGGAGGAGGCGCGCATTCAGCTAGAAGTCTCTTCCAGGGAGCTCGAATGCGAAAGAAGGATGAAGGTCGACAAAGCGGTGTGTACTAACGACACCGAAGACCACACAAAAGCCGTTAAGTATGAAGCCGTTTTTTCAACGCTCGTTGAGAACAAAATTCTGGCCATCAAAAGGGACTGCGAGGAGAAGAAAAATGCTAAGAAACAGAAGAGGACATCCTTTGGGAGAATCCTTTTCGGAAAGCGAATCTTTGGTGGTGGTGGGAGTGGATCAAAAAAGGAAACGCAGGAGGGTCCGTCTGATACGGAGAAGGGGTTGGAGTCATCCGCGTCTTATGAGCAAGGCTTTTCTCGTCAAAATCTTGAGCATGCAGCCTCTGGCAGCATCGCCTCAAGCGTAATCCAGTCCCGTCCGCTTGAGGAGAAGACGAGGGCGGACATCGAGATAGATGAAGAAGCAGCCTCTTACACTCTTCCGACGATGCCGCAAGTGGACGCTTCCAAGGAGGACAGCAATGGGAGCAACGACAACGGCAGTCTTGCCGACAAGGGAGCACGAGATCTGGTAGTGGAGGTGCTGACCCATCGGCAAGGTTACTCGTACGACGACAACGAGAAGTGCGAAGCACCTTTCCAAGACAAGGATTCGGTGGTTCTGACCACGACCGACAAGAATGTAGACACTAGTTCATTAGATAGCGTCCGAGTAGTCGAAGATACATCGACCTTGGCAGAAGACAGCCTCACCTCCAAAGGTAGTGTTGAGAGCTTGTCTTACCCGAGCTCTCGATGCACCGTAAGTGCGGGGGTGGCCACCTCAATTTCCTACGAGAAGCAGCGAACCAGGCGACGGATTCTGGAAGCCAAATCGATAAGTGCCCAGTGCAGTCCAATATTGCCCCGGCAAAGTCTGCCCCCAACCACCTCGACGCACACCCAGGTCCAAGCGAAAATACAAAGCCAAGTGTCTTACTCAGATAATCAGCGCGCGCACCACGACGCGATTCGATTTTTTTCGAGACAAAATACATCGGAAGACAGTGCCAACCTAACCATTAGTACACTCCTCAATGAGGCGGACTCAATTAACGCTTTAGGCGAGCGGAAAAGCACTAGCCTCTTAGTAATCGCTGAACAAGATAATAAAGCAATTAATCGTCTAGATAGCAATAGTATCGTTAGTTATCAATCGAATCCTCTAGTTCGCGGCTTAATCTCTAGTTTCAACCAATTGACGACGACTTCAAGTCACTTCCCTGTGATCACAACGACCGTGGCCACCCTGCCGAGCACAAGTGGGGCCCAGCTATCCCCGACGTCGACGGAGACCCAGCAGCACATCCCTTCAGCCTCTGCTGCGGTTGTATCTACCACATCCGCGTACGACACCACCAAATTGCAGCGCATGACGTCCACTTCGACGGGCTCCAGTGTCGTCCCCACGGGCTGCTGCACCACCAAGTCCAAGGAGAAGGAGAAACGCACCAAACCGGACTGGCAAGCCGGCCAAAGCGGCGGCAGCGACGACGAGTACCGCAAGCGAAAGCGAAAATACAGTAAGCCCCCAACCCCCTTAGGAGCAGTTCTATTAAAATACTAATTAAACCTTGCTTGCCTTTACAGAACGATATCACCGCTGCTCCGACCCGGTCCTGGTGTACCCGTCTTCCGGTGGTCTGCAGCACTGTATCCTCAGTATGCCACCCAATCAGCCTATGTAATAGTCTAGTTGTGCTTCGCTTGAAATTACATTAACTTCCTGTTTTTGCAGCCAATTCCACTATAACGACGACTTCGTATACGATATGACTCTCCAGGTCGAGCCCGACAGGAACGGCGACCTGCAGGCAATAGTTCCAAGTCAACGAAGTAAACGGCATAGGTAAGCTGTCACACTTTTCAGCTCTGCCATTGTTCTCATTTCCAACTCAATTTAATTTTTCTTTTAGCGCATAAAGTCATTTCCCACACCCACTAGCTTTGTGAATTCTACTTCGAATCTTAAAATCAGACCATTCCGTACATTCGTGCAATGAGAGCTCAGAGTAAAAGTTAAGAAAGTTTTCCGAATGATCTCTTTCTTAATTAGGTAAAGTCAGACTCTACGAAAAAGGGGTTTGATATTTTTTTCAAGTAGCACAATGTAAGCAGTACGAAATCGAATTGGAAAACTTTATTAAACATAGTTTTAAGTGGACAACAATTTTTTTGTGATTGTTAAATGTGAATTCAAACTAAAAACGCGTTTATTTCGAAACTGTGTGTCGTATCTTACCATCCTGTATTATTTTTGCATGTATGTTAGATAGCTTTTGGAATAATTTTAGCCAACCGAGGTTAGGTTTTGTCTGTGATTTGCTAAGGCTGATTTTTCCAAACTTAATGAGGGACTTAATAATACCGACTCACAATGGACCAAAACGCCGGAAAGCTGGCCAAAATATGAAGCCATTTATCGATTTTTGTCAATTTTTTTTGTTTCAGGTCGGTTGATTAAGAATCCGAAAACATCTCGAAAAAAACAAAATG
Organism: Neoitamus cyanurus; assembly: GCA_947538895.1. Classification (NCBI taxonomy): domain Eukaryota; kingdom Metazoa; phylum Arthropoda; class Insecta; order Diptera; family Asilidae; genus Neoitamus; species Neoitamus cyanurus. Next base: position 29,513,676 of record OX384541.1, on the reverse strand, counting down.
GCGGCTTTGAAAAACCCCAAAAACGTACCAAAATTCGCCAGTTATCGTTAAATTGCTACAACATTTTGTATACAGGGGTTTTTCAGGCCGCTGATCAAGAACACATATCTTTTTTTATTTTCTAGGGAAAATTCGTGCCTACGGAATAACTAAAAAATGTATAATGGATTTTAAACATTTATTTTAACGCAATTTTTAGATTTTTTTAATTACTATCCGAATTTATTAATTCGCAAGGTGACCTCCTCTCCTAACTGAATTAAAAAAAAAGCAAAAGTTTGGGATTTTTTTACAAGAAAACAAAACAACATATGACCTTGAATCTTTTCTTATTTGGAAGTCTTTAATAAAAACTGGAAGTAATTTTTTTATTTTTTCATTTTTCGATCACCCGTCGTCGCCAGAGTGCGCCAAATAATCGGCCTTTTTCCGTAATTCCGTGGTTGCGGCTCGCTAAATCATTTAAAACAGAAAACTCAAAAAAATTCTTAAATTAGACATAAAAATCTATAGATCTAACTAGGATTTAACCAATCGGTCGATTAGAAAAAAAATGGCAGTCTTTGAAGTCAAAAATCGAGAATTTTTCGAAAATTTTTTTACATAAAGTGCTGTAAAAAAAAACTTAGTTTTTGTCTTATGTCCTAGTTAGATTTGTGCACAATTGAATTCTGAACCAAATGAATGGTTTATGGAAATCGGTGGAGCGGCTCAAGAGATATCGTGGAATTACGATTGAAAAAATGAAGTCGAGAAAAATGCGTTTGATTTTAGATCGACTTCACTGGCTGAAAGTGCCGTGTTCCACGGAATTTTTTTTGGGCATTTTCTCGAAAGTTCTAGAGAAAAACTATCGATACGTTCAAGTGGCTACGTAAAATATAACTGAATTGAATTTCTTCCGGCGGCGTCCCAAACAGCGTGCTCGGGCGTCAGCTGCGCCACCGTTTTTTCTTTAAAGATATGTATAGCACTATAACTCGAAAATCATATTTTTTTTGCGTGAAATTTTAGGACATGATTCTTGACATATTAAGGAACATTTTTCCGTAAAAATCGATTTTTTTTTACCCCAGTTAGGATAAGGTCACCTTAATACAAGCTACAAATAAACAAACTATGTAAGTAATGGAGAAGAAGCCTAAGAATTAGGGATAACAGGAGGGACGCAATATTTATTAAACTTAATGCTAAGAGGTGCTGTGCAGGATACTCTTGAGAGAAGATTGGCTCAGGTGGAAGTCAAAGGAAGGGAGGGAGTTGGATTTCCGAGGCATACGGGGGAGGGGTTCATAAAAGATGAAGGTGATATGTGCAGAGTCGCGTCGTTTCCATAAGGGCTCCAAGTCGATCAGCATCAGGCGATTTTCATAGGGAGGGAAGATGAAGACGATCAGACCAGGGAAGCTCTCGTAATGTAAATCGAAGGAACCTTCGCTGGAATGCTTCAATTCTGTTGATGTTGGTAGATTAAGAGGGAGACCAGACTTGGCAAGCGTATTCTAGGAGAGGCCTGACGAACGAGACGTATAATGATTTAGCAAAAAAAAAGTAGGGATTACGGAACTCTTTAGACCAACGCTTCACAGAGCCGAATGCAAGGTTGGCTCTAGCAACCACGCTGTCAATGTGATCACGAAAGTTTAGTTCGCTGTCACAACTCAGCGGGAAAAAATTCTGAAGCTTCCTAAGAAGCAAATTTGAAGTGCTTCCTATTAAAGTCTTTATGAATCAGTTAGGAAGATGTTAAAGTTTTTACCAATTCTACATTCTCTGCGAGTGAAAAATGCTTCAAAGCATACGAGTATGGCCTTGGTAATGCAAAGGAAGATTTTCTATGTTTTCATGCGGGAAAGGGCGATGACATCATTTCGTTGTGAAATTATCTTTCTGCTGAAGCACTTCAGTTCTCTTTCGTTTAGGTGCTCGAGAGTGCAGTTGTGTTTTTAAACCACGTGATTATTTGCTGTTCTGAGTTCATGCTTATTTAATATAAGTATTATTTCCCCTCTTGTCCTAGTCATAGCCAGCAAATTAACAAATATTTCCTGCGAAAACTGGAACTGAAAGTGTTATGATCTCTATATTTGCTTCGCCTCCATTCTATCTTCCAAAAAACCAAAGAAGAAGAAAATAGTCAAAGTTGCCAATAAGCTTCCAAAGAAGCATACGGGAAAAAAACAAACAAACAAATCTGCCCATCACCTTCCGACGAAGCACACGGGAAGAAAATAGAAAAAGCTTCTTCCTCGTAATGACATGCTCTGGTTAAAAAGATATGAATAGGGATACGAGAGGCAAGCATTTTTAAGATTCTAAAAATTGCTCTTTCATGACTTCTTGTATGCTTCCATTTCCTGCTGGGAAATGACACCGAGAAGGCGAAGCGAGGAGACAGCCCGGATAGTCTGTGTATAAAGCACAAATTTCTGCGTTTTGTGTTACGTCATCTCGCTTGGACCGATCGGAATGTGCTTCCTCCTTATACTGATCGGTTGCAATTTGTAAAAATTAGTTCACCTATTGAAAGTAGGGAAATACTCTTATGTTTTTTTTACATAAAGTACTCCTTGATGTAATAGATTCTTCAAGCCTCCTTTGAAATATTTCTTTAAAAGTGCATAGTAAACTTTTGTATGTTAATTTATATTGAACGTCATCGATATAATTATGAACTATTTGAACCCATAGCTAGTTTGTGCAGATGTCATAATAAATTTTTTAAATATATTGACTTTAACATGGGTTTAAATAAAATAAAATTTAGCTCCTTCCAAATGTAATGTTTGTATGTTGGATAAATAAATAAATACATTCTCCATCGCACTACATATGGAACTTTAAACTCTTTTGTTGTAAATAATTACTCATGGAATTTTGCGGAGCTCTTAAAATGTGCAATAAACATTTTGTTATACACCTAAAACTATAAAAAAAGTACTGCTTGCATTTTTTTTTGTGAAATCCAAGCATGCTCCCATCAGGGTATTTCATTTTAGTCAAAGCTGATCGAACAGAAATCGCTGGCAGTCACAGATCTGGTGCCTGAGTCTCGCTGTGTACTGGAAAGTGGAATAGTTCTGGGAAGATGCACAATATTTCTATTCCTTCTTTCTATGCCGGCCTGCTATGTGTTTTTTGTATTGTTTAGGAAGCACTTTTGTGCTTTGCTACTGGCACTTTTACGTATGTATTAGCGAAAATGCAAAAACTTCTTAAAATATTTTTAAGTCCGAAAGATAAATGATAAAGGCTCTCGACATGGATGTCTATGGTACCCTTGGATGAATTCTCTAATATGTACCTAATTTTATAGGAGATAACCTTCTGAGGACCCGTTTTTATTTACCAATAAAGTGGTTTTAAAAAAAAAATTAAAAACGTTTCTCCATTCCAACAGATTCAACAGTTTTAATTTACATGTACGGAAAACCCCGGGTAACTAAGCTAATTCTAAATTAATTCAAATCATTGCAAAAAGCAAATATTTACCTTTTATACCTACTCAAAGGAAGACAAAACTTCTTCATCTAAAATCCTCCCTCGCTTAGCGCAGTCACAAAGGCCCCACAGCCAGACTAGACTAGGTATTAATTTCAGAATTCAATCAAATCGCGTGACAATGTGCCAAGGCAATTTGCACGTTTGGGAAAAGTTGAAAACTTCCTATCGCTATCATATCCAGGTGACAAAAGCGAAACGGCGACAACTTTTGCTACAGTCCTCTTCAAACTAAAGCCGCCGATTACCTTTCTCTTTATTCGGGTAACAAAAACGCTTGGGTGGGAGCTTAAGTAGTTTATCCTCGGCGTTTTCTTCAGGACCAGATGTCAGGAGCAAACTTCTTGGCAGGATTTCAAGTTTTTCGCCCTCGCCCACCCCACCGCCACCACATCCTCATCCGCTTTCCTGGTTTTGTGTGATGTCTTCTCTGTAACAGCTCTCCCCTTTTCTTTGCAGGCACCATAAGCACAAGAAGCGACACCGTCATAAAAAGCCAAAAATTCTGGTTCACGATTTGGATACGCAGAGCGTTAAGGTAAGTGCATCCTAGAGTTCAAAGTTGGCCGTGTTCTGTTGAAATTCAAATGCGGGTTGGAGCTTGTCTGCATAATAAGTCTCCTTCCTGAAATATCTTTGGGCAAAGTTTTGGAATGAAGTACATTCGTACGAGACAGCCATTTCAAAACTACTCAATTTGAAATAATTTCGAGAAAACCTCAAGAGCTGAGTGATGTTCAGTAGTTTTATTGAGAATGTGAAAACTTTATTGCGGCAATCCCATGCAATAAAAGTTTGTCTGTCGACGTTTCGAATTTAGATCGCGTGAAATTTAACTGAATGTTAAGATTGAAATTTTAAATAGGAGAAACTTAATGTAAGTCCTCACCGATTTGTAAAAAAACGATATGTGGTAGAAACGTTAAGTAAACTAAATGTTATGAAAAAATGCTGCAACAAGCTGTATAGGATAGGATATATATAAGATCTGTATATATGTATGGGTCATTCTTTTAAAAATCGCACAAATTTCATGGAAAAAAAATTGACATTTAAGAATCGTCTTTTTACAGCTTCTTAACATAAAATTAATCGACACGTATTTCAGGATTTTGCTCAAAAAAATTTCGTTTCGAAAATATTCACATGTGAATTTTTCAAAATTTGTTAGATTTTCTCCAATCATCTCATATTCGAAATTCATTATCTCCCGTTGTAATGATCGGATTGACCTACTTTTTTTCTATTTTACGTGTTTCTACGTCAGCTTTACAATGGTTTTTGAAAAGATTATTTTATTGTTGACTAAAAAAGTTTATAACAATTTAATTTTTTAAACAGTTGTTTTATGTTGTTGCCCCAGGTTTAGTTAATTTAAAAAAAATATGTTTTTGTTCCTTATTTTTTACTTTATACGCATGCCATATTGTTACTATAATATTTTAATCTAAAAGCTTGGAGAAAATCTTTAACTGCCGGCACGATGCCAAAAGCATCAAAATTATTGACTGTTTCGAAAATCAAAGTATATCGCTGCTTCAAAATGAATATTGTATTTTACCACATAAATGATAGTACTTATCAGTATAAATAAATAAAGCAATTCGTGCGAAATTATTCCCTAACCATTCCAAAATATTCAAAAATGCACAACGTTAATGTTCAAGTTTTCACTTCTGCCGGCACTCCCGGCGTGCAACCCGTTGTTTTTTTTAAATTAACTAAACCTGGGGCAACAGCATAAAAAAATTGTTTAAAAAATTAAATTGTTATAAACTTTTTTATGTCAACAATAAAATAATTTTTTCAAAAACCATTGTAAAGCTGACGTAGAAACACGTAAAATAAAAAAAAATAGGTCAATCCGATCATTACAACGGGAGATAATGAATTTCGAATATGAGATGATTGGAGAAAATCTAACAAATTTTGAAAAATTCACATGTGGATTTTTTCGAAACAAAATTTGTTTGAGCAAAATCCTGAAATACGTGTCGATTAATTTTATGTCAAGAAGCTGCAAAAAATTCAGACGATTCTAAAATGTCGATATTAAAATGGTGTGCGGTTTGTAAAAGAATGTACACGTATAATATATTACAATAATATACATATTTATAGAATTTTTTGACGGTACTTTTTGTATGGTTAATAGAGTGAAGAAAACACTTGTTGTTCCAACGTTATAATTTATTTATTTATTACACACAGAGTTTGTTGAGTGCGACGCGTTTCGCCTCTCTAGGGCATCCCCAATTTTCGACTAACTCATTACACAGAAGACCTGAGCTATCTAGGGCAGGGGTAAAAATGCACCGGATCTAATAATGGACTGTTATTATGGAAGTCTAGTTGGAAATTAAACATAAGTTTTTTGAAAAATTTTGCTTTCCAAATTTCAAATATTTCCGCTTTTTTTAATATCGGTCCTCCATCCAGGTCATGCAGCAATGTAACATTATCTAATTTGGTAGAATGAGACTCGTCATGTAAATGTTTAGAAAGGCCTGAATGTAATTTATCGCACCTAGCTCCTGCAATATGCTCCCCAAATCTAGTTTTTAATTGCCTTTTGGTTTTTCCTATATATACACCTTGACAATTATCACCTTTAATTTCGTAGACACCACTTTTAAACAATTTGTGTTTTTTTGGTTTAATTTTATTGTTACATAAATGCTTATGTAGAGTATTATTGTTGAAGAAAGCAGGTCTCACGTCACAATCCTTTAAAATTGTTTATATTTTTCTTCCCGTCTCTCTGATGTAAGGAACCTTCTTCCATTTTCCATCTAGTACGCTATTATGCGGCGCCTAAAGGAGGTTATTAGCTTCATTTGCCAATTTTTGTTTTAATAAATTATAGATGATCCGTTTATTATATCCATTATTTTTTGCAACGTCAATTATTGTTTTAAGTTCTAAATTAAAATCATATGGGGACAAGGGGACAGAAAGTAAACGGTGTACCATAGAATTAAAAGCGGACATTCTTATATTCTACGGATGGTTACAAGAATGTGGAATTACTGCATCCTTTTTTCCCTTATATATTAAATTTTAATTTATTCTCAAAAAGTTCAAGAGTCACGTCTAAAAAATTGATTTTATCAAACCCAAGTTCTACTGTGAATTTTATGTTATCTAATTTATTCAAAACAGAATGTAGGAAAAGGTCCAGTTGACCTTTAGAACCTGTCCACACACAAAATACATCATCCACATATCTATACCAAACGATTACATGTTTAGACATTGACTAACGCCACCAAATAAATTTTGTTCTAAATGAGCCAAAAAATATTCTGCGAAGAACGGGGAAGCAGAACTGCCCATAGCCAGACCATCTTTTTGATTGTAAATATTGTTATTAATCTAAAAATAATTTTGATTAAGGCAGATTTCGGTCAATTTTATAAGCTGCGATGCTTTGTCAGAATTGGAAAAATTATTAGAAATGTCAGAAAATAAAATGTTTTTGAGCCTATGAACAGGTATGGATGGAAGAAGGTTAACCACATCAAACGAGACAAGTTTAGCATTGCATGGAATTGTCAAGTGTGCAATTTTACTAATTAATTCTACGGAATTTTTAACCGAAAATGGAGAATTGAAATTAATCGCGACAGGTATCACAGAACGTAGCCACTTAGAGACGTATATACATATATAATATATTTATTACAAATTGTATACACAAGATAAAAATGTTTTGACGTGTACCAATGAAACAAAGGAAATAAGGAAAAAAAAAATAAGTAGGTAATCAAACTTTAGTACAAAGAGACAGTGCATTAAAGAATTCTAAAACAAAAAATTAAAAATCAAAATCATGGAACCATTTCGGAAAGAACCAAATTACTCTACTTAAGCAAACCTAGCACTAGTTGTGTTCTTGACCCGACAATAAATTGGTAGTATTTAACGCGTTTTTAAAATCATTCGTCCTGACACTATTAGGAAGTGAATTCCACGAACTGTACAACAAAGAAAGAAGGCTGCCCAACTGTATATTTCATACGAGAAACTAGGAGGGACTCATGGAGAGAAGAATGCAACAAGTTCAGATGGTCATTTATTTCCGAAAATTTCATCAACAAACTGATTACTTTGAATTATAAAAGCATTGTTCCCGACTGCAACCTTAACGAAGCCGACCTTTTATATTAGGCCACCACAGACGGCGGCGGGCGGTTCTATGCGTACAAACTTTCTGGCAGTCTTTTGTTTGTACGCCACAGTCCGTCGATCCACACGGCCGTCGATTTTCATTTGCGAGCAAAATTTTGACATGGCCATACGCTTCATTCAGTTTTGTCCAAATTATTGACATATTAGTCTTAACTATAATAGCCTTACGGACCTTAAGGCAGCTTAAGAATTTGTACGATTATATGAAGTGCCACACTGGCAACCATAATAGTCTTATCCAATCGTTCGTTAACTTTCAAAACTTTCGGCAGCGGGTTTTGTGACAATCTTATGATTGTACGCCAAGTTGCCCACACACGGTCAAACTTATGTTTGTATGCGTGCTTGTACGCATAAAAACGTTCCGTGTGTGGCGGCCTATTGGCTCGCGATAAATGAAAGTCAATATTAGAGTATTGTGAATTAAAGGAGCGCGACATAGCGGATCTTAGCTTATTAAATCCGTATTTAATACGGCGTTGAGCCCGGCCGGTTAGAAGAAATCATGATTCCTCATAGAAAGCGCAGGCATCAAAATGTTAAATTTACTCAACAATTCAACATGCACTCTGGGGAGTTAATAACTCCCTGAAGCTAATCAACCGCAGGCAGTTCTGGAGTTGAATCGCCTAACCTCCAAAGAGTTAAGCGAAATTAGGCGTTTATTCAAATATGGGGGCAGAAAAGCTTGTGTATGTCATCAGCATATATGTATATATATATGTATTTTCACGTCCTCGATAATATCTTGAATGTCATTATTTACATTTATAGAAAAGAAGAGGGCCTAATATAGAACTCTAAGGAACGCCACTAATAATACCAATCCAGTCAGTTGTGTCGGCAAGAATTTTTACGTTTTAAACCCGTCCTGATACAAAACTGTCAATAAAGCTATAGGCGGAGTTATCACAATTTAACACGTAATCTACTTAAGAGGTTACTGTGATTAACCGAGTCAAATGCCTTACAATTAGTGAAATCAGGAAGACCTAATGTCGTTACCAAGTTGTCAAGAGCGAAACGAATGGTTTAGGGGTAAAGTTTACCGTGACGATTTTCCCGGTCAATTTTTCCCTGATGTATTTCAGTTTATAAAACATTTTGTAATAGGCACATTTTAGTCTATTAGTTAGAAACTTAGAAAGGGATAAATGACCGGACAAATTTAACCATTGGGAAAAAAGTCTGAGGGGAAACAGGGGCTCGGGAAAAATAACCGGGGGAAAATCGGCAGGGTAAATTTGACCCCCTACGAAACGAATGTTGTTGGAAACCTTCAATAATGCAATTTGAAAACCAGATTGCTACTTGGTTAAAATATTCTTTGCAGTGACATATGAAAGATTTTGATTATACAGCAATCGCTTTGCTTGATAAGGAAAGTGGATTTATTGGGCGAAAATCAACTCGTGATACTGGTCAGGAACATTTGGCTAATTGTATAATCACAGCGTTTTTCCAGGCGTATGGAAATTTAGAATGCGTTATAAATACTAGAGAGCTATAGAGACATACGGGCAGAGGTGTATGTGGTATCTCACTTATTGAGCCCTTTACTTTTTTGTTTAATTTATCGTTGCGTTCATGTACTTTCCCTGATATTTGGAAGTTATTTTACGTTATTCCTATTTTTAAGAAAGGGAAAAAGAATTTTATTGAAAATTACAGGCCTATTGCTAAACTGTCCCCTATCCCAAGGCTTTTTGACTCCATCGTAACGGATTATCGGACCTTG